>LR991029.1:1945000-3195000 GCA_905163495.3 Cosmia trapezina | reverse complement strand
AAATTAACATTTTACCTATTTACAGACCTTTCAATGAGGCTACTGATTGGACCAATGATGTATAATCCCTCATTTAATATTTTTACCTATAGGGTACACCTCTGCCGAATCCTTCACGGAAAGCTGGCATGATATTATATGTTATGTTATTTCATAAGATATATTATTAAAGGCAGTGATATGTAGGTTCGAATGACGTTTTTGCGAAGGTCGCCATTTCAAAAAATGTTGCGAGTGTTACGCCAGTTCGAAAACTGCTATATCGAATGTCGTTATCGCGAAGGTCGCCATTTCGAAAAATTTTGCGAGCAGTACGCCAGTTCGGAAGTCATGGTATCGACATCCGATGTTGAGTTAATTTGTCTGGGAATCGAACTCACGACCCCAATGACACGAGACACAGAAAGGAAAAAAAAAAAAAAAGAAAGACAAATTAACTCAACATGGGACTTCGTTACCATTGACTAACTCGCGTATACTGCTCGCAAAATTTTTCGAAATGGCGACCTTCGTGATAACGTCATTCGATATAGCGGTTTTCGATTTAATGAGTTTTCGAACTGGCGTACCACTCGCAAAATTTTTCGAAATGGCGCCCTTCGCAAAAACGTCAGTCGAAACTACATATCACTACCGTTATTAAAATATGGTCAAATGGTTTCATGTCATTGGACTGGGAGGACTATAAAGCCGTTGAGGCGATAAAAGTCTTATGACTTATAGTTTTTTTTTTTCGTTTAACCTATGTTATGCCACTTCTGGGCAAAGATCTTCTACATATTTTTCCAATTTTCCAAAAAGGAACGAGTCCAAATCTTTAACTTAAAAGGTTATGTTTTTGTCAATCAATCAATCAATCAAATTTTGAGGTACGGAACCCTAAAAAAACGTAGAAAAACTCAATCTGCACAAAACTAATATTCTTTTTTTTTCGCTTATCGTTTGTCACTTGTCCCGCTGCGCCGCCTGCAAAAAATATTATAACTTTGCTTTTCCGAAATGAATCGTGATATAATACAATTATTATCTCCTAGATTACACGGTCCATTTAAAAAAACCCATCTTTGTAGTCAGGGTCAGATACGAATTTGGAATTTATGACTTCAAAGTCTTTGTTAAATATTTAATTTACGTAATTTAATTAAAAGTCATTGGAAAAGTTTTCTTTTAATCTAAAATGCGAAAAAAGATAAAATATAAATAGAGATTTTTTGTTTAATTTAGCTTTTGAAAATTATTATCTATTTAGTCATAACGTAGAGTGCTAAATAATTGGGATAGCGAAACTAGGTTGCGGGCCAAGACTCGCTGGAGAAACATAAGTAGCTGTGACAGAATTACAATTCAGTTTTAGTCAGTTTAATGAGCCTTAAGAGCCTAAATTTTGAATACAATTTAAATAACAATGTCATCATGAAAACAACGGCCATGAAAGATCTGGGAGTCACATTCGACCGAAAGCTCACCTTCCACGACCATATTGCCACGGTAGCTAAAGAATCCTATAAAAGGTTGGGCTTTGTCCTACGTAATTGCCGCGATTTTAGCACCACACATGCCATCAAAATTGTTTTTAATGCACTTGTACGTAGCAAATTAGAATCCAGCTCCTGCGTGTGGAATCCACACGAATAGGTACGTTCGTGCGCTTTTACTGGAAAAAGTACAAAAAGCGTTCCTTAGGTTTTTATACAAGCGGAAACACGGCTATTATCCTTACCTCTATCCGACTAAATTTCTATTGGGATGCCTCGGATATAACTCATTAGAGGTAAGGCGAGCACGAGATCAGCTCACCTAGCCTGCAAGACATTCCGTGGCACTATTGATGCACCTGATCTGCATGCTGTCCTGGCTCGCTTCTTCGTCCCAGACAATTACTGCCGCGGCAGAAAACACAGGCTGTTTGCTGTGCCCCCATGTCGCACTGTTGCGCGTGCTCAGTCCCCAGTACCTCGCACTCTGGCCGCACTTAATGATCTCTTGGATTCTAATCCAACAAACGATCTGTTTGCGGATGAATGGACGAAGATATTATTGGCATGTCAGAAGTACTGTGAGAGGGATTCATGAAAGTACCTATTGCAAATTTTTTGATTGTTTTTTATTTTTACAAATTTTGTTTTCTGTGTATATGTGTCTTTAATTATTGTAATTGGTTTTTAACCGTGCTAATTAAAGTTAAATAAATAAATAAATAAAATAAATAAATAAATCACTAACACTACCTCAAATGGCTTAGCATGATCCTCCGTTTTATCGAAAATACTGCAGCATTAATCTATATACAGGGTGTCCGGTAAAGAATGGATAACCTTGGAATAGCATATTACAGACATGATGGCCGTTCTTAAAAAAATACAAAAAAAAAAATATCCCCACTAGTAGGTACACACGGCTACACATCAAGCTATACATTTCTAGTTTAGACTGACCTCTCATTGTAAGGAAATCCTATACAATGCGAGATCCGCTTATACTGAAAATGTCGTGCGTACATTATGATTTTTTGGAGTCTCCAAAAAATATATTTTTTTAAATATTTTTTTTTTTGTATTTTTTTAAGAACGGCCATCATGTCTGTAATATGCTATTCCAAGGTTATCCATTCTTTACCGGACACCCTGTATATAAAAATCAATTGCTGTTCGTTTGTGTCGCTAAAACTCAAGAACGGCTGGGCCGATTTAGCTGATTTTCATTTTGAAGTCTTTGTCGTAGTCCAGGTAAGGTTTACACGGTGAGAAAAATTTAAAAAGTTCGGGAAAACTGAAAGTGGATTTTCTATGGGAATTTGAATTATTGAAATTGGGACAGGACAACATCTGTCGGGTCAGCTAGTTTGAAATAAATATATGGTAAAGTTGAGGATTCATTTTAATAACTATGTTTAACGACAACACAATTCCATAAAATTTTCTCTATAGAAAAAAAAAATCATTACCTCCATACCGAACAATAAACCACTGGTATACAAAAAATACTTCAAATTAGATCATGAAACTTACTTTTTAAACTTTCGCGATTTGTACACATTATAAAACACTATCGAAAACGGGTCTTATCGCGATATTCTTTTTAACGAGGTAAACAGGTACCTACTTGTTTCCCGACGTTTCGACCGCCTTGCAGCGATCGTGGTAACGGGAGGACAGTCCTCCCGTGACGTCCCGTGTGATGAAACTTACTGACTGAACTAACTATAAAGCTTATGTATTTTATTTTTTCAAATTACCATTATTTTCACCGTAAAAAGCAAATACTTAAAATATCGACGCCCAGCAGCGCACTCAGTCCGCGAGCAGTATCGTGCGAGCGAGATAAAAAGCTGAGGTACTATAGGCTCTTAAACAACAACCACCTCTCTATTCACACATAGCCATATAAAAGCACATTTCTACGTCACAAATACTAGTCCTACTTCTTATCAACGACATGAAATTAAAACCTTATCACACAGCTATAACAGGCTTAGCTAAAACACAAAGTGGCGATACTGTTTAAAATCCCATCCCTTTGATAAAATAAGAGCTAAAAGATAAGATAGCTGATACACTAAGAATTCATAAACATTTTCATTACGGCCCAACTATATCACCATTTAAACATCTTATCTTCAAGCGTTCCTTGGCACTGGGAAACTTTTCTCATTATAAAGAAGTAATTTAGGAGGTGAGAACGAGAATAAACAAAAATAAAAATAAAATAGAAAAAAAACAAGTCGAAGAGGAATCTAATTAAAAAAGAACTTCAGTTTGAACGTGTATTTTTCCCCTCGATAGGAGATTATACCTTTTTAGGGTTCCGTACCTGAAAAGGGAAAACGGAACCCTTATCGTCACTCCGTTGTCCGTCTGTCTGTCTCTCTGTCTGTTTGTCTGTCTGTCAGTCTGTCAAGACCCATTTTTTCAGGAAGGCGTGAAGGTATCAAGTTGAAATTAATATCAAATACGTAGGTCTATAGTCCTTTAAATTTCTAAAAAAATCAAGCTTCTAAGTCAAGGCAATAAAAAAAATCGGCCATTTATGCGACATATTTTGATACTCGCAAGTAAATCAACTCCCGCGTAGTACCCGTTAAAAATCAAAATCTTTACGGGTATTTCCCGTTGACCTAGAATCATGAAAGCAAGAAGCCGAAGTAGAAGGTCTCACAGCGCAAGTAAAGGAAAAGTCCGAAAATTGTTACTTTGTAGTTTTTTCACGATTAAATATTTTTAGCGATTACAAACTTTTTGCAGTTGATATCAATGTGCATGTTTTTCAACTACAATGTTAAGTTTGTTTTTGGGACAAATTCTTTTCAACTACGGAACCGTTCAGTGCGGGTGATTCGTCAGGCACTTGGCCGTTTTTTTTTTTTCTATAATTAGGTTGTTTTAAAAAGCGTTGTGAGTTCTTTAATATAAGAAGCAAATAATAGAAAGTTATGTTGTTAACGCTTTGAAGGACACTAACGAGACATAATTATACAATACGCACAGGAATCCGAAAAGTCAGAGGTGCGTGTGTTGGGTCCGATCTCGAGACTTGGCGGTCCGACGGTCACGCCACTAGGTTATCACTGCTGTTAAATCTAAAATGCTACAAACCAACGAAGAAGTAACCTATAATATTTCCCTCATGCAGTATAAATATTTTGAAAATTCACAGCAGCTGGAATATATCTGTATTTATGGAATTCTATTTGAGGATATTACCTGTAGGTACACTCAATATATAGGTAATATCCTCAAATAGAAGTTCCTTAAACAGGAAAACTTTTAATTCGACGTATTCCTTGCAGAATATCATAGTAGGGTTAAAATGCAACAAAATAAGCAGCATAATACAACAAATATTGTACCGAAATTCATTTCATAGTTAGCTAGTTCTCTTATAAAAAAACTAAAAATCTAACTAACTCAAAAACTATTGAGTTAGTTTGATTTTTATTTTTATTTTTTAAATAAAATTCAAAAATGATTTATGGCACGAATTTATGTTATTATGATAGCTGATGCCGTAGCAGATCTTTGTTAAAAATTAAAAGTTGAAAAATGCCTAAATAGTTGGCAAAAACACTAATTAAACATTTTATTTTTCGTAATTTATATTTTTCTTAGAAAAAAATTACAAAAAAAAAATAGAATTTCGGTAGAACATTTGGTTGCTTAATTTGTTGCATTTTAACCCTACTATGACTTCGTGGAAGGAATACGTCGTTGCAATTCGACGTTACGCTGTATACGGAATTCTATTTGTGGATATTACTTATCTATACAGTATGTAGGTAATATCCTCAAATAGAGTTCCATAAATTCTATCCGATATAGTCTAGTTAAATAATATTCGTATCCAAGTAAGCCAGTAATAACACGGTGTATATGTAAATTACAATTCCACAATCGTAATATTCAATTTTCCGATGCACGTTAGAAATCCCGCGATTATGAATATGCATGCCGGCGCCGAGTCGCCATCAAAAAGCGTGTATGTCTAGTTTTTGTTTTGTTTTTATTGAAATTTGTTTTAGGATTCCGTGAGAGAGAGCAATAGACAATTCTTAAGCTTTTGTGTGATAATTGTCCGTTGATTACCTACTGAATTTTAGAGATTGAATATGTATGTGTTAAGCTAAAAGCACGTCTTATCACACTTCACACTATCACACTAATATTATAAAGGAGAAAGGTTGTGTGTGTTTGTATGTTTGTTACTTCTTCACGCTCAAACGGCTAAACCGATTTGGTTGAAATTTGGTATGTATATAGCTTATACCCTGGACTAATACATAAGCTACTTTTTATCCCGGTCTACGCAGGTGAAACCGCGGGGCGCAGCTAGTTCTCTTATAATATTAATACATTACATAACATAACATAACATCGCACCTTGGTTTCCCTGGATGGTTGGACAGAGGTGTACCTACGTATAGTACACCCACAATTATTTTCGCCAGCTATGTATAAGTTATAGGGGGAGCGAGCCTATTGCCATCAACCGGGCCATCAATTGCCATCAATTGAATTAAAAAAGTTGAAAAATGCCTAAAACTTTGGCAAAGATGCCAAAGTTTTAGGCATTTTTGAACTTTAATTTTTAACAAAGATTTTCTACGGCATCAGCTATGATAGTAACTTAAATTTCTGTGAAGTCGCGCCGTAAATCATTTTTGATTTGTATTTTTAATAAAAAAACTAAAAATGTAACTAACTTAACTCTAATTATATTGAATTTCTGACAAAGTCATTCTATTTTGAGTTGTTATGTTTTGTAATAGATAATTTTTATTTTGTTTATGTTTAGTATTTTTGCTAGCTGTATTAAGAACAGACTTATATAATATAATAAAGATTATATTATTATACATAAATTATAATAAAGCTCCAAATATATATTCAATGGTAGAACATTTGGTGGCTTAATTAGTCGTATTTTAACCCTACTATAACGTCTTATAAGGAGAGGAGCTCGTGGCTAAGAGAGGAGCTCGTGGCTAAGTAATAACAGCCACACGGGTCGATCCGTCAGGTTAAGCTACGCTTGCCGGGGTTGGTCAGTGGATGAGTGACCATCTTTACATAACGAGATTCCTCCGTGCCTCGGAAAGCACGTTAAGCCGTTGGTCCCGGCTGTTATTCGTGAATCTTTGACAGTCGTTACGGGTCGTAGGGGTACCAAGGGGTATCGTATTACCCAGTTACTGGGTTGTGGAGGTCACACAGGCAGTCGCTGCATGTAAAATACTGGTATTCAGCTGCATCCGGTTAGACTGGAAGCCGACCCCAACATAGTTGGGAAAAGGCTGGGCAGATTGATTTTATGACGTCTTATAAGGAATACGTCGAATTACAAGTAACCCTGTACAGATCACATACATGAAAAGCTAATAACAGCCGGGACTAACGGCTTAACGTGCTTTCCGAGGCACGGAGGAATCTCGTTATGTAAAGATGGTCACTCATCCACTGACCAACCCCGGCAAGCGTAGCTTAACCTGACGGATCGACCCGTGTGGCTGTTATTATTTAGCCACGAGCTCCTCTCTTAGCCACGAGCTCCTCTCCTTATAAGACGTTATAGTAGGGTTAAAATACGACTAATTAAGCCACCAAATGTTCTACCATTGAATATATATTTGGAGCTTTATTATAATTTATGTATAATAATATAATCTTTATTATATTATATAAGTCTGTTCTTAATACAGCTAGCAAAAATACTAAACATAAACAAAATAAAAATTATCTATTACAAAACATAACAACTCAAAATAGAATCACTTTGTCAGAAATTCAATAGTTATAATTAGAGTTAAGTTAGTTACATTTTTAGTTTTTTTATTAAAAAAATTAAATTAAAAATTTAAAAAACCCCCAACGCAAAAAAGAAAAGAGAACATTTAAAAAGTCAAAAATAATACCTATCGTTGAGCCATCAAATTCGATTGAGTAATACCTATATATATTTTAATTACAGAAATTGATGGATGGCACGATAAGGTTTGCTCATTGAAATGGCGCTATAATGTCACGGCGGGGTACCGCATAAGTAAGTCAGACCCTTCACTTGATTGACTATGTACATATGCGGTACCCCGCCGCGAAATTATAGCGCCAATTCAATGAGCAAACCTTATCGTGCCATCCATCAATTTCTGTAATTAATATATATATAGGTATTACTCAATCGAATTTGATGGCTCAACGATAGGTATTATTTTTGACTTTTTAAATGTTCTCTTTTCTTTTTTGCGTTGGGGGTTTTTTAAATTTTTAATTTAATTTTTTAAGCTATTTTAATTACAGAAATTGATGGATGGCACGATAAGGTTTGCTTATTGAAATGGTGCTATAATGTCGCGGCGGGGTACCGCATATGTAGATAGTCAATCAAGTGAAGGGTCTGACTTACTTATGCGGTACCCCGCCGTGACATTATAGCACCATTTCAATGAGCAAACCTTATCGTGCCATCCATCAATTTCTGTAATTAAAATATATGTAGGTATTACTCAATCGAATTTGATGGCTCAACGATAGGTATTATTTTTGACTTTTTAAATGTTCCCTTTTCTTTTTTGCGTTGGGGGTTTTTTTAATTTTAAATTTAATTTTTATTTTAACATTTTTAAACTTTTTAAACCATTTAACAATATAGAAATGCATTTTTATTACTGCAGAATGTTAAGTTTCTCTGCACATAACATTAACTTGTAATGATGCCACCATCTTACTGCAAATAGAATTAAATACTGATAAAAAACGAATACAAACACTACTACTTATCTCTTATTTTTTTTCAAGAGTGTACTAGTGTGCTGGATATCCTGACTGAAACATCAGCTCATCGTGTAGCCACCATTGCATTGTATGTAGAATCAAATACTGATCAAAACTAATTCAAACACGACATATCTGCTATATTATTTTACCAAGAGTATTCTAGTGTGCTGGACATCCTGGCTGCAGCATCAGCTCATCCTGTTGCCACCATTGCATTGTATGTAGAATCAAATACTGATGTAAATGAATCCAAACACGACATATCTGCTATTACTTTTTCAAGAGTGTTCTAGTGTGCTGGACATACTGGCTGCAGCATCAGCTCATCCTGTTGCCACCATTGCAATGTATGTAGAATCAAATACTGATGTAAATGAATCCAAACACGACATATCTGCTATTACTTTTTCAAGAGTGTTCTAGTGTGCTGGACATACTGGCTGCAGCATCAGCTCATCCTGTTGCCACCATTGCAATGTATGTCGAATCAAATACTGATGTAAATGAATCCAAACACGACATATCTGCTATTACTTTTTCAAGAGTGTTCTAGTGTGCTGGACATACTGGCTGCAGCATCAGCTCATCCTGTTGCCACCATTGCATTGTATATAGAATCAAATACTGATGTAAATGAATCCAAACACGACATTTCTGCTATTATTTTTTCAAGAGTGTATCCAGCACACTAGTGCTGGATATCCTGGCTGCAGAATCAGACCAAGAATTCCATAATCTTGCATAGATAGATAGTATACATGGATGTTTCAAATTTTAGGTCACACTAAGGTTTGAAAGTAGAGTAAATACCCATTACGCGTCTAAGATCCCTACCGCAGCTAACAAAAGAGCGGATAACTTTGAAACGGCTGAACCGATTTTGATAAAACATGTCTAAGAACCATCGCTGGAAAACCTGCGTTCAAATAAAAAAACCGCATCCAAATCAGTCCACCCGTTTAAGCGCTACGGTGCCACAGACACACACACACACACACACACACACACACACACACACACACACACATAGCGGTCAAACTTATAACACCCCTCTTTTTGCGTCGGGGGTTAAAAATACAAATCAAAAATGATTTACGGCGCGACTTCACAGAAATTTAAGTTTCTATCATAGCTGATGCCGTAGAAAATCTTTGTTAAAATAGAAAGTTAAAAAATGCATTAACTATTAATTTTTACAAGAATCGTCATAAAATCTAACATCAAAATGCGCAATTACACATGATGGACTTAACCCTCGCTCAAAAAGCACGAACAACCCGTAGGACCAACTGCGTCCACCAGGAAACACGCTTGTCGCATATTTTTCCGCAAGCGAGTAGGTACCTAACCAATTCATTAGTATTCCATCCAGCACTGGTACACGTAACCGTTTGTACCAAAGCGGACAAATCAAAATGTTTCATTTTTTTTACTCCATCTTTTTTCAACGCGTGACGTAGTTTACCATCTTTTTTTTATCAGAAGCTTTGTTGGAGCCGAAGGGATACTATTGCTGTTTCTGTTTCGCTACGTGTGTTTCATGTACGCTGAATATTTATTATTTACTGTGTTTTTTTGGGGCTGCGTTTCAAAGGGTGTCTATGTGCGGTGTTCCCATTTCAAGCAGTATGTCCAGCTGCTAGCAATTCGATTGACACTGATGCCTGGTTGTTGCTTTAAGAGGAAAGGCGGGTGGCCAGACTTTTGAAAATTAGGTATTTTAAGAAGGTATTGCTGTCGCTCTGCGAGCGCTCCGCCCTCGAATTCATGCGATAAGGACAACTACAGATCCGACTAAATAGCCTATGTAAAAAGTCACATTTCGAGGTTTGGCTCTCGCCTATTTCCTCATCCAAAATAGGACCAATTTAAAAGATATTTCATAAACTGAATAAGAAGGATATATACTATGCCCCTATGTTTTTCTTTTTTCGTTAATAGTTGTCAAATTGGTACACTAGGCGTATGTTGACAGCGGTCTGAATAGGCAATTTTGTGCATTTTTGGAGGGTTCTAGTTCCTATAAAAATAATATATCATCAAAAAGGAAAACATAGGGGCATACAATTAACTGATATTTATATTTCTGTAAAAATTCATTGCTTTATGGTCATTAACCAGAAAGAAAACAGGCGAGAGCGTTTGTATCTTTTTGTATGGAGAAAAGAACACCCACATTTCCTCTTAACCCCTCAAGTGTCTGAGTTTGGCTGATTTTAGACCCAAAACCCCCGCGAGTGGGGAGGGTTGGGGGTTAGTTGCGAACCCCATAGGTTCACAACTACTGATAATGATATGTTTTCCATCGGATGATGTTTTTTTACGTTTATATATACGTGATCTAAGCTTATATACCTATTATGTAAAGTTTTGTCCTTTTGCACACTTGGGGTGCATTTGACACGGGGGGGGGGAGGGGAGGTTAGCTGCGAACTCCATAAGTTCACAACTAATGATTTGATTGGTTTTCCATCGGATGATGTTTTTTTACATTTATATATATGTGATATAAGCTTATGTACCGAACAAAAAAACGGTTTTTCTTATGCACACATGGGGTGCATTCGACACTTGAGGGGTTAAAGGTTATACCTTTGTGGGTGATCTTGCAAATTGAGAGGGTTTGAAGTGTGGAAAGAACGTTTGAATTCGTCACAGTACTCTGATCATTTAACTAGTCACAGAAATGTATCAGAAATCATTTATTTTACAATGAATGTGGGTACAACATAAGATGTAAACTTATAAGCAGTTCCAACACACTCTACCTTACGGCATGCAAAAAGTAAAAAAATGTAGGTATATCTACTTAAATGATAGTGATACTGCCAATAATACAAACAAATTTAAAAAAAAGTACAGTTATGTGGACCTACAGCCTTCCTGCTTAAACTAAACATCAAAAACAAACATTCTTAATTTTATATTTTGTTCTGTTTTGTTTATATGATTGATTTTAATCAATTATTTTACTTACTACTTTACATATAAACAAGGTAGGTATATACAAGGTGTAACGTTAAATGCGCAAAACCTCATAAGGGGTCATTGTACTCATAATTATGAACAACTTTTAGTATGGGACCAAACCTGAAATCGCGAAAAAAAATCAGCTGTTCAGTAGGTACATTTATGTTCGCATAATTCGTCAAAATGTACTGAACAGCTGATTTTTTTTCGCGATTTCAGGTTTGGTCCCGTAGTAAAAGTTGTTCATAATGATGAGTACAATGACCCCTTAAGAGGTTTTGCGCTACAACGTGTAACGTTAAATACGTTACACGTTGTAGTGATATTTGAAATAAAAATAATAAATTAAAAAATCTTGTATAGAATAATAACAATTTATCGATTAGTAAGGATGTTAGCCTCTTTTTAAATATAAATATAATATTTATACTTAAGCCCGAACTATACGCCAATGACCTTGAGTGGTTAGCTTGCGCATTCTGGCCTGAGCTCACGCAACGCGTCGTACGTCCAGCCAGTAATAGGACTCGCCCATCAAGGAGCGCTGTCCCAAATTAGAAGCATTTTTAATTTTTTATAATAAAAAATATACATGTTTTTAAAAAGTAACAAAACCAAATCATTTTCGTTTGTATTGCAAAGTAGTAGATAATTTTTTTATATTCTTTTGATAAAAAATGAAGGAGTAAAATGGTTTCATCTTAACGATTTGGAGGTGATTTGGGTTTTTTTTTTCTTATTATGTGATACCGATAGAAAAATTATGGCTAAACCAAATTACGATTCATATCATGTAGATTACAATTTTTTTCAGATGTAATTTCTCTGTAGGTTCCGGCGAAAAACTGCTTCATCTGCACGCTGTTTTTAAGCTTTTTTCGAAAGAGTAGCCTTAATGATACTTCTTTGTACAATCAATGCGTGTTTCTTCGTTAATATTACAAAATAAATAGTTACGAATAGATAACCCTTTCAATACAGTAATACCTAAGTGCTAACGTTAATATTGCCATACTTTAGGTAATACACAAAGATCATTACAAAAATATGCTGGCCCGATATTTTCGCAGTTCACCAAAGAATATGGTGAAATAAAATATTACATTCACCTTTTGACTCGCAGATCTTTTGAAAAGAAACGGACACACTTAGCTTCCATTCATTCATAAATAGAATAAACGTATTTCTTTTAAAAGTAAAGCATTACGGTATTCATGCTTTTATGCGGGTCTTATCTTTTATTTCATTTTGCATTGTAGAGCGAATGGCATCTGGAATTACCGCGGTTAAATCAGAAAGTCGCTTTGGCCAATAAAATGAGATTGAATGAGGATTTCACCTGAAAAATTGTTGTAAAGTTCAACAGTAACTTTTGGTTTTAGTGTTCTGTATCTAAATATCGCTTTTCTTTGTGATGAATACTCCTACTGATGATATCATTTGTCTGATCGTCACGTATTATTATAATTTATTCATCATCAAGACATAATAAGTTAAATCAAAATTAAATTAAAGTTAAAGCAAATTAAAACTAATCAAAATTAAATTGAAATTAAATCAAACTTATCTAATCAAAAATAACATTATCATTATTAATTACTAGCTGCGCCCTGCGGTTTCACCCGCGTATACCGGTATAAAAAGTAACCTATATGTTAATCCAGGGTATAAGCTAACTACATACCAAATTTCATTTAAATCCGTCCAGCTGGTTGTGCGTGAAGAAGTAACAAACATAAAAACACACACACACACATACATACTCACAAACTTTCACCTTTAAAATATTAGTGTGATGATTCTACAAAGCCTAAAGGCTAGGTCTTCAATCAATGCGCCCTGCCTGTTATGACCTAAGGAGCTGAAACGTGGACACTCACGGTATGGCTAGTCCATAAATGCAAGGTAGCTACCTTCCGACCGAGCTAAAGAACGGGCTATGCTTGGAGTCTCTCTGAGGGATCAAATCCGCAACGAGGTGATCCGACAGAGAACCAAAGTTATCGGTAGCTCACAGAATAAGCAAGCTGAAGTGGCAATAGGCCGGCCATATTAGCCGTAGAACCGATGACGGATGATCGGCAGACGTAAGGTAGGACGCCCTCAGGCTAGGTGGAGCGACGATCTGCGCAGGGTGGCTGGTAGCAGGATGAGAGTTGCCGAGAATCGAGCTGAATGGCGTGCAGTGGTAGTAGTGTAGGCTGCTGATGATGGTCACGAACTTTACTAGGATGATAACGCAATTTTGAAATTCTTGGTTATTAGCATAATACCGAAATAAAGTTGTTTATGTTTAGTAGTACAGTAGTAGTGAATAATAAAGCAAATAATAAATTAATAAATAATAATAATAAAACATTTATTTTCAGACTACAATAAACACATGTCTTACAAACTAAACCACACATACCACACTACGCTACACCACACTATATCACTACACCACACATACCACACTACACCACACACAATACACTACATCACTACACCACATTACATTAATAATAATAAAATCATTTATTTTCAGGTAAATAACACCCATTGCCAGATATGTCAAATAAATCAAATAAAAATAAATCAAATAAAATTAGAAACAGATCAAATTAAATTAAAATAAACCAAAATAACAAAAACAAATTAAATTAAAATCAAGTCAAATTAAATTAAAATAATAAAACAAATTAAATTAACTCAAAATAAATAAATAAATCATACAATAAAATTAAATCAAAATATATCAATCGACCAACAAAATTAAAATCAATCAATACCTTCTCTCCGACACTGGTACAGCAACATGTCTGCCGGAACAATGTCGGATGAAGGGGCAGTCCAGCCTTCCTGCAATCATCGCCAGCACGACGTTGGCGCTAACCCGTACCCTGCGCACCAAGGACGCGGCGCGCTTGCGCATGGTCGCGTGAAAGCAGTCGGTGCGCGCCTCTGCGAACATACCCGAGGCGCTGTAGTATATACATTAAACCACCCACACTACACCACACCATACCACACCATACTACACTACACTACACTACATACACTACACTAAACCACACCACACCACACTATACTGCACATTACTCCACGTACAACAACATGAAATTGTTAGTAACTTCATTTACCAATTTAATTGATATTTTTATATATTCATCAATTATTTTATGGTAGCTCATAGTTAATATAAGTATAATACTGCAATGTTAACGATGTTATGGAAGAGCGGAGTTTCCTAATACAGGCATTGTTTGCTTAGAGGGAGGCTCCAAACACGTCTTAATGTATAATAAGCTAATTGTGACAGTAGACGATTTTGTATTTTATATCTTAATATAAGTACTATTTTATTAAACTTGACTTATGTATTGCCTATTTCATTTTTTTTTGCTGAATTTCTTCTTGACATGGTAAACTTGTAGGTACTGATTTGATTGAATGTGATAGTACTTAATATATTTTGAATGTCTTCAATATTATAGCTTAAGCTGTTTGCATGCCTTAGTTATGGTAGTTAGTATAAGGAACTTTTTAAACTAAAACACCTGTAACTTGTACCTACTTTCTGTGCAAATAAAAAACTATTCTATTCTATTCTATTCTATAAAGCAAAGAAGTTCTATTAGTTCAATTGAACTATTAAGTTGACTTTAATTATCCAAAACCTTTTGCTAAGAATTCTAACAACACAACACAATTCTGAATTCTAAAGTCAATGTACTCTCTCTCTGTATGTGTGTAATGTAGTCTGTGTGTGTGTATCTGTATTGTGTGTCTCTGTGTGTATGTGTGTGTATGAGTGTGTGTGTGTATGTGTGTGTGTGTTAAATGAAAATATACTCAGTCGATTTCAATTCCACAACTTCGATAAAGCAAAGTCCTCCCATTTTCTCCCTGACTTTTCGCTCTGAGATTACAATCATTTATTGGACATCTGTATCTGGATTCACAGCTTAAACGCGGATCCCAAAAATTCGCCTGGGCCGAATTCACTTCGACTTTTAACCTTCACCATAAAAGCTACATTTTCTCCCTCCCACAACGGATATGCCCGTCGTACTGATCTTAGATTGCAAGAAAATGCGCTACTTTCGAAGTAACACTGCTTAGCAAACAACAAACAAAACTGAATCGTATGATTAGGAATATAGAGATGGTTTTTGAGTGCTACGTTTTTTGTTAAACCTTGAAATCAAAATGTTGGTAGTTGAAAGTCAAGCTTAGGACGCCTCTCATTTTTGCAATAACAGTGTTTAAAGGGATTTTTTTTTCAATCCAAGTTTGGCGTCGTTAGGGAAGTTTTGACGGTTTGGAGTGTCATTTTGCGTTGGTTTTTTTTTGTTTCTAAGTTCTTATTGTAGAATAAATGTAAAGGGAGGATCAAATTCTTGAATTGACATTAACGTAAAACTTTATCTACATTATGTCTAATAAAGAAAAGAATTAAAATAAATATCGTAACATATTTGCATTATTTTAAGGGTTCCGTTCCTCAAAGGAAAAAACGAAACCCTTATAGAAACACTTCGTTGTCCGTCTGTCTGTCTGTCTGTCTGTCAAGACCCTTTTTCTCAGGAACACCTAGAGGTATCAAGTTGCCATTAATATCAAGTACGTAAGTATATGGTCCCTTGAAGCTCTAAAAAAATCAAGCATCTAAGTCAACGCAATAAAAAAGTACAGCCATTTATGTGACATATTTTGATACTTGCAAGAAAATCAAAACCTATATGGTCCCATTGACCTAGAATCATGAAATTTGGCAAGAAGCTTGGGTCTTACAGCACAAATAAAGAAAAAGTCCAAAAATCGTTAATTTGTAGTTTTTTTCCCAGAAAAAAAATTGATTTTTTGCCATTACAAACTTAAATTTAGAATTGACCGTGACGTAGGTATGGGAGAACATTTTTTTCGACTATGATGTTAAGTTTGTTTTCGAAATAAATTCTTTTCAACTACGAAACCCTTCATTATGCGTGGTCCGACACGCACGAGCCGGTTTTTTTTTTTGTGAATGATCTAGTTCCTATTCGTAAGGTTCTTTTTTTCAGTTCATCTCGGAGTAGGCTATCATCGCAATATGTTGAATTGATCCAATAGTATCATTTCACTTGAACCATAAACGTAGTCATTACACCTAAATATATATAGCCCATCACATATTCACGCAACATTACCACAATATAAACAGCAGTCTATAAAGAAACAAAATAAATGCCAGAACATTCGACCTCACTTCCATCCATCGATCTCCATTTCTAAGCGTTCAAATAAAATAAACTTGCAAAAATATATAAAAGGAAGACTTGACCACAAAATAGATAAGTACAGAAGGTAAGGGAGGCTAAAACGGCCACTTTGCAGAATCATAATAGGATAATAGGTATATAGGAATCATATTTAAAATCGTAAAACGGTCACAAACTGACAATTCATAATTTATCTGCGTACAATTCATCTGTTTGACAGTTTTGTATGGAGATCCGTAAAATGGTCCACAAATTATGAATTGCTTTATTGAAGTTTAAATACGTCAATCATAATAAATTGCTGGGAATTCAGGAAATGAATCGCTGTTAGAGGAATTACTTAATGTGGCCATTTTAAGCCCCCAGGTCAATGCAACGAGTGTCAAAGTCAAAGTTGAATCATTTTTTTAAACTAGCTGACCCGAAAGACGTTGTCCTATCTTAGATATGAATATTCTAATTTAAACGCGTGAAGTTAAAATAGTCGTTAAGTTTCTTGAAATTTTCCAATTTTCTGATAAATTTTCTTAATTTTTAGGGTTCCGTACCTCAAAAGGAAAAAACGGAACCCTTATAGGATCACTTGTTTGTCCGTCTGTCTGTCTGTTTAAACGCGTGAAGTTAAAGTAGTCGTTAAGTTTTTTGAAATTTTCCAATTTTCTGATAAATTTTCTTAATTTTTAGGGTTCCGTACCTCAAAAGGAAAAAACGGAACCCTTATAGGATCACTTGTTTGTCCGTCTGTCTGTCTGTCTGTCTGTCTGTCTGTCAGTCTGTCTGTCAGTCTGTCAAGACCGTTTTTCTTAGGAATGCGTGGAGGTATCAAGTTGAAATTAATATCAAATACGTAGGTCTGTGGTCTCTTGAAGTCCTAAAAAACTCAAGCTTCTAAGTCAATGCAATAAAAACATACGGCCATTTATGCGACATATTTTGATACTCGCAAGTAAATCAAAACCCCTAGGGGTTTCCCGTAGGGTACTTCCCGTTGTTCTAGAATCATGAAATTTGGTAAGAAGCAAGGTCATACAACACAAATGAAGGAAAAAGTCCGAAAATTGTTAATTTGTAATTCTATCACATAAAAAAAATGCTCAAGTCTGTCAGTCTGTCAAGACCCTTTTTCTCAAGGACGCGGGGAGATATCAAGTTGAAATTAATATTAAATACGTAAGTCTATTGTCTCTTTGAGTTCTAAAAAAATCAAGCGTCTAAGTCAACGCAATAAAAAATACGGCTATTTTGCGACACATTATGATACTCGCAACTGTCGCCAGTAAATCAAAACCTATAGGGTACTTCCTGTTGTACTAGAATCATGAAATTTGGTAAGAAGCAAGGTCTCCCAGCACAAGTAAAGGAAAAAGTCCGAAAATTGTGAATTTGTAACTTTTTAACATAAAAAAAATTTTTGGGATCCAATGTAAGTTTGTTTTTGGGATCATTTCTTTTCTTTTATAACTACGAAACCCTTCATTGTGCGTGGTCCGACACGCATTTGGCCGGTTTTTTCTTTCATAAAAACGTTCTCCTGACAATAATAAACATTAAAAAAAAAAAGAATTAGCGAAATTGTTCCACCCGTTCACGCGTGATGCGATGACCAAGGGAAATAGAGATTCATTTTTTGACTCGACAGACGTTGTCCTGTCCCCATTTCAATCATTCAAAATTCCCATAGAAAATCCACTTTCAGATTTCCCGAATTTTCCAATTTTCACGGCAACTTTTCGAATTTTCTCATCGTAAGAACCTTCTCCTAACAATAATAAACACAACAAAAAAAGAATTAACGAAATTGTTCCATCCGTTCACGCGTTATGCGATGACCAAGGGAAAAAGGGATTCATTTTTATATTTATAATAATATAGATATATAGATAGATATAGATAGGCACATAAAGGGCACTTTTAAAGAACTAAAAAAGTAGAATTGATTCTAGTGAAAAAAAAATTACCAAAACCAGACTTAAACTAACGAACTATTACTAGACTAACTATAGACTAAACAGACTTTGACTTCACGATATTATACGAGCATAAAATACTTTACAGTTAGGTACGCAAAACACAAAAGCGCTTTTCAAATAAAATTAAAATTGCAACTTTGAGAAAAGATCTATTTTATAATATGTGGTGTGGTGGGTGTGGTTTCGATAATACTTTGTTCAAAATAGAGAAGTGTATGGAAAATAAAAAAAAACCGGTCAAGAGCGAGTCGGACTCGCGCACCGAGGGTTCCGTACCATCATTTTATATGTAATTTTTGTTAATGATTTCTGAAAAACTGTGCTATTTAGAGACATCTTTTTATTTTTCCTGTAATCTTTACATAAACTTCTATCACATAGAATAATTTCAGATTTTTCGCTTTGCAAACTTCGGAGATAAGGGGTAACAGTATTTTTTTTTACATTTTTCATCAAAAGCCAAAAACTATGGGCCCTAAAAATGAAAAATAGTTTGAAAATGTGCAAACAGCGCTCTTTCATATAATACCCCACATGCCCTAGTAGCCCCACTTTGAATTTTTAAGACCCCCTTTCAGTCCCTGTTACAAAAAAAATATAAATATTTTTATTTCTTTCTTATTTGCAAAATAGTTGGGTAAATGTCATATAAAACTGTTCTAAATTTCAAGTTGATAGCATTAGTAGTTCTTGAGATATCCAGCTGTGACAGACAGACAGACAGACTGAGTCACACCATAAGGGTTCCCTTTTTACCATTTTGGTACGGAACCCTAAAAAGACATGTTCCTCCGACCCCAAATAAATTGGGAGAATGATGATGAATACTTTGTTCGTAACACCACAGAATAATCTGTGGTAACACCATAAAATCCATCACCACTACAGAGCATTGTGAAGTGCCGATACGCGGAGCGAGTAGATATTTTCAAAACAACAACATTGTAATCGCGAAAAAATTAGCTTTTGCTTACATGTTCGTATTAAGGCTGCTCCTTCCTAAAATACGGCGAAACTAAATAACTTTGTAACCATCTTTTACAGTTACTATAGCATCTTTCTGATAAGCAAAAATACACAGTAATCTACAATACATAAGAAGTGATTTCATGTGTCCCGAAATCCATTTTAGTTTGTAGAACTAAGGAAAAAAAAACCTAAATCCAGGTCTATTTCGTTGAGTTGTTACCATAATTACTCCTACAGTTTTCATTAAAAATACAGTTCTTTAAAAACTAATAAGGAATAATTTCTTGTCATTACTTTTTTAGTTTAATCAACAGATTTTTTGTAAATCGATAATTACTTCATATTTTGCAAGCGCTCTGTCATCGCGCTTCTCTTTCTTTTCTATGCAGTCCGACAGTGACCGCGCTTTTTGCGACGGACAAGCCTTAACTCAGCTTTTTTTCGCGATTTCAAAGTTGGTCCCATAGTAAAAGTTATTCAGTTCGATGGTCTAAAGCACTCCTTAAAGTTTTTGGAGTTCATTTTTTAACACCTTATAATATTCTGTGACTCAATGAACAATTCCACTCCAACATCACCAACCAACCGACTACCAACTTTAACCCTACAGAACTAGACCACGAGTCTTTCAGACCTATCACTAAGTTCGCAAACAGGCTATAATTTTTGAAGCATTCCCATTTGAGCACCTATTTTCTGAGCACCGATTTTTAGAGCACCCAATGTATTCCCATTTGAGCACCTACGGTCCAGTAGCTTCTTTGAGCATCTATTTTCTGAGCACCGATTTTTAGAGCACCCAAGGTATTCCCATTTGAGCACCTACGGTCCAGTAGCTTCTAGTGATGGGGTGTTTATTAAAACATATCGATACAAACATTCTGAAAGTCAAGATCTGCCTCCTAAAGTCACTGACCTTGACCTCAAGGTCAAATTCCGGAAGTCAAATTCTGCAATTCTCCTAAGGTCTCCTAAGGCTGACCTTGTCCTCAAGGTCAAAATTCCGAAAATCATGATCTGCCTCCTAAGGTCACTGACCTCGAACTCAGGGTCATTGACTTTTACCGCAGGGTCATTGACCTTGATCTCAACGTTAACATTCCGAAAGTCAAGATCAGCGATTCTTAGGAGCAGTAACAGGTCAATATTCATGGTTGGTGTCCTTGAGGTCAAGGTCAGTGACTTTAGGAGGCGGATCTTGACTTTCAGAATGTTTGTATCGATATGTTTTAATAAACACCCCATCACTAGAAGCTACTGGACCGTAGGTGCTCAAATGGGAATACCTTGGGTGCTCTAAAAATCGGTGCTCAGAAAATAGGTGCTCAAATGGGAATGCTTCTAATTTTTGGCAAAGGTCAAATTCACATGAGGAATATTTTAATTTAGAATTTAGATTTTGGTGTAGACAAAATGCTTACGTAATTTTTTAAATGTCTTGACATAATATCATACATTGTATTCATCAAAAACATAGACGTTATGAGCTTCATGAAGCCTAATGCCATTCATCGACCACACATCCACACTAAAACCTGTTATTGAGAATCTCCTATTAGAAAAAACCGGTCAAGAGCGAGTCGAGTCGGACTGGCGCACCAAGGGTTCCGTTCCGATTTCTGAAAAACTGTGCTATTTAGAGACATCGTTTTATTTTTCCTGTAATTTTTACTTAGACTTCTATCATATAGAATAATTTCAAGATTTTTGTCTATGCAAACTTCGGAGATAAGGTTATTTTTTTTACATTTTTCATCAAAAGTCGAAAACAATGCGGCCTAAAAAAAGGAAATAATGTTTGAGAATATGCAAAGAGCGCTCTTTTATATGATAACCTACACGCCCTAGTAGCCCCACTTCGATTTTTTAAAGACCTTCAGTCCCCGTTGCAAAAAAAAAGATTTTCTTCTTATTTGCAAAATAGTTGGGCAAACGTCATCTAAAACTGTTCCAAATTTCAAGTTGATAGCATTAGTAGTTCTTGATACCCAGCTGTGACAGACAGACAGACTGAGTCGCACCATAAGGGTTCCTTTTTACCATTTTGGTACGGAACCCAAAAAACCAGTCAAATTTCCCCCGAGATCAAAGCCAAAAACTCTAAGTAGACCAACGGGGCAGTATGATTGTCTCCAGGGCGACAGTACTTCCTCAAACGACTAGTTCCACAACTAACAAAATTCCGTCAACATTCCAAAGAGAGCTCAGATCAGAACTCAACACCTCTAAACCTGATTAAAGAAATCAAGGCGCTCGGTGCCGGCACCATTCAAAGGCTTCGCATGCGTCAACTTGCTAACTTTGTAAATCCAGCTGCACTTGCTTCTAACTCACTTAATTCCACGTCTGTAAGGCTGACGGCACCAAGTTAACGGAAGTTTAGGTACCCGTTGAATCGGTGGTTAGAGGTACAGGACAAGGCTTATTTCTTTATTTATTTTATTAGGAAGCTCGAAAGTCTGATAACCAATTTTACCAAGGGGTATCGTAGTACCGAGTTACTGGGTTGTGGAGGACAGATAGGCAGTCATTCCATTTAAAAAACTGGTATTCAGCTGTATCCGGTTAGACTGGAAACCGACCCCAACATAGTTGGGAAAAGGCTAGGCAGATTGATTGATGGCGTCTGAAGGTTGAAAGGCAAACAACAAACAAAGTCGTAATGAATAACCAAACAACATAGTTGAAAAAAGGCTAGACAGTTGATGGCATAACCATAGATGATGCCTATCTGACGTCCACAACCCAGTTACTGGGTAATACGATACCCCTTGTTAAGACACCAAGGGCATCTTATTACCCAGTAACTGGGTTGTGAAGGTCAGAGGGACAGTTACCATATTTTTAACAACGTTTTCAATCTCATCTGAGTCTCAATCTGTCAGAAATTGTATAACGTTTCCCTACATTTTTGACATTTGATTGTCGGTGGCATGAGATTGCGACTGGAATTTGAACGTTTATAGGTACGAGAATTGGCCTTCAGTTAAGTAGTCGCTTCATGTAAGATACTGGTATGGAAATGGCTAGACAGATGGTGCATGTGGCTATCGAGGAAAACGACAGCTGTACCTCGTGCTTTTCACAAATAAATCTGTACCACAATCCTTAAACCGCTGTCAATCAGTAGGGACTTTAATTTACTGTATCTAGAACTTTATATTATAGCTAAACCCTCCTCGGTGCCACCCACCTCTAGGTTAGTGATGTGCAGTCATTAGTCCCCCGCGTGAGGCGTCGAACTCTGTGACTCCTAGAAGTTGCAGTTGCGAGCATTTTGATACGCGCCCTGTTGCAGTGTTGCTTGCAAATTGATTACTTTGATTTACTTAGTTTAGGATCAGGTGAATGAGGAAATAGATACTGCAAGTATCTATTTCGTTTGTTTATATTTAATTACTTGTTTTGTTGGGGGAATCGAGTACATCATTATTTTATCTAATCCCACGGACTAGAAAAAAAAGAAGAACTACGCGCCACGCGTATCGAAAGTGAAGCACCGTACCGATCTATGTGTGCGTGATTTGACAAAGACGCCGTCGTATCACGTAATGGCGGCCGGTCGACATACTATGATGTAAATGTGTGCGTGAGGAATGTTTGTACAAACGGTCCATGCATACTTACTGTGCTTCACTTTCGATATGCGTGGCGCGGAGTCCTTCTTTTTAGGGTTCCGTACCTTAAAAGGAAAAAACGGAACCCTTATAGGATCACCTCGTTGTCCGTCTGTCGACAGACAGACAGACATGTCTGTCTGTCTGTCTGTCCGTCTGTCTGTCTGTCTGTCAAGACCCTTTTTGTCAGGAACGCGTGTAGGTATCAAGTTGAAA
The DNA here is from genome assembly GCA_905163495.3 of Cosmia trapezina. Taxonomy (NCBI): domain Eukaryota; kingdom Metazoa; phylum Arthropoda; class Insecta; order Lepidoptera; family Noctuidae; genus Cosmia; species Cosmia trapezina. Next base: position 3,171,748 of record LR991029.1, on the reverse strand, counting down.
TTAATATCAAATACGTAAGTCTATGGTCCCTTGGCATTCTAAAAAAATCAAGCTTCTAAGTCAACGCAATAAAAATATACGGCCATTTATGCGACATATTTTGATGCTCGCAAGTAAATCAAAACCTATAGGGTACTCGCCGTTGACCTACGATCATGAAATTTGGTAAGAAGCAAGGTCTTACAGCACAAACTTAATAGAAAAAGTCCAAAAGTTGGTAATTTATAATTTTATCACATAAAAAAATATTTTTAATTATGTCATCTGTCAAGGCCTTTTTTCTCAGGAACGCGTGGTGGTATCAAGTTGAAATTAATATCACATACGTAAGTCTATGATCCCTTAGATTTCTAAAAAATGTAAGCTCTCTCTAAGTCAACGCAATAAAAAATACGGCCATTTATGCAACATATTTTGATACTCGTAAGTAAATCAAAACCTATGGGGTACTTTCCGTTGACCTAGAATCATGAAATTTGGCAAGAAGGAAGGTCTCACAGCACAAGTAAATTAAAAAGTCTGAAAATTGATTATTTGTAGTTTTATAACATAAAAAAAATAGTTTTTAGTTTTGTTTTTCTGACAAAATGGGGGTGTTCTATAGGTACACCTCTGCCCAACCCTTCGGGGAAACAAGGCATGATTTTATATTTGAGAATAGTTTTTTCCGAATACAAACATAAATATGCAGTTGGAGAATTGTCCGTGACGTATATCAATGTATGGGAGAACATGTTTATCAACTCAATGTTAAGTTTTTCTTTGGGATAAATTGTCTTCAACTACGGAACCCTTCATTGTGCGTGGTCTGACACGCACTTGGCCAGTTTTTTTTCTAGTCCGTGTCTAATCCAAGGTATTTATGGTAAATTGATGCTAATGCCACTCCATTTACAATAAGACATTTAATAAACAAACCTTTTTACAGTCCGTTCAACCGATTTTGACTTCTATTCCGTTGGCTTAAGGGTGGCATTTAAGGCAAAAAAGTGGTAACAATACTAACTGTTTACTGCAGTTGCCATTTTCCATTCCACTAACGCAATAGAAGTCAAAATCGGTTGAACGGACTGTAAAAAAGGTTTGTTTAAAAGTCTAATCTTATCCTAAATGGAGTACCGTACTCGTAAATATACGAACATTGTACCTTTCTGGCAAATAAACTAAATTGACTTTTAACTTTAAGTTTAAAAAAAAAAAGAAAAAAATGCAATCGGCATAAAAGTATTATGATGATAATATAAAATAAATTATTTATTACTAGCTGCGCCCTGCGGTTTCACCTGCGTAGACCGGGATAAAAAAAGTAGCCTATGTGTTAATCCAGGTTATAAGCTATCTACATACCAGATTTCATCCAAATCGGTCCAGCCGTTTGAGCGTGAAGAAGTAACAAACATTCACACACACACACACACATACACACTCACAAACTTTCGCCTTTATAATATTAGTATGATAATATAGAGTAAAAACGGTAAGTAACAAGATAAACAAGAAAAAAACTAAAGCTAGTTTTACAAATCTAATCATTGGTTAGACTGGAAGCTGATCAAGCTAGGCAGATGTTAATTTTGTAGGCAAATTCTGTGAGTCCGTTCATTGAAGCACGTTTAATACAACAGTTAATCCGCGTAATATCAGATAATCTTCTATATAATGGAAATAGCGCTCGCGACGGCTCCACTAAGCCCCTTGTAATTGTACCTCAATATGCATGCAGTCTGAATTTCACAGTTCTTGCTAGCGTGAGTTAGTAGGAATTGGAGAGAGGATCAGTCTTTAGAGTCTTTTGTTTTGAGTAAGAGTGTAAAAACCACTCGGTCTATTCTGTAAAAGTTTCACCGGGAAGACTTATGTGAAGTGAGTTGTCAATAGTGGCAATCATCTATAACATACTATATCTGAAGACCAATTCTCGTATTAAAATTTTAATACAACTGGGGTACCCAATTGATGCAGCCCACTGTACCTAAAAACGTTCAAATTCAAGTCGCAATCTCATGCCAGCGACAATCAAATGTCAAAAATGTAGGGAAACGCTATACAATTTTTGAAAGACTGAGATCGAGATGAGTTTGCGAACGTTGTTAAAAATACGAAAACTGTTTTAACTCTTTAAACGTCGATTGACACCCAGGTGTGCAGATAACAATAAAAAATCTATTGTGTCTGCTAATAGGTGTGCGACGGATTAATTGGTAATGTCCTGGACAACGAATACATACGTCCCATCACTGCAAACTGTATGCAGGGTGTATAAATGATTCTAGGAAGCTGGGAGTGTACCTAGCAATAGTAGCAATGTATGCGTGTATCAACCTAGCTATAGCTAACTACATATTTATACAGTCCACACATTCGTAGGTAGGAGTTGATTTTTAGTGTCAATATACGGAGCAAAAGAAAAAGACGTGGTTTCTATTAATTACCAATCCTTCAAACGAAAAACAACCAAAACTGCCTGAACATTTGGTCCTTCGAGCCGGATTGTGTCACCTATGATCGAGCTTCGCCGTGCGCCGCGAGAACAATAGACCGCATTCCTTAGATAAGGATTCGCCCGGTGATCGGCAACTTACATAATTATTATATTGAGACAGTTTATAACTAGCTATCGAGTTGTAAATTATGTATTACGTTATGGTGACCGAGTGAGTGAATAAGTGAGGACTATTTAGTTATTTACGAGTGTGGCTTTTACGAGCTATAGACTTGAACAATTAGTGTTATCCGAGACTAAATAACTATAATAGTGAGTGTGTTGGATTGAAACAGTTACGCGTCTTATTATACGAATACAATGGAGAAGTTAGTTACATTACAAGAACAGTTGATGAATGATTTGAAGACAGCCGAACGAAATTATAAGAAAACGCCTAAAGAAAGAATAAAACGACCTTATTTAGAAACAAGATTGGAAGTACTTGAGCTACAATATAGATAATTCAAAGAGGGACATAAGGTTATAATTTCTGCAGCTTCGAAAGAGAAAAGGGAAACATATTTCACCGAGGGATATTACGAACAGTTTGAGGAACTGTACGTGCAATATAAAACTAGTATACTTGAAGCGTTGGAGCCATTTTAGACACCGCCATTTTCTCAATCGCCAATTGTTTCAGCCGCTAATAATAATGAAAACAGCTACAGTGATGTTAAGCTACCACGTATCACATTACCGACATTTGGAGATAAATATGAGGAATGGCAAACGTTTTATGATATGTTTTCATCACTAATTCACAATAACAAAGCCATAACGTCAATTCAAAAATTACATTATTTGAAAAGTAATTTGTCGGGTGAAGCTATGAATCTTTTACGAAACTTTGCAACTACTGAAGCAAATTATGATGAGGCGTGGAAACAACTAATAAAAAGGTACAATAACAAACGTTACAACTGCAATGCTATTATGAATAACCTGATTGGACTTAAGAAAATACATACTGAGTCGGCTAATTCAATAAAACATTTATTAGACACCACATCAACTTGTTTGAAGTCACTGCAGAGTATCGGCATCATAACAGATAACTGGGATGTGATTATTGTTTATCTAACCGTCGCAAAGTTGGACGCGGAATCAATAAAACAGTGGGAACAGTATCTTAATACTTTGTCTAGTGACGGATTGCCCACTTGGTCGCAGTTGAAAGACTATTTAGAGTACAGATTTAGATCCTTGGAAATGATTGATTCCACAAATCAACGTTCGACACTGACAGGGAAGCCTGCACAGAAACCAAAAGCGTTTCACACGTCAGTTGGAAACAAATCAAAGTCTAATGAGGTTGAGTGTGCAATGTGTCAAGAGAACCATTATATTTACCATTGCAAACGTTTCGAACTTATGACGCCGAAGGCAAGACAAGAGTTCGTGCAAAATAAGGGATTGTGTTTCAACTGTCTGTCACCTACACATTCCGTCATCAAGTGTCGTCAATCAATGAGCTGCAGGAAATGTGGTAGAAGACACCACACTTTGCTACACTTCGAGAGAGAGAAAACTGAGAACACCAAACAAGCAAGTGAGGTAACAACGTCACCGAGTGATCAACACGAGAAACCGAGCACATCACGAGGTGATACCCACATTACTACTACATTTACTAGAGAGGAGTTGCAGCCTGCCAGGGTACTCCTTGCAACGGCTAGAGTCAAGGTATTTAATTCACAAGGTTGTAAACAACATATTCGAGCTTTATTAGATCAAGGGTCTCAGGCCTCGTTAGTTACCGAGGCTACTGTTCAGTTACTTGGGCTAAAACGTATACCAGTAAATGGTTTTGTGTCAGGGCTGGGCGATGGTCATAAGAGAATTAAACACAGAGTTTTACTGCAAGTGGAATCACGCCATAATCCAGCAAATTATATTCAGGTTAACGCTTATGTAATGCATTCTTTGACGTCTATGCTTCCCACAGCTGATCTAAGCGATCATGAGTGGGTTGAAATTAATAGTCTACCTTTAGCAGACCCCACCTATGCAACACCAGGTAAAATCGATTTACTGCTGGGCGCGGAAGTGTATGGAAATATATTGCTTGACGGTATTGTTAAGCAATCACAGGGTAGTTTAATTGCACAAAACACACTTTTAGGGTGGATTATTTCAGGTAAAATGTCAAGAGAAACCAATTCGTCGGTGGGAAGTAATCTGATTAGCATGCATGTATATTTAGGAGAGACTGATTTACTTAAACAATTTTGGCAAATGGAGGATGAACCTAACATAATACAAAAGCAGATGACTATAAAAGAGAAAGTATGTGAAAACTTATTTGATTTAACCACTGTTAGAGATAATAGTGGAAGATTTATAGTAAGGTTACCCTTTGCAACTAATGATCCCAAGTGTCAGTACGGTCAGTCAAAACACAAAGCTATCAAAATGTTAGAGAGTTTAGAGAGAAGGTTATCACGTGATCCCCAATTGAGTATAGAGTATAATAAAGTATTTGAGGAATATTTAAGTTTAAACCATATGACGGAAGTAAATGAGAAAGAGATAGAGAATCCGCGGGCAGTCTATCTTCCTCATCATGCAGTGGTGAGAGAAGATAAAGATACTACAAAGGTGAGAGTTGTTTTCAACGCGTCAAGCAAGGGAAACAATAACGTATCATTAAATGATGATCTTCTAGTAGGACCTAAGTTACAACAAGATCTTAGGCATATCTTAATGAGATGGAGAAATCACAAAATAGGTCTAGTAGCAGATATTACAAAATTTTATAGAATGGTCCGAGAAGCTGAGGAAGATACTGATTTTCAGAGGATTGTATGGAGATTTAACCCGTCTGAAGCGATACGACATTTTAAGCTTTTGAGGCTAACGTTTGGTACGGCATGCGCGCCATACTTAGCAGTTAAGTGTTTACAAAGACTAGCAGAGTTGGAGAAACATAAGTACCCGTTAGCAGCAAAAATAACTAAACTAGATTATTATATGGATGATTTTATGTCAGGCGCTGAAACAATAACTGAAGCATTACAAATACATCATGAAATGAACGAGCTCATGAAATTAGGTGGATTTGAACTCCAAAAATGGAACAGTAACAATGAAACCTTTCTAAAACACATAGGCAAGAGTGGAGAACAATGTAGTGACCAAAATACACCAATAAAGATAAACAATTTAACTAAGGTACTCGGAGTAAGTTGGTGTCGTAAATCTGACCATTTTGAATATGTGCTCAACTTACCTGACGCCAAAGAGGAGCGGGTCACTAAACGACAAATACTGTCTGTTATCGCACGATTATATGATCCGTTAGGCTGGTTTGGCCCGTTGTAGTTGTTGCCAAAATCTTTATACAAAAACTTTGGAAATCAGACCTTGATTGGGATGAATGCTTAACGGAGGATCTGCTAAAGCAGTGGTTAACATATAAAAATCATTTAATTTATTTGAAGGAGCTGACACTACCAAGATGGTTTAACGTAACGCGAGCCTCGAAAAGGGAATTACATGTGTTTTCAGATGCATCACAAGCAGCCTACGCAGCGGCAGTTTACTTACGAGTCACTGACGAGTCAAATAATGTTCATATTCATTTAGTCACTGCAAAAACCAAAGTTGCTCCAATTGATAAGGAAGTTTCGATTCCACGATTAGAGTTGTGTGGGTCAACTTTGGCTGCTAAACTGATTTTTGAAGTGTCACAGGTCATGGAGATACCTAAGAAGGATTTATACGGATGGACAGACTCCACTATTGTCCTAGCTTGGCTCAAAGCAGGTTCAAGTAGATGGGTGACCTTTGTTGGTAATAGGGTGTCTACGATTTTAAATATTTTAGATTATGAACAGTGGCGACATGTATCCACAGGTGAGAACCCCGCCGATTGTGCGTCAAGAGGCTTACAACCACGAGAAATAAAAAACCATCCATTGTGGTGGAAAGGACCTCAATGGCTGGCAGAGAAAAATATACAAAAGTTCAACACAGATGTCATAGATACACATGAAGAGGAGAAAATCAAGTCTTTAATTGTTTCATCTAACATTAACGAGTTATGTGTTTGGTTGAGATTTTCTTCATTATCGAGATTATTGAGAGTAATATCATACTGTAGGAGAATATTGACTTTCAAGTTACCTAAAATTGAACGACCGAATTTACCTATATTTATTACCACAAACGAATTAAATGATACTTTAATGGCATTGATTAAACTAATTCAAGAACGCGATTTTTTGGTTGAAATCAAACATTTAAAGACTCGAGGATGTGTATCTAAAAAGAGCTCTTTACGAACTCTTTGTCCGTTTTTAGATCAAAAAGGGATTATAAGAGTAAGTGGCCGCATAACACATGCAGATGTGTGCTTTGATACGAGACATCCGATAGTTTTGCCTGCTAAACATCATTTTACCATGCTCATAATTGTCGATGCTCATCTCAAGACATTACACGGAGGTCCACAGGTTATGTTGAATCTCTTGAGAACCAAATATTGGATTCTACGAGCAAAGGAACGAGTCAAGAAGTGTTTTAGGGAATGCGTCGTTTGTTTAAGGTACTCCACGAAGAAGTCAGTACCATTAATGGGTTCGCTTCCAGAGGCAAGAGTACGACCCAGTAAACCATTTAAGTCTACTGGCGTAGATTATTGTGGTCCGGTGAGTATTCGATTCTCACCAGGTAGAGGATCTAAGTCATACAAGGGCTATATATGCTTTTTTGTCTGTATGGTAACACGAGCTGTACACTTAGAAGCTGTTACTGACTTAACTGCTAAGGGTTTTATTGCGGCATTCAAGCGTTTTACTGCGAGAAGAGGACACTGTCAAGACTTGTATAGCGATAACGGCACCAATTTTGTTGGTGCTGACAAACAACTGAGAGAAATGTTCAACAGTGCCAAATCGGCCCTTTCAAAGGAAATAGCAGAGTTACTTACGTTAGAGCGAACAACGTGGCACTTTATACCACCACAAGCCCCGAATTTTGGTGGGTTGTGGGAAGCTGGCGTTCGTAGTACCAAGACACATCTACGTAAGGTAGTCAGTAATGTTACACTTACCTATGAGGAAATGGCGACAGTTCTAGCACAAGTAGAAGCGTGTTTAAATTCAAGGCCTTTAACTTTACTCAGTGACAATCTCAATGACCCACTGCCCTTGACGCCAGGTCATTTTTTGGTAGGTGAGCCGTTAATTAATATAGCTGATGATGATTATTCTAAGTCCAATGTGGTAGGTTATGACAGATGGAGACTTACTCAAAAAATTGTAAATGACTTTTGGAGTAAATGGTCTAAAGAATATCTAGTAAGTCTTAGCCAAAGGTATAAGTGGAATTCAAAAGGTACTGAACCAGAAATTGGTGATATTGTGATCTTAAAAGAGGATAACGTTCCTCCAGCTAAGTGGATTCTTGGCAAAATTATACAAAAACATACGGGTCATGACAACATAACCCGTGTCGTAACAGTTAAATGTAAGACAGGAGAATACAAGCGTCCACTTAGTAAGATTTGCGTTATAACTAAATAAAGTATTTACTTGTTTTATTTTAAGTAATTTAACACTTTTCTTTATTTTTACATTTTTAGTTGTGCTATTGTTATACAAACTGTGTCATAATTATGTTTCATGCGTTTACAGGCTTTTACCTACTAGCGATTTTGTTTCATTTTGTGAAATTCTTGTGATCAAGCCAAGGTGGGAGGGTCAAACTTATTATGTAGGTACCTACCTATACTATTAATTATCCAGTATGTTGATAGGTATTTACTTATTTTTCAAAATTTTATATAATCAGATCTAATGATTCTGTTTTTCTGGCTATCGTGTATTAAGTATTATAACTTACCTTTACTTTGATACCATAAGTGCTTGAATGTTATATTGTGCTTGCAGCTTAATTATAATGTTTTGAGTCAGGTAAATGCACCTACTACTTTATTGTTAAAAGTATCTAGTTTTTATTTTGTATACTGAACTCGCATTTCTTTTCACTCTCATTTAGACATTGTTTTGTGTAGATTATGTAACCGTCAACTCGTAAGTTTGTGTTATATAATAACCTAGATTATAAGTATAAGTAATAGTGTTTAAAGAACAATGTTCTTTGGTGGGAGGAATGTATAAATGATTCTAGGAAGCTGGGAGTGTACCTAGCAATAGTAGCAATGTATGCGTGTATCAACCTAGCTATAGCTAACTACATATTTATACAGTCCACACATTCGTAGGTAGGAGTTGATTTTTAGTGTCAATATACGGAGCAAAAGAAAAAGACGTGGTTTCTGTTTATTACCAATCCTTCAAACGAAAAACAACCTAAACTGCCTGAACACAGGGTCACCTGGACATAACCTGGACTACACTGTCCCTGAACGGCAGTTCGGGAACTGAAAATAAAGTTTAATAAACTGTTCCACCGACCCCACTTAACAAAATTTTGTTTTAGTGCGGTTAGTGGAAGTGCTCAGGTGCGGTTCGGTCAAGTGCTGTTGAAATCAGTGTTCTGAGTGGAATACCTCATCCCTGGAATGAAGCTCACTTCACCTACGTTTTCAAGGTAAGATTTTACTGAATAGACCTGCTGGATGAGATGGGGTGATCCTTCTTCGATTTATGATGAACTAGTGACCCGCCCTAGCTCCTGTTTGTACAACTTGACAAAAAATCGAGATTTATTTGATTATTTATAATTTTATTTCAGAAAATTGTAATTCCATATACAGGATTATTTTTCAATGACCAGCCAAATTTTCACAGGGTGTTCAACCCATGAATATGAACAACTTTAACTAAGGGAACAACTTTGAAATCACAAAAAAAAAACCAGCGGTTTCCTACAAAAGTTCAATACCTACTCGATCAAAATGTATGAAACAGCTGATATTTTTTTTGCGATTTCAAAGTTGGTCCCATAGTGAAAGTTGTTCATATTCATGGGTAGAACACCCTGTGGCTGGTCATTGAAAAATAACCCTGTATATAGTTAGTAAAGCTTAAAACTATTGTAGTAACTTATACCTACTTAATTCAATAAATTTTAATTTATCTAACAATTATCTTACATTAAAAAGGACACCACCAGAACTCTGTACCAGTGTCCCACAATAGGACACTCAACCTTTCCTGTTGGTGCTTAGAAGCTCATTGCAGCTGCCCCGCACACAACGCATCAAGGAAGTGCGGTTTATTATAGCGGCCGATTCTGTTGTGCCCAAACTAAAGTTAATTTAGGCTATTGCTAACTTTTTCTCTCTATAGTATAGTTAAAATCTCGCTGCAGACTCGGTCATAAATCATTCGAGTGTTTCGCTCTCTTTCCCACTCACGGGCCTTATGGGCAGGTCACGCCCACACGTAGTCCTGTGCATTACTGCAGTCGATGAGTGAAATCGATAGTTTTATATATTTATAAATGGGTGATAGAAATAAATACACATTTTTTTTTTATTTTATTACCTAATTTACTACAAAGCATATTGAATAGGTATATAAACAAAAGAACGTATATAAAAAACTAAAAACAGAAAATTAAAATTCTTCATCTGAGTCATCGTCATCATCTGTTATCGATAATGGCCTTGAGCGCGCGCAACTAGCGCACATCGCTACTCCGATTATGATTTATGACCAAGTCTGCAGCGAGATTTTAACTATACTATAATAGAACAAGAAACAGACGGATTTAAATCAGAGCTGCCAAATTTAGATGAACTAATATTTCCATAGAGACGACACGTAAAAACATGTCGACTAAAACACGGTGAAGCGCAAGGCGTAAACTAGTTGGACACCTCTAACTTAGTTCATAGATCTATAGCTATAGACGTCCTTTTCTCGCGCTGCCTGTTAGTAAAAGTTTTAAGTATGATAGATGACACTCACAAACCTTCCGGAATAAATTCTCTATATTATTTTGAAAACCGCAACAAAATCCATTGAGTTTTTTAGAAGACGGCTTCCAGTCAAACCGGATGCACCTGTATTGGCCATGATGACCAGTATTTTACATGGAGCGTCTGCCTATCTGACCTCCACAATGAAATTACTGCGGTAATACGATACACCCCTTGGTAAGACTGGTTGTCAGATTTTCGGTCTTCTAAGGAACCGTTGCGGCTGTCAAAGATCCACGAATGACAGCCGAGACCAACGGGAGGGGTCTTGGTATGTAAAGATGGTCACCCATCCACGGACCAAGCGCAGCAAGCGTAGCTTAACCTGATCGATCGACCCGTGCGGCTGTTATTACTTAGCCACAAGCCTCTCTCACTGTCACTAATATAAATGTCTTATATACTAAGATTGATAAGCGTTTGTCAACAGAGACCGAACAGCCGTGTGATTCTGTAAGACCTTATTCTAAATTTCGAGTCTAAATCCGCTGTGAGTTTCTTGATTGGCATTCTAAAAACTCGGTTGATAATTCGAATTTACACTAGCGCTACCCTTGCGAGCGTGTCAGCGAGTCGAACTAAATTAGCCGTGAGATTTTGACAATAAAGTATGAGATGACGTAAGAAGTGGTATTCAGTAAGGTAATTCCCTGTCACTTCGACGCTCACTTCGCACTCGAACCATTCAAAGTGTCAAATAAAAAACAAGTGAGAAGAAGTGATGCGAAGTGAGAGTGAATAGCGATGTGAGATGCGAGTTGTTGTTTGAATTTTACAGAATCGACGAAGTTCTTGTAGATTCACAGACGAATTTTGATGTGGAAAGAATAGTCACTTATATCTAGGCAATGAGCACGGCAAGCGCAGCTTAACTTAACAAACCAATCTAAAAACTGTAAATACTCGTAATAAGCCCTCTCCCACAAAATTAACATAAAATATAATATATATTTTTCCAACGCTTCCGATGGTACTTTTATTCAAATTTCAGACGATAATATGCAAAATTGGGTCGCCATTGAAACATTGCTTTTAATATTCTGGTGATTTTGAAACATTGCTTTTAATATTCTGGTGACTTTGGCTGTCAGCTGTTTATCGTTGCCTTTTTAGTACAATAGGGAGATACTGTTTCGACGCAGTTCATATTTACAAGATCGCTTATGATATGTATGCTTTTAGCGTTCTGTACCTCAAACGGAAAAAACGGAACCCATATAGGATCACTCGGGTGATCCGTCTGTTACAGCCGATTTGCTCCGAATCTAATGGACCGATTATGTTGAAATTTGGTACACATATGAATTAACTAGTTTTTGCCAGCGGCTTCGCCCGCGTGTATGTCGGAAAATATCCTATGCGAACGTACTACAGCAAATTCCTTCCTTATTCCTTGTCTACATTGTAAAAGGAACCTCTGTGCAAAATTTCAGCTTTCCAGGTCCAAGGGTTTGGGCTGGGTGTTGATGAGTCAGTCAATCAATCAGTCAGGACTACAGGACAAATAATAAAATAAAAAACCGGTCAAGAGCGAGTCGGACTCGCGCACCGAGGGTTCCGTTCCGATTTCTGAAAAAGTGTGCTATTTAGAGACATCGTTTTATTTTTCTCGTTTTATCTTTACATAAACTTCTATCACATAGAATAATTTCAGATTTTTCTCTTTGCAAACTTCGGAGATAAAGGGGGGAGCGGTATTTTTTTTACATTTTTCATCAGAAGTCGAAAACTATGCGGACTAAAAAAGAAAAAATGGTTGAGAATGTACAAGCAGCGTTCTTTCATATGACACCCCATATGCCCTAGTAGTCCCACTTTGATTTTTTACGACCCCCTTTCAGTCCCTGTTGCAAAAAAAGTATAAATATTTTAATTTCTTTCTTATTTGCAAAATAGTTGGGTAAACGTCATCTAAAACTATTCTAAATTTCAAGTTGATAGCATTAGTCTTGCGTCATGCGCCATTGAACGCGGACGCGTACCTAAATATCGTTATTCGGTGACTCATTTTGCGAAGGCGAAAAAAATGTCTTCGAATCTAGTGAAGTGTGCGAACTGTAACGTCGTAATTAATGAGCTTTTGGCGTTCCTAAGCAACGTTATGGATTTCATGGATGAAGAGAGTATACATCAGCTGTGTACCACATCTTTCTCTGATGCAGAAATTGTGAAGGCCAAGTCATTGCTCGCTGACTCGGTGCCGAATGTGAAAAAGATGCCCACTCGTCGAAAACTGGGGAAGAAGAAAATGGCTAGGGATCTTGATGACATTATTTGCTTGATGAAAAGTGCTGATCCAGAGGTTTTCCCGGTGTTTGTAGCAAAGGATCTACAGAAACTCCCACCGGTCACTTTTGACCACGTTGATGTGACACGGCTTTTGAGGGATATCCTGTGCCTTAAAAATCAAATGTGTGCTCTTGAAGAGAGAATAGTGTCGCCTGAGGAGTTTAGTCAACTCAAATCAGAGGTTGATCATATGAAGAATGCGTCGATAATCGATGATTTTGCATTAAGTGCAAATGTAAATAAAAAGCGAGGTGCTTGCCTACGAAATAGCTTTGAGTTTGATAGTGGACCCATAGGTCTTAATTATGTGCCACAATATGTACCTATAAAATCAGCTGTTTCAAAGGTTAACGGCCGGCCTTCACTTACGAGGCATTCGTCACCTACAGCGCAGTCGAAAGAAAGCGATGATCTCACTATCTCTTTCGCTCGCGTACGAAACAAAACGACGGACGCAGTAACACATATGGAGGCGCCTTCAAATACTGTGCTTTCGAAATGTGCAAGAGAGGCCGACTGTCAGGAGAGCCTAACGTTCGGCGGTAGTGTAGGAGTAAGTGAGACGGAGCATTCGGAGGTGCGCGAGGAGGCACTATCATGCACCGTGGTTTCGCCGCTACCCGCGGTTTTGACGCAGTCCAGCTGCGCTGACGCATTAGACCGATCCGCTAATAATGTTATTCGTTCGCCGGTTTTTAAGGAAACAATTTCAAACGCGACCACTCAACAAGTCAGTGTTCGTGATAGTAGTTTACCAGCGCCGCGGGTGAGTGTGCAAAATAAACAAAATAAACAAGTGGTAAAGGAAAGTGACTCAGAATGGAAAACAGTAAGATACAAAACATCGAAACGTAATTATAAGTATATAGGGCAGAAAGGTTGTGCTGCTTCACCTGTAGGAAAATTTAGAGCGGCTGATATAAAAGTCCCCCTGTTTATTTCGAACGTTAGTAAAGAAACTTGTGAAAATGACATTATTGACTATATAAAGGAAAAAACTAATGATATTGTATCTCTAAAAAGGATAAACATGAAGCAGACTAAAAAGTATAATGCTTATAAAGTGTATGTCTCCAAATGTAATTTAGAATTATTCTTAAATGATAATTTCTGGCCTAACGGAATAACGTTCAGGCGTTTCGTGCAATTTTTGTACAAAACAAAACCGGACGCTAGTTAATTAATGTACCAGTATGGATTTAAATCGTAAGCAGTATGTAAATTTAATTAGCTTCAATTGCAAATCGGTCAAGAGGTCTATTGACAATATAAGAGACATTTGTGAAATGGCAGATCTGGTAGCACTCCAGGAAACGTGGTTGCTTCCCCATGACATACCATTATTGGGCACTATTTCTAATAAGTTTGATTACACAGGTAAGTCTGCTGTAGACACCACTGTGGGCTTGCTGAAGGGGAGGCCTCATGGGGGAGTTGCCATACTCTGGAGAAAAGGTATGTTTGATAGTGTTGTTGTAGTGCCGTGTGCCAGCACTCGACTGACAGCTATACGAGCTGATGTTGACGGCCGCTCCATTGTTGTGTTTTCTGTGTACATGCCGACTGACTCACCCGATAATCTACCTATTATGGCGGAGGTTTTTGGGGAAATTAGTGCAATAGTAGCTAGTGAGAATATTGAAACCTTGTTTATTTTAGGTGATTTTAATGCTCACCCTCACGAATTATTTTTTAATGAAATGATAAACTTTTGTTCTGATCAGTCCTGGATCTGTGTCGATTTGGAAAAGTTAGGCACGCAGACTAATACTTACACGTTTGTTAGCGAGGCTCACGGCTGCAGGCGATGGCTGGACCACTGTGTCGTATCAGTATCGGCCTGGCAAACTGTAGTCGGGGTACGCGTTGTAGAAGATGTTTACTTGTCGGATCATTTACCTTTACTTGTTAGTTGTGACATAACTGTGGTAAGGCCTAGGTTGCCATTGTAGGACTCAAGCATACTGTCCAATACTATGTGGACCGCAGGACACCGGTATATGCGTGTTTCCTTGACCTCTCCAAAGCATTTGATCTTGTATCATACGATGTGCTCTGGAGAAGGTTAGGGAGCGCGGGTGTGCCGGTGGGGGTGCTCAATATGCTTAAATATTGGTATTCTCACCAAACAAATTTTGTGAGGTGGAATAATACGCTCTCTGAGGCATATACGTTGGAAAGCGGGGTGAGACAGGGTGGCTTGACATCCCCCAAGCTTTTTAATCTATACATAAATGACCTCATCGTCGAGCTTAGTAGCAAGCGTGTCGGTTGTTCGATAGATGGCGTCTGTGTCAACAATATTAGCTACGCGGACGACATGGTGCTGCTGAGCCCGACGGGGAGGGGTCTCGGAGAGTTGTTAAGAGTGTGTGAGGCCTATGCTGGTGCACACGGCCTAGTATACAATGTCCAAAAATCAGAATATATGGTATTTAGGGCCGCTGGTGGATGTCCCGAGTATTTACATAATATTACCCTAAATGGCTTGTGCATAAATCGTGTCACGAAATTTAAATACCTGGGGCATTTTGTTACTGAAGGTCTTGATGATGATCAGGACATTGAGAGGGAGCGCAGGGCTTTAGTGGTTAGAGGTAACATGCTGGCCCGCAGATTTTGCCGTTGCTCTGAACAAGTAAAGATTACGCTGTTCAAAGCGTATTGTCAAAGCTTTTATACGGGAAACCTGTGGGTCAGTCACACCAAAAGATCGCTGGATGTCCTGCGCGTGCTGTATAATAACATCTTCAGGATGATGTTGGGGCTGCCTCGCTTCTGTAGTGCATCAGGGATGTTTGCGCAGTATCGCACTGATGGCTTTTATGCCGTCATCCGTAAGAAAACTGTGTCCCTGATCTGCAGAATGCGCGGCAGCTGCAACGGAATTCTGAAGACTGTAGCTGACAGGATCTCTTCTCCATTATGGAGATCTTTTGTTAAGAGAGTTATATGAAGGTGTTTTAATTTTATTTTATTTGTATGTTATTGTATCTATAATTTTATGAATGAATTTAATTTTAATTTAATAATTTTGATATAATTTTTATTTTTATTGATAATTTTAATTTTATTGAATGTTTTAATCTTAATTTTATTGAATGTGTAAATTTTTATTGTGTGTGTGTGTGTGGGTGTGTGTGTGTGTGTGTGTACTGTGTGTGTGTGTGTGTGAATTTAATTTAATTTTAATATTTTTAATTCAGAATTGGTTGTTGTTTTTATGGATCTCAGTTATCTGAATTAAATGAATTTTATTTTATTTATTTATTAGTAGTTCTTGAGAAATCCAGCTGAGACAGACAGACAGACAGACTGAGTGACACCATAAGGGTTCCTTTTTTACCATTTTGGTACGGAACCCTAAAAAAAGTTTTGTAAACTGTACCGTGTGACACATCAAATGAAAGGCTGTGAAAGTCTCAAATATATTATTTTTATAGTTTTAATTTTTTTTTTTTTTAAACTACTGACTAATTTTTTTTTGAATACCTTTTTTTAAAATATTTGGTTTTTATTAAAAAGGTTCATAAAAAATTGGTGAAGATCTAATGAAAAAAAAACATGGTTAACCTGTTTTAAATAACTTTAGTGTGTGCAAAAAGTTTGAACAAAGTCTATGCAGAACTACAAAAAAACAAATATACCACAAAAATTTTTGCAAAATAGTCTCACCTGCACTATTCGACGAATTAATTATATGCCCACAATAGAAACTGCAATCGACATTATGGCCTACTTAGTCTAACCATTGATTTAAGAATACTACTTACTAAGACTACATTAAACAACATCTAAGTCACTCTATAAGCCATTGGCAATGGTATTAATTATTAACAAATTACTAACAGTAGAATTTGGCACGTTGCATTATTAGTTGAAGCGAGAGTTGGAGCTGCCCCACACAGGATACTGGACAGGTTTAGGGCCGGTTTCTTGATCCGTGGTTAACTCAACCAATGGTTGGTTACATGGACAATGGACAACGAAGTGATCCTATAGGGGTTACATTTTATGCTTTTGAGGTACGGAACCCTAAAAACTAAAACGTCACTTTGACTTACAAGCCTAATCCGTCTCTTGTCCTTCTGTAGCAAATAAAAAAATAACTCGAAATACGATTAACCTCGAAAGGTTATCACGACGTAGAAATACAACTAAGAATAACATTTACAAGATTTAACAAAAAGAAACTCAGCGTATCATTAGCAATTCATCAGACATTTCAGTTTCCGAGTGCCAAGAAAACGGGAACCCATTAGGGTGAGGCGACTGTGAGAGCGAGGAATAATAATTAATTCAGTTATTTCAGGTAATTTACACCCGTATACATATAAACATAAATAAATCTTCATTGAAATCAATTTAGACTTACAAAAATATGAAGCCTCTGAAACACAAACTAGGTAAGAACCTGTATGTCAGATTCCAGCGCCTTCTCCCAATTCATTACATTATACTTTTATACCAACTAAGATTTTTAATGAACACGATAATTTTGAGCATGCAGAAATTACAAAACCCTAGGTACTTCTGCAGTATTGTGAGTGAGAACGTTGACCAACAGACATGAAAAACAGCTAGTCATAGAACATCTATCTCTAATCGTTAATCCACTGTTCAAAACATGCTGATTATTAGATTATTGAGAACAAATGATTGTTACATAAACTTAAATATGTATGTATTTTTTTTAATGCCATTGTTTTAAAAAACTGCCGAACTCACAGCTGAATCATGACATGACTTGTAATGCTTCAAATCCCAACAGAAATCATATTTTTTTAATATGCTTACGTCTGAACTCACAGATCACTCACACATAGAAGCTGTCATAGTATGTTGGTGGATAAATCTGAGTTAAGGGCCCACACATTTGCCCACATTTGTAAATGTGTGGGGCCCTTTATATTGACACAAAAGGAACAAGAGAAACCTACCTTACTATGTAGGCTCGTTTTAGTAGTGTCCTTTGCTGACTCATCATTAGCCTGCAGGACTCCACTGCAGGATATAGGCCTCTCCAATAGCACGCCATTCAGCTCGATTCTCCGCAACTCTCACCCAGCCGCTACCAGCTACCCACTACCCTGCCACCCAGGTACTACCATGCGGAGATCGTCGCTCCACCTAGCCTGAGGTTGTTCTACCTTAAGGGCCCCACACGGTAACAGTTGGCCTACAGTTGGGCTGTAGATGGCCAGCAACGTCCACTCACAGAACATAACATACCCCACTGGGCCGCCAGCCGGCGGGCTGCCAGCGCACTATAAATGCCCTTTACCTTTGCCGATTCGCAGACTCCACTCAAGAACACGTCTACTCCACAGACCCTATAAAGATTAAATGAATAATAAGCATCTGAATCCCTCTTCTTAGCCCTCACGTTTATAACACATACATTATATTCCTTGGTATGGGCTCTAATCCAACAACAAATAATTTCATTACAACCCGCTAACACTCGAACCTCATCCAATATTTCTAAATGAATACGCAATACAAGAAAGATAAAAAAGAAACGAGAATAGCCAACGCTCATTAACAATTCTCATTGTTTCCTTAATATAAAAGAAAAATAATTAATTTACTTGGCCTAGAAACAAACAATAAAGCAGACAATGATTTTGCCTTTTCTTTTACATTTTTGTTTTATTAAAAGTAGGTTTAAGATGGTATTTGGCAGCCGACATCGTGTTTTTTTTCTTATTTAATAATATTGGTTGATCTTTGTAATTTCCACGATTTTTATGATTAAGGATTAAATAATTCTTTTTGGCTTTTGGACTAAAGAGGATTATAATTTTTCGTCTCAGACAGCCATATTTTTTTTTGTTTTGATTTAAGCAACTTCTTGCCAAATCAGACTGATCTTTGAAAAATGTTCAAGTATTTTCTAGTAATTTCACTTTGATGGACACTAAACACAACACAAGAAAACAACAGAAAAACTTCGATTGTGTCTCGTTTAGTGTCCTTTAACCGATTATGGTTCAAAAAACTGTGAGGAAATCTCTATACATGGGTTGGCAAACATACGTGGTTGTAATAATCGTGGAAATAATTATGTCTCCGACACAAATGATTAAAGTTGAGCTACACGATTACTGACAAATAAATGCATGCACTGACTGGACAGGTCCACTCAATCTGTGTGGTTCTTTCCTCAAAAGACCATTTCAGACACCAATCTACATGGTCTTCATATGACCTGAGCAAGATTATGTCTGGACTTTAAAAGGGACTTCTGAGTTTGTTTCGGCCCTTCTTCTCAGAGTAGTCAGATAGAAAACGCCGACCTCATCTAGTTTTTAAAAATATGATTGACGTGTTAAAGTGTTTGTACGAACCTACTTACGGAAATAAAATCGTTTATCATGTAATAAAAAACGACGGCATGGTTAATAATACCAAGTTTTTTGTTATCTTCATTACAAACACTTTTAGTAGTTTTATTTAAAACTCAATAAAGAAAAAATCAATTAACTTATTGAACCTTTTCCTAACTTAAACAAGAACAAAAAAATGTTAAACGTTCGATTTGTTTTCTCTTTAAAACATTTCTTCCTCAAAAAATTCGCGTTAAATAGGATTCGTAATAGAAAAAGTTTTTGTTGCGTTACGGGGAGCGCTCAGGTTTGATTTATGAAAAAATTTCGCTTCACGAAAAAACGAGATTCCCTAAAGACGTTTTCAATATTAAAAGATTTATTAAATGCAATTTGTTTGATTATAATAGATACTCGTAACATAATCTACCTTATTAAATTGAATCATGTTTTTAGAATAATTAAATAGGTATCGTTTGCTTTATTAATTTAGGTATTATTTTCTAAACTTTATTTATTTGTATTGTGTTACGTTTTAGTTAAATTAAGTTTTGACAATACTGTGACAATACATTATTTTATGACTGAGACCCTTAGCACAACTCCGCCGTGAAACTATAACAGCGGAACCGCAGTAGTTTATTTCAACTGACTCGCATGATCCGCTACTCGAGTAGCGGAACATCAGCAGAATATCAGCGAAACATCATGCGGTTTCGCTGTTTCGCGGTTTCGCGGCTGTGATGTGCTAATGCCCTCAAGCTTTGGTTTCCAAGGAAAGCGGTGCCGTCATATTATAACGGCCGTCATGACAATCTGTGTATAATATTTGACATTAAGGTGTAAAAATCGCTTTGTATTTGGACAGCAGTTATTATGTGACCATTGTTTGTTATTATGTGATTCATCGCTTTATTAAGAAAGCTAAGTTTTACTGTGATTGATTTTATTTTGTCAAAGAAGGTAATTTTATTTTAAAAAGCTAATGTCCGGTTGCTGAGGTTAAACGGAGTTTCCATTCGATAGTGATTATTGGCTTGATATCGTGTTTCTGAACACTTCGTTAAGGAATAATTTAGCATAAAAGTCGAGTGAATTACTATCAATGGTTTATCGGAAGACCTCAAAAACCGAGCATGAGGAAGGATTCGATTAAATAGATGATTTTGTCGAATCAAAAGCTATTAAGAGTTTATCTGAGGATCTCAGAAACCGGGCAGAAGTCAGTAAGAATTGCCTAAGATCAGAAGTATATTATTATTGTTGCAATACGATTGCGTTTGAAACCCTAATATTAAGACTTAACATTGAAAATACCTTTTCAATAAACTTCCTCGAAAACTGGTTCATATCGCACTACGATTAGGTTCATAATGCAATGTATTTCACACGGGTGCGATTTTTCATTTTCCCGCACGTGTGCGGGAGTAAAAATTGCCACAGATAACTTATACCTATACTTAGTCCAAATTGGTTTAATGCCTCTATTCACAACTCTCTATTCGGAGGTGAATGTTTTTTTTTAATCTTGGCAAAGAGGCATGCGTCTTTACGGCGTTAATATTTTTTGAATATTTAAATAATGTTTATAAATAGAATACCATCAAAAACTATGATTATTACAGTAAAAAAACGTTTATGAACAAATTAACATTTATTTGTGTTCTAAACTCGAAAATATTTGAATTTTCTATTTTTCATATTAAGCTGTTTATCGGCTTTATACTTTTGCTTCTCCTTCAACCTGGCGAAAGCAAAGCACGAAAAAAAAAAAGAAAATTTAAATCATAGTTTCCTAATTCATGAAAAAAATAATTTCCGTTACTTTATTTTATTTCTTCAAAAGTGTATTGAAAAACGTCGTTTGATACTCGTGGGCATTTGTTATTGCTCAAAAACAACCTCGCCTACGGCTCGGGTGTTAATTCCGCCTCGAATGCAATAACAAACGTTCTCCACTTGTATCAAAATGTACTATTGTTAATTTTGATCTGTGATTAGCTGAGTTCAGTGTTTCTTTGTTAAATCCCAAAATAAGAACGTATTTTTACATGCCCGTTTTTGCTCCGTTACGAATACGCCATAATTATTTTCAGGTTTCTTTTAAAATCCGAATTTTTAGAACTAAAAAGTCTTTCATCCCTTTATCAACAACACTGGCCTATCGACCGGTTTTTCAGACCGGATTAAAGTGTTCCGATAGTGATCCGTAAACATTGGCGTCCGTTTTTTACCGGACAAACTGCGATGAATTTTTGAGCCATAGCCCACGGCGTTTGGATGGGCCGGATGGTAGCTGTATGGAGGACATAGAAAACAAAGAATGATGCTAGGTTAAACCTACCTACGTATACTGTGGAAATAAATAACCTACATTTTCCACCTTGATTTTTTTATGAAGAATTTTTTTGTAATACTTAATAATTCAAGAGATTACTTAATAATTGAGTCGTGTTCAGCGACATAAGTTGATTAGCACTGCTACTTTTAGGCATCAACTTTGACATAAAATTATTCGATACATTGTATTTAATTTACTAGCCAAGAGTTAATATTTTTTTAAATTTTATTTTTGTAGATTTCAAAAACATATTATATCTACATTTTGGTCGAGTAGGTATTGAAGTTTTGTATGAAACAGCAGATTTTTTTTCGTGATTTCAGAGTTGGTCTCTTATTGAAAGTTGATCATATTCATGGGTAGAACACCCTGTAAAACACAACTTTTCCTGTACGTTTAAGCCGTTTCTGGGGTTGAAACACTAGGGCCGTGGTCCGAGTGGTCATCGAGTATTTTGACATCACCAAGCGGTCGGTCTACTCTTCACGTGACCAGAGGGCTGACCTATTTTTAGGACAAAGAATCAGCATTGCTATTCAACGTGGTAACGTTGCCAGCCTTTTGGGCATTTTCCTATTGATGCGGACGATTTTTTTACGCCCAATGTGGTCTTCCCTTTTTATACAGGGTGGAAGGGACGTCGACGCGCAAACGGTTACCACGTATTCAGTACATCATTCTGAGCCCCCCTATATACAAATTTTTCATCGGTTATTGAAAAAAAATCAGCTATTCCCTAAATTTTGACCGTGTAGATATTGCACTATTGTAGCAAACTGCAAATATTTGTTGAAAAAATTCTATGTAGGGGGCTCAGAATGATGTACTCAGTTGTGACCGTTTTTGCGTCGATGTCCCTTCCGCCCTGTATACCTACTTGTACATAATATATATTTTAGTATTATCTAATATATTATATTTAAGATTTGTTAAAATAAATAAAAAATACTAATTTGTAAAGATCCCAAAATAAACATCAAGCTAAACGGTTTAAAGTGCAAAATTTTTTTTCGCGACTGGCACTTAAGTCCTTTTAACACTAAAACAAGCGGGTCACTCAAACCATTAGCAGGACATTCCCCCGCTTCTCATTATGCAATCATTACTCTATTCCGGTCGCGATTTTACGTGTAATCCGGTAATTTAGTCGCCCAGTGTCCCAACGTCGGCAGATTTACGTCCCACTTCAAATTAATGGAAGCTGGGACTTTAGGATTTTTTTTACAAGATTTTATTTAGTTTCACCTGTCCCGTTGTCTGTCTGTCTGTCTGTAATCTAATACCTAATTATAATAATATATGACGTTTGCTTTGACACATTTGTGCATTTTATTATTATGTATTAATTAAATTGGCAATTATAAATTATTTAATGTCAGTTTCTTAAATAAAATTAGATTCATTGCAAAATATATTCAATAATTCAATGTTACAAAATATGTCCAATTAAGTAAAAATACAATTAAATCCACAATAAAATTCAAAATTCATCATTTAAAAAATCAGCAATGTTGTAGTAGCACTTATCAGTAAGCAACTTTTTGAGTGTTTTCTTAAATAAATTAAAATTTAATTGCTTAATATCATTCGGAATTTTATTGTATATTAATGGGGCCATGCATACAACACTTTTCCTTAGAAGTGCTGTTTTGGCCGCGTATGACCGCACCCAAAGTCTATACTTCTCACGTCTATTTCTGTCGTAATTATTTGACAAAAGCAGAAACCATTGAGGATTACTTTTTACAAATACAGCCATTTCGAATATACAGGGTGAAATTGAATAGATGCGACAAAATTGAAGGGGGTGTTCTACGCATCAATCTGAACAACTTTTACTATGGGACCAAATCTGAAATCGCGAAAAAAAAATCAGCTGTTCAGTACATTTTGATGAATTATGCGAACATTAAATGTACTGAACAGCTGATTTTTTTTTCGCGATTTCAGGTTTGGTCCCATAGTAAAAGTTGTTCATATTGATGCGTAGAACACCCCCTTAAATTTTGTCGCATCTATTCAATTTCACCCTGTATAGAGTGACGGAAGTGTTAAAATTCTGTGCTTCATGAACATTGGTCTGCAACTGTCCATAGTTTGCAACCCAAAGTCTTCCTCTAATATATCAATGCTTCACCCATGAACACATCTTCTCATTAACCTTCATCCATACACCACACCACCACACTCCACACATGAACACACCACACACACACTCTTCACACTCACACTAATGTAAAAAATTGTTATCTTAATTTTCTATTTTAATATTAATTTAATAAGATAAGGCATAAAATCCATAACCTACATACTGATTGTGAGAAGACACTGGCTCCTGTAACACAGGTGTTGCTACCTAGCACAGGAGTCAGGGCTTTAATTTACTTGTGCACCTTTTTATGGCAATAAAGAATTTTATTATTATTATTATTATTTTTATTTATTTATTTATTTATTTATCGGATCGCCAAGAGAGGCTACACAGTTACATACCTGTTAACATACATACGGACAATACAAGTGTGCGCTTCCAATTATAGGCGACCACATCATTCAATTAATAACTAGGTAAATCCAAGAAGTTTGATAAACAAGAAATCATTAAAATTTAAATTATTAAAGTTAAAATTTTCAAAATTGAAATCATTAAAACTAATCAAAATACAATGTCAAAAGTCATCATTATTGCAAGTGAAATTTGACCCACTTCCCGGTTTCCGATTGAGCTGAGATTTTACATGCATAGTGTAAATCGGATGACAATGCAATATTATTATGACATGGAGCTGATCTGGTGATGAACACGGAAGGTGGGCACAGGAACTCAGTAATAAAATGACGTAACCCTACCGAGTTTGGTTCGTCTTGACAAGGACTCTGGTTCTAGATTATGTCCAGACTATAAAACCTTTTTTTTAAATAATACACTTGTTGTTAAAAGACGATGTAATGTACTGTCAGATTTTAATGATAATTGATGCAGTTTAATTAAATAGGTAAAGTTTTAATTTGTTTAATTCAATAATTATTTTGTTAGTTTGCTTTTGGATAATAGGTAACTTCTTTGTTAGTAAACAATCTTATTTAATTTCCTTGTGTTTTCTCTCTACAATAAAATAAGTAAACTCCGTAGATACCTTATTTTATAACAATTTATTCCTAAGGAAAGAAGTCTGTGTCTAGGCATGCTTGCTACCATTTTTAAAGAAAGAATTTAAAACACAATGATGCTAAATCCATAAACTAACCTAACTAACTAAAAACTAGTAAATGTTTTCCTAACACATTTAGTTTACTTAGAGGTTCTTAGGTTAATTCTTCTTGAAGCTCACTAAAAGCTCTGTTACTGTTAAGATTTAAATTCCTATTACATTATCATGTAACCTTAAAAAGCCAATATCCTAAGATTTAACCTCATTCTTCAAACAATTTTGGCAAAGAGAGCTTTCACCTAAAGCATCGATGACGTCGTTCAGCTTGCGGCGTAGCACATGTGTTCGCGCTACGGCGTAGCACATGTGCTACGCGCTACGGCGTAGCTGCACGGCGTAGCTGCTCACAGTTCACCAATATTAATATAAAATGAGCTGACACATTGTACGTTGAACTAAACTGGGCATCAACAATATGTTGCTTTGGACATGACATGATGACATCAACACTATGACATCGATGCGGACGAGTACTTCGACGCCTAAGTGTCCTTTTGTTTTTGTATTTATTTGTATAGTTAGTTAGTTAGTTTTTCATTTTTTTTAGTGTAACTAGTGTTAACTTGTATATTGTATTTAATTAAATTGCTTTTTGTTATGTTTTATTGATACATAAATTACTTAAATATGTCTGCCTTAAGATTTTCTCATAATTATACGACTGTGGACATAATTATTTCAAAATCGAAATCAAAATGAAAATCAAAATATTTTATTTCACATAAACCTACATGGCTAATTATGAAACGTCAGAAGCTAGGTGCACGGTTCCAAATTGGTGGTTTCCTATGGAGAAGAGCCGACAAGAAACTCCATGGTTACTCTTTTAAAAATAATTGGCTTTTACAATATTTTCAAATAACAGTGTTAATAGGTATGTGATTTGAGAGAGAGTAGCTGTTTATTTTTTTAATAACTTTGTACCACTTTCATAACGGTAACCTTAAAACAGCACATATTTTTACCCTACTTTGGCTTGACTGAAGTCATTATGTAAACACGTAAAAAAAAACTGCTCAACATGCTGCGAATACCAAAATGTTTAGACTTGTTTGTTTAAATAATTAGTCCCGGCTGTCACTCGTGGATCTTTAACAGTCGTTAACGGGTCGTCAGAAGCCCGAAAGTCGGACAGCCAGTCTTACCAAGGGTTATCGTATTACCTAGTAATTGGGTTATGGAAGTCAGGTAGGCAGTCGCTCCATATAAAATACTGGTATTCAGCTGCATCTGGTTAGACTGGAAGCCGACCCCAACTTAGTTGGGAAAAGGCTAGGCAGATTAATCGAAATGACTTGGTCGAAATATTTTGGTATTTGCAGGATGTTCAGCAGTTTTAGTACGTGTAGTTATTTTGGCTTAGTTATAGCCGAATAGAAAAAAAACCGGTCAAGAGCGAGTCGGACTCGCGCACCGAGGGTTCCATTCCGATTTCTGAAAAAGTGTGCTACTTAGAGACATCGTTTTATTTTTTCTGTAATCTTTACATAAACTTCTATCACATAGAATAATTTCAGTTTTTTCGCTTTGCAAACTTCGGAGATAAGGGGGAGGGGACGGTATTTTTTTACATTTTACATCAAAACTCGAAAACTATGCAACCTAAAAAAAAATAAAAAATAGTTTGAGAATATGCAAACAGCGCTTTTTTATATGATACCCCACATGCCCTAGTAGCCCCACTTTAAATTTTCAAGACCCCCTTTCAGTCCCAGTTGCAAAAAAAATATAATTATTTTTATTTCTTTATTATTTGCAAAATAGTTGGATAAACGTGATCTAAAACTATTCTAAATTTCAAGTTGATAGCATTAGTAGTTCTTGAGATATCCAGCTGTGACAGACAGACAGACAGACAGACTGAGTCACACCATAAGGGTTCCTTTTTTACCATTTTGGTACGGAACCCTAAAAATACAGGAAGAGAAAAAAAAACTGTATCACGTCTTCAAGGACAACCCTTGACCGTGTTAATGAAACTGAACATAAAACACCACATTCGTTTGCCCGAAATTCGGTCAAACCATGAAATTGGTGACGTCACGCTAAGCGAACGTGCGTGTTTCTTTAACATGAATGAATGAACTGAAGGCATCTTAAAGTCTCGCGCGGTCCCTTAACGAGCTCCGTCACTTACCGCCGCCTCTTAGGACCAACAGCTGATTGTGTCACGGCATGGGGGGCAAAGGGGGAAGGGTATAAAATAGCCTTCTTTATTAGCTGTAGCAAAGAGGTTATGGGTTTCCTGTATCTCGTTGTAGAGGTAATTTTAATGGTTGTGGAAATGACGTCAGATATAAATAGAACGAGAATTTTAATGGTTTCAACGGGGAAGAAAACTGTCAAATTGTCAATTATTGTTTGTTACTTTTATTTAGTTGTCAATGGAGTTCCTTGCAGAAAACTTGGCCAGAGAGCATGGTAGCGCAGAGGTAACGGCCGCAATTTACGAGTTGTAGGTCGTAGGTTCGAACCCAGACAGGCGCTTTACTTTGTGTAAATTATTTCATCGCCACTGCTCTCAAAACGGTGACGGAAAACTCGTGAAGAAACCGGCATGTCCTAGAACCAAAAATTCGAAGACATGTGACATCTACCAACCCGCAGTGGGCCCGCGTGTTGGTTACGGCCCACTCATTATAGTTAGTAGAAACATTATAGTCTGATTATGCTAATGATGGCTCATGAGGAGCTCGTGGCTAAGTAATAACAGCCGCACGGGTTGATCCATCAGGTTAAGCTACGCTGCCGGGGTTGGTCCGTGGCTGGGTGACCATCTTTACATACCGAGACTCCTCCGTGTTTCGGAAAGCACGTTAAGTCGTTAGTCCTGGCTGTCATTCGTGGATCATTGACAGTCGTTACGGGTCATCAGAAGCCCGAAAGTCTGACAACCAGTCTTACTAAGTGGTATCGTATTACGCAGTTACTGGGTTGTGGAGGTCAGATAGGCAGCCGCTCCATGTAAAATACCGGTATTCAGCTGCATCCGGTAAGACTGGAAGCCGACCCCAACATATTTGGGAAAAGGCTAGGCAGATTTTTAGCCCCATCATTAGATGGGGCTAAGTATTTGTTACCTTAATTCAGTTGTTATTGAAGCTCCTTGCTGAAAACTTGGCCATGAGATGGTGCTAAGTGTTTTCTCTTGTTGCCGATTCATAGCTTTGTCTTCAAGATGACTTTGACAAGTGACTAATAGTCAGCGCTCTCTCGCGGCAAAGCTTCCTGTAAACAACCCCGAAAACACGAAAATACGTTGAGAAAACGTGTTGATCAATAAAGACCTGTTTGTATAAAATGTAAAAATGATATATAATATTTATTTTTTATTGTGTTTTATTTTTTTAGATTCAAGAGTTTTCCGCTTACAATTGTTTCTCTACCTCCGCTTCCTTATTTAACCTGTAAAGCCATGTACCAAAATAACGTCGATAGAAATAAGAAAAAATATATATAAAACATAATATTCCTTTGGCAAAAGGAATCCTGGCGCGTGGAGCGATACAGATAATTCTCAACAAGGAAAGGCTATTCCTTTGGGACTAAGACCCTTAAAATGCCGCTTATTTACGCTGCCTCTCATTGAGATAACTTTTATTTATCTTTACGTAGTATTTTCCTCACGGGAAGGGTAAAAGTCTAAATTATGTAAAGGCTTTGAATCAGCAGGAGCCATCGCAATGTATTGTTGAACTTTTATCATGGATATTTAAAAATGCTTACTGTTTGAAACTAATGTTGGTAACGGACATTTCATTTTATACTGATCAGTTACAGGATGTTGTGACAAAAGGCAAAATATACACTCCGCTTGAATGTCCCGACTTAGATAGTAGCCTCACTGATTTTATAAAAACAAAGTTAAAAAAAAATTAACTAAGTATTAAGATTGATTAATGAATTATCGAAAAAAAATTAAAAAACTTTTTGACAGCGGACATTCAAGTGGATATAAGTCCAGTAGAAAATAATTACAATAATTCTTTTTGGCTTTTCTAATATTGACTTCTTCACTGAATCAACAAAATATGTAGGAATTTCATCAACATATCTTCTTGAGACACTGCGAATTCATGAAAGCATTTTTTTGAAGGGAATACTTCTTTAGGTGCGTTGAGCGATTTTGGTAGGGGGAAATCTTACGGGTTTGCGTCACCGCGTCACCGTGATACCGCAACATGCTATGCATAGTTTCACATTTAAGTTTTCACTTCTGTCGGCAGCCCCTATGATTGTCAATTTTTTTTTCCAAAATTAAGGCAAAAAATAATATGCACGTTCAAGCTCTGGCCAAACTGAGGCAAATTCCAGACGAGATGCGGGATTAAATGCGCTCGCGCCGATTGTTTCAACTTACTTTTATCTACTCCCGGGACCGGCACCAGCGTGACATCATTAACATTGTCCTTGAGACTTTTTGTCGGCGCGCGACGGGGCGCTTAGCCACTTATACACGGCTTGTACACAAAATATTTCTATGAACGGATAGGAAACTATTGACTGTTTCTTAAAGCGGATAGACTAGGCTAGATTGCGAATTTTGTTTTAGAACAATAGATGACTTAGTTTTTTCAATACCCAAAAAAAAACTATTTGTTTATATTACCGCTACTAAAAAACAATTATAAAATTATTTCAAAATCTTAAGCGATAACGAGTGGTTATGAAGATTCTCAAACTGGTCCTAATAGTCACTTGACTTCTTAATCATTAAAACAATATGGCGTTCCGCATCCCGAGCGGGATTCACCTCATTGTGGCCAGATTTTCAAAGTCCTCTTCCTCATGCGGTCAAATACTAGGTATTTTTTTTCAAACAAACTCGATTTCTTAATACTCTCAGTAAACTTCTTTTCAATTTCCCTACTCAAGAATATTTCAGAGCGTCATTTTACCATCTCGTGTGAAAATATAGCGTGTGACGTAGTTAGCGTGCACAGTAATTGTGAGGGGCACGCCGTGAAGACGCCACGAATACTAACACAGAACAAACACGGCCATGAATACATGCTTTTTGGTGGTACTACCACTAAGGAGGATATATATACATATACAGACACACGAATCAACGGTGAGGAATTCCAGATTACGGGAGATATGGGCTGAGTGTTATATTAGGAATACGGAAAAGATTGCTTGATACATGATTTTTTTGTTAACTTATTCAGTTGGTCACACATGTTAGAGCTCCAGACTTTCAGGCGCGCAGTATTTCGCAATGTTTGACGTACACTAAGCTGAGCTCCCACGGCCTAGAGCTCGGAAGGCTCTGACCCAGAATTATGTGGATGTAGAAAGCTCAATGCTCAATGCTCAATGTGTTTGGCAATTCTGGGTTGGCCTTGTGTTGTTCACCTTTTTGGTTCATGTTAAGGGCGCTATTACATTTTGACCCTGATTTTTGAGTCAAATGGCCAACTTTGGCGTTCTTATTCTGATAAACTGAAAAACTTCGACAACTTTCATTTATTGAGTCGTGGAGAATAGTTGTTAGTACAGTACAGCCAGCAGCAGGTCAAGATACTACAAACTGTCAAATTTTCTCATTCGATTTTGAACTTAACAGTCAACATTTTAAGGTTTAAAATCATTTGGAGAAATTTGACAGTTTGATGTAACTTGATGTGCTGTTGTCTGTACACAGCGGCCTCGCTTTTCGCAATTTTTAGGGTTCCGTACCTCAAAAGGAAAAAACGGAACCCTTATAGGATCACTCGTGTGTCTGTCTGTCTGTCTGTCCGTCTGTCACAGCCAATTTGCTCCGAATCTAATGAACCGATTAAGTTGAAACTCGGTATACATATGTATTTTGGTAACCCAAACACGAACATGTAACGCAAATAAATTAATTAGAATATGGGGGTCCCTTTTGGGGGGAAAATAAGTACAATTTAAAAAAAAGTTTTGCAAACTGTACCGTGTGACATATCAAATGAAAGGTCTTGCTGTTAGGGTCTCAAATATATTTTTTTATAATTTTAAAATAAATAGTTTTGAAGTTATTTAAGAAAATAGGTAGACGAAAATTGACCATTCCCCCCCCCTTATCTCCGAAACTACTGAGCCTAAAATTTTGAAAAAAATACAGAAAATAGTTCTTTACCTATAGATTACAGGAAAACCTATCAGGAGTTTATGGTCTTGTAAATCTATTTAGATAAAATTCAAAGTCCTGACTGACTCATTGACTGATAATAATCAACTGACAGTTCAAACCACTGGACCTAGAGACATGAAATTTTGCACATAGATACCTTATATAGTGTAAACATCCATTAAGGAAGAATTTTTGGAAATTCCATCCCTAAGGGAATAAAATAGGGGATGAAAATTTGTATGAAAAATCTTATATCTTGAGTTATTAGACTTGAAACTTAGCACGAATATTCATCGTAGTTAATTATAAAATTAATCATTTTTAGTTTTCCTAAACTACCCCCTTTTTTTTTTGGATAGGAAATCATCAAATGACTTTTTCCGCTCTGGGTGGAGCGGAAGGGCGTGTCATACTTTTACTGACTAAAACCCACCCGTGTTCCTTCAGTTGCCTATGGCAGGGCCACGGTATCTCTTTCGAACAATCCGCGACCCCAGAAGACGGGATTGGTGGGTGTCAAAGTTTGTATGGAGGAATTTTAATACGCGGTCCGATTTACACAAAGCTCAGTTTTTGTACTTGAGACCAAAAATGAAGACTAACTAACGTGTATCAGGGTTTTCCAAAAATCTACCACTAAGGGGTGAAAAGGGGTAGTAAATTTTACAGCGGAGGATT
Source organism: Cosmia trapezina (assembly GCA_905163495.3). Classification (NCBI taxonomy): domain Eukaryota; kingdom Metazoa; phylum Arthropoda; class Insecta; order Lepidoptera; family Noctuidae; genus Cosmia; species Cosmia trapezina. The sequence continues at coordinate 3,140,423 of LR991029.1, read as the reverse complement.
TTATTGGGGATTGATTAACTCGAAAATTGGTGTTTATAATGTTTAACTCAAGTTATGGAAACATCCCAGACGATTTTTGAAATTCTACCCCTGTAAGCGTAAAAACAGGGATACAGTTTATATGAGAAATCTTATTAATTTGGTTAATAACTTGAAACTTACCACAAATACTTGCTTATGTAAGTAATAAAGTTTGTCATTTTTAGTTTTTCAAAACTACCCCTCAAAGGGGGTTTAGGGATGTTAAAGTTTGTATGGAAGAATTTTAAAGCGTAGTCCGATTTGAACTCAGTATTTATACTTTTGATGAAAAATAAACAATAATAAGAAAATTAAAACCCATGAAATCAGACATCCACGCGGGCGAAGCCGCCAGCAGTCTAGCTAGTATATTGTGCGTACAAACTTACTAAGCCTCCGCTGTCCGTCCGTCCGTCTGTCACAGGGCTGTATCTCATGAACCTTAATAGGTAGAAAGTTGAAATTTTCACAGATTGTGTATTTCTATTACGACTATTTTATTATTTATTTTATTTTATTATTTTAGGAAAACTTACAGCTAATCAGCCGGTCGATTCTGTAAAAATCTCACCGTGAAAACTTAGGTGAAGTGAGTTTGTTTTTGCTAGGAATTGACACTATTGACAGCTCACTCCACGCTCACTTCACCTAAGTTTTCACGGTGAGATGGTTATAGAATCGCACTGCTGATACAATGGTTACAAAGTTATTAACATAATGGTGGCCAATTACAAGTTTTCACACGTAGACTAACAATTACCAATGTACTAGGTAGCAGACAGTGTTACTTTCGCGTTCTATATATTCGTATTTATTGCAAGGGCTTATTTTGTCGAAGAAGTGATTGCAAAGAGCCTTCTTTAATTTAGGCACACTGGTATTAAAAGGATCTATGTCAACTTCCGGGCAGGATTTATTCGGTATACATGCGGCTCGCCCTAATTATGAAATAACAACAAATAATAAAAATAAAGTAAAGTTAAAATTAAAGGGGGTGGAAAATAAAAACTTTTTTGTATTATTTGAAAATGTTTTCATTTGAAAAAAAAAATAACCTGTGTGTGGGTTGTTATTGTGTAGAACTCGTCGAGTAGAGTACAAAGATATTTTTATTTTTTTTATCTTCTAAAATGAAGAAATAGGGGACCGTAAAAGTTGTCAATTTTATACCATTTTTTTACGAGCTCTATTACATAATGTACCTTATAAGTACTGTACTTAATCAAGAAATACTAAAAACGGCGATTCATAAGGTATTTTGTTTAAATATGGGCGATTTTCTGCAACTGCAAAAAATAACCTTGTAATTCACAGTATCATTATGAAATACAAAGTTATCTTTCCGATTGTTAAACATATAATATGGTACGGAACCCTTTGTGTGCGAGTCCGTCTCGCACTTGGCCGGTTTTTTTCTTATCTATTTGTATATATACCTATTATAAAGCCAAAATTCCGAAGCAAGTTATCATAAAATGCGCGACTGTATTTTTTTGAGCTCGTGGTTTGAACTTCTTAAATACATAAGAAAATGAAATTAAAATACATAAAAATATCTCTTAAATAGTGGTTTAGTCCAAAATATTGAAATATGTATGAAATATCTGTAAAAAAAATCCCATAAACCATAAAACTACTGAAAACACTCAGAATTAACTGTACATTTCTCCTTACTACATTAATATTATTACGTAAAATTTACACCAAAATAAACGTTAGTTTATAAGAAATTAATACTTTAAACAAAAAAAAAATTATTATGAGACTCAAAATAAACGTAGTTATTACAACTGCCAAATTGTTACATAATGTGACGTGTGCTTGCTTCATGTGTGTCTTCAATACATCTAAACTGTCAAAACGCAATTTTGTGATAAGCCTCTTAAGACAATACTTACTATGGACCAAAAAGGTGAACATTTGCAAAATAGAATACGGGCAGGACCTTTGTCGAGTGTCACAATCTTTATCTAAGCAATAATTTATCTGGCTGTGTAGGGTTCAATTCGCTTGAGGTCACTACCAGTATTTATCTCATTTTATCTTTAGCTAATGTAATTGGTAGATTGCCGTTCTAAGTTAAACTATATAAAATTAAATAACTACAAGAAATATGAACATTCTTAGAAAGAGAAGGCAATGAAAATCAAAGTAATAGACCATCATTGTTACTGCAATTTGCAAGAAGATTTATGGAAGCAACATAATTCTAAAATGTGTTAGATTCTGTAGAAATTCTTAGAAATTCTTAGCGTATCTATTTACGTAGGTATACTCGGCGAGGTAAAAAGCTCGTGGCTATGGAGGAGCTCATGGCTAGGTAATAACAGTCGCAGAGGTCGATCCATCGGGTTAAGCTACGCTTGCCAGGGTTGGTCAGTGGATGGGTGACCATCTTTACATACTGAGACTCCTCCGTTCCTCAGAAAGCACGCTAAGCCGTTGGTACCGGCTGTCATTCGTGGATCTTTGACAGTCTTTACGGGTCGTCAGAAACCCGGAGTCTGACAACCAGTCTTACCAAGGGGTATCGTATTACCCAGTTACTGGGTTGTGGAGATCAGATAGGCAGGCACTCCATGTAAAATACTGGTATTCTGCTGCATCTGATTAGACTGGAGGCCGACCCCAACATATTTGGGAAAAGGCTAGGCAGATTGATTGACTAGGCGAGGTAAAAAGAACCATTTGATTCAGACGCATAGAGATATCCATTCAATATTCTGAATAGCATGGCAAGTCAGTTCGGTACGTTGCAGTCCGCTGGAATCCCGGGCACCTGCACATATCGGCCGCTCGTCCGACACATACTTCTAAAAGTATTCACTATGCGCTGGTATTCTATACCAAGTAGCGGTCACGGGTTGGGTAGGTTTTGTGGAGTACGGAATTATGTTTAGCCTCGAAAATAGATAATTTATAGCGTAGGATCGAGATTTACTATACTTCACACCTTTTAACTTTATCAAAACCGGCCAGATGCGTGTTGGACCACGCACAATGAAGGGTTCCGTAGTTGAAAAGAATTTATGCGAAAAACAAACATAACATTGTACTTGAAAAACATGTTCTCCCATACATTGGTATTAACGTCACGGTCAATTCTCCAACTGCAAAAAGTTTGTAACCCCAAAAAAATATTTAAATGTGACAAAATACAAAATTTCGGACTTTTTCCTATATTTGTGCTGTGAGACCTTGCTTCTTGCCAAGTTTCATGATTCTAGGTCCACTGGAAGTACCCTAGGTTTTGATTTACTTGCAAGTATCATAAATAGCCGTATTTTTTTATTGCATTGATTTTTTTTAGAGCACCAAGGTACTATAGACCTACATATTTGATATTAATTTGAATTTGATACCTCCATGCGTTCCTGATAAAAAGGATCTTGACAGACAGGCAGACAACAAAGACATCCTATAAGGGTTCCGTTTTTTTCCTTTTGAGGTACGGAACCCTCGAAACCTACACCTACAGTTTATTTCTTCAAAACCTCATCAGCAACTAAAGTTGAAAAACATAATAAAACTGAAACTAGAATTTTCCATGAACTACCCAGCAACACTTCTCAGTCGTAATTATCTTGGATGGTTGCCAGGGTTACCGAATGGAGATATGGCCGGTTAGCTAAAAGTTACATTACAGCGGTAAAGTACACATCCTTGAGCTTAGTGGGGTGCTGATAGAATGCTGAGCTGGGAGAAACTACCAGCGTTTGTATTTTATTGCTAGTGACTATACTGCTTGAGTACCAAAACTGCTGTATTTAGATTAGTATGATAATTATAAGTACCGTTTGGTAAGTAATAACAGCCGCTCGGGTCGATCGATCAGGTTAAGCTACGCTTGCCGAGCTTGATCTGTGGATGGGTGACGATCTTTATTAATACCGATGGGACACTCCGCAAAATCATTTTAATAAAAAGCCACTCTTGCTACGACACAATAAATTGCAATTCAGGTCGCACAACGCTAATTACCTACAGTTACATTCACCTACAAGTTGCCCCTCTTTGTATCGCGTAACTCTTATACCTTCTGACTCGTTAGGGTTGTCTTCTTTTACGACGCGGCGCGTGAGTGAGTATCGAACTAACGTGCGAGCCGGCCGGTGCGCGGCAGCCCACACTGAATTGACCCAGTGAGATGAGCCCGTCGCGTACTTGTAGCTTCATACCTAAACTGCGGAGTGTCCCATCTGTATTAATCTATGATACCAAGACTCCTCCGTGCTTCAGAAAGCACGTTAAGCCGTTGGCCACGCCTGTCTTTCGTGGATCTTTGACAGTCGTTACAGGTTGTCAGAAATCCGAAAGTCTGACAAACAGACTCTTACCAAGGGGTATCGTATTACCCAGTAACTAGGTTGTGAAGGTCAGACAGGCAGTCACTCCATGTAAAACACTGGTATTCAGCTGCATCCAGTTAGACTGGAGGCATTTAGGTATACGTTTTAGGTACAAAGCACACGGCACACGAGATTAGTTGAAGATTTCAGAAGAAGTCAGGGTTTTTTGTGCTTAACTGCACGTGCTCCATCTGCCATCATCTTAACTCCACGTGCTCCATCTGCCATCATCTTAACTGCACGTGCTCCATCTGCCATCATCTTAACTGCACGTGCTCCATCTGCCATCATCTTAACTGCACGTGCTCCATCTGCCATCATCTTAACTGCACGTGCTCCATCTGCCATCATCTTAACTGCACGTGCTCCATCTTCCATCATCTTAACTGCACGTGCTCCATCTGCCATCATCTTAACTGCACGTGTTCCATCTGCCATCACCTTAACTGCACGTGCTCCATCTGCCATCATCTTAACTGCACGTGCTCCATCTGCCATCATCTTAACTGCACGTGCTCCATCTGCCATCATCTTAACTGCACGTGCTCCATCTGCCATCATCTTAACTGCACGTGCTACATCTGCCATCATCTTAACTGCACGTGCTCCATCTGCCATCATCTTAACTGCACGTGCTCCATCTGCCATCATCTTAACTGCACGTGCTCCATCTGCCATCAACTTAACTGCACGTGCTCCATCTGCCATCATCTTAACTGCACGTGCTCCATCTGCCATCATCTTAACTGCACGTGCTCCATCTGCCATCAACTTAACTGCACGTGCTCCATCTGCCATCATCTTAACTGCACGTGCTCCATCTGCCATCATCTTCTGTTGCCGTCTGATACTGTCGTTTTACCATCTATTATTTCCCGTGGAATGTTTAAAGTTTGGGTTGTGCAGGTCAGGTGGCAGTCGCTCCATGTAAAACACTGGTATTCAGCTGCATCTGGTTAGACTGGAAGCCGACTCTAACATATTTGGGAAAAGGCTAGGCAGATGATGATGATGTGGCCTTAAGTTTTATATTTCCAATAATCTTGTTTTGGATCTTCTGATCTACACCACAACACCACTAGAACACCACCACCACCACCACTCGTGGTGTAGATACACCACTGGAACTCACACAGCTAGTCTTACGTTTTTATTACAAACTATGTGACCCGACAGACGTTTTCCTGTCTTAGCTATGAATATTCTAATGTAAACGCGCGAAGTTCCCGAAGGCGCAAGCTCAGAACATTTTGAATTGTGTAGGAAAACTTAATTTATATTTTAAGAATTGAACTAAGATTTTTCGCTGAAAAGTAAAATACCGGAACAAATTTAAAGTAAAAAGTCATAATCTAAGCGTTTGACAGTTACGAAACCCATGAACATTTTGTATTGGAAATTTTTCTTTCTTTTATTTTATATTTTTTGTCAACTTTCCAATGTTTTTAATAGTTACTCTGCTATTCGGGACGGATACAAATACAACAAATCAATAACCATGAAATCGGTCCCGCTGTTCTCGAGTTATAAGTGTTCGAACAAACCCGACTTTGTTTTACATATACCTACACATATAGATTGGACTAATGAGTCGACAATTAATCACGTTACTAAACGTTTCTCCGCCATTGTAAGATAGTGGCTACACTGACACTTGCTGTGAAATACTGTGTGAAGACGTGCAGTGAATAGTTGCAATTACGTCTTCTTTGAGGGACGATGTTGACCAGACAAATGGGTAATTTTACTTAGGGTTAAAAGTCAATTTAGTTAGTCAATAAACAAATTTTCGATGTTAAATTAGATCAATCAACCAAAAAAGGTAAAGTATACTGGTATCAGGGGATTGGTAACATAACATCACGCCTATACATATGTTCCGAAGGGCTGGGCAGAGAATATAGTACACCAGTCATTGGTCTTTAGTCATAGTAATGACTAGCTCGCGGCTTCGCCCGCGTGTATGTCGGCAAATATCCCACGGGAACGTGCTATCGGGAATTCCTTCCTTACTCCTTGTTTACATTATAAAGAAAACCTCTGTGCAAAATTACAGCTTCCTAGGTCCAAGGGTTTGGGCTGGGCGTTGATGAGTCAGTCAATCAGTCAGTGAGTCAGTCAGGACTTGTCTTTTTATTTATATAGATTTATGCATATATTTTTCTACCTTTTGGCCTCTGTCACTTAAAGCTGCATCTACGTCTGCCTAGCCTTTTCCCAGGTATGTCGGGGTCAGCTTCCAATCTAACCGAATGCAGCTAAATACCAGCATTTAACATGAAGAAACTGCCTATTTTACCTCCGCAACGCCGTAACTGGGTAATGCGATACCCCTTGGTAAAGCTCCATTTACACGGCGCAAGTTTATTGCCTGTAGCATACCATAAAATTGAAGGGCAAATATCTGGCACCGTCTAAACAACACGTACAATATTGTTGCACGATACGGGCAACTTTCAAAACTGGTATAAGCATGTACAATAAAATCGCACAGCACAAACAATAATTGCTCGTACAATAAAATCGCATTCAATTCTGACATGATCTGACATTTGTGCTGTCATTGAAATAGGAGTGCGGTGAGTGAGGGTGTGGTAATCGTTGTTGCTATTTTTAGGCAAGAAATCAAATCAAGAACAACTTAAAACATATCTTGAGAAGACGTTCAATAAAATAAAATTAAATATCATTTCTAGTCAAAACTTGCATGCAATAATCGCCTGTCAATTTAATTGCCTGGTGTAAGTCGCATGCGATTTTATTGAATGGAAAAACTTGCATTCAATTATTGTACATGCCATTTTATGGAAACGCACGCGTGTAAACACTTCATGCAATTCTTGAATGTCAAAAAACTTGAACGTGCTTTATGGCATGCAATTATTGCTCTTGAACGTTCCAGAAACTTGCACCGTGTAAACGGCGCTTAAGACTTACGAGCTTTTGAGGACCCGTAACGACTGTCAAAGATCCACGAATGACAGCCGGGACCATAGGCAGGCACAGAGGGGTACTATTGATATTTAAAGATGGTTACCCATTCACGGACCAACCGCTGCAATCGACCCATGTGGCTGTTATTACTTGGCCACGAGCCCCAGTAAAATTACATTTATTAGGTAGATTAGGTGTATTAGTTATTACCTATTAAAGCTCCAAACAAATAATATATATGTATCAGATAGGTTGGTATAAATAATTCTTTGTGTCGAGAACAATGAAAAAGACGTAGGATTACAAACTTACTACCGCAAACCGTGTAAATGATATCCTCAGTAAAACAAAATAGAAAAAGGTAACGATAATTAAATCATGTAGGAGCAACGTTTGCGGCCGACAATGGCTAGAGGCTAGAGGCTGTGTAATTATTTACAGTTAATAAATTTATAATTTCTAACTTTGTATTGTATTGCCATTCATGTGAGGGTCAGTATGGTTCTTGGAGTTAGGCCAGTAAAGTAAACAGTCCCATATCATCCATAAGTACTCATGGGTAAATTGTAAATTCAGGAAAATTAAATTTTCAGCAAATTGACTACTTATCAACTTAATTTGTACGTTGTAGATTCGAGTCTATTTAAAAAAAAACCGGTCAAGAGCGAGTCGGACTCGCGCACCGAGGGTTCCGTTCCGATTTCTGAAAAAGTGTGCTATTTAGAGACATCGTTTTATTTTTCCTGTAATCTTTACATAAACTGCTATCCCATAGAATAATTTCAGATTTAACCCCACTTTGAATTTTTAAGACCATCTTTCAGCACCTGTTACAAAAAAAAATATAAATATTTTTAATTCTTTCTTTTTTGCAAAATAGTTGGGTAAACGTCATATAAAACTGTTCCAAAGTACAAGTTGATAGCATATGGGTTCCTTTTTTACCATTTTGGTACGGAACCCTAAAAATGTAAAATAAAAAATCGAAGACATGTGACATCTACCAACCCGGACCACACCCTCATATTTAGGCCCACTAGCATCACAAATCACTAATTACGTTGAGCTCTAAACCAATATTTATCATTATTCTATTTTTGTTAATTTTGAAGTTTACAGGGATGGAATGGTGTTATAAACATGTTCAGCGCTAACTGTATTTATGGTTTTTGATGCAAGCGGGCCTTGGAATCATAAAAACCTGATTTATGTTTAAAAAAGATTATTTCACTTTTTTTGTCTGTCTGTCTATTTGTTACATTTTCACGCTTTAACGGATATGCTATGACCTGGGTTCGAACATACTAGGTTAATTCTTATTCCGGTAGTACGTTCCCTTGGGATAATTTCAGAGTTACACTCGAGCGAAGCCGTGGGCAAAAGCTATTTTCTGATTACCTTTTTGTGTTCATCTACAAGAAGATCAGCATCCATAAATAATATACCTAATATAAAACTTAAGTTATAAAAGAACTAAGTAATGAGCTGCGAAATTACCTGTTGCTAACATTTACGAGTTAAACAGTAACTGTTGGATACTTCAGTAGGTTTAATAGATCGTTAACATGCTGATAATTTATAGCTTTGAACTCTGAACTCTGCGAAGGTACACTAATCTTCTTCCATCTTGTTATGAGGCTAAACAAAGAAATATCATAAGTATGGTGAAAGAGGATATTAACCAGAGGATAAAACTTGCCTGCATTTGGAACCACGATTACAGATTATAATTATGAACAGAAAAGAGTGATTTTTGAGGCTTTGCTTGGAGATATATAGGTATATACGCCAATCGGCTGAGATCATACTTCTTCAAAAACTTAACGCCTATGGTATTCGAGGCAATATTCTCAACCTAATAAAAACATATTTATCGGGTCGCAAACAGATGACAGAAATTTACAAAATATGTGTCAAGTCTAAATTGGGTAAAAAATACGTGTCTTCCTATAGAGAAATTAAATTCGGTGTACCACAGGGAAGCGTCCTTGGGCCTTTGTTATTTTTAATTTACATTAACGACCTCCCACGCCAAATCCACCATCGTATGGTACTGTTTGCCGACGACAGTACAGCACTCTTAAAATGCGACAGTAATGAAAATTATGAAAACGATATAAACGACACCATTAGAATTATAATAAATTGGCTAAATAGTAATAACTTACAAATAAACCTAGAAAAAACAAAGATAATGCATTTTTACCAAAGACTTCGTATCAATGATCTAAATATAAATTATAATAGTCAAGAGGTGGACAGGGTAGATGTTACAAAATTTCTAGGAATTTTAATTGACAGTCAACTGACATGGAAGGCACAGGCAGAAGCAATCTGTAAAAAACTTAGCGCATCTGCATATGCACTTTATAATCTTAAAAAAAAAGTTAACATCAAAACAGTGTTACTAGCATATCATAGTCTTGTCGTTTCCATTTTAAGGTTTGGGATTATATATTTGGGCAATTGTACCGAAAGAGAGAGTATTTTTAAATCCCAAAAACGCTGCCTACGAGCAATATTTGGTTTGAAAGTTACCGACAGCTGTTTTCCAATTTTTAAAAGTCATAATTTGTTGACATTTCCATGCCTTTATATTTTAGAAATTGCTCTTTTTGTTAAATGTAATCGACATCTATTTTTAAGTATATCGGAAAGCAGACACCGAGATGTAGCTTTGCGATCTCAATACCAAAACTTGTTACGCACAGGTGGTTACAAGACTGCTTTGTTGAGGAAAAGTGTTATTGGTATGGCACCAGCTATTTTTAACCACATTCCTAATTCCATAAAAGAGGAACCAGTAACAACATTCAAAAAGAAATTAACTGTACTTTTATTAAATAAATGTTACTACTGTGTATCGGATTTTCTAGCTGATAAATTTTAGTTTTGTGTCAGTGTTTGTACCCATATTTGATGATGAACTGCATCAATGTTTGCATGCCAAGATGGTAGAATGTACAAGGATTCTTTTATATTATTGTAACCACCTTATTGAAAATACCTACGTTCTGAGCAAATAAATGAATATTCTATATTCTATCATGATGATAAAGTCAAAAATTCCTCATGACATACAATAAAAAAAACCTTCCAAGTGTGAGTCGGACTCGCACACGAAGTGTTCCGTACCATATATGTTTTACAATCACAAGGGAACCCTTGGGCCATGGGGTCCGAGTGCTCATACTTTGTTCAACGAAATCTAGGCTTCACAGCCTGGCTCATCGGCGTAATGTTGCTTGCCTGTCGGTCTTCTACAGACTGTACTTCGGAGAGTGTGCGCAGGAGTTCCATGACCTGATCCCACCATCACCTTTGACTACCGGACTACGAGACGTACTGCAGTGTACCATCCGCACTTAGTTGATAACCCGACCAGTCGTACTCAGCGCTTCTCCTCCGCAGTAATTATGTACACAGGCAAAGTGTGGAACTCTATTCCAGCGTCTGTGTTCCCTTCCACATATAACCCGTCTGCCTTCAAATCAAGATTGAACAGGGATCCTCTGGGCACGCTCGTTCCATCGTAGACCTCATCCATCGCTTTCCATCAGGCGTGATCAGGGTCAAGAGCAGGCCTAGTCAGCAAAAAAAATAGTTATAAGTAATTCAATTATGAATAACACTAATATTATTAAGACGAAAGTTTTTGAGTACACACTCACAAACTTTCCTGTGTGTGTATCGTTGTTACTTCTTCACGCTCAAACGGCTGGACCGAGTTGAATGAAATTTGGTACGTAAATAGCTTATACCCTGTTAACACATGGTTACTTTTTATTCCGGTCTACGTGGGTGAAACCACAGGGTGCAGCTAGATTTTATTATAAATCGCTTTCGCATTTTAGAATACTTACTTCCCCTTAAAGTGCTTTATAATTTCACCTGCCTTCAATTGTCTACAATAAAATAAAACAAGTCAGGAATATTGCTCAATAAAAACATCGATAAAAGTTGAAGTTCACCAGAATTATGAATTGTGGTGAACTTCAAGTTTTATCGATGTATAATTTCACATGCCTTCAATTGTCTGCAACAAAATAAAACAAGTCAGGAATATTTCTCTATAAAAACATCGATAAAACTTGAAGTTCACCACAATTCATAACATAAAAGGGTCATGAATATACCAAAAACTATCTGAAATTCCCCACATTCCGTACCGTAGTCACATGATTTCCCTCCAATATTTTAACCTTACTCCACTCTATAAATCACGCCGGGACTGCGGTCATACTTACATGATATAGAACTGTAAAATTGACTGCGCTTATTATATTATCTACTAGTTCCTGGTTTACTATCTGTGCCTGGATTTGCTTGCTATTTTATGCATAGAAATTGAAGGATTATTTTTGTTATTGATAAATATAATAAAGTGTGGATGTAATACACATTACACAACTTAAACCAGATTTATGCAAGAGAGAAATCACCGATAGCATAATCATAATCAGCCTATAACGTTCCCACTGCTGGGAGACAGACCTCCAATCTTCGAGAGGGAGTGGCCTGTAATCTACCACGCGGGCCCAGTGCGGGTTGGTAGACGACATTAATTGTCTTCGAATTTTTGGTTCTAAGACTTTTAGACTATCTGAAAAATCATTATACTATGCTTTTTCTACAGAATTAGAAGATATATTATATAGGTCTAAGGCCTGGGCAGACCAGACGCGTGGCGTGACGTGCGCACGCACAGTTGTAATGTATGAAAGGCGCGTGCATACGTCACGCATCTTGTCTGGCATCTTTCTTACAGTTTCATACCTTACAACTGGTGCGTGCACGCGTCACGTCACGCCAAGCATCTGGTGTGCTCCGCCCTTTATACTTTTACTAGCCATATCATTTTCAGTGTAGTACTTGATATTGTAGAAGTCCCTTACGTCACTTCGTTATAATCAAACGCTGGGTGAAGACGGTCTATATATTACCAGTAATGAATTAATGATAATCATTAAGGATTACATACAGATTGGTGATTCCAGTTCATGTTATACACCTTTCTTTTTTTTTGTGGATGGGAAATCATCAAATGAGTTCTCCCGCTCTGGGCGAAGCAGTAGGGCGTGTCAGACTTTTACTGAGTAAAAGCCCCCGTGTTCCTTCAGTTGCCTGTGCCAGGGCCACGGAATCTCTTTCGAACAACCCGCGACACCGGCGGCATCGGTCCTAACGGACGCCATCTCTGCTTACACCTCTTTGAGGCGCGCGTGGAACACTATGCGCCGTCGACCCGGGCCTGGTTCTTACCGGACGGCGAGCTACCCATTGCTCGCCATCCGCAAGCCCGATGTTATACCCCTAAAAAAAATGTTATACCCATATGTTATGTTATATGTTATTATGTTATGTTATATTGTTGTTATAAATGTTATGTTATTCCGCTATTCACCCTGCTGACTTACCTATTTAAGACAAACAAAAGAGCCTACGAGAAGTCTAAGGACTTCGTTCTTTAATAAGTATCTAGCTTGATATAAGCAACATCCACCCAAATTTCACAGCCAAGCTGGCCTACATTAAGCTTCAAAATTTACCACGAAACGTATGCAACTTACCTACATCCCCGTTTAGTACATAACATTACGTAAGTAGCTCGCAGGCATTGTGCTAACCCAACCTGTAGCTAAATATACAAGGTAGTCTGCTGAAGACACGATAAAGACTATAAAACATGGAGTTGGTAGTGAATGGAGGGCTAATGTGCGAGAGAACACTTTCTTAGGCCATCTTCCGCAAATAGCGGCGGTCTGGCGGATTGACTGAGTTTACCGCATGATACGTCATTCGTGGCACTGTGTTTAAACTCACACTCATAGAAAAGCACAACGTACTTGTATTTTAAAATTGAATAAATTAAATAAATATCTCACGATGAGTCTGTTCATTACAATTTTATATTCATTGGCAAAACTTGTCACCAAATATACTTTCATACGATGATTCATTATAATCGTACGTCAACTATTCCATAGTAAAAATCGTCAAATACCAATGTCACTAAAAACTATTACAGTGTGTTTAAAATTAAAATGCTCTTAAATGAATCATATGGCTCGGTTTCTTTAAACCATCAGCACCTTAAACATTTGTAAAAGTCGATTCTGAGACACAGAATCTTCTCATTATGAATGAATTCTCCATTCAGTGATCATTCAGTGTCATAAACTAAGCTTGCAACTAGCGTTCGAACTTGTATGTTAATTAGATTATCTTGTAGAGGCAAATGTTGTATTCGCGGCGAATTTGCGAGAAATATTATTAGTACTCCCTTGTTCTCGTATCTTCAGTCTTTGGTGATATAAACACTGTTTGATAATAAATGAGTAATTCGTTACACGTGTACACTAGGGATATAAGGTGATGTTTTATGTAAAAAGCTAACTGGGTGGGCATAAGAAAGTGACAGAGTCAATTACTTCCACATGCGAAAAACAGAGAGCGCAACAATGCGCTGGAACTAAAATAAAAACGCCAAACCAAATAAAAATTCTTTAAAAACAAATAAGTATTTATCAAAAATATTTTCAGACAGAGTTTTGAAATTAAATTACTTAGGATTAAAAAATCTTCGTAGATTGATTGATAGGAGAAAGTACAAGATCGTGTACTTTGGAAAAATGGATAAAGAGTTTTACGCTAATCTTATATTTTTTTTCTTTGACATCTCGGGACTCTGGGGTCCCGGATCTTTGGAGCATACGAGGGGCCGAAGCCAACTCGCAGAGGCCCGATATACGCTTTCAATGAAATGAGGCATCAACCGACGATTATCCCTGTACGCACTATATATGCAAGTGCACCCAAGGACAACCCCCGGTTGGTGTAAAACTATTGCAGGGTATGGAAATAAAGATATTGGACTGTAGATTTGGGTGGCTAAAGTGGACTAGTTACCTAGAACTACGAAAGGCCTATGACAATATGTCTGATTACGTTACTTCTGACCCCCACTAAAAAATAATACAAATAATTACGTATAGCACCACTGTTCTTGACCCACTGAACTAAAAACTGCAAAATTAAACACTCGCGTAACTCCACTATTCTGTTTGCATCTACATAACAAAGAAAAAAAAAGACTTTAATAGTTTCCTCCTTTGAAGGCGCGAAAACGAATTTTCCGCGGAACTTTTTTCTCTCTAAAACACTTTTTACTTACTGTGACGCAGATCAAAGAATTCAGTTACACTTGTGGCCGATAAAAGGTATAAATCCAAGAATTCTCGTAAATTTAAAACTTCGCGTTGTGGCGTACTTTCCGAACCGAGTACCTATTGATAGTTTTAATTAAAGGTCACTATTGAATTTCGTTACAGAATAAATGTAATAATGTGTTTTACGAATTAAACTCATTTGTTTATTTTTAATTAATTTTAGAGAAATTCTCTTGAAGTCTTTTGTTCTTAAAACTAAATAATGCTTTTGAATGAACCTGCTATTGACAGTCAAAAGTTACTTTGTAAATGATCTGTGTTGATTGGTATTAATTATTCAATATTGTCTAAAATGAAGAAAATGAAATTAATCTTGTTTCAATTTCAAGGTTGGCTGAACTTTAATTGAAAATAGGCACTGCGAGTATTTGTGGTTTTAAGGGTGCATAGACATTACTCTCGTACAAATTAAAACGTACCCCATGATAAAGCTATTAAATACTGCAACATTGTTGTGTAGTCGGCCGTACATATTTCTGCTCGCAAGTGTAATCTCAGTTCTTTGCCAAAAGAACACTTTGATGTCTGTCGTTTGTATGTCGTGGTGCGAATAGGCGCAGTATATTGTAACTATGTTACTTTGTACTCTACATACATAGAAACAAAATTATGGTAAATCGTTTTGAACGACTATGGCGTAGGCAGTGGACTACGGCGTAGACGTGTAGCTACGCCGTAGGCACTCCAAATTCCTTAAGGTCATTGCGCCGTGAAGCCCGCGAAATTAATATTTTCTTGCGTTTTTTGCAATTTGCAGGTCCGTGTCAGGTTGTATCTTGATCAAAGTATGATACGCGGAAATAAAACATATGTATTTATATAATTTTAACCACAAAAATCATCAATACATCTCTCGTCATTTCGTGCAGATTCGTTAGATTTTGTTCGTTTGAGGAATCTGCACGAAATCCAACTTAGAGAGATGTATTGATGATTTTTAGACTTAAAATTATGTAAATACATATGTTTTATTGCCGCGTATCATACTTTGATCAAGATACAACCTGACACGGACCGGCAAATTGCAAAAAACCCAAAAAAAATTGAATGTCGCGGGCTTCACAGCGCAATGAGCTTAAATAAAGCTAGCTAAGTTAATCAAAGATTCTATTGAATTTCTGACAAAATTAAGACGTAGGTAAATATGTAATTACCTCCAACATAGATTTATTTATAATTACAATATATTTATCTTATAGCGGTATTCCGTTTATAATATGCAAGAATAAGCGCTCAATCTGCTTAATGATAAAATTCGTATGCATTACCAACCCATGCTCCAATCTTTATTTAGATAACAATCGTTCCTCGGAGCTATAATAACATGGGAAGATACATAATACAACGTAGGTACCTACTATTAAGTATACATTGAAGTAATTCCGTGGTTTGAACAAATTCATGACAAAAAAAACCGGCCAAGTGCGTGTCGGACCACGCACAATAAAGGGTTGCGTAATTGAAAAGAATTTATCCCAAAAACAAACTTGACATTGTAATCCCAGAAAAATAAATTTACTTGCGAGTATCAAAATATGTCACATAAATGGCCGTATGTTTCTATTGCGTTGACTCAGAAGCTTGATTTTTTTAGAACTCTAAGGGACCATTAATAGAGCTACGTATTTGGTATTAATTTCAACTTGATACCTCCACGCGTTCTTGAGAAAAAGGGTCTTGACAAACAGACATACAGACAGACAGACGGACAACGAAGTGATCCTATAAGGGTTCCGCTTTTGCTTTTTGAAGTACGGAACCCTAAAAAAGTAGAGAAACAGTTGCACTGTTTATGTACAGAAGGCCGCACGTCAGTGGTAACATAACCAGTTTATGCTGGCCTCTTATTTTATTGAAATTCCGAACTACACAAGGCCAGCTCAAGGACAAAGTGTTACATCGACGTGCGGTCGACTGTACCATGAATAGGCTTTAACGATTCCCGCAACACAAAACAAGTTGCTAAACAATGTTGTGCTACTTTTGTTTCCCAGAAATACGAGTAGGTACCTACAGAGCTTTACTCAAGCTACAATTCTTCAGAAGTGTAGCTTGCGTAATGTTCCATGTTAAGAAAACATATTTATTACGTAGAAATGTATTTTATTTTCTCTTCTACTCTTACACACATTGTCTACATCTCTTTTTATCTTTTGTCCTATCGCAGGTAAGCTGGAAGAGATATATTTTGGAATAAGCATCACCTTTGTACGTATTATTTTTTTTCTGTTCTTTTCTTCTTGTCTGTTTATTTGTGTGTACAGTCCGCGAGGCCTTAGCCACAGATTAATAGAGATGGGACACTCCGCAAAATCATTTAAATACAAAGCGACTCTTGCTACGACACAATAAAGTGTAATTCAGTTCGCAGAACGCTAATTACCTACAGTTATATTCACCTACACATTGCCTCTCTTTCTGTCGCGTAACTCGTATACTTTCGTCGCTCGGTATTTCTACTGAATTAGCCCCGTGGACGGGGCACACATTGCCTCTCTTTCTGTCGCGTAACTCGTATACTTTCGTCGCTCGGTATTTCTACTGAATTAGCCCCGTGGACGGGGCCCGCCGTGTACTTGTAGCTTCATAGCTAAACTGCGGAGTGTCCCATCTGTGTTAATCTGTGCCTGAGCGATGCATTTGTGTGAGTGCACATAGATAGTGTAGGTGTGACGTCCTTTACTTTGTTTAAAACCGGTTTATACTGCTTTTTGGCTATCGGCTTTTGTTCTGTTATTACAAGAGGCCAAGACCAAAACCATGTCGCATCGTTTTACGGCAAAAACCATATAAAATCGTTAGTTTAGATGATTCCGAACACGACTCAGTGAGCAGCACTGGTCAGAAACGTCACAGTTTTATGGGAGAACATTTCTGCTATGTCAGAGGAGCTCGTGGCTAAGTAATAACAGCCGCACGGGTCGATCCATCAGGTTAAGCTACGCTTTCCGGGGTTGGTCAGTGGATGGGTGACCATCTTTACATACCGAGACTCCTCCGTGCCTCGGAAAGCACGTTAAGCCGTTGGCCCCGCCTGTCTTTCGTGGATCTTTGACAGTCGTTACGGGTTGTCAGAAATCCGAAAGTCTGACAGACTCTTACCAAGGGGTATCGTATTACCCAGTAACTGGGTTGTGAAGGTCAGACAGGCAGTCACTCCATGTAAAACACTGGTATTCAGCTGCATCCGGTTAGACTGGAAGCCGATCCCAACATAGTTGGGAAAAGGCTAGGCAGATTGATTTCTGCTATGTCAAAAAAAATAGGCAGATGGTTTTATCACCATATATTATGTCTGATATTAAAAATATACACAGGTTTCGTAATTTTATTAAGTACGAAAAAGTTTGTTTTCAGAGATTTAGCGCGTCAGATGTGGTTTTGGGCATAAAACGATAAGACAAAAATTTTGTTTATGGGCTCTCGTACTATTTTGGTGATCACTCACACAAATGCAAAGCTCAGCCTATGCCCCGCGGACTATACATAAATGGTTAAATAAATAAATAAAAAATCACCACCAAACAAAAACAAAGCATAAACATGTTACTTGAAATGCCCCACAAATATCTATGAACACACCACAGCTCGGCAACAAATTTTTATTGCCAGCAATCGAGTGAACTATATTGGTACTTGGTAACATGTTAACCAATAGCGGCTGCAATCAGTAAAGTATACAGCAATTTTATATACGTTTACGTTTAACTTCTGAGGTAGCCAACCAAGCACTTGGACATAGTCCAGAGAAACTTGCGGTGGTTGGTGCAAGATACAAGCTTTTTGAACTAGCGAATATTCTGTAAAGTTAGGTAAATTAATTGTAAAGCTCTACCCTCTTACAAATAAAACACGGAATAAAGTTATATCAGGAATAACAAAGGAATAACCATACATTTTTATAGGTTTAAACTTGGAATAACTTTATTCTGTGTTTATTATTAAGACGGTTAATGTAAAGCAAACTGATTACCAACTCAAATGTCCGTAATCATAACTGTCATTTTTGACAGTTGAATGAATTGACTATAACACGGTAAATTGACGATTTGCTTGAGTTTGCAAGCACTTTGCCAGCTACTTCATCCGCCCTTAATCACTTATCCCATGGGAATTTTGAAAACCCAGCACTATTCCTTGTGTAAATCATCAATGAAAATTCAGTGCAAAATTTCATTTTCTAGGTTGGGTTGGGCTGGGCGTTGATGAGTTGAGATTGAGATAAGAGCAGTGGTAGCCCAGTGGCTATGGCCGCGACTTACGAGTTGTAAGTCGAAGGTTCGAACCCAAACAGGCGCTTTACGTTGTGTAAATTATTTCATCACCACTGCTCTCAAAACGGTGAAGGAAAACATCGTGAGGAAACCGGCATGTCCTAGAAGCAAAAAATTCGAAGACATGTGATATCTACCAACCCCCACTGGGCCGGCATGGTGGATTACGGCCCACTCCTTCTCACAGAGAGGATGCCTGTGTCCCAGCAGTGGGAACATTATTGGCTGATTATTTATAGATGATGAGTCAGTCATTGAGTGAATCCCGACTATTCTTTTTATATGTATCCAATTCTTTGTTCGCAAACAAATAATTACAGAAAATGTTTCAATGTTTGTTTTCTACACTCTCTTCAAAAGATTTCTCCATTTATTCATTTCTATTTTCAGTTTGTAAGTTGTCAGCCTTTGTTTTATCCAAATAAAGCCTTTACATTGTGCTTTATGTTTACTTTAAAAATCCCAGTTATCCAAACAAAAGTCTAATTATTTATTATTATTATTATATATTTATTTAATTAGACAACAACTGGTCCACTGGTTAGTACAAAAAAATATAAATAAATCAAACTTATCAACTAAGGGTTAGTAAATTTTAGACAGAGTGTATTACTCACATTATTGCTCACCCCTGCCGCACGAGCAATCGGACAGAGTGTCTGAGTAGCGGTGCATCGTGCTGTTCAGCTAGGGTTTTTAAAATGCTGTTGCTGCTAGCCCTGATTCTGCTTATTAAGGATGCGGTCTTCTTCCTCATAACGGCATAGAAGTCATCAGTCCGCGCTACAGCAAACATGCTAGACGCGCTGCAGAACCGGGGCAACCGCAACAGCACCCTGAATCCATTATTATATTGCACACGCAGAGCATCTAGAGCCCTCCGCGTACAGTTGACCCACAAACCGCCCGTGTAGAACCCTTGACAATAAGCTTTAAACAGAGTTATCTTGACTTCGTTACTACACCGAGCGAATCTGTGAGCCAACATGTTGCATCTGGCTGCTAGTGCCCTGCGCTCACGATCCACATCTACCTGATCCTTGAGATCCTCGGTGACATAGTGTCCCAAGTATTTAAATTGGGCAACTCTTTTAAGTGCTCGTCCATTGAGGGATATTGAGGGCTCGTAATTTAGACGTTTCCCGGGAACCGCAAAGATCAAGTATTCACTCTTAATGACATTATATAGCAGGCCATGGGTTGCCACATACCTTTCACAGACGTTCAGCATCTGCCTGATTGAGCCAGCCGTTGGACCCAGCAGCACCATGTCATCAGCGTAGCTCAAATTATTGACGCTGGCACCACCTATTTTGCACCCAACTGGTCTGCTGCTGAGCTCAACGATTAACTCGTTTACATACAGGTTGAAGAGCTTAGGTGAGGTCAACCCCCCCTGTCTCACCCCGCACTCCAACCTGTACGCTTCAGACAGAACGCCACCCCAACGAACTTGATTTAATTGGTTAGAGTACCAGTACTGGAACAAACCCGTCAACTCAGGTGGTACACCCGCTCCCTTGAGCTTATCCCACAGGACATCATATGACACAAGGTCAAATGCCTTTGAGAGATCAAGGAAGCAGGCATAGACCGGAGTACTTCTATCCTTATAATATTGGACCGTCTGCTTTAGACAGAGGATAGCGCTCTCAGTGGAAAGTCCAGGCCGAAACCCAAACTGCGCGTCATGTAAAGTTACCCATTTGTCAAGTTCCTTGTCAAGCAGACCGTCCAACACCTTAGCAATCACAGTAGCCAAGGATATCGGTCTGTAATTCGCCTCGTCCGACACATCCCCAGTCCTATTTTTCACGATTGGTACCACTATTGTTTTCAGCATATCAGGTGGAAGATATGAGTGGCTAATGCAAAGCGAGAAAAACATCGCCAGAACTCTAGGCAGATGTACCCCAGCATACCTGAGGTGCTCAATGCTGAAACCGTCGTGACCTGGAGACTTACCCCTAGCCATTCTTTTAATTAATTCAGCCACTTGCTTGGCAGAGAAACGCATAGGTTCATAATCACGACTAGTCTCATCATTGATCACCTCTTGAGGCGGCCCTAATGGAGATGATACCATAAATCGATCCTTGAACATGCGGGCTATGTCCCCCGGCGAACCACATTCCCCCACACTTACGGGGCGGCCCGGCCCAACCTTCAGCTTATTGGTCGACTAAACTTTCATTCTAATATTTTAGAATGAAAGTTGTTTGAATTAATAATGTTTTAAAAACGTGAAAAACCTCACTTGAATACCAAAATTGCATTTTTATCGCCAATATATCTTATTTGAACCAGAGTCCAACGCTGATTAGATTGTCGACGACTACGTACGGGCCAATGCAAACGTTCGTATTGTCTTCAAAACAGTTAAGTTTTTCAAATGGACCTTGTAAACACGAGATTGGTCAGTAATATAAAATTGTTATGCATGGATACGGAAGCAAATTTTGTTTGTATCGAGTATCAATACGTTTATTGAATGAATTAATAGTACATTACCTACTGCTACGGCCTGCAAAAGGTGCATTGATGGACGAACGTGAAAATGAGGGCCGACGCGACTTGGTTGAAAGTAGTTACTCTAGTCTACATAAATCTACAGAAACAAGATCCACAAGCACGTCTCTTTCGGCGTGAACAAACCATACCTATTCATTCTAATACCTAATTAACTCCTTTTCGACCTAATCCTTAAAATAACTTGTATCACACCCTAGATTGAAACTAGGTACTCCAGTCTTTTGCCAAATGTAAATCTACAGCAATAAGACCCACGAGCACGTCTCTTTCGCCATGAACAGACCATACATATACATTCTAATACCTAATATACAAAAAAAGAAACTAGAGCTACAGAAATAAGACCCACAAGCACATCTCTTTCGCCATGGACAGACCATACCTATTCATTCTAATACCTAATTAACTCTTTTTCTACCTAATCCTTGAAATAACTTGTACGACACCCTAGGTTGAAACTAAGTACTCCAGACTTTTACCACACATAAATAAGAGCCACGAGCACATCTCTTTCGCCATGGACAGACCATGTCTAATCATTCTAATACCTAATTAACTCCTTTCCGACCTAATCGTTGAAACAACTTGTATGACACCCTAGATTGAAACTATGTACTCCAGTCTTTTGCCAAATGTAAATCTACAGCAATAAGACCCACGAGCACGTCTCTTTCGCCATGAACAGACCATACATATACATTCTAATACATAATATACAAAAAAAGAAACGCTGTCAAGAATCACCAACTTTCAACAACTATCCACAGACAATAATACCCTAAGATATTGTTCTAACAATGATCAAGTTATACCTACAGCTAACTTAGAACAAGCCGAACAACTCGGTGTATAAATCACCGCCTCGACGGGCAGCTTTCGAGAGGGAAAAACTGAAACTTGCTCGTTCGAACTGGTTATATAAACAGAGGAAAAAACAAGCACAAGGAGACATCGACAGTTCCAGTTTTAGTTTTGTTAGGATTCCGATGCGCTGGGTTAAGCAACACAGCATTATTGTGATAGCGACTATTATTTTGTTTTTTAGGGTTCCGTACCTCAACATGAAAAAACGGAACCCTCATAGGATCACTTCGTTGTCCGTCTAACTGTCTGTCTGTCTGTCCGTCAGTCTGTCCGTCTGTCTATCCGTCTGTCTGTCTGTCTGTCAATACCCTTTTTCTCAGGAACGCATGGAGGTATCAAGTTGAAATTAATATCAAATACGTAAGTCTATGGTCCTTTGGAGTTCTAAAAAAATCAAGCTTCTAAGTCAACGCAATAAAAAAAAAACCGGGCAAGAGCGAGTCGGACTCGCGCACCGAGGGTTCCGTTCCGATTTCTGAAAAAGTGTGCTATTTAGAGACATCGTTTTATTTTTCCTGTAATCTTTACATAAACTTCTATCACATAGAATATTTTCAGATTGCAAACTTCGGAGAAAAAAAGGTGGGGAACGGTATTTTTTTTTACATTTTTCATCAAAAGTCGAACACTGTGCGGCCTAAAAAAAAAAAATATGTCTAAGAATATGCAAACCGCGTTCTTTCATATGATACCCCACATGACCTAGTAGCTCCACTTTGAATTTTTAAGACCCCCTTTCACCCCATGTTGCAAAAAAAATACATATATTTTTATTTCTTTCTTATTTACAAAATAGTAGGGTAAACGTCATCTAAAACTGTTCCAAATTTCAAGTTGATAGCACTAGTAGTTCTTGAGATATCCAGCTGTGACAGACAGACAGACAGACAGACAAACAGACTGAGTCACACCATAAGGGTTCCTTTTTTACCATTTTGGTACGGAACC
The DNA here is from genome assembly GCA_905163495.3 of Cosmia trapezina. Taxonomy (NCBI): domain Eukaryota; kingdom Metazoa; phylum Arthropoda; class Insecta; order Lepidoptera; family Noctuidae; genus Cosmia; species Cosmia trapezina. The sequence continues at coordinate 3,117,272 of LR991029.1, read as the reverse complement.
CTAATACGGCCATTTATGCGACATATTTTGATGGTCGCAAGTAAATTAAAATCTATAGGATACTTCCCGTTGACCTAGAACTATTAAATTTTGCAAGAAGCAAGGTCTTACAGCACAAGTAAAGGAAAAGTCCGAAAATTGTTAATTTATAATTTTATAACCTAAAAAAAAAATTAAGTATGTCATCTGTCAGCTTCTAAATCAACACAATAAAAATACGTCCACATAAGCGACATATTTTGATACTCGCAAGTAAATCAAAACCTATAGGGTACTGGCGTTGACCTAGAATCCTGAAATTTGGTAAGAAGCAAGGTCTTCCAGCACAAGTAAAGGAAAAAGTTCGAAAATTGTGAATTTGTAATTTTATGACATATTTTTTTTATATCTAATGTTAAGTTTGTTTTTGGGATAAATTCTTTTCAACTACGGAACCCTTCAATGGGCGTGGTCCGACACGCACTTGGCCTTTTTTTTTCTTTCATCACTTGTCTTCAAAACTTCTTTTAACCTTTATTTAACCCCTCACATATCAAGTGCACACACGGGTGTGCATAAGGAAAACCTTTACATAATAGGTATATAAGCTTATATCACATATATACAGGGTGGCCGGAACATTGACGTCCAAAAATAAAATTTCGGTCCCTCGTATCGTGGGGTATTCGAATCACCCCCATGTATGTTCCGCGACTTTTCATAGTTTTCGAGTTATGAATTTTTTTCTGAATGTTTGAAAATTTTCGACCTGACCAACTTAAAAAAATTCAAAAAAAAAAAGTAGAGGGTTTTATCGAGTTTCTTTTTTTGCAACTGAATTTTCATAAGTAGTACTTTTATGCATAAAATAATCAGCTTCGTAACTGTGATAAAAGTTATGAAAATGTTGATCTAAAGTGAAAAATTTACGTTCGGTAAATTATGACTTAAATTTTCAACTTCAAATTAAAAATCTAAACAGGTGACTTCATGGTTCTCAAGTAGGCTTCAAGAATGCGCCAGACTCTCAGCTTTCATAATCATTAAAAAACGTAGGACTTAATGGGGCTAACTTTGGCCTTAATCGGTCTTCAAAGACTGCGAGGTGGAAAATTCTTAAAATTAGCTATCTGATTAATTTTTTTTTTTTTCCATTTTCTCGCTCCTAAGGTTATTTAGTTTGCTAACCAAAAATGACTGCAGGAAAGCTAAGATTTAAACACGGAGATTTTTTAAAATGTTAGTTTAATGAATTTTGCGCGATCCGTTCTCGTGGACTATGGGTTGTAAACGAGGGTGCAACTCTTTTACCTGCAATAACAATGGACCGAGAGGAAAAGAGACCGAATTATTGCTATCTCTCTCACGCAAGGCGCGCAACCGAAGCCAACGCAAAACAAGTACCTCAGTCGTACTCACATTGTGTTTACTGCTATACGCGTGTCGCCATTTTGTCTTTACCACACTCGCTTTGCCCACGGACTCCGCTGCCTACTTGTTTGACTACTTTGCTCGTTTATTGGACTGTGTTTTGCATTCTGATTTGGACTTTTTTTACGTGGAAGTGTAAAAAATGAGTTACACGTTAAGTGAATATGCAGAAATGCATTATTTTTATGGAGTTGCACAAGGAAACGGCCATGAAGCAGCGCGACTGTATCGCGAACATCTTCAACGTCGTGGTGGGCCGCAACCTGAGCGAAATCCCGACCATCGTGTTTTTATTAACACGCACAACACTTTGATGGCAGGCCGCATTCCTGGTCGACGCGGCAGTCATGAAGGAATCCCTAGAGCTAACCCGGATCGCAGAGAAATGGTGCTGGAAGAAGTTCAGCGAAATCCGTCTACGAGTACGAGAAGTATGGCTCGTGCTCTGAACATCCCAAGGACTTCTATCCAAGATATTCTTCACGATGAAGAATACCACGCGTTCCACATCCGACGAGTCCAAGCTTTACTGCCTACAGATCACCAATTGCGCGTTGATTTTTGCCAAACCATGTTACGAAAAGAGCAAGAGGATCCTGGATTTTTCAATAAAGTTTTATGGTCAGATGAGTCACGATTTGAGCGATCCGGAATATTCAATATTCATAATTACCACACGTGGGCGAATGAAAATCCACTCGAAGTGAGAGCTTCGACATTTCAACATCGCTTCAGCGTTAACTTGTGGTCTGGTATCCTCAATGGCGAACTAATTGGTCCGTTTGAACTGCCGTCCAGACTTGATGGAGAAACATACAAAAACTTTTTGGAAAATGAACTTCCATTGTTGCTGGCAGATGTGAATCTCGAACTCAGACAAACCATGGTGTTGCAAAATGACGGCGCCCCGTGTCACTATGCAACCCAGGTCCGAAATTACTTAGATGAAACATACCCCAACAGATGGATCGGACGCAGCGGACCAATTAGGTGGCCTCCACGCTCACCTGATCTCAACCCCATCGATTTCTTTATTTGGGGCTATTACAAGGAAATAGCATACGCCCGAGACTGTTCAAGTGAACAAGAGCTGAGGCAGTTGATTGCAGAAGCTGAACGTGTTGTGAGAGAGAACAGAGACGCTTTTAGACGATTGCCAGACAATTTCTTACGTAGGTGTAGAATGTGTATTGCTGCTGGTGGTGGCCACTTTGAAAACCTTTTGTAAATGTTAAAAATAAATTAAGTACTTTTTTCACATTATCATCTGTGTTTTATTCAAAACCACTTTTTACGTAAAATTTTTCTTACCCAACTCTGAAACTATTTGTTGGTTAGTTTTCAGTATTCTTATCATTAATTAACCTTAGGAACGAGAAAATAGCCAAAAAAAAACAATTACTCAGATGGGTAATTTTAAGAATTTTTCCACCTCGCTGTCTTTGAAGGCCGATTTTAAACAAAGTAGCCCTATTAAGTACTTAATTTTTTTATGATTATGAAAGCTGAGAGTCTGGCGCATTCTTGAAGCCTACTTAGGAATTATGAAGTCACCTGTTAAGATTTTTAATTTAAAGTTGAAAATTTGAGTCATAATTTACCGAACGTAAATTTTTCACTTTAGATCAACATTTTCATAACTTTCATCACAGTTACGAAGCTGATTATTTTATGCATAAAAGTTCTACTTATGAAAATTCAGTTGCAAAAAAAGAAACTCGATAAAACCCTCTACTTTTTTTTTGAATTTTTTTAGGTTGGTCAGGTCGAAAATTTTCAAACATTCAGAAAAAAATTCATAACTCGAAAACTATGAAAAGTCGCGGAACATACATGGGGGTGATTCGAATACCCCACGATACGAGGGACCGAAATTTTATTTTTGGACGTCAATGTTCCGGCCACCCTGTATAAGCGTAAAAAACATCATCCGATGGAAAACCAATCATCATCAGTAGTTGTGAACCTATGGCGTTCACAACTACCCCCATGGGGTTTTCAGTTTATAAATTAGTACAAAGCGACACGTGAAGGGTTAAAATGTGGACAATGGTATGCGTTAAATGTTTGTTAAATATTAGTTTAAGTATTTTTCTGTATTCTGCAGCATGTAACAGTTTTTTGTCCCTAATAAATAAAATAAAATAGGTACTTAATAAAAATCTTCACTGGCAAACAACGCACAGAAATGTAGAAGCATGTAATTTTGCACAGGAGTTCCTTATAACTATTATTATAATGATGATGAGCAAGGAAGATAAGGACAAAGAGGAGGAGGAGCTGAGGATGTCTAAGGAAGAAATAGGTGAGCATTAAGAGCCTATACTACTTCAAAGGGCTTAGCATGATCATCCGTAAGGTCGAAAATACTGCAGCATTCATTTTAAAATAAATATATATAATATGGTAAAGTGGAGGATTAATTCTAAGTATTATGTTTGACGAAGTTACCTCCAAACCGAACAATAAACCGCTGGTTTTCAAAAAATGCTTCAAATTAGATCATGAAACTTTGCATACTATCTGAACTAACTTTAGAGCATTTTATTTTTTTCAAATTACCATTATTTTCACCGTAAACAACAATTACCTAAACTATCGGCGCCCAGCACCGCACTCAGTCTCATGCGAGCGAGATAAAAAGCTGAGGTAATACCTCTTAAAAATGTGTTGAATCATTCTGCACCCTTCAAAATGGTTGAGCTAAATCCATTTTGAAGGGATGGAAGTTCGTCATTTTTCCCACCATGACTTGCATTAGATAAATTATTACATAATTCAGCGAACAGATCTCGGCTAAACCTCTTTCTTACAGGGACATTGTTCATGAATTCTTTATCTTCACTCTTATCAGACAAGGTGAGCCTGATCTCATTCAAGTATCGCCCATCATTGAAGCTTTTAAAAACTCATCGACATTTGGAGTGCATCCAAATGTTCATGAGTTTACAGCGGTTACTAGCAGGTTATAAATTATTGTAATAATATCAAGGAGCTCGTGGCTACGTAATAACAGCCGCACGGGTCGATCCATCAGGTTAAGCTACGCTTGCCGGAATTGGTCCGTGGATGGGTGACCATCTTTACATACCGAGACTTTACATACGAGTCCCAGATGTCATTCGTGGGTCTTTGACAGTCGTTACGGGTCGTCAGAAGCCCGAAAGTCTTCCAAAGGGTATCGTATTACCCAGTTACTGGGTTGTGGAGGCAGTCGCTCCATATAAAATACTGGTACTCAGCTGCAACCAGTTAGAATGGAAGCCGACCCCAACATAGTTGGAAAAAGGCTGGCAGTATTTGGGTTGGTAAGTGAACAACTAAAAACACTTTGGTTAACACCGCTATAATCTCCGAAGGGTTAGGCAGAGGTGTATCTATAATTCACCCACATTTCGCCAAAGCCATCAACTGGGCACAAATCCGTACAAAAAATATTTTAAAAAAAATCAATCATACCTACATACACAAATACAAAAAACCTGGAACGCGCCTTGTGAGTAAACATTTACTTCATGTCGCTCCCAGATTATTAATCCTTAATAAATAAATTACGAGTGTTTTGCGAGTAAAAAGTAGCTACATAGATAAAGTATTACTACTACTAGGGCTAGGGGTAGTATTAGGGGCTGTTTCACCACCCACGATTAAGTTCATAATAACTTACTTGGCAAATAATTTCATACAAATTCTGTTCCTTTTTTAGGGTTCCATACCAAAATTGTAAAAAAGGAACCCTTATGGTGTGACTCAGTCTGTCTGTCACAGCTGGATATCTCACGAACTACTAGTGCTATCAACTTGAAATTTGGAACAGTTTTAGATGACGATTACCCAACTATTTTGCAAATAAGAAAGAAATAAAAATATATGTATTTTTTTTGCAACATGGGGTGAAAGGGGGTCTTAAAAATTCAAAGTGGAGCTACTAGGTCAGGTGGGGTATCATATAAAAGAGCGCTATTTGCACATTCTCAATCATATTTTTTTTTTAGGCCGCACAGTGTTCGACTTTTGATGAAAAATGTAAAAAAAAATACCCTTCCCCCCCCCCTATCTCCGAAGTTTGTAAAGAGAAAAATCTGAAAATATTCTATGTCATAGAAGTTTATATAAAGATTACAGGAAAAATAAAACGATGTCTCTAAATAGCACACTTTTTCAGAAATCGGAACGGAACCCTCGGTGCGCGAGTCCGACTCGCTCTTGCCCGGTTTTTTTTGAATTTATTCGGTAAGTAGTGGCTATTCGGACATTGTGAAATAGGCTTTAGAATAAGTGAAGTGAATAAGTGAATATTGGGTAACTGTTGTAGTAATTGGCCACGCTTTAGTAACTTGCCACTCATAAAAAAGAAAAGAGGTAGAAACAAGGATAAGAAGCAAGCTCATGAACAAAAAGGACGAAAAATATTTGTTTGTCCTTTTCATTCTTGAGCTTGCTTGCATTAAGTGCCTGTAGTTACTTGAAATAAACGCTTTGAATTTGAGATAAATGAATCTATGTAAATAAAAATAAAAACCTTTTTAAACCAAATGACATAATTTTTTTCATGATTTCTTTTTTAGGGTTCCGTACCTCAAAAAGAAAAAACGGAACCCTTATAGGATCACTTCGTTGTCCGTCTGTCTGTCTGTCTGTCTGTCAAGACTAGAGATGGGTCGAGGGCAAAAACAAATATGGACAAAATGGGCATAAACTTGGCATATTGGGCATAAATGAGTTTACGCCCAAATAAATGCCCGATCACTGGGCATAAAAACGAATAACTTTGTTTTGTAAAAAATAAAGCAGGAACTTAACTTAAAATGAAACTTAATGTCAGTAGGTATTTTGTAAATCAAAGTTTTAATGAAATATTCAGTCATAGGATAATCACAGTTGGAAATTCGAATACGTAATTATAGAAAATATAATTTTAACTCTCGTAAAATGAAAAATGAAGTGAAGTTTTGTAATTGGCTTTGATACTACAAACAATAATCATAAGTAATATAGTATGTATGTTCGTAAGCTGTAAGACTTCCGAATAAAATAAAACAAATGTTTGTCAATTTTTACCATCATCGTGGTCCTAATTATAATTTTGCCTTGATTTTGATGTCTATTACGTAAACTAATAATAGGTAATGAAATCGCTCAATACAATGTAGATAGCTTCAGTCCTTGGATACTTTTAGATGGATCATTATTTTCCTTTAAGGTTGATGCGCCACGGTAGCCCGCGAAATTCAAAATTTCTTACGTTTTTTGCAATTTGTACGTCAGTGTAATCTTGTATGTTGATTAAAATATGATTCGCGGCCGTAGCTTATATGGTTTTACAGAATTATAATCATTAGAATCAGTAATACAACTCCATAAGTTAGCATTTACCTCAAATCTAGCGATTTCATGAAATCATGAGGTTTGAGGTAAATGCTAACTTATGGAGCTGTATTGCTGATTCTAATTATTATAATTCTGTAAAGCCATATTAGCTACGCCCGCGAATCATATTTTAATCAACATACAAGCTCACACTGACCTACAAATTGCAAAAAACGTAAGAAATTTTGAATTTCGCGGGGTACCCTGGCACTTTCGCCTTAAGGCGCAGATTGCCTGAAATGATCAAAAAGTTGGTTTTTTAAAGCTGTGTAGTCTGTCAAGCGAGTCGTGTCCCATGAAAAAGGCGGCAAATTCAAAAATCTTACAGGTGTCAACACTCATATAGTACGCTGAAAACATGTTTGATACTTGAATTTTTGTAGATAAAAAAAATTCTTTGGGATAAATTAAAAAAGTGCATTTCAATGTAGGTATATATACAGGATTATTGGTAAAACACCAGCAACCTCTTAAGGGGTCATTGTACTCATCATTATGAACAACTTTTACTATCGGACCAAACCTGAAATCGCGAAATAAAAATCAGCTGCTCTATACATTTTGACGAGTTTGATGTAGATAAATGTACTAAACAGCTGATTTTTTTAGTAAAAGTTGTTCATAATGATAAGTACAATGACCCCTTAAGAGGTTGCTGGTGTTTTACCAATAACACTGTATAATAGTCACAATTAGAACTAAAATCAGAATCTAGAAATTCAATGCCTTCATAAGAGAAATCACTGAAGGGTTCCAACTCCGTGTCGGTTATCCTGTCCCTACTTTATATTTGTTTTCTACATTAATAGTGTGATCTGTGTTAAATATATTTCTTTTCCATTCTTCATAATATGTCCATTAATACAAATTAGATAATTGAGCTAAAAGTATCAAAATGCTGTAGCTTAGTAGAACAGGAAGTTGTGACAATCCGTTTGACAGATAATAGTATTGCCACTATAAGAAATCAGCAAAATGGTCGTGAACACGACTCGCTTGACAGACTCTATCTCATAAACCGTAAATAATTTTGACATGTAAAAAAAATATATTTTCAAGTCCTTTTCGCATACAGTGATGGAAGCCAAAACATAATTAATACTTTAATGCACCAAAAAAATCTTTAAACATACCTCCTAATAATCTTTAAAAGCTGTTTATCCCTTCATTAGCAATTATAATTATAATTAAAAATATACCATGAAATGTCAAATTCCAAACTGCATCCAGCGATGGATTACTTTTTATTAAATAGATAGTTAATTTCTAATTTTATACGATTTTATTTGCACTTTTACGACATAATTCCGGTGCGCGTGAGAATCTTCTATCTCGTGCGTCAAACTAGACAGTCATAAAGCCATTTCACTTACACACCGAGCTAAACCAAGCTTGGAACCAGGGCCTTAAATTCCAATTGTATGCCAAAGATGTGATTTGAGCTGCTCTTTCTGTAGTAAGGCGATTTCGTTTAGCACTGTGAATGAAACGCTCGCTTAAGGTGATTGCGCTGTGTAGCCCGCGAAATTCGTTTTTTTTTTTGGTTTTTTGCAATTTGCAGGTCCGTGTCAGGTTGTAGGTATCTTGATCAAAGTATGATACGCGGAAATAAAACATATGTATTTATACAATTTTAACCATTAAAATCATCAATACATCTAAGTTAGATTTCGTGCAGTGCAGAGTCGTCAAACGAACGAAATCTAACGACTCATACATTGATCAAGATACAACCTGACACGGACCTGCAAAATTGCAAAAAACCCAAAAAAAATTGAATTTCGCGGGCTACCACTGCGCATAGCTACTTATTATATCAATTTCTGGTTTATTGCAATATATTAGCTATAATCCAATATGTTTTTGTGAATTTACCTTTTCCGCACACTCAAATATAGCTATTTGAATGAAAAATTTAATTAAAGTTCTGTTAAAGTTTTTGCCCAGGCAAAAGGCATTTATTGGGCGTTTATGGGCATTTATCCGGCGTTTATTCAAAGCGCCCAATATGCCAGGGCATTAACCCATCTCTAGTCAAGACCCTTTTTCTCAGGAGCTCGTGAAGGTATCGAGTTGAAATTAATATCAAATACGTAAACCTGTGGTCTTTTGGAGTTGTAAAAAAATCAAGCTTCTAAGTCAACGCAATAAAAAAATACGGACATTTATGCGACATATTTTGATACTCGCAAGTAAATCAAAACCTATAGGGTACTTCCCGTAGACCTAGAAACATGAAATTTGGCAAGAAGCAAGGTCTTACAGCACAAGTAATGGAAAAAGTCCGAAAATTGCTAATTTATAATTTTATCACATAAAAAAATATTTTCAAGTATGTCATCTGCCAAGGCCCTTTTTCTCAGGAACGCGTGGAGGTATCAAGTTGAAATTGATTCCAAATACGTAAGTCTATGGTCCCTTAGAGCTCTAAAAAAATCAAGCTTCTAAATCAACGCAATAATAAATACGGCCATTTATGCGACATATTTTGATACTCGCAAGTAAATCAAAACCTTTAGGGTACTTCCCGTTGACTTAGAATCATGAAATTCAGCAAGAAGCAAGGTCTTACAGTACAAATGATGGAAAAAGTCCAAAAATTGCTAATTTATAATTTTATCACATAAAAAAATATTTTCAAGTATGTCATCTGCCAAGGCCCTTTTTCTCAGGAACGCGTGGAGGTATCAAGTTGAAATTAATTCCAAATACGTAAGTCTATGGTCCCTTAGAGCTTTAAAAAAATCAAGCTTCTACATCAACGCAATAAAAAATACGGCCAATTATGCCACATATTTTGATAGTCGCAATTAAATCAAAACCTGTAGGCTACTTCCCGTTGACCCAGAATCATGAAATTTGGTAAGAAACAAAGTCTTACAGCATAAGTAAAGGAAACAGTCCGAAAATTTATTATTTTATTATTTAATTAATTTTTTTCGCATGAAAAAAATAGTTTTTACTTTTTTTTCTGGCAAAATGTGGTTGTATAGGTACACCTCTGCCCAACCCTTCGGTGAAATAAGGCGTGATGTTATGTTTAAGAATAGTTTTTTGCGAATATAAACTTAAATATGCAGTTGGAGAATTGTCCGTGACGTATGGGAGAACATGTTTTTCAACACAATGTTAAGTTTGTCTTTGGAATAAATTCTTTTCAACTACGGAACCCTCATTGTGCGTGGTGCAACACGCACTTGGCCGGTTTTTAGGGTTCCGTACCTCAAAAGGAAAAAACGGAACCCTTATATGATCACTTGTGTGTCTGTCCGTCTGTCCGTCTGTCACAGCCGATTTTCTCCGAATCTAATGGACCGATTAAGTTAAAATTTGGTACACATATGGATTTCTGTGACCCAAACACGTACAGCTAAAGTAAATATATGAATTTTAAATATGAGAGTCACTTTTAGGGGGAAAATAAGAAAATTAAAAAAAAAAGTTTTGTAAACTGTACCGTGTGACATATCAAATGAAAGGACTTACTATGAGGGTTACAAATATATTTTTTTTATAATTTTAAAATATATTGTTTTAAAGTTATTTAAGAAAATTGACGAAAATTGACCATTCCCCCCCCCCCTTATCTCCGAAACTACTGAGCCTAAAATTTTGAAAAAAATATAGAAAATAGTTCTATACCTGTAGATTACAGGAAAACCTATAAGAAGTCTGTGGTCTTAAAATAACATGGTAAATCTATATATATATAAAAAAATCAAAGTCCTGACTGAGTCACTGACTATTATATCAACGCACAGCCCAAACCAATGGACCTAGAGACTTGAAATTTTGCACATAGATACCTTATATAGTGTAAACATCCACTAAGGATGAATTTTTGGAAATTCCATCCCTAAGGGGGTAAAATAGGGGATGAAAGTTTGTATGAAAAATCCTATCCCTTGAGTTAATAGACTTGAAACTTAGCACGAATATTCATCTAAGTAAATTATAAAGTTTATCATTTTTAGTTTTCCTAAACTAACCCCTAAGGAGGGATTGGGGGTGTCAAAGTTTGTATGGAGGAACTTTAACACGCGGTCCGATTAACTCAAAACTCAGTTTTGAGACCAAAAATGAAGACTAACGTGTATCAGGGTTTTCCAAAAATCTACCCCTAAGGGGTGAAAAGTTAATTTTATAGCGGAGGATTTTATTGATTAACTCTAAAATTGGTGTAAATAATGTTTGAGTCAAGTTATGGAAACATACCAGACGATTTTTGAAATTCTTTATCTGTGTTCGTGAAAACAGAGATATTACAGTTTATGTGAAAAATCTTATTAATTTGGTTAATGAACTTGAAACTTAGCACAAATACTTGCATAAGTAATTATTAATAATGTTTGTCATTATTAGTTTTTCAAAACTACGCCTCAAATGAGGTTTAGGGATGCTAAAGTTTGTATAGAAGAATTTTAAACCGCAGTCCGATTAAAAAAATGGGTGTGTTGCGACGCAGCCCGGCCACAGTCGATTTCGTAATTTAGAGACGTATCAATTAAATGTTCATAAATTGTTCTTGCAGTACCAATGAATAGATTAAATGTACCACAAATATATCTTGTTAAAAAAGCACTTGTTTGTGGCCGGGCAGTACCGTATACGTTGCAGCCCGGCCACGTGTATATTTTCTGGTAGGATGCTCAGAATGTTCTAAAATATAAACCAAATAAATGTTCCTTTTGCGTTCTTTATTTTTTTCAATGAAATATACCAAGAAAAACGCTAATTTAAACAAGAAATGATTTCAAATAAGAATTTTCACTAAGCGCCTGTAGAACTAAAATAGCACGTCTGCTTATTTGTACAAAGGACAATGGGTGAATTTGGTCCAAATTTCCACCACTAACGAGACCTATGTAACTAAATAGTTCGCTAAATATAGAGTAACTTTCATTATTAAAGCGAACAATAGAGAATATTTATAAAGAATTTTAAAATTCAAGAAATAAAATACTTTAATAATCATTTAATTTAAATTTATTATTGATATTAAGTAACAAAACTACAAAGATATAATAGACATATTTCGCCAAATGAGACAAACGGGTTCCTAGACAAATGCGACAGGTGAAGCAAAACTAGACTCATCGGACGGCAACTTCATTATAGATTAGTAAAATGTATGCCTAACTACCCTCTAATAACAAACTATTCAATCACTACGATTTCATAGACAGAGACAGAGTTATAACGCCAAGTAGATTGATAATAATTCATTGAGTTAATAACTACTTAACTGTAACTAGCTTAGTTGGTAAGAGCTCGCGGTAATCATTGTATAACCAATGATTCGATGGTTCGAACTGTCCGGGTATGTGAAATTATTAGTAAGGAATTATTATTATTATTAAGGAATGTATCGTTTGAATTGCAAAGTTGTAGCAAAGTTAATTTTAATACAACTGAGAAACACAATTGATGCAGCCCACGGTACATGGATTTTTTTTTTTTTTGAGGGTGGGAAATCATCAAATAGCTTCTCCCGCTCTGGGTGGAGCGGAAGAGCGTGTCAGACTTTTACTGACTAAAACCCACCCCTGTTCCTTCAGATGCCTATGCCAGGGCCACGGTATCTTCTTAAAACAACCCGCGACCCCAGCGGCACGGTACATGGATGCGGGGCTCCACGCCGCGGCAGGCGGTGGCGCCTCCGTCAACGAAGTGCGGTCGCGAGTCGGGTGGGTGCTCTGCCCTACGTAGATACGGTAGTATCTTCATGTAACATGAGGCAGAATAACGGGGTCAAGTGGATAACAACTGATAGCGCGCGCACGATTCGTACGGTTGTGTTCTGTAGGTGCAAAAGGGATGAAAAATCGTGCTATCACTCAAAATCCTGGTCCCGTGGTGGTGACAGTGACGAATAGAAAAGTAATTGAACGAAAAAAAAATCTGCCTAGCCTTTTCCCAACTATGTTGGGGTCGGCTTCCAGTCTAACCGGATGCAGCTGAATATCTGTATTTTACATGGAGCGACTGCCTATCTGACCTCCTCAGCTCAGTAACTGGGTAATACGATACCTGTTGGTAAGACTGGTTGTCAGACGTTCGGGCTTCTGACAACCCGTAACGACTATCAAAGATCCACGAATGACAGCTGAGACCAACGGCTTAAAGTGCTTTCCGAGGCACGGAGGAGTCTCGGTATGTAAAGATGGTCACCCATCTACGGACCAATCCCGACAAGCGTAGCTTAACCTGACGGATCGACCCGTGCGGTTGTTATTACTTAGCCACGAGCTCCTCCGAGCAATTGAATGAAAAATCAATGAAAAATTTTTTTTTTTGTTTTATTATAACTTTTTACTGACAGCATATTTTTTTTGCTTTTATAATGAAAGTTACTCTATATTTAGCGGACTATTTAGTTACATAGGTCTCGTTAGTGGTGGACATTTGGACCAAATCCACCCATTGCCCTTTTTACAAATAAGCAGACGTGCTATTTTAGTTCTACAGGCGCTTAGTGAAAATTCTTATTTGAAATCATTTCTTGTTTAAATAAGCTTTTTTCTTGGTATATTTCATTGAAAAAAATAAAGAACGCAAAAGGAACATTTATTTGATTTATATTTTAGAACATTCTGAGCATCCTACCAGAAAATATACACGTGGCCGGGCTGCAACGTATACGGTACTGCCCGGCCACAAACAAGTGCTTTTTTAACAAGATATATTTGTGGTACATTTAATCTATTCATTGGTACTGCAAGAACAATTTAAGAACATTTAATTGATACGTCTATAAATTACGAAATCGACTGTGGCCGGGCTGCGTCGCAACACACAAAAAATGGTACTTTGAGTCAAGTTAGGAAACTTGCCAAACGAATTTTCACCGATTTTGACGGCATATAGCTGATGTTTTAAGGAGTAACTTAGGCTATTTTTATTTTAGAAAAATAATTAGGGTTCCGCGCAAGAAAATTAAAATCCATGAAATCAGACAACCACGTACAGTCCAGTACAAACTTACTAAGCCTCCGCTGTCTATTACGGCTATAACAACAAATAATAAAAATAAAGCAAAATATAAGGGGTCGGTCCCCATACAATAAACTTTTCATTTTGAAAAAAAAAAAAAAATAATAATCTAGCATGTGGCGTGTCATCGTCTAGAACTCATTGAGTAGAGTACAAACATATTTTTTTTTATCTTTTAAAATTAAGAAATAGGGGGCCGCAAAAGTTGTAAATTTTAGACCATTTTTGTACGAGCTGCTCTAGCACAACAATTCAACAAATTAGGAATTTGAAACTTCTTTATACCATGTAGGTACCATGAATACTGTATTTAATCAACAATACTGAAAACGGCGATTCATAAGGTATTTTGTTTAAACATGGGTGATTTTCTGCAACTGCAAAAAATAACCTTGTAATTCACAGTATCATTACACAATAAGTAAAAAGTTATCTTTGCGATTGTTAAACATATAATATGGTACGGAACCCTTCGTGCGCGAGTCCGACTCGCACTTGACCGGTTTTTTTTTTCATGATTTTCCTAGGCGCCCAATGTCTATCGACAAACAAGAAGTGCATGTTGTGCTAACCTATAAGAAATTGGTACACTAGTCTATAAGTTTATTGGATGTATCTCATATCTTTCAGTGTATTCAATTGTTGGTGAGCATAAATAAAATAAAATAATTTCTTTACTACGGTCTGCTACTGAGAAATTGGCTTGGGAATCAAACTCAGGTCTTCACACTCAGCGGTAGCGCTTGCGAGCACTACACCAACGAGGCAGACAAACACACTTTTGATATTAACATAGTAGATCTGGGCTAACTTAACAGAGGGGCAATTCCCGTATTTTCAACAATGTTCGCAATCTCATCTCAGTCTCAATCTGTCAAAAATTGTATAGAAATGAATAAGACATTTATTTCAGACATAAGTAGTCCATAAATTGTTAATAACACAAAAAAACCGTCATGCTATTGTTAATACACATACAAAACAAAGCCACAGAAAGAAATAAAAATCACAAAGTGGCACCGCACAGGAGTACCAGTTTATGGCAAGCCCTGGATGCGACCACCCACAGTGTGCAGTCGCATCCAGTGCCTCCACATCGGCGAGTACCTTCATTTTTGACATTTTATTGTCGCTGGCATGAGATTGCGAATAGAATTTGTACGTTTTTGGTTGTTGCATTTTGTCACCTCTCTCATACGGGACCAAATTCTCAAGAATGTTTAATGAAAAGATGTATTTTTGAAAAATATTTAAATCAATTAGCGAACTAGTAAATAATATTAATTTAATAGGTAATTATTGAAAACACATTTTTTGTAATTTCCCATTAGATAATACTCAATAAAAATGTGTTTTTAAAATTAGGTACCTATTAAGTTAATATTAGGTATTTACTAGTTCGCTAATTGATTACATTTTTCAAAAAAAAAAAGTAATTAAAAAAACTAAAAAACCCGACTGCGGTAAAAGTTAAATTAAAAAAAATAAAAAGCTAAAAACAAGCCCATTTTAAATTAAATTAAATTTGGAAGCAGGCGGGACCCGTTTGTGTTTCAAAATATAAAAAATGGATGGGTCCCGCCTGCTTCCAAAAATTTAATTTAAAATGTTTAACTTAACTTTTACGGCAGTCGGGTTTTTTAGTTTTTTTTAATAACTATTTTTATTTCCAGCTTTTTAGTTTCCAAATGTGAAAAATTTCGCAGACGATTTAGTTCTTGCAAGGAGTTTTGAGGGTTATTTTGATTGCGAATTTCTTTTCGTGTTTTTTACGATTTTTCACTTCGAATTGCTTTTAACCATATTGTAAGTTGTATATATTTTTGTAATCACTTTTAAAAACCCTTCAATTTGATATCCCACTCGATGGTATTAGAAGAAAAAAATTTTTGAACTCCACAATATGGCACCCCAAATCCGCCATTTTACTTTGGTTTTGATTTTAATGTAGCCAGTGACACTCACGCTACCAAGACAAACCTAAAGACGTATAATTCATCCACATCCGTTCATTCGTTTAGGAGTTACGAGGGAAGAAAGAAACGGACATACATACATACTCGTACATACTTACATACAGGTCAAATACATAACCACCCTTTTGGGCTTCGCCGCAGTCGGGTAAAAAGCATCTTATCATTTAACAATCTTAAAAATTGGACGGTTTTAAGTGATTTGACAGTTAGTACTATAGAGGCATGAGGAACAGGGTGTAAAGTTCACTCATCCTCCATAGAAAAGGGAGGATCCTCCGACCAGACGGGTGTTGTGTCCGGTGGACTACTGCCCAACGGTTGATGTCGGGTCGTTGTATATATGCTAATCGCGTGGTAAACTCTAATTGCGCGATGCAGGTTTGCGTGACGTCAACTCATTGATGCGTAGTTCATATGTGACGATGTAGATGCCGCCACATCACTCCCCTCCGGAGACCGGAGGTCGATAGTGGGCTGAGTCGTGTATCTTGCGATGCTTGCCAGTGCCAGTTCTGGTTCCAGTGAGTCGGAACCGGGTGCCGCAAAGTTCACGGTGAGTCGGAACTGTCTTCGGTGATACCCCAGTGAGTCGGGGTGGCGCTGCGTTAGGCTCCAGTGAGTCGGAGTGTACAGCGCTGGGTTGAGGCTGAAGGTGATGACCAGGAATGCGCGTCCGCTGCATGCTGGTGGGGTCAGGATACCTGTTGAAGCCGTGGATGCTGGCTGGCTGTGTGACTCGCCGCTCGAAAGCTTGAGGAAGTGATGCTTGATGACGTCACGCTGAAGGAGTTGCACGAAGGCTGCGCTGACGATCACGTCGGGGTCACCAGTATAGAGGCATGAAGAACAGGGTGTAAAGTTCACTCATCCTCCATAGAAAAGGGAGGATCCTCCGACCAGACGGGTGTTGTGTCTGGTGGGCTACTGCCCAACGGTTGATGTCGTGACGTTGTATATATGCTAATCGCATGGTAAACTCTAATTGCGCGATGCAGGTTTGCGTGACGTCGTCTCATTGATGCGTAGTTCATATGTGAGGATGTAGATGCCGCCACAGTACGAGAATTGGCCTTCTGAGTTGTTACTGATTTCTTTTTCTTACTCCTAACTTCTTTCTACTGCTTCAACTGCTATATAAGGCCATTTGCATTCCATCGGAGAGCACTAAGAAAATAAGCAGCACAAGTAATAAAAAACCGGTCAAGAGCGAGTCGGACTCGCGCACCGAGGGTTCCGTTCCGATTCCTGAAGAAGTGTGCTATTTAGAGACATAATTTTATTGTTGCTGTAATATTTACATAAACTTCTATCACATAGAATAATTTCAGATTTTTCTCTTTGCAAACTTCGGAGATAGGGGGGGGGGGGGTGGGAACGTTATTTTTTTTTACATTCTTCATCAAAAGTCGAAAACTGTGCGGCCTAAAAAAAATATAAAAAAATGATTGAGAATGTGCAAACAGCGCTCTTTCATATGATTCCCCACATGCCCTAGTAGACCCACTTTGAATATTAAAGGCCCCCTTTCAGTCCCTGTTGCAAAAAAAATACATATATTTTTATTTCTTTCCTATTTGCAAAATAGTTGGGTAAACGTCATTTAATTTTTTTTCAAATTTCAAGTTGATAGCATTAGTAGTTCTTGAGATATCCAGCTGTGACAGACAGACAGACAGACTGAGTCACACCATAAGGGTTCCTTTTTTACCATTTTGGTACGGAACCCTAAAAAGCATGCAGTGCGACACGTTATCGCGCCGAACAAAAGAGAAAAATCACCCCGCGAGAAATCACGGTACAGCGGACAGAGCTCCGGCGGGATCTCATGGCGGCATGGAGAGCGCGACTGTCGCAACCCAGCGCTGGGCACGCCACAATAGCGGCGATAAGTCCCCTCTTTGAGGAGTGGTTAGAGAGGCGCCACGGCGTCCTCACCTTCCGCCTGACGCAGGTCCTCACCGGACACGGTTGTTTCGGGAGGTTCCTGTTTCGCATAAGGCGGGAGGAAACGCCCGGGTGTTTCCATTGTGTAGATCGCCCGGAGGACACGGTGGAGCATACAGTGGAGGTCTGCCCGGCTTGGGCAGAGCACCGCCGTGTTCTCACGGAGGCGATCGGCGGCGGCGATCTCTCGCGTCCGAGCCTGGTCCAGGCCATGGTGCGGAGCGAGAGTGCATGGGAGGCCGTCACCTCCTTCTGCGAAGCAGTGATGCTCGCGAAGGAGGAGGCGGAACGCGTGAGGGAAAGGCAGCCTCACGCCCTCAGTCGCCGCAGGAGACGCCCTGGGCGGCGGGAATCGCGGGGCGATTTCCGGCCACCGTAGGCGCGGGCCTGCGGACGGTGAGCAGCGGGTAGCTCGCCGTCCGGTAAGGACCAGGCCCGAGTCGACGGCGCGTCGTGTTCCACGCGCGCCTCAAAGAGATGTCAGCAAGTGACGGGGCCCAGTAGGGCCGACGCCGCTGGGGTCGCGGGTTGTCTGAAAGGGTTACCGCGGCCCTGGCATAGGCAACTGAAGGAACACGGGTGGGTTTTAGTCAGTAAAAGTCTGACACGCCCTCCCGCTCCACCCAGAGCGGGAGAAGTTATTTGATGATTTCCCACCCTCAAAAAAAAAAAAAAAAAAGAACTCTAACAATGCATGAGAAACCAATTCATGCGAACTCCCAGCAACAAAGCAAATGCATCGCGAAGTAATCCAAGTCAGGTAAGTTGTAAGTCTTCACCGAATAAGATAGCGAACTCATAACGTTGTTGTTCAAGTTTTTATGGCGCTAAGTTAGCGACGAGTTTCAAGTGTTGCGTCCTTGTTTTAATGGATATCGCTTTAAAGCGCTTCGGGGTACACTGTGGCTTTGTTTTATGGGTCATCTGGAGTATGACGATTATAATTTAGACGGATAATTATAATATAAACAGAACAGCCTCCAGAGGTGGTTTTCAGCTAGCAACACTTTCTGCTAAAAACAACAGAGAAATATCCAGGATGACTATAAGTTTAAAGGCATTACAGTCTTTACCAGAAGAGGTCCTAATATTGCGTGGGTTTGCGGGCTTGGGAATGGTACCTAAGTAAATGAAAGTCAATGATATTCTCAATGTAAACGACGTTCTCCCGGGTACGTAAGCGCGTGCGCAAATCCTTCACTTCACTGCACTGCCAGGGTGAGCACCCTCATTAGTAACATCACAATCTCAATAATCAATCCCACCGGCTTTTCTATAAATCTACCGCAATACGCTTAGCTTTCAAAACTGTTAGCGGGAGGCCGCCCTCCTAGTACCTGGGATTCCGTCAAGTTGACAGCTGTCATGATCGTTCTAAAATCAACTTCGTCGTAAAACTTTTAGACGCGCCGTCAAGTTTTTAAGGTGATTGCGCTGTGTAGCTTGCGATATTCATTTTTTTTTGGGTTTTTTGCAATTTGCAGGTCCGTGTCAGGTTATATCTTGATCAAAACATAAGCGGCAATAAAACATATGTATTTACATAATTTTAACCATAAAAATCATCAATACATCTCTCTAAGTTAGATTTCGTGCAGATTCGTCAAACGAACAAAATCTAACGAATCTGCACGAAATCTCGACCCGTGCGGCTGTTATTACTTAGCCACGAGCTCCTTCATTAAAATAAACATCGATGATATTTACATTCCACCAGAATTAAGACATTTTATCATGGATTAGCGCATGGTGAAACTCTCGTTTAATATTTTGTTAAAATGGCCGTGGACATTAGTCCACGGCCATTTTAACAAAAAATTAAACTAACTAACATAGTATGGTGAAACTAGGTGTAGGCATTTTTGAATTTATCATGTCTGTTCGTTAGAAAATTAGTTACAAAGCTAAGATTGCCATGGAAAAGGGTGTACTGTAGAGGTTTTACCTTATACAAGCCCAAGTATGTAACTGGCTGACATTCGAACCCATGTAGATGCCATAAAGAAAAAGAATTTATCTGTAAAAAAGAAAATTAAATTTAAAAAATTGGTTCCTGAAATAATTAATTTAAAAAAGGATTTGAAAACCAAAAATAATTTTGTAAAGAAGTTTTCCATTTTAAGATATAAGTTTTGTAAATTGTATAGAAGAAGTTTTAGATATATTATTGTCAACAATATTAATAGCCAACATCAATGGATGGCGAGATAGCGAATAGCTAGGGCTCCGCGTAGGACCTAGGGAGTGAATTATAATTTTATTTCTATTTTAATATAGCGGGCTTCAGCCCCATTTCTTCAGTACACTACTGTCTTTTATTATAAAGTAGTTAGCCTCCCGCTGTGAGGTGAGCACTTTTTATAAGAATATTCGATGTTTGAATAATCGAATGTCAGCCAGTTACATACTTGGGCTTGTATAAGGTAAAACCTCTACAGTACCTACTAAAATCTCGGTTTGTAGTTTTTTAGAACTTCGATCTTTATTTTTCACTCAATAACTCGTCTTTTTTAACAACCTGATATCCTCAAGTAGACTTATTTAGTCTCCTGCCACATTGTACACGATAACAAGTCCTTAGATCATAGACTCTGATAATTCAACATGAAATGCATTGTAAACAGACACCTCTACCCTTAACGGGTCACGACCATAAAGGTTATATTATTTGGGACCTCATCACATAACAATTGCGCAGTGGCCCGCACATGACACTTTGTCCCTCCCTACCAGCTGGCTTTGATGGATTATTCAAATTCCAAAGAGTTGGCAAACTTAGACGGTGGTGGTGAGACCTAAAACAATAACGTTTTTGTGTGATATTTGAGTGAGAAGCAGAAGCGGGAGCGGTTTAAATAATTTTGATGTTGTGAGACTTCTGTTTCACGTGTCGGCCCGAAGTCTGAAATAATAAATCATGCCTTTATAAAAGTATTAGCCAGGCAACAAGCAGGGCTGACTGCTCAGGACGTACTGTTGGCCAAACTTCCGCATGCTCAGCAGCCGCAACGAAATCTTGAAGACTGTGGCTGATAGGATCTCATCTCCGTTATGAAGGTCTTTTGTTAAGTTAGATTTAATCATAATTTCCAATTTTGCATAATTTTGTAATTTTTATAATTTTTTTATTTGTTTTTCAATTTGATTTTATTTCCAGTGTTTCAGGTATACATATATTTTAGTTATAATAGTATTATTGTGGCTTGTATATCTTTGGTTACTATTATATATTTTAAGTATATCTAGTAACATAAATATGGATGTGTCTGTGTTAAATAAATAAGTTAAAATTAACGCGGCTATCGCATAGCACGGCTTACGAAACGATCGCATAATGCATTTATTTTGACCAATGCATTTGTTTTTTATTTCATTTGTGGAAGGGGTGTGGTTTGTCACTAGCTGCGGTTCCGCAGAAATATTTTCTAAACTGAGCATGCATAAGTTTTGCCGATAGTACATTTAAATACCTATCAACACTAGTAGAGGATATTTTTGGTGGTAAAAAATGTGGTATTGGTGGAAAAAAATGTAATTACTCATACTTTCCCGAGCAAATTCTTTCGGAGCTGCAATAATTTCATGTAAGAAACTATTTACCACGTCATAACGTAATTCCACCGTGTTTAGTATCGTTTAGAACACTTCAAAACTCGTAAACTGTGAGAATTATGAGCGACCACGGCGACACTACAACTATTGTACGTGTCACGGAAGGTAGTTCTGTTTTAGTCATGAAATAAAACTTACAGGCAAAGCGTCTTCTAATAAAATGTTACAAAGTTTCTATAGGTCTTAATATATAATGTCTTCTTGTACAACCAACCTAGTTCTACAGTGAAATCTGTACACATATATACAATCACACACACACACTCACTACATCAACTCACTCACACCACACACCACACTTACACAACACACCTACACAACACACTCGCGCCTACAGTTACTTTCTTTTAAATTCCGACTTGTTCCTAATTTTTCATGTATCCTTTTATTATATTAGCTTTTTCCAACAAACATCGGCTTACATTGTATACATTGTCAATACGCTGACTCATTTTACACGGAAGGCCCTGTCTCCTGTGATACAGTTTTTTATAACTAGTACAGGATACAGGTGATCTTTTCCACTAAAGTTAAGTTATCACTGTATTGTATTGCATAGTTTTTGCTTTTCAATAACTGGTGGAAAAGCAATCTGTTACAATGTTTTTGGAACAATAAAAAATTTATTTATTTATTTATAGGTACAACTAATGTCATGAAATGATGTCCGGTTTGATATTCTCTGAAGCTACCATTTACTGGGTAGTTCTTTATTTGACTTGGATGTGCCCTGGCGGCTGAGAGTGTGTCATGCTCACTCTAATGCCTCACTGATGGTGGAGCGTGTGTTGGATCATTTAACGAATCCATACGTCAGGTTCGTGAACGGGCGCTGTTGGTGGAGGCTGGTCATACCTTAGCTGCCACGGCTTATTTTAATTTTAATTTTGAATTGTTTTTTTATTTTTTATCACGGACGTTTTTAACGTTCATCGTTCTCACATGTATAATTTCAACATGAATGATGTAACCAATATTTTTGATTTAAAAGAGTGTCCGTGGAGTTTCTTGCCTGTTCTTCTCCATAGATCTACGTTTTGGAATGGGCACTGACCGACTCTTTGACAATTCAAAAGTGCCTGTAATTTGGTTTAATTGAAATAAATGCTTTGAGTTTGAGTTTGAGTTATTGATTTTTGAATCGAGATCGTGTTTCTGAATACTTCATCAAGGAAGAATTACTATCGAGGCTTTATCTGAGGACCTCAAAAACCGAGCATAAGGAAGGAATTAGCTTAAATAGATAATTGTGTCGAATAAATAGCTATTTCTATTAAGAGTTTAAACTCCGTTTAAAAATTCTTTAGGAACCGGGCATGAATGAAATAACAATGATCAATGAGTATCATCGCACTAATATTATAAAGGCGAACGTTTGTGAGTGTGTGTGTGTATGTTTGTTACTTCTGCACGCTCAAACGGCTGGACAGATTTGAATGAAATTTGGTATGTAGATAGCTTATACACATAGGCTACTTTTTATCGCGGTCTACGCGGGTGAAACCGCGGGGCGCAGCTGATATTCTTATAAAAATTGTCCAATTCGAACATACAGGGTGGCACCGACGCGCAACCTGTTACCATAGATTCAGTACATGATCCTGGATTTCAAATTTCTTTTTATATCCATTTATATTATGCAAGAACGAATTCGAATAAAAAACAAAAAAAATCTTAATAATTTTAGATTCAGAATTCTCCAACATTGAAATAATTTGCTTCACTGCAGCCAAACTTACGAGCCTCAACAAAAAGTGTGTGTGAGGTTATATTGCGATTAAATTTTTCGTCGGTTATAAAAAAAAATCTACTGTTTCCTACAAAAGTGCAATACCTACGCCGTCAATGTATGAAACAGCAAATTTATTTTTTAACTAGCTTTTGCCCGCGGCTTTTCCCACGTGGATGTCGAAAAATATCCCACGGGAACCTACTGCTGGGAAATTCTTCTTTATTCCTTGTATACATCATAAAGGGTTCTGCAATTTTGCACAGAGGTTTCTCTGCAAATTCAACGAGCTCAGAATAGATTAATTAAAATTTTATTTAACTATAAATTTCGGACACCAACTGAAAAGATATACGAGGAAACAAAAATAATGAATATAAAACAAACGTACATATAGTTACATGTATTCTAATACGTAAAATATTAAATAAGGAAATCCATTCCAATATAAGATTTGTAACAAAACAACAAACACGAAAGATTAACTTAAGACGTGCTAGTTACTTAGTGACCCGCCCTCCTAGAACTAACTATGGAAGAAGAAATTTAGAGTTTGAGGGTGTCACCATTTATAATAAGTTACCATCAGTAATACAAAAAGAACAAAGTTATGCCAGGTTCAAAAAGCTACTAAAACTCACACAATTAATACATACAAATAAGGAAGAAAAAAAAAAAAAAAAAAAAAACATGGAATATATATATATATATATATATATATAAACACCCTTTCCCACACTTAGTTGATCCAGCAGTGAGCCAATGCATTATTGACTCCACCTTTCATGCGGAATAACTTGACTCCGGTTTAATATTTTTTGAGCGGAGTGGCAACATCGCCTTCCACTTGGCGACGTTGCCAAATATATTTGCAGAAATATATTTATACTCAACATTTTTTTTACTCTAGCATCTAAACAAAAGTGGATCCGTAACGGTCAATTTTTTTATACTCAACCATACTTTTTGGCTCCGAATTTTATCTGAAGACCAATACTTATTGGCTCCATATACAGTGAATTTCAGATACTTCTAACATTCATATTTTTGATTTACACACTCCTTGCATAAAAGTGATAATAATTTTCTACCTACATACGTTGATCCACTCGATATTCTATACGCAATGTTTCATACATTGTTAGATCCACCTCTACTAAGAGGTGCGGCACCACGCACAGCATACTATGTGGTTCCGTTTTATAATCTCCTTGCGGAAATGCATACATACGTTGATCCAGTCGATTTTATATTCTCATTGCTTCATACGTTATTAGATCCACCTAGAATATGAGGTTAAAAGTACTATGTGGTTCCGTTTTATACTATCCTTGCAGAAATGCATACAAACGTTGATCCACTCGATTTTATATTCTCATTGCTTCATACATTGTTAGATCCACCTCGAACATGAGGTTATAAGTACTATGTGGTTCCGTTTTAAACTCTCCTCGCAGAAATGCATACATACGTTGATCCACTCGATTAATTATATTCGCATTGCTTCATACATTGTCAGATCCACCTCGATTGGTTATAAGTACTATGTGGTTCCGTATTATAGTCTCCTTGAAGAAATGCATACGTACGTTGATCTAGTACATTTTATATTCGTAATGCTTCGTACATTGTAAGATCCACCTCTAGTATGGTGGCGGATCCAACAATGTATGAAGTAATGCTTGGGAGAAGCCTATGTCCGGCACTTGATGTCTTTCAACTGAAATGATGATGATGAGGTATAGAAGATAATAGAGAAGCTTTTGTGCGCTTTTGTGACCTGATGTTACATGTGACAACACCATTAACAGTGAAGCATTCTGACAGTGACAGGCCACAATGGCGTATTTGGTTAAAATACCACCTATCATGCCGCAGGTCGTGGGTTCGATTCCATACCATCACATCCCATCCAGGACAAGCATTTGTGTGCAAGCACATGTCTTATGTCCTCAGTCTGGGTGTAGTTATCTATAAAAGTGTGCATTTACAAAAAAAAGTGTGTGTGTTAGCTCCGACGCCCGACTGGAGTTAACTTCTGTTTTTTGTGCCGTTTCGACTTTCTATTTTTCATCATGTCATTTCTGTCATGCAGGGTTTCTTCAATGAATCAGTGCTATACAAAAATCAACTTTAACGTGTAAAGGCGCTCGTCCCTCTCACCCCACCTCTAACCCCTTCCCTATGTTCCCTCTCTGCCCACCTCTCGCAAACCCCCTCCCCTCCCTATCTCACCCCTCCCTCTACCATCTCACACCCCCACATCTCCCTCTCACTCTCACCCCTTCACGCATCCCCTTTCCCCGAACCTCCCCCTACGCCTCCCCACTCTTCCCCCTGCATCTCCCCCCCCCCCTTTTACTACTGCCTCCCGTCCCTTTTCCTTCAAAACATCCCTCCTCCACATCCTCCCCTTCATTACTGTATCCCTCCCACCACTCCTCACCCCTCCCCTCTCACAATCCCCTCTCCTCCTCACCCCCACCTTGCTCACCACCATCTCCCGTTCCCCCGTCCTCTTCCCTCTCACCAGTACTCACCACACTCTCCCCCTCTCCGCCTCCCTGTATTCTCCTCCCCTCTGGCCCCCTTCCCTTCTTTATCTCTCCTTTAATACCCCTTCCCCTGACGCATCCCCTTTTCCCAACCTCCCCCTCTGCCTTTCACAGTGGTGCCTCCTATCCCTCTCCCCCTCAACATGCGCCTCGATCTCTCCTTTTACTACTGGCCTTCCCTCCCTCTCCCCCTCAACATCCTCCCCCTCATTACTCTATCCCCTATCCCCCTTACCACCACCTCCACTCCTCACCCCCCCCCCTTACTCATCACCCTCTCCCGTTTCCCCCTTACCAGTACTCAGCAAACCCTCCGAAAACGAAAACGCGGAACCATGTTCGCGTCTTAAGTTAATATCGCTATAGCGGCGGCACGCTGTATAATGCAAGAATTAATTTGTTTGAATACCATCCATGTTCTATCTATCTGTAGTAGCCAATGACAAAGCCCGTGAAAAATGGTGTGCTCTGATTGGCCCATTTGAATCGGATCAACTAGTGCTCAAATGCAAAAAAGGTGGATTTGTATAAAAATGTCTTAATTATTATTATTACTCGCGTTAACACTTGTGGCTCCAATCAGAGCCACTTACGTATGGTTTGACTGGCATTGGATCAACAAATACCACCCGGATCAACAAGTGAAAACGGATCAACAAATTACTACTTATATGGCACGATGGAGCCACAAAGTGCCCGTGGGTATATCTATATATATATATATATATATATATATATATATTAATATAAATAAAATACACACATTATAAAATATTAACTCTAAATCTCTAAATCAAAAATAAAAATATATAACTCAAACAATAAACTAAAAATAAAATAATCTTCTAATAACAAACATGCTAATAACGCCGCATATATCAATGCCGCATCTAGTAAAAATCTAATTCTTACATTCATGTTGTGTTTGGTTGACGATCGAGTTGTACTTATCTGTTTACCCACATTTTTTATTTTTTATTTCTTTGCTATTTTGTTTTTATTATTTTATATACGTACATCTGTGCGCTCTTATTAAGAGGAAACGTGGGTGCTCTTTTCTCCATACAAAAAGATACAAACGCTCTCGCCTGTTTTCTTTCTGGTTAATGACCATAAAGCAATGATTTTTTACAGAAATATAAATATCAGTTAATTGTATGCCCCTATGTTTTCCTTTTTGATGATATATTATTTTTATAGGAACTAGAACCCTCCAAAAATGCACAAAATTGCCTATTCAGACCGCTGTCAACAGACGCCTAGTGTACCAATTTGACAACTATTAACGAAAAAAGAAAAACATAGGGGCATAGTATATATCCTTCTTATTCAGTTTATGAAATATCTTTTAAATTGGTCCAATGTTGGAGGAGGAAATAGGCGAGAGCCAAACCTCGAAATGTGACTTTTTACATAGGCTATTTATTCGGATCTGCAGTTGTCCTTATCGCACGAATTCGAGGGCGGAGCGCTCGCAGAGCGACAGCAGTACCTTCTTAAAATACCTCGCCTTTCCTCTTAATAATCTTACTTTTAGACAACTTTTAGACATTGTTTCTCAGTAAGTGAATTATGTATGCAATTCTTATGAGAAATAAAGTTGTTCTTAAACCTTAAATTTCAGCCTTCTAGGTACAAGTCCTGACTGACTCATCAACGCCCAGCTGGTTTGGGCTGGGCGTTGATGAGTCAGTCAGGTCTTCTCTTTTCATTTATCCCGTCACATGTCGCAATGTATAACCTTATAAACCCCGTAGGTTCTTGTGTGCTCGAATGTCAACCGAACCACCGACGAAAAATTTCAACAAACCTGGGGGTCTACTCCCTAAGCACGAAGCCCGTAGTTTCGGCCTTCGTTACGGGCGTTTCCTACTCCGTATCACCTACGGATGGATGATTGGTTCGGGGCCCGAACGAACTATGAATGACAACATGATTTGCCAGTTGTCCCTACTCCTGATGTGTTTTTGCTCATCCGAAAGATTATATTTTACACTTGTTTTGATGGATCGTAATGTCAGACGGACGGATGAACGGACGGACTTAGGGAGTAGGCCCTCAGTTTCAGGGATCCTGAAACATGTACTGAATCCATGGTAACAGGTTGTGCGTCAAAGTCCCCGCCACTCCGTATTTTCGAACTCACGCTCTAAGGATTTCCCTTTCACCAAAACTACTAGTTTTTGAAAGGAAAATGAGCATTGTCAGAGATAACTACCTATAAGTCCTTAAATTGCGTAAAAACATGTTTTTGTTATGATAAATATTATATTCTTGTGTGTGTGTGAAATACGGTTCTGTGATTTGAGCGTGACTGCCGGGAACCGACCACTTTTCCGAAACTATTTGTTCGAATTTTGTTTCTAGGACATGCCGGTTTCCTCACGATGTTTTCCTTCATTTTGAGAACAGTGGTGATGAAATTATTTACACAAAGTAAAGCGATTGCCTGGGTTCTAACCCACGACCTACAACTCGTAAGTCAGGGCCATTAACACTGGGCCACCACTGCTCCCAACTAGTTTACCTTCTCTTAATAATTGGCTATGAAAGAAGCCATAATATATCATATGATCTGTGAAACTACTTCGTATAAAAGAACAACCCTGTGACAAACAAAATTAAATGCACTGACAGACGGCGCCGAACGTGGTCCCATTTTCTCCTTTATGTACGGAACCTTACTTGCTACGATACTAAAGTTAAGATAAAACATAAATAAAAATGCGATCAGTCGAAACTTCTACATAATCCGGTCGATGCCTCGCATAAAAAGTGATCTTAGTAAATAAAGTTTGTTTCACCTCCCACCGACATGGCGGCTGGCCTCAGGTGAAATTTCACTAATAAACTTTGGTAGTCAATAAAAGAAACGCGACAGAGAGGAATTTGAGCTCTGTTTTAACGTCTTTGTGACATACTGACGCGTTGTTTGGCGAGCATAAAGGTGAAATGACTCATCATCGGCAATGTCTTGCCCTACCGTGTGATTCTGTAAGACCTCATTCTAAACTTCGAATCTGAATCCGCTATAAGTTTCTTGATTGGCGTTCTAAATTCAAAGTGTCAATTAAAAACAAGTGATGCGAAGTGAGAGTGAATAGCGATGTGAGATGCGAGTTGTTGTTTGAATTTTACAGAATCGACGTACTTGTCCCAATTAATTTGGGATCGGTGTAACATTTCTTTTTCTTCCATACTTCTCAATTAGTCGTCATCTCGGTAGTTACCCACTTTCTAGCCATATCATCTTTCACACAGTTCATCCATCGTTCCTTTAGTCTTCCGTTACTTTCTTAGCGATCCACATTCATACCCAACTGCTCAAGGTGAAATGACTAAGATATATTATGATAAATAGTGAATTATGTGATAGCAGTGAAAGAAAACGAAATAAAATGCGTTTATTGGCATCACAGCAAAAAAAAAAAAACTATAAATACATAAAAAAAAACAGAACAGAACACACAAGAGAGTACAGCTGACCATTCTCCCAACGTAATCTCTCAGTTTCATTTTACGAAAACAAAGTAGTAAATAAATTAGACAATTGTACAATACTATCAATCTTGTAATTATACTCAGCTTCGTCCTCGAGATTAGAATAAACACTATGTAGTAACACGTACGGTGTTGCCTTTGCGCACTGAAAGTAAAAAGCCCTATATACCTAAAACTAAAAAAATAAGTTTTTTTTTTTTTTTTTTTTTTTTTTTTTTACATTTTTAGGTGAGGGTAGACACATTTCCTTTGCTCGATTCCGTGTTCTATTGCTCATTCACAGTTCAGTGCTCTGCCGGAGCGCACGTATTTTCTTAAATAATTTTTATCAGTGTTGTTAAAGTTTAAAAAGTGTCATGGGGAAACGAAAAAGTAAACAAGATTACGGATATATCACCATAACAGTTAAAGAAATGAGAGAAGAAACTTCAGCATGAGACAAGATCGACGTCGCATTCCAAAGGTTAGTCTTTGGGATTGTCACTTCACCGTGGATACTACGTCGCACGCGGTACATATCTATATCCATAGATACAACGGCCCACCTGCGTGCGCTTATCTTATTATACGGGTGATGCGGGCAGTTTTTGGGATTGTCACTTCACCGTGGATAATTGCGGTTAACCTGTGGGGTTAACACTTTGGACTCATAAACATTATAAGTAATTTCTTTTGTTTAATATCACGTGCAAGGCTAATATTGCGATCAGTTATAAGGACTGTTACCTTGTTAGTATACGTGAATCTATACGAGTGATGCGGGCAGTCTTTGGGATTGTCACTTCACCGTGGATACTACGTCGCACGCGGTACATATCTATATCCATAGATACAACGGCCCACCTGCGTGCGCTTATCTTATTATACGGGCGATGCGGGCAGTTTTTGGGATTGTCACTTCACCGTGGATAATTGCGGTTAACTTGTGGGGTTAACACTTTGGACTCATAAACATTATAAGTAACTTATTTTGTTTAATATCACGTGCAAGGCTAATATTGCGATCAGTTATAAGGACTGTTACCTTGTTAGTATACGTGAATCTATACGGGTGATGCGGGCAGTCTTTGGGATTGTCACTTCGCCGTGGATACTACGTCGCACGCGGTACATATCTATATCCATAGATACAACGGCCCACCTGCGTGCGCTTATCTTGTTGTGGTAAATTAATTATCCATTAGTCCGTTTCACGTCAATAACATTGAGGATTGATTAACTTCTTAAATAATAAAAGACATCTACACATCACAGAGGGCACACCCTCACCTCAATATCGATACTACGACGAATAACCTTTTGAAGAAGTAGTGGATTGGAACCAGACTATCATGATGAGCCATCCATGAGCGCTGGGGATCCAATTCCTTGGACCCATTTCTCTCAAATAGCGCTGCAAACCCAATTCCATCCACAAGAACTTCACAGCCACAGGTCCCTTCCTTGAAGTCCTATTGCAACTGACACATCTCCAAGCAACGAGCTGGACTCGAAAACTTTTGAAAAATTAATTTAGAAAAAAAAAAAAAATTAAATAAAAATTGTGACATTTGGAGAGGATCCGTCTGTGGAACAGATGTACAAAAAAAAAAATAATAAATAAAAAAAAAAAAAAATCAGGCCGACCTGGCTGTTGGTTACAGCATCTACTATGTTGGCTACTAAGGGCTTGTCCCGCGAACTTCATAAGGAGTTGATAAAAATATACTTACCTACCTCCTAGTAATTGTAAGCTAATTGGCTCACCGGAACCACAGTGTAATAAATGACACAGTGGTTTATCTTCTTATAAAATGGCCGAAACGATGCATTTTGAAACCTTAGTCAGTACCAGTAACTACGAAAACAGTTCAAGCACGCGGCAGTTACGCACGGACGGACATGTATTTATCTACCGAGCGGTCGTAGGTAATTAATTCAAGGTCACTGCCCAGATAAAATAAATAAAAACTGAATTAATACAAATGATGATAGATACTGTATGCCTTTTTTCTCCAACGGAACTTTATTTTACATAATTAAAAAAAAAAAAAAAAAAAAAAATGAAGGACGTGAAAGAACAAAAAACAAACAAAAAATTCCAAAAACAGGGCCAGAAATAAAGTCAACCATATCTCAGCCACCCATCAACAGAATGCAGACAGCGCTGACCTCTGCCTCAATTGACGTTCCAACAACGTAACAATCAAAACTGGCGGGCTCCTCCCCCGAGTCACAGGCAAACGAGGACTCAGAGGATGAAGGTCCCTGTACAAAGTGTAGCCCACGAGCAGCTCGCACGGGTAATTTTGAAGTCGGCAGCAGACAACGTTCGCGACAATGGCGAGCTACCGCAGTCGTAGCTAGATCTTACCGGGGTAAGCAATATTATGCTGTCACTTTTTATGACACCTGGTCAGAACTAACTTCTGGTCCGACTGTTTTATTATAATGGGTTTTTTGATTTATAAACCTGTTTCAGCTCGTGGGATAGGATATCACTTTCCCAAATAAAATAATCCACTCAACATCAGTTTAAAAACATTTTAATTGAAGAATTGATATGCACTGGTGCTATCTCTCATTGCAACCCTTATGAAGGGCAGTTTCTATCAAGCTTATTCTTGGCACGGTAATACTAATAACATTGTTTAATTCAAGTGGTCAATATGGCACTTTAAACAGTTACCAATCGGCTTTAGCCTTAATTCTGACTGAAAAGGTCAGCGATAGTGAAGTTATAAAATGCTTTTTTAAGGGTGTCTTTAGACTTAGACCACCCACTTACCCAAGTATAATACAACTTGGGATACAAAGTCTAAAGTCCTAAACATTTTGTGCTCTTGCGGTATAATACAACTTGGGATACAAAGTCCTAAACATTTTGTGCTCTTGCGGTATAATACAACTTGGGATACAAAGTCCTAAACATTTTGTGCTCTTGCGGTATCCTAACGTAACCTAATTAGTCATTTTATTATTCTTGTTTCCTACTGCACACCGAATGCAAAGTTCAGCAGAAATTTACATAAATAATATACAAATTCATGCTGATAAGATCACTATTAAAATACCATCAGGTGTTATAAAAACTTCAAAGATAGGAACCGAGCAAACAAATCTTATTTTACTTACCATTTTTTCGCTAAAAACCGGAAATCTGTCCAGTCCTGACCCTTTTAGCCCTTCTAGATTTGACTAGTTCACTTCGTGGTAATTTAAATAGCCTATCTATCGGCGAGAAGTAACCACATAAATTAGTTTCGGCACAAACATTGAGTCAGTGGATTAAGACTACGGTAGGAGAGTGCGGTATAGATCAACATTATACAATAAAAATGCTTTATCAATTAAGTAATAATTATAAAGTTTCATGATTAATTGTAGTATTTATGTATCTCTGCATTTCAGAAATGTTACTCTTTAATTAAATTAATAATTTCATTACTGTCTTAAACAAATGTGTATTACTTTTTACCTTGTTACACAAAAGTGTTTCATTGATATTTCAGTAGCTCTCAAATTCTACATAGTGTTTATTCTAATCTCGAGGACGAAGCTGAGTATAATTTATGATTAAACGAACTTACCTGTACGTGAAGTTCGATCATAATTATACGATGGCTTCGTCCGAAGAGATTAGCAACCCACCCTCCCATATTTATTTTTTCTCCAAAAAAGAAATATCCCCTAGCATTCCCTGAAATATCAAAACCCGGAATTGAGGATCTAGGCTCTGAACTAAATGAGCAATAGAACACGGAATCGAGCAAAGGAAATGTGTCTACCCTCACCTAAAAATGTAAAAAAAAAAAAAAAAAAACTTATTTTTTTAGTTTTAGGTATAGGGCTTTTTACTTTCAGTGCGCAAAGGCAACACCGTACGTGTTACTACATAGTGTTTATTCTAATCTCTTCGGACCAAGCCATCGTATAATTATGATCGAACTTCACGTACAGGTAAGTTCGTTTAATCATAAAAAATAATGTAAAGTTTTTCAAATGAAAAACCGGTCAGGAGCGACTCAGATTTGTGCACCGAGGCATTCCGTTCCATCGTTTGAAAAAATGTTTGAGACTATGCAAACAGCGCTCTTTCGGGTTGGTATCAGAATGACTGGATCGCAAATTGACCACGTCGCTGTTAGTCCAAATCTCAAAATGTCTAAATATCAAAATGCCTAAGTCGCAAAATGACTACATCGCAAAAAGTCCGAACAGTTGTGTAGGCACCTATACAGGGTTGATATCAGAATGACTGGATACATCATCATTCATCATCGTCATCTGCCTAGCCCTTTCCCAGCTATGTTGGGGTCGGATGCAGCTGAATACCAGTATTATAATACCCAAAATAGGTGATTTTAACATTTTTGTCTGTTTGTAGGTTTGTCTGTTCAAGCATCAAAATGGACCGATTTGGTTCAAGTTTGGTGTAAAGAGTGAATTTTGGGGAAGCACATTATAGTCTAGGGAAAGTTAGAAAAAAAGTCACCTTAAGAACCAAAGAGATTAATGTAGGTATAGGTGCCTACACAACTGTTCGGACTTTTTGCGATGTAGTCATTTTGCGAGTTAGGTATTTTGAGATTTAGACATTTTGAGATTTGGACTAAGAGTGACGTGGTCAATTTGCGATCCAGTCATTCTGATACCAACCCGCTCTTTCATATGATACCCCTCATGCCCTACTAGCTTCGATTTTTGAAGCCCCTTTCAGTAGGTACATACCTGTTGCAAAAAAAAAATATTTCTTATTTGCAAAATAATTGAGCAAACGTCATCTAAAACTGTTCTAAATTTCAAGTTGATAGCATTAGTAGTTTTTGAGATAAACAACTGTGACAGGCGGATATACAAACAGACAGTCGCACCATAAGGGTTCCTACCATTTTGGTACAGAACCGAAAAAGCACGCTATTCTCCCAAGCAGTGTGTAAAACAACTTAAAGGTACTGCTTAACTTTTCCAATAAAATCGAAGTGAAATGAAATTTGGAATTTAGGAGTGAAGGTGAAACCGATCCACGCTGCTGTCGATGCTAATTTAGAACATTTCGCTAAAATGACGATATTAAATTTGGCAGGAATCTGTGAAAATATTTTTTCCCTCCCTATGTAGATCTCAAGTTACGAGGAGAAGTTCTTTTTGCTTGCAATTGATTTTTTGTTCCCCTTTGAGCGTATGAAATGCTCGGTTCCCGCTCTGCCTGTAGGCAAATTGGATTTGAGGTAAGTAAAAGAGGAATTTTGTTTTCATTTTATTTTCATGTCATAAAATGCATTTTCTGTCTGTCATACTGTGATGGACAGATTCAATTAGTCGAAAATCAATGAGGGCTTTGTGGAAACGGTTTTTATAGTTTTGGTTACCGAGGAAGACGGGTCTTAATTTGAACTCCAAAATCATTAATGTGTGTTGTTTGGGCGAACTTTATTATTGAAACTGAACGCTATCGCAATTCTATTAAATCGCCTTCAAAAGCTGCCAGAACGTGCAGGCCATGGTACAGAGCAAGAGTGCATAGGTGGCAGTCACCTTCTGCGAAGCAGTAATGCTCGCGAAGGAGGAGGCGGAACGCGTGAGGGAGAGGCAACCTCACGCCCTCAGTTGCCGCAGGAGACGACCTGGGCGGCCGGAATCAATAGCCGATTCCCGGTCACCGTAGGTGCGGGCTTGCGGACGGCGAGTAGTAGGTAGCTCGCCGTCCGGAAGGACCGGTAGTGCTATTCTGTAAATATCTCACCGTGAAAACATAAGTGAAGTGATCTTAAAGTGAGCTGTCAATAGTGTCAACCCCTAGCATCAGGTGGAATGACGGCTCTGTTCACGCTCACTTCACCGATATCACGGTAAGGTGATTACAGAAAACCCCTACTGCAATGCTATTCTGTAACCATCTCACCGTGAAAACTTAAGTGAAGCGAGCGTGGAGTGAAGTGACAATGTCATTCCACCTGATGCTAGGGATGGACCAAGCACATTTTTACAGTCATAATCGTGATTTTAATAATAATTTTTACGCTATTATAATGATCATTTTATATTATTTCAAAGCTAGTATTTAAGTTTCTAAACATTATTACACATATAAGGGGTTTTTAAATAAAATTGCAAAACATTTTTATTTGACTATTTTATTTTAAAACCCCTTAAATAGTAATGTTTAGACACCATACTTACTAGCATAAATTCATAATATAGGTAACATCACTATGTACCTAAAGAATTCGCATAAAAACATATAATTTAAATCTCGATTATGATTGTAGGTAAATGTAATTTGGTCAATCCCTAGCATCCGTGGGATGACACTGACAGCTCACTCCACGCAAGTTTTCACGGTGAGATTTTTACAGAATCGACCAGCTGGTCCGGGTCAACGGCGCGTTGTGTTCCACGCGCACCTCAAAGAGATGTCAGCAATGGCAATAGTCCGATAGGACCGATGCCGCCGGGGTCGCGGGTTGTTCGAAAGAGTTACCGTGGCGCTGGCACAGACTGAAGGAACACGGGTGGGTTTTAGTCAGTAAAAGTCTGACACGACCTCTCCCGCTCCACCCAGAGTGAGAGAAGTCATTTGATGATTTCCCATTCACAAAAAAAAAAGCTCTTGAACGCGGTTTAGATGTGCTGATCACGTTTAGTTTAATTGGTGAAATTCGCCCTTAACTGGGGACGGTCTGCTGGCTCTTTTCGTCACTAAACTACTGATCAAGGTAATCAACAAAGGGGAAATTAGCAGCCCTAGCAGACAGATCGTAGTTTATGTGAAAGGCACTGCGTCCAGATAAATAAAATCCCCCCACACTTCTCGATACAAATACAATTTTAAAAAATCTTTTTTACAAAGAGATACTGACTTCCAAAGAAAAAGGAACAAATTTCCTTGCGCGCGCTTTTAATTTTATTTATTTTTTTCATATAGAAAGAGACAGATAGAGATAAAGTCATAGAGGGGCATAACGCTTTTTCATTACGTGACGATTTCTACCAGTCCTACCGCAAGCCACATTAAGGAACTTCATTCTAAAAATATATCTTAATATAGACCAACTTTTCTCACATTTGTTTCTCGTAACCGTGGAACATATGCCACTTCCGATATTATACATAAGCACCCTTATCCTGTTCGCAGTCAAAGAACTTCCAAAGTGCGCACAAGTTGGATTTTCCCCGAACATAAATCTGAACTTAAGTACGCATCAACTTGGCATCACTAAACTTGGTACACACTAGAGGAAAATTCACTTTTTACTTCTTAATCTCAATGTGCTTTTATAGATTTTCATGCATTATTTGCTAGAATGTAGGTAAAAAAATTTCTGAACTTGTTATTCAAGAATAAATTATAATAACTCATATTATAATTATCAGTGTCATATAATATGTATATCATATTTATATCTGTAAGTAGGTTTATACAAACACTTTTACACAACAAATAATATTTAAAAAACTAGATGAGGTCATCATACTATCAGATCTTTTAAGTATCAACATAAAACGTATTCATCTCAGTAAGTAATTAATATATTTTATGAGAAAAAATCGAATGGAATCGTCTTATTTCAGCACAATACAGCTTCGTGTTATAGGAAACTTCTTAACCTCCGTCTCCATAATGAACAACTAAACGAAATACATTAACCCCCTTATTCCTAAAAAACCGGTCAAGAGCGCGTCGGACTCGCGCACCGAGTGTTCCGTTCCGATTTCTGACAAAGTGTGCTATTTAGAGACATCGTTTTATTTTTCCTGTAATCTTTACATAAACTTCTATCACATAGAATAATTTCAGATTTTTCTCTTTGCAAACTTCGGAGATAAGGGGGGGGAACGGTATTTTTTTTTACATTTTTCATCAAAACTCGAAAACTATGCGGCCTAAAAAAAAGAAAAAATATTTTTAAGAATGTGCAAATAGCGCTCTTTCATATGATACCCCACATGCCCTAGTAGCCCTACTTTGAATTTTTAAGACCCCCTTTCAGTCCCTGTTGCAAAAAAAATGTAAATATTTTTATCACTTTCTTATTTCCAAAATAGTTGAATAAACGTCATCTAAAACTGTTCCAAATTTTAAGTTGATAGCATTAGTAGTTCTTGAGATATCCAGCTGTGACAGACAGACAGACAGACAGACTGAGTCACACCATAAGGGTTCCTTTTTTACCATTTTGGTACGGAATCCTAAAAACTAAAACGCTCTACAAACCTATTTTAGTTAAAATAGTGTTTCGTCTTCTTCTTTCAAATTCAAATCATAATTCGAAAGAAATTGACAAAACACTGTATACCTATATATATATCGTTTTTTTATGAATAAGGGACTTAAAACTTAAACATATGTACCTTATGACCCATATTTCTTTAAAGCAAGATAAAGAACAAATACCTATCACTTATCCTAGAGTCCAAGTTGCAGGCAGTTGTTATGCTGCGACACGGACACGATAACCTGTACGTGACGACTCGTAGCTAACCAAATTATGTGCCGGCAAACTTAACTTTACTAACCTTATCAACTCTAAACTTAAGACTGTTAAGACCAATTTCGATTGTCTACAAAATGTCGTAAGTTTGTTGTAAGACCAAGTTTACTTTGCACTGGGGATGAATCTTATGTCTGGGGGTGACGGGTGATATTTGAGTGGATGTAGAAGGAGTCGTTATTATAAAATGCAAAAATACTTGAGCAGTTAGATTGTATTGTACAGTTGTTAGGGTAAGTGCTACGCGTGAAAATAAAATGTGTGATGTAGTTAGAAAGTTTTTCTTTTGTCTCATTTCTTTGTTTTAATGTAGTATAAGATTGTGCCAGAATTCTTCTAAAAGTAATAAATTGTTTGCGAAATGCAAATTTTCTTACGTCTTTTTGCAATTTGCAGGTCAGTGTGCACAAGTGTCAGGGACTTCACATTAACTGTAACCACTTCCTTATGTAATAAAGATTATTATTATTATTTTCTATATGTCTACATATCTCGGGACCCTGGGGTTCCGGACCTTTGGAAGGCATACGAGGGGCCAAAGCCAACTCGCAGAGGCCCCTTAGACAATTTTAAATTA
The DNA here is from genome assembly GCA_905163495.3 of Cosmia trapezina. Lineage (NCBI taxonomy): Eukaryota > Metazoa > Arthropoda > Insecta > Lepidoptera > Noctuidae > Cosmia > Cosmia trapezina. Next base: position 3,079,131 of record LR991029.1, on the reverse strand, counting down.
TGAGCAGGCACCAACCGACAAATATCCCTGTATGCACTATGCATGTGCACCCAAGGACAACCCCCGGTTAGTGCAGGACTATTGCAGAACATGGAAAAAAACATATTGGGCTATGGGTTTGGGTGGCTATAGTGGATTGGGTACCTTGAACTATGGTAGAACTATGTCCCCTGCCTGACCAATGTTATTTATTATACACAGATAAATGGCAGGGGGTGACTTGCACACTCAATAATGGGCCCCCGGAAACGACCGCTAGCACATAGGTAGTGACGTAGCGACAAAGGGGCAACATGTCCTGAGGTGCTTGAGGAGTAGAGAGGTATTCTACGGTTCTCAGAACAATCCCAGAGCCCGGAAGATGGTCAAGATCCCTACAAACACTTACTGGAGTACTTCCTTCCTCCGAGCATGTTTGCTCTTGCGAATCTCCACTCAAGCCGGCCAATAAAGGCAAGAATGAGGTGGGAGCTCTGTTCCTCATCAGTGCTCACTCCAGCCGGCCAATAAAGGCAAGCCAGAGGTGAGGAACAAGACTTCTCCCGGGAGATAGGATCCGTGGGGTAGCTACTGCCCAACAGCTCGCCACATGCTGCCCTGGGGGTTTCTGTATCTCTCTTGGTCTGGCTCCTCACCTTAAACATGTTTCGGCAAAGTGAACTCTACCGGCACAGACCCAGAGTTCGGAGCGCCCAAGCCCCACCACGACGTCAACGTAGAGATACGGCGTATTATTATTGTTATTAGTGTCAGTTAAATTTCGCAGGCTACCATAGCGCATCCTCCTTAAGGATTATATTTTGCCCATAGTTGAAACTTTTGAAATCATCTATCTATATATATGTCGTCGCGAACGATAGTTTAGCGATAGTACGTCACTCAGTTGATTTCTTAGTACAAGTCAAGCTTAGCTCTGATTGGTTGTTCGTTTAGTACGTATGAACGCCGTGTGGCGCGAGTATCGTTTGGTCGCCGCATGTGGACGGGGTCGTTGGGGCTGTGCGAGCGTTCTCTGTGGAGAGACTGGATCGAGAGCTCGAAAGAGGCACACGCTACCATCGAACCTATCAAGTTCACAGTACCTATACCTAGTCATTACTTCTGTATGCTCTTCAGTAATAGTCCTGCCACAGCATCATATTGGTTTGCCTGAGTAACCCACGCAATGGAACCCTTACCACAGGGTCGGAGAGATGAACCACCTATCTCTGCGCCCACGTTTCCCGCCGTCATCAGAACTGGGATCAGCTCAGGCACCATCTACGTCTGATACATATTGGCGTAAGCTACTGGAACAGCAGAACTAGAACATGGAACGACTGATTCAGGCTATGCAAGTACCGTCAAAAATAAGTGCTGCAATTACGTTGCCTGAATTCAATCCGGATTTAACCGATGACGATGAACTGTTATCATATCGTGCTAATGAGATCACACGTGGTGATAGTGACAATAAAATCAGTGGCGGTTACTTTTTTTTTACAAACTAAGTAGTTACAATAAACCCGATTCCGATGCGCGATCATGATGGTCAAGTTCGTGTGCGTCGAAACTTTTGCGGCTACCCTCATTAAGGAAATAGTGTATCGCAACCAGCCAAGGACAGTATGTTGGAGAAAGCATCGACGCCGGTGACCTGTTTCTTCTGTGGCGAATCTGGTGAGTCGTTTTCAATTTGTTTGGACTCAGGTACTGAGTGCCCTCTGATCATGGGAAGTATAGCTAGTAGGTTACCTGGTAAATAACAGCAAAAACGGTTACAATGTTAGGTATAGCCTAACCTCGTTTACAATGCAATTTTTAAATTCTGTCTACAGCTCTCTGATGCAAGGGTCTTCGTTGCAAGTTATTACTGCGTGTCATCCCTGACTATTGAATTTCTACTACAGTTAGATTAAACGAGACTCAGTTCATTTTGATTCTGTTGTTTCTGAAACATGTTTTTATTTTAAGATTAAAATGGTCTTCGGTGGTATTGATAGTCAGTAGATTGTGGGGTTCCTTTTTCTTCACATTTTTATTGTGTCCATAATGTAGTTGCGCCGGAGCATGTAAGATGTACATGTGGGCTGCTTTTTATGTGCAGCATGCTCTTTGCGAGGGGTAGTACTTACGCAGCTGAGATGGTTATGGCCTCTGCGTACGGGTCACTCTGCCGACGGACTACTATTGGTGAAACACGTGTATTCAGTACAGAACAAATCTTATTTAGCATAATGACAGTGCCAGTAGGTCATGTACCAGTCCAAGTAGATACCTAGTGATTACAGTGGTGATGTAGCAAGCTTAAGTTGTGGTAGAAAATCGAGTAAGGGTTTCTATCGGCCGTAGTGTGTGCGACCGTGCCAGTAGTTCTGACGGAGGTCGAGGTCTGGAGAGACCATAGTGTGTAGTCAGTGGGTGATGCACACGGGCGATCCACTTGATGGATATGCATACAGAAGTTTTTATCCATGCGCTGGATGTGTGAGAGCAATGCGATTGCTAGTCGGCTGGAGAGCCGTGGCGTTAGAGGTTTTACTCGAGGTTTCTGTAAGCTTGGCAGTTTTGGTTGCAATAGAGTTTTAAAGGTTGATTCGAACGACTATGGTACATGGCCCACTGTAGTGATTATTGTATTTTCGATTATTCTCAATTTTACCACTTGATACAAGACGTGACCTTGTAAACATCTTAGAATAATTATAGTCTTGACTTTTTGAGTAACGGTTTTCCTATAACGTGTGTTAACACTGGTGAGTTGGAGATAAGATTGATCGACCCTAATCATACAGTGCAAAGACATCCTTACAAACTGTCTCCGTACGAACGTCGAATCATGCGCGATACGGTTAACGAATTGTTGCAAGCTAAGATAATTAAACCCTGTAGTTCGCCTTTTCTTAGTCCGGACCTTTTAGGTATGATGGATCAGATCGTATGTGCATAGATTATAGAAAGCTTAATAATAATAATACAGTGCCAGATCGTTATCCGTTACCGCTGAGTCCATTAGAACTGTTGTTAGGTAAGGTAGCACATCCACTTCATTTATCAACAATGACGACATGACACACACCATCTTTTCACGACACCTTTTGGAACGAAGTTCCTTATCGCGCGTTGTGAAAGGGGGCTAGACGAAAAAAAAAAAAAAAAAAAAAAAAAATTCTCACGAAAAGTTGTCACGACACTTTTTGCTATAGTAAGCTATTGTAAGCCGTGCGGCGTGCGCATGTTTCTCTGTCTGTCTCTCTCTCTCTCTCTTATAGAAAGCAAGCCAGATATTTTCATTTCTATGTCGCATTGAACAGTGTCATGATGATGATGATGATGATGATGATGATGATGATGATGATGATGATGATGATGATGATGATGATGATGATGATGATGATGTTTTTTTTTAATCAAACTGTACAGTCTGGTCGTAGTTGTAACTGCGATTCTATGAGTCGTTCAGGGTGCAATGCGCGGCTAGATGTATGGTGGCTGGGTCTCTGTGAGACTACTGTTCGGGTCTGTAAGACTATTGTTTGGGTCTGAATAAGACTACTAATGGGTCTCTGTGAGACTATAATCAAACTGTACAGTCTGGTCGTAGTTGTAACTGCGATTCTATGAGTCGTTCAGGGTGCAATGCGCGGCTAGATGTATGGTGGCTGGGTCTCTGTGAGACTACTGTTCGGGTCTGTAAGACTATTGTTTGGGTCTGAATAAGACTACTAATGGGTCTCTGTGAGACTACTGTTTGGGTCTGTAAGACTATTATTTGGGTCTGAATAAGACTACTAATGGGTCTCTGTGAGACTACTGTTTGGGTCTGTAAGACTATTGTTTGGGTCTCTGTGAGACTACTAATGGGTCTCTGTGAGACTACTAATGGGTCTCTGTGAGACTACTAATGGGTCTCTGTGAGACTACTAATGGGTCTCTGTGAGACTACTGTTCGGGTCTGTAAGTCTATTGTTTGGGTCTGAATAAGACTACTGTTTGGGTCTCAATGAGACTACGCTGCCGAGCAGCCGGGTCATATTAGTGTTGTCTGTAAGGCCATTTCAAATTTTTGAAGTGTTAGATGGCGATCGTTATGTTTTGAAATCTCTAGTTAAGAAGCGTACTATAAATACGCTCATGATCGAATTGGGGGGATGTCTCAGAGCAAAGTACCATATGACCTTATTTGTGACCGAGTCTGATGTAGAAAGCGCTGGTGAAGGCACGCTAGACACACACGCCATGGCTACGTATTCGGCCGCACTGCACGCTTCAGTCGTAGTCGTAACTGCGATTCACTGGTGGGTCGTTCAGGGCGCGATGCGCGGCTGAAGGTGTAGGGTTGAGGCCTGGGTCTCGTGGAGACTACTTTGCAATGCTGCAATTAATGTTGAATACGCTGCCGAGCAGCTGGGCCATGTTGTGCGTGTGTGTGAAGTTAATTGTGTTTACTATACTATGGTCTGGTTATCTTGACTTTGAGGCATCTGTTCAAATCCTGTCTGTAATTAACCTGGCTATAGTCAGGAGAGGCCGAGCTTGTAGTATACAGTAGCCTTATTTTGTTACAAGTACACACGAGGACTTGTGACTGTCAGTTCTGGCCGTGTCGTCGCGAACGATAGTTTAGCGATAGTACGTCACTCAGTTGATTTCTTAGTACAAGTCAAGCTTGATTGGTTGTTCGTTTAGTACGTACGGTGAACGCCGTGTGGCGCGAGTATCGTTTGGTCGCTGCATGTGGACGGGGTCGTTGGGGCTGTGCGAGCATTCTCTGTGGAGAGACTGGATCGAGAGCTCGAAAGAGGCACACGCTACCATCGAACCTATCAAGTTCACAGTACCTATACCTAGTCATTACTTCTATATGCTCTTCAGTAATAGTCCTGCCACAGCATCATATTGGTTTGCCTGAGTAACCCACGCAATGGAACCCTTACCACAGGGTCGGAGAGATGAACCACCTATCTCTGTGCCCACGTTTCCCGCCGTCATATATAAAATTCAAAGTCCTGACTGACTGACTGATTGACTGACTGATATATCAAGGCACAGCCTAAACCGCTGAACCTAGAGACTTGAAATTTTGCACATAGATACATTATACAGTGTAGGCATCCACTAAGGAAGGATTTTTGGAAATTCCATCCCTAAGGGGGACAAATAGGGGATGAAAGTTTGTATGAAAAATCTTATTCTTTGAGTTAATAGACTTGAAACTTGGCATGAATATTTATCTAAGTAAATTATAAAGTTTGACATTTTTTAGTTTTTTTAAACTACCCCCTCAGAAGGGATTGGGGGGTGTCAAAGTTTGTATCAACGCACAGCCCAAACCGCTGTGTCTAGAGATTCCAAATTTGGCACGTAGGTTCCTTGTGAAGTCTAAGGGTGTACTATGAAAGGATTTTTCAAAATTCAACCCCTAAGTAGGTGAAACGGTGGTCCAAAGTTTGTATGAAAAATCTTATTCCTTGAGTTAATAGACTTGAAACATGGCACAAATATTTATCTAAGTAAGTTATAAAGTTTGCCATTTTTAGTTTTTCTAAACTACCCCCTCAGGACGGATTGGAGGGTGTCAAAGTTTGTATCAACGCACATCCCAAACCGCTGGGCCTAGATATTCCAAATTTGGCACTTAGATTCCTTATGAGGTCTAGGGGTGCACTAAGAAAGGATTTTTCAAAATTCAACCCCTAAAGGTGTGAAACAGGGGTCCAAAGTTTGTATGAAAAATCTTAGTCCTTGATTTAATAGACTTGAAACTTGTCATGAATATTTATCTAAGTACATAAACTATAAAGTTTGTCATTTTTAGTTTTTATAAACTAAAAATGACTAACTCAGGAGGGATTGGGAGTCTCAAAGTTTGTATGTAGGAATTTTAACGCACGTTCCGATTTACTCGAAACTCAGTATTTATACTTGAAATCAAAAATGACGAATAACGTGTAACAGGGTTTTTCGAATATCCACCCCTAAAGGGTTGAAAAGGGGTAGTCAATTTTACAGGGCAGGTTTTACTGCGGGGCTTAACTCGAAAATTGGTGTAAATAATCTTTCTTTTAAGTTACGGAAATCTCACAAACGATTTTTTTAAATTGTATCCCTGTGGGGGTGAAAACAGGGATCATATAGTTTATATGAAAAATCTTATTCATTTGCTTAATTAAGTTGAAACTTGGCACAAATACTTGCCTAAGCAAGTAATAAAGTTTGTCATTAATAGTTTTTTCCCCAGAGGAAGTGGAGGGGGGAGGGGAGGGGGTGGGGGGTTTGGGAATGGGAGGGAGTGGTGAGCAGGAAAAGGGGAAGGGGAGAGGGTGGTGAGGAGGGAAAGGGGGAAGGGGAGATTGTGGTGAGAGAGAGGGAGGGTAGGGGTGGTGAGGAGGAGGCTGAGGGGGAGGATGATGGGGGGCGAGGGATAGGAGAGCATAGTGAGGGGGAGGGTGTGGAGAAGAGAAGAGGTGTGACGGGGCGGGGAGGTTAGCGGGAAAGTTATGTGGTGAGGGGGTGATAGGGAGACGGGGATGGAGAGAGTGAGGGGGGTGAAAGAGTGCAGTGATGGGGAGGGTAAGAGAGTGGGAAGGGGAGGCGTTAGAGAGAGAGGAGGGGTGAAAGGGAGATTAGGGGGAAGAGGTAGCAGTGCCTTTACACCTTAAAGTTGCTTTTTGTATAGCACTGATTCATTAAAGAAACCCAGCCCGACAGAAATTACTGAAAAATAGAAAGTCGGAAACTCGAAGCGACACAAAAAACAGCAGTAAACTCCAGTCGTGCGACGGAGCTGACACGCTTTTTTTTATTTGTTTGAACGCGCTAATCTCAGGAACTACCAGTCGGACTTTAATAATTATATTTGCATTTCATAGCCCAATTCTTAAGGAAGGCTATAGGCGTATTTAACATCACACTAAAACTCTTAAGTGCCGAGCAAAAAAAAGAGAGAAGGAACCCTAAGAGAAAACGAAGTAATAGCGCGGGAAGGCAATGCGATGCGACAGGGTGGGTTGGGGAACATGAAATTTTACGCGGAAGAAGTCGCGGGCAGAAGTTATCTCAATATTTTTGTTCCTGTGGCATATTTTCCGACATTCACGCGGGCGATGCCGCGGGCAAAAGCTAGTCTAGTATATAATTTTATGTCTAGACTAAATTAGAATTACTGAAGATAGTAAATAAGTTTGTTAATGTCTCACGAACTATGAGCTAATCCTAAGTTTAACTTCAAGCAGAACAATACTGCGATAAGATAATAGATAAGTTGTTAGTAACATTTCTAATTAGTAAACCATTTGTAACTTCTAAGTAAGTCAGTGTTCACACCAGAGACAAAGCAGTTTTGAATATTGCAGAAAGACCATTATTTCATAGAACAGTAAGTATAAACCTTTACAACGCAACAACATAAAAACTGAAAATATTCAATAGTACCTACGGTACCAAAAAGTGAACTTAGATAAAAGTATTTTTTAGTTGTGAAATTTAATCAGGGGGCTATTTATTAACGATTGTTTTTAAGAGAAATTCAACTCGAATTCTCAAAAGTAACTAAAATTACGCGTTAAAACAATAAACAGTGAAAACCATGAACTTACTTAATAGAATCACCAAACATGAAATCACTCGAAAATGAAAAAATACCGGCTAAGTACCGTACGAAGGGTGCCGTACCATTATCTATAAAAAACGGCAAAAAAAATCACGCCTGTTGTATGGGAGCCCCCCTTAAATATTTGTTTTGTTTTAATTTAATTATTTATTTTTAAAGTGAATATATAGGTAACTAAATATTATTTGAATATTTCAAGTGTCTATCTGTTGCCGTTATCAATATCGAGCAAAAACGAGCCCCCATAAATATTTGTTTTATTCCGTTTCCTACTATTTGTTGTTCTAGCGGCAACAGAAATACATCATCTGTGAAAATTTCAACTGGTTAACTATCACGATTCATGAGTTATAGCCTGGTGACAGACAGACGGACAGCGGAGTCTTAGTAATAGCGTCACGTTTTAGCCTTTGAAAACCGAACCCTAAAAACCCCAATACTTCTATTGGGGTTTTTAGGGTTAAGCTTACATCGAAATGAATGCAATGAGCCCAAAAAGCTTAGTACCAAGCAAATACAATAGCTACGGTAGTATCGGCAACCTTATGAAAATCTGTTGCAAATAGCAAAAAACTATAAGATGTCGTCTCATCGGCCGTAAATCTGCTCAGAACTGAAAAATATCATAATCAGTGAAAGCTTACTTTATAAGGAATGCAATGAGTCTACTAGGTCTAGTGTCGAGCAAATACAATGGCTACGGCAGTAGGTATCGGAAACAGTAGTAAAATATCAATCTGTTTTCACGAAAACAAACAGCGCGGACTCGAGCTACGCCTACATTTTTTTTACTTTCATTAAAGCGGTTGAAAACTGGTTATTGACTCAAGTCAATGCTCGAGGCACTGGTGGTCCAGTATTAACAGCCCCGACTTGCAGTTAGTGAGCATTACTTTGCGTAATTTATTTCATCACAACTGGGGTCCTTTTAAGTAATCTCTTGAATTATTAAGTATTACAAAAAAATTCTTCATAAAAAAATCAAGGTGGAAAATGTAGGTTATTTATTTCCACAGTATACGTAGGTAGGTTTAACCTAGCATCATTCTTTGTTTTCTATGTCCTCCATACAGCTACCATCCGGCCCATCCAAACGCCGTGGGCTATGGCTCAAAAATTCATCGCAGTTTGTCCGGTAAAAAACGGACGCCAATGTTTACGGATCACTATCGGAACACTTTAATCCGGTCTGAAAAACCGGTCGATAGGCCAGTGTTGTTGTTAAAGGGATGAAAGACTTTTTAGTTCTAAAAATTCGGATTTAAAAAGAAACCTGAAAAAAATAATGGCGTATTCATAACGGAGCAAAAACGTTAATGTAAAAATACGTTCTTAATTTGGGTTCTAATAAAAAAAGTCTGAACTCAGCTAATCACAGATCATTTAATGAACTAAGGTATTTTCGATGTTAAGTCATAATACTTAGGGTTTCAAAGGCAATCGCATTGCAACAATAATAATATACTTCTGATCTTAGGCAATTCTTACTGACTTCTGCCCGGTTTTTGAGATTGAAGGAAGGAAGGAATTGCTTAATGTGACCACATTAAGCAATTCCTTTAAAAGCGATTCATTTCCTGAATTCCCAGCAATTTATTATGATTGTGCTATTTGACGTATTTGACATTAAACTTCAATAAAGCAATTCATAATTTGTGGACCATTTTACGAATCTCCATACAAAATTGTCAAACAGTTGAATTGCATGCTATGAATTGTACGCAGATAAATTATGAATGGTCAGTTTGTGACCGTTTTACGATTTTAATTATGATTCATAACATCTATTATCCTATTATGATTCTGCCAAAGTGACCGTTTTAGACCCCCTGCTCTCAAAACGATGAAGGAAAATATCGTGAGGAAACCGGCATGTCATAGAAGACAATGTGACATCCATCAGTTCACAAGAGGGCCCGCGTGGTGTATTACAGCCCATTCACTCTCACAGAGAGGAAGCCTGTGTCCCAGCAGTAGAACGTTATAGGCTGATTGTGCTGTGCATGGCCTTTCGATCAACTGTGCCGAGACTTTTTTAACCGACTTCTAAAAAGGAGGAGGTTCTCAATTCGGATGTTTGTATTTTTTTTTTTTTTTTTTTTTATGTTTGTTCGCGCATAACTAAGTCGCTTGCCAACCGATTTGAAAAATTATTTTATTGTTGGAAAGGGTATACTTCCCAAATGGTCCCATTTTTGTCAAAATCCAGTTCTGATGATGGGATCCTGGAGAAATCGAAGGAACTCTTCAAATATTATAGGCTCACCTATAGCGATTTGGGTATTTTTTATAGTAGCTCGTGCATTTGCTCTCGGAAAGCACCACTTGGTGAAGTGGAACTGATGATGAAGACCACAGATGGCTACCGGAACTACTCAATGATAAATATTTCACGGGTTGCGATTCGATTACTTTAATATGGTTGCTAAGCAATTTCCGCTCGTCACACAATGCGTGTGGTGAGTGGTTGTTGAGGAGTTCTCCTGGGTCTTACCAGCAGAACTCCTCAACAATTAACGTCCCAGCATCGGGAAAAGCAATATTTTGTAACATGTGATGAGCAATTGACATTAGACTATTGTAACTTATACAAATTATAAACAGACCCACTAAAAAGCGAGAAATAAAAACTTTTTAACAAAAAAACAAAACCGACTTCCAAAAATCACTACAAAGTGAAAAATAACTTTGATTTCGGAAGTCGGTGGCAAAAAAAAAGAAAGTAAATAAAAAACGAAAGACACCGACTTCCGAAATCAAAGTTATTTTTCACTTTGTAGTGATTTTTGGAAGTCGGTTTTGTTTTTTTGTTAAAAAGTTTTCATCTTTGACAAACGACTCAACATGCTCTCCAAAGCAAGGATAGACAAGAAAAGAAGAACAAAATTGTCGCTCATCCATAGACCAACCGCAACAAACACAGCATAAATCTACGTTGCTGTAGCCCTTACAATTCTGCTTAACACCCAATAGCCCCCATAAACAAGTTCTCGTCAAGTAAACAAGACAAGAAATAAATCAACTTTTTTCCCAAACTTCAAGAAAAAAAGATACAAATATAGTCCGGTCACACGGGTGCGGGGAAAAAAGTGGTGTCGAAGTTGGCGAGCTCCCCGATTCCCTGAGGATGGAGGGGAGACGAGTTCAGATCATGTTTGAGTTAGGATTGTACTGTATTACTGGACTTTGACGCTTTGATACTTTCAAAGTTACGGATTTTTTGAGTATTCGTTTATAGAATGAAAATCAGAACTTATTTATTTCTAAGAATATAGTTTTATATACGGCCTCGTTGGTCTAGTGTTTGCAAGCGAGTCTGTCGAGCACGATGCTTTGGGTTCGATTAATGAGCAAATTCTATTTTTTTAATGAGTGATTGCGTAAAGGTGGAGACTGACTTGCAACGTTTGTTTGTTATGTATCATTGGTTACAAAACGGCGAAACGCAAGAGGCGGCGAACACTTGCTTCGAGCACTTGATTCAATCGTGCTCCATTTTTTAACCCCCGACGCAAAAAGGGGGTTGTTATTAGTTTGTTAATAATTTATTCTGAACAGGGTTTGTTTATACTTTCATGAGGAACTTTTAGAACAGACAAGGTACTAATTGAATTTAAATTCACTAGTAATTTTTATTGTTTTGCGAGTCAAAATACCATCAAAAGCACTTTAGATTTACACGAATAAAAAACACCATGACTAGATGATTAGACTTTATTTTCTTTATGTTAAAAAATCTAGTACTCGTTACAAACAAGGATTGTAATCTATGCTCTTTACAAGATACAAGATACATATTTTGTAAAACATGAGTAAGTAAAAGTATAGGTACAGGTCTTATAATTAATATCAGGTAGCTACATGTTTTGCCATTTATGGCGTACAAAATTAGTCGCACTAGACCAGGGATTCCCAAACTATTTTGGGCAAAAGACCCCTTTTCCAAAATGAACTGATACCTCAGATCCCCTTGGCCAAATTACTTTAAAAATCCTATCTTTAGTTTTTGAAAACGCGCCTGAAAGACTTGCACGCTCGAACACCATTATCTTGTACCAACTTGTCCACGCTTATTGACTTGTTGAGTTTTTTAAAAGTACAACAATAATACTTCCTTCTAAAATATTACTCATTCTTATGACAAGTTGGTAAGTACACGTAACACAGAATAGTAGTAATAGTAGTATCTTGAAAGTTCCAAATAAGAACTTGTGTTAATTCATTGCGGTCGATTTTTAGATCTCGTCGACCCCCAGAATCAGTTTCCGTTTATTTCGACCCCTGGGAAACCGATATGGACCCCTTGGTCGATATTGACCACTTTGGGAATCCCTGCACTAGACAAACAATTACAAAAAAAAGCAAAGAAAGAGATTACAATGTCAAATATTTAATTTATAATTACAAAGTCAAAATTAAAATGTCAAAATTGAAATTTGATTTGAGAATACTATTCATGCAAAATATAATTTATGAATTTCTGTATGAGAAGAGAAATCCGGCCTACAACAGGACCAAGTATAGACCTTATAAAACGATTTAGATCTTATCTCGAATCTGCACAAGTTTTGACAAGCGTTATTTATTTCCACGACAACGCTTCGACACATTTTTTTCTTTCTCCCGAAGTTGTATTGTGTGAAAGTTTTTCGGATTGTACATTTGCGCAAAAAAACGATGATCTTGTATTCTGAGCGTTTTTTTACAAAGCTAATGTATTAAGTCGTTTGTGTTATTCATTTTGTGTTACGAAACATATTCTTCCTCTCAATACAGAATTGTGACAGTGACGAAATTGCAGATTTATTTTATTTTTTTGAGCTTTTCAGTAAGTAAACCCTGCTACACACTTGTTCAGCTTTCATTTCGGCAATATTTGTTGCACAACAAATTCATGTCCGTTTGCCCCGCACGGCCCCCCAGAATTTGCGTTTTGGGTGTGCACCAATGCAATGTACTCGCCTCTAGGAGTATATGTACCGGTTTCTTTTTCAATGTACCTCTGTACTTTTGAAGAAATATGCAAAAAAAGGGGGTCGTGCCAGCCAAACGTTTTCAGCTCGGCCCCCGTGTAACTCGACCTGAAGAAATTACTACATATTTTGATTTTGCCGCCACGCCTGACAGTTATTTTTACGGTTCCGTACCTCGGTAGGAAAAAACAGAATCCGTATAGGATCACTTCATTGTCCGTCTGTTTATCAGTTTGTTAAGATCTTTTTTCTTAAGACTGCGTAGAGGTATCAAGGTGAAATTAATACAAAATGCGTAGGTGTACGGTTCCTTAGAGTTCTAAAAAAATCAAGCTTCTAAGCCAACGCAATAAAAAAATACGGCCATTTATGCGAAGAACTTTGTAACTTGCAAATAAATCAAAACCTAAAGGGTACTTTCCGTTGACCTACAATCATGAAATTAGGCAAGAAGCAAAGTCTCACAGTACAAATAAAGAAAAAAGTCCGAAAATTGTTAATTTGTAGTTTTATAACAGTTCTTTTCGCTTGTAAGCGAAAAAAAAATGTAATAAAACTACAAATTAACGATTTAACTACTTACTACTACTTACTTTTTTTTAACTGCAAAAGTAAGTTTGTAAACTTACTTTTGCAGTTGGAGAATTGACCGTGACATAGGTGTGGGAGAAAATGTTTTTCAATTACAATGATATGTTTGTTTTTGCAATTAATTCGTCCCAACTACGGGACCGTACTTCGACCACACTTGGCCGCTTTTCTTGTCTTACAACTTTTGTAGGATAAAAATAAAGTGGTACAAGATTTTGTCGAAGCGTCATTCAGTTTAGGTATTTAATATGATATAACTCTGCTCACAAAATATGCCATGCCTCTCGATCATGATAAATCCATGGTTCATTGAAATGGAATTATTAGATATGAATGTTCTATGAATTAGGATTAAACTTTAATAATTACTCTGTTAAAAGCAAACTTTGTTAATGATTACGAAATGCAATGCTCCCCGACTTCGTAGACAATCTACGCCGTAGACAAGCCTACGCCGTAGCAACGACTACGCCGTAGCAAGGTCGTAGCAGACTATATGAAGGTGATTTAACCAACTTACATAATTATAAAACTTGTTAGATTGTAGTTATTTACACATGACTTAATATGCTCGCAAACTAAATTAAAATAATTTGAGCGGGTTACTCCTTCACTCGTAATTTCGCTAATGAAGGAATCTTATTTCATGCAGATGGTAAGTGCCTTTGAGGCAAAGTTTATCTGAACACACGAGTATGTATAAATGGTCTATAACCCGAAATTTTTCTTTAACTACATAATATATGCTGTATTTACGGTCGGGCACTGTATTTTCTTTTCACATTTATTTATATTTTTATTTATTTACAAGCGGACCCGACAGACGTTGTCATGTCTGAACGACCCTAGAACCCGACTTCAGCGCCACCTACTAGGTTCAATTGTGTTTTCAAACAATCCAGGAACCTATTGAAATAAACACACAAAATTTCATCTAAATCGAGGAGTTAGATGACAAACACATTAACTAACTTTAACTAGTTCTCAATCACACATACAAGTGAACATAAAAACCTATAAAATAAAGGCATTTCACACACTCACACACACCCCCACACATCACTCGTCACTTTTAAATATTTCTTTCCTTTTTTTTTTTTTTCTTTTTTTCGTTCTCTTTCTTTTTTTGTTTTTTTTTTTTTCTTAAGTATTCCTACTAACAAAAATATGGATAATTGAGTCCGATTTAAATAAATAAATAAAATTAAATTAATTTAATTAAATGTCTCATTATACGAATGAACTTCTAAATGAAACTATACACATCTACATTAGGTACATATACGTCAATTCCTTGACCAAGTCCCAGTCATCAACGTAATTGCTTCGCCATTGCCAAGTTAACGTGACGTCACTCCAGTATTTATGACTGACATGACATATAGCGTAGTTTAGTTCTAAGATAGTGCATATTGGATAATATCTTAGAGCTTCTCATTGAGGTATTATGTGTGTTTCGTCTAAATGCCTAACGTTTTAAGGTTTTAAAACCTTTTAAGGGTTCCCTACCTCAAAAGGAAAAAACGGATCGGAACGGAGGAACGGACGGACGGACGGGCGGACGGACGGACGTTTGTCAGTCTGTCAAGACTCTTTTTCTCAAGAACACGTTTAGATATCAAGTTGAAATTAATATCGAATACGTATATAGGACTATGGTCCCTTGGAGGTCTTCAAAAATCAAGCTTCGAAATCAACGCGATAAAAAAACCGGTAGTTGAAAACAATTTGTCCCAAAACATTGTAATAAAAATATTTAAAAAAATGTGATAAAATTACAAATTAACAATTTTTGGACTTTTTCCTTTATTTGTGCTGTGATTCTAGCTCAACAGGAAGTACTCTTTAAGTTTTGATTTACTTGCGAGTGTCAAAATAAATCGCATAAATGGCCGTATTTTTTATTGCGTGGACTTAGAAGATTGATTTTACTTAAGTATTTGATGTTAATTTCAACTTGATACCTCCACGCTTCCCTGAGAAAAAGTGTCCTGACAGACTGACACACTTAAAAATATTTTTTTATGTGATAAAATTATAAACTCAAACTCAAAACTCTTTATTGCATTCATGTGTACATGTAGTTGTTACAATTTAATTAAGTTCCAACAATAACAAAATAAACAAACAACAAAATAAATAAACAATGAAATTGACAATTAAAATAAATTAAAAAAAAAAATACTATTAAAATTAAATAAAATAATAATAAAAATGAATAAATAATAATAATAAAATATATAAGTGTATTAATTCATATTAATTAATTATTTTAAATTAATAAATAAAATAAATATATAAATATCCCTTAACATTTCACACGACGCCATCTAGTCCCAAGCTAAGCAACCTAATGCTTGTGTTATGGTAACGAGATGGCTGATAAACTACATATATACGTTTTTTTTTTTTTGTAAATACATACATATTATAGATAGAAGAACACCCAGACTCGGAACAAATACTTGTAGGTCGTACAAATATTTGTTTCGTGCGGGAATCGAACAAATCAAATCAATCAACAACAATCGAATTAACAATTTTTGGACTTTTTCTATTACTTGTGACCTTACTCTTTGCTTTTTCTTTATACCGGGTATAAAACCATGCAAGTAGCTGTCATTCCATGTGCCTGAAGAACTTCTAATTGGTCAATGTCACAATGGCATACCAGCTTACATAGTTTTGTACCAGCTATTGGCATGTGTATTTTCGCTCTAACAAAAAGACGCCATAAAAACGCAGCGTCTTAAATCACACGTGTACACCTCAATATTTGTTTGGCGTGCACAAGTTTTGATTGCTCACATATACATACATATCTATTTTGAATCACACAGCGATGTACAGTCAGCGTCAGTAATATCGGGACGAACAGACTGTTCAAAATGATCTAAACAACTATGAAAATGAAAAATAAACTCAATGACGCAATGAATGTTTCAGAATGAAGAGATTACACGACAACTATCATTATATAACAACAGCAACAACGAAAACGGGTTTTATCGCGATATTCCTTTTTTACGAGGTAAACAGGTACCTACTTGTTTCTAGACGTTAAAAAAAAGAACAAAAAAAAAATGAATGATAAAATGAGTCCAAATCACGAAAGTTTAAAAAGTTTAACTACCATTCTGACAAGAACTTTATCAAATTGAGATAAAGTTTAATTTTCTTAGTTGTTTCATTTTGAACAGTCTGTTCGTCACGATATTTTTGACGCTGACTGTAGGTACCTACTAGGTATGTACCAAAACTCGACTTTCTGAAGTTTTCACATCTTTATTTATGAGACGGCTCATTTACATCCGATCAGAGGTTTTTGCTTCGCTACAAGTTTGCAGTTTACTTTTTTGGCAGCACCAAGTGATTTGTTGACCTTACGGATTAAAGAAATTATGGATACGACATGACATGATTTTTATCCAATAAACCTTTAATAATTAGTTCCGAATAACCTTCCATATTGTTTTTGTTTCGTAGTGTTCGTATTTGTGCCGTAATAGTGACTGTACCTAATAGAAACGTTTTTTATAAAAAAAAGAACAACCGACTTCCAAGAAAAACACTACAAAGTGAAAAATAATTTTAATTTCGGAAGTCGGTTTCTTTGGTTTTGTATTTTTGGTTTTTTGCCTCCGTTTTCTGAAATTGAAGTTATTTTTTACTTTGTAATGTTTTTTTAGAAGTCGGTTGTTTTGTTTTTGTAAAACAGTTTTGCTTTTCCCTTTTTAGCTGTGGTAAGTCTTACCCCTTGGTAGACTAGTTGTCAGACTTTACGACATATTGCCCAGTTACTGGGTTGTGGAGGCAGGTCCATGTAAAATACTGGTATTCACCTGCATCCGGTTAGATTGGAAGCCGACCCCACATAGTTGGAAAAAGGGTAGGCAGATTGATTGAATAATATAGTTTTTAAATAAGGGAGTTAGATTTCTCTGAAATCCACAGCACAATGTATTATAAAGTTCGTTTACAAGATATTATTATACGTGTCTCTTTGGCATATCGCATTTTTAACGATCTGAGTTTGACCTTAATGTAAGAAATTTTGTTTGAGAATACATAATCAGCAAGTTTCTTATGAAATGTTGTGTATAGCTCAGCTTTTGTAGAGCTTCTTATAATTTGCTGGGACTTATTTTGTAAATTTGATGCGTGGTAGGTACTACGAATAGTGTATTTATAAAAACTTATTATAAAATTACACAATGAAATCGATTTGATGGTTATTTATAAGTCAAATTAAAAAGTTCTATTCCATCTTATATAATGTCGTCTTTTTTGAAAAGATTAAACAACACACAAAATAGATAGTAGGTACTGTAGGTAGTAGGTACATAGGTTCTGCTAAAAACAAAATGTTGTAATTCATGGCTATTATTATTTTATACCAAAACTAATTTATTATTAATCCCCAAAGAACGCAAACGTGATCCCTCCTCAACACTTGAACGATATATTATTTTCTCCATACGTTCCAAGGTTCGAATCCAGTGCGGGTCACGCTACGGGCGCCGGCTGCAGCCCACGTGCCTCCACCCATATTGAAAGCTGCCAATAATCGGGCCATTATAACGAGGGTATACTTCGCCCCGACAAATATTATGGTGTAGGAAAACTTCAGTAATACATTACATGTTCTGGGAAATATTTATTTGTGATACTGTTGCCCGCGACTTCACTTCATCTTCGTGTGTTTTATTTATTTATTTAATTATATAACAATTGCTTGTTGCGCTTATAATTTATACCAAAGTGCGGAGCGAGCCAACAACATAGCATTTAATGGCCTACCTCAAAAGGCTTAGCATGATCCTCCGGTATGTCGAAAATACTGCAGCATTAATTTTGAAATAAATATATGGTAAAGTTGAGGATTATTGTTAAGTAATGTTCGATGTAGACAAGAGTCCATAAAATTATCTCGTTAGAAAAAAAAAAATCCAAAGTTACTTCCAAGCTCTCGTTAGAAAAATAAACCGCTGGTATTCAAAAAATACTTCAAATTAGATCATGAAACTTTGCATACTAACTGAGGGCCAATTCTCGTACCTAAAAACGTTCAAATTCTAGTCGCAATCTCATGCCAGCGACAATCAACTGTCAAAAATATAGGTAAACACTATACAATTTTTGACATATTGAGACTGAGATGAGATTGCGAACGTTGTCAAAAATACGAGAATAGCCCCTCTGAACTAACAATAAAACACGTCTTTTGTTTTTAATTTTTTTTAAATTACCATTATTTTCACCGTAAAAAGCAATTACCTAAACTATCTGCGCCCAGCACCGCACTCAGTCTCGCTCTCACTTAGTCTGCGAGTAGTATCGTGTGAGTGAGATAAAAACCTGAAGTAGTATAGTTTCTCAACTAAAAAACTTCATGCAAACATTATACATAGATTACCTTATACATAAATATGTCAATATCCGGCTCCTGAGCAATCAGGCCGTTCAGCAGATTGATTGCCTGGGTTGTGGGAACATATTTAATTTTCATACGGGTTCGATTCCCGCACGGAACAAATATTTGTACGACCTACAAGTATTTGTTTCGAGTCTGGGTGTTTTTCTATCTATAATATGTATGTATTTACAAAAAAAAAAATGTATATAAGTAGTTTATCAGCCATCTCGTTACCATAACACAAGCATTAGGTTGCTTAGCTTGGGACTAGATGGCGTTGTGTGAAATGTCCAAGGATATTTATTTATTTATTTATATCGAGCAGCACGCACGCACGCACGCACGCACGTACGCACGCACTGGTACGCACTGGTGGAGCCGCGAAAAGGCACCGCGAGGCAAAGGTACGGGACCGCTGCCTGCAGCCTTTCCGGAGAAAATAATGAACAGCGAGCTAGGAGTAGTCGCATCATCGATCTTATACTACTACTTATAAATACTTTTTCTTTCTTTCTTTCTTTCTTTCTTATTATTTATTTATTTAAATAACATGAAAGACTTACAGCTAAAACAAACAGATCAAGGACAGTACATTAGTCTGAAAGCCAATTACAGGTCTCCACTTATAATTATTTAGCAATTAGTAGTTTAGTTGCGTCTCAATTCCAACGTGTTGATGCCTTCCATTCCCGCAACAATTTTTTTTTGTATTGCATCATGTTTAATATAAAATCCAGGATGAATGTAGCCTATGTCCTTCTTCAGGTCTGCCAAATTTTATTTCCGTGGATTTGGCGTGAGAGAAAGGTAACAGACAGACATAATAATATTTATAGTATTACATAATCAGCCTATAATGTTCCCACCGCTGGGACACAGCCATAGAGGAGCCTTATCCTCTTAGTGAGAGGGAGTGGGTTTTATTCCACCACGCAGGACCAGTGCGGGTTGGCAGATGTCACATGTTTTAGAATTTTTGGTTCTAGGACATGCCGGTTTCCTCACGATGTTTTCCTTCACCGTTTTGAACGTCCGTGAAGAACTTATCAATTTAAGACTGTGAGAATTGCTCTAATAATACTCTAAAACAATACAGAGATATTAAAAAAAAACGTCAAAAATATTTAAAAAATATCTTCCTGTAAAGTTGGCAAACATGCAAAAGTGACCATTTGTTCCCAAAAGTGCGTTATGTTATTCTAAAAAGGCTGCCACATGAACTACCAAGTAAGGTACATTGAATCCATTCTACCGTAATAAGCCAATTATGACGTCATCGTCAGAACCATGCTCGTAGTTCACGTCACGGCAAAATTTCTTGGAAATCTAGCAATTTTTATGAAAGTCCACCTTCCCGGACTGTTTTCTTTGCCCCCGAGTTCTAATTAAAGTTATAGCGAGCACTCTGAATTCTTGTTGTGGTACAAGGAAGGAAACGTTAGCGGTTGCTAATTAGTTGTGTGGCTCAACATCATTAAACGTTAGCGGTTGCTAATTAGTTGTGTGGCTCAACATCATTAAACGTTAGTGGTTGCTAATTAGTTGTGTGGCTCAACATCATTAAACGTTAGCGGTTGCTAATTAGTTGTGTGGCTCAACATCATTAAACGTTAGCGGTTGCTAATTAGTTGTGTGGCTCAACATCATTAAACGTTAGCGGTTGCTAATTAGTTGTGTGGCTCAACATCATTAAACGTTAGCGGTTGCTAATTAGTTGTGTGGCTCAACATCATTAAACGTTAGCGGTTGCTAATTAGTTGTGTGGCTCAACATCATTAAACGTTAGCGGTTGCTAATTAGTTGTGTGGCTCAACATCATTAAACGTTAGCGGTTGCTAATTAGTTGTGTGGCTCAACATCATTAAACGTTAGCGGTTGCTAATTAGTTGTGTGGCTCAACATCAATAAACGTTAGCGGTTGCTAATTAGTTGTGTGGCTCAACATCATTAAACGGGAACATTTCCCACCAAAGGAAAATAATAATGCAACCAGTGACGCCATCTATCGGTTGCAATAAGGTTACTACAGAATGTTCGTGAGACGCGGGTTCCCGGTTAAGACATGTCTGTACCGAATTACCGATCGGTGAGGGTAAAATAACCCAGTGTTAACATATGCGCTTGATATATAAATGTAATTATTATGTGTCTATTTTATAATAAATACTTGTGATTACCTTGATTCCGGAAGTTGGTTCGGTTGTGATTAAATCATAGAATCATTGTAAAACCACCTTTAGATTTTGATAATATTTTAATATTAGAATTACTGTTTGTTGAATAATGGCATCTGCCACATTTATTCTTAACTTGTAAAAATCGTATCCACCAACGCGACCGCCCCCCGCGTTACGTCATCACGATCGTCCGAGACTTTTTGTCGGTGCGCCACGGAGTGCCTAGCACTTATACACAGCTTGTACACAAAACATTTTTATGAATGGATGTGGAACCAATTACTGTTTCTTAAAGTGGATCGACTAGGCTAGATTACGAATTTTGTTTTAGAACAATAGATTACTTAAATTTGTATCCGTCAGAACCACGGGTGTATGACTTCCAAAAAGATCAAAAATAAACTAGAAAAATGTATGAAATATGTACGATTTTATACTAAAATAAGTATAATTGTACGTGTCTGTATGCGTAACAAACATCATTTTAAAGTGAGCCGCCATCCTGACGTCAGGTTGGCGGGTGAATTTTAATGCAATTACCTTTTTTCAAATTTACCATTATGAATCAAATGTACGTCAATTGTACTAATAGGAACACTATTTGAAAACTTCTTAAATTATATACAAGCTCTGATATTGTAAAACGCAACTGAGCCGCCACCCTGATATCAGAATGCCGGGTTGATTCTAAACCAATCAAACTATTGTGATCAACCAAATAACAAATAAATGTACGTCTTATGTTCTTGTCAGATTGTAAAAAAAAACTCGATTAAATAACTCATAGCATGATTTAATCAATTTTATAACATTTGACATAGATGCCTTCAAGCTTAACTTCTAATTATAATGAAATTGGGCTCTTTATAGTACCCAATTGAATCATAATTAGAAGTTAAGCTTGAAGGCACATATTCAAGGCCTCCTATAATATAATAAGTATTATTGTGTTTTGTTAAGTGCCTTATTCTCGTTTAGTACCGTAACATGGTCACTTTCTTTTTATTGCCTACTTCTCACTAACGGCTTGGTTAGAAGATTTGAAAAAAATACTATGTTTTCTATAGATTCATGTCGAAAATTTCCTTAACAGGATTATTTCGTAGGACTAATACTTTTGCCTTAAAAAAATATTTAAAAAAATATCAAGGTCATCATGGGTGGCGTTTTCGTGATTTTTGAGGTCACTTATAACTAAAATAGATCTCACGATCGGCTTTTGGACTCTCGGAAACCATGAAAACGACCGTACGTTTCATCCCGGTGGTAGGTTCCCGTGGGATAATTTACGATATATACGCGGGAACACCCGCTGGCAAAAGTTAGTTTCATATAAATCTGTCCGATTTGGCTAATGATTCAGTGCCTTTATAGGTAGAATAGGAGCCTTAAGAAAAACCAGGAAGACCTATATTCAATCACGCCATATATCCCGGTACCTATTCTTACTTCGAATACTTTTAGGTTTGCAGATTTGTGGGTGAACACATTAAGATACTTTTCATCCCGGTAGTAGGTTCCAGTGGGATAATTTCAATAGATATTCAATTAAATAATATTAATAAAATTAAAAAAAAAATTAAAATCATAAAAAAAAAAATATCCTTGGACATTTCACACAACGCCATCTAGTCCCAAGCTAAGCAACCTAATGCTTGTGTTATGGTAACGAGATGGCTGATAACCTACTTATATATATTTTTTTTTTGTAAATACATACATATTATAGATAGAAAAACACCCAGACTCGGAACAAATACTTGTAGGTCGTACAAATATTTGTTCCATGCGGGAATCGACTGATAGATTCGTAGCTTGTATGTAGCCAGTGACCGAATTACCGTTTTTTTTACAACGTACCAATAACCGTTGTATTAATGACAAAAAAGTAACGACATTAAAAACGAAACCCATAAGTCAGTTATCGTTACATAATTAGGTAGTAATAATAGTACCGGTAAATAATCAGAATCCTCCTTTTTGCTTCGCTGTAGTCGGGTAAAAATAACAATTCATGTACCGGTAATTTATACGCCTATCTCTTTCTAACGATGACGGTGGGGAGACCATCATATTTTGGTGATGAATAGCTTCGGCGTGTATACAATAATTCCCCACGACATGACACCACTGGCTGTATTGTGCTGTTAGTGATGTCCCGTTAATTTATATTTATAACAATGTTGATGTGTTATTTAGCGTTATTTTTGGAATTAAGTTTTTTAACGCGGCTTGAAATAGGAATCTGGTAGAAATCGTCACGAAACAGAAAAGCTTTATGCAACCTGTTTTTCTTTTCTTTTTTTTTTTGAGAGGATGTAAATTTGGTCAAAATGTAAATCCAAGATGGCGGCAGCATGTGTTTTTAAAATTTTAAAATTTTTCGTCATGGGTATCGTTTTCTCGAGTGTGCTGAAAACGATAATGAGGTCAAAATGAAAATCCAAAATGGCGTTTATCAAAATTTTCAAATTTTTGGTCATGGGTGTCGTTTTCAAGGTTCTTGACGGTGCTGAAAACGATAATGAGATCAAAATGAAAATCCAAAACGGCGGCTGTCAAAAATTTCAAATTTTTCGTCATGGGTGTCGTCTTCAAGGTTCTTGACGATGCTGAAAACGATAATGAGGTCAAAATGAAAATCCAAAATGGCGGCTGTCAAAATTTTCAAATTTTTCGTCATGGGTGTCGTTTTTATGGTTCTAGACCGTGCTGAAAACGATAATGAGGTCAAAATAAAAATCCAAAAAACTTTTTAACAAAAAAAAAACCGACTTCCAAAAATCACTACAAAGTGAAAAATAACTTTGATTTCGGAAGTCGGTGTCTCGTTTTTTATTTACTTTCTCTTTTTTTGCCACCGACTTCCGAAATCAAAGTTATTTTTCACTTTGTAGTGATTTTTGGAAGTCGGTTTTTTTTTTGTTAAAAAGTTTTTATTTCTCGCTTTTTAGTGGGTCTGTTTATAACTTGTATAAGTTACAATAGTCTAATATCAATTGCTCATCACATGTTACAAAATATTGCTTTTCCCGATGCTGGGACGTTAATTGTTGAGGAGTTCTGCTGGTTAGAACCAGGAGAACTGCTCAACAACCACTCACCACACGCATTATGTGACGAGCGGAAATTGCTTAGCAATCATATTAAAGTAATCGAATCGCAACCCGTGAAATATTTATCATTGAGTAGTTCCGGTAGCCATCTGTGGTCTTCATCATTAGTTCCACTTCACCAAGTGGTGCTTTCCGAGAGCAAATGCACGAGCTACTATAAAAAATACCCAAATCGTTATAGGTGTGCCTATAATATTTGCAGAGTTCCTTCGATTTCTCCAGGATCCCATCATCAGAACTAGATTTTGACAAAAATGAGACCATTTGGGAAGTATACCCTTTCCAACAAAAAAATAATTTTTCAAATCGGCTGGCAAGCGACGGAGTTATGCGCGAACAAACATTAAAAAAAATAAAAAAATAAAAATATACAAACATCCGAATTGAGAACCTCCTCCTTTTTTAGAAGTCGGTTAAAAATGGCGGCTGTCAAAATTTTCAAATTTTTCGCCATGGGTGTCGTTTTCATGGTTCTCTACGGTGCCGGAAACGATAATGAGGTCAAAATGAAAAGCTAGCATGTTCTAGACGAACCATAGTGCGAAAGCGGTGCAAATCTCTGGGGCGCAGGCTCCAGACCACCTACAACACCGTCCTGAGCATATTTGCGAACAGTTTTGATTGTCAGAACCTACATTAACCATTGTTACATGATTCATGTAATTACAAACAAAAAAATGACACAGAGGCAGGCGTATTATTAATCATTTTTATTTTTATTTTATGGTTTTAATGGATTTTTCAATTTTAATTTTATTAATTAACTATCTTTCTTTCTTTCTTTAATTCACTATCTATTGAAATTATCCCACGGGAACCTACTACCGGGATGAAAAGTATCTTATGTGTTAACCCAGGTTATGAAAAATCTGCAAACCTAAAAGTATTCGAAGTAAGAATAGGTACCGGGATATATGGCGTGATTGAATATAGGTCTTCCTGGTTTTTCTTAAGGCTCCTATTCTACCTATAAAGACACTCAATCATTAGCCAAATCGGACAGATTTATATGAAACTAACTTTTGCCAGCGGGTGTTCCCGCGTATATATCGTAAATTATCCCACGGGAACCTACCACCGGGATGCAACGTACGGTCGTTTTCATGATTTTCGAGAGTCCTAAAGCCGATCGTGAGGTCTATTTTAGTTATAAGTGACCTCAAAAATCACGAAAATGCCACCCATGATGACCTTGATATTTTTTTAAGGCAAAAGTATTAGTTCTACGAAAAAATCATGTTAAGGATATTTTTGACATGAATCTATAGAAAACATAGTATTTTTTTCAAATCTTCTAACCAAGCCGTTAGTGAGAAGTAGGCAATAAAAAGAAAGTGACCATGTTACGGTACTAAACGAGAATAAGGCACTTAACAAAACACAATAATACTTATTATATTATAGGAGGCCTTGAATATGTGCCTTCAAGCTTAACTTCTAATATGATTCAATTGGGTACTATAAAGAGCCCAATTTCATTATAATTAGAAGTTAAGTTTGAAGGCATCTATGTCAAATGTTATAAAATTGATTAAATCATGCTATGAGTTATTTAATCGAGTTTTTTTTTACAATCTGACAAGAACATAAGACGTACATTTATTTGTTATTTGGTTGATCACAATAGTTTGATTGGTTTAGAATCAACCCGGCATTCTGATATCAGGGTGGCGGCTCAGTTGCGCTTTACAATATCAGAGCTTGTATATAATTTAAGAAGTTTTCAAATAGTGTTCCTATTAGTACAATTGACGTACATTTGATTTATAATAGTAAATTTGAAAAAAGGTAATTGCATTAAAATTCACCCGCCATCCTGACGTCAGGATGGCGGCTCACTTTAAAATGATGTTTGCTACACACATACAGACACGTACAGTTATACTTATTTTAGTACAAAATCGTACATATTTCATACATTTTTCTAGTTTATTTTTGATCTTTTTGGAAGTCATACACCCGTGGTTCTGACGGATACCTTAAATTTTATTAATTAATTATTAATTTTTGCATCGAAAGTAGGTACATAAAATACAGCTGTTTACAAAGTTTTGATCCCTGTACAATCTACCATACTGTCATGCAAACGTTGAAAATAAAATGTATAATAAAAAAAACACGTCAGTACATTAAAATAGTAAAAAAATAAAAATAAAATAAATTAAAAAATTATAAAGTAGGTATTCATAAAGTTTTGACCAATCAGCACCCTAATTGCGTAACACATTAGCGATCGGAGTTGGTTTCATTTTGAAACAAATTTCTAATCTATTGCTTCATATGTTCGAAAAATTTGTCTGCTCGACAACGTAAATAACGCAATGAATGTTGTTGAACTGTCAAAATGAAACCAACTCCGATTGATAGTGTGTTACGCAATTAGGGTGCAGATTCGCTGAAATTATACAGCTACCACTACTGCCCTATTTTTTCCACTCGCTATATCTCACCACTCAATCCAAGCCCTTACTCCAAGCTTTTATTTGGCAGTCAGAATGATAAATGGTGTTTCATTAGTGGGACCGACGCAAAGCAGGTACCGGTTCGAAATCTCCCTCCTTTTTATATCGGCAATATATATCGTGGTACTAAAGCACCGGGACCCTGTTTAGTAAAGGAAATAGGTGATAAAATGTCCCGGCGTGTTGTATGGACTGTCCTTGCGTAGACTTTTTCTTTCGCTTGGGGATAAAATTAGTAAAGTATGGTTCCAGTAATGAGAGTATAGAATGGTATGTACCGGTGTGAAATTGTCCTACCTATGGCAGGGCAAAAGTATTTTGTTATGTAGAGAATGAACGAGCATTAATCATTACGATATAATGTAATAATAATGATTTGCACCGTCTAAACACTTGTTAAACGGTGCAACTTTTATCGTTGCTCCAACTTACGGTATCGCGATGTAAAGCAGAATTAAGTCAAACAATATTTTTCACCTTAAGCCAGGTTCGAAACACCATCCATTTATGTTCGACAAGCAGATTCCGTGCCATAACGAGTCACGTGATGATAGTAAAATCTAGCCTAGGAAAAATACTATTGACTATGCAGATTATAATGCGTGATTCATTTGGAGTTACTTTTTCCAAAACTAAAAAAAATATGAATAAAATAAATTTATCGGGTAATCTTTATTATAATACAAAAGAACCATTCCTTACATTTACTTTTTAAAGATTATTTCTTTCAAATGTTGTCGGTAACTGCGATTAAGGTGGTCCGTCACTGTCAATGGTGACCGTTATCGTACCATGATAACGGACTATTTGTTTCCTGAAATTGAAGCCCGTGATCTTCAGAACTTTTGGTACCAACAAGACGGCGCCACTTGCCACACAGCACGTGAAACCATGGCTTTGTCGCGAGAAAAAATTGGTGAACAGTTAATTTCGCGTTTCGGACCCGTCAGTTGGCCGCTTAGATCCTGTGATATCACACCCTTAGACTTTTTTCTGTGGAGTTATGTAAAGTCCAAAGTTTACATGGATAAGCCGCGTACGATTGATCAACTGGAAGCCAACATTACTCGCGTTATTCGCCAAATACCACTGGAAATGCTCGGTCGGGTCATCGAAAACTGGAACTCCAGAATGGACCACCTTAATCGCAGTTACGGACAACATTTGAAAGAAATAATCTTTAAAAAGTAAATGTAAGGAATGGTTCTTTTGTATTATAATAAAGATTACCCGATAAATTTGTTCTAGTCCTATTTTTTTTAGTTTTGGAAAAAGTAACTCCGAATGAATCACCCGTTATAAACTAGGCTTGAGTTTCATAAGCTTGTGGATATGTAAAGTATACAGGGTGTTTCTTTTAAGGTGTCAAGCCAGTGCGAGCTGATAGCAGAGTACCACACTTATCGATTTGACCCCCATGTATGTTCTACGATTTTTTGTAGTTTTCGAGTTAGAATTGTTTTACGATACTTTTCCTGATTCAAAGAGATGATGGCTTTAAAAAATTATATCTTTTTTTTGGGTCAACTTTGAACCAATTAGGTAATCAAGAGAATTCTCCTGTTCAGAGGTAGGTAGGTGCTTAAGGGCAAGCAAACAATAAGGTAATAGGGCCCGCCCATTGTGTCACCCTATGTAAACATATGTCAATAACAGTTATCTATTGCTTAATCCTAATAATTCAATCAAACAAGCAAAATATTCAGAAAAAAAACAATAAAAGGGAGGTGACACTAGGCGCCATTTCTACGGGCGTGAAAATCGCGGCGATAATCTCGTCGTGCCACCAAATTCAATAGAAACTCTATGAATCAATCTTCACGCGGCGATATCATCGCGGCGATAATTTGAAGGCACGGCGATATCGCCGCGATTCTCTTGCCCGTGGAGATGGCGCCTAAGCAGTCGTCCTGGTATTCTGGAACTTCAGCACCCCAGCTTAGCCGGCACAGGTTGGTAATCTGTTGACTGGCTAATATTTTTATCAACATGTTATGTGCTAATATTGTAATATGTGCTACCACGATAGAACACTACACCAACTTACACCACACAACACACCTATACAACACACTTACAGCTACTTTTTAACCGACTTCTAAAAAAGGAGGAGGTTCTCAATTCGGATGTATGTATTTTTTTTTTTTTTTATGTTTGTTCGCGCATAACTCCGTCGCTTGCCAACCAATTTGAAAAATTATTTTTTTGTTGAAAAGGGTATACTTCCCAAATGGTCCCATTTTTGTCAGAACCCAGTTCTGATGATGGGATCCTGGAGAAATCGAAGGAAGTCTTCAAATATTATAGGCACACCTATAGCGATTTGGGTATTTTTTATAGTAGCTCGTGCATTTGCTCTCGGAAAGCACCACTTGGTGAAGTGGAACTGATGATGAAGACCACAGATGGCTACCGGAACTACTCAATGATAAATATTTCACGTGTTGCGATTCGATTGCTTTAATATGGTTGCTAAGCAATTTCCGCTCGTCACACAATGTGTGTGGTGAGTGGTTGTTGAGGAGTTCTCCTGGTTCTTACCAGCAGAACTCCTCAACAAATAACGTCCCAGCATCGGGAAAAGCAATATTTTGTAACATGTGATGAGCAATTGACATTGGACTATTGTAACTTATACAAATTATAAACAGACCCACTAAAAAGCGAGAAATAAAAACTTTTTAACAAAAAAAAATCGACTTCCAAAAATCACTACAAAGTGAAAAATAACTTTGATTTCGGAAGTCGGTGGCAAAAAAAAAAGAAAGTAAATAAAAAACGAAAGACACCGACTTCCGAAATCAAAGTTATTTTTCACTTTGTAGTGATTTTTGGAAGTCGGTTTTTTTTGTTAAAAAGTTTTTTAGGGTTCCGTACCAAAATGGTAAAAAAGGAACCCTTATGGTGTGACTCAGTCTGTCTGTCTGTCTGTCTGTCACAGCTGGATATCTCAAGAACTACTTATGCTATCAACTTGAAATTTGGAATAGTTTTAGATGACATTTACTCAACAATTTTGCAAATAAGAAAGAAGTAAAAATAATTATGTTTTTTTT
Source organism: Cosmia trapezina (assembly GCA_905163495.3). Classification (NCBI taxonomy): domain Eukaryota; kingdom Metazoa; phylum Arthropoda; class Insecta; order Lepidoptera; family Noctuidae; genus Cosmia; species Cosmia trapezina. The sequence continues at coordinate 3,049,749 of LR991029.1, read as the reverse complement.
CTAAAAGGGACTGAAAGGGGGTCTTAAAAATTCAAAGTGGGGCTACTAGGGCATGTGGGGTATCATATGAAAGAGCGCGGTTTGCACATTCTTAAACATCTTTGAATTTTTTTTAGGCTGCATTGTTTTCGACTTTTGATGAAAAATGTAAAAAAAATACCGTTCCCCCACCTTATCTCCGAAGTTTGCAAAGATAAAAATCTGAAATAATTCTATGTGATAGAAGTTTATGTAAAGATTACAGGAAAAATAAAACGATGTCTCAAAATAGCACACTTTTTCAGAAATCGGAACGGAACCCTCGGTGCGCGAGTCCGTCTCGCTCTTGACCGGTTTGTTTTTATTGACCAACTTGTTCCTACTTTTCATGTATCCTTCTCATGTTCACTTTTCATGTTACCTAATCACTTTTTCCAGCAAACATCGGCTTACATACACTGTCAATACGAAGTCTCATTTTAAACGAAAGGCCCTGTCTCATGTGATACTTCGGCTGCCACAAATAAAACTAAAATTATTTAAGAAAAATGTATACATACTGCATGTCGATTATTATTTACAATCATTTACCAAATAGTATTCAAGATTTACTCGCTGACAATGTTCAAAAAAATGCTTTTCAAATTTTTACTATTTAAACGATATTACACCATTAAGGACTATTTAGAAGACAAGTCAATAGACTCTGTAATTTGTAACTTAGATTAATTGACATCGCATGATTTTTAAATACATTTGCACGCCATGTTATGGCAGGATATGCTGAATTAAACAACTTAACATCTTATGTACCATATTCTAGCAAATAAATGTTTTGATTTGATTGATTTGATTTGATTTACAGTTTTTCAACTATAGTACAGGATACAGGTGATATTTTCCACTAAAGTTAAGTACTTTATTGTATTGCACAGTGTTTGCTTAGCCATAACTCGTGGAAAAATTATTGTAACTTTTTTTTTGAAACAATTAATTATTAGAATTACCTTATTTATTACCCGAATGACAATTTAATTGCTTACGAGCACACTGACGTCAGAAGACAATCCCCTTAAGGACTTGTAGTTATATTTAACTGTAGATAAACATAAAGTATACAAAGTAGAACACAAGTTCAAAAGTTAGTAAGAAGATTCAATAATTCTAAGATTTTCAACTTACAAAGTTAACAAAACGAAGGCTTATCACATTTTGCTTTGAAGTAGTATTTTACGAAAGAAAAATCAAAATGAAAAAGTCCTTCATTTTTAATATTATAAATAGCCTTAAAGTAGTTTTATCAGAAATATGCGGGATTTCATAATGTTTCTCTTAACAAGCTTGTGGTCTGGCTTTGCTCAAAGAGCTAGGGGATCAACTACTTATTTTACTTTTTTCCCTGAATGGAGAATAAAAATACATTGAATAAGTATTACTTGGTTTCGTGTATAAACTATATAGTCTAGATGGAGTTTGAAGTATCACGTAGTGGAGGCCTCTTTTATCATCCATACATAAATAAATTGACGCCTTGTTCCCATGGGGGTAGGCAGAAAGTATAGAACACCTGCTATATCCATATATCTGGTCATACTCGCACGCCCGTTGCGTTTACTACGCACCTGTCCTTTCTGAAGAAAAACACCAATATTTCTTTCTAGGAGACACTTCCACTTTTTAAAAAGAAATTGACAGATCTATTAATTAATAAATGTTATTACTCAATTGGCGAATTTTTTACCGATCTCATTTATATTTTTAATTTATCTGTATTGACTGTATTGCCTATTTCAAATTTTTTTGCTGAATTTCTTCTTGACATGGTAAACTTGTACTGATTTGATTGAATGTGATAGTACCTAATATATTTTTAATGTCTTTAATATTATAGCTTAAGCTGTTTGCATGCCTTAGTTAAGGTAGTTAGTATAAGGAACTTTTTAAACTAAAACACCTGTAACTTGTACCTACTTTCTGTGCAAATAAAAAACTATTCTAATATATTCTATTCTATTCTATTCTAGGGTATCCCAGCGCTTCAACCCACATCATCATCATCTTCCTGCCCTTATCCCATGGTACGTGGGGTCGGCGCAACACGTTTTCTTCTTCCATTCTCCCCTGTCAACCGTCACGCTCTCATTCACTCCCTTCTCTTTCATATCATTCCTCACACAATCCATCCATCTTTTCTTTGGCCTTCCTCTGCCTCTCCATCCATCAACTTGTATATTCATCACTCTTTTAGTCACATGCGTTTCGTCTCTCCTCATCACATGCCCATACCAACTCAAACGATTTCCTTTCAACTTTTCTGTCACTGGCGCCACTTTCAAACTTCCTCTTATATACTCATTTCTTACTTTATCCATTCTCGTCACTCCACACATCCATCTCAACATTCTCATCTCCGCTGCATGCAATCTTTTTTCATCCGTCTTCTTCACTGCCCAGCATTCCGATCCATACAGTACGACAGGCCTTATCACGGACTTGTAAATTTTCCCCTTTAACTTGAGGGGCATCCGTGGGTCGCAAGTTGTTCCTGTAACCTGTCGCCATTTCATCCATCCTGAGTTGATCCGGTGCGTTACGTCTCGGTCTACTTCGCCATCCCCTTGGACAAGCGACCCGAGGTACCGAAAATCGGAGCAGATCGGTAAGGGCGTTCCGGCAAGAGACATGGGCACCGGACCCTTCAACCCACATATGCCTTGTAAATAAATTTGTTGCCTTGTTGCCTTTCACTCATCCTCTCAATATGACTAATAGAATAGAATAAGACATTTATTTCAGACATAAGTTATCCATAAAATGTTAGTAACACAAAAAACCTTAATGCTATTGTTAGTACATACAAAACAAAGCCACAGAAATAAATAAAAATCACAAAGTGGCACCGCACAGGAGTACCAGTTTATGGCAAGCCCTGGACGCGACCACCCACAGTGTGCAGTCGCATCCAGTGCCTCCACATCGGCGAGTCCCAGCGGCCCACTAAACAGTGATCCATAATTATTTTAAGATTTCGCTGATTTTGCTGTAGGTAGGTATCAGCACATAATAGCATCTAACACTTCTACAAACTTGGCTTTACTATCAGTGAGTTAAAACTACATTAGTTTTATTGGTGACTTTAAATTGATGCTGTCACTTTCTTTTTGATACAGATCATTAGAAAACCAGCGTCAGGCAGCCTTTTTGGACCGTTTTGGGGCAGCCGTGAGGCACACACTGTTGTTGTTAAATATTATTTTCACATTGTTTTTTTCTTTTGTATTTTTGTGTTTCACGAATTGTGTAAAAATAAACGTTTTTCTTTCTTTCTTTCTTTACATACCTATAGCTCCATTTACACGGCGCCATTTTATTGCCTGTGGCATACCATAAAATTGAAAGGCATCTGGCACCGTCTAAACTACACGTACAATATTGTTGGACGATACGGGCAACTTTGAAAACTGGTATAAGCATGTACCTACAAGAAAATCGCACAGTACATACAATAATTGCTCGTACAATAAAATCGCATTCAATTCTGGCATGATCTGACATTTGTGCTGTCATTGAAATATGAGTGCGGTAAGTGAGGGTGTGGTAATCGTTGTTGCTATTTTGAGGCAAGAAATCAAATCAAGAACAACTTGAAAAATATCTTGAGAAGCGTTCAATAAAATTTAATGAAATATCATGTCTAGGCAAAACTTGCATGCAATAATCGCCTGTCAATTTTATTGCCTGGTGTAAGTCGCATGCGATTTTATTGAATGGCAAAACTTGCATTCAATTATTGTACATGCCATTTTATGAAATCGCACGCGTGTAAACACTTCATGCAGTACTTGAATGTCAAAAAACTTGAACGTGCTTTATGGCATGCAATTATTGCTCTTGAACCTTCCAGAAACTTGCCCCGTGTAAACGGCGCTTAAGGGATAGCATGAATTTAAAGTCTCAATTAAAACTAATGTGATTTTGTGCAACTCACTGCATCCTTACAAGACGTCGCTACTTATTTTGGATGCTACACAACCTTCATTTGACACGACCTTATTATTTGACTCTTTATTGACAGTTCTTTTACAAATAAGAAGTCTTATAATGATATAGACACGCTTTGATGTCTCAAGATTTTATATACTCTGCTTATATTACGTAATTGTGTAAGTATTCCGAAGTACCTACTTATTTATAGACAAATTATATTTTGAATAGTATGTTTTGTTTTATGGAAAGGTACAGTCAGCAACAGAAGTCGGTTAACACTGCTACTTTTTGACATAATCTAAATTAACACAAAATGATACGATAACCTGCTTTTTAGTATTTAATTTATTAGATACTGAGTTAATTTTCTTTAAAATTTACATCTGTTTCGATTTTAATGAAGTATTTTTCTCAATAATTAAGATTTAGAAAACACAAGTGTTAATCGACTTTTGTTGCTGACTGTACGCCAAACAAAATGTCATCAAATGGACAAAGAAATACTTGGTCCACACACTTGTCTTCTCCATTTTTAGGGTTCCGTACCTCAAAAGGAAAAAACGGAACCCTTCACTCGTGTGTCTGTCTGTCACAGCCACTCCGAATCTAATGGACCGATTAAGTTGAAATTTGGTACACATATTTCTGTGACGCAAACATGTGCGGCTAAAGTAAAGAAAATTTAAAAAAAAGTTTTGCAAACTGTACTGTGTGACATACCAAATAAAAGGGTGAGGGGAGGCTATGAGGGTCTCAAATATATTTTTTTATAATTTTAAAATAAATCGTTTTAAAGTTATTTAAGAAAATTGACGAAAATTGACGATTCCGCCCCCCCTTATCTCCGAAACTACTGAGCCTAAAATTTTGAAAAAAATACAGGAAATAGTTCTATACCTGTAGATTACAGGAAAACCTTTAAGAAGTTTGTGGTCTTAAAATAACATGGTAAATTTCTCAATATTGTGAGTACAAACTTACATTTACTGTGGGAATGTATGGCAGAAGATGTTTTTCAACGATAATGTTAAGTTTGTTCTTGGGATAATTTTATCCTAACTATGGAACCCTTCATTGTGCACAGATTTGCAGAGCATTGTGCTAAATTGGGCAGAGATTTGGACGATCAAAGCTACTGACAGGCATAGAATTAACGCTTTCTAAACGTGGTGCTAGCGCTGCCTATTAAGGATACCATGGACAGGCCACCGCACAATATCTCAGTCCTTAAATAACTCAAACAAGAGAAAGTACTAAAACTGTCTTCAACGTACCGTGAGATACTTCGGCCACATTTCCCGCAGAGGTACCAAGAACATGAAACGTCTAATGGTGACAAGAAAGACGACGGGAGTCTAACAGCAAGAAAAAACCTTATAATCATCGCAATACAGTCGAAGCAACTTTATTGTAGTCTACAAATGAGAAATGGCTAAACAATTATAGTGACCGTATAAAAATAAATGACTGGCTCACTTCTCACGAATAAGTTTTAGACTGAGTTCATCGGAAGATCTTTAGAATGAGTTCTCTACAAGTACTAGTTGCAAAACAATTAGGTTCTAATTAATTATGGGTTTTTATTTTACTGACTTGACTGGTTTATAGATTTTGAGGATTTACTGAAGGGTCTGGTGCAAGAAAAGATTCGCTAAATTACGGTTAAAGTCAGTAGGTATATATACATTTTTTACTACAAAAGTTCACTTGTTACATCAAAGAGACAGGTAGGATTTTGATTTTAATTAAAAAAAAACTCCACGATTTATTAACAATTCTAATAAAACAACGAGTCATTCTAAACCTATTTCACAAATAATATTATTCTCAAACTCAACACAACAAACAACACTTCCTCAAACCAGATTCAAATCTCATCCCTTTCAAATACACAATTTAATAGTTACCAAACTAAATTCCGTCCAACAGAAAATGCAAATAAAGCTAAACTTATTTGCTGCCAGTACGCTCGTATCCGCAGAGGGGGGGCGGGGAGGGGTAAAGAAAAGTGGTGGAGGGGGGGTTGATATCCGGCAAGGCGACGCCACGACGCCTTTCTCTTCATAACTTTTACTGTCAACTCAATTACTCTATTAGGAGTGTGAAGATGCCGTCTTGTCACCTCCAAGAAGAGATATAAAAATATATCCTACCCGCGGATTTGTAAGACTCGTTTAAACTTGACATAATTCATGTAGGTCTTATTTTTAACGTGGGTGAGGGAATTTTACTCAAACAGCCGTGTTCGTTTTTTTTTTAGGGTTGCATTGAATTTGTATGTAGAAATTATTAGTAAACACATTTTTGTAAACAGAATCATTTTTACACAACTGCCAAAAAGGAGTGTTTTATGAATGTTATTACTTACAGTGTCTTTTGTGAGTTATCTTGGTGGTAAAAAAACTGGCCAACTGCGTGTCGGATCACGCACAATGAAGGGTTCCGTAGGTAGTTGAAAATAATTTATCCCAAAAACAAACTTAACATTGTAGATGAAAAATATGTTCTTCCATACATTCCAACAGCAAAATGTAAGTTGGACGACTATTATTCGTTTTTCAACTTGATACCTCCACGCGTTCTTGAGAAAAAGGGTCTTGACAAACTGACTGACGGACAACGAAGTGATCCTTTATGGGTTTCGTTTTTCCTTTTGATGTACGAAAAGAAAATTTAAAAGACTTTGTAGTTCAAAACCTATTTAACTATTTCATTTAGAGGTAGAGCCGCGGTAAAAGCTAGTTTATACTTAAAATTGTGAACTTTTAGCTCCAAGTGTCACACTTGAAAATATAAAGGTACAAAATTAAATAAACAATTTAAACGCTCCGAAACATGAATACTTAAACAGGGTGAAATTGAATTCTTGGGCAATATTTTAAGGGGTTCTTGTACTCATCATTATGAACAACTTTTACTATGGGAACAAACCTGAAGTCGCGAAAAAAAATCACCTGTTACCTATATTTTGACGAGTTATGCAAGCTTAACGTATGGAACAGCTGATATTTTTTTCGCGACTTCAGGTTTGTTCCCATAGTAAAAGTTGTTCATAATGATGAGTACAATAACCCCTTAAAATATTGCCCATAAATTCAATTTCACCCTGTATATATTATAATTATCATTATTTTTACACAGCAGATATTTGAATACAAAATGAAGTCGGTTAATAAACAAAATGTAGATTTCGCAACAATGTATGGCTGCAACTACACCGAACAATTTTGCCCGAGGGACGAATAGAATGCCGTAGAACTGTGGCCACGGTGACGGTGTGACTGCCGGCGACTGCAATAATGTACAATGTTATGTTTATAGGCTATTAAAATAAGTGAAGTTTGGGATGTTGAATGTTAAAATGTTATTGTTAGAGCTCTTAAAATGTTTAACATATTAATAAGTATTGAATCTGTCTGCAAGAAGAAGGTACTCGTAGTTAAATGATTACAGCCACACGGGTCGACCGAAGATTAAGCTACGGTCGGTTCGTGGATGGGTGACCATCTATTACATATCGAGACCCCTCCGTGCCTAGGAAAGCACGTTAAGCCGTTGGTCCCGGCTGTCATTCGTAGATCTTTGACAATCGTTACGGGTCGTCCAAAAAGTCTGATAACCAGTCTTAACATAATCAGCCTAGTATACCTAATGTTCCCACTGCTGGGACACAGGCCACTGCTCTTCGAGAGGGATTTGGGCTGTAATCTACGAGTACCACGCGGGCCCAGTGCGGGTTGGTAGATGTCACATGTCTTCAAATGTTTGGTTCTAGGACATGTTTTTTCACGATGTTTGCCTTCACCGTTTTGAGAGCAGTTTTATTTACACAAATTAAGCGCCTGCCTGGGTTCAAACCCACGACTCGTAAGTTGGGGCCGTTACCACCGGTCCACCTCTGCTCTACTCCAAAAAGTTTGCAATGATATTATAGTCTAGTCACAAAAAAAAACCCCATGAATATTAGAAGACATTGTATACAGGGTGTAAGGGACAGCCCTCCGCAAACTAACAGGGCATTCAGCTCCTCATTTTGAATCATATTCCACCGGAAATTTTCTCAGGAAAATTTTCATTTTTCAAAAAAAAAATTCAGTTACATCATTATTTCAACGTAAAATTGCATTGTGTGTTCGCAGCACTCCATTTATTAAAAAAAAACTGCAAAATAAAAAATAGCAATAAAAAAACCAGCAATGGATGTTGAAATACTCTAACCAACGACGCGTGAAATCAGCTGTTTACTTTATGTCTAGCTACAGAGTTCATCGAAGTCACCGCATACCTATTACCTTCCCCTCCCAACCAGTAATAGACGCTCCGATTTGTGCACAAAAACACAAACAAATCAGGTTTATTGGATTCCCTTAACGTTCCTGAAAAAATTTCATGTACCGGTCATCTTAGTATGAGATACTAAGATACTGAATTCACCCTATGAGTTTGCGGAGGGCTGTCCCTTACACCCTGTATAGACATTTGATTGCTGTAAATTTATGTTGTCTTATTTCGAATTTTGACTGTTTTGAGTGACCAAGAGGTATCAGGGATACATTTTATGAAAATTATCTGATTTCGCACAAAATTTTGACTTAAATATTTAGCTCGTCGTTTTATCAAATATCTGTAACACAGACTAATTTTCAAACCACTGGGACCACAATTTCAGTTAAAACTATAACAGTTGAGTGACTTGAAGTGAATAATTAACAACAGGCTAAAGTAATATTAAATTTAATATAAATTGCCCTTACAGTGACTTTCGCAAACGATACTCTTGAATTATTTATTTATACGAAAAAGTTTTTATTGTGCCTTCTCGGTCATACGGCGTAAGTTGCTAGATTTTGCGAGTAAAAATGGATATCTATTTATAACATCAAAAAGTATCTTACTACTAAGACGTACAACGCCTACATTAATTAATTACTTAGGCACCCTTACGTATTCAGATATCTGCTTGCCTTTGAAAAGGGAGTAACTTTTTAGAGTTCCGTACCAAAATGTTAAAAACCGAGCAAAAGCCGGGGGGGGCGGGAGGGGAAAGGGACCCAACCAATGAATGAGGCCAGGTACGTGTATTATATAGGTATATCAATTCTATCTGTATGACGTCGCGGACGTCAAGTTCATCGGTACTCCTTGCTGTGGTTTATAGTGTTTTAAATATAATGACGCATTTAATAAGAACAATTATAATACAGAAAGTTTCTACATACAATAATTGAGGACATGAAACGTTATCTAGTGCGAAAGTGCAGTGTATAAATAAGGATCTAAAATAAGGATCAAATTCGCAAAACGCATATCGTTAGTATGAAACTGACAGGTGTCAAGAATCCTGACATTCTCTTCAGCCAAAAAACATTTTAAGATACAAAGCATTTTATTTAATAAACATACTTTTGTGTAAAAAATAGTAATGATTTGAATACCCACTTGTAACAGCGTCTTTAAGGTTAGTACTCAAATCGCTGCCGCTTATAACTTAAACCAAACTCCCTTTTACAAGTTCTCGACCATTTCGTGAAACGGAGTGATAACATGATTTCTCATTGAGGACTGCGTAATGTATGTAATGTGTTTTTCTATTCGTTCGGTCGCCACTACGTCTGTGGGCGTTAATAAATTTATTATTATTGAATACTCACTGTGGTTTATAGTTTTCCAGTCTAGTTATTTTTGATGGTAGAGACCAGAGAGTTTTTAGGTGTGCGGGCTTTGAATTTAATTTGAATGTGACTTGTGTTCGTTGAAGTTTGGGCGTATTACAATCATAGCTTAGAATAATCTAATCCATGCGTCAGGTTCCTGAACGGGCGCTGTTAGTAGAGACTTGTCATCTCTTACGGCTTATTTTATTTAAATTTTTAACAGAAACTGTTTGGTTCGGGAGAAAGATCTAGTTTTGTCAAGCCTAGTTGACGGTTGACATACGTCTCTCTCTCTGCCAGTCAATGACAAGGCTGCGCGTCATTTGTTTCGAAGCTTCTAGAACCTTCTAGAAGCTTCGACTCGACCTTATTGGACGAGCGGATTGTGGCGGGAGCGAGCGGTTAGAAAAGGGTTCGCGTTATAAATTCAATTTTTGATTTTTTTTTATCTTTTTATTACACACTCTTTTAACGTTCTCTACATCGTTCTCAAATGTATAATTTAAACATGAATGATTATAACTAATATTCTGTAACCATATTTTGATATAAAAGAGTGTTGAAATAAATGCTTTGGTTTGAGTTTAAGTTTGAAATATGAATAACGCTGTTTTTTCATTATTATTTTTACTCTAATTTCATACAGGGTGTAAGTGTAAACAGTGGCAATCTTTTAAGGGGTCATTTTACTCATCATTATGAACACCTTTCACTATGGGACCAAACCTGAAATCGCGAAAAAAATCAGCTGTTCACTACATTTGTGTTCGCATAATTCGTCCAAATGTAAGGAACAGCTGATTTTTTTTTTCGCGATTTCAGGTTTGGTCTCATAGTAAAAGTTGTTCATAATGATGAGTACAATGACCCCTTAAAAGATTGCCACTGTTTACACTTACACCCTGTATAGAGAGTTAAAACTACGTTACACTGTTATTTTCAATTATGTCTAATTCACAGTGTGTAAAAAACGACATCTGACGACGACGAGAAAACGGTCCATTGATCATATTTTTATTATTAAATTAAACTTTTTTATACACATACAATATTGCCGTATATAGATTGTGTATATCCAAATTCTCACATTCACGCAAACTCAATGGGGTTCCGTAACACATAGGGCAGCACATTCACCACTGGGCATAATAGGGAGGTTTGAAAAATCCTGAATTAATATACCAGCCGTTATTCTAATGTACGCTGAATGAAATACCGCGTTTACACCGAAGCGCAACAAACGAATACCTAGGAATGAAGAATAATACTAAATGAACTAAACAGATTTCCAAAATACGGTGTGATGTCCTTATCATCTACAATGTATACTACGAGATCTTCTGCCTGCTACTTCGATCGCTTGGTAGTCGTAAAATACACAAAATACTAAAATCACAGCCACATTTTTATAAAACTCCCACGATATTACTTCGTTTCCGCTTATAGCGTTCTTTCTGACTTTTTTTCGTTTTGCTCGGCTCCTAAAGGTCATAGCGTGATGTTAAATAGCCAGTAACCTTCTTCAAGAATTGGGCTATTAAAAGAAAAAAGATTTCTTTCAAATCCGACTGGTAGTAATACTCGTATAGATTTGCATTTAATTTTTTTTCAATGTAATATTGTATATCGTTAGCTGACCTAGCCTCAATTTAAATAATGAAGCGACACAGTGGTTGGCTCTTGGATATTTTTACAATCCATGTTTGTCATTCTCTGAATTATTGATTAAGTAACAAGTTTAGTACATAATAATAATTAAATTAATTAACATAATTATTATGTTTTAGATCTTTATTAAACCTAGATTTCTTGATTTACCATGAGTACCTTTTAATAATTGATTTACTTACAAACATCTTTCTATAGACGGCTAATACCCTGAGAATAAGGTTATTAAGTTTCTTGAGACTTCGTAATTAACTAAAGCTGGATGATACTTCGATGAAGCATCAAGATTTTTCTTCTAATTTGTATTCTGTGAATAAATAATTTTATGATTATGCTATGAAATTGAATTATAAGGTAAAGCATAAAGATTCAGTCATTTTCTAGACTTACACAGAGATATGAACAACACTACTTTTAATTTTATTACACCTTGAAGTTTATTGCTTTCACTACATGATTCCTTGTCTATTGCAAACGTCAAAATCCCGAACTTAATACAGGCTTTAGTCGACATCGACAGACGAACGAATTTCAAATTTGAAGTCGTCGTTCCGCATTCGCTTCGGTGTGAGCTGCATCCAAATATAAAGCGTGGCGCACATAATTGGCCTCATACGGTACTGCCGCTTACAAACCGCAATTAGTACTCGCACAATGCAATCCTATTCACGCTCTGGTCGCCCCTCAACTTTGTGTACCCAGCTTTATAGCAAAAAAACTTAAACCGCCTATAAAGGCAAGTATTTGCGTCGGAAATTATGACGTACATGTAGAGCTTTTAATTAATCTTACGACTTATTATTAGGCACTTATGTGAAGGAGCTTGCTCATTGAAAATGATTTTAAAGATATAGGTACGGCTTTAAGGAAAATTTTGAAGGAATATCTGCTTTCATTTTTCTTTAGATTAGAAAGGAATTTGATCTGCTAATTAATATTCTTCATTATATTTGTTTTTCCGTTTTGTTTAGAAGACAAGTGATGAGTGCCTGCAAAGTAATGTTGTTGTGTTGTTGTCAGACTTCGGGCTTCTGACGACCCGTAACGACTGTCAAAGATCCATGATTGACAGCCGGGACCAACGGCTTAGCGTGCTTTCCGAAGCACGGAGAAGTCTCAGTAGGTCATCGTCACCCGTCCTCGGACGAACCCAGACAAGCGTAGCTTAACCTGATGACCAAACCCTTGCGGCTGTTCTATCTAAGCCACAAGCGAGTCATAACTTAGACAAAAGCGACTTTGATTTTATAACAGGTAAAGGTTAAAGATATGTCGCCTGTTTACAAGAAAAACGTGGCATTTCGGAAAAGATGTTATTATTATTATTCTATAATTTAATATTCGATTATAGAATCTTTTTGTGTATTTTCTAAAAATTTATTAGGTAACTAATTTTTTAACATAAAAACACATTAATTTACTTGTCACATAACTTTTTTAAAAGTATACATATCGCTTCATGTAAAATGGCATTTTTCGAGATAGCACGTTTTTCTCGCAAAGAAGTAACATAAAGTCTATCGTATCAGTAAACAGAGTTGTTGATGTTGTAAATCATGTGCGCGCAACACGTTCCGACGTGCCTGTAATCTTTGAAGCCATTACCACAGATTAACACAGATGGGACACTCCGCAGTTTAGGTATGAAGCTACAAGTACGCGGCGGGCTCATCTCACTGGGTCAATTCAGTCCAGCCGTCTCGCACGTTAGTTCGATACTCACTCACGCGCCGCGTCGTAAAAGAAGACAACCCTAATGAGTCAGAAGATATGAGAGTTACGTGATAGAAAGAAAGGCAACTCGTAGGTGAATATAACTGCAGGTAATAAGCATTGTATTGTGCAAGGATAGAACCAAACATAGAAGAGCACCAGCCGGTAGAGCAGGCAGGATTCAGAAAAGGATATTGTACTATCGACCACCTTCACACCCTAGACCAGGTGATAGAGAAATACTAAGAACGGAAAGCACCACTCTACCTAGCCTACATTGACTTTGCGAAGGCTTTTGACTCCATATCACATGAAAGCATATGGCAAGCACAAGTATCAAAAATTCCCAATGTCTACATAAATAGTGTAAGACATATACAACAATAGTGTAAGCCGTGTGAAGCTGGACCGACTAGGTGCAGAAATTAAAATATGTAGAGGGGTAAAACAGGGAGACCCTTTATCTCCCAAACTCTTCATCTCTGTATTGGAGTTTATAATGAAAGGGCTAAACTGGAAACAGAAAGGAATTTATATAAATGGACACTTTCTGAGCAACCTAAGGTTTGCCGACGACATCGTTCTTTTCTCCAAAAAACCGAAAGAATTGGAAGTATTATAATCAAAACTTCCCATGAACCTAAAGAAAAAGGAAATGGACTCCTGCTTACTACCCTGCCTATCCTACGATTGTCGGACTTGGATATTTAACAAAGCGACGAAGGACAAAATACAAACAAGCCAACGAGCAATGTAAAGGAGCATTCTTAACATCCAAAAATAACAAGACAAACAAAGAAATGAACTCATACGTAAGAGGACCAATGCTCTAGACGCCCTCGAACATACCCAACGTCTGAATTGGAAATGGGCCGGCCATGTAGCACGCCTACCTGTCACAAGATGGACCCATAGAACCACGACATGGTCGGGACCAACAGGAAGAAGACCCAGAGGACGCCCACCGGAACGCTGGGTGGATGAAATAAAAAAAAGCATAGGCAACGACTGGATGGTCAAAGCCAAAAATAGGGAAACGTGGAGAAAATTGGAGGAGGCCTGTACCAGAAAGGGGCCATAACCTAAACAAAGTGCATATATTTTCTTTAAAGTATTTTTTTAGTAAGTAATAATCCGCTTGTATAAGTTATTATTTTTTTGGTTATGGAAATAAAGGCGATATTATTATTATTATAATAAGCATTGTGCGACCTGAATTGCACTTTATTGTGTCGTGGCAAGAGTGGCTTTTAATTGAAATGATTTTGCGGAGTGTCCCATCTGTATTAATCTGTACCATTACGTTATTGGTAGCTTCACACAGTGTTAGCGCTGTGAACAATATACGTAACAATGATGGAATATTTTGAGCTAGCTTTGAGAGCTAGGAATATTTTGAAGTCTTTTCAGGTCATCCACTTCAATTGGACTATCAGAGAGCCTCCCATCTGGGCACAAATTGCCGTGGCCGAATGGAAAACCTTAAATAGACTTCGTTCGTAATTTTTAATTTTATATTTTAAGTATTTTTATTTTTTTACATTGTTCTCACATGTAGAAGCAACAAATATAATGTACCCAGGATGTTGTATTACTTATCTTGATTTAAAAGAGTGTCCGTGGAGTTTCTTGCCCGTTCTTCTCTATAGAGATCTACGTTTTGGAATGGGCATCTAGCTTCAATTTTCTGACTAGCTAGCTTGAATTGTCAAAGAGTCGGTCAGTTGACCGACTCTTTGATAATTCAAAAATGCTTGTAATAACTGAAATAAATGCTTTGAGTTTGAGAGTTTGAGTTTGAGTTCCCAAGTCGGCCGCAGCAAAGACAATCTCCACAAGTAGGGGTTCGTAGATGGCTCAGATTTCTGGTGTGTATATGGTGTCTCCCCACAGACAATGGCCCACCTTCCATCTTGCGCTTCAAGCCCTGTCACCTGCATACGTGAGGACCTAGTGACTGCGTCAGCAAACGGTTTTAGCGTTGCTGAATTTTGGGGCAAACAAATTAAAATAAAAACTGTCAAGAGCAAGTCGGACTCGCGTACCGAGGGTTCCGTTCCGATTTCTGAAAAAGTGTACTATTTAGAGACATCGTTTTATTTTTCCTGTAATATTTACATAAACTTCTATCACATAGAATAATTTCAGATTTTTCTCAATGCAAACTTCGGAGAAAAGGGGGGAAAGGTATTTTTGTTAAATTTTTCAGCGAAAATCGAAAGCTATGCGGCCTAACTAACTTGAGAATGTGCAAGTGTAGCTGTGACCGACGGACAGACAGACAGACTGAGTCGCACAAGGGTTCCTTTTACCATTTTGGTACGGAACCCTGAAAACCGGCCAAGTGCGTGTCGAAGTGTCGAAACATGCACAGTAAAGGGTTCCATAGTTTAGATGAATTTATTAATCCCAAGAATAAACTTAACATTGTAGTTGAAAAACATGTTCTCCCATACATTCCAACCGCAAATGTAAGCTGGTCGACTATTACTCATTAACTTATAAAGCCTACTTAGCTGTGATAGTTTTCCTTGTAACTTCGTAACGACATCCCCCCCATGGGATAGACAAGACAAACTTACGTTACGTGTAGGCGAGGGACCCAAAACAATTTTTTTTTCGAGATTTTATTTTACTACTTTGTCGGCATGATATGTAAGTATACCCATATTACCCATGCCAAATTACCACTTTCTAGTATACTAAAAGTCTCTGAGCTAAGCCACGGACCGACAGAGGGACATGGAGAAACTATAAGTATTAATTAGGTACAATCAGACGCAAAATTTCGAAAACCACTGAACTCTACCATTCTACTCGTAATTACAAACATCGAAAAGCGTTCATAACTCATAACTCTCAATAATATTATCATTTACAGCAATTCCCGGAATTTACATTTACTATGTAAACCTAATTTCACTGATGGAACTTATGAAGCTTATTTAAATTCGACGATTCATAATCATTAGTTGAGTTACACCGCAAAATGGTTTACCGACCAATCTGGTTTATGGTTCAGCGTACAACGGTTTTATTTTACTTTCGTGTTGAACACATAAGCAGGTGATAAACCAATGGATCAATGGTGTATTCCGATGTATGTTTGTTTAAAGATAAATAGATGATTAGGTGTGTGGAAAGATCTACACAAGTAAGAATACAAACAAAATATTAGTCAAACATAATTACCTAATCCATAATGGGTGATAGTAGTCAAAACAATGCTCTTAGAATTACAATTCAAGAACAGTGGTTTCACGTGAGTGTATTAATAGCTACATTTGCGATATTGTCTTAAAATATTTAAATAATTTATATTCACAAAAACATAAACTTTGACAATATTACAGATAGAAAGGTATATAAAGTTATATGTAAAGGTACACAAAGATTGGATACAATAGATAGGTAGTAAGGTCGAAAGTCCAATAAGAGTAGGTACCCTTTTTTTTTGTGTATGTGAAATCATCAAATGACTTCTCCCGCTCGGGGTGGAGCAAGAGAGCGTGTCAGACTTTTAGTGACTAAAACCCACTAAGAAAATCCTGTATTTTGGGAGGCAGTGTCTTCCAGCGATTTTTGTGAGCATACAAGTTGATTTAGTATTAGTTAATAGTCAAAGATAAGGTTAAGAACTAGTGAGATGAATAACGTTTTTTAGGTAAGTACCTACAGAATGTGTATGATAGTGTTTTGCTAGTGTGCTGATGTATGTATTATGTATGTTGTAATGTGTGTGCGGTGTCATGGCGTGTAGTGTGTTTGAATTTAACGTTACAATTTAAAGAATAATTCATCGCTCTATGTAAAATACTGGTATTCAGCTACATTAAGTTAGACTGGAAGCCGACCCCAACATAGTTGGAAAAACGCTAGGCAGATTGATTCCATCGCCGCACCGCAGTGTGCGCTTACCATAACCATCTTATGAGACAAATATCTCTCGTCACTTTACGACTACATTTTATGTAAATGTTGTTATTTATTACAGGTAGCTAGTTAACAGCCAGGCGGGATTAACGTGTTGTGCCAACTTCGTTGGAGCTATTTTGTAAATAGATCTGATGATAAACAATCAAACGGAGAGACGATGTAATGAATCAGGGCGATGTTAGAGATCGTACTTAAATAAAATAGATTTTGTAAGATTTAGTTTTGAAATATTATATTGAAAAGATTCAAAGAATTTCGCTTCTGCCCTACATTTATGGGTTAAAATCTAGTAAAAGTTTTACTCTTACTACCCATTTTTTTTTAAATATTTATTTAATGAAATCATAATACAGCGATGTCACTTAATTCTAAACTTACTCGCCAGACTTTTACGTTTGATAGCGAGAGATTTGATTCTACCGCTAACGGTTGATTCTACTGCAACCGAATGCTAAACAAGAATGCTAAAACCTATATATTAGTTACCTGTAGGTACATAATTATAATAATTATGATCACCAAAAGTATTATGTAATTTTTTTAGAGTCAGAGAGACATGTAAGTACCAATGTAACACAAAAAAAATATATATATTTTAGTAAGTCGTAAGATGTATTTCATAAAACTGTTGTTTTGCAACCATCGACAATTTTGATGGATATGTCCCGATGCTGCAGCTATGATCTTATAAAAAGTCCTAAGTTTGTATTCAAACAAAACAGTAATTCTACAAAGCTGCTCAAATACTCCAGTCGTAGAAGTAAAATATACCGTAGTGCAATGAAGGGGAACGCAAGGAGTATGCCGTGTCGGGGTAGTAACGGTTTAATTGTGTTCATGTCTGCCTCAATTGTCCACTGAACACATGGCACAAGGATGTTAGGAGACTGGATGAGACAAAAACAAATCAAAATTCATGCGGTGTATTCGAATCTCGCAGGGGAGCTTGTGGCAAAGTAATAACAGCCGCACGGGTCGATCCATCAGGTTAAGCTACGCTTGCCGGGGTAGGTCAGTGCATGGGTGACCATCTTTACATACCGAGACTCCTCCGTGCCTCGGAAAGCACGTTAAGCCGTTGGACAAAGACAGACACACACACACAGACAGACAGTTGTTGTTGGACAGACAGTGGTTACGGGTCGTCAGAAGCCCGAAAGTCTGACAACCAGTCTTACCAAGGGGTATCGTATTACCCAGTTACTAGGTAGTGCAGGTTAGACAGGTAGTCGCTCCATGTAAAATACTGGTATTCATCTGCATCCGGTTAGACTGGAAGCCAACCCCAGCATCGTTGGGAAAAGGCTAGGCAGATTGATTCTATTCGGATCTCGCACTTTTTTTTTCTAAAGTGGTGCTTCTAAAATCTATTATTGCAGCTAATCCTTACTTTTTAAGATTTTTTTGTCGTTTCATGTCTATCGTAATTTTTTTGCAAAGGGTTTAAAATATTTTGTTAGCAGCATGCCGAATTAAATTAGGCACTTAACCCCTCAAGTGTCTGACTTTGGCTAATTTTAGACCCCAAATACCAGCGAGTGGGGAGGGTTGGGGGTTAGTTGCGAACCCCATAGGTTCACAACTACTGACAATGATATTTTTTCCATCCCACCCCACACATGGGGTGCATTCGACACTTGAGGGGTTAATTGTCATCATTTGATTGTTTGTTTGATTATAAAGCCCAATGACTTAAGTAGGTATATTTATTTATCACACTAATATTATAAAAGCGAAAGTTTGTGAGTGTGTTTGTTACTTCTTAACGCTCAAACGGCGGGACCAATTTTGATAAAATTTGGTATGGAGGTAGCTGGCACCCTGGACTAACACATAGGCTACTTTTTATCCCGGTCTACGCGGGTGAAACCGCGGGGCGCAGCTAGTTTATTTATAAAGGCTCACCAACTAAACACATACACAGTACCCAGATTCTTTGTCATAAAATAGATTAAAAAAAAAAAAGAAAATTGCAAAATCTGGATCAGCCATCCTCTTTGGTCTGGAGCACACTGGAAGCCACACATCATAATGTACAATTTTATCGTGAATACCCCAATTTCGTCTTTAGTTTTGTTTTTACCACATCCAGTAATCACACCTCCCTGGCCAGTTGGTGACCGCTAAACGAGCAGTTAGTGGCGCAGCACCGCACGGCACTACCTACCACCATATTTACGTACCAGCCCGCCACCAGAGGGCACCAATAAACATTATATACTGTTCAAGTGCTCAGTTCCTCGGTGAAGTCTTTGTTCTGTAGGCTATACACACTAACTGAACCATTGAGTAAAATAATAATAATAACACCAGCCTGATACTGTCCCACTGCAAAGCCCTCTTCTCATACACAGAAGGCACAAGCATTGATCATCACGCTTGCTCCAGACGGGTTGGCGATTTCAGACTTATATTAACTAAGTACTAGCACTTCCCGCGCTACTGCGTTCGCGTAGATTTCGTACTTTAGTACAAAATCAAAATCAACAGTCCTTTATTCAAATTAGGCTGAGAATCAGCACTTTTTGAACGTCAAAATTACAGTAAGACAGTCCCCACAAAACGCCCGCCCTTCACCACTTCCTAGTGCTTTAGCTGGGAAGAAGAAGTAGCGGAACAAACTCCCCAGCAGCACAGCTGTCTGTTCAGTTAGAAGAACTAGATTCTATACAATAGTACCTATGCAAAATAATTTACGCAACACAATACATTAAATTATATTTTTGTCAAATAAAATAAACAATTTTAGTACTTAACTCATGTCATGTCATTATGTAAGCTGATCCTGGAGAAAGAACATAACATAAACATTGTCTTGAGTTAATCACAGCGACCAACTATTCTTATCGTTTAAGTAATCGTTGATAGAATAGTATGCCTTTGAACAAAGATTGGATTTAACTTTAATTTTAAACGCATTAAAAGGCAAATCTAGCAAAGAAGAAGGTAGCTTGTTATAAAAAGCTATACCAAGACCAACAAATGAGTTATGAACCTTATGAAGCCGATGAAATGGAGCACGTAATTTGTCCTTATTTCTGGTGTTAATATTGTGAATATCACTGTTTTTACTGTACAAATGTATATTTTGCCTAATGTATAAGATGTTGGCGAAGATGAACTGTGATGCCACCGTGAGAATACCAATATCCTTAAAAAATTCTCTCAGAGAAACTCTAGCACCTAGCTGGTAAATTGCTCGAACAGCTCGTTTTTGAAGAACAAAAATATTTTGAATATCAGCCGCTTTGCCCCATAGCAGAATACCGTAGGACATAACGCTATGGAAATAACTAAAATAGACTAACCGAGCTGTATCAACGTCAGTGTATTGTCTTACTTTCCTGACGGCGTAGGCGGCTGAACTGAGCCTTCCCGCTAGGCTTGATATATGTGGGCCCCACTGAAGTTTAGCATCTACTGTTATACCCAGAAAAACTGCTGATTCTACAGTCTTAAGTACCTCTTCATCTAAGACGATGTTGGGTCTCTGATTTCTAACATTCGGTAAGGCAAACTTTATACATTTAGTTTTCTTGGCATTGAGAACTAAGTTATTTGTCGTAAACCAATCCGTAACCATTGAGAGTGCACTGTTTACATCATCAAAATCATGTCTGTTTCTGTCTACTTTAAAAATAAGAGAGGTGTCATCTGCAAACAGTACAACATCACAGATACCCTTTAAATAGAATGGTAAGTCATTAATATACACTAGGAATAAGAATGGACCCAGAATTGAGCCTTGAGGTACACCTAACTGAACTGGTAGCCCGGAAGATTTCACACCATTAACATCTACACATTGGAACCTATTATGTAAATAAGAATTTATTACTTTGAGAGCTTCGTTTTGGACACCATAATGACGTAATTTACGCAAAAGCGTGTCATGGTGCACGCAATCAAAGGCTTTGGAGAGATCACAAAAAACTCCAATAGCATTTTGCGAGTTCTCCCAAGCGTTAAATATGTGTTTCAGCAGAGCAACACCCGCATCCGTAGTCGAACGACCTTTAGTGAAGCCATATTGTTCATCGTGAAGGAGTCTGTTTAAATTAAAATGTTTTAGCAACTGCTTGAGTATTAACTTTTCAAATATTTTGCTAAATGCAGGTAAGAGTACCCCGTCAGGAGTAGATTTTCAAAAACCCTGATACACGTTAGTTATTCTTTATTTTTGGTATTAAGTATAAATATTATATACAGGATGAATTTTTTATCATGCACCAAATCGAAATGGGAGATTGTACTCATCATTATGAACAACTTTTACTATGGGATCATACCTGAAATCGCAAAAAAAAAAAAACAGCTGTTCAGTACATTTTGACGAGTTTGATGTAGATAAATGTACTGAACAGCTGATTTTTTTTTCGTGATTTCAGTTTGGTCCCATAGTAAAAGTTGTTCATAATGATGAGTACAATCTCCCATTTCGATTTGGTGCATGATAAAAAATTCATCCTGTATATACAGGGTTACTGGTAACTTGACCACTTCCTTGCAGGATGTCATAGTAGGGTTAAAATGCAAAAAACCGGTCAAGTGCGAGTGGGACTCGCGCACGAAGGGTTCCGTACCATATTATATGTTTAACAATCGCAAAGATAACTTTTTACTTATTTTATAATGATACTGTGAATTACACGGTTATTTTTTGCAGTTGCAGAAAATCACCCATGTTTAAACAAAATACCTTATGAATCGCCGTTTTCAGTATTGTTGATTAAATACAGTATTCATGGTACCTACATCGTATAAAGAAGTTTCAAATTCCTAATTTGTTGAATTGTTGCGCTAGAGCTCGTACAAAAATGGTCTAAAATTTACAACTTTTGCGGCCCCCTATTTCTTAATTTTAAAAGATAAAAAAAAATGTTTGTACTCTACTCAAAGAGTTCTAGACGATGACACCCCACATGCTAGATTATTTTTTTTTTTTTTTTTCAAAATGAAAAGTTTATTGTATGGGGATCGACCCCTTACATTTTTAACTTTGATTTATTTTTATTATTTGTTGTTATAGCCGTAATAAACAGCGGAGGCTTAGTAAGTTTGTGCTGGACTGTACGTGGTTGTCTGATTTCATGGATTTTAATTTTCTTGCGCGGAACCCTAATTATTTTTCTAAAATAAAAATAGCCTAAGTTACTCCTTAAAACATCAGCTATATGTCGTCAAAATCGGTGAAAATTCGTTTGGAAAGTTTCCTAACTTGACTCCAAGTACCATTTTTTTAATCGGACTGCGCTTTAAAATTCTTCTATACAAACTTTAACATCCCTAAACCTCATTTGAGGCGTAGTTTTGAAAAACTAATATTGACAAATATTATTACTTACTTATGCAAGTATTTGTGCTAAGTTTCAAGTTCATTAACCAAATTAATAAGATTTTTCATATAAACTGTATCTCTGTTTTCACGAACACAGATAAAGAATTTCAAAAATCGTCTGGTATGTTTCCATAACTTGACTCAAACATTATTTACACCAATTTTAGAGTTAATAAAGCCCCCAATAAAATCCTCCGCCATAAAATAAACTTTTCACCCCTTAGGGGTAGATTTTTGGAAAACCCTGATACACGTTAGTCTTAATTTTTGGTCTCAAGTATAAAAACTGAGTTTTGAGATAATCGGACCGCGTGTTAAAGTTCTTCCATACAAACTTTGACACCCCCAATCCCTCCTTAGGGGATAGTTTAGGAAAACTAAAAATGATAAACTTTATAATTTACTTAGATAAATATTCGTGCTAAGTTTCAAGTCTATTAACTCAAGGGATAGGATTTTTCATACAAACTTTCATCCCCTATTTTACCCCCTTAGGTATGGAATTTCTAAAAATCCTTCCTTAGTAGATGTTTACACTAAATAAGGTATCTATGTGCAAAATTTCAAGTCTCTAGGTCCATTGGTTTGGGCTGTGCGTTGATATATTAGTCAGTGACTCAGTCAGGACTTTGATTTTTTATATATATAGATTTACCATGTTATTTTAAGACCACAGACTTCTTATAGGTTTTCCTGTAATCTACAGGTATAGAACTATTTTCTATATTTTTTTCAAAATGTTAGGCTCAGTAGTTTCGGAGATAAGGGGGGGGGAATGGTCAATTTTCATTAATTTTCTTAAATAACTTTAAAACAATATATTTTAAAAGTAAAAAAAAAATATATTTGAGACCCTCATAGTAAGCCCTTTCATTTGATATGTCACACGGTACAGTTTACAAAACTTTTTTTTTTAATTTTCTTATTTTCCCCCTAAAAGTGACTCTCATATTCAAAATTCATATATTTACTTTAGCTGTACGTGTTTGGGTCACAGAAATCCATATATATACCAAATTTTAACTTAATCGGTTCATTAGATTCGGAGCAAATTGGCTGTGACAGACGGACAGACGGACAGACAGACAGACACACGAGTGATCCTATAAGGGTTCCGTTTTTTCCTTTTGAGGTACGGAACCCTAAAAATAAGCCACCAATTAATGTTCTACCGAAATTCAGTTTATTTTTTCGTTATTTTTATTTTTGTCCGACAAAAATTACGAAAATAAAACGTTTAACACTTTGAGCGGAGCGACGTTATAATACGTAAAATTTGATAAACGCTATTTGACACAACGTTTAATCACGTCAGCAAAAAATATGTCTTTCTTTAAAGAACGTGTATAAACGGCTGCGGCCTATACCAATTCCTTCAAGCTACGTCATCGCGCCGTATCACTTTAAATTTTCGGACTGCTAGCGCCACTCCACGTTAGTTTTGTTGTACACTTTGTTGTAAGCTTTTGTAGACAGAAGACTTAGCGTCTTCTGTCTGCAAAAGCTTTAAGTAGTGTAATTCTGATTAAAACTATTAATATTAGGCGCTTAGTAAATACAATTTGTACTTTTAAATCGCATGATTGAAATAGCATTATTTTTATGTACGTTACAGCTTTCCATCCAAAGAAGAAATTCAACAAATATGGTTGGATGTAATTCCAGAATCATTTTATTTCCCTTTGCTTCAATTACATACTTACCCAAACCAGCTCTGTAGAGTAAACGAAAAATGAGCAAGAAAGTACCAGGGTCCCAGAACGAGATTCTACATGCCTACTTCATCATAAGCCACGTATACCTACGTGATCAAATTTGATGATTCGCCACAAGACGAGTCTCACCAATATTGTAGTCCTTCCTTCTTGCCTCAAAAACATTAGTAGGTACACGATTCAACACCAACATAGAACACAATAATGTTCAGTTTCATAAAGGAGCTTTCGAAAAGGGTCTATTTCTTTATATTACTTAATTACAATATGTTTGTAATACAAACAATAATTTGAAATCACTTATGGTCAACCGGACGCAAATTATCTCTGTATAAACGAATTTTCCTGTTTGACATAAAAATGTTTGGTCACCCTAATAGAAGGAGATAAACTGCCTTAATATGACATATCTCTCTCTGCTCGTGTTTTGGTATGAGAGCTCAGTCCAGTTTGTATAATAGGTCCATGGTTAGGCATTATAGTCAGAATCGACGTCAAATTTCGACAAATCGTGATATCTCGTGTTCTCGTGCTTGTCATGTTAGCCCAGCTGGGCGGCGGGAGTCGAGAGCCGATTTCCGGCCACCGTAGGCGCGGGTTTGCGGACGGCGAGTAGCGGGTAGCTTGCCGTCCGGTAAAGACCAGGGGGCCTACTCCCTAAGCACGAAGCCCGTAGTTTCGGCCTTCGTTACGGGCGTTTCCTACTCCGTATCACCTACGGATGGATGATTGGTTCGGGGCCCGAACGAAGTATGAATGACAACACGTTAAGGCAGTTGTCCCTACCCCCGATGTGTTTTTGCCCGTCCGAAAAATTTAACTTTTACACTTGTTTGATGGATCGTTATGTCAGTCGGACGGACGAACGGACAGACGGACTGACGGGCGGACTTAGGGAGCAGGCCCCTAGGCCCGGGTCGACGGCGCGTAGTGTTCCACGCGCGGCTCAAAGAGATGTCAGCAATGATGGGGTCCAATAGGGCTGATGACGCCGGGGTCGCGGGTTGTTCGAAAGAGATACCGTGGCCCTGGCATAGGCAACTGAAGGAACACGGGTGGGTTTTAGTCAGTAAAAGTCTGACACGCCCTTCCGCTCCACGCAGAGCGGTAGAAGTCATTTGATGATTTCCCATCTACAAAAAAAAAAATGTTACTTCATTTTCAATGATGTCAGTAATGCGGAATGCCCAAGACAAACTCAGAAAGTACTTCCATATAAATTGAAAATGTCACATTGGTACTTGCCATGACATAGCACCTGGACCATCACGTACAGGTCTCCCAAAGTGATAATGCGCATAGAAATCTTCGTCACTGTTCGGCAACGGTCGTATTCCCCGAGCGTCGGAAGACGATATACATATAATATATAGAGTGGTTAAGTGCATTTTCTTCATGCATAATTTAGGGCTCTTATGACTCAATGATTCGGGTGTTTCCGGGAATACGACAATTAGCGAAGTCTGCGTGCGCATTATTAATTTGGGAGACCTGTAAACAGAAAGGCGAAACCTTTCTGTTTCACGAGCATGCTATATTTTGTCAAACATCACACACTTAACAAGAATCCAGTATTCCTCGAAGGTATTCTCTGCCAGCAAGTATTTAATAAATCCCAAATACCTAATAGTGGACGACCCTATTGTCATTATCAGACAAAAATCCAGACCCTTGTACGAAGAATTTCCAAATCCTAATAGGTATTATTCGTTTACCAAAACATATTAACGTAGCATTCCTATGATCAGTCTTTTTAGGGTTCCGTACCAAAATGTTAAATACTGGTAAAATACCCATAAAGTACGACTCAGTCTGTCTGTCTGTCCGTCTGTCACAGCTGGATATCTCAAGAACTACTAATGCTATCAACTTGTTTGGAATAATTTTACGTTTGCCCAACTATTTTGCAAATAAGAAAGAAATAATTTTTGCAACAGGGCCTTAAAAATTCGAAATGGGGGTACGAGGACATGTAGGGTAGGTATCATATTACTAACTTACCATATTTGTTTCAAATAAGCATCAAGCAGATTGCACATGGCGGGTCACCCTCCAACTCTTTAGGTTTGTCTCATAATATTGCACATTTCACTCATAAACACTAATAAACATTGTCACAATCATTGCTGTAGCTTATTACACCCATTACATCATAGTGACATCATGTTTCTGTAATTCTTTACGCCATTTTGTTTGATTACGTAATTTCCAATTTTCTGTGGTTGGTTGAGTAAGCAGGAGCACTTGTCAAAATTGACGCATACGCATATCGCGAACTCTCTGGTTTTTTGATTTTTGTCTTTGGGCTCGGAACGCGTTGAAATGTTGCCACATAATTTAATTTATTATTTTGTCTTTTGGTTGATCTTGGATTATTACTATACGTATGAAATGTTCAATTTTTTGTTTAGTAACTTATGTTTTTATAAAAGATTAGCTCTTATTTTAATAGTATTGAAATTGCTCATTTGTGCGCGCCGATACAGCGTCGTTTTGTGCCTAAAGCCACCTTTTTTTTTTTTTTTTGAGGGTGGGAAATCATCAAATAACTTCTCCCGCTCTGGGTGGAGCGGGAGGGCGTGTCAGACTTTTACTGACTAAAACCCACCCGTGTTCCTTCAGTTGCCTATGCCAGGGCCGCGGTAACCCTTTCAGACAACCCGCGACCCCAGCGGCGTCGGCCCTATTGGGCCCCGTCACTTGCTGACATCTCTTTGAGGCGCGCGTGGAACACGACGCGCCGTCGACTCGGGCCTGGTCCTTACCGGACGGCGTGCTACCCGCTGCTCACCGTCCGCAGGCCCGCGCCTACGGTGGCCGGAAATCGCCCCGCGATTCCCGCCGCCCAGGGCGTCTCCTGCGGCGACTGAGGGCGTGAGGCTGCCTCTCCCTCACGCGTTCCGCCTCCTCCTTCGCGAGCATCACTGCTTCGCAGAAGGAGGTGACGGCCTCCCATGCACTCTCGCTCCGCACCATGGCCTGGACCAGGCTCGGACGCGAGAGATCGCCGCCGCCGATCGCCTCCGTGAGAACACGGCGGTGCTCTGCCCAAGCCGGGCAGACCTCCACTGTATGCTCCACCGTGTCCTCCGGGCGATCTACACAATGGAAACACCCGGGCGTTTCCTCCCGCCTTATGCGAAACAGGAACCTCCCGAAACAACCGTGTCCGGTGAGGACCTGCGTCAGGCGGAAGGTGAGGACGCCGTGGCGCCTCTCTAACCACTCCTCAAAGAGGGGACTTATCGCCGCTATTGTGGCGTGCCCAGCGCTGGGTTGCGACAGTCGCGATCTCCATGCCGCCATGAGATCCCGCCGGAGCTCTGTCCGCTGTACCGTGATTTCTCGCGGCAGCGGAGTTACGCCCCGGCGCTTCGCCTCCTCGCGCCACTCCCACACGTGCGCGAGGACCTTTGCCTCCAGATCCCACGGCGGGCCTAAAGCCACCTCAGAACTTGTAAGAGTATTTTTGTTCTGGCCTCGGTCATAGATAATACTTTGTTCAATCCTAATCTTTGCGGGTTCTGAGATGGCGACACGCCGCCGGTTTACGCTGAAAACCAGCGCCTTGACTCGTGCCTTCGTGCACGGGTCACGGCATTACGCTGAGCGTTAGCCGTTTCGCGCGTTAGTGACGCATAATTAAGTATTTTGTTGTTTTTCTTTTTATGTTTAAATTTAGCTACCCAATTGTTTTTATTTTTTAGGTTTGTGTAAAAAACAAATGTATGTGCGTCATTTTTCGCGGGAATAAATAGTTTTTCTTTCTTTCTTTTTTCTTTCTATATGAAAGAGCATTGTTTGCACATTCTCAAACATTTTTTTTTTCTTTTTTTATGCCGCCTAATTTTTAACTTTTGATGAAAAATGCAAAAACAAATTACCGTTGCGCACCATTCCTTAGCTCCAAAGTTTGCATACAGAAAACTTACAGAAGAGTTTTCAAATCATACTTCTCTGTAAATAGGCGTGGTCATACATAAAAAAAATATACTTGTCGACTTGAGAACCTCCTCCTTTTTTTTGTCTGTTAAATAATAACGTCATAACTACCTATACTCATTACACAGCCTACTGCATAATCAGTCTGAATAGTATTCATCCATATTGCGGCATTAAGCTGAACTGAATAGCTGAAAAAGAGTCGTTATCACGCGATCATTATTCTTCCTGTCTCAACTCTTTTGCTTTTACTATAGCTTTTTACATTCACAAGTGGCGTTTTAAACGTTTATTTCTAATGGGAGCTATGCGTAATTTTGCGGAGCCTTTTTAGACCGAACTACTGTGGTTTTGTATGTAAGTGTAAACAGTGGTAATCTTTTGAGGGGTCATTGTACTCATCATTATAAACAACTTTTACTATGGGACCAAACCTAAAAAAATCAGCTGTTCAGTACAAATATGTTCGCATAATTCGTCAAAATGTAGGGAACAGCTGATTTTTTTTCACGATTTCAGGTTTGGTCCTATACTAAAAGTTGTTCATAATGATGAGTACAATGACCCCTTAAAATATTGCCACTGTTTACACTTACACCCTATATAAATGAGCCTAAATAAGTTATGTATAAAGGCATGAGGAACAGGGTGTAAAGTTCACTCATCCTCTATAGAAAAGGGAGGATCCTCCGACGGTTAATAATGGCGGTAGGTTGTATATTATGCCAGTTGCACTGTAAACTCTGCTAATGCGATGCAGGATTTGTGTGACGTCAGGTCTTTGATGCGTAGTTCGCATGTGGCGTTATGAATAAAATTAAAATAATATGAAAACGAAAACAAATGGCTCAGGCGTTTAAAAGCGAATGACGAAGACGAGGCTTCTGCTGAGTAGCAGATCCTGGGGTTGAGTCCCAGGTCGAGCAAAATATTACTGGGTTTTCTCATCAGGAATTCCTCAGTAGCAGCCCGGAGTCTGGATTCGTGACCGGTTATGGCAATAGGTTCGCCAACTTTTACATGGGACTTAAATATAACTGGCGAAATGCCCGTATGATGGTTGCACCTCTGCCCAACCCTTTGGGGAAACAGCCGTAATGTTCTGTTGTTATGTTATGTACGACAGCTCAAACCCCGTCCATTCAACTATTGGCATGATGCATTTGAAAGTAAATGACAAACAATTGATAAGCGTTTGGTGTCCCAAACGCTTATCAATTGTTTCACTAAGCATAAGGCATTGGGAACAGTGGGCTTAGTGCGAGTTTTTATACTTACTCGATCGCGTTTACGTTAACGTTACCTTATGTCAATTCGTATGGAATAATTGTGTTTCCCATTATAGTCACCAGGCGGCGCTTATTCATTTTCAGTACAAACTGACGTTTACGTTAACGTGATCGAGTAAGTATAAAAATTCGCACTACGCCCTCAGAGGGCTTAGTGCGAGTTTTTATACTTACCCGATCGCGTTTACGTTAACGTTGACGTACGCCAATTTGTATGGAATAATTGTGTTTCCCATTATAGTCACCGGACGGCGCTTATTTCAGTTTCAGTACAAACTGACGATTAGCTCCTGGCCTCCTCTCGACGTTCACGTTTTCCGTGTCGTTGCGCAACACGGCATAATTCTTTTTTTTCGCGGAGCTTCGTACGCTGTCACAGTAAGAGCGCGATTATTGGCCGGTCGGCTGACATAAATATGATCGTCTGATCACATGTGTGGCGTGCCTATCCCGCCCACAAGGCCCTTCTAACCTCTTTTATCTGTTCTGTGGCCGTAATCCACCACGCGGTCGATTGGTGTGGATTGGTAGATGTCACGTGTCTTCGAATTTTTTAACTAAAGTAGGTACTAAAGGTACATTTTCCCGTCAGCTGAAACAGAACAGTTATTGAATCAGTATAAGACAGCACTGTCTGTGTGAATACACAAAATACGTACCTATTAGCGATTATGACGAAAGTTGCACTAGATTGACTGCTCTAGACTAAATAGCAATTAAAACAACAAACTTTTAAAAAAACCTATAGAAAAAGCGAAAAGATGTAAATATCAAATCCTATTTCGCTCAGCCCCATTTTCACTACTGACCCAACGAGAGAGACTAACAAAAACCCATTCGTTACATTATACCCAACCATTTTGAAATCGTTCATACCAACTGTAGCGAGTACATTTTCTTGGCAATAAATAACTTGCCCATAATAACTTGGGCGTGGCTTTATTCCCGTTTACTGAACATAATAGAACGCCGGCTTTATACTACACTTACCTTTGGACCCCATTTATCTTGGCAAGTTTGTTACAGCCCTAATGTCTAGGTATTTCTGTAAGGAGTTTTTCTATGAGCGTGTTAGGTCAATCGTCCAGAACGTACTCAAAAGTAACCACATGAGCTTTGGTTTCCCCAAATATTTAAATCGCTAGATTTGCCCTCATTATGTCACGCGAAAAATTGTCCATACTGAGAAGAGTTAGTTCACACATTTATTATATATAGCGTTTTCATGACAATCAAGTCAAGTCACTGCGTCATTGTGTGTCAGAGGTGCCAAACCGAAACAGAAACGCAACTAAGTATATTTTGACGCGGTAGGGCGAATCTAACGATTTAAATCTTTGCCACTGTCATCAGTTTCATGACAGCCGTCACAGCGGCCGTTAATTGTAGCCACCGCTCTTCTAGGAAACCGTATCTTTACAAACTCAATTTACCAATGAGTAGCCAGGATAAAATAAAAATAAAATAAATAAAATTATGTTTATTTATCCCCACAAATTACATTCTTATTTCTTAAAATACTAAAGACATAATAAGTTGACACTTTGACAGGTATTTAGACAATTTGATGATGTCAATTTGATGTTTTTTTTAGGATGTCACAACATTCGTATTTCAATTGTGGTCCGTACCCAACGCATCCAATGACAAACTTTGTAGTTATTAACGCGAGTCGCGTCGTGTAGTTACAGACCGCTATTGAAATACTATTAATGATGTGACATTCACACATCACAAATCATCATATAATAGTACATTATGATATAAGTGCGGTAAGTTGAAAATCACAGCCGAGGCGCTATTGCCCCAGCCGTAGGCGAGGGCTGCAAGCCGCTGGGGTCGCGGATTGTCCGAAGGGGTTACCGCGGCCCTGGCATAGGCAACTGAAGGAACACGGGTGGGTTTTAGTCAGTAAAAGTCTGACACGCCCTTCCGCTCCACCCAGAGCGGGAGAAGTTATTTGATGATTTCCCACCCTCAAAAAAAAAAAAAAAAGGCGAGGGCTACAAGAAAGCAGAGGCTGTAATAATCAAAGCGCACGTATGTCATACGACGTTTTAACATTTTTGCGAGAAAAAGCCGAAAATACTTTCGAATTTTTACTCACATGGCCACTTGAGCGTCTTTTTAGAAATGCCAGCAAGTTGGAGTATTACTAGATATAGATATAGACGTGCTTTTTAGCATTGAATAGTAGCACCACAATGATTGACTTATATTTTTGAGAAAGTTCCATGAAATACACACTTTCTGAAAGTGAATTTGCATCTTTGCTTGTTTTCCATATGATGAAATTTTGATACGCTTGTAAGTATCTATCGGTCGATTTTTCGGGCAAGAAGCTTAGAGTAGCCTTTTTTGCTGCCTCTGAGACTTCTGGCGGTGTCGAATTAAGGCTCTTACAGACAGAGGCGATATCGCGAGCGATATTGCGATATCGCCTCTGTCTGTAAGAGCCTTTAATAAATTCATCATTACTTGACGACATTTTCAAATAAAAACAATACAGTGAAAAGAAAAAAGCGCGCGGAATAATTTTTACTTGTTCACAAATTAGCGATGCGTGCGCATCAGCGCCTTTTAGGGTTCCGTACCGAAATGGTAAAAAAGGAACCCTTATGGTGTGACTCAGTCTGTCTGTCTGTCTGTCTGTCACGGCTGGATATCTCAAGAACTACTAATGCTATCAACTTGAAATTTAAAACAGTTTTAGATGACGTTTACCCAACAATTTTGCAAATAAGAAAGAAGTAAAAATATTTATATTTTTTTTTGTAACAGGGACTGACCGGGGGTCTTAATAATTCAAAGTGGGGCTACTAGGGCATGTGGGGTATCATAAAAAAGAGCGCTGCTTGCACATTCTCAAACATTTTTTTATTTTTTTTTAGGCCGCATAGTTTTCGACTTTTGATGAAAAATTAAAAAACAAATACCGTTCCCCCCCTTATCTCCGAAGTTTGCAAAGATAAAAATCTGAAATTATTCTATGTGATAGAAGTTTATGTAAAGATTACAGGAAATATAAAACGATGTCTCTAAATAGCACACTTTTTCAGGAATCGGAACGGAACCCTCGGTGCGCGAGTCCGACTCGCTCTTGACCGGTTTTTTTTTAAGGCAAAAGCACAAAAACAGCCAGTATTACTAATAAAGTAAATTTATATTTTTTTGTTTTTACAGATTAAATTAATTAAATTAAGAATTAATTGTTTATTTTTTATATTTTATCGCCCAAAGTTAATTTTATTCATAAAATGTTGACCACTTTTCTGACATAAAAACTCTTTGCTAAGATTTAAAAAGTACCGTTCGTTTTAGACGGAGCATCTTGATAAACGCTACGTTTTAAAGAAACTCGTGCGTTTTACATTACAATAACGCACAAGTACGTAATGACATACATTACGATATTGAAATTGGTGAAATAAGAGACCCTTTACGAGCAAATGTGTTATAAACGGATATTTGAGTTCAACACTTACCTACATACTTTAAAGTAGCATTGTGGACGATTTACCTTGCAATACCCGAATGACATAATATTTTTCAAACAGGTGCTCTAAATCTCTAAATATTTTCTGTGTTCCGTTCCTTCAGTAGAAAATGGACAATAACTGTCCATCTATGCCCAACTCTCCAGGCAAAAGCAAAATCGGACAAAAACATTTCAACACAATCAAGTACTTCATAAATTCCGTTTGAACAATTTTCTGTTAGGTACTTACCCGGAATGAATTCAATTACTTACCAATTTCTGGGGAAGTTCAAGTGAACAAGCGTTGATAGGTGACAACGAGCCATCACAATTTAATTAACTTACATTAACATGGTGTGGGCTTGGGGGCTTGTGTCGATCGATCATGTTAAGCTATGGTTTCCACGGTTGGTCCGTGGATGGGTGACCATTTTTACATACCAAGACCCCTCCGTGCCTCGGAAAGCACGTTATTCCGTTGGTCCCGGCTGTCATTCGTGGATCTTTGACAGTCGTTACGGATCGTCAGAAACCTGAATGTCTGACAACCAGTCTTAACAAGGGTCTTCGTATTACTCAGTTGAGTTGTGGAGGTCAGATAGGCAGACGCTCCATGTAAAAAAGCTGCATCCTGTTAGACTGGAAGCCGACCCCAACATAGTTGGAAAAAGTCTAGGCAGATGATGATAACATGACGATGGTTCTTTTGTCGAGTCAGCATGAGATATTCTCGCATACCTTCTGGTTTGAGTTGATCAATACAACATGGTATTTGATAAGCGTTTGACACGTGTAGGTAAGTATATAACTTGATGAAATTGAAAGGCTTTTGAACGCAGGCAACCACGTCACAGAGGTTCTATTACAGTTCAATGAGAAACCATGGAGTTTCTTGCCGGTTCTTCTCCAAAGGAAACGACAAATTGTAACCGTGGATCTAACCTATAATGTTACATAAATGCCCATCTGGGACTTGTGAAATAAAATATTTTCAATTCGAATAAATATTTTTATAATTGCGAAAGTGAGTTTGTTTGTTTAGCTTTCATGCTAAAACGGCTGAACGGATTTGGATGAAATTTAGCACATGGGTAAACCATAACCTGGAGAAGGACATGGGCTAATTTTCATCCTAGATCGTAGACAAAGTCGCGGGCAACAGCTAATAAAAAACAATTCGGACTTCCACAGAACTTCCAAGCAGACACAAATGACCTTATTACAAAACAATTTATCTTTAAACCCAGGTATTCCAACAAAGTTAAAATTCTAATTACTTAAACTGATTGTCAAACCTAAGTTGTCAATTTTTCACTTTACTTCAATTGAAATAAGGTTTGAAATACAAATACAGGCTTGAACTTAACTTAGAACTCGGTTTGAAATGATACGGAAAACGACATGAAAGTCACCAGAAAACTCAAGAAAATGTCAATGCCGCTAAACCATTAAACAAACTGATATTCCTTCTATTTACGATATCTCCTACAAATACCAGCTATAGCTGATAAGAAAATCGTGGATAGCTTCTACTACGGCGAACCAAGGCACGAGATTCGATTACCGGGCCACTCGCTCGAGGCGCGAGCATAACAAGAAAAATGAATTTGTTCAAGTACCTATGCCTTCACTTTACCGTTCCTATGAATTTTTATACCGACTCTATGGCGAATTGACGTTATAGCTGGATGTCTTTGTGGAATCTTTGTGGCTTTTTTCAAGAATTTAGTCACCTATTGTTCATTATTTTGAAGTTCGACGTTTCAAAATTAATTGATAATTCAGTCAACCAATTAGCTAGCAACCAATTGGCTATTGATAATTCAGTCAACCAATTAGCTAGCAACCAATTGGCTATTGATAATTCAGTCAACCAATTAGCACAGGTTACGCTTGATAGTTTGTTAGTTATTTTTTTTGTTGATTTTCGTCCCGGAAATCGGGCGTTAGAGGAGGACAATCATGCTTGGGTGCTTTAAAATAATTTCAATAAGCAGTGATGTCATAAATGTCATAAAGATGTACTGATGACATAAATGTCGTAATGATATAAAATGTCGTAATATGTCATAGTGATCTAGTGATGACATAAAAGTCATAATGATGTAGTGATGACCTAAGTCATAATGATGTAAGTAGTATTGATATAAATGGCTCAGCCACTGCAGTGATCCCGGACCACCTTGCTGACTGGCTCTTATGGTTACGGCGGCATAAACTGACCACTCTTTATTTTGAACAAAAAAAAATACAAAAAGTTTTATGACCGACTTACATAAACACAAATTTAACAAAAACAATCAAACTTCAAAGTTTCTACTCCTTGTACAGTAAGCAACAGAAGTCGTTGAACATAATTTGTTTCCAATATTTCCTAATCATGATTATTTAGCATAAGTTACTGACTAAAGTAAATTACATTTTCGTTCATCATCTTCAACCCATCTTAGGTCCAGGTTTTTCTACAGGTACACCTCAGCCTAACCCTTTGGCGAATACAGGCGTCATAAGGGGTTATTGACTCGCTGCTCCATATTATAAGCCTACCCTACCTTAGGTACACATCGCATCTGTTACCAATAATAAAGTTTACTCTTTACAACCTAGTTGCGTACACTCTGTACCTTCCCAGCTAGGGGGCTTTAAATTAACTCATATTAACGGAAATAGAAACAGTGGAGGAGCTTGTGGCTAAGTAATAACAGCCACTCGGGTCGATTCGTCAGGTTAAGCTACGCTTGCCGCAGTTGGTCCGTGGATGGGTGACCATCTTTACATACTTCTCTGTGCCTCGGAAAGCACGTTAAGCCGTTGGTCCCGGCTGTCATTTGTGGATCTTTGACAGTCGTTACGGGTCGTCAGAACCCCGAAAGTCTGAGAACTAGTCTTACCAGTATCGTATTACGCAGTTACTGGGTTGTGAAGGTCAGATAGGCAGTCACTCCGTGTAAAATACTAATATTCAGCTGCATCTGTTAGACTGTAAGCCGACCCCCACATAGTTGGTAAAAGGCCAGGCAGATTGAAACAGTAATAATTCCTCAGGCATTAAGTCCGCCTTTGTACGGTATTTTTTTTACTTGTGCATAAAGATTTAATAAATAAATAAATAAATAAATGATAAAATTATATAATAGGTACAATATAAAATATTTTCAATTATCACACTATGAACAAACATCATTTCATTGCGTCAATCAGCAAGGTGCTGTCTGTACAGGATGCGAAGCATATATATATTTTTTTTTATTATAGTCCCTCAACATAATACCACAAACCACCAAAGAAAAAAAGTATAGAAAAATCATCGCCACACAGTCGAAGCGGAAATTCTATAAAAGATTTCTGTCCTTAAGGGCTCTTTAATACAATATTATTACGGTATAAAGGTGCTCTGGATTCGTTTCCGTTCGTCGACAGGAAAAGTGAATTTGTCGGGGACCGTCGGCTTCCGGGGAGGGGGGGGACGTTAAGTTCGTATCAGACTGGCGTGGCGTTTATCGGGCGTATACATCTGAAATTATGACGACACGGTTGGCGCAGTGGTTGAGCGATTGACTGCTGCGCAGCATGTCGCGGGTTCGATTCCCGCACGGAACAAATATTTGTACGACCTACAAGTATTTGTTCCGAGTCTGGGTGTTTTTCTATCTATAATATGTATGTATTTACAAAAAAAAAAAAAATGTATATAAGTAGTTTATCAGCCATCTCGTTACCATAACACAAGCATTAGGTTGCTTAGCTTGGGACTAGATGGCGTTGTGTGAAATGTCCAAGTATATTTATTATTTATATTTATTTATTTATTTATGGAAACGCTTGGCTGGACGACAGAATTTACCGGAGAGATAACAATTATTTAATTTTGATGACTTGTTAATAAATTGCGGGGTAGAAAATCTAGTACATAAGTACTAGGTACTACTAACATGGCAAAATGAAAATATGTTAGGGCCGTTTCAAAAGAATCTTATATGGGTTTAATAAATAATATAATGGTTAGGTTTTATAATGAATCTGATTGGATATTCTACGCTCTTATTATCCAATCAACCTTTCAACTTTCCCTTGGTTTCACGTACCAAGTCACCGATAAGCGTCGACAAGTTCCTATCTGAATTAGACGGCGCCGCTTCGCACTTGTTCGCGCTGATTTGGCAAAAAAATATGAAAACTGCTTGCGCTGATCAGCGGTGACGACCAACGTTGACAACTGGCGGTTGTAAGCGCCGACAAACGCTGACATATCGGGGCTGGTTACTGGTGAATACAACTGTACGTTGTATCCGTGCGTCAACATTGAAAGTTGTCGGTATAAAGTCGATCCATTCGCCTGTCTGTTAAAGCCCTTACTATGTATAGCTTTATGATTCTCATCCTGTCTGGCAGACACTTTTTTCTGTTTCAACTTTGTGCGAAGAAAGTTACATTAGTTTCTCTCTGCTATGAGCAACTGTTTTAAACTTGGCTGAATGTAATTGTGGAAGTGTCGTCTAAATCACGACTGTTTAAGTTGATGTGGAGAAAAATTAGGAATTTAATAATGTCACGCTTTAGGATATTTTTACTTGTACTTATTAGATTGCTTTTAACAAGCAAGTTTGTTTGTGAAACTTCGTCTGCGGATTTAGGTTTTTAATGATCGAGCACAGTTTATTCTGAAAAAAAGGAAGAAAGAAAAGTATTTTATTTGGGACACGCACAGGAAATACAGTAAAAAAGAGCATAATTATAAAACTAACAAAAGTAACATTAAAAAACAAACAAAAAACATAAGAAACAAAAATTAAACAAAAAAAAATTCCCGACAAAAGAAATTCAAAGTTTTACAGGTCAGGAAATGAGAACACAGTTCTTCAGGATAATCACTTTTATTTACTTTGGTTATACACTTCAAATCAATCTTACTCGACTAGAAACCAAACTACTTATATCTATAATACAGTCTGTGCTAAATGCGAGTGTCGCGTGTGCAATGCTTTCGTGCAATACGTTCAGCATCGTTCTCACATGTATAACTTAACATGAATGATGTAACCAATATTTTTGTATTCATATGTTGATTTAAAAGAGTGTCCGTGGAGTTTCTTGCCCGTTCTTCTCCATAGGTAATATGCCAAATAAGCGAGCCAGAGTCAAATAAGAATAGTCTATCAAGACACCATTTTGTTCTGCAATACTCGCGAACTTTATTACCAAAGCCTACTAATTTGACAGCTATCGTGTATTTGACAGCTATCGGCAGGACTAATTTGACAGGTATCGTGTGAAGTTGACAGCAAGCGCGATCCTATGCTTAGTTGGCTCGCATAGTACCTACTACGCTTTGTGATGGGCAACTAGCTTCATCTTTCTGACTGACCGACCCCTTGACAATTAAAAAGTGCCTTGTCGTGTATTGGTTTATTTGAAATAAATGCTTTGAGTTTGAGTTTTCAAGTGAACGAACTAATGTCAGAGTGAAATGATTTTTTTTTTCGCGATTTCAGGTTTGGTCCCATAATAAAAGTTGTTTGTTATCACGAGCACAATCATGTGTTTAGGTATCGATCACTAATTACCAGTCACCAGTTATTAAAAAAATACGTAGTAAAAAGGTAAAGTAGGTTGGGGCAAGTGCGGCGTAATCCATACTTCCATACTAATATTATAAATTCGAAAGTAACTCTGTCTGTCTGTCCGTCTGTCTGTCTGTCTGTCTGTCTGTCTGTCTGTCTGTCTGTCTGTCTGTCTGTCTGTTACCTTTTCACGCCTAAACTACAGAACGGATTTCGATAAAATTTGGCAAGGCTATAGATGGTATCCTGGGGACGGACATAGGCTTCTTTATTTTTCAAAAATAATCCTACAGGGGGTGATATAGGGGATGAAAGTTTGTATAGGAAACTCAGTATTTCTTAAGTTAGGGATATGAAAATTCAAATGTATGCTTTTGGTAGGAAATAAAGAAATATGCGGTTCAGCGTTTTTGAAAAATCATCCCTTAAGGGGGTAAAATAGGGGTTGATTTTAAAATTTACAAAACTGCACGGATTTCGATAAAATTTGGCAAGGATATATATGGCATCCTGGAGAAGGACATACGCTACTTTTTATCTTAAAAAATGATCCTACAGGGGGTGATATAGGGGATGAAAGTTTGTATTGGAAACCCAGAACTACTGAACGGATTTCGATAAAATTTTGGTAAGGCTATAAGATGGTATCCTCGGGATGGACACAGGCTACTTTTTTTCAAAAATAATGCTACAAGAGATGATATAGGGGATGAAAGTTTGTATGGGAAACTCAGTATTTCTTAAGTTAGGGATATGAAAATTCAAATGTATGGTTTTGGTAGGAAATAAAGAAATACGCGGTTCAGCGTTTTTGAAAAATCATCCCCTAAGGGGGTAAAATAGGGGTTGATTTTAAAATTTACAAAACTGCACGGATTTCGATAAAATTTGACATGGCTATATATGGCATCTTGGGGAAGGACATAGGCTACTTTTTGTCTTAAAAAATAATCGTGCAGGGGGTGATATAGGGGATGAAAGTTTCTACGCGGAACCCAGCATTTCTTAAGTTAGGGATACGAAAATTCAAATTTATGCTTTTGGTAGGAAATAAAGAAATATGTGGTACAGCGTTTTTGAAAAATCATCCCCTAAGGGGGTACAATAGGGGTTGAATTTAAAATTCACAAATAATATTAAAATGTTTGTGTACCTACCTCTTTTTAAAATATTTAAGGTATTTTAAATGTAGTCATAGTTCGTATCTTGAGGTAACATTTAGTCTTGAGATAACAATTAACTTATGAACGAGTGGACACTCGGTCAAAAGTTATTTCTTATTAGAGCGTGACTGGAATAATACATTTTAACTAAGTAAACAAAGTACCCCAGCCGCGTATGTCTGTCTGTTTGAATGCGATAATGTCTAAAAGTACCGAACGGATTTTCATACGGTTTCCACCAATAAACGGAGTGATTCAGTGTATAATTCATTGAAGTTTTGTATAAATTGGCTGAAATATGACGACGATTGTTGAAGGTGTCGGAAAAAATCATTAACATTAGCTTTAAGTCCCCCATACACGGTAACGATATATCGCAGCGATTTGAGTTTGCACAGTTATATCGGACGGCCCTATGTTTTCCACATGAACGTTCCCATGGGATATTTTCCGACATCCACGCGGGCGAAGCCGCGGGCAAAAGCTAGTATTTTATAAGTTCACTTTGCACTCCGACAACGTTGATACTGTGACAATTTTTAAATAATTTGTTTCAGTAAGTACTACATTACCTGATGAATAATCTCCTTCCATTTCGAGCAACCTTTACAGTTTTTTAGGTATTTCATTGAGTTTTTAAAAGCTTCTCTCTAGCCGCACTTTCCCAACGAAATGGGGCAAGAGCGGCAGTCGTAAAAATACTAGTAAATGACTTCAAAGTAGTGATTTCAAAGTGACTTTAGTCGTTAATTGTGCCAAAAATGCTAACACTATACATCAACAAAATAATAATAAATTATAATCAGAACGACCGATCCATTAAGTTCAGCAAAAGATATCCTCAAGTTGCGAAGAGAGCTGACACAATATTTTCCCGGGACCGAAGTCCGAATCCATTGGGACACTAGCCAGGTTACAGCACTGTTCATCTTGTTAATCTCCTCAATCACTAACGCAGTGACAAGTTACCTTGATTGGGGACTTTCAAGGATATTCTATGGTTGGTTTTGTAAGGCAGGTGACCATTTGGATGCCTAAAGATTTTAAACTTGAAATAATAAACCTAGATACAAAGAAAATTGGCCAATATAACTTTTTAATCAAAGACAATTCGTGCACTCATTTAAGAATCATCATAATTCTTACAGCTAGGCCGCAGTAGATGTTATCTATATAAATAAAAAGAGAAGTCCTGACTGACTGATTGACTGACTCATCAACGACCAGCCCAAACTCTTGGACTTACAAGGAATTCCCGGTAGTACTTTTCCGTGGGATATTTTCCGACATCCACGCGGGCGAAGCCGCTGGCAAAAGCTAGTTTTGTATATTGCTCCAATTTCACAGAATATAATA
Source organism: Cosmia trapezina (assembly GCA_905163495.3). NCBI lineage: Eukaryota > Metazoa > Arthropoda > Insecta > Lepidoptera > Noctuidae > Cosmia > Cosmia trapezina. Next base: position 3,008,970 of record LR991029.1, on the reverse strand, counting down.
AATTCAATTTCACACTCCTAAACCACTTTAAAAAAAAACTCAATAAACACTCGAATGAGAAACTTAATTCAAAAATACTCAGAAAAATTAGATATCAGTTCAGATTCAAGTAATATGAACATGATTGTTATTAAACTTGAATAAATAAGTCAAAACATTTGAAATGCCATATATAAGTACATAGAAATCATCGTAAATAAGAAATTGAATCGCCCTGTGTCTAGACTTTTAACGATTCCAACGTGATGCTATCAAGATACGATGAGAATTTTATCTGTATAACTCTTTTCTAATCCATTGCTTCTCTGCTATCGTGTGTACACTGATGTTCGGATCAAAAGCGTCGATGGATACTGTGACCATCGAAATAATATTCCATAACAGGGTTCCGTAGTACGAGGTGCTAATGGAAGAGGGTAGGAGCAGTCACGAAGTCGCAATTAGATCGAAGCGCGCAACGGAACCCTTTGCTCGTAATTTGACGTAGTTAGAGCAAATGTGTCGGTACATTGACCCAATACTGGGGAAGTTTGTTGAGGAAACTTGTAGATATATCAGATACCGATTTAATCAATTGTGTAGGGTGTTGATTAGGTTTCATTTGGTTGTAACTTTGTATGGGAAGTGATACGTAGGTTCGAATGTCGTTTTTGCGAAGGTCGCCATTTCGAAAAAATTTGCGAGTGGTACGCCAGTTCGAAAACTCATTATATCGAAAACCGCTATATTGAATGACGCTATCACGAAGGTCGCCGTTTCGAAAAGTTTTGCGAGCATTACGCCAGTTCGAAAGTCATGGTATCGAAATACGATGTTGAGTTAATTTGTCTGGGAATCGAACTCACGACCCCAATGAGATGAGACACAGAGATCATCGTCTTTTGATTTGGTTTGGGAAAAAAAGAAAAAAAGAAAGACAAATCAACTCAACATCGGACTTCGATACCATGACTTCCGAACTGGCGTACTGCTCGCAAAATTTTTCGAAATGGCGACCTTCGCAAAAACGACATTCGAACCTACGTATCACTCCCCTTTGTATGATAGGCGTGGAAATGAGACGAGAAGTCAGGCTGTCATCGAACTGGATGTAGGAACTGGATGAAAGAACTGGACGTAGGAGTCTAAATATATTTCAATTAATCTCATTATAATTTATTTTTGACACTTTGTTATTGTTTGATATTTTACATATGCTCGGACTTTTAATTAGCTGAAGTAATATGACACTTCTTACCTGTCATTTCTATAAAAATATTCCAATTTGATAGCGAAATGACAGTAAAAATGACATTAGAAGTGTCATTTTACAGCATCTAATTAAAAGTCCAACCATAGACATGTATTTTGTAATTCAATTTGTACGCCATAGTTGGCAAAACTAGTTCGTACGGTTAGCAACAGAAGTCGGTTAACACTGCTACTTTTTGACGTCATCTAAATTAACACAAAATTATATGATAACCTGCATTTTTGAATTTCATATATTAGATAAGCGTTAATTATCTTTAAAATTTAAATCTGTTCCGATTTTAATGAAGTATTTTTTCTCAATAATTAAGATTTAGAAAACTCAAGTGTTAATCGACTTTTGTTGCTGACTGTACATTTTTATAATTTAAATACAAAAAAAAAACGCATGTTTTTTGACAAATAAATTATCTTTACCTCTATCTCTATCTACAGGGTGAAATTTTAATCGTTTTAATCCTCTTAAGGGGTCATTGTACTAATCATTATGAACAACTTTTACTATGGGACCAAACCTGAAATCGCGAAAAAAAATCAGCTGCTCCCTACATTTTGAAAAGTTGTTCATAATGATGAGTATAATGACCCCTTAGGAGGATTAAAACGATTAAAATTTCTATAGGCTCCTTTAAAAAGGTGCGTGTCGCGCTCGTTTCTTCCGAGCCTTATGTCACTGATATTATTGCCATTACGGGTATATCCTCGATGTGACTGATACAACAGTGTGGACGCAGGAATCGAGAAACCTCTGCTCAGCAGCGGGTGAAGTCAGGATGTGATCATTCACATCCTGACTTCACCCGCTGCTGCCACAACTGTGGCCCGACTACTGCACATAGATAGAATAGTGATATTATAATAAAAGTAAGATTTTTACTTATAATATCATTAGATAGAATGTATTGGAATAGTAATCCTACTTAATATTATAAAAGTGAAAGTTTGTGAAGATGTTTGGATGTTTGTTACTCAATCACGCGAAAACGGCTGAACGGATTTGGCACACAGATAGTTTATAACCTGGATTACATAATAATACTTTTTATCTCGGTAGTAGGTTCCCGTGGGATAATTTCCGACATCCACGGCACGGTTTGACGGCACGGTTGGCGCAGTGGTTGAGCGATTGATTGCTGCGCAGTATGTCACGGGTTCGATTCCCGCACGGAACAAATATTTGTACGGCCTACAAGTATTTGTTCCGAGTCTGGGTGATTTTCTATCTATAATATGTATGTATTTACAAAAAAAAATGTATATCAGTAGTTTATCAGCCATCTCGTTACCATATCACAAGCATTAGGTTGCTTAGCTTGGGACTAGATGGCGTTGTGTGAAATGTCCAAGGATATTTATTTATTATTATTATTTATCCACGCAAGCGAAGCCGCGGGCAACATCTAGTTATTAATAAAGGGCCTGTTTTTGTTTCAGTACTCAGATAGATACTACTTACTTACCATGGGAATTCAAAAATGGAACAGATTTTTTTGTTACAAAATCATGTAATAAAGTTGTATACTTACTGAAAGGTGGAGCTCGTGGCTAAGTAATAACAGCCGCACGGGTCGATCCGTCAGGTTAAGCTACGCTTGCCGGGGTTGGTCAGTGGATGGGTGACCATCTTTACATATCGAGATTCCTCCGTGCCTCGGAAAGCACGTTAAGCCGTTGGTCCCGGCTGTTATTCGTGGATCTTTGACGGTCGTTACGGGTCGTCAGAAGCCCGAAAGTCTGACAACCAGTCTTACCAAGGGGTATCGTATTACCCAGTTACTGGGTTGTGGAGGTCAGACAGGCAGTCGCTCCATGTAAAATACTGGTATTCAGCTGCATCCGGTTAGACTGGAAGCCGACCCCAACATAGTTGGGAAAAGGCTAGGCAGATTGATTGACTTACTGAAAAGTATCTGGAAGTAGTGAAAAGGGCCACTGAAGTACTATTTGAGGCGATTAGACAAGCATTAGTTCAATTTTGTTGTAAATTCCAAATAATAACTATCATACCAAAAACACTTGTCCAAAAAACCTTAATTTAGCAGACCTGTCAAGCATTACAAAACACACAGATAATGGAAATGCACCGTTTTGTCCCACTGTGCGCTACAGATCCCGGTCCATGCAGTAAGAGGCTTAGCCGGACACCATTGAGTTATTGAGTTTGTATTGTCAACGACGTGCAATCATGCTGTCCTTGTCTTCAACCTCCCTTTCTCGTTTTAAAGTATGGCTGATCTGTTTTGGACAGGATAAGGTTGATTTATTTTGGTAAGATATAGGAGTAACGGGACTAAGCATCCATCTGGTGGACCCATGGCTGTCAGCTGTACCTTCCAACATTTAACATTTACTTACGACATTTACTTTGGACTAGACGCAAAACATTCTGACCTCAGGGACAAAGACAAAGTGACATTCTGACAGCGCTATTGATGGTGCAAAACTAAAAAAATGTATTAGATTGATATAAGCTACTGAAAACTTAGGTACGAGTATTTAAATCCAGTTGAAAAACGTTATAGAAATACGAAACTCTTTGAAAGGTTTTTTTTTTATTTTTTTTATTCTTTGTTTAATTAGGGACTTTTGTAACCGCAATGCGTATGACAGTCCCATCGTACCCTAAATACACACTGCTACAGCTTACATTTTTGGGTCATGAACCTGAACAGACTCTTCGCATCATCACCATTTGGCTAAGACAGAATTTTTTGAAAGGTTATATCAATCCAGTTGAGAAACGTTTTAGAAATACGAAACTCTTTGAAAGGTTATGTCAATCCAGTTGAAAGAAGTTGTAGAAATACAAAACTCTTTGAAAGCCTTTGTCAATTCAGTTTAAAGACGTTGTAGTAATACGAAACTCTTTGAAAGCTTATGTCAATTGAGTTGAAAAACGTTTTAGAAATACGAAACTCTTTGAAAGCTTATGTCAATTGAGTTGAAAAACGTTTTAGAAATACGAAACTCTTTGAAAAGCTTATGTCAATTGAGTTGAAAAACGTTTTAGAAATACGAAACTCTTTGAAAAGCTTATGTCAATTGAGTTGAAAAACGTTTTAGAAATACGAAACTCTTTGAAAAGCTTATGTCAATTGAGTTGAAAAACGTTTTAGAAATACGAAACTCTTTGAAAAGCTTATGTCAATTGAGTTGAAAAACGTTTTAGAAATACGAAACTCTTTGAAAAGCTTATGTCAATTGAGTTGAAAAACGTTTTAGAAATACGAAACTCTTTGAAAAGCTTATGTCAATTGAGTTGAAAAACGTTTTAGAAATACGAAACTCTTTGAAAAGCTTATGTCAATTGAGTTGAAAAACGTTTTAGAAATACAAAACTCTTTGAAAGCCTTTGTCAATTCAGTTTAAAGACGTTGTAGTAATACGAAACTCTTTGAAAGCTTATGTCAATTGAGTTGAAAAACGTTTTAGAAATACGAAACTCTTTGAAAAGCTTATGTCAATTGAGTTGAAAAACGTTTTAGAAATACGAAACTCTTTGAAAAGCTTATGTCAATTGAGTTGAAAAACGTTTTAGAAATACGAAACTCTTTGAAAAGCTTATGTCAATTGAGTTGAAAAACGTTTTAGAAATACGAAACTCTTTGAAAAGCTTATGTCAATTGAGTTGAAAAACGTTTTAGAAATACGAAACTCTTTGAAAAGCTTATGTCAATTGAGTTGAAAAACGTTTTAGAAATACGAAACTCTTTGAAAAGCTTATGTCAATTGAGTTGAAAAACGTTTTAGAAATACGAAACTCTTTGAAAAGCTTATGTCAATTGAGTTGAAAAACGTTTTAGAAATACGAAACTCTTTGAAAAGCTTATGTCAATTGAGTTGAAAAACGTTTTAGAAATACGAAACTCTTTGAAAAGCTTATGTCAATTGAGTTGAAAAACGTTTTAGAAATACGAAACTCTTTGAAAAGCTTATGTCAATTGAGTTGAAAAACGTTTTAGAAATACGAAACTCTTTGAAAAGCTTATGTCAATTGAGTTGAAAAACGTTTTAGAAATACGAAACTCTTTGAAAAGCTTATGTCAATTGAGTTGAAAAACGTTTTAGAAATACGAAACTCTTTGAAAAGCTTATGTCAATTGAGTTGAAAAACGTTTTAGAAATACGAAACTCTTTGAAAAGCTTATGTCAATTGAGTTGAAAAACGTTTTAGAAATACGAAACTCTTTGAAAAGCTTATGTCAATTGAGTTGAAAAACGTTTTAGAAATACGAAACTCTTTGAAAAGCTTATGTCAATTGAGTTGAAAAACGTTTTAGAAATACGAAACTCTTTGAAAAGCTTATGTCAATTGAGTTGAAAAACGTTTTAGAAATACGAAACTCTTTGAAAAGCTTATGTCAATTCAGTTGAAAGACGTTGTAGAAATACGAAATTCTTTGAAAGCTTATGTCAATCCAGTTGAAAGACGTTGTAGAAATACGAAATTCTTTGAAAGCTTATCAATCCAGTTGAAAGACGTTGTAGAAATTGCTAGTTGCCTAGCCTTCTGAACTTATTGGTACCTGAATCGTTAAGGCGACGCTATCTGACTTTTGATGATTTTAAACTGAAGATCACGTCTAAACGAGTAGTGTTAATGATTTGGAAAAAATATATGTTAAATTAGAGCATTATCCTAATATGTAAATATTTTAGATTATGTTTATATTACATAGTGTAATTAATTTGTAAAGTTATGTCTAACGCAGATAAAAAACTGAGAATCACGCAAAAACTGTCAAGCGTATTTTTATGAAACCTTCACCATTTTAAAGATAATTTAATTATTTATCTTTTAGTATACGTGTTTTATTAAAATGCCATTTGTTTTACGTATAATAAATTAATAATGCGTCTAATTTGGGACAGCGCTCCTTGATGGGCGAGTCCTATTACTGGCTGGACGTACGACGCGTTGCGTGGGCTCAGCACAGAACGCGCAAGCTAACCACTCAAGGTCATTGGCGTATAGTTGCGCCTTAACACGGAGTGGACATGCTTGGTTTTCAATGCTCATTACTTCTCTGTACCTATTTAGAAACTTTTTCCTTGCAATGGTTTCAATAAAAATCAATCTGCCTAGCCTTCTCCAACTATGTTCGGGTCGGCTTCCAGTCAAACCGGATGCACCTGAATACCAGTGTTTCACATGGAGCAATAGCAATGGTCTTAATACGTAACTACTGAGTTAAGCTGCACGATTACTGACAAATGTGTGCACTGACTTGACAGGTCCATGCACTCAATCTGTGTGGTTCTTTCCTCAAAAGACATTTCAGACACCAATAGTCTTCTCATGATCTGACCAAGATTATGTCTGGACTTCAAAAGAGACATCTAAGTTTTGTCTTCCTTTCTTCTAAGAGTACCTGGTCAGATAGGAAACGCTGGCCTCATCTAGTTTTTAAAATACAATTGATGTGTAAACCTACATACAGAAATAAAATCATTCATAATTTAATCCATACTAATATTATAAATTCGAAAGTAACTCTGTCTGTCTGTCTGTCTGTCTGTTACCTTTTCACGCCTAAACCACTGAACGGATTTCGATAAAATTTGGCAAGGCTATAGATGGTATCCTGGGGACGGACATAGGCTACTTTTTTTTTCAAAAATAATCCTACAGGGGGTGATATAGGGGATGAAAGTTTGTATGGGAAACTCAGTATTTCTTAAGTTAGGGATGTGAAAATTAAAATTTATGTTTTTGATAGGAAATAAAGAAATATGCGGTTCAGCGTTTTTGAAAAATCATCCCCTAAGGGCGTAAAATATAGTAAAATAGGGGTTGATTTTAAAATTTACAACACTGCACGGATTTCGACAAAATTTGGCAAGGCTATAGATAGCATCCTAGGAAACGACATGAGCTACTTTTTGTCTTAAAACATAATCGTACAAGGGGTGATATAAGGGATGAAAATTTGTATGGGAAACCCAACATTTCTTAAGTTAGGGATATGAAAATTCAAATTTATGCTTTTGGTAGGAAATAAAGAAATATATGGTACAGCGTTTTTGAGGGGGTACAAATAGGGGTTGACAAATGTTTGTGTACCTACCTCTTTTTAAGAGATTTAAGGGATTGGAAATGTAGTCATAGTTCGAATCTTGAGGTAACATTTAGTCTTTATTTCATTCGGCGTTTTTACGAGGAAATTATTTGAACGAGTGGACACTCGGACAAAAGTTATTTGTTATTAGAGCGTGACTGGCATAATAAATTTTAAGTAATTAACAAAGTCCCCCCGCCGCGTAAGTCTGTTTGTTTGAATGCGATAATGTCAAAAAGTACCGAACGGATTTTCATACGGTTTTCTCCAATGAACGGAGTGATTCAGGGTAATTCATTATAGTTTTGTGTAAATTGGCTGAAATATGACGACGACTGTTGAAGATGTCGGAAAAAATCATGCCGACTGGTAGCTTTATGCCTACTATACACGGTAAATGATAAATGATTTATTTTCTGTAAGTAGGTTTGTACAAACACTTTTACACGTCAAACATATTTAACGATATATCGTAGCGATTTGAGTTTGCACAGTTATATCGGACGGCCCTATGTTTTCCACATGAACATTCCCATGAGATATTTTCCGACATCCACGCGGGCGAAGCCGCGGGCAAAAGCTAGTAACTTCATATACTTCTAATTAAAATAATACAAACCACACGCACCTCGAGGCGCATATTAACAACAACTACTGACTGAAGCCGGGTGCCCGGATAGCTAGTGTAGACGCTAAACACGGTCACAATTCAATCCGACTTGGTACCGCGGTCGCCCACTAATGACTCGACCAGCCTGGCCAATCGTGATTTATATGCCGACACCGACGGCTATAAATGTGGTATAATTTATGCACTAATAGCGGGGACTACCAACATTTCAGCTTTATGCGTCCTGTGCTGGATACAGTCACTCCAACCATCCCTTTAAGGGACGGTCAAAGGAGATTATTGACATAAGCAGAGTAGGAATGATGACTAATAATTTATGTACTAATAGCGGGGACTAACAACATTTCAGCTTTATGCGTCCTGTGCTGGATACAGTCACTCCAACCATCCCTTTAAGGGACGGTCAAAGGAGATTATTGACATAAGCAGAGTAGGAATGATGACTAATAATTTATGTACTAATAGCGGGGACTAACAACATTTCAGCTTTATGCGTCCTGTGCTGGATACAGTCACTCCAACCATCCCTTTAAGGGACGGTCAAAGGAGATTATTGACATAAGCAGAGTAGGAATGATGATTTTTCTAAGTCGATGAAGGGAGAAAATTAATTTTCTCTTTTGTCTATTTTTATTTGTCTCAAATTAGGAGGGAGCCTATACAAGTTCAAAATGGCTGAACTAATAATTTATGTACTAATAGCGGGGACTAACAACATTTCAGCTTTATGCGTCCTGTGCTGGATACAGTCACTCCAACCATCCCTTTAAAGGACGGTCAAAGGAGATTATTGACATACGCAGAGTAGGAATGATGATTAATAATTTATGTACTAATAGCGGGGTCTAACAACATTTCAGCTTTATGCGTCCTGTGCTGGATACAGTCACTCCAACCATCCCTTTAAGGGACGGTCAAAGGAGATTATTGACATAAGCAGAGTAGGAATGATGACTAATAATTTATGTACTAATAGCGGGGACTAACAACATTTCAGCTTTATGCGTCCTGTGCTGGATACAGTCACTCCAACCATCCCTTTAAGGGACGGTCAAAGGAGATTATTGACATAAGCAGAGTAGGAATGATGACTAATAATTTATGTACTAATAGCGGGGACTAACAACATTTCAGCTTTATGCGTCCTGTGCTGGATACAGTCACTCCAACCATCCCTTTAAGGGACGGTCAAAGGAGATTATTGACATAAGCAGAGTAGGAATGATGATTTTTCTAAGTCGATGAAGGGAGAAAATTAATTTTCTCTTTTGTCTATTTTTATTTGTCTCAAATTAGGAGGGAGCCTATACAAGTTCAAAATGGCTGAACTAATAATTTATGTACTAATAGCGGGAACTAACAACTTTGCAGCTTTATGCGTCCTGTGCTGGATACAGTCACTCCAACCATCCCTTTAAGGGACGGTCAAAGGAGATTATTGACATAAGACTAATAGGGATGATGACTAATAATTTATGTACTAATAGCGGTAACTAACAACTTTTCAGCTTTATGCGTCCTGTGCTGGATACAGTCACTCCAACCATCCCTTTAAGGGACGGTCAAAGGAGATTATTGACATAAGCAGAATAGGGATGATGACTAATAATTTATGTACTAATAGCGGTAACTAACAACTTTTCAGCTTTATGCGTCCTGTGCTGGATACAGTCACTCCAACCATCCCTTTAAGGGACGGTCAAAGGAGATTATTGACATAAGCAGAATAGGGATGATGACTAATAATTTATGTACTAATAGCGGTAACTAACAACTTTTCAGCTTTATGCGTCCTGTGCTGGATACAGTCACTCCAACCATCCCTTTAAGGGACGGTCAAAGGAGATTATTGACATAAGCAGAATAGGGATGATGACTAATAATTTATGTACTAATAGCGGTAACTAACCACTTTGCAGCTTTATGCGTCCTGTGCTGGATACAGTCACTCCAACCATCCCTTTAAGGGACGATCAAAGGAGATTATTGACATAAGCAGAATACGGATGATGACTAATAATTATACACATCGTCGTATCTTATTGGGTCCCAAAGAAAAGAACAGAGCATCACTCGTCGAGCCCTTCTCATACCACAGCTACATTTACCCACTTTCATAGGTACAAAAGATATCTATTACCTCCGAGGTACCTGCCCGCTAACTCCTCTTCCTCAAACCGAGACGTTACGCGCACCTGCTACGAACTTTCGATATTCGAACGCGAAAACGATAATTGGTTTCGATTCCAACGGTTGTTTGTAAAATAGAGGACCAATTAAATTTTGTTTGAACTTACCTTGGCGTGACAGGGGAACGGAGGCGCTTGCCACAATGTTAGAAAGTGATTTAGTAGGCTTTAAGCCAGGTAAGTTATTGCACTATACAGGATGATTTTTTAATGACCAGCCAAATTTTCACAGGGTGTTCTACCCATGAATATGAACAACTTTCACTATGGGACCAACTTTGAAATCGCAAAAAAAATATCAGCTGTTTCATACATTTTGATCGAGTAGGTATTGAACTTTTGTAGGAAACCGCTGGTTTTTTTTTCTTGATTTCAAAGTTGGTCCCATAGTGAAAGTTGTTCATATTCATGGGTAGAACATCCTGTGAAAATTTGGCTGGTCATTAAAAAATCACCCAGTATAACATCAATCTGCTTCTATTTCTCCGCCAAAAGCCATGAGTGGTAACGGGTCTGATTGTAAAGGTGCGCGTCACCCATTGTAGCTGTTTTTAAGGGTTCCGTACCAAAATGGTAAAAAGGAAAACTTATGGTGCGACTTAGGCTGTCACAGCTGGATATCTCAAGAACTACTCATGCTATCAACTTGTTTGGAAGTTTTAGATGGACATTTACCTAACTAAACTACTTTTCAAACAAGAAAGATTTTTTTTTTGCAACAGGGACTGAAAGGGGCTTTTAAAAATTCGAAGGGGGGGCTACTAGGGCATGTGGGGTATCATATGAAAGAGCGCTGTTTGCACATTCTTAAAGTTTTTTTTTTTCTTTTTTTTAGGCCGTATAGTTATCGACTTTTGATGAAAACTGTAAAAATAATACCCTTATCTCGGAAGTTTGCATAGAGAAAAATCTGAAATTATTCTATGTGCTATCAGACACGTCAGAGACGTCGTTTTATTTTTCCTGTAATTTTTACAGAAACTTATAGAAGTTAAAATAAGCTATACAGTATTCTCTCCTTTCTCCCCATAATCCATCCAAAGGTTGTCTGTAAAAGATCGCTTTTAGCGATAAGACCGCCCATTGTGTCACCCTATGTAAAATTTCAACATTTATATCTGTAATTTTTATGGTGTGCATAATAAAGAGTATTCTATCTATCTATCTATCTATCTATAGTTAAGCTAAATAGCACAATTTTTCAGAAATCGGAACGTAACCCTGGTTGCGCGAATCCGACTCGCTTTTGACCGGTTTTTTGCTATACACCTTTTGGTAAGTAATATTTTCTATGCTACAAGGTAAAGTTAACAAGCAGCAGTAAATAATGTGGCACAACCCGCACAACGCATTTTAATACAAATCCGGATTCGTAAGTACGTCATTTCCGACAATTTATACCTGTGTGATAATCTCTTCTTTCTACAAATTGATGGACCATATTAAGAATACGAACGGACGCGTATTGTATCTATAATATTTCGCGTCATCATGTCATAAGTCATAAGCCATTTAATCATTTGTTAACATAGGTACAATAATAGTTGTTAAAAAAAAAAATACAAGCGCGCTATGCTATGCCAGAAGGCGTACAAATATTTATAGATGGCATTTAAACCTAATTTATTAATAAGTTACATAATTAAAATAATTTAATATCTCAAAAATAAAAAATAAAATAAGAAAATATTAATGTCAAAAGGAAAAAATATAAAAAAAAATAAGTTTACTACATCAATAATCAATAAACAAAAAAAGTGCGAAAAAAAAAATAATAATATAACAATTCAATAATACAAAAATGTCACGTGTCAAAAAGAAAAAGAAATAATCACAGTCAACGAGTACCAAGTAATTAAAGTAAAAAAAAACAGTCATTGCAATTTGTCTGCCAAAAACTCTGAAATGTCGTAATACGCATCTGGCAACGTTGTGCAATTTCGTATCGGGTCAAACTAATCAAATCAAATGCACCTATGCGCGCGACGATGGGAAGAGACCAGACGGAATGACCATAATGCCTTGGAAGTTGGGTAGGCCTTCGGTGTGGGATGCAACCTGTGTCGACACCCTCGCGCCATCCCATCTTCCTAGCACGGCGTGCTGCGTTGGAGCGGCTGCTGCAGGTGCAGAAAACCTCAAACGGCGCAAATATAACAACCTTATTGGAAGCTATTTGTTTGAGCCGTTTGGGGTTGAAACACTAGGGCCTTGGGGTCCGAGTGCTCATCGAGTATTTTGGGACATCGCCAAGCGGTTGGTCGACTCCACACGGGACCAGAGAGCTGGCCTATTTGTAGACCAAAGAATTAGCATTGCCATCCAGCGTGGCAATGCCGCCAGTCTTTTGGGCATTTTGCCACTGACAGCGATGCGGACGAATTTTTTGATGCCCTATGAGCTCTTTTTTATTTTTTTTTATACCTACTTGTACATAGTATAAATAATTTAATATTACCATTGATTGTGTAAAATAATGCACCTAACAAAATAAAGTCTTTATCTATTTTAAATTCAAATAAGTAATTAGGTAATCTATGAATTTCTTAAACTAATAAATCCAATAATACGTAAAAGTGACATGTTTACATGGAACTAAGATCCTACGTAAAACGCATTGGAAAAATAGTTGGTGTTCCATGTAAAAATAAAATAAAAAAATAAATGTCATGCAACGTTGCCAAACATATCGAGGGTCAATTGTTGCTACAGCCAGCTGTATGTGTGAGCATGCAAGCGGGAGAGGTGTGATCCTGATTTACGTGTGTGTCGTATTGCTTTTAAAGGTGCGGACAGATATGATTCAGTGTTTACTTAGCAGACCGACTGTAGTCAGTGCTAACAGTTTTTGAAAGTGTTGTTACGAATGAAGATAAATATCAATTTAGGCTAGGATTATACCAGTATCCCTCTATAGCCTAGCATCATATTTCTACGTATACCGGGCTGAACGTGATCAGTCATCCGACGAAGCCCGAGCTGCATACGAAGTTCTCCGAACTTGGCTCGGGCTTCGTCTCGTCAGCTCTCGTCGAACGACTGTATGATGTATAGACTGTGGTGATACTGGGACCTATTCCAAAATTCGTTTAGACCATTTTCCATCTTCAATATCGTTTTCAAAGTATCAGCTACCAAGTTAAATAGCAAGAAGACAATTCAATTACCTATTTTTGTAAAAAAAAAATATATATATGAAGTAATCTGGGCCTCGGAAAGCACGTTAAGTCGGTGGTCCCGGCTGTCATTTGTGGATCTTTGACAGTCGTTACGGGTTGTCAGAAGCCCGAAAGTCTGACAACCAGTCTTACCAAGGGGTATCGTATTACCCAGTTACTGGGTTGTGGAGGTCAGATAGGCCGTCGCTCCATGTAAAATACTGGTATTCAGCTGCATCCGGTTATGTTAGAAGCTGATCCCAACAAAGTTGGGAAAAAGCCAGGCATATGCCTGGCTTGATTGACATAAATATTGGATTTTCTCAAAATCCATGGATATCCGCCTAGGCTTTATATGTTGCTTAGTTATTGCAAAAAGGTCACCTTATAGACGTACTTTCTTAGATTATCGGTAGTCCATCCTACACAGAAATTAGATTTGTTTCGAAAGGTAGTTTTCTACGGTAGACTCTGATTGGCCCTAACTCCACTGCTGCATGAGATCGTTATTAGTCATTACCATAATAGCCACACTTGACTAACAGATTTTTCATCCCTCTATCAGCGCATAAAGAGGACACTATTGACATGGAGGGTGCTCTATTCATGTGATAAGATAAGATAAGATTAGATAATTTTTTATTTGCGTAAAACATGGTATAGGTACATATGTGTTATTATAAAATCGAGATCAAACATGTTTTGCTTAAAATTAAAGCATGCAAACTATATAAAATTAGAATTTATTTTTACTATAATGTCAACATTCAAAATAAGTCAATACTAGAATGTCAATCAAATACACGAATCATGTCATAGTTATTATATACATGTCAAAATTACACTATTATTATGTCAAAAATTACAACCATAATCATACAATTATTAGTGTCAGGAAACTGATAAAATTATTTATCAAAAACTTTTTCAGCTAGAAATTCGGAGACACTATAATAAGCTTTTTGCAAGAGAAACGTTTTCAACTGACGCTTGAGTGCATTACTATTTAGCTCCTTCCAACTTTTAGGCAATACGTTAAATATAGTAGGCGCCATGCAAACGATACTTTTGCGCACTAGTGCCGTTTTGGCTGGATAGACGCGAAGAATGGTCATATCCCGTCTGTTACGCGGTACAACGTCCTATAGACGTGGAAACAGATTAGGGTTTGTTTTAACAAACATTGCGGTCTCAAGGTGTATACAAGGAAGCATATGAACAGTGGGCTTAGCATAAACACGTGACGCAAACATAACGTAAATTCGAAAGACTATTCGTTTCTACGGGTGATACTAATTAGTCTTGACGCAAAAATTAAAACCAGAATACTATCGAATAGTTGTACTATCGATTGAAAAATCGAATCGAATGAATGATCGAATTTAAGTTACTTTTATGTCACGCGTTCGTGTTAATGCCTCCAGCTTTGGACTAAAATAGGTAAGATTCCTACAAATATATTTCCTACCAGTATAAGTAGGTACCTCGCACATAAATGTGAACAATTAAACATTCTGTCTGCGCGAACCATTCTTAGTGGCGACGCTAGTTACATGGATTAAAAGGCACGACAAGGCAATTGAAGACATCAGTCGCTCCGACTAACTGCCGGAGTATAATTACCAAGTTCGGTGTGTATTAACATTATAAATAGGGAATGTATTGTACAAGGGAATAGTTTTTCGAATTTTTCGTCTCAGGTTGTTTAAAAAAAAACATTTATTTTATTTTATTTTTATTTTATTAGGATCTCCAACAAAGAATAAATAAATAAATATCCTTGGACATTTCACACAATGCCATCTAGTCCCAAGCTAAGCAACCTAATGCTTGTGTTATGGTAACGAGATGGCTGATAAACTACTTATATACTTTTTTTTTTGTAAATACATACATATTATAGATAGAAAAACACCCAGACTCTGAACAAATACTTGTAGGTCATACAAATATTTGTTCCGTGCGGGAATCGAACCCGCGACATGCTGCGCAGCAGTCAATCGCTCAACCACTGCGCCAACCGTGTCGTCAATAATAGAATACACCTTACATGCTATATTATAAAGGACAAGAACAGAAAGCTCCCTCAATTATAGGAGACCACATAATTAAATCATTTTGTGTGTGTAACACAAAATGATTTAATTCAGGCAAAACCCTTAAAACATAAAATAAAACAAAATTTCACAATACTGCCACAGAATATGTCAGAATGAAATGTCAAAATAAAAAAAATAATGAATACAAATTAAAAAGGTGACAGATTAAAAAAAAAATTGTCAATGCAATTAAAGTAAACGAAGATTACAAATTGTCAGGGTCACAGGATTTCATAAAAAAACAATACAAACAAGTAATTATAAATGTAAGTCAAGGTCAATCAAAATTAAGTGCCCTGGCTGTAGATGTATATGCGATGTATGTATGTGTGCTGTGTGTAGGGGTGTGTGTGTGGTGTATGTGTGATGGTTTCATCTTACGGATCGCCTGATGCTTTTAGGGTTCCGTACCAAAATGGTAAAAAAGGAACCCTTAATATGGTGTGACTCAGTCTGTCAGTCTGTCTGTCTGTCACAGCTGGATATCTCAGGAACTACTAATGCTATAAACTTGAAATTTGGAACAGTTTTAGATGACGTTCATCCAACTATTTTGCAAATAAGAAAAAATAAAAATATATTTGTTTTTTTTTGCAACAGGGACTGAAAGGTGGTCTTAAAAATTCAAATTGGGGCTACTAGGAAATGTGGGGTATCGTATGAAAGAGCGCTCTTTGCACATTCTCAATCAATTTTTTTCTTTTTTTTAGGCCGCATAGTTTTCGACTTTTGATGAAAAATGTAAAAAAAATAACGTTCCCCCCCTTATCTCCGAAGTTTGCAAAGACAATATTTTGAAATTATTTTATGTGATAGAAGTTTATGTAAAGATTACAGGAAAAATAAAACGATGTCTCTAAATAGCACACTTTTTTAGAAATCGGAACGGAACCCTCGGTGCGCGAGTCCTACTTGCTCTTGCCCGGTTTTTTTTTTTATTGTTTTTGCTTACTGGGCCTGCTCTTGACCCCGATTACGCCTGATGGAAAGTCATGGATGAGGTCTATGATGGAACGAGCGTGCCCAGAAGATACCTGTTCACTCTTGCTTTGAAGGCAGACGATAAGGATAAGGTAAGATAAGGTAATGATATGTGGAAGGGAACACAGACGCTGGCAGAGAGTTCCACACTTTGACTGTGCGCATAATAAAACTGCCGAAATATGCTCCACCAAAATTGTCAGTTCTATTATCTGTTCCAAAAGTATCTGATAAAAAGTATACAAATGGATCAGAAATTGTATCTGTGGATGCCAATTCTGAGTGCCACTTCATCGGATACTTTTAGAACTGATCGTACGATATAATCGTTTGACGTTAGAACGGTTCGCCGAAAACATCCTTTTCCGATTATTCCTTCTACGAAATAATCGTTGTCGTACTGAATGGCAAATGTTAAGACGAAATTATCACTATCACTAACCCCACTCATGCATCACAATAGAAGGTTTGGTTTAAAAAACCAGTCAAAGCGAGTCGGTCTCGCGCAGATGGTGCCGAGGGTTCCGTTCCGATTTCTGAAAAAGTGTGCTATTTAGAGACATCATTTTATTTTTCCTGTAATCTTTACGTAAACTTCTATAACATAGAATAATTTCAGATTTTTCTCTATGCAAACTTCGGCGATAAGGAGGGGGGAACGGTATTTTTATTTTACATTTTTCATAAAAAGTCGAAAACTATGAGGCTTAAAAAAAAGAAAAAAAATGTTTGAAAATGTGTAAATAGCTCCCCATATGCCCTAGTAGCCCCACTTCCAAATTTTTAATTCTTTCTTTTTTGCAAAATAGTTGTGCAAACGTCACCTAAAACTGTTCCAAATTTCAAGTTGATAGCATTAGTAGTTCTTGAGATATCCAGCAGTGACAGACAGACAGACAGACTGAGTCACACCATAATGGTTCCTTTCTTACCATTTCTGTACGGAATCCTAAAAAGAGGTCCTATTTCCAGTTAAATGTCCATAAGGATCAATTTCTTTTAAACCATCTATATTTTACCGTTTTACTTCAAAATCCTCCAGTTACGCCGACAATTTCCTGGTGGTAGCGTCTTAGTAGAATATTATACGGCACCGGCACCTTCACGCATTAAGCTGATTCCTTTGTGCAATACTTTTCATACATGTTTCATTTCATGCATTTCTAGGGTCGCCTGCCGCCATATTGCTTGGAAACTTTTGATGTATTTATTATTTGATCGTGTAATTTAGAAGGAAATGTTGGAGTTAAGTTTAAAAAGAAGTGTAATCTTAAAAGGTAGGATTTTATCGACATTCACTATTGAAATGGTATTGAGCTTTTAGGATCTTGAATATGAATAATTATAAGTTACTAGCTGACCCGACAGACGTTGTCCTGTTTTGACTATGCATATTTTAATGTAAACGCGCGAAGTTAAAATAGTCGTTAAGATTTCTGAAATTTTCTAATTTTCTGCGAAATTTTCTTAATTTTTTCTCTCATAAGAACCTTTTCCTGACAATAATAAACACAATAAAAAAGAATTAGCGAATTTTTTCCAACCGTTCACGCGTGATGCGATGACCAAGGGAAATAGGGATTAATTTTTATATATATATACAGAAGATAACATACATATTATGTCAGTAATCTACCGTAGCTAGTGATAATTTGATTTGTAGTTCCATGTTGAATCCCAAGGAAGTACTTTTAACTATCAAAATCAGTCAAAGGTACTTTTGACTGTAAGCTCTCAACAATAGTACTTTTGACTGAAACTATAGTCAAAACTAGTTCTGCCCAATGGAGCTGGTCAAAAGTAGTTTGACTGACTAATTTCGTTAAAAGTACTTTTGACCTGTTCTATCAGTCAAAACTCTTAAAAAGTTAAGGTGGTTGACCTAAATTCGATAATAATGATTAAAAAAGAATTAACGTAATTGTTATTATTGTATTGTAATTTTTTTTAAGTACTCCTTACATCTTCTTTGTATTAACTGTTTAAACCTTAACCTAAACCTTCGTAATAAACGAATTTACAACACATTTTTTTTATATACATACTAACTAGTTATAAGTGATTTTGACCGATGCTCTAGTGGTTAAAAGTAGTTTTGACTAAGAGCGACAGTCAAAATCACTTTTAACCTCGTATTCAAAGTTAAAATCACTATTAACTACAGATTTTTAACCGACTTCCAAAAGGAGGAGGTTCTCAATTCGTCGGAATATATTTTTTTTATTTTTTTTTTATTTTTTTTTTTATGTATGTTCCCCGATTACTCGAAAATGGCTAGACCGATTTGGATTTTTCTTTTTTTGTTCGAAAGGGTATACTTCCCAAGTGGTCCCATGATCATCAAATCAGGATCTGATGATGGGATCCCATGGAAATCGAGGGAAACCCTCAAATTTTATGGGCACACCTATATCGATTTCGGTATTTTTTATAGTAACTCGTGCATTTACTCTCGGAAAGTACCATTCGGTGAACTGGAACTGATGATGAAGACCACAGAGGGCCATCGGAAATACTCAATTATATCTAAGTATATAACAGGTTGCGATTCGATTACTTTAATATGGTTTATGCTCGTCAAAATAATGGTAATGGTGACTTCACCATGAGCTCCATTTCTCCTGGTTCTTACTAGGAGAACTCCTCAACAATTAACGTCCCTGCATCGGGAAAAGCAACATTTTGTAAAACGTGATGAGCAGTTGACATTGGGTTATTGTAACTTAGATAAATTACAAACTGAACCACTAAAAAGTGAAAAATAAAAACTTTTTTACAAAAACAAAAACCGACTTCCAAAAAAAAACACTACAAAGTGAAAAATAACTTTAATTTCGGAAGTCGGTGGCAAAAAACTAAAATACAGATCCAAAGACACCGACTTCCGAAATTAAAGTTATTTTTCACTTCGTAGTGTTTTTTTTTGGAAGTCGGTTTTTGTTTTTGTAAAAAAGTTTTCAGTCTAAACTACTTTTGACCGATTAAGACTTTTGACTGTAAGATATTGTATGCCTGCTATTATTCTCATACTGCTTACGTCACTGAGTCTGCTGTACATAAGTATATGCTTGCCAAGAAAACACGTTACACATAGACAAAATGTATCGTAAGATGAAGCTGAAAATGCAAACTATTAAAGTTGATTGAATACATACTAACTTTTAACAAGTAAGTTCCGTGGTTCCCAAAAGGTTACAAAACAATCATTAAACAAATTATATCATTTTTAAATTTCAAATATCATTCTTATACTCTAAATAGTTTGCCAAAAGAGCAAAAAACTCATATAGCAACTACAAAACACAATTGCGAACAAGAATGGACGACCAAAACTCTGTTACAATGCGATCGTTTTAAATCAAGCAGGAAAAATTACTGGGAGCACTTTTGAGTCCGCTCCAAACTTTGCTCTCTGAAGCTCCACTCCCTCATTATATTGTGTTCACGTTTCGGATGAGAGGGGGAGCAAGATAGTGGCGGTAGCGGACTGGATACATTGATATATCTTTGTTATCATTATGAAGTATAATTTTACATAACGTCACACCTGTAATCCTTGAAGGGTAGGGCAGAGGTGTACCTATATACTCTTTTCAACCATTTATGTTACTTTTGATATGCACGCCTATGAAGTTCCTTATTTATTGTCAGGCAACCATAGACGGAAAAATGCAATACTTCATGAACGCTAAAGTAAAATAATGGTTGGAAAGATATAAAAGTAGTACCTACACCCACATTTCGCTTATTGCCAACAACTGGGCATAAATCCAGACTCCAGTAATAATATCAATAAAAATAAAAAATAAAAATGTTTATTTCATCAACTTAAATAACTTATTTTAGTTGCAACGTGGGAGAATCCTTTTAAGCAAGTAGTTTGCTTGTGTTAGGATGCTCCGCCCTTCCCCAGGTATTATATTTCCTATTATATTCCCCATTCATATCAAGTTAATGCGATAATGTAAAATATACAAACAAAAAAACAAGAGCAAAAATAAAACAAAAAAAAAAATTAAATGAAATTTATAAAAACCGGTCAAGTGCGAGTCGGACTCGCGCACTAAGGGTTCCGTACCATATTATATGTTTAACAATCGCAAAGATAACTTTTTACTTATTTTATAATGATACTGTGAATTACAAGGTTCTTTTTTGCAGTTGCAGAAAATCACCCATGTTTAAACAAAATACCTTATGAATCGCCGTTTTCAGTATTGTTGATTAAATACAGTATTCATGGTACTTACATGGTATAAAGAAGTTTCAAATTCCTAATTTGTTGAATTGTTGCGCTAGAGCTCGTACAAAAATGGTCTAAAATTTACAACTTTTGCGGGCCCCTATTTCTTAATTTTAAAAGATAAAAAAAATATGTTTGTACTCTACTCAATGATTTCTAGACGATGACACCCCACATAACACATAATCAGCCTATAATGTTCCCACTGCTGGGACACAGGCCTCCTCTCGGTGAGAGGGAGTGGGCCGTAATCCACCACGCGGGCCCCGTGCGGGTTGGTAGATGTCACATGTCTTCGAATTTTTGGTTCTAGGACATGCCGAAACCGGCATGTCCTAGAACCAAAAATTCGAAACCGAGGAAACCCTCACAATGTTTTCCTTCACAGTTTTGAGAGCAGCGGTGATGAAATAATGACATGACACCCCCATGCTAGATTAAAATTTTTATTTTTTTTTTCAAAATGAAAAGTTTATTTGTATGGGGACCGACCCCTTAAATTTTTAACTTTGCTTTATTTTTATTATTTGTTGTTATAGCCGTAATAGACAGCGGAGGCTTAGTAAGTTTGTACTGGGCTGTACGTGGTTGTCTGATTTCATGGATTTTAATTTTCTTGCGCGGAATCCTAATTATTTTTCTAAAATAAAAATAGCCTAAGTTACTCCTTAAAACATCAGCTATAGGTATGCCGTCAAAATCGGTGAAAATTCGCTTGGCAAGTTTCCTAACTTGACTCAAAGTACCATTTTTTTAATCGGACTGCGCTTTAAAATTCTTCTATACAAACTTTAACATCTTCTATACAAACTGTATCTCTGTTTTCACGAACACAGATACCTAAAGAATTTCAAAAATCGTCTGGTATGTTTCCATAAATTGACTCAAACATTATTTACACCAATTTTAGAGTTAATCAAGCCCCCAATAAAATCCTCCGCTATAAAATTAACTTTTCACCCCTTAGGGGTAGATTTTTGGAAAACCCTAATACACGTTAGTCTTAATTTTTGGTCTCAAGTATAAAAACTGAGTTTTGAGTTAATCGGACCGCGTGTTAAAGTTCCTCCATACAAACTTTGACACCCCCAATCCCTCCTTAGGGGGTAGTTTAGGAAAACTAAAAATGATAAACTTTATAATTTACTTAGATGAATATTCGTGCTAAGTTTCAAGTCTATTATTGAATAAATAATAATAAAAAATAAATTCTATTATTTGACGACACGGTTGGCGCAGTGGTTGAGCGATTGACTGCTGCGCAGCATGTCGCGGGTTCGATTCCCGCACGGAACAAATATTTGTACGACCTACAAGTATTTGTTTCGAGTCTGGGTGTTTTTCTATCTATAATATGTATGTATTTACAAAAAAAAAAAAAATGTATATAAGTAGTTTATCAGCCATCTCGTTACCATAACACAAGCATTAGGTTGCTTAGCTTGGGACTAGATGGCGTTGTGTGAAAATGTCCAAGGATATTAAGGATATATTTATTAACTCAAGGGATAGGATTTTTCATACAAACTTTCATCCCCTGTTTTACCCCCTTAGGGATGGAATTTCCAAAAATCCTTCCTTAGTGGATGTTTACACTATATAAGGTATCTATGTGCAAAATTTCAAGTCTCTAGGTCCATTGGTTTGGGCTGTGCGTTGGTATATTAGTCAGTGACTCAGTCAGGACTTTGATTTTTATTTATATATAGATTTACCATGTTATTTTAAGACCACAGATTTCTTATAGGTTTTCCTGTAATCTACAGGTATAGAACTAATTTCTGTATTTTTTTCAAAATTTTAGGCTCAGTAGTTTCGGAGATAAGGGGGGGGGGAATGGTCAATTTTCGTCTATTTTCTTAAATAACTTTGAAACAATAAATTTTAAAATTATAAAAAATATATATTTGAGACCCTCATAGTAAGCCCTTTCATTTGATATGTCACTCGGTACAGTTTACAAAACTTTTTTTTTTAATTTTCTTATTTTCCCCCTAAAAGTGACTCTCATATTCAAAATTCATATATTTACTTTAGCTGTACGTGTTTGGGTCACAGAAATCCATATGTGTACCAAATTTTAACTTAATCGGTCCATTAGATTCGGAGCAAATTGGCTGTGACAGACGGACAGACGGACAGACAGACAGACAGACAGACAGACACACGAGTGATCCTATAAGGGTTCCGTTTTTTCCTTTTGAGGTACGGAACCCTAAAAAGGCAGAAAATGCGCTGTGATGTGTGTGTTATGTGTGTAGGAGATGGTGTGGAGGTGAATGTGTGTGTGATTAGTGGGTGTGAGTGTGTGAGAGTGAGGGATTGAACCTACACTAAGTATTAATATCTCAAAATTGTTAATTGTTTCCAATTTTTGATTTTTATTTTTAAGGTTCCCACAGGGTCCGCTATAGGGATGAAGCCTGGGTAAAAAAAAAGAAATTCTATTTAGTCCGTCAGTCAGATAATAACAAAATATTAGACACGTATTTTTTGCTTTATCACATTAATAAAAAAAGGCTTATTATTTTCGCGGCGACAGAAAAATTAAAGAGCAGCAAACTATTTGCAACTAAAATAATAACTTGTCAGCGATTAAATATTTTGGCAATCATTTATATTAAATGAGCTTTAAACTAAGAATATTTTAAAATTGAAATAATGGCAGCTACTTTAAGGTAGCAGAAATAATAAACAAGATTACTGAAATCATAGGCGAGGTACTATAAATAATGACTTGGCGACTAATATTAGCAGAAGGATAACAAACTTTATATTAGTGGCAACTACAGGTCTCCATCTAAAAAAGCATTTTGGGCTTTGATTTGCTGGCAGCTTAAATATTAAAATGGGTACCATATAAAAGTAATGGGGAGTTATTTTTTTAGTTTTCGAAACCATAATTTAATGAAAACGGCGAAGAGCGCGTTCGTTTGAAGTGGAGTGCGGGTCGTCGTCGATGATACAATAATAAATAAATATAAATTAAATATTAAGCCTTAGTATAAGTATCAAGTCGGTAACAAACCTGCCCTGATAATACTGTTGATTAAAGTATTAAGTGTACCTAACTAGGTAACTACATTTTTTATAAATTAAAATAATTTCTTTAAATAAAAACATTTTCTCTACGTATGTACTTTTCTGCCTTTTATTTCTTCCACCGCCATAAAGAAAATAAGAGCCACTAAATAAAACTATAGACCAAAATTATTATTTATACATGCAATTTTCAGCTTTGATTAAAAGCTCTTAAAGTGTCGCACAAAGTATTTTTTTATGACCTTGATTTATTTTATATGCAATCTCCATTGAACAATTAGAGTAGGCCATTTTCAACTTTTTATCCGCTGTCATGTTTCCGCTTAATTAGTTAATTCAGTCGCCAAAACAATAACTCGATACTAGTTTATATTGAAACAAAGCCGAAAATTGATTACTTAGCTGCTACTTTTTACTTTATACTAGTCTCCGCAATTAGTCGCCAACTTATTATTTTTGCTACCCCCTTTAATTTTTTATAAATCCCTAAATCAGATTAATTTGTCGCCGCGTTAAATACATGCCATAAAAAATACTTGGCTATCACGCATTAAGGCTGCAGTCTTGCAAAATTCACTCGCGGCGAATTATTTGCGCAACTTTGTATTTTTTTTTAAACAAAAGTAATGAAATAAAATGAAATATTATTATAATACGTGAATAACCATTATATAAGTAATAGCTGGTAATTTTTTTAAGTTCATCTGGGTGGATTATGTTAGGTAATTCAAGCGTTAAATACAGCTCTTTCGAGCCAGCAACGGTTCGAGTTATGTTTGTGCACTTGCATTGGGCAATACAAATTTTATTTAGAAAATCTGTTCAGCGCATAATTGTTTCCATATTCTTGTCTTCAAAATGCGCTGATTACTTTTTTCTAATTACCTTTCATTTTCTTAATTCAGATGTCACAATGTCATCGAAATTCTCTGTTTTCAGCTTTTAATAAACGGTTTGTTTCATAATAACAATGCATCGTATGCATGTAAAAGTTAGTTAATTTAATGCCAAGAGTTCAATAAAGCAAGTACTAAAAAAAAATGCACCTAAATCACCTTACTCTAACAATAATAATAATCTCAAAATACCTCCAAAACAGAGTTTATGAACAAGAATTGCGAGTGAAATTTCTTAGTGGGTTGGAGCGTTTTGGAGGTCTTTTGAGATTTTTATTATTGTTAGACTAAGGTGATTTAGATGCTATTTTTTTAGTATTTGCTTTATTGAACTCTTGGCATTAAACCAACCAAATCTTACATGCGTACGATGCTTTGTTATTATGAAACAAACCGTTTATTAAGAGATAAAAACAGAGAATTTCGATGACATTGTGACATCCGAATTAAGAAAATGAAAGATAATTAGAAAAAAGTAATCAGCGCATTTTGAAGACAAGAATATGGAAACAATTATGCGCTGAACAGATTTTCTAAATAAAATTTGTATTGCCCAATGCAAGTGCACAAACATAACTCGAATCGTTGTTGGCGCGAAAGAGCTGTATTTAACGCTTGATTTACCTAACATAATCCACCCAGATGAACCTAAAAAAAATAACCAGTTATTACTTATATTATGGTTATTCACGTTCAATAATAATATTTCATGTTATTTCATTACTTTTGTTTAAAAAAAAACATAAAGTTGCGCAAATAATTCGCCGTGAGTGAATTTTGCAAGACTGCAGCCTTAAAGTTGGGGAGTGGGGGCTCGCTACGTCACTTGTACGTAAAAAACCTAGCTACGCGTGACGTCATGCCATATTTTAACTCAATGTATCGCCGTAATATTTTGATTACTTAAAAAAAGAAAAAATACGTGTCCAATATTTTTTAATAATCTCTATGACGGACAAAAAATAAATTTTTAGTCACCATCCGTATTGTTTTATATTACGTACTAGCATTACATTAGCTTTAAGTTATTGTAAGATCTTGGTAACATTATGGAACGCAAATGAATTAAATATGAATAATTGCTGAAGATTACTTTCATATATTACCGGATCGTGAGCTGGTTAATCTACAGAGTTGATTGATCTTGTCACTTTTAAGCGGGTTGAGGTTTCAATGTGAGGAACACTGCAGCTTATAATCATGTGAAGAGGGGACTACACCCAATATACAGTGTGTCTGTATACGGACTGGCGAAAATTAAGGGTGTGGTACAGACCATCAAACTGAACAACTTTCTCCCGGGGACCAACATCGTAATCGCGAAAAAATGATCAGTCGTCCCTTAAATTTGGTCCCGTAGGTATTGAAGTTTTGTATGCGATGATGGCTTCGCCCGTGTTGATGTCGGAAAATATCCCACGGGAACCATTTACCTACATAGGTATATTATACAGTGTGTAAGGGACAGCCATCCGCAAACTAACAGGGTGCATTCAGCTCCTCATTTTGAACCATATTCCACCGGAAATTTTCTCAGGAAAATTTTCATTTTTTCAAAAAAAAATTCAATTACATTTTCATTATTTCAATGCAAAATTGCATTGTGTGTTCGCAGCATTCCATTTATGTAAAAAAACCTGCAACAAAAAAACAGCAATGGATGTTGAAATACTCTACCAACGACGCGTGAAATCAGCTGTTCACTTTCTGTCTAGCTACAGAGTTCATCGAACTCACCGCATACTTATTACCTACCCCTCTCAGCCAGTAATAGACGCTCCGATTTGTGCACAAAAACACAAACAAATCAGGTTTATTGGATTCCCTTAACGTTCCTGAAAAATTTTCATGTACCGGTCATCTTAGTATGACATCCTGAATTCACCCTATCAGTTCGCGGAGGGCTGTACCTTATTATTATTGTTTTTTTTTTTATTATTTATATGTACAGTCAGCAACAAAAGTCGATCAACACTTGTGTTTTCTAAATCTTAATTATTGAGAAAAATACTTCATTAAAATCGGAACAGATCTAAATTATAAAGAAAATCAACTCTTATAATATATAATAAATAAAATGCTAAAAAGCAGGTTTGTGTTAATTTAAATGATGTCAAAAAGTAGGAGTGTTAACCGACTTCTGTTGCTGACCGTACCTACAGATAGTAACGAAGTCAAAACTGTACATTAAATATTTTGAAAAATATACACAGATAGTTTATAACCTGGATTAACAGTTTTAATACGGGTAGTACTAGGACCAACTACCCTTACTCTCACATCCATCCCCTCTCTCTCTCTCTCTCTCTCTCTCCTCCAATTTTTTCCGTAATTACCAAATCGCTATCTTCTGTTCCTTCAAGCCAAGCAGCGCGAAGTGTTCCGACGAACTGTGGAGCAGACACAACGTTCCCAATCTTATTTTTACAATCTACGTATCTGGGGGTCTACTTCATAAGCACGAAGCCCGTAGTTTCGGCCTTCGTTACTGGCGTTTCCTACTCCGTATCACCTACGGATGGATGATTGGTTCGGGGCCCGAACGAAGTATGAATGACAACATTATTTGCCAGTTGTCCCTACTCCCGATGTGTGTTTGCCCGTCCGAAAAATTTAACTTTTACACTTGTTTTGATGGATTATAATGTCAGACGGACGGATGAACGGACGGACGGAAAGACGGACGGACTTAGGGAGTAGGCCCCAGAACCAGGTTTTATTGCACATCTGCTGTAGTGACACAGGTCTTCGGCGTCACAAATCAAAAATAAGACGCGTGGATCACGTTAATGTTCCTACGTACCTCAAGGGCGAGCGCGCACTGCGGTGCGCTTTTCTAACGCAAAATCTGTGAAGTATGGAATGTCTTTGAAGTGCGCGCACTGCGGTCATGCGTTTTGTTACTGTAGGCCCCGCCCTGTGCGGCTGAACTAACGGAACGCACCGCAGTGCGCGCTCGCCCTAAGGCTTGTCCGCCGTAAAAAACGCGGTCACTGTCGGACTGCATAGAAAAGAAAGAGAAGCGCGATGACATAACGCTTGCAAAATATGAAGTAATTACCAATTTACAAAAAATCTAGGGATTGGACTAAAAAAGTAATCACATTAAATCATTCCTTATTATTTTGTAAAGAACTGTATAAATTTATGAACACTTTTAATGAAAACTGTAGGAGTAATATGGTAAAAAGTCGAAAAAATAGACAGAAATAGACCTGGGTTTTTTTTTAAGTTCTACAAACTAAAATAGATTTCAGGATACATGAAATCACTTCTCATGTATTCTAGATTATTGGGTATTTTTTTCTATCAAAAAGGTGCTATAGTTACTGTAAAAAATGGAAACAAAGTTACTTATTTACGCCGTATTTTAGGGAGGATTCAATCTGCCTAGCCTTCAATCAATCAATCAAATTAATTATTTGCAACGAATGTAGGTTACATTAAAATACAGGTGGAGTAGATAGGAGTGAGCCTTGTACATTCTGCCTGGAAATAGGCACGCAAAATTTATAAAAAATTAGCTATTTAATAATAAAATTACAAATTAAAATGTCACAGCTAGAATTATTACAATTATATATACATAGATTAATTAATATTGAAAAATGTCAAATCAAAATGTCAATTTAGAATAAAACTAAAAAAATAAATGTATACAAGGTCCTTATGTTCAAAATAATATTAAGTAATTATATTTATTATACACATTGCTGATTAAAAAGTTTTGTCCATTAAAAATCATTAATTGAGTAATAACATTTTTCTATTAGGCCTTTTCCCTACTACGTTGGGGTCGGCTTCCAGTTTAACCAGATGCAGCTGAATACCAGAATTTTACATAGAGCAACTGCCTGTCTGACCTCCACAACCCAGTAACTGGGTAATACGGGTTGTCAGACTTTCGGGCTTCTGACGACCCGTAACGACTGTCAAAGATCCACGAATGACAGCCGGGACCAACGGCTTAGCATGCTTTCCGAGGCACGGAGGAGTCTCGGTATATAAATATGGTCACCCATCCACTGACCAACCCCGGCAAGCGTAGCGCAACCTGATCGATCGACCCGTGCGGCTGTTATTACTTAGCCTACAAGATCAAAATGTATGGAACAGAATAGCTGATGTTTTTTTTTTCATATTCAGAGTTGGTGCTGAAAAAGTCAACATGTCCCCAAAAGGGGACATGTTGCACAGACCCCAAATGAATTACAATAAAGGCACGAGAATGATGATGATTCAGAGTTGGTCCCATTTTTAACAAACTTCCAAAAAGGGAGATAACTCAATAATTAAGATTTTAAAAAACTGAAATGTTAATCGACTTTTGTTGCTGACTGTACCAATTCACAGAAATAAATATCATTAATATATCAGTAAATCTACTTTTCTACCCTCCGCATCTGTAAATGAGTATAAAAATATCTAATTACTGCAGACTAAAGATGTAATTATAAATACTGCGCACATCTAAAGGAGACCGCAGCTGCGCCGCTAAAACGTAGCAAAGCGTGGAACTGACAAGGAACGCGTATAAAGATTAAAATGCCGCACGCGCTCATAAACAAGTAAATTGAATTTAACTACGAAGCATGTTTACTTCTAACAATATGTTTTGTATTATGAATACCTAAGTTGAACTTTTTTGTTTTGTTGGTTACGGTGGGGGTACTGCATCCGGTTAGACTGGAAGCCAACCCCAGCATAGTTGAGAAAAGGCTCGGTAGACTGATTGGTGGAGGGACTGCCTCAAGACCTCAATACAACTCTAATAAGTTAATAATAGCCTACTGAATAAATGTTTCATATTTCATGAGGAGCTCGTGGTTAAGTTATTACGCTTGCCGGGGATGGTCCATGGATGGGTGGCCATCTTTACGTACCAAAACGAGAAGTCTCGTGCCTCGTAATGCACGTTATGCCGTTGGTCCCAGCTGCCTTTCGTGTCTCACAACCAGTCTTACCAAGGTGTATCGTATTACCCAGTAATTGCGTTGTGGAGGTCAGATAGGCAGTCGCTCCATGTGAAATACTGGTAATCAGCAGCATGCTGTTAGACTGGAAGCTGACCTCAACATAGTCGGGAAAAGACTAGGCAGATTGCTTCAGGTTAATAAATAAAAAACATACATGACATTTTGGGATATTTATTTAACATCTCTTAGAAAATAACCGTTGAAATTATAGTTTTGCAGCAAAAACAGCAATATCCAATAGTAATTGCACTGCTTAGAAAACAAAAACCTTGTTTACCGCCATTTTGGTTTATCTGGATGTTGCTGCCTTTGCTTTTATTTGACTCAAATATAAAGGAGTCAATTTTCATACAGATATTTTGAATTATTTTTTTATGGACTAATGCTTCTTTTATTCAGAATAAAAGGAGCATTAGTGCAAAAAAAAAATCTTTCTTCAATTATTTTGTAGTTAAGTATTTCATCGTGCTCATATTTCTCATCAAAATCATCATCACAACAACCACAGTAAAAAACCAGAAATTATATTAAAATACAGAATGCATATTATTGTTGAATTTAATACATATTTTGAAGATAATGGTTATAGAGACAATTCATAACTTTTGCTGTCCCAAGCATATCCTTGGGGGCTGAATCAGAAAATCAGAACAATAGAATGCATTCGTTTCCGAGCCAGAGAGAATGTGGAATCTACATGGACCAGTTGATTTTAATCATTTTCAGGTCCAAGAAAACCTTTGTAGGAAGTTAATGTCCTTTTATCCGACTGCGTCAAATAGGGTAATGTTTTAAGCACAATATTAATACATAGGATTCTCTATCTCTCTCTATCTAGTGCTACAGGACATGAAAGAGTGTCTGGTATTCGAAGACTATGTTGAGGATAGAGGGAAGTGGAAGAGAAAGACCAGGAAGGCTGACCCACCACCACGTGGGACACATAGCCAGGAAGACCTCCTGGATACCTGACACTCTTTCATATCCTTTAGCACTACAGCTTTCCACCTTGTTTTGGGTCTGCCTCTGGGCTGGGATTGGAATGTTTCCTCCCACGTAACGCCACACATCCACGTTACCCACCTTCACCTCTGCTTCGCATAGTTTTTACGATTTGACGATTTGAATGAGTTAAAAACATTATACAGTTAGACCTTTCGAAATAAATTATTTAAGGCGGGGTGAAAGCAAGCGCCGTAGGTATTAAATGCTTACCGCAGCCCCCGCAAGGAGTAGCGATACGTAATAAATTACGATGCGCGGGAAACGCGTGCCAAGCGCACCGCTCATGAGTTTATGAACTCGAGTAGGTACTATGTTGCGTCACAGAATAGAGCAATGCAGTAGATAAACTTGAACTGATTAGTATACAAGTTTATTTTGTTTTATTTTTCTAGTAAGTATTTTTGAAAGTTGTAGACAGATTAGACATTTTAGACAGATTTTAGACATTTTAGACACATTTTAGACATTTTAGACAGATCCAAGATGGCGGCTGCGAAAATTCCCTAACTGTTCGTCATGGGTGTCATTTTCGTGATATTTTAGGTCGCTGAAAACGATAGTGGGGTCAAAATGAAAATCCAAGAAGGCTGCTGCGAAAATTTCCTAATTTTTCGTCATGGGTGTCATTTTCGTGACATTTTAGGTCGCTGAAAACGATAGTGGGGTCAAAATGAAAATCCAAGATGGCGGCTGCGAAAATTTCCTAATTTTTCGTCATGGGTGTCATTTTCGTGTTATTTTAGGTCGCTGAAAACGATAGTGGGGTCAAAATGAAAATCCAAGATGGCGGCTGCGAAAATTTCCTAACTTTTCGTCATGGGTGTCATTTTCGTGATATTTGGGGTCGCTGAAAACGATAGTGGGGTCAAAATGAAAATCCAAGATGGCAGCTACGAAAATTTCCAAATTTTTCGTCATGAGTGTCATTTTCGTGATATTTTAGGTCGCTGAAAACGATAGTCGGGTAAAAAGGAAAATCCAAGATGGCGGCTGCGAAAATTTCCTAATTTTTCGTCATGGGTGTCATTTTCGTGACATTTTAGGCCGCTGAAAACGATAGTGGGGTCAAAATGAAAATCCAAGATGGCGGCTGCAAAAATTTCCTAATTTTTCGTCATGGGTGTCATTTTCGTGTTATTTTAGGTCGCTGAAAACGATAGTGGGGTCAAAATGAAAATCCAAGATGGCGGCTGCGAAAATTTCCTAACTTTTCGTCATGGGTGTCATTTTCGTGATATTTGGGGTCGCTGAAAACGATAGTGGGGTCAAAATGAAAATCCAAGATGGCAGCTACGAAAATTTCCAAATTTTTCGTCATGGGTGTCATTTTCGTGATATTTGGGGTCGCTGAAAACGATAGTGGGGTCAAAATGAAAATCCAAGATGGCAGCTACGAAAATTTCCAAATTTTTCGTCATGGGTGTCATTTTCATGTTATTTTAGGTCGCTGAAAACGATAGTGGGGTCAAAATGGGGTCCTCAGGTGTGTAACTGTGTCCTTTTATTTTGAAACTGCTTTTATTTTGTATTTTGTGTGTGTTGTTTTGTTTAGTTTGTTTTTATTTTGTTGTGAGTTAATGTGAGTGTTGAAATATGGATAATGTCTGAAATAAAATGTTAAATAAATAAATAAATAAAATGAAAATCCAAGATGGCGGCTGCGAAAATTCCCTAACTTTTCGTCATGGGTGTCATTTTCGTGATATTTTAAGTCGCAGAAAACGATTGTGGGGTCAAAATGAAAATCCAAGATAGCGGCTACGAAAATTTCCAAATTTTTCGTCATGGGTGTCATTTTCGTGTTATTTTAGGTCGCTGAAAACGATAGTGGGGTCAAAATGAAAATCCAAGATGGCGGCTATGAAAATTTCCTAACTTTTCGTCATGGGTGTCATTTTCGTGATATTTTAGGTCGCTGAAAACGATAGTCATTCATTTTGACCCCATTATCGTTTGCAGCGACCTCAAATATCACGAAAATGACACCCATGACGAAAAATTAGGAAATTTTCGCAGCCGCCATCTTGGATTTTCATTTTGATCCCACTATCGCTTTCAGTGACCTAAAATATCACGAAAATGACACCCATGACGAAAAATTAGGAAATTTTCGCAGCCACCATCTTTTTTTTTTTTTTTTTTTGTATCTTTATTAATTTATAGAGGATTTGATCAGTATGACCACGTCACCCTCATAGGGGCATACTATATCTATCTACGCTTAATACCTAGATGTACAATTTTATATAATTTTTTTGCTGTCCTGGACAAGGGAGCAGCCAAGATACTACTATACATGCCAACATTAATAGAATTAAAACTATTTTCTATGATATAGCTGCTCCTCTCAACCTCGTTCCGGACACATTCCGCTAAAATATGAGTGGTATCCTCTATCTTATCACACTCAGAACAATTGGGCGAATCACTCTTTTTCATTAGAAAAGCGAAGCTATTCAACGGAATTTGTCCCGAACGTAGTCTGAAAGCAGTCACAATCTCATTTCTATGTAGATCTGCACCCACAAACCAAGGACGTCTGGACAGGCTATGTTGAATGGTTCTATACCAAATTCCCTTACTTAGCGACCTCTCATCAAAGTATTCTTTCCATAATTCTAGACATTGGTCGCGAACTCGATACAAGAGGTCACCAAATAAAGGAAAACATTCAACAGATATTCCGTCTGAGATAGCCTCTTTTGCTAAACGATCTACTTCTTCATTACCATACAAGCCAATATGGGACGGTACCCATTGAAGAACAATTCTTTTGTCTTTGACCTTATCAATAGAATCTAAAATTTTATAGGCTATCGGAGCACCTCGACAATTCGAGGTGCACCGAGCCAGGTGTTGCAGAGCACTCCTAGAATCAGTCAATATTACATAATTTCCTGATTCGAATGACTCAATGTATGAAATAGCCTCTGAGATCGCTAGTAGTTCAATGTACATTATTGAAATTTTTGCACTTGATCTAAATTTTATAGATGACTTCGTTTGCGGATCAAAAATAGCCCATCCCGACTCATGACCTTCCTGTGAACCATCAGTATAGACTGAGTAAAAATGTAAATAATTAGTATTTAGATACTGATCACAAATTTCATGTATGTTGTTACATATATACTGATGTTTCGGTTTGTCTATGACATCTATACAAGGTTTTACTACATTGGATAGGTCCACACTGCTCACCCATGTGTTCAAAGAAAATCTTTCCAATTGCTGCGATGAAAGTATAGGGTAGTCAATAAGAAACTCATGTACAGTCACTAATAGTGGTTTCTTTTTACGCCTCCAATATAAACTGTGACATGACTCAGCGAGATTGTTTATCAATGGAAATATTTTACTGCCCCGGAACGAATTCACCTTCAACCAATATTTGCCGGCTAAAAAGTACCTGCGTACATATAAAGGTTGAAGGTGAAGCTCACACTCCATTACGTGTATTGCAGTTGTCCTCACAAAACCTCCAATAACGCGCATACACTGATTTTGTATTCTGTCCAATTTCACTAAGTTGCTCTTGTAGCCACCATCTTGGATTCTCATTTTGACCCCACTATCGTTTTCAGCGACCTCAAATATCACGAAAATGATACCCATGACCGAAAATTAGGAAATTTTCGCAGCCGCCATCTTGGATTTTCATTTTGGCCCCACTATCGTTTTCAGCGACCTCAAATATCACGAAAATGACACCCATGTCGAAAAATTTTAAAATTTTCGCAGCCGCCATCTTGGATTTTCATTTTGACCCCACTATCGTTTTCAGCGACCTCAAATATCACGAAAATGACACCAATGACGAAAAATTTGGAAATTTTCACAGCCGCCATCTTGGATTTTCATTTTGACCCCGCAATCGTTTTCAGCGACCTAAAATATCACGAAAACGACACCCATGACGAAAAATTAGGAAATTTTTGCAGCCGCCATCTTGGATTTTCATTTTGACCCCACTATCGTTTTCAGCGACCTAAAATATCACGAAAATAACACCCATGACGAAAAATTTGGAAATTTTCGCAGCCGCCATCTTGGATTTTCATTTTGACCCCACTATCGGTTTCAGCGACCTCAAATATCACGAAAATGACACCCATGTCGAAAAATTTGAAAATTTTCGCAGCCGCCATCTTGGATTTTCATTTTGACCCCACTATCGTTTTCAGCGACCTAAAATATTACGAAAATGACACCCATGACGAAAAATTAGGAAATTTTCGCAGCCGCCATCTTGGATTTTCATTTTGACCCCACTATCGTTTTCAGCGACCTTAAATATCACGAAAACGACACCCATGACGAAAAATTAGGAAATTTTTGCAGCCGCCATCTTGGATTTTCATTTTGACCCCACTATCGTTTTCAGCGGCCTAAAATATCACGAAAATGACACCCATGACGAAAAATTAGGAAATTTTCGCAGCCGCCATCTTGGATTTTCATTTTGACCCCACTATCGTTTTCAGCGACCTAAAATATCACGAAAACGACACCCATGACGAAAAATTAGGAAATTTTTGCAGCCGCCATCTTGGATCTTCATTTTGACCTCACTATCGTTTTTAGCGACCTAAAATATCACGAAAATGACACCCATGACGAAAAATTTGGAAATTTTCGCAGCCGCCATCTTGGATTTTCATTTTGACCCTACTATCGGTTTCAGCGACCTCAAATATCACGAAAATGACACCCATGTCAAAAAATTTGGAAATTTTCGCAGCCGCCATCTTGGATTTTCATTTTGACCCCACTATCGTTTTCAGCGACCTAAAATATCACGAAAATGACACCCATGACGAAAAATTAGGAAATTTTCGCAGCCGCCATCTTGGATTTTCATTTTGACCCCACTATCGTTTTCAGCGACCTAAAATATCACGAAAATGACACCCATGACGAAAAATTAGGAAATTTTCGCAGCCGCCATCTTGGATTTTCATTTTGACCCCACTATCGGTTTCAGCGACCTCAAATATCACGAAAATGACACCCATGTCGAAAAATTTGGAAATTTTCGCAGCCGCCATCTTGGATTTTCATTTTGACCCCACTATCGTTTTCAGCGACCTAAAATATCACGAAAATGACACCCATGACGAAAAATTAGGAAATTTTCGCAGCCGCCATCTTGGATTTTCATTTTGACCCCACTATCGTTTTCAGCGACCTAAAATATC
The DNA here is from genome assembly GCA_905163495.3 of Cosmia trapezina. Classification (NCBI taxonomy): domain Eukaryota; kingdom Metazoa; phylum Arthropoda; class Insecta; order Lepidoptera; family Noctuidae; genus Cosmia; species Cosmia trapezina. The sequence goes on along the minus strand of LR991029.1, from coordinate 2,973,242 downwards.
ACGAAAATGACACCCATGACGAAAAATTAGGAAATTTTCGCAGCCGCCATCTTGGATTTTCATTTTGACCCCACTATCGTTTTCAGCGACCTAAAATATCACGAAAATGACACCCATGACGAAAAATTAGGAAATTTTCGCAGCCGCCATCTTGGATTTTCATTTTGACCCCACTATCATTTTCAGCGACCTAAAATATCACGAAAACGACACCCATGACGAAAAATTGGAAATTTTTGCAGCCGCCATCTTGGATTTTCATTTTGACCTTGAAATACAAAAAAAATAAGAAGATACCTAATTAGAAAAAAAACTTAATTTAAAAAAAAAATCTTATTTATGTAGGTATACAGAAAAATACATTTGAGGGCCTACTTATTTTCTGAACATCCCTGCCCAACCCTTTGAAAGAATTCAGGCGTGATGTTATGAAGAAATCTCATTTCCTATCCGATATTCATTATAAAACCACCCGTACTAACTTTATTCTGTGGCACCTACCTATTTGAGATTTGAAAATAGTGAACCAAAAATTTGCGCGTCAGGCGGCTTTATAAGCTCCAGTGTAGGGTTCAAATTCAACTGTTTTACACACTTGATGCGATTGGTAAACATAGGCCGTGATAAAAATAAATACCAATAAAGCTTTTGCGCGCGTGACGTCTTTATTTACATAGGCATAGCGTTCAAATTCAACTGTTTTCAACACATGCTAATTTGTGCCGGTCGCAGCCGGTGACAGAAGTTAGCGGGGGTGGCGGGTTCGAAAAATTGGCACACGTCCGACCTCCGTCACGTTCCGCTCGGGACTAAACGGCTCAGGGCGAGCGTTTGCGAAGCTGAAAACACTTGACATTGGAATTAGTGATATAAATATTTTGATATTTCAAATTATGATAGCCGTTATAAATTACATTTTTTACGACCTTTATTATGGCATAAGTTTTATTGTTCAAAGCCTAATATAAATCAAATGAAATAAGATATAGATCATAATTTAGACTTGTCTTTGCGATTTAATTGGATGCAGTAAAGTGCAAGTAATCGTGTATCGGACGGCCGAAATTTCTAGATCGAAGTCTGAACTAAGTAATATATTTTTTTCAAAATTTAAATACGTGTTATCTACGAATAAAACACTAAACAAAACGACGTTTTTACGGCTCTCACCGCCTTAAATGGTGGTGAAAACCGCATAAAATCCGTTGAGTATTTTAGAAGAGCGGTCGTCAGACGTATATGGAAGGGACTTTATTTTATAATATGTGTAGTTAGATTGGATTGAAATAAAATCTAATGCCCAAAAAACTTGTGATTCAAAAACATTTCTTTACTAAACTTATTGACACGATAATACAAAAAGCATTAATTAATAAACTATTTAAAAAATAGCCATTCATCTGTAGGTAGGTACATATAATAACTTAAATAAGAATAACGAATTCAAAATAGTAATTAAATATTTAAAAAAAAAAGTAATTGCTACGTTAAGGAAATTATAGTTTTTCGAATTTTGGTCCGTTTGTCTGTTTGTCTGGATGCATGCTCCGGATTGGCGCAAAAACATTTGGCACACAGATAGTTTATTATACTTTTAATCCCGGTACTAAATTCCCATGGGATTTCCGCCATCCACGCGTGCGAAGCCGCGGGCTAGCTTACAATAAACCCAAACATAATCACAATCAGTCACAACGCGACATGTCTCGCAGCTTCCACCGTGTCGTGTTTATCCGACGTTGTCGCTCCACGACGACATGTGACAAGACAGTCATAATTCACGACCGCCGCTGATAAGGTGAGAAGTTGTATGTGAATAGATACGTAAAGCTTTTGTTACATAAGTAGGTAGGCCTTCGTACTTGCATTCGTGGACACTTTTAAATTCATGCAGCAAAGTCAAAGGTACAGGGTCGAATTAATTTTGCTAGTGAACTCTGCAGACGTGGGGGATCAATATCTATAAAAAAAAAATAGTTTATATATATATAAATTTAAAAAAAAAATTAAAAAAATGTTATTACCAAGTAATAACATTTTTGACATAAAATTTGTCGTGTTTTTCTTTTTTGGTATAATGAATTACCGCTGGTAGTGTTGTTACATGAATGAGTTGATAAAATCTGTTTTATCGTCTTGAAATATCGATATTCATCACGTCTTTGAAGTTTGCACAAAAAGACTGGTATTTTAAGTGACTACACTACCAGCGGTTGATGACCCCAAAAAAAACATCACCAATTACTTTTTGTTTTATCACGTTTAGATATCGATACCTATCATATGTGCAGAGTTTCGTTACCTAATTTAATTTGACCTTGCATACAAAAACTTTTTTACAAAAACAAAAACCGACTTCCAAAAAAAACACTACAAAGTGAAAAATAACTTTAATTTCGGAAGTCGGTGTCTTTGGATCTGTATTTTAGTTTTTTGCCACCGACTTCCGAAATTAAAGTTATTTTTCACTTTGTAGTGTTTATTTTGGAAGTCGGTTTTTGTTTTTGTAAAAAAGTTTTTATTTTTCACTTTTTAGTGGTTCAGTTTGTAATTTATCTAAGTTACAATAACCCAATGTCAGCTGCTCATCACGTTTTACAAAATGTTGCTTTTCCCGATGCAGGGCCGTTAATTGTTGAGGAGTTCTCCTAGTAAGAACCAGGAGAAATGGAGCTCATGGTGAAGTCACCATTACCATTATGCATTTTGACGAGCATAAACCATATTAAAGTAATCGAATCGCAACCTGTTATATACTTAGATATAATTGAGTATTTCCGACGGCCCTCTGTGGTCTTCATCATCAGTTCCAGCTCACCGAATGGTACTTTCCGAGAGCAAATGCACGAGTTACTATAAAAAATACCGAAATCGATATAGGTGTGCCCATAAAATTTGAGGGTTTTCCTCGATTTCCATGGGATCCCATCATCAGATCCTGACTTGATGATCATGGGACCACTTGGGACGTATACCCTTTCGAACAAAAAAAGAAAAATCCAAATCGGTCTAGCCATTTTCGAGTAATCGGGGAACATACATAAAAAAAAAAAAAAAAAAAAAAAAGGTTCCGACGAATTGAGAACCTCCTTTTGGAAGTCGGTTAAAAATACATTACCAACTACTTAAACCCCCCATTTACAATACCTACAATAATGTATGTATTAGGATAGCAACAAAAATACATTACCAACTACTTAAACCCCCCATTTACAATACCTACAATAATGTATGTATTAGGATAGCAACAAAAATACATTACCAACTACTTAAACCCCCCATTTACAATACCTACAATAATGTATGTATTAGGATAGCAACAAAAATACATTACCAACTACTTAAACCCCCCATTTACAATACCTACAATAATGTATGTATTAGGATAGCAACAAAAATACATTATCAACTACTTAAACCCCCCATTTACAATACCTACAATAATGTATGTATTAGGATAGCAAGAGATTTCGAAAATGAATTTAAAATACACAATATACTCGTACTTAAGTATTTTAGCGGCATACCTTAGCAAGAGGGAATTTGTAGCTTTGACCCAGTTTTAAGTAAAATTATAATATGTATTATAATATAATATAAATAAATAAATAAGTAAGTTTTACAAGGAATCTGATTCTACTCAATGATTAGGAAAACAACACAGAGATTGAACAAAGTGAAGCAAAATATTATTCACTAGCTGTGTCCCGCGACTTCGTTTGCGTGGAAGTCGTAAGATACACAATATACTAAAATAACAGCCATATATTAATAAAACTTCCTCGTCCCCCGACCCGCCGCGTTGCATCGCCCGACCGCGCTATTTGTTCACAATTTCATGGTTTTCATTTTTTGCTAGGAACCCTATATCTTTTTCTTAAATAAAAGTAGCTTATGTTACTCCATAGTACATCAGCTATCTGCCAGTGATAGTCCCTTCAAAATCGGTTTCGGAGATTAGCCGGAGCAAACAGACATACCGAAAGTTTAAAAATTGTATCTTTGTTATAAGTACCGTATATATTTACTTCCTTATACATTTAGAAAAAAGCTGTTTTTTTTTACATTACAAACAGACACTTCAATTTTAATTATTTTTATAAGTAGATTGTAGCATCTGACAATGCTATGGTACAAAAAATTTTTAAAGTTTTAATAACATCTACAAAAAAAAGGATAGTACACAATGAATCAGTTCAGTCTAAGCAAGTACAAAAACAAACAAAGCCTTTCAAAACTCAAGCAAAACTAATTCAAAAACATCCTTTTCCTCCATTGAATACTTAGTATCCCGGCGACGCGACGGTAAATATTTGCCAACGATTTCTCCGAAGAAATTTTCTTAGCATGTAGGTACAAAAGAATTAAATAAGTACATGGTTGTTTCCTAGACCACTTCGCCACAGAATAAATAGTTACAGAAAGCCGGCTGCATAAAACGAGTGAAAACAGGCACATGCACACATAGATAAATAAAAAAATAGTAAATAAATAAATAGACACTTGGGCCCAGTTCACATTAGGTCCGACCGACTATTTTACCGGAACGATAAAAGTCGCGGGTGCATTATTATTTATATAATTTTATTTATACTTCAGTGTTGCATCCTCAAGATTTAACGTACATTGTAGTCCGTTTCTCGTTGTACTACATTGCCACACTGTTCAAAGACTAGAAAAAAAAAAAAAAATAATTTGATAGTCTATGTCATCTGTCAGGTGTCACCTCATTCGTTCTTCGTGTGTTGCATTGCTACGCTGTTAATTTTTCAATTTAATTTTAAATCCATAAAAATCTTTCTAGTTTCATAGTGAAAAGTGTTATTTTAGCGAGAATTAGACATGAGAAAAGGAAAAACAAAAGTAATGAAGAATATTTTTAGACGCAAGATCAAACGTTACGGAAATAAATTAAGAGAAAATCGCAAAGAACGTGAGTAAGACGCCATACTTATGGCACCCTTATTTTAAAAGTTAAGACTATTATGTTTTTTAAATATTGTAATGAGATAACACCTGATGTCATCCTGTTTACAAAATGGTATTTCTTGACGAGGTAACACGCGATGTTATCCAGAAATACAGTACTTTCTTGATGAGGTAGTACATGATACTATCCTGAAAGTAACTTTGCTTTTTTTTGTTTCGACTTTCAAAAAAGTTTATCATTGCGATCTATACCTATGCTTATTGCCATATGATGCATACCAAAGTTCTGTAACACCTGATGTTATCCTGTTAACAAAATGGTATTTCTTAGCGAGGTAACACGCGATGTTATCCAGAAATACAGTACTTTCTTGATGAGGTAGTACGTGATACTATCCTGAAAGTAACTTTGCTTGTTTTGTTTCAACTTTCAAAAAAGTTCATCATTGCGATCTATACCTATGCTTATTGCCATATGATACATACCAAAGTTTTGTAACACCTGATGTTATATTGTTAACAAAATGGTATTTCTTAGCGAGGTAACACGCGATGTTATCCAGAAATACAATAAGTTCTTTCTTAATGAGGTAGTACGTGATACTATTCTGAAAGTAACTTTGCTTTTTTTGTTTCGACTTTCAAAAAAGCTCATCATTGCGATCTATAAGCTTATCGCCATATGATGCATACCAAAGTTCTGTTGAAACTTTTACTGCGGATGTGTCTACAGAAATTCTTGACTTACTTGGTCAAGCAAAGATATTGGATCCTTCTCTCGGGGAAAAAATACCCAATGAAGTTGCTGAACGATGGGGAAATATACTGCTTGATGGATAAGACAAAGGCCACAAACTTGGTACTTGGAATCTCCGGCCTCGTCAACCTAACAAAAGACCTCATACGGGCCCAATCTGTAGACACATTAGATATTCTGAAAAGTATATCAGAAATCAGTCAATTGCTTCTTGATTGACATGAACTGACATTTAATAGACGAAAACTTGTCATACCTTTATTAGAACGGGCCTACAAATTAAAAAACCGACTCCAGTTAATACTGCAGGCAACCGACGAACCGGTTTTCAGGCGTGAAATGTGCGGGGTCCTCTTCGACGAGCAAACAATGCGACTGCAGCGCCATCCACAGCCCACGCCTGACACCAACTTCTTCGGCGAGGAGGACCAACAACTCAATGCAGTCGGCAAATGGGACTATTAGAGGTACCTCACGCGCCGGTAGAAATAGATATTTTATAAAAATTAGATGCTGTTAACTGATGATCCTATCATATTAAGTTATGTTAGTGGTTATAAAATTTCGTTTTATTGGGAAAGTGGTTCAAAACACTGAACCAAAAAACCCACCATCTCCTCTTGTAGAAATGGATCGTGCAATTTCCTAACTTATTGACTTAAGGGCGATTTCTAAATGTTCTGATCTACCACAACAGTTTATTTCGTCGGTATTCTTAACGCCTAAGAGTACAGGTGGTTATAGATTTATCTTAAACTGGCTGTGACCCGCGGTTTCGCCCGCGTGGATGAGATAAAAGATGGCCTGTGTAGGCTGGTGTGTGCTGGCTAGGGTGTGGGCTGTCTGCGTGCCAGATTTCATCCGTGACGGTCCGGCCGCGGCCGTTTGAGCGTGAGAAGGTGGCAGGCGTGCGGGCACGCGCACACACGCTCACAAACTTTCGCCTTTGTAATTTTGGTGTGATTTGAAGAACCTTATTAAGTTATTCAATACTCAATATCTTTATTGCTTTACCATAATGTATACTTAGGTGGTAACGTTCTAACCAACCCGAAATTTTAAAATGGATAATACCTATACGTTCCGTATCCAAATTAATAATACATAATGCATTCATGGCAACAATAGATCTTATTTTTTCTAATGCCTATACATATCTCACATAAAAAATATTTGGGTTTCTATTATTATAAAATTTTCAATGAATTCAAAAGCTCAAGAATTCAATAGAGGCCATATGGCCTCAGCCTGGCGCACTAGTATTTACAAAATTACTCAAACCTCTGTAAAATTAGCTTTAGTTGTCTATTTAGGAAGAAGTTCTCTTATACCAAATCAGATTTGCAAATTCTTAGGATTTCTCATCAACTCGCAGTCTATGTGTTTACAGTTAAAACTATCGGTGCGTTATCAGCAGCTTGTTCAGCCATAACGTATGGTTGGGTATACACACCAAACAACTAGAGTGGGAGAAATATTTAGCACTTTTGAAGTCAAATGACAATGCAAACATGACTGTTAGTCCTCTCTACAAGAAGACTTCACTTGGTGGAGTCAAATATCGCACCGAAACATGAACAAACTTTATTTTTTACTCCTTCCAATTGGAAATATTCACTGACTCTTCACTCTCAGGATGGAGGGCAGCCTGTGAGGAAGAAATTACTAGAGGTATTTGGTCAATGAAGGAAAGAAAACACCACATTAACTTTCTTACAGCGTTTATGGGCCTAAAAATTTTCTGTAAAAATAAAACCAATGTAGATGTTATATTTAGAATAGATATACCACTTCCACTGCCACTGCATATGTCAACAAAAGGGGTGGCACACAATTCCCCCGCATTTAAATCGTATCACTCGGCAAATGTGGCAGCAAATATTTATTTACTCTTTGTTTATTAAGCCCAGAGAAAACACTGATGCGGACCAAGCTTCTAGGTATACTAACATATGATCTGTGTATACTAATGTTGATACCAAATGGGAATTAGATTCACAATTATTTGAATCTATTACGAAAAAGTTCGGTAAACCTTTTATTCATTTGTTTGCATCACGCCTTAACAAAAAATGCACTAAATATTTATCCTGGAAACGTGACCCAGACACCTATGATATAGACGCGTATACAATACCTTGGAACAATTACCTCTTCTATGCCTTTCCACCATTATTTTGGTCTTATAAATCATAAACGACAAAGTAATTGGCATAATTATAGTTCTATAATGGCCTAGCTAACCATGGTTCCCGTTATTCAGTAAACTAGTTGATTCTGAAATATTGTCAAGGAATCGTACATAAGGAGAAAACTTCAAATTGAAGCAATATAAATAATTATGGTTAATTATTTTTCTAATAATATCATTGGACAAATAATTAATCATTATTAGAGCCAGTATAATGTTGCTCTTAAACATTGGTATTCCTTTTGTAAAACTAATAATATTGATTACTTCAACAGCTCAATAATATATATCCTAAATCTTTTAACTGAGGAATTTAACAAAGATGCATTATGGGACGATAAATTCATTTCGCTCTGCATTAAAATTATTTTGACCAAAAAGACAAATAGAAAATCATTATATTCAAGATGTTTTAAAGGTCTTTTTAAAATTAAGCCTACTTTTCTTAAGTATTATATATGTGCTTCTTGGTATCCTAATCTGGTCCTAGACCATATATCCGATTAAGTCTATCCCTTAAAGAAATTTCTAAAAAACTTGTAACTTTGCTTGCATTGTCCATTGGACAACGGATGCAAACGTTATCTTTGATCCAAATTAACGATATTCATGTAACTGAAACATTACTAAAACTTCAGCACCGAACAGATTTTGCCTGATTTTACCTTTCTATAATAATAAACAATCTCTATGTCCAGTAGAAACCCGAACTTCTTACATGGGGAAATTTTGTGATAAATCAATACAAACGTGTACCTCCTAGTCCATCAGCCGCTAGATCAAAAAACGCATAATGATAGTGAGGTGGATGTGAATAAGTTCACTGCCTACAGCACTAGGCATGCACTGATGTCAGTGGCTTTCAGATCACAATGGAAATAATAAAAAAGACTGCTGGCTGGACTGGACGGTAACTCAATACATTTTGCAAAATATTACAACCAACAACCAACCAACCAACGTGTGATTGATTCTGAAAAAGACAAGGTTTTTGCTGATGGCATATTCAATTAAATTGGCATATTCAATCTTAAGTCTGTAAGAATAATCTTCTATTCATAATCCGCTTTGTTATGTGTTTGTTACCAAGTATTAGCTTTTTAATATAAAACTGATTGTGATTACTGACCGGATTTGTTTTGTTTTAAGAACAAATGCCAAAACTAAGTACTCCATAGACATAATGTTAGTGTATACTAAATTTACGAAGTACTCACATGTGAGCATGAACATTATAGGTTTTCCATTCCACAATAAACATGCTCTGAACATCTACAATGTACGTTAAATCTTGAGGATGCAACACTAAAGTATAATTTATGGTTAATTGAACTTACCTTAAGTGAACTTCAACCAAAATTATACGAAGTGTTGCATCCGAAGAGATTTAACACCCTACCCACCCATGTAACCATTACCCCCTTATTGTTGTGGAATGGAATAGGCAGTGAGCTCTAAAACGAATGAGGTGACATCTGACAGATGACATAGACTATCAAATTATTTTTTTTTTTTTTCTAGTCTTTGAACAGTGTGGCAATGTAGTACAACGAGAAACGGACTACAATGTACGTTAAATCTTGAGGATGCAACACTGAAGTATAATTTTGGTTGAAGTTCACTTAAGGTAAGTTCAATTAACCATAAAAAATCTATGTCGGATCGTCATGATTTACTCCGATAGATACCATGTGGGCGGAAGATGGGTTTCGTGCAATGAAAACACACTGGGTGCTATACACGGTGATTATTAAAATCACAATCTAACACAATCACTTCAAATTAAAAAAACCGGTCAAGAGCGAGTCGGACTCGCGCACCGAGGGTTTCGTTCCGATTTCTGAAAAAGTATGCTATTTAGAGACATCGTTTTATTATTCCTGTAATCTTTACATAAACTTCTATCATACAGAATAATTTCAGATTTTTCCCTTTGCAAACTTCGGAGATAAGAGGGGGGGAACGGTATTTTTTTTTACATTTTTCATCAAAAATCGAAAACTATGCGGCCTAAAAAAAAAAAAAACCAGTCAAGTGCGAGTCGGACTCGCGCACGAAGGGTTCCGTACCATATTATATGTTTAACAATCGCAAAGATAACTTTTTACTTATTTTATAATGATACTGTGAATAACAAGGTTATTTTTTGCAGTTGCAGAAAATCACCCATGTTTAAACAAAATACCTTATGAATCGCCGTTTTCAGTATTGTTGATTAAATACAGTATTCATGGTACTTACATGGTATAAAGAAGTTTAAAATTCCTAATTTGTTGAATTGTTGCGCTAGAGCTCGTACAAAAATGGTCTAAAATTTACAACTTTTACGGCCCCCTATTTCTTAATTTTAAAAGATAAAAAAAATATGTTTGTACTCTACTCAATGAGTTCTAGACGATGACACCCCACATAACACATAATCAGCCTATAATGTTCCCACTGCTGGGACACAGGCCTCCTCTCTCGAGAGAGGGATCGGGCCGTAATCCACCACGCGGGCCCAGTGCGGGTTGGTAGATGTCACATGTCTTCGAATTTTTGGTTCTAGGACATGCCGGTTTCCTCACGATGTTTTCCTTCACCGTTTTGAGAGCAGCGGTGATGAAATAATGACATGCTAGATTAAAATTTTTATTTTTTTTTAAAAATGAAAAGTTTATTGTATGGGGACCGACCCCTGAAATTTTTAACTTTGCTTTATTTATATTATTTGTTGTTATAGCCGTAATAGACAGCGGAGGCTTAGTAAGTTTGTACTGGGCTGTAGGTACTTGGTTGTTTGATTTCATGGATTTTAATTTTCTTGCGCGGAACCCTAATTATTTTTCTAAAATAAAAATAGCCTAAGTTACTCCTTAAAACATCAGCTATATGCCGTCAAAATCGGTGAAAATTCGTTTGGCAAGTTTCCTAACTTGACTTGTACCATTTTTAGGGTTCCGTACCTCAAAAGGAAAAAACGGAACCCTTATAGGATCACTCGTGTGTCTGTCTGTCTGTCCGTCTGTCCGTCTGTCACAGCCAATTTGCTCCGAATCTAATGAACCGATTAAGTTAAAATTTGGTACACATATGGATTTCTGTGACCCAAACACGTACAGCTAAAGCAAATATATGAATTTTGAATATGAGAGTCACTTTCAGGGGGAAAATAAGAAAATTAAAAAAAAAAAATTGTAAACTGTACCGAGTGACATATCAAATGAAAGGGCTTACTATGAGGGTCTCAAATATATTTTTTTTATAATTTTAAAACTTGTTGTTTTAAAGTTATTTAAGAAAATAGACGAAAATTGACCATTCCCCCCCCCTTATCTCCGAAACTACTGAGCCTAAAATTTTGAAAAAAATATAGAAATTAGTTCTATACCTGTAGATTACAGGAAAACCTATAAGAAGTCTGTGGTCTTAAAATAACATGGTAAATCTATATATATAAAAAAATCAAAGTCCTGACTGAGTCACTGACTAATATACCAACGCACAGCCCAAACCAATGGACCTAGAGACTTGAAATTTTGCACATAGATACCTTATATAGTGTAAACATCCACTAAGGAAGGATTTTTGGAAATTCCATCCCTAAGGGGGTAAAACAGGGGATGAAAGTTTCTATGAAAAATCCTATCCCTTGAGTTAATAGACTTGAAACTTAGCACGAATATTCAACTAAGTAAATTATAAAGTTTATCATTTTTAGTTTTCCTAAACTACCCCCTAAGGAGGGATTGGGGGTGTCAAAGTTTGTATGGAGGAACTTTAACACGCGGTCCGATTAACTCAAAACTCAGTTTTTATACTTGAGACCAAAAATTAAGACTAACGTGTATCAGGGTTTTCCAAAAATCTACCCCTAAGGGGTGAAAAGTTAATTTTATAGCGGAGGATTTTATTGGGGGCTTGATTAACTCTAAAATTGGTGTAAATAATGTTTGAGTCAAGTTATGGAAACATGCCAGACGATTTTTGAAATTCTTTAGGTATCTGTTTTCGTGAAAATAGAGATACAGTTTATATGAAAAATCTTGTTAATTTGGTTAATGAACTTGAAACTTAGCACAAATACTTGCATAAGTAAGTAATAATGTTTGTCATTATTAGTTTTTCAAAACTACGCCTCAAATGAGGTTTAGGGATGTTAAAGTTTGTATAGAAGAATTTTAAAGCGCAGTCCGATTAAAAAAATGGTACTTTGAGTCAAGTTTGGAAACTTACCAAACGAATTTTCACCGATTTTGACGGCATATAGCTGATGTTTTAAGGAGTAACTTAGGCTATTTTTATTTTAGAAAAATAATTAGGGTTCCGCGCAAGAAAATGAAATGAAATGAAATGAAATGAAATTGTTTATTCTGTTAATAGGATATCGAAATCACTTTTACATGTCATATTTTTTTTTTTTTTTTAAATAAGCTAGATGAAGTCGACATTTCCTATCTGACTACCCTGAGAAGAAATGGCGAAACAAACTCAGGGGTCAAAGTCTCTTTTAAAGTCCAGACATAATCTTGGTCAGATCATGTGAGGACCATGTAGATCCAGTCTGAAATGGTCTTTTGAGGAAAGAACCATAAAAATTTGAGTGGACCTGTCCAGTCAGTGCAAGCATTTGTCAACAATCGTGCAGCTCAACTCAGGATTTCAGGAGCTCAATAACTCGACGAACAATACCAAAGAAAGGACGTTTGGGTAGGTCGCATACAGTACTCAAAAATATCAGACCATCAATAATACTAAAAAAAAAAAAAAAAAAAGATCCACATGGTGCTCACATTTACAATAATTTTAATTTTTTAACAATTTACATTGATTTTTTAACAAAGGTTTGTTATTTTATTTATTATAATGAGTTTTGGTATTATATATATTACAAAGTTGATTGAATAGCTCAAACCCAAGCTTTTTTGTCTTCTAAATAATCAGAAATTTTATAGTAGATTGTATAGTAGTTTGGTTTTAATGCAACCACATACGACAACCACGTACAGCCCAGTACAAACTTACTAAGCCTCCGCTGTCTATTACGGCTATAACAACAAATAATAAAAATAAAGCAAAGTTAAAAATTTAAGGGGTCGGTCCCCATACAATACTCTTTTCATTTTGAAAAAAAAATAAAAATTTTAATCTAGCATGTGGGGTGTCATGTCATTATTTCATCACCGCTGCTCTCAAAACGGTGAAGGAAAACATCGTGAGGAAACCGGCATGTCCTAGAACCAAAAATTCGAAGACATGTGACATCTACCAACCCGCACTGGGCCCGCGTGGTGGATTACGGCCCACTCCCTCTCACCGAGAGGAGGCCTGTGTCCCAGCAGTGGGAACATTATAGGCTGATTATGTGTTATGTGGGGTGTCATCGTCTAGAACTCATTGAGTACCTAGAGTACAAACATATTTTTTTTTATCTTTTAAAATTAAGAAATAGGGGGCCGTAAAAGTTGTAAATTTTAGACCATTTTTGTACGAGCTCTAGCGCAACAATTCAACAAATTAGGAATTTGAAACTTTTTTATACCATGTAAGTACCATGAATACTGTATTTAATTACCAATACTGAAAACGGCGATTCATAAGGTATTTTGTTTAAACATGGGTGATTTTCTGCAACTGCAAAAAATAACCTTGTAATTCACAGTATCATTATAAAATAAGTAGCGTGAAGCGTTTTGTGGGGACTGTCTTACTGTATTTTTGACGTTCAAAAAGTGCTGATTCTCAGCCTAATTTGAATAAAGGACTTTTGATTTTGATTTTTTTTAAGTAAAAAGTTATCTTTGCGATTGTTAAACATATAATATGGTACGGAACCCTTCATGCGCGAGTCCGACTCGCACTTGACCGGTTTTTTTTAATCGGACTGCGCTTTAAAATTCTTCTATACAAACTTTAACATCTCTAAACCTCATTTGAGGCGTAGTTTTGAAAAACTAATAATGACAAACATTATTACTTACTTATGCAAGTATTTGTGCTAAGTTTCAAGTTCATTAACCAAATTAATAAGGTTTTTCATATAAACTGTATCTCTGTTTTCACGAACACAGACACCTAAAGAATTTCAAAAATCGTCTGGTATGTTTCCATAACTTGACTCAAACATTATTTACACCAATTTTAGAGTTAATCAAGCCCCCAATAAAATCCTCCGCTATAAAATTAACTTTTCACCCCTTAGGGGTAGATTTTTGGAAAACCCTAATACACGTTAGTCTTAACTTTTGGTCTCAAGTATAAAAACTGAGTTTTGAGTTAATCGAACCGCGTGTTAAAGTTCCTCCATACAAACTTTGACACCCCCAATCCCTCCTTAGGGGGTAGTTTAGGAAAACTAAAAATGATAAACTTTATAATTTATTTAGATGAATATTCGTGCTAAGTTTCAAGTCTATTAACTCAAGGGATAGGATTTTTCACACAAACTTTCATCCCCTATTTTACCACCTTAGGGATGGAATTTCCAAAAATCCTTCCTTAGTGGATGTTTACACTATATAAGGTATCTATGTGCAAAATTTCAAGTCTCTAGGTCCATTGGTTTGGGCTGTGCGTTGGTATAATGTCAGTGACTCAGTCAGGACTTTGATTTTTTTATATATATAGATTTACCATGTTATTTTAAGACCACAGACTTCTTATAGGTTTTCCTGTTATTTACAGGTATAGAACTAATTTCTATATTTTTTTCAAAATTTTAGGCTCAGTAGTTTCGGAGATAAGGGGGGGGAATGGTCAATTTTCGTCTATTTTCTTAAATAACTTTAAAACAATAAATTTTAAAATTATAAAAAAAATATATTTGAGACCCTCAGAGTAAGACCTTTCATTTGATATGTCACTCGGTCAGTTACAGTCAGTCAGTTTACAAAACTTTTTTTTTTAATTTTCTTATTTTCCCCCTAAAAGTGACTCTCATATTCAAAATTCATATATTTACTTTAGCTGTACGTGTTTGGGTCACAGAAATCCATATGTGTACCAAATTTTAACTTAATCGGTCCATTAGATTCGGAGCAAATTGGCTGTGACAGACGGACAGACGGACAGACAGACAGACAGACACACGAGTGATCCTATAAGGGTTCCGTTTTTTTCCTTTTGAGGTACGGAACCCTAATAAAAAATGTTTAAGAATGTGCAAACAGTATTCTTTCATATGATACCCCACATGCCCTAGTAGCCCCACTTTGAATTTTGAAGACCCCCTTTCAGCACCTGTTACAAAAAAAATATAAATACTTTTATGTCTTTCTTATTTGCAAAATAGTTGAATAAATGTCATATAAAACTATTCCAAATTTCAAGTTGATAGCATTAGTAGTTCTTGAGATATTCAGCTGTGACAGACAGACAGACAGACAGACAGACTGAGTGAGACCATAAGGGTTCCTTTTTTACCATTTTGGTACGGAACCCTAATTAACAAAACTACTGAGCACAACGAATCGAATACAGTTCCGTGGAGTAGTAACTCCGATGCGATCAGACACTAGACTGTCTTCCTCGCCGTGGACTAACATCACGACTCTGTAGAAGCGCGCTATAGGTGTGGGTAGATCATGTGATGTCGCCAGTGGCGCGCTTGCGATTCGTTTCCAGACCGTACTATTGACCGGATCCGACACATATAATAATTGGCATTATGTATTTCAATAGCGCTATTCACATTAGGGCGACCCGATAAAACTGTCAGCGACGACACATTTACCGGACGTTCAGACACGATTTCGGTTGTCTGATATAATATTGGCATACTGCTTTATATTGCGCCGTTCACACTTGTCGGTTCGGAGCGGCGAAACTAAACCCGCACATTCCCGGTCTCGTCACCAGTTTGTACAGAGGCCAGCACATCAAGCAACCCTAATCTGTCAAATTTTTTTGATAGATTTTCAACTTTGCCACAAAGGAATGAGGTTCATATTCAATTGGGAAAATTTGACAGATTCAATTGGGAAAATCTGTACATTACTTCAGTGGCGTGTGCGCAGGGAAGACTCGTTTAAACATGGAGGGCAAAATAAATACCACAGAAGTTTTGATTTCTCTAAACGGTAGCCAACCCACAACTGCTTTGTGACGAGCAGGGCTGCGGTAAATCGACGGGTATTCACATTAGATCGGACCGGCAGCTTATAGTGTGAAAAGCAAGACCCGACAATCGGCCAACGGTGAAACACTGTCGGTCCAACCTAATATAACCGAGCCTTACGTACTGGGCAATGTCAAACAAATCCCAGTCGCGAGTGCACTTGCACTCGCTGTACGAAAAGCGTGTCTACGTGAGCGTGCATTCTCGTTCGTTCTGTAGCTATCTACTCTGTGGCACTGCGCCCGAAGCGACGGTACAGAACCCGGGGGGACTAAGCAAACTTGTATTCATTATGAAATTTGTAATGCAGCTTTGAACACGTGGCTTTGACGTAGGAACCTAAGAATTTAATACCGCTTTAGATGCTTTTGAAGTAGATTTTGTAAGTTAGTTGGTGCCGTTCATGTTAGAGGTGTACAAGCTATAATATGAACCTGAAATAAGACTTTCAAGACGACAATGACATCTTTAAGGCAAATGCGCCAGAATAGCCCGCGAAATTCAAAAGTTCTTACGTTTTTTGCAATTTGCAAGTCAGTATTAGGTTGTATATTTGATCTAAATATGAGTCGCGGTCGTATCAAATATTTATTTATAGAATTATAATCATAAAAATCATCAATACAACTCTCTAAGTTCATATTACCCTATTTCATAAAATCATGACATTTGAGACCAATTCTAACTTAAGTTGTATTAAACTTTTTAAACTTTCGCGATTTGTACACATTATAAAACAATATCGAGAACGGGTCTTATCGCGATCTTTCTTTTTTACGTTGCCTTTTTAAGTTGTATTGCTGATTCTAATGTTAATTCTGTAAAGCCATATTAGTTACGGCCGCGAATCATATTTTAATCAACATACAATCTGACACTGACCTGCAAATTGCAAAAAACGTAAGAAAAGTTTGAATTTCGCGGGCCACCTTAGCGCATCCCACTTAACCCATAAATGCCTGATAATAACGCCCGTCAATATTGTACACTTTTGGACCTCAATAATCTAAATCCATGAATCAAATAAAAGGCATTTGGAAAACAAAATATTTACCTACATCCCTTACATACCTAAGCTAAATTCTTACTGGCGGTTGTATCTCAAAAACAGAAATAAATGTAAAGAGAAAACTTTGATGAAGTTCCAAGGGGCAAGACGGAGACATACTTTTCTTTTTGTTAAATTTATAAACAAACTTGGAGCCGCTCTGCCACTCAGTGCGTTCTTGCTTAAAACATTGAGTAAAGATAATTTATGTCCTGAAGTTATATCTCTACATTATTGTACTTGAAAGGAAAAATACCTTTCGTAGATACGAAAGTATGCAGTAGGTACCTATCTGAAAAGGCTCAGGAGACGCCCTGGGCGGCGGTAATCGATATCCGATTCCCGGCTACCGCAGGTGTGGGCTTGCGGACGGCGAGGACCAGGCTCAGGCATCGGTGCGTTGTGTTCCACGCGCGCCTCAAAGAGATGTCAGCAATGATGGGGTCCGATAGGGCCGATGCCGCCAGGGTCGCGGGTTGTTCGAAAGATATACCGTGGCCTTGCCCGCCAAATGGCGATATAACCATTTCAAAATAAAAATTTCGATGCGAAATGGCGCAAACTAGTGACGAGCAGACGAGATGCCTATGTCCATCAGTGGACGGCTGCAGCCTGATGATGATGATGATGATGGAGCAACTGCTTGTCTTCACTCTTACTGAAATCAAGACATCCTGATAAGACTTATATAGGCGTGAGGAACAGGGTGTAAAGTTCACTAATCCTCCACAGAAAAGGGAGGATCCTCCGACCGGACGGGTGTTGTGTCCGGTGGGCAACTGCCGGACGGTTGCTGTTGGGACATTGTGGACATTGTATATAATACGCGGTAAACTCTGATTGCGCGATGCAGGATTTTGCGTGTGATCGTCAGTGTGTTGCGTTGTTCGCATGTGGCGATATAGATGCCGCCACAGATTTACTGTCTCTCAAGTCCTTGCCTGATAAGACTCCCAAAACACCAAAAATTTATGAAAATAAGTTAAGTGTAAGTTAATTTGTATTAATTTATGCGTTAAGTAAATATTGGAAGCTAATCAAGTAATCTTACGGAGTCAATGGGCGAGATAGGGGGCTCATTATCGTATCTTTTCGAGGGTAATGTCTTAACGTACATTGTAGTACTGGAAGTGGCATTAACATTTAAATAATTTTGGTCCTTTTTGAAAGAAGGAAGAAAACTGATTTTATACATACATACATAATCTCACGCCTTCTTCCCATGGGGGTAGGCAGAAACTACAGAACGCCACCTGCTACGATCCTTACATACTACTTTTGCCTCGTTTACGTTCATGCATCTTATTTTATTTGTCATAAAAACACGAGGATGGCTGAAACAAAATTCAAAATCATTTATTTGCCTATTGGTACAGCACCCTAATTGCGTAACACATTATCCATCGGAGTTTGAATCATTTTGAAACAAATTGTTAATCCATTGCTTCAAATATTCCAAAAATTTGTATAGGTACTCGACAACGTAAATAACGCAATGAATGTTGTTGAAATGTCAAAATGAAACCAACTCCGATTGATAATGTGTTACGCAATTAGGGTGCTGCACCCTAATTAAGGGTTTAATTGTATTAAATCTCTTGGATTAAAAGTGTCTTTTAGTACTTAATTTATGTCTGGCCACTATCACGAATACGGAGAGTTGGGTCCTGGGTTTAATGCTTGGGTTGGATTTTTCTATACTTAAACACCTTTAAAATTTAAGAAGCACAGTTTATAGGCGTTGTAAATTGTTAATACTTTCGCCAATTTCAACGTTAATTTAAAACTTTGTTTGTTAATGCATTCAACGAAAGAGTCCAACAGATCCTTTGGACTCCTTTCGACTAAAATCTCATCATCTACAATTTCATCGGGGGGTCTACTCCCTAAGTCCGTCCGTCCGTCAGTCCGTCCGTCTGACACAACGATCGATCAAAACAAGTGTAAAAGTTAAATTTTTCGGACGAACAAAAACACATCGGGAGTAGGGACAACTGTCAAATCGTGTTGTCATTCATACTTCGTTCGGGCCCCGAACCAATCATCCATCCGTAGGTGATACGTAGTAGGAAACGGCCGTAACGAAGGCTGAAACTACGGGCTTTGTGCTTAGGGAGTAGACCCCCTGAGCCTGAGCGATTTCTTTGGTTGAGCGCGCTAGTGCCCCTTCTACTACTTCTACTTGTACTACGCTTTATGCTCGGAGCACACAGATTTTTTTTTCCCTAACACTTCCTGTTATACCTATATCTAGGTTTTGATTCTTCACTCAAGCCAGGATAATTAAGTTTGAGGGTCTCTGAGTAGTAAACTTTAATAACCTGCCAGTAATTGCGGCAATCTTTAGTGTTTCTATCAGGTGTTACTCAAAGTAATGGCTGTGTTTAATTTTCTTTACTTGTCTAATAAAATTATGATAATTTTGTGTTTGTTTTTTTATAAAAGAAAGGAAAATAACTATGTGGAACAATTTTAAGCCTGTTTTTGCTTTACCTTCAGTTCTGACTTGTGTTCTTGACGTCACATCGGGCCACACCAACACACCGCGACCCCAGTGTTTTCCCGCCATTTTCTCGCTCGCCGACACCTTTAGCGTACGCACAAATTGGTCGTCTCATTAAAATTTTAATCAGCAAGCTTCATGTTATCGAAATCAAGTGGTTTTATTAAGAAGTCAAGCCCACCAGCATCATACAATTCAATCTGCCTAGCCTTTTCCCAACTATGTTGCGGTCGGCTTCCAGTCTAATCGTATGCAGCTGAATACCAGTATTTTGTATGAAGCGACTGCCTATCTGACTTCCACAACCCAGTTACTGGTAAATATGATACCCCTTGGTAAGACTGTTTGTCAGACTATCGGGCTTCTGACGACCCGTAACGACTGTCAAAGATCCACGAATGACAGCCGGGACCCATGGAGGCACGGAGGAGTCTCGTATATAAAGATGGTCAACCACCCACGGACAAACCCCAGCAAGCGTAGTTTAACCTGATAGATCGACCCGTGCGGCTGATATTACTTAGCCACGAGCCCCTCTCCCTTTTATTCCTCTCCCACCAGCAGCATACCTGGAGTTTGATACTCAACAGTTGTATATTCTCAAAAAACGTGCAACATTCATTCAACAATTTAATGTCATTCTAAAGCGGCGGCGTTTCGGCACACCTAACTCATAAAAACGACTTCAATCAAACTTTAGCCCTCAAAATATTGCAATAATTTAAAACATATAAATCAAATTCAGTTGACAAGTAAACATTGAACGAAATAACTAACACAGCTGGGGACGTTTCTAAATAATTACGTCGAACAAATCCAGTCGGTGGATGTTTGCCCCAAACTGTGATGGATGAGCAATGGTTAAGGGCTATATTTTGTTAAAAATCATTTTACAATAATGGTTACGAATAGGGTTACCCTCGGGGTAACAGTATAACTCTTGCCCAGAAGGGGTGCCAGGGTGTCAAATAACCTATTGCAAAGCCAAAATCTACATCCAATTAAGTAGGCTAACAGAGTGAAGAAGAGAACTGTAAAATAACTTCTATTTTTGGTCTGCAAAATCTCTCTTACGTAGTCCAAATACGAGGTATTAGGAATACATAACCACTTTTTTAGAAGTCGGACATTTCGCTATATGTACAGACGCCAGCACATCAAGCTACTACAATCTGTCAAATTATTTTAATAGATTTTCATCTTTATCGCTAAAGCATTAGGTTCAAGGTTCATTGGGAAAATTTGACAGTTTCGGGTAGCTTGACTTGCTGGCGTCTGTACACATCACACGGCTACACATCAACAATTCCAGTTTATACTGACCTCTCATTGTAAGGACATCCTATACAATGTGATATCAGCTTATACTGTAAATGTATACCTTGATCTGTAGCCGTGCGAACCTATTTTCTCGGAAAACGAGCGTTTCATAAGGAGCGTTCCACAGATACAATACAAAATGATGAACCTTTGAAATCATTTACAATTAACACGCCTATACCTTAAGTGCGCCTTCAATTATTCCGAACGAGATTCAATTCAATTAAGGAATTACAATCGTTTACAATATTAATTAATTTACCTGACATGTTTACAATTGGCTAGTGAATTTACTAAATTGATTTCTACCATTGCATTGCTCCAATAAACCGATAACGGAATGAACATGATATACGGGTATTATTTTAATTCTTTAATATATGGCTTTTGCATTGTATCAGGATTATGTGGGAGTATTAATATTGTGGTTCATTTTACGATACAATAGTATGTTAATGTTTACCAGTTTAATATGTTATTATTAATCACTGTTACCTATTATTTTATTCATAAATGTCCGTCTCTTATTTTGTGCGCTTTCACTGAATACTATTTTAGTAATGTGGGACTCTGGCGCGGAAAAAACACTCATTCATTTCTAAATCAAAGGTTGCACACGCAATTTCGAAAAGTAAAATAAAAGTGACCTACTGGTAACATATTTTAAATTCCATTGCACTAGCTAAAACGAAAATTCTAAAGATACTCTCCTAGACATAGGTCTATATCTATCACAATTGCCACTGAAATCACCAAAGGCAAAAAAACAATAATTGTTTTAAATAAATAGAGTGCACCGTAACTTGCCGATCTCGTATCTCAGGACCAAAAGAAACCAGGTCCTGTTCCCAGCGGGGACATAAAGCAAGTCCAACGTCGTAAAAATACAGAAGGTATGGCAACTATCGACAGGTGTGAAGATACTGTGTCGTACTGAAAAAAAAGGCTGGCAACTTTTGTTTAGTTTTACTAGTAAATATTCGTTTTTGGTGTTAAGAGCATTCGTGTCTGCCCGTGGTTTGTAATAGTGACATCGGGAAGAGCAGGGAAGTAATAGAACTGCTGTAATTCTTTTCAGCCAACTAAATAGGTAATATCAAAAGAGCATGGAAATAATAGAACTGCTATAATTATTTTCAGCCAACTAAATAGATAATATCGAAAGAGCAGGGAAGTAATAGAACTGATATAATTGTTTTCAGCCAACTGAATAGATAATATCGAAAGAGCAGGGAAGTAATAGAACTGATATAATTCTTTTCAGCCAACTAAATAGATAATATCGAAAGAGCAGGTTAGTAATAGAACTGCTTATCTCTTTTCAGCCAACTGAATAGGTAATATCGAAAGAGCAGGGAAGTAATAGAACTGCTTATCTCTTTTCAGCCAACTGAATAGGTAATATCGAAAGACCAGGGAAGTAATAGAACTGCTTATCTCTTTTCAGCCAACTGAATATGTAATATCGAAAGAGCATGGAAGTAATAGAATTATTATACCTAATTCTTTTCGGCCAACTGTAATCAAAACCTTTTAACATTTTCTTACCTTCTCGAAGTAGGTATAAATGGAATCAAATTAGAATTCATTTATATTCCACTTGATATATTTTGAAACATTAGCGCGCATAACAAAATAGATACCTAAGTTCACGAGTATTGAGATAAAAATTATAAAATAATACAAGTGTACCAAAATAAATATGTCCAGTAAAAATAGCACCCAACTATCAACATCCAGTAGGTATCCGAAAACTATTTACCATAGACGATCCTTACCTCCTTACAGAATAAAATGCTTTTCACTGTTCGGAAAATGGCATGAAAACAGTTGCATTTGTATGTAAATAAATACATTCAAATACACTGCGTATTAGACCACACAGGGTAGGCGAAGACTTGAAAACGGGATGTCAAAGTATGCAGAGGCAGTTGGAAAGGTTTTCCAAACCAATTGGACGTTTATATCCTTACTAGAAGCTTTTGTAGGAAATATGAAAGGACTCGGACTTTTGTAGATTATTTTCGAGAGGACGGTTTTTGGTCCGGTCTTCAGTTGATTATTTTTTTAACCACGCCAAATAAAAACAATGTTTCTTCCCTCCAATAGTCAATCAATGTGAAATTATTATTATTATTACTATTCCGAGCAATTGTAATATGAATACTCAATGTTGACATGTTATTTTATTGTTTTTTTTTTTTCAAATTATTTCATAATTTAATTTCTCTGTTTTTATTTTTATCCTGTTTACACCTTGTTATAATGTGCATGCTAATTGAGTTGCACACGTTATTACGTGTTATCACGTTATTACGTTATTACGTGTTATCACGTTTATGTGTAGGTATCCTTTGTTGGAGATCCTAACTAAATAAATTAATTAATTAATGAACTTTTTGAGGGTTTAAGGACCATTTTCATCATCACCAGGTTGTAGGTTCAAAATTAGACATGTTTCTGGACTATTACTATAACATTATTTTAAAGTTTGTCCTAAGACACCTTGTAGGTAAGTTTGGCAACATCCAGCAAAACAAATCCATAGAAAAACGCACTGAGCGTATATATTACGCCCTATACTACTCGCTGCCTATGACTTCAAGAGTCGGCGTGTCGCCCAAAATAAAAATGTATTTTTATGTTATACTTTTCGGACTTTTTCCTTTATTTGTGATGTGAGTCCTTTCTTCTTGCCTTAATTCATAACTCTAGGCCAACGGAAAGTACTCTATTGGTTTTGAAACAGCAAAGCAAGCAGCTTTGCTATATTTGCTTGCTCGCTTGCTTTATTTGCTCGGTTGCTTGTTTTTGTTGCTTGTTTTATGGTGTGCATAATAAAGAGTATTCTATCTATCTATCTATCTATCTAGTATCAAAATATGTCGCATAAATGACCGTATTTTTTTATTGCGTTGACTTAGAAGCTTAATTTTTCGGACGGATAACGAAGTGATCCTATAACGGTCCCGTTTTTTTCCTTTTTAGGTACGGAAACCAAAAATGAGCCGCGTAAGTTACGTCCAGTGTGTTCTGGCCTTAGACTGCCACCGACATCGACGTGTCGTATGAACGCGTCTAAGACGCAAGTCCCCAGTGCGGACTATCGCAAACGGATCGTGTCTCCGCATAATGTACCTATGTTTGTTTATGGACAATTGAGACATGCTTCAAACTTCATACATAATAATGGAGCCGGGCTTAGAACTCGGGTTACTGGTAAAATATTGGGAGTATCAGACTTATGTTCTTAAGCGGCATTATCAAGTTGTGCGTTATAATCGCACGGTTTAGTTATGGATCGCTCATTGTTTTGGTGAAGGGTTAAGGGGCAGAGAGGTGGTAGCGTCGAGGTAGGTACCTATAATTATTTACCTACTTATGGAGTACGTCCACGTGTCACTGAATTTTCAGTTTCAAGGAGTATTATTAGTTTGTATTCAAGGAGTAATTGCGATAACTGAAGTCTTAGTCATCGTTAAAAGTGGTTAATTATGATAAGTTCACAGAATAACCCTGAATAGCAAAACAAAACCGCTCTTTACTGGGGTGGCTAAAAGAAAAAAAAGAAATTGAAATTTTGACAGGACAACGTCTGACGGGTCAGCTAGTACAGAATAAAAAGATCTTTTCTCAAACCCAATACAAAAACACTTTTCCTATGAGCCTAAAGCTAATGTGGGTGGAAAACCCTCATCATTTAAAACACTTACAACTAAGTGCCAAACTTTTTACTCAATTTTCACATTTAACTTTTATCTTACCTTCAAGATTCGTAAGTGAATAGGGTTAAAACTATTTTCTATTATAGTACAACTGCATTCTAATAACAGCCGCAAGGGTCGATCTTCAAAGTTAAGCAACGCTTGCCGGGGTCGGTCCGTGGATGGGTATCCATCCATACCGATACCCCTCCGTGCCCCGAAAGCACGCTAAGCCGTTGATCCCAGCTATCATTTGTAGATCTTTGACAGTCGTTACGGGTAGTCAGAAGGCCGGAAGACTGAAAACCAGTCTTACCAAGCGGAATCGTGTTACCCAGTAACTGCGTTGTGGAGGTTAGATTGGCAGTCGTAGCACGTAAAACATTGGTATTCAGCTGCATCCGGTTAGACTGGAAGCCAACCCCAACATAGTTGGGAAAAGGCTCGGCACTACGGCAGATGATGAGTACGTCATTTATTCAGAACTCTGTAGGTATCTCTGCCTGCTCGAAGAGATTTCCAAACTGTTCGAAAGAATCGTTGCTGAAAGCCTCGTCCTCGGCAACCGGCGAGGTCGGGACCAATACGTGATAGATGCCCATCTATCACGTATTGGTCCCGACCTCGCCGATTGCCAGTATGGCTTCCGGCAGCAGCGTTCTACTATGGATGCGATCCTATGCGTCCGTTCGTTGTCGGAACAGGTAGTGTATCGAGATAGGGTGGTGCTGGTGGTAAGTTTGGATATCGTCGACGCCTTTAACTCTCTTCCTTGGGATGCGATTTGGGCGGCACTTGTACATCACAGAGTGCCTCTTCACCTACAGTACATCTTCGGGGCCTACCTTCGCGACCGGTACATTCGCTATATGGGCCGGGACGGTAGAGTTCATCGCAGTGAGACTACGTGTGGCGTTCTGCAGGGGTCAGCTTTAGGTCCTTTCCTGTGGAATCTCGCTTACGATGTGCTCCTGTGTGTCGTTGGCGTTTATGTCGTTTGTTACGCTGATGACGCCCTGGTGTTGGCCAGTGGGGACACCTTCGAAAAGACCATTTAGCTTGTCGAGCTTGGAGTGGCAAAAGTCTTGGCGTCAATCCACAGGCTGGGTTTAGAAATAGCGCCTCTTAAAACTGAGACGCTTTGGTTCCACAAACTGCCGAGGAGCAGAGAGCCACCCATCTCATTGGTCAGAGTTGGAAATGCGCAAGTCCAGGTGGGTCGATATATTAAGTATTTCGGTCTATCATTGGACGGTTGCTGGGGCTTCGAAGAGCACTTCAACCAATTTGATACATTATATCCACTGACATTTGATGTGATATTATGACATTTTCTATTTTATTGTGATTTAAATGATTTGAAATTAATTTGTAAATTGGATTTATAATAATATTCTATGTTATTTAAAATTATATTAATTGATTTAAGATTTGCATGCCCATGTGACGGCAGAACATGGAGAACTAACTTTTATGACAACATCTACATATGCACCAATCTACCCATATTTGCAAAGAAATAAATGATTACCATTATTATGATTAAGACTATATTGAGGACAAAAAGGCTTGGGATTGAGCTGCACCAATAAATTTACGCAAAAAAAAATTTTTTTTTCGCTTATTAAATACCTTTTTACATATTAACGACGACATGAACAACGACATGAATATTTACTTTGTAAAGTATTATATTATTTTTAATTATTGTGAATGTGAAGACTACACGTGTGTCATTGTTTTTTTTTTACCCTTTTCTCATTTAGTTTTAATCATAGTCTGGCAGTTTGAGTAATTTATGCGGCCTACCCAAATGTCTTTTCATTGGTAATGTTCGTCGATTCATTGAGCTCCTTAAGTTTTGAGTTGAGCTGCACGATTACTGACAAATGCGTGCAATGACTGGACTGTGTGACACCACTCAATCTGTGTGATTCTTACATCAAAAGACCATTTCAGGCACCAATCTACATGGTCTTCACATGATCTGACCAAGATTATGTCTGGACTTTAAAAGAGACCTCTGAGTTTATTTCGGCTTTCTTCTCAGAGTCTCAGAGTAGTCAGTTAAGAATCGCCGAACTCATCTAGTTTTTAAAAATACGATTGACGTGTAAAAGTGTTTGTACAAACCTACTTACAGAAATAAATCGTTTATCATTTATTATCATGGTAACATTACTCGACATCTTAACGTCCAATATTTTCATCCAACACAACCACTTCTACTCGGTCTGCGTACAAATATGGTGGAATTTAATTCAAATCCTCTCGATCCCATTCCTTAAATATTTGAGGTGCGACAGGCAGCCGAATGTTTAACCTTTGAGGTCAGCCTTGTAGCCCCTTTAACCCCGTTAGGGTTATATTGATTCAATTTGTTTGATAGAATATTTAGACATGTGAACGTAAGTGAAAGAAGCAAAAAAAACGTTTTAAGGCTTGTCCTCTCTAAAATACGGTGAAAATAAGTCACTTTGCTTCCATTTTTTACAGTAACTATAAATAAATTCATAAATTTATACAGTTCTTTACAAAATAATAAGGAATGATTTCATGTGATTACTTTTTTAGTCCAATGCCTACATTTTTTGTAAATCGGTAATTACTTCATATTTTGCGAGCGTTGTGTCATTGCGCTTCTCTTTCTTTTATATGCAGTCCGACAGTGACCGCGCGGCGGACAAGCCTTAACCCAGCCACCATACCAGCGTTTCTTTTGTTTTTATTGCTTAAGCGCAGGCCACACTGGAAGCGAAGCGAAACGAAGCTAAGTTAGTTTAGCTTTCTTCCGCATCTTTTCATACTTCGGTTCACATCTTCACCCGCCGCGTACTATGAACATCATCATCATCTGCCTAGCCTTTTCCCAACTATGTAGGGGTCGGCTTCCAGTCTAACCGGATGCAGCTGAATACCAGTATTGTACATGGAGCGACTGCCTATTTGACCACCACAACCCAGTCACTGAGTATTGGGTAGTACGATACGCCTTGGTAAAACTGGTTGTCAGACTTTCAGGTTTTTGCCGACCTGTAACGACTGTCAAAGATCCATGAATGACAGCCGGAACCAATTGCTTAGCGTGCTTTCCGAGACACGGAGGGTTCTCGTAAAGATGGCCACCCATCCACGGACCAACCGCGGCAAGCGTAGCTTAACCTGATCGATCGACCCGTTACCCATGAGCCCCCGCGCCACGAGACACCGACCAATAGGAACGAAAGTATGAAAAGACGCGGAGGAAAGCTAAATGAACATAGCTTCGTTTAGCTTAGTTCCCAGTGTGCTGCGCTTTACTGATGCCTAAATAACCCGCGGATTAAACTATCTGACAGGTTAAGTTGTCATCAGTCCATGGATGGCCATTACACGTATTATCTAGACTCATTAATGCGGAGATAGGGCAACCATTCTACCTCAGAATTTGGGTATTTTACAATTAAGTACTATGGTACAGGTTCTGTCAGCGTAACATACTGACACACTCTACTAGCATCTGGCTACATTAGTAGTTTATAGAAACGGTGTCTATGAAATTCTACTAGCATCTGTCTACATTAGTAGTTTATAGAAACGGTGTCTATGAAATTCTACTAGCATCTGGCTACATTAGTAGCTTATAGAAACGGTGTCTATGAAATTCTACTAGCATCTGGCTACATTAGTAGCTTATAGAAACGGTGTCTATGAAATTCTACTAGCATCTGGCTACATTAGTAGTTTATAGAAACGGTGTCTATGAAATTCTACTAGCATCTGGCTACATTAGTAGTTTATAGAAACGGTATCTATGAAATTCTACTAGCATCTGGCTACATTAGTAGTTTATAGAAACGGTGTCTATGAAATTCTACTAGCATCTGGCTACATTAGTAGTTTATAGAAACGGTGTCTATGAAATTCTACTAGCATCTGGCTACATTAGTAGCTTATAGAAACGGTGTCTATGAAATTCTACTAGCATCTGGCTACATTAGTAGTTTATAGAAACGGTGTCTATGAAAATCTACTAGCATCTGTCTACATTAGTAGTTTATAGAAACGGTGTCTATGAAATTCTACTAGCATCTGTCTACATTAGTAGTTTATAGAAACGGTGTCTATGAAATTCTACTAGCATCTGTCTACATTAGTAGTTTATAGAAACGGTGTCTATGAAATTCTACTAGCATCTGTCTACATTAGTAGTTTATAGAAACGGTGTCTATGAAATTCTACTAGCATCTGGCTACATTAGTAGTTTATAGAAACGGTGTTTATGAAATTCAGGTACCTACTAACTCTAATCAACACTATGCCTTTGGAAGGCAACGCAGTAAATACTTTTCTTCAATAAGGTATAACCCTATTCCAACCAAATACAAAAAAAAACCGGCCAAGTGCGTGTCGGACCACGTACAATTAAGGGTTCCGTAGTTGAGATGAATTTATCCCAAAACAAACTTAACTTTATAGTTGGAAAACATGTTGATATACGTCACGGTCAATTCTCCAATTGCAATGTTTGTAATTAATATTTTTTATCGGATAAAATTACAAATTGACTATTTTCAGACTTTTTTCTTTTACTTGTGCTGTGAGATCTTGCTTATTGCTTAATATTATGTTTTAGGTCAACGGGAAATAGCCTATAGGTTTTGATTTATTTCGAGTATCAAAATGTCGTATTTTTTTATTGCGTTGACTTTGAAGCTTGATTTTTTAGAACTCTAATCTCTCTAGTTGGTGTTCATTTCAACTTGATACCTCTACGCGTTCATGAGAAAAAGGGTCTTGAAAGACTGATCCTATAAGGGTCCCGTTTTTCCTTTTGTCGTTTTTAGGTACGGAACCCTAAAAAGAAAAGAAAAACATATGAAATGTCCCCTTTGTATATCCAGCCAGTCTTTTCAAGCATGCAACACAACATATTTATTTGTTTGTGAGTCTCCGATCGTAATTCCACATGAGCCATATAACATAGGTACGGTATGTCAGTATTTTGCTTCAGGTTTTTTACAACACTTGCTTTATGAGATCGAATAGAAAGATTTGTGAAGGTTGACATGTTTTTGCCTTGGACAAATCGGAAGTCATCGACGTTGTTTTTTCTAGTCCTAAGTTTAACTTTTACTGATCCGTTTCGATAGGTACCAAAATGTTATCAGAACATTGAACATCTATCTATTCATGAGAAGGCGAAAATATATAAAACTAGCTTCCGCTTGCGGCTTCGTCCACGTGGTATGTCGATAGAAAGTAGCCTATGTTCTTCCCCAAGGTGCAACGTATGCCCGTACCATATTTCATCAAAATCGGTTCAGCCGTTTAGCCGTGAAAGCGTTACAAACAAAAAATTTTTTTGTTTGTAACAAAAAAACAAATCTCTCTTAATCTCTCTTTATAAAATTAGTTTAGATGACTTCATGAAGTCATGAATTTTAAAACAATTTTCACCATAAATTATCACAACTACAGAAGGCTGGAAATGAAAAAATTGCGCGTGCAGAACAGTACACGTGATAGACGTGAAACTTCTCGGTAGAGAGAGAGAGTTATATAATCTTTCTTCTCCCTCATGTAATGAAAAATGTGCCTAAACGTGACGCGTCCTTGAAACACTCTCAATAGGGAACGCAACTGTCAAAATGGCACTGTCGTAGCCACAGGGTGGCAAATGCTATACATTTTAATTTCTTACTATTCAGCGCCGTCTATCTACGAGAACATAAATTAGAAATGAGCAGTGTTGCCAGCGTACATCCATGAAGCAATTGTTAGTACATTATAGTAGAAGTGTACGCGTATAATCTTTGATTTCGATGTTTTTGAGTTGGTTATTATTTTTCGTATTTTTTTTTGCATTTGTGAAAGGTCTCCGATCATAGTATTGTATTAATATTTTGCTCTTATTGATCAAAAAAGAAACTATTAGTAGAATTTACAAATATGAAACGACTATACAGCCACAGGGTGACAGGCTGATGTTGACATTTCATTGCAAAAAATTTCTGCGGTTGCGTTGCGAATATTTTTGTATATATTTCGTTTGCTTGCCAATTTTCAGTGTAATTTACGTCAAGTTTAGTTCGTTGCTCCGTATTTAGTAAAAATCTTGGAAGATAAACGATCCCATCGAATGTCTACTTTCTAAATTAGATCACCACGACTTGAGCCCCCCGTGCTCCTCGGTGATTTAAATGCTTAGGCCCTCCAAGTGCTCTGTGGGGCCTCCGTAAATAGGAGTTTGGACCATATTATTTAAGTGTTTAACTCCGCCCCTAAGACGACCACTGACCAAGTGTTTTGTGTTTATACTTAAATAACCATGTCTCGAAACAATGTTGTGTGCCTACCTGGCTGCCAAGTCATCAAAGATGACGGTAAATATGATGTTCTTTTTCTATCTACACAATGTATGGTTTGAGTTTGAGTGTAATGTTTTACATAATAAATATGAACATGCAAAATTGGTATTTATTTTATTATCCTCGAAACAACAAGTTTTAGTGTCGAATTAGCGTTACCAAGTTGAATAATGTAGAATGGTTGAAAATTCTGTTGTAGTAAAACTAAACCTAAAAAAATTTAAAATCCAGTTTGTAGAATTTTCAACCATTCTCCATTATACAACTCGGTAAAGCTAATTCTACTTGGTACAATTTATTACTTATGTAGCTATGGTAACGTACCACGTGACATTGAATAGTGTATGTCCCCGTAACTAGATGGCGTTGCCTAAGAAAAGCTTAAGTTGCCAGTCTATCTCAGTATATATAATAGTAGTCTATGGTCGTAGCTAGTTCCCAAGACAAGACAAGACAAGATAATAATACAAGACGTGAAGTGATTTTATTTTATTTTTTGCGAAAATGACGCGTTGTTGTGTTCTTAAATACTCTGAAATTGGAGTCCACCATTTCCCGAGATACCCTAAAATTAAAAGATTGTGGACTAAAGCTCTATTCGTAAATATTAAAAAAAAAACAAACAGAGTTCGAAACATTTTGAAGAAAGTGGATTACGAGGAAATAATACCCGCCGCCCAGGGCGTCTCCTGCGGCGACTGAGGGCGTGAGGCTGCCTCTCCCTCACGCGTTCCGCCTCCTCCTTCGCGAGCATCACTGCTTCGCAGAAGGAGGTGACGGCCTCCCATGCACTCTCGCTCCGCACCATGGCCTGAACCAGGCTCGGACGCGAGAGATCGCCGCCGCCGATCGCCTCCGTGAGAACACGGCGGTGCCCTGTCCAAGCCGGGCAGACCTCCACTGTATGCTCCACCGTGTCCTCCGGGCGATCCACACAATGGTGACACCCGGGCGTGGCATGGGAACCTCCCGAAACAGCCGTGTCCGGTGAGGACCTGCGTCAGGCGGAAGGTGAGGACGCCGTGGCGCCGCTCTAGCCACTCCTCAAAGAGGGGACTTATCGCCGCAGTTGTGGCGTGCCCAGCGCTGGGTTGCGACAGTCGCGCTCTCCATGCCGCCATGAGATCCCGCCGGAGCTCTGTCCGCTGTACCGTGATTTCTCGCGGCAGCGGAGTTACGCCCCGGCGTTTCGCCTCCTCGCGCCACTCCCACACGTGCGCGAGGACCTTTGCCTCCAGATCCCACGGCGGCAATCCGGCAAGGAGGCTCGCCGCCTCCCGGGAGACCGTGCGGTATCCCCGGACTAGCCGGATGGCGATGACCCTCTGGGACGCGTTCAACCGTTGGGCTGGCCGCAGCCTTAGAGAACGCGCCCACACCGGTGCCCCGTAAAGGGCCATGGACCGCACGACCCCCGCGTAGAGCCTCCGGCAGGAGGCGTTTGGACCCCCCAGATTGGGCAGGAGCCGACTCAAAGCAGCCCCAGCCCGCTCCAGTCTGAGAGCCAAACGTCGGAAATGGTCCACGAAGTTCCACCGGCTCCTACCGTTATTTGGGAACCTGACGGTGGCGCATTCCAAGGACCATGAAAACACATGGCCTCGGACTTGTGCAGGGCCACCTCGAGTCCCAACTGCCGGATCCTCTCCTCGACTATCGCAACCCCGCGTGTCACTAATTCGGCCACCGCCTGGTGCGACCTCCCCTGCGCCAGGACCAGCGTGTCGTCCACCACCAGTGTGTAGCTAGGTCCCTAAGGCCTATACTAAATTTGACATTTTGTTTGGTTTTATTCATGAGTTTGGTTTTATTTCATTATTTCTTTATTTTCGGTTATTTCTATATTTTAATCAAGTATTTGACATGGAAAGTGTCGGAATATAATACCTTAAATATTTCCTCGTAATCACTTTCTTCAAAATGTTTTGAACACTTATTTTTTTTTTAATATTCACGAATTACTCCACTCTTACGAATATACTCCAATTTCGAAGTATTTAGGAACACAACAACGCGTCAATTTCGCAAAAATAAAATAAAACCACCTCACGCCTTGTATTATTAGCTTGTGTTGGGAACTAGCTACGACAGCGCCATTTTAACAGTTGCCTTCCCTATTACCGAATCGCCGCCTCCGAAAAATAAAATCAATTCGTTTTATTTTTCGAACAGCCAAGTACTCGTAACAGGCCAGCACGAATAAGTTTTGATGTAAAAAATAAAACTATTCTGTTTTTTCCGGCCGCCAACCCAACGCCAACCCTTGTTGGTATTTATTCGGCGATCTCGTTAACATTCTCTGTTTTATTGAGAATAAAACTTTCAATGATACTGTTTGTCTAGAGGAGCTCGTGGCTAAGTAATAACAGCCGCACGGGTCGATCCATCAGGTTAAGCTACGCTTTCCGGGGTT
Organism: Cosmia trapezina; assembly: GCA_905163495.3. NCBI lineage: Eukaryota > Metazoa > Arthropoda > Insecta > Lepidoptera > Noctuidae > Cosmia > Cosmia trapezina. The sequence goes on along the minus strand of LR991029.1, from coordinate 2,939,932 downwards.
GGTCAGTGGATCGGTGACCATCTTTACATACCGAGACTCCTCCGTGCCTCGGAAAGCACGTTAAGCCGTTGGTCCCGGCTGTCATTCGTGGATCTTTGACAGTCGTTACGGGTCGTCAGAAGCCCGAAAGTCTGACAACCAGTCTTACCAAGAGGTATCGTATTACCCAGTTACTGGGTTGTGGAGGTCAGATAGGCAGTCGCTCCATGTAAAATACTGGTATTCAGCTGCATCCGGTTAGACTGGAAGCCGACCCCAACATAGTTGGGAAAAGGCTAGGCAGATTGATTGATACTGTTTGTCTAATAACGAGTAGAAAATATTGTATGACTAGGAGATAAGGAGACGTAATAAAAAATGTTGATTCTACATCCATTTGGGGATGAAAAGTAAATTATATGGCAAATAGTAAGTACATGATTAGCTATGTATATTTGTTCACGAATATACCAGTCTATGTTCTTCCTCTAGAGGTTTCTACATGGTTGAAAAGAAGATATATAATCTATAATAATCTCTTTTTTTTTAGTGGCACCTTGTTTTTATATACATTTAATTGTACTTTTTGTGTTGTGCTATGTCTTTTGTGTGCGCCAAATAAATGTTTTATCTATCTATCTATACTATTTATCTAACTTCAACATTCAGTTTCAATGTCTATTTATAATAACGACATAGCAATAGCCGTAAAAAAAAACCGGTCAAGAGCGAGTCGCGCACCGAGGGTTCCGTACCATCATTTATATGTAATTTTTGTTGATGATTTCTGAAGAACTGTGCTGTTTAGAGACATCGTTTTATTTTTCCTGTAATCTATACATAAACTTCTATCACACAGAATAATTTCAGAATTTCTCTATGCAAACTTCGGAGATAAGTGGGGGGACGGTATTTTTTTAAACATTTTTCATCAAAAATCGAAAACTATGAGACTTAAAAAAAAAGAAAACAATTTTTGAGAATGTGCAAACAGCGCTCTTTCATATGATACTCCACATGCCCTAGTAACTCCACTTTGAATTTTTAAGACGCCCTTTCAGTCCCTGTTGCAAAAAAAAAAACATATGTATTTTTATTTCATCCCTATTTGCAAAATAGTTGGGCAAACGTTATCTAAAACCATCCCAAATTTCAAGTTGATAGCATTAGCAGTTCTTGAGATATCCAGCTGTGATAGACTGAGTGACACCATTTTGTACCATTTTGGTACGGAACCCTAAAAATCAGCTGTTCAGTACATTTATGTTCGCATAATTCGTCAAAATGTAGGGAATAACTGATTTTTTTCGTGATTGTTATTTGAGGTTTGGTCCTATAGTAAAAGTTGTTCATAATGATGAGTACAATGACCCCTTAAAAGATTGCCACTGTTTACACTTACACCCTGTATATTTTAGTTAAAAGTCCATCCAGCTCCGCTCCGCTTCACTTACAATGTTTCTACTGACGCGGAGTGGAGATTTCGAGCACTGTGATTGGCCAATTCACAGTCCGCTCCTCTCCACTCCGCCCAAATCCGCGTCAGTGGAAACGCTCCCAACACCAGGCGTGCACTAAAAGCGCAACTTAGGGAGTTTTAACCCCTTGCTGGTACCTAACCAATTGAAGTAAAGTGCATAATCCTGGCGGCTGCCACTTAATGGGGTAATTTAATTTTCTCTTAACGACCGACTACATAGCGAGTGGATACTTTTTGCTGCGTGCCAACTCGCCTGCCAGTTGAGATGTTTGTTTTAAAGCCGCTTAACAATTCGCTAATAGGCCTTTGAGGTTTTCGCTTGTATGGTTTGGAGTTTAGAAAATATTTGCGGTGAAAAAAAAAACTTACATTATGTTATCTACTTCACGTTGTTCACGTTGTTCACTTTTATTGATAACTAGCTGCGCCCCTTTCATTCGCATCCAGGGTCCTCCATATTGGTCCAACCGTTTGAGTGTGAAGAAGTAACAAACATACAAACATACACACTCACAAACTTTTGCCTTTATAATATTAGTGTGATGTGATTAGTGTGATAATAATTATAATTATTACGATTATAGACTTTACACGTCACTAAAATATTTTAAATTATTATGTGACTGAGTGAGTGAGCAGTGGGTGCCTCAGTGGTAACGGCCCCGACTTACGAGTTGTAGGTCGTGGGCTCGAACCCAGGCAGAAACATTACTTTGTGTACTTAAATTATTTCATCACCACTGCACTCAAAAGGGTGAAGGAAAATATCGTGAGGAAATCGGCATGTCCTAAAACAAAAAATTCCAAGACATGTGACATCTACCAACCCGCACTGGGCCCGCGTGGTAGATTACAGCCCACTCCCTCTCGAAGATACGAGGCCCTGGGTCCCATCAGCAGTGTGAACATTATACACATGTCCGTCTGTCCGTCGTCTGTCACACACTTTTTACAGCTAACGAGTTGTAGCTACAGTCTTCAAATTTTCACTGTATAAGCATCTTGTTGAACGAAAGCCATACAAATTTTCAAAAAATATTTTTAAATGTTTTTAAGGTGACCAGCAAAAGGGTGGCGCGAAAAAAAATATTGGTCTACCCCTTTGAATGGGGTATCGATGAGTAGATAAATACTGTATTTTTTGTTTGAAAAATATTGGAAACAAAGGAATGAGAAGCCACCAAAATCAGCTTTTTACAAAATTTTGTTGCGAAGAATTTTTTAACTTCCCATTGACCTATGAACTGGAAATTTGGTGATAATGTTTATTATTACGTATATTTTACTAACAAATACCAATTAACCAATATATCAATAAATCAGATGTTGTACGGAACCCTAAATGTGCGAAGTCCAACACGCACTTGGCCGGTTTTTTTTAAATAACAACAATTTTAAAAAACTACTACAGAAAGTTTGAAAACCGATTGTTGTCGTTGAAGTAAAATATGTTGTTGTTAATGAAAAGCAGTCGGCTGTTTCATTAGAACAAGTAAAATATGAATTAATTTCTTCATCCCGCCCGTGTGTGTTAGAGAGGGGAATTAAGCGACGACATCGATAAAATCTACAACTTATTATTTGGTATGTTATAGTCGATACATTAATATCCGATTTCGCGGAGGTGGATACAGTTCCACGCTTAATTTTTATTTTATTTTATTTTTTGTTAATCTGTGCCTGTACCTACTAACACTAGATGTAAGTAAAATTGTTACTAACCATACGGACTCTGTCTGAAATAAAAGTATTGTATTGTAATATTAAACTTTTTTTTTTACTAGCCATAATTGTCCATAATGGCAAACGAAATCGCGGCAGGCCCAGACGGAGATGGCGGGGTGAGCTGGACTTAATACTCAATACTCAATACTCAATATCTTTATTGCTTTACCATAATGTGTACTTAGGTAGGTAAATAAATAAATAAATAAATATCCTTGGACATTTCACACACCGCCATCTAGTCCCAAGCTAAGCAACCTAATGCTTGTGTTATGGTAACGAGATGGCTGATAAACTACTTATATGCGTGCGTGTCTGGCTGGCCGACTGAACGTAGTGCCTGTCGCTTCCATTGTCGAGCTGCGCCGCGGTTGTGCTCTTCAGTTTAGCAACGTTATATAACGATTTATGAAGTTGCTGGATTGAGGACTGCAGCTGTGTCGTCAGTGTCGTGGCGTGGCGGCTGGAGTGGTGGGGGTTGCGTTTGGTCGACCGGCCGGACACCGTTTGTCGGTTTGTATGCCTTTATTTAATTGCCTGAACCGACGACTGTATTATTATTGTGTATTCTGTGATTCACTACAGGGGTTGGTCGGGCCGGCGCGGGCGGGCTGCGGACACCACACACGCTGATTGTGGCTCCTCCGCAGTCTGTCCGTGCCGGTGTGACTAATCCATGAGTGGAATAGTGCATGACTGGTGTTAGTTTTAGTTTTGCTATTATGTATAAATAAGTATGTGTAGTTAACAAGCGCTTCTCGCCATCAAACTTAAAAGTTTGGCGAGTAAAATTGTTTTTAATTAAAAATTTAATGTATGTTGGTAAAATAAATAAAAAAAAAAAAATATATACATTTTTTTTTGTAAATACATACATATTATAGATAGAAAAACACCCAGACTAGGAACAAATACTTGTAGGTCGTACAAATATTTGTCTGTATGGTGGTATAATTATATAATTGAGATCATTATGGACCCTGTTGGGCACAGCAAAAAGGTAGGAGAGAGGAAGCCCTGTTCCTGTGGACTCCTTTAATAAAGATTGGTCCTTGGCAGCTCTGGACAGAGAGAGGTGGAAAGAGAGTAGGGAGGCTTTGCCCAGCAATATAAAACTAGGAGCATTTAATTTGCAAGCCTGAAATACTGGCCGCATTATTATTGGTAAAATAGGAGTCAAACGAAAAACCAACCAAGTGAAAACGAACGAAGATGAAGCTAGTCGCCCATTCCAAAGCGTAGTAGGTACCTATGGAGAAGAACGGGCCAGAAACTCCACGGACACTCTTTTAAATCAAAATACGGTTACAAAATATTGGTTACATCATTCAAGTTGTGTGATAAGTTGATAACGATACAGAACTTTAAAAGCGTCCGTAATAAAAATATTAAAAAACAATTCAAAATTTAAATTAAATCTCTCTTGCCACATGATTTTATATCAAATATCAATGGGAATAGTACCCTGTAGGTTTTGGTTTATTTGCGAGTATCAATATATTTCACATAAATGGCCGTATTTTTTAATTGCGTTCACCTACATATTTGATATTAATTTCAACTTGATACCTCTACGCGTTCCTGAGAAAAAGAGTCTTGATAGACAGGCAGACGGACAACGAAGTGATAAGGGCACACGGCGACAGCTTATTCGATTTTTTATTCCACGACAACAGTGGACTATGTTTTATCATTATTTATCAATGCACAATATTTAAATCAAAAACTTCGCTGTCCGTAAAACCTTTAAAAAATGAATCAAAACTTTATAAACCTTTAATATCGATGCGCCTTGTTTCCCGCGTTCCTACTTAGTTGTAAATGCGCTCGCGAATAGCATTAGTCTTTAATTAAAAGTTCCCTCACACTTCTGCTGTACTTGACGCAGTTTTCATAAGCAGATGGATGGATATGGATAATAATGCTTATGTAGTGAGTGTGTTCAATTGTTATCGTTTAGACTTCTTTGAGAAATGAATATTTGTTAGTATAAGTTTATGTTAATTATCTGCTCGGTGGCTAAAACGGCCACTTTGGCAGAATCATAATAGGATAATATTATGAATAATATTTGAAATCGTAAAACGGTCACAAACTGACAATTCTTAATATATGTGTATTGTCAGTTTGTGACCGTTTTACGATTTCAAATATTATTCATAATGTTATCCTATTCTGCCAAAGTGGCCGTTTTAGACCCCCCCATGTGAGAATTTAGATAATGAAAAGTCTTTTTTGGTCTTGGGTAGTTTTTAAGTTTCAATAATACGTATTTTTTCGCCACTTTTTATGCAGATCATGTTCTAATTTCTTTTGCAGGTAGTGGTATTACAATTTGTGTGGGGTAACTACCACAACTAAAAAGTGAAAAATAAAAACTTTTTTGCAAAAAAATACAACCGACTTCCAAAAACAACACTACAAAGTGACAAATAACTTTAATTTCGGAAGTCGGTGGCAAAGAAACGAAAATACATTTTACTAGACACCGACTTCCGAAATTAAAGTTATTTTTCACTTTGTAGTGTTGTTTTTGGAAGTTGGTTGTATTTTTTTGTAAAAAAAGTTTTTATTGGTAACTCATTTAATGATTCTTGCTAATCAGAACCGCTCCCAACCCCGGACGCATCAATTATTATAAACTGCCACGAACTAAATTCTCAGTGATACTACAAACAATTTTCCGTGCCTTGGAAAGCACGTTAAGCCGTTGGTCCCAGCTCTCATTGGTACATCTTTTGCAGACGCCCGAAAGTCTGACAGCCAGTCTTACCAAGGGGTATAGTGTTACCCAGTAACTGGGTTGTGGAGGTCAGATAGGCAATCGCTCTGTAAAATATTCAGTTGCGTCCGGTTAGACTGGAAGCCAACATAATTGGGAAAAGGCTAGGCAGATGATGACTACAAACTATTTACCGACAACATTAAAAGTAAGAAAAAATTCAATAAAAAACAAGTCAAAGCCTACGAATTTACATTATTTATTTAGGAAAAAAATAAATTTAATAGAAACCTTTATTCGAGGTAAAAAATAAATTTATTTCGGAGAAGCTTTCCAGCTTAACAAGCTTTTGATTACCGAAAAAAGGTGGAAAAAAAGCGATGACAAAAAGGCGTGAGTTTTTAAAATTCTATACGCGCACAACCGGATCGTTTTACATTATTTTCTCATTGAACCAAATTGGGATTTGGGGACAGTTCTCTTGTGCCTCGTATGGAAACATACGGGACAGGGCGGACGACGGGAACGCGTATTGCTATTATACGTTTCTAGAAATATATGGCTTCTTAAGTATAGCTTAGGGCTGATTTAAAAAATCAAAAAATCAGCCCTTTTTTTTACGCCGCCGGGGTCACAGCATAGGCAACTGAAGGAACACGGGTGGGTTTTAGTCAGTAAAAGTCTGACACGCCGTTCCGCTCCAACCAGAGCGAGAGAAGTCATTTGATAATTTCCCATCAACAAAAAAAAGGTGGTGATAAGCTTGACGCGGCTTTCGAAGGACCTTTGCGGGGGCGGTGAATTGACACGACACACAGAATTGAGCGAAAGGGAATCTTGTAAGGAGAAAATGGGATGGATGGACTTACTTGGGAATCTTCTGGATGGTGAGCGTTGACTCAAGGACAGCCTTTATAGATGTCCCACTTCACTGATTTTCTTTCTTCACTGTGGTGCACTTTTACATGAGGTCTTTAAATGTTACACTTGTGTCGGCCAACACTTACGAATAGATAGTTTTGAATTTTTTATAAAGTAGCGGATTACTTTGCGGCGCGGAGCGGTGCGGTTAGCGGAAGCGGGTTGAAGTAGCACTGACTCTTTTAACCTTCGAGAATTTCTCTCAAGTCAGATTGAAGGTATGCAGCGATTGGCTATCACTGCAGCGGAGATGCCGTTGATTGGCGCGAGAGATATACATTCCTCTCGCTCTGTTGTATGGAATTGAGAAAGGAAGGAAATGTAGCTCAAAACTGCGGTCGGATATATTATAGTAAAAAAAAACTTAATAAAACTAAAACTTGCGCGAGCATCCTGCCCGGTTTTGAGGATATGTAGTATTCTCAAAAGAAAAGAAATTATATTAAAGCGGACTAAGAAAAAAAAAGAAAAATAATTTTAAGTATGTTCACTACAGCTAAATTAGGGTTTTAATTACGCGGTGATGTTATTGAGAAGGTAAAGGACATAGTTTGACAACGGTTCTCTTGAAAGAGCCACTGCATGTCTTCACCATAGCAACGCGGGTTGTCCCATCCCTGCCGGGAAAAACTTCGGTAATTACACCCATTGGCCAACGTAAAGGAGGGACATCATCCTGATGTATGAGAACCACTGTACCAATCTTAATATTGTCTGCGGCATTCAACCATTTTTGTCTAACTTGAAGATTATGTAAATATTCTATACGCCATCTTCTCCAGAAACTACAAACCATCTGGTCAAGCAATTTTTTGCGGCAAGTTAGAGACTTCGACGTTTCGGGAACATTCACGACAGGCAACGAAGTCAACGGAGAAGCCATTATAAAATGAGCGGGAGTAAGCGGTTCTGGGTACGGATCCTCATTCAGGACACAGAGCGGTCTGGAATTTAGAACTGCCTCAATTTCAGTGAGAACAGTCGAAAGCTCCTCATAGGTAAGAAGTTGAGAACCGATAACACGGTATAAATGCGTTTTAATAGATTTAATATTTGATTCCCACAACCCTCCAAAGTGGGGAGCGCGGGGTGGAATCATTTTCCACTCTATGCGGTAGCGGTTAACAAGTAGTTCTTGCAGTTGAGCCTTGGCTCCAACGAAGTTTGTTCCGTTATCGGAATATAAATAAGAGACAGGTCCTCTGCGGGAAATGAATCTTTTGAAAGCGGAAATAAAAGTGTCCGATGACACGTCGGTAACCAATTCAATATGAACTGCTTTGGTAACGAAACAAATGAATAAGCATATGTAAGCCTTCTGACCTCTCTGACCACGGCGTCTACATAACGTAACTTTAATGGGACCAGCGTAGTCCACACCCGTATGAACGAAAGCTTTAGTCTCCTGTACGCGACAAGCGGGTAAATCAGCCATCTTTGGGCTGGGGTGAGAAGGAGAAACTTTAAAACAAAAGTTACATGCATGTAATCTTTGTCTGATGACACCTCTAGAAGAGAGGATCCAATATTTTTGGCGTAACAGAGAACTAAGAAGGCTTACACCGGCATGACAATAAATGCGGTGATAATAGTTTATTAGAACATGTGTAAAATTGTCATGTTTAGGTAAAAGAGCGGGATGCTGAGCTTCATAAGGAAGGTTCGCATTTGACAATCTGCCGCCGATTCTAATTATATTATGCTCGTCTATGAAGAGATCGAGTTTTTTAAATTGTGAGCGAAGTTTTTTACTTTTAATTTCATCATAAACATCTTTAAAATGAAATTGTTGAATACAATGAATCAAATAAATTTCAGCGGTAGCTAATTCACGGACAGTAATTATCTTGTGTGACTTATCATAAGGAATAATACGTAAAAATCTTAGAATGTATACAATTATGCGCAATATTTTATTTAATGATGCAAAATTTTGTGAAAGACTATATATTAAATTGAGTTCTGATACGGTAGATACGAATGTTAGAGTTTTATTATTAAATTCAGGCAATTGTTCGTTGCATGAAGAAACAAAAGGAGTAATAGGCCACTCAGCAGTTGGACGCAGAAGCCACTCAGGGCCATGCCACCATAAATCGTGGTTTAGTAACTGTTCAGGTAGTAGACCTCGAGACAGACAGTCACTAGGATTTTCCTTTCCGTTAATATGATAAAAATGCTTAGGATCATGGTTTTCTTGACATTTAGCGACGCGGTTACTAACAAAAATGTTCCATTTGTGCGGTGAGGAATGAATCCATGAAAGCGTAATTGTAGAATCGGAAAAGGCAAATATATTATTAATAGCGGTACGACAGCGGTAAGTGTCATAAACTACTTTAATTAGTTTAGACAAAAGAACAGCGGCACAGAGCTCCAGACGAGCTAGAGATATGACCTTAACAGGTGCAACTTTGGATTTAGCACACACCAAATTTACGTGTGTGTTACCATTTGTATCAGTGACATGTAAGTATATGACGCAGCCATATGCATTCAAGCTGGCATCAGCAAAACCCACGATATTTGTCACGCAACCCATAGTAACGGCTACATGACGAGGTAATCTTAAAGAAGAGAGAAAAGGTAATTGCTCTTTAATTTTTTTAAAGAGAAGTACAATAGAATCGGGTGGAGTTTCATCCCAATCTGTATTTAATTTCCATAATTCTTTTATGAGTAATTTTGCGAATAATACTACAGGAGCCACAAGTCCGAGAACATCCCACAGACGGGCAATAGTGGAAAGTATGGAGCGTTTAGTACAACTATTATCCAAATTAGATGTAGTAAAGGTGAAACAGTCCTCAGAAGGAATCCATTTTAGTCCAAGAATCTTTAAATTATCCCCATCAGAGAAATTAATAGAAGAGCGGTTGGAATGTGGGATGACCTCTAGTAATTCCAAGGAATTACTTGCCCACTTAGTAAGGTCAAAGCCCCCAGCCTTAAATAAAGCGATAAGTTCAGCGGAAAGTATCTTGGCTTCCTCCAGAGACTGTGTCGAATTAGCCAAGTCATCCATGTATAGCTCATGAGAAGCAGCAATGGATGCGCGCGGGAAGCGGTGTTTTTCATCTTCTGATAGCTGGCGCACAGTGCGCATGGCTAAAAAGGGACTGGGCTTGAGACCAAATGCAACTCGATTGAATTGAAATTCGCGAATAGGTTCAGCTGTATTAAAACGAAATAATATTTTTTGGTATTTTCGATGCTCATCAATAACAGCAATTCGAAGATACATCTGTTTTATGTCAGCTGTAACTGCAATAGGAAACAAGCGGAAATTTAAAAGTAATAAAAATATGTCAGCCTGTAAATTCGGCCCTGTGTGTAACAAGTCATTCAGTGACACGCCATTATGAGACTTAGCGCTTGCGTCAAGAACGATGCGAACTTTAGTGGTTTGTTTATCATTCCTAATAATAGGGTGATGCGGTATATAATAACCTACAGTCTGATCAATAGAACTAGGTGTAGTTTCAGTTAAATAATTTTGATCGATATACTCTTGAATTATTTCATTATAACTAGCGCGCAAAACAGGGTCGCGAAGCTTAGTTTTTTCCAAATTAATTAGACGTCGATAAGCGACAGCATAAGAATTTCCAAGTGAATCTGGATTTTTACAGAATGGTAACGCGGTACAATACCTACCACTGGAGTCACGTGACACAATAGAAACGTACAGCTGTTCACACTCCAGTTCAGCAGGGCTCATAAAAGGTTTTGAAGGTATTTCTTCGATATTCCAAAATTTATGTAAAGATTCGTCTAAAGACAGAAAACAATGAGCATTATCTATTTTTAGCGCGGTAGAAAAATATGAAGCGGTATTTAATTCAGCGGGACTATAATTATCATTAGATAAACTAGCGGGTACCTCACCCATAAGAATGTAACCAAACACGGTTTCAATAGCGGACGGAGCGGTAGGTGAGATAATTTTATTGTGAAGTAGTAAATACGGGAACAGTTTTGCCCCTAGAAGCAATTCAACCTCACCAGGTACGTGCCACAGTGGGTCAGCGAGCGGTAAATCAAACAAATGTTGCACAGCAGAAGTGTCAACAAAGTGAGATGGTAAGTTATCCGTGATACAATCGACAACAAGAGCGGTAATTTTAAAAGAATTAGTTTTATTTTTAGCAGTAACTGTTGTCTCAACGTAACCTATGATAGGCCGCGAAGAGGTTCCGACACCCTTTATAACGGAGTTTGAAAGCGGTATAATGTTTAATTGTAGTTTTTTACAACAAGCAGAAGTAATTATATTATTTTGCGAAGCGTTATCTATTAAACATCTCACAGAAACGTATTTGTTATATTTGTTATCGACATAAACTTGTGCAGTTGACAGAAGTACCGTAGTACGTGGTGTGTTTGTACCTCCGACGCGAGAGCACGCACACAGCGCCACCTGTTGCGAATCCGTGGAGCTAGTGGCAGTGTCAGTCGAGACAGATCTAGGCGGCTGCGAACTGTGTTCTAGATGTAAAAGAGAATGATGTCTTTTGTTACACGTCCTACAAGTATGTATAGATTTACACTGTGAAGCAGTGTACGTTACACTAAGACAATTTACACATCCACGTTTGTTTTTAATAAAATCCAAACGCGAATTGGGTGAGAGTGATTGAAAGGTTGGACAAGTGTAAAGTTTACAATGATCAATTTTATTGCAATACAAACAAGTTTGATTATTATCAAAAGCTACAAAAGTATGCACTGTATTATCACGTGACTGATTACGAGAAGAATTATTTCTATTAGGGTTGTTACTCACTAACGCGGTTCGAGATGAAATAGTGCGATCCAATATTTTAACTTGCGATTTTATAAATTCAACGAAATCCGTATAAGTAGGAATTTCCTCATCTCTCTTATGCATTTCAAATAAATGTACGGTTGCGGGGTCTAACTTTCTCAAAGCTAAATTAAGCAAAATAAAATCCTTTAAATCGTTAATTTGTAATTGTTCTAAAGCGGAAACGGACGCGTGAAAACTTTCAATGAAACTATTCAAAGATGCGGAATTATTAGTTGCGGGTTTAATATTTAATATGTTAGACATGTAATGTGAGCCTAGTGCTCGTTTATCTTGATACTTTTGAACTAAACTGTTCCAGATAGCGGTATAGTTATCACCCGAGGGAATAATTCCGGCGGTAATTTGCAATGCGTTTCCTTTTAAATTACCTATCAAATACTGCACACGTTGAGAATTTGTAAGGTTTAAATTACTATGGATATTTTATTTAAATGATTCATAAAAAACAGGCCAGTTGTCAATTTTACCAGCAAAGGACGGAATTTGAATCGGCGGCAGTTTGACCGCGCCTTTATATTGTTTTGCGTTATCATTAGACGCTGAGTCGTCCAATGACCTTGAAAACTTCGCGGCGATAAGTGATCGCACTCGTTCTACGCGAGTATATACTCCATCGTAAGATGTTAGACTGTTATAATCGATTTTATGATCAGGATTTAATTGTAAAGAATATGTATTTATTTTATCTAAATTGGTACTAAATTCTTGACGAGTAACTGAGAGTATCTCCGTGTCCGCCATGAATGTTTCCACCGAACGGAGCTCGATACTAGTCGTATTTATTTTCTTAGAAGCTTCATATAATGACGATAAACGTTCATAGATTGCTTGATTTTTAGCATAAAGTAATTTAACTTTCATTTTAAGATCTTCCATGTTGGAATAATAGTACTAGAAAATATAGCGTAGAAAATATTAAGTATAGCGGGTAGACCTAGAATAATTATTTTATTCTAAGCGGGTGTAAGAAAAGAATGCGGTTGAATATAAGTTGTAGGTAAGTTAGCCGAGCTAACTCACGATAATTAGCGGTTAGAATATTTACCTATGCTATTTCAATGCAATAGGCGAAATATTAAATTGGTACAGTAATTCTCAATGAATAATGTATCTAGCGGGAATGAACGAACGTAAGAACGCGTTCAATATGGCGGTTTATGAACTTTGTACTTTAGGTATTTTGACCTAAGTTCTAGGTATAAGACCAATATATTATCGTTGATTCTTTGAATCCGACTCGATTGGACCAAAAACTTATGGTGATAAGCTTGACGCGGCTTTCGAAGGACCTTTGCGGGGGCGGTGAATTGACACGACACACAGAATTGAGCGAAAGGGAATCTTGTAAGGAGAAAATGGGATGGATGGACTTACTTGGGAATCTTCTGGATGGTGAGCGTTGACTCAAGGACAGCATTTATAGATGTCCCACTTCACTGATTTTCTTTCTTCACTGTGGTGCACTTTTACATGAGGTCTTTAAATGTTACACTTGTGTCGGCCAACACTTACGAATAGATAGTTTTGAATTTTTTATAAAGTAGCGGATTACTTTGCGGCGCGGAGCGGTGCGGTTAGCGGAAGCGGGTTGAAGTAGCACTGACTCTTTTAACCTTCGAGAATTTCTCTCAAGTCAGATTGAAGGTATGCAGCGATTGGCTATCACTGCAGCGGAGATGCCGTTGATTGGCGCGAGAGATATACATTCCTCTCGCTCTGTTGTATGGAATTGAGAAAGGAAGGAAATGTAGCTCAAAACTGCGGTCGGATATATTATAGTAAAAAAAAACTTAATAAAACTAAAACTTGCGCGAGCAAAGGACTAATTTTGCAATAGATAGATAACTTTTATCAGAGGAATAAAGTTTGACATATTTTCTATATGAGCTGATGATCTAGCTGTCAAACCGCCATATTTTTTCTTCTGAGAAAAATTATCTGATTATTGAACAATCAGCCCTTAGTTTCATTTTAATCTATTTTACTCTATCATGAATGCTCTGTTCCTGTGGCCTTCTTCAAAGGCACAGCTAGAATGTTAATTGTCTAAAATGATTGTATGTTGTTGTACAATGCAACGTGGAAGCTAAGGAGTCTCCTCCTTGCTTCTATAAAACTTTTTTACAAAAATAAAAACAACCGGCTTCCAAAAAAAAACACTACAAAGTGAAAAATAACTTTAATTTCGGAAGTTTCTCTTTGGATCTGTATTTTAGTTTTTTGCCAACAACTTCCTTAACGCCTTAAGGTCTACTTTTTCATAAGATATGAAGATTTACGGGCGTATCCAAATAAATAAAAGGCTTGGTCGGTGTCTCGGTGCGTATTTTTCACTGCAGTGCGGTGGGTGGTGGCAAATTTGCAGCGGGAAGCTCACTGAATTAACCGCATGTGTTTTTTTAATCGCAATGCGCGTACTACTATGACATTCCATACTTCACACATTTTGCGGTAAAAAAAACGCAGGTCAGTGAACACGTAAACGCGCGTGCCCGTCCACAACTCTCTCATCGTCCGTATATTCCGCAGTAAATCGAGAAATTTTAAAAAGATCAATGCCTAATAATCCAATATCGAATGAATTGCCTGTAAATTCGAGTGAGACGTGTCTTGCATAGCCCTACGAGCATTCTTTTGTTATCATAGAGTAGGTAAAAAATATAGAGTAATCGAATAGTAATCAAACGGATAGTAATTTTCACAATATCGATGACGTTACAGATGTAGCTGAATACTAGTACCGATTTTACGTGATGCGACTCCCTATCTGACTTCCACAATCCAATTACTGGGTAAAACGATACTCCTAAGGAAGACTGGTTGCCAGACTTTCGGGATTCGACTGTCAAAGATCTACGAATGACAGCCGGGACCACATGCTTTCCGAGGCACGTAGGAGTCTCGGTATGTAAACCCATCCACGAACCAACCCTGGCAAGCGTAGTTTAACCTGATGGATCGACCAGTGCGGCGGTTATTACTTAGCCACGAGCTCCTTTTCAGAGATTAGTACCTAACTAAATAAATAAATACGTAGGTATAACTCCCATTGTCCTACAGATGGGACCTTTAAAGAATCACCTCATATCCCGTAGGAAATGAGATTTTTCCCAGTTTCCAATCAGCGGAACAAACATAGGTACGATATTGTTATTCTATCTTTATTTTGTTCGGTATTAAATCGTTTCTTTAAAATATTTGCTCAGTATGATTTGGTTGAACAAAAGGTTTATGAGAAAAGGATACAATATATTTTATGCAATCTCCTACTGCTTTGCTCATCTATTTAATAATTTGCTTTTATTTTTCCACTCTTGTCGGATATTTAGCGTTTCTATGGACGGCAAGGTCGTGAGTTCGTGACAGAGGCTTTATTTTTATAAGGCTTTTTTTAAGTAAGGATGGTTTTTGTAGTAAATGCCTCTTGGTGCTATTTTATCACAAGGCTTGTCTGTCCTAAGTACAGGGACTAATGTTTCTGTTTTGCTTGGCAGCATTTTGGAAAACCATAATTAGTTTCTTTAATCAATCATTCGTCCACTTTATGTTGGCAAGGAAATAATAATAATAATAAACCCCACCACCGTCTCTGACATATCTGACGTTGACGTCGTGGTGGAGCTTGCGCGCTCCAAATTCAAGATATATGCCGGTAGAGTTTACTTTGTCGGAACAGGTGAGCAGCCAGACTAAGAGAGATACAGGAACCCGCAGTTCAGCATGTGGCGAACTGTTGGGC
The DNA here is from genome assembly GCA_905163495.3 of Cosmia trapezina. Classification (NCBI taxonomy): domain Eukaryota; kingdom Metazoa; phylum Arthropoda; class Insecta; order Lepidoptera; family Noctuidae; genus Cosmia; species Cosmia trapezina. The sequence goes on along the minus strand of LR991029.1, from coordinate 2,924,535 downwards.
AGTAGCGACCCCACGGACCCTATCTCCCGGGAGAAGTCTTGTTCCTCACCTCTCGCTTGCCTTTATTGACCGGCTGGAGTGAACACTGACGAGGGACAGAGCTTCCACCTCATTCTTGCCTTTATTGACCAACTTGAGTGGAGATTCATAAGAGAAAACGTGCTCGGAGGAAGGAACTATTCTAGTAAGTGCTGGTAGGATTTTGACCATCTACCGGGCTCTGGGATTGTCCTGATAGTCGTGGAATACCTCACCACTCCTCAAGCACCTCAGGATAAGTTGCCCCCTTGTCGCTACGTCACTAAGTGCTAGCGACAGTTTTCCAGACCTCTGCGAGTTGGCTTTGGCCCTTCGCACACCTTTCAAAGGTCCGGGACCCCAGGGCACCGAGATATGTTAAAGACATTTTAAAATAATAATATATCTCGATATACCGGACCGAAGCCGAAAGTTCTATTCTACCCATTATTTGGATCGTTTTTTTCCACTAGACCATACCATGGTCAAAGCCGCATTTTTTTTAAGTGTTATTACTAAACTTTTTCCGACAAGTTCCTCGCGTACCGCAGAGCGAAGTGGTGTGGCTTAACTCCGTTTGTCTGTGTTCGCATTACATTGCGCGTGATAGATTATTCTAAATAAAGATATTGTTATTATCATGAGTAATTCCTTCATTGTTAAAACATGATGTTTTGCATAACCTAAAACTTGTAACAAGTATGTAATACCTAATTTACTTTTCAACAATTCTATCATTATTTCAGTATGTCTAAATGTAGATTAGTTAAAATACTAAAGAATAATGTAGTAAAACATAGGATATATTCCAAATGGAAATCCACCTTTTATGTCGTTGATATTTTGGATGACGGTAGATTGAAAAGTCAGTTGTTTGTTCACGACTATAAAAGGGGGAGCTCCAAGAGTCGGAGCACATTCTTGATCCAGAAGTTGACCAGAACGGAGCTCCGGCCTACAGGTAAAAGTTAAGTAATTATGTTGCTAATTAAGTACAATTTCTATTGTTATTATGTTTGATTTCTACTGTTACTATGTTGTTCTGTATGTGTTATAAATATGGCCAATATTGCCAAGGTGTCAAATTGAACAAAGGAATATTCATGTTCCTTTCCTAGGTTGTTATTATGTTGCTAATAATCTGAGTACCCTCAGATAAAGTAACTGAGTAGTCTCAGATAAAATATTCATGTTCCTTTCCTAGATTGTTATTATGTTGCTATTAATCTGAGTACCCTCAGATAGAATATCTGAGTAGTCTTGTTTTGAGTTAACGATAATTTATTACGAAAACTTATAAGAAATGTGTTGATAGTTTCCGTGGAGTTTCTTGTCCGCTCTTCTCCACGAAGACCTAGTTTTGCGAACGGACAAATAGCTTTCTCATTAAAGATGAATAATTATTGACAAGATTGATTGAAGTAATAAATACCTATCTAGTCTTGTCTTTCTGTGCTTTTGTTTATCAAATCTTTCCCTTACACACCATATTCATGGAACACAGTAAAACACAGTAAACAATAATACTTTAATACACAGTAAATAATTAATAACCATTCTGACATTCAAGGCTTGCTATTTGGGTAATATCATATATACCCTCAGTTATATTTTATTATAGTATGTTATATAGGGTGACTGGTAATTAGTGACCGATACTTAAACACATGATTATACTCATGATAACAAACAACTTTTACTATGGGACCAAACCTGAAAACGCGAAAAAAATATCAGCTGCCCCATACATTCATGTTCGCATAACTCGCCAAAATGTAGGGAGCAGCTGATTTTTTTTTCGCGATTTCAGGTTTGGTCCCATAGTAAAAGTTGTTTGTTATCATGAGTATAATCATGTGTTTAGGTATCGGTCACTAATTACCAGTCACCCTATATATATTAGTCTTTACCTATGAAATTGCCGTTCTGCAGTACTGGCCATTTCAAATCAAAATAATTTTTGTTTGGCTAAGAATTCTAATTTCAAATTAATTTCATTTTAAAAACATGGATTTTTTTTTCCAAAAGTAGTCATTTGTTTATTGATTAGTGTTACATTTTCATCGCATTTCAATCTTTTTCGTCATCATGGATACGTTAAAAATTCGAGTAATTATGGAATATGAGTACCATCGTGGCAGCAACGCGGCACAAGCGGCACGCAACATCAACGACGTTTACGGAGCTAACACTACAAACCAACGCACCACCTGTTATTGGTTTGTTCGCTTCCGTTCTGGAAATTTCGACCTGAAAAATGAACCTCGCGGTCGTCCGAAGACTTTGGTCGACAATTACGAATTAAAGGCGATTGTGGAAGCTGATGATACACAATCTACGGCTGAATTAGCAGCAGCTTTCGACGTTAGCGTCAAAACAATATTGGTCCATTTGCGTCAAATTGGCAAGGTAAAAAAGCTTGACAAATGGGTGCCCCACGAACTCAATGATCGCCAGCGCGAAGTACGCGTCGAGACGTGCCTTGCACTGCTCAACAGACACACAAATGAAGGAATTTTGAACCGCAATGTTACCTTTTTTTTTTTTTTTTTTTCTTTTTTTTGAGGGTGGGAAATCATCAAATAACTTCTCCCGCTCTGGGTGGAGCGGGAGGGCGTGTCAGACTTTTACTGACTAAAACCCACCCGTGTTCCTTCAGTTGCCTATGCCAGGGCCGCGGTAACCCCTTCAGACAACCCGCGACCCCAGCGGCGTCGGCCCTATTGGGCCCCGTCACTTGCTGACATCTCTTTGAGGCGCGCGTGGAACACAACGCGCCGTCGACTCGGGCCTGGTCCTTACCGGACGGCGAGCTACCCGCTGCTCACCGTCCGCAGGCCCGCGCCTACGGTGTCCGGAAATCGCCCCGCGATTCCCGCCGCCCAGGGCGTCTCCTGCGGCGACTGAGGGCGTGAGGCTGCCTCTCCCTCACGCGTTCCGCCTCCTCCTTCGCGAGCATCACTGCTTCGCAGAAGGAGGTGACGGCCTCCCATGCACTCTCGCTCCGCACCATGGCCTGGACCAGGCTCGGACGCGAGAGATCGCCGCCGCACCGCATTGTTACCTGCGATGAAAAATGGATTCTGTTTGATAACCGCAAGCGCTCAGCAAGTTGGTTGGATCCTGGTTCAGCACATAAACAATGCCCTAAACGAAAACTTACCCCTAGAAAAGTGATGGTCACTGTTTGGTGGTCTAGCGCCGGTGTGATTCATCACAGCTTCTTACCAAACGGGGTGAGCATTACTGCAGATGTGTACTGTGAAGAACTGAACACAATGATGGAGAAGCTGGCACATCTCCAACCAGCATTGGTCAATCGCTCGTCTCCGCTGCTCCTGCACGACAACGCGCGACCTCATACTGCACAGCAGACGGTCTCCAAGTTGCAAGAACTGGGGTTGGAAGCTCTCCGTCATCCGCCCTACTCACCAGACCTTGCGCCTACAGACTACTACTTTTTCCAGAATTTGGATAACTTCTTGGCGGGAAAAAAATTCAATACCCGAGAGGCAGTACAAAATGCATTTGAAGAATTTGTTGCCTCCCGACCAGCTGATTTCTTTAAGAATTTCATCAATAAACTGCCACTGCGTTGGCAAAGATGCATTGATTGCATGGGTGATTACTTCGATTAATACAAATAAAAAATACATGAAAAAAATTCGTTTAAATTTTTTCATACAAAACGGCAATTTCATAGGTAAAGACCTATTATTTTCCATTTAATACGCGCAATAAAAAATAGCTTTTTTTATACCTAAAAATAACAGTAATAATTTTTGCGCAAAGCTACTTAGTTAGATGTACAGTATGACAGCTTATTGATATGTCTTTTTCCACACTGTATATAATATAACATATAAATCTCGCACAACCGTAACCCACAATAATAAATAGATACAGTTTATAATTTAAAATATGGAGCTGGCCTGATATCACGAAACACGAAAACACATAAAGGATGGAATCAGCATTTTAGAAGAGCCCTATTAATAAACTCGCCCCTCGCCCCCTTCACCACCAAGCCCTCGCCCCCGCTGTCGCCCTCGGTTCACGCGTTCGTTCGTTGTTTGCCGCGGTACAATTAAAATGCTAATTATTTGCCGACAACTCAAATTGTGGACTGTGTGGAATTACGAAACGCAAAATATATTATTGAGCTGCTAAATTATAATGTACTTTAACATGGTCGACTATCGCCGTTCATGTAATTGGAGCCGACTATTTACACGGAATATTTTGCTTTGAATTCGCAAACAGTGTCATAGATTGGAGTTAAAATGTTCGATTGGTTACTATTAAAAAGTTTTATGCAACAGAAAATGCTTTATTTATCTATTGTAAATTTATTATTGTATTGGTTTGTAACCAGCCGGTCGATTCTGTAAAAATCTCACCGTGAAAACTTAGGTGAAGTGAGTTTGTTTTTGCTAGGAATTGACACTATTGACAGCTCACTTCACCTAAGTTTTCACGGTGAAATGGTTACAGAATCGCACTGCTGGTGACAAGGTTTGAATTTCACGTGGTGCGGTTTAGTCTGGCCCTGATAAAAAAATAAATAAATGAATAGATATCTAGTTCTTCATTTGCAAACAACATTATAAATATCCCTAAATAGTGTACAGCACAAAATTATTTATAAATATATGAACTGCCAACCTTCCTCCTTATGTAATATTTCAGTATAAGCACAGATTAATACAGATGGGACACTCCACAGTTTAGGTACGAAGCTACAAGTACGCGGCGGGCCCCGCCGGCGGGGCTAATTCAGTAGGTCACAAGGTATAAGAGTTACGGCATAGAATGAGAGGCAACTTGTAGTTGAATATAACTGTAGGTAATAAGCGTTGTGCGACTTGAATTTCATTTTATTGTGTCATAGCAAGAGTCGCTTTTTATATAAACGATTTTGCGGAGTGTCCCATCTGTATTAATCTGTGGTATTAATAAAAAGTAATTCTTTCAATCCTTCTCAAAAGGCTTACATACAATACCATTCAAAAGCGTCATTGATCATGTGACATACATTCACAGGCCATCCCCATCAATTCTAATTAGAACAGTTATTATCATTCAAAGAATTAACTCCAGAAACGCTCACTCTAAAAATTGCGCTTCCAACTCTTCGTCGGATTGCGAAGTCAAATGTTTGCGAATACGATAACAGAACCGCTTTATTTTCACTCTCTAGAAACTGTTCGAATTATTAATTAAACGACTGTGGGACTCTCGTGTGAGAACACAATTGAAATATAATTATCTTTATAATAAATTGTCGTGACATCACGTAATTGATTAATTTACGGGGTAACAAGTGCCAACTTCGCGATATGCTCGTTGATTTATAATCAGTTTAATTAATTTTGTTTAATTTAGTATGAAGGCGTTCGATTGTTTGGTCCTTGGTGGTGGGCTGTGTTGTACTTATTAATGAAGTTAATTAACACTTACTTCAAGACACACTGGCGTACCTTGTGTGACAATAAAATAATATAAATTTTCTTTAAAACCTTCTTTTTTTCCTAACATACGGTATTGTAGGAAATCTAGGTTCTAACAATTTAATAAAACGAGTTATGGGCTTTTTAAAATGTATAAATTATTATTAGCCAATTAAATTCACTGGGAAGTTTATACGTCCGTCTTGATCAAAGCGCAAACGAGAAGTGAAGTAACACTCCGCTGTGGATATCGCTACGCCCCGCAAGGGGCGTGGCGTGCGGCTCCAGGGCTAAGCCCCCCGACCGCGGAAGCTATACGGTGGTCCGTAAATACGGACCCCTCATTGTGGTCGCCACTGGCGATAGCTGGTTGGACGTGCTGCATTAACACGTCCATGGAGATGGTGTCTGTCTTTGTGTCCGTGGGCTCGCTACGGCATATGCATACTACCGCTTTCTTCACCGTGTTTCGGCGGTCAACTACTACCGGGTGGAGCCCGCACCTACATGCGTGAAGCCCAGCAGATAGCGACCAGCGACAGAAACACGGACTCTGCGTTCCCACGGATGGGGTGAGTGGCCCCCGTCCGACCCATTTTCAGAGCTAGCCGAGCCTGGGCCGGGGGAGGGGGACCGTGTCATGGGTGTGAGGGTGGTGTTGTACTGTGTGTCGCCACCCGGTGTCTATGCAAATACGCGCACGCCCGCGCTGCGTATTCGCGTGTGTACTTTGTGCCTGTATAGAGGTGCATGTCTGGGGTTTGCCACGTGATACGCCTAAATTATCCTAGCACGCACCACGTGACAGCGTATGTATTTGTGGTGAAAGTGTTACTGTCACAAGTGAGCCGCGTGTAGCCGGGAGCGGCTCACTCGGAAGGTCAGTCCGGTACGGTGATGGGGTCATCGTCCGCAAGCAGGTCGCGGGGCAGGGGCCTAGCGTCCGGGGGGCGCGTATGCCAGGGCGCGATCTGCTTGACATGTGGCCAGGCAGACGCGTCGGCACGCGCGAACATCCCCTTCGCCAGGCGGCCCACAAACTTGTCCAGGCTCTCAATCCCGAGGTCGCGGTGAAGCACGTCGTTCCTCACGAAGCGGGGCGCGCCGACTATTGTCCGCAGCGCAAGGTTCTGCTGCGCGCGGAGCAACTTTCGGCTAGGCTCGCTCGTGAGGGCAAACCATGATGGGGCGGCATAGGTCAAGATTGGGCGCACGTACAACTTGTACACGCCCAACTTGACACGATGCGGGAGGCGGGACGAGAGCACAGGTCTGAGTAGGTTGCGGGCGACCCTACCCTGCGCGGCGACATTGCGGACGTGTGGCCCCATGGTGAGCCGACGATCGATGGTGACACCCAGGTATTTGACCCGGGGCGACCAATCGATGTCGACTCCTTGCAGCCTAAGGGGTGGTGGTAGACGCGCAGCTCCTGTAATTATCGCCTGCGTCTTACCCACGTTCACCGACAGCCGCCACTTGGCCAGCCAGTCGGGAAGGAGGTCGAGGGCGCGCTGCATTTTGACCGCCGCGTAGTTCGCATTCAGCGAAGTGGTGATATACGCGGCGTCGTCAGCATACAGCGCGAGCGTCGCTTCTGCTGTAGTGGGGATGTCGTCCGTGTATCGTGAGTAACACGCCGGCGACACGCAGCTACCCTGGGGTACGCCCGCCAACACCGGGCGGGCGCTAGAAAGCGCGCCGTCGACCACCACCCTGAAAGTCCTGTTCGAGAGAAAGTCAGAAACCACCCTAACAACGCGACGGGGCGCGTCTGAGGTGGCCAGCTTGTACACAAGGCCGTCATGCCATACGCGGTCGAAGGCCTTCTCCATGTCGAGGAGTACTGCGACCGAGTATTCTTTCTTGTTTCTAGCAGCTGCGAGTAGGTGCAGTACCCTCGACAGCTGGAGCGTCGTGCTATGCTCCGCCCGAAACCCGAATTGCTCCGGACGCGGCGCGATGTGTGGTTGGAGATGTCGCAGCAGGAGTGCTTCGAACACCTTGGAGATCGTGGACAGCAGAGTTATCGGCCGATAGCTCTCCGGCTTCAGGATGTTTTTGCCCGCCTTGGGCAGCATAATGACGCGCCCCTCCTTCCACGCAGCGGGAAAGACCCCCGTGCGCAGTATCGCCGTGAACAGGCGCGCCAGCGCCGCTACCATGCGGTACGGCAGGTGGCGCAGCACTGTGTTGGTGATACCGTCAGCACCAGGGGCCTTACGGGGCTTCGTCTTCAGGATGGCGCGTCTGACTGCGCCAGGCGAGAAAAAGATGGCGTCTTCTTCGGGAGCTATCGGCGGTGCGAAGTAGGCCTCCAGGTGTTTCTCGACTGCTGCGACATGTTCGTTGTCGCTGGTCGGGTTCGGTTGGAACTGACGCTCCAGGTGCTCGGCGAAGACCTCCGCCCGGTCCTCCGCTACGTACTTGAGCGCCCCGTCACTGTTGAGTAGAGGGCGCACCGGAGCTGGGGTATTCGAGAGTGCTCTGCATAGTCTGTAAACAGAAGGCCAGCTATCTGTAGCGGCCTCTATTCGTTCCTCCCAGCCCGCGGCGGTCGAGGCCCTAAGCTCGGCCTTAACCTTCTCCGCGAGACGGTTGAGCTGTCTCTTCATGGTTGGGCATCTAGTTTGTTGCCACTGCTTGCGTAGGCGCCTCTTCACGGCGATCATGGCTCTAAGGTGGGTCGGCAGGGGTGGCAGTAGCCCTCTCCCCTGCGGCTGCGTCGTTGTCGCCGCTTCCAAGGCGCTTTGAATGCAAGCAGTGACGTCGTTCGCCGTCTGCTCTACGTCCGCGGAGGAAACAATAGGCCGAGTCGGCGTGGTGGTCTCTAACTTCTCTCGAAACGCTGTCCAATCCGTTATTCGACGTGGCGCTATGGGCTTCAGTCGGGTCGGCATACCCGATAAGACGACGAGTACTGGCTGATGGTCTGACTGTAACTCGTCGTCTATTACTTGTTGCGTGATCTGGCCTTGTAGCCCTCGGTGGACTACGATGTCCAGCACGTCCGGCATGTAGATGTGGGCGTCCGGATAGTGTGTGGGCGTCTCTGGGCCGGACACCGTATAGCCGAAGGCTTCCGCGTCCGCGAAGAGCCGTCTCCCCTCGGTATTCGTAGTGTGTGAGTTCCACGCTGGGTGCTTACTGTTCAAGTCACCGGCGAGGATGGTCGCCTTTTGCGAGGCGCTGATGAGGGCCCGCAACTCTGACAGGTCAAACCGAGTTGCGGGCGGTTTATAGCAGGCATATATGTTTATGTCCTCGCCGGCTATATTTAGCTGCACACCCAGCGCGTAAAAAGTGCTGAGTGACGGCAAGGGGAGTTCCTGATGGACGACTCTTCGCCTCACAATCACCGCCAGACCACGATAGCGGATGTTCTGTGCCGACCTTTCGTCCTTCCTGTAAACGAGGTAACCTGGGAACCTAACCCTATCTTCGGGCCCCAGGAGCGTCTCGCTTATGAGCGCCACGTCTATGTCTTGTTCCCGAAGGAGGTGGCGGAGGGGGGCGACCTTGTCCCGTAGGCCGCGGGCATTCCAGTGAATCACCCTTAATGACCTAGCCATGATAGAGCGTCAGTAGGGTGGCCAGGCCATCAAGGATGACCGTTTCCACGTCTTGACCCTGCCTTATTGCCTTAATAAGGTTCATCAACAATTTGATGGCGCAGGTTGTGAATTCACGTTTTGTTGTTTTGTCTTTAGCGCCGGCAGCGCCACTCGTCTCTCCGGTGAACTTTTTTAGTTCCGACTTTTGTCGCTGCGCTATGCCGGCGCTAGCTGTCGGTTCAGTAATGTTCACAGCCTGCGCCCTGTTTGTGGCAGGGTCGGCCTCCGGGACATCTTCCTGTGTCGCAGGGGGTGGGGGGAGGGTCGACTTCTTGCCTTTTCCCTTCCCCTTACCCCCGCGTCTCTTATTCTTCCTCCGCCCTGAGGAGGAGGCTTGCTGCCTATCTGTGGGCCCGTTGGCCGCCGCCATCAGCGACGTACCCTGTTGGGCCTCTTCTGTTGCTTCTTGCGGCCTCTCGGTGGCCACTTGTGGCCGGCGCGAATTGGTCGTGATGGCGGCGGTCCCCGCCCGCTTGTTTCGAATTTCATTCTGAAACACGGGGCACTTGAGATTGCTCGCGGGATGCGGGCCCCCGCAGTTGACGCAGGTGGCCGGCTCCTCCCGCGGGCGCGGGCAGTCTCTTGCTGCGTGCCCCTCCCCGCATCGCACACAAGCGAGCGGGCGGTGGCAGTGGTGCGAGCTGTGCCGAAATTGTTGGCACCGGTGGCACTGTGCGGGCCCACGTTTGCCCCTCCAGGCCTCAATTTTGACACCACGCATGTACATGAATACCGTGGTGTCATATATGGCCCGGACATCTGGCGTCCGCTTTATGATGGCGTGGAACACGCAGCCGGGTCTTCCTTGCGCCCCCTTTATGTGGCGCACGTACTCCGGCTGGTATCCCATCACCCGGAGCTCCTCCTCGATCTCCTTCGGGTCCGTATCTGCCGGTATTCCCCGTATGGCGATCTTTAGGCTCTTCTCCGCTGGCAGCGAGTAGGCGAACCATGAAATGCCTATTTCCTTTTCCAGGTTGGTCAGGTAACGCTGGACCAGCCTGTACTCCTCCTCCGTCTCGGGACTAAACTTCACACCCGCCCCATATGGACGGGCATTTGGAGGCCGGCCCAGCTTGGCTGCGATGGCCCGAAAGTGGGTGGCCCAGTTTGGCAGTTTCTCGACTACCAGCGGAGGGTACTTGGGGACCTTCTGCGGCTGCTTCTTCGTCGCCATCGGGGCGCCGGAGGCGCCGAGGACGGCAGCAGGGGCTGCGGTGGAGGTAGAGGGGGCAGGTGATAAATTAAAAACACTTACCCCAGCGGTCATGGTGATTGGCGTCGGTGATGGAGGTGGTGTGCGGCGCACCGCGTCCGCAAACGTAGGCGACGGCGACGGTGACGCAGGCGGCGTGGCCCGACTCCGCGGCACACTTTCGCGTGGTGCCTGCGGCGTGTCGCGGCAGGACCGCTTTGCTACCTCCACACTGGTGTCCGACGAACTCCTCCGGCGTGACATCTTTTGTCTTTGGGGTTGGGGCTCGAAACGTATTGGCGTCTCCATGCCTTCAGCTCCTCCGGCTCCTCCCACGTTGGGCCGCAGACCGGATCGCGGTGTCGTATCCGGAGACACGTCGTCGCGACCGGACCCGGCCGAACATGCCGATGCTAGCGACATGCTAGATCCCGCGCGTGACGAGCATGCCGACAGCACGGCAGGCGAGTCGTAGGCGGAGGTACGGGGGGGCGCCGGCGAATCGGGCACCCGCGGAAGCACTGCACTTTCACTCACTTTTTTGTCCACTGCACTTTTTCCCGCACTCACCGGTCCCGCCAGCGAGAGGCGGGGACCGGACGTCGCGGTGCGCGGAGCTGGCGCAGCTTTGGTCGCAGCCCCCGAGGGCGCGGGCGGCGAGGTGAAGCGCGGCGGTGGCGCAGAGCTGTGCGCGGGGGGTGCGCGGAGGCGCACGGATGACGCGGGCGGCGCGGGGTACGCGGGCGGCGCGGCGGCGCGCGCGGCGGGCGCAGGCGTGCGCACCGATGCGGGTACTCGCGCGGGTTGTGGTGCCGCGGCGCGGGCTTGTTGCGCGCGGCTAGGGTTCGCGGCGGCCGGCCCCGGGGCCTGTGTTGGCACGGGGCGGAACGCGGCGGGACGGATAGGGACCGGCTGTTGTCGGCTCGACGACGGCGTCGGCGCAACGCGCGCAGGCGCCGATGACGTCAGCGGGCCGGCAGCTGCAGCGGTGCCCGTTTCCTCTCCTCCTCTTCCTTCTTCCTTCTTCTTCTTCTTCTTCTTGGAGTTGCCGGCCGGCGGCAAACCGGATGACGTACCGCCGATGTCCGGCAGCGACGTCGCCCGGTCTAACGTCGGCCGGGGTTCCGGGGACCCGGCATCGCGGCCAAGCGAGCCGCGGCTGCCGGGTTTCGGCATGTTGTTGGGCGTGGCCTCCGCGACCGCAACGGTGGGCAAAAACCACCGGGCAGCACGGTGCCTTCCCCCTGTGTCCACACAAGTGCCGGCTGGGTTACTTGTGCGAACACAGAGAGAAAAGTTAAAAAATGACGGTCCGCGCAGAAAATAAAAAATACACTCGTGGGTAGGACGTGTGTAGCTCGGGCCACGGGCGAATCCGAAGTGAAGTAACACTAATGGTGGGTAGTATTTATATTATAAGTACCTACGATATATCGACTAAAGATTCATTTTTATAAATATGTAAATCAAATAAATCAACAGGTATTTATTTTATATATATGTAGGTACACATAAAGCGTATAATAATATCGTAACCTAACTAAAACTATTAAAAAACTAAAATATGGCGTCAAAAAATTCCTCCGCATCGCAGTCGACTGGTAAAGTACCCAAAAGACTGGGGGCGTTGTCACTACGTTGTATGGCAATGCTTAGACTGGGAAGTGTCATACAGCCGTTTGGAGAATTCGTTGAACAAACCACATGGACCAAGGGTTTAAACCCCAAACGGCTCGAATAAAATTTTTCAGCTTGATAAACGTTTCTCAAACAAAAGACAGTCTCTTGAAATGAATAATAAAAGACAGAACTTGATTATACTAATATTTTAGGGTTCCGTACCACAAAAGGAAAAAACGGAACCCTTATAGGATCACTCGGTGCGTCTGTCTGTCTGTCTGTCCGTCTGTCACTGCCAAATTGCTCCGAATCTAATGAACCGATTAAGTTCAAATTTGGTACACATATGAATTTCTGTGACCCAAACATGGACGCGTAACGTAAATAAATGAATTTTGAATGTGGGGGTCCCTTTTGGGGGGAAAAAAAGTACAATTAAAAAAAAAGTTTTGCAATCTGTACCGTGTGATATATCAAATAAAAAACTTTTTTACAAAAACAAAAACCGACTTCCAAAAAAAACACTACAAAGTGAAAAATAACTTTAATTTCGGAAGTCATTTTTCACTTTTTAGTGGTTCAGTTTGTAATTTATCTAAGTTACAATAACCCAATGTCAACTGCTCATCACGTTTTACAAAATGTTGCTTTTCCCGATGCAGGGACGTTAATTGTTGAGGAGTTCTCCTAGTAAGAACCAGGAGAAATGGAGCTCATGGTGAAGTCACCATTACCATTATTTTGACGAGCATAAACCATATTAAAGTAATCGAATCGCAACCTAACCTGTTATATACTTAGATATAATTGAGTATTTCCGATGGCCCTCTGTGGTCTTCATCATCAGTTCCAGTTCACCGAATGGTACTTTCCGAGAGCAAATGCACGAGTTACTATAAAAAATACCGAAATCGATATAGGTGTGCCCATAAAATTTGAGGGTTTCCCTCGATTTCCATGGGATCCCATCATGAGATCCTGACTTGATGATCATGGGACCACTTGGGACGTATACCCTTTCGAACAAAAAAAGAAAAATCCAAATCGGTCTAGCCATTTTCGAGTAATCGGGGAACATACATAAAAAAAAAAAATAAAAAAAATAAAAAAAAAAAAAGGTTCCAACGAATTGAGAACCTCCTCCTTTTGGAAGTCGGTTAAAAAGGTCTTACTGTGAGGGTTCCAAAGCATTATTTTATTTCAAATATACCAATTACAGGCACTTTTGAATTGTCAAGGGGTCAGTCAGTTAGAAAGATGAAGCTAGTTGCCCATTCAAAAGCGTAATACGTTAATCCTATGGAGAAGAACGGGTAAGAAATTCCACGGACACTCTTCTAAATCAAAATATTGTTACAAAATATAATACGTCGGTTACGTCATTCGTGTTGAAAATATATTATACATGTGAGAACAATGTACAAAGACGTGCACGTTAAAAGCGTTCGTATTAAAAAGATAAAACTGCATGCTGGTGGTCAGGATACCTGTTGAAGCCGTGGATGCTGGCTGGCTGTTGACTCGCCGCTCGAAAGCTTGAGGAAGTGATGCTGATGACGTCACGCTGATGTAGTTGCACGAAGGCTGCGCTGACGTTCATGCTCGGGGTCACCAGTTTAGAGGCATGAGGAACAGGGTGTAAAGTTCACTCATCCTCCATAGAAAAGGGGGGATCCTCCGACCAGACGAGTGTTGTGTCTGGTAGGCCACTGCCCGACGGTTGATGTCGGGACGTTGTATATATGCTAATCGCGTGGTAAACTCTAATTGCGCGATGCAGGTTTGCGTGACGTCATGTCATTGATGCGTAGTTCATATGTGGCGATGTAGATGCCGCCACAACAGCTAAATTAAAAATAAGCCGAGGCAGCTAAGAGACGAGTCCCAACTGACGGCGCCCTTTCACGAACATGACGCACATCTCTATATCGAGATGACAATCGACCAACTCGGTGATTAGGATTTTTTTTAATGACGTTTTATTGAAACTTCCTATAGGAAAACTCCCTATTCACGTGGTATTTAAATGAGTGTAAAATGCCTGTAGTAATAAAGTGATTATTTTAAGCAAACTAATTTTAATTTATTTCCTTACATGATACGCTCTTCAAAGGAACTGGAGCTCATCATCTGCCTCGCCTTTTCCCAACTATGTTGGGGTCGGCTTCCAGTCTACTCGGATGCAGCTGAATACCAGTATTTTACATGGAGCGACTGCTTGTCTGACCTCCACAATCCAGTTACTAGGTAATACGATACCCCTTGGTAAGACTGGTTGTCAGACTTTCGGGCTTCTGACGACACGAAACGACTGTCAAAGATCCACGATTGACATCCGGGACCAACAGCTTAACGTGCTTTCCTAGGCAGAGGGATCTCGATATGTAAACATGGTCAACCACCACGGATTAACCACGGCAAGCGTAGCTTAACCTGACCAAGAGCCCCTCTTCAACTGACTGAAACGTGAAGCTCTTGCACTAACGCTAATTACTTACTTAAATTATTTTGACAAGACGATTCGATATAACATACGAATAGAGTTTACCCTTAATTTCGATGTAGAAAGAAGCACAAACTTCTGAACATCTTTCCTGTAATTGAAATACTTCCGTAAACAAAGACCAAAGAAATCTCCCAGGACCAAACAACAACATGTTTGCCATTCCCCATCTATCAAGCAGCACCATGTTCGGTCACAAGTAATCCGTCCCAATCGGAAACTCACGAACATATCACACGTTTGATGTTCGGCTCCCTTCGTGTTTTCTCCGTGTATTTAATGTGGAAGACATCAAAGGCAATAATTATGTATCGTAGAGATGGGATATTAAAGCAGTGGACTCGAAATATAAATGTGTGTTATGTACTTTTAGCCAAACATTAATTAAGAGAAATTTTGAAGAATTTGTCTCTAAGAACATCGGGGATACGATTTCTGTAATCCCCGATTTTTAAAGCCAATAATTTTAGCTAGCATGAGATTTGACAGCATTTTTATTAGTAACTAGCTGACCCGACAGACGTTGGCCTGTCCAATTTTCCCCGCAATTTTTCCAAGTCTTCTTTTCATAAGAACCTTCCTCGGACTTCAAAGAATATTTTTTACAAACAAAATTGCCGGATTGGTCCAGCCGTTCTCGAGTTTTGCGCTTAGCAACACATTTAGCCATTCATTTTTATTTATATAGAAGATAGAAGACAAGAAGTTTGGCCTCAATCAAGCGCTCCATAGTAAGGATCGTAGCAGGTGGCGTTTTAGTTTCTGTTTACCCCCATGGGACAAGACATGAGATTATTTATGTACAAGCGACCTGGCCCTGCTTCGCACGGATTTTATTACTTGACAAAACATGATGGTTTCTATATTATTTATAAGTTAAACATACAAACCTTCCGGAATAAATTATTTAAATGAAGTGAAAACCACGTCAAAATCCGTTGCGTAGTTTAGAAGAATAACGCGGCCACACAGACAGACACGAAAAGCCGTTAGCCGTTTCGCAGAATGTCGCGTTAGTAACTTAGAAAAAAATTTATCCAGGTTTAAAAAAAAGGTTATTTTTTTCCAATTTCTTATTAAATTTTTACAAGATTTACAACATATAAGCTATGTTTGGAGTATTTTTTTGGTGGTTCAAATTTCATTCAATTTGAACCACCAAAAAAAAAACAAAAAAACCAAGAAAAAATATAAAAGAAACAAACCAAGAAAAAAACTCCAAACATAGCTTATATGTTGTAAAATTTGTAAACATTAAATAAGAAATTGGAAAAAAATAAAAAAAAATTTAAACCTGGCTAAATTTTTTTCTATGTTACTAACGCGACATTTTGCAAAGCGACATTCTGCGAAAGCGACTTTATGAGAAAGCGATATTTTACTACCAGTAGACATTTTGCGAAAGCAACATTGCGCCTGAGCCTCTAATTAGTCAATTTCTATTTGGATTACTTTTCCACACACGGTCTATCTGAACGCCACCGTTGATTCTGATTGCATTTTCTGTACACGAACAATTACTGGTCTTGAATTTAGTATGTATGTTTGTGAGTTTTATATAATGTTTGTTTCCTTCAAAGGAGCTGCTAAAGGAACTATCTAGTCTCAGTAGTTCCTTTAGCTTTTGCATAGGAACTACTGATCCAAAAATTCTCAGTAGTTCCTTCAAAGGAACTACTAAAGGAACTATTGAGCATAAACGCGAAAAGCGACTTTATTTTATAATAAGTATAGATAGATATATTATTGCCTAGCATTCTATTTTCAAAAGTAGTTTTAAATCGAGATTCACGCTATTCATAATTTATGGTCACCATTCTAGAAAAAATATTCAGAAAAACAAAAATTAACAACTTTCATTTATTTTCCCTGCATTCCTCAGATCAACGTTGACTTCCTTCTAACGCCCATCCCTACGAATATTCGGGATTACCCTCCATTGCTGGACTCACACGGAATCATTAATGACCTGTAACGCTGTGGGAATATTATATCGGAATAGTGACGTTCGGATTACAAACGTTTTATTTTGAAGGGATGGGATTAAGCTGCTTGTTTAACAAATAGGATTACAAAACGGTGTTGGTGAGTTCGGGGAATTTGTAAAAGTAGGGTATTTGTCAGACTTGGTGATTAAACTTTGTGTAGTTCTATGTGGCGTTATTAATGGCTTAGCCTTTAATATTCTTAATGAGATTGAAGATTGAAGAGCAATGGTGAAATACTAACTGGATATTATCTACTGTTTATAGACATGTGCTGTATTGTTTGACGCCACGGTTGGCGCAGTGGTTGAGCGATTGACTGCTGCGCAGCATGTCGCGGGTTAGATTCCCGCACGGAACAAATATTTGTACGACCTACAAGTATTTGTTCCGAGTCTGGGTGTTTTTCTATCTATAATATGTATGTATTTACAAAAAAAAATGTAGGTATATAAGTAGTTTATCAGCCATCTCGTTACCATAACACCAGCATTAGGTTGCTTAGCTTGGGGCTAGATGGCGTTGTGTGAAATGTCCAAGGATATTTTTTTATTTTATATCGAAGTATCAATATACCAGTCTATCATAGTCCCACTATTGAGCAAATGCCTTTTTTCATAAGGACAAGGCACAGTAAAAAACTTCAAGCTATCTCTCATGTGTTTCGAGTTGTTTTATGTGATTCTCATATTACCGTTAGTATACATTTTGTACAAAAATTTAACTTTCCTCTAATACGCAGTCAAAAGTATATTTTCGAGATAAAAGCTAGAGGTAAAAACAAACAACTGTGTCAATTTCAATGATAATCAGCCTAGAATGTTCCCACTGCTGGGACACAGGCCTCCTCTCGGTGAGAGGGAGTGGGCTGTAATCCACCACGCGGGCCCAGTGCGGGTTGGTAGATATCACATGTCTTTGAATTTTTTGTTCTAGGACATGCCGGTTTCCTCACGATGTTTTCCTTCACCGTTTTGAGTGATGAAGTAATTTACACAGAGTAAAGCGCCTGTCTGGGTTCGAACCTACGACCTACAACTCGTAATTCGCGACCGTTACCCCTGGGCCACCACTGCTCAAAATAATGAATAATTTAATTTAAAAATACACTTTGTTAAAGTCGAGTAATATAATTACTGCTGTGCAATAAATTCAACAACGGGCAAAAGACCGAGCCAAGCTAAAACGATGAAAACAAAAGACAACTAAAAACACACTCACAAACAAATGAAGCTCTAAAGGCACTTAAGAGACAAACAAATCGTAAACGCGTCGAAAATGAAGTCAGTGACGGAATCTCAAACGGAATAGTGTTATTTAAACAGGCACTAAACACTCCGGCTTGATTAATTGTCTCCTCCTAAACAAATAGTGATGGCTTGATGATAAAGCTGGTGCTGCAGGGCAAGCTATAAGATGTACTCTGCTGAAATACGGGTCCAGACCTAATCGAACTCGCGCACCGAGGGTTCCGTTAAGATTTCTGAAGTGTAATATTTAGAGACATCGTTATCTTTTTCAGTATGTTTTATGGTTAATTGAACTTACCTTAAGTGAACTTCAACCAAAATTATACGAAGTGTTGCATCCGAAGAGATTTAACGTACATTGTAGTCCGTTTCTCGTTGTACTACATTGCCACACTGTTCAAAGACTAGAAAAAGAAATTATTAATTTGATAGTCTATGTCATCTGTCAGCTGTCACCTCATTCGTTTTAGAGCTCACTGCCTATTCCATTCCACAATAATAAGGGAGTAATGGTTACATGGGTGGGTAGGGTGTTAAATCTCTTCGGATGCAACACTTCGTATAATTTTGGTTGAAGTTCACTTAAGGTAAGTTCAATTAACCATAAATTATACTTCAGTGTTGCATCCTCAAGATTTAACGTACTTTGTAGATGTTTAGAGCATGTTTATTGTGGAATGGAAAACCTATAATGTTCATGTTCACATGTGAGTACTTCGTAAATTTAGTATACACTAACATTATGTCTATGGAGTACTTAGTTTTGGCATTTGTTTTTCAAACAAAACAAATCCGGTCAGTAATCACACTCAGTTTTATATTAAAAAGCTAATACTTGGTAACAAACACATAACAAAGCGGATTATGAATAGAAGATTATTCTTACAGACTTAATAATTGAATATGCCATCAGCAAAAACCTTGTCTTTTTCAGAATCAATCCCACGTTGGTTGGTTGGTTGTTGGTTGTAAAATTTTGCAAATTGTATTGAGTTACCGTCCAGTCCAGCCAGCAGTCTTTTATATTATTTCCATTGTGATCTGAAAGCCACTGACATCGGTGCATGCCTAGTGCTGTAGGCAGTGAACTTATTCACATCCACGTCACTATCACTAAGCGTTTTTTTTTATCTAGCGTCTGATGGACTAGGAGGTAGTACAAGTTTGTATTGATTTATCACAAAATTTCCCCATGTAAGAAGTTCGGGTTTCTACTGGACATAGAGATTGTTTATTATTATAGAAAGGTAAAATCAGGCAAAATCTGTCGGTGCTGAAGTTTTAATAATGTTTCAGTTACATGAATATCATTAATTTTGAACAAAGATAACGTTTGCATCCGTTGTCCAATGGACAATGCAAGCAAAGTTACAAGTTTTTTAGAAATTTCTTTAAGGGATAGACTTAATCGGATATATGGTCTAGGACCAGATTAGGATACCAAGTAGCACATATATAACACTTAAGAAAAGTAGGCTTAATTTTAAAAACACCTTTAAAACATCTCGAATGTAATGATTTTCTATTTGTCGTTTTGGTCAAAATAATTGTAATGTAGAGCGAAATGAATTTATCGTCCCATAATGCATCTTTGTTAAATTCCCCAGTTAAAAGTTTTAGGATATATATTATTGAGCTATTGAAGTAATCAATATTATTAGTTTTACAAAAGGAATACCAACGTTTAAGAGCAACATTATACTGGCTCTAATAATGATTAATTATTTGTTCAATGATATTATTAGAAAAATAATTAATCATAATTATTTATATTGCTTCAATTTGAAGTTTTCTCCTTATGTACGATTCCTTGACAATATTTCAGAATCAACTAGTTTACTGAATAACGAGAACCATGGTTAGCTAGGCCATTATAGAACTATAATTATGCCAATTACTTTGTCGTTTATGATTTATAAGACCAAAATAATGGTGGAAAGGCATAGAAGAGGTAATTGTTCCAAGGTATTGTATACGCGTCTATATCATAGGTGTCTGGGTCACGTTTCCAGGATAAATATTTAGTGCATTTTTTGTTAAGGCGTGACGCAAACAAATGCGGCGCAACTTTGTTCGGCGTGACCGAACAAAGTTCGGTAAACCTTTTATTCATATAAAAGGTTTACCGAACTTTTTCGTAATATATTCAAATAATTGTGAATCTAATTCCCATTTGGTATCAATATTAGTATACACAGATCATATGTTAGTATACCTAGAAGCTTGGTCTGCATCAGTGTTTTCTCTGGGCTTAATAAACAAAGAGTAAATAAATATTTGCTGCCACATTTGCCGAGTGATACGATTTAAGTGCGGGAATTGTGTGCCACATCTTTTGTTGACATATGCAGTGGCAGTGGAAGTGTTATATCTATTCTAAATATAACATCTACATTGGTTTTATTTTAACAGAAAATTTTTAGGCCCATAAACGCTGTAAGAAAGTTAATGTGGTGTTTTCTTTCCTTCATTGACCAAATACCTCTAGTAATTTCTCCCTCACAGGCTGCCCTCCATCTTGAGAGTGAAGAGTCAGTGAATATTTCCAATCGGAAGAATTAAAAAAGAAAGTTTGTTCATGTTTCGGTGCGATATTTGACTCCACCAAGTGAAGTCTTCTTGTAGAGAGGACTAACAGTAATTTTTGCATTGTCATTTGACTTCAAAAGTGCTAAATATTTCTCCCACTCTAGTTGTTTGGTGTGTATACCCAACCATACGTTATAGCTCAACACGCTGCTGATAACGCACCGATAGTTTTAACTGTAAACACATAGACTGCGAGTTGATGAGAAATCCTAAGAATTTGCAAATCTGATTTGGTATAAGAGAACTTCTTCCTAAATAGACAACTAAAGCTAATTTTACAGAGGTTTGAGTAATTTTGTAAATACTAGTGCGCCAGGCTGAGGCTATATGGCCTCTATTGAATTCTTGAGCTATTGAATTCATTGAAAATTTTATTATAATAGAAACCCGAATATTTTTTATGTGAGATATGTATAGGCATTAGAAAAAATAAGATCTATTGTTGCCATGAATGCATTATGTATTATTAATTTGGATACGGAACGTATAGGTATTATCCATTTTAAAATTTCGGGTTGGTTAAAACGTTACCACCTAAGTATACATTATGGTAAAGCAATAAAGATATTGAGTATTGAATAACTTATTAAGGTTCTTCAAATCACACCAATATTACAAAGGCGAAAGTTTGTGAGCGTGTGTGCGCGTGCCCGCACGCCTGCCACCTTCTCACGCTCAAACGGCCGCGGCCGGACCGTCACGGATGAAATCTGGCACGCAGACAGCCCACACCCTAGACCAACACACAGGCCATCTTTTATCTCATCCACGCGGGTGAAACCGCGGGGCACAGCCAGTTTAAGATAAATCTATAACCGCCTGTACTCTTAGGCGTTAAGAATACCGACGAAATAAACTGTTGTGGTAGATCAGAACATTTAGAAATCGCCCTATCGCCCTAAGTCAATAAGTTAGGAAATTGCACGATCCATTTCTCCAAGAGGAGATGGTGGGTTTTTTGGTTCAGTATTTTGAACCACTTTCCCAATAAACGAAATTTTATAACCACTAACATAACTTAATATGATAGGATCATCAGTTAACAGCATCTAATTTTTATAAAATATCTATTTCTACCGGCGCGTGAGGTACCTCTAATAGTCGATATATTACTTTACTCTATGGTCCCATTTGCCGACTGCATTGAGTGGTTGGTCCTCCTCGCCAAAGAAGTTGGTGTCAGGCGTCGGCTGTGGATGGCGCTGCAGTCGCATTGTTTGCTCGTCGAAGAGGACCCCGCACATTTCACGCCTGAAAACCGGTTCGCCGGTTGCCTGCAGTATTCACTGGAGTCGGTTTTTTAATTTGTAGGCCCGTTCTAATAAAGGTATGACAAGTTTTCGTCTATTAAATGTCAGTTCATGTCAATCAAGAAGCAATTGACTGATTTCTGATATACTTTTCAGAAATATCTAATGTGTCTACAGATTGGGCCCGTATGAGGTCTTTTGTACGATTGACGAGGCCGGTGATTCCAAGTACCAAGTTTGTGGCCTTTGTCTTATCCATCAAGCAGTATATTTCCCCATCGTTCAGCAACTTCATTGGGTATTTTTTCCCCGAGAGAAGGATCCAATTTCTTTGCTTGACCAAGTAAGTCAAGAATTTCTGTAGACACATCCGCAGTAAAAGTTTCAACAGAACTTTGGTATGCATCATATGGCGATAAGCTTATAGATCGCAATGATGAGCTTTTTTGAAAGTCGAAACAAAAAAAGCAAAGTTACTTTCAGAATAGTATCACGTACTACCTCATTAAGAAAGAACTTATTGTATTTCTGGATAACATCGCGTGTTACCTCGCTAAGAAATACCAATTTGTTAACAGTATAACATCAGGTGTTACAGAACTTTGGTATATATCATATGGCAATAAGCATAGGTATAGATCGCAATGATGAACTTTTTTGAAAGTTGAAACAGAACAAGCAAAGTTACTTTCAGGATAGTATCACGTACTACCTCATCAAGAAAGTACTGTATTTCTGGATAACATCGCGTGTTACCTCGCTAAGAAATACCATTTTGTTAACAGGATAACATCAGGTGTTACAGAACTTTGGTATGCATCGTATGGCAATAAGCATAGGTATAGATCGCAATGATAAACTTTTTTGAAAGTCGAAACAAAAAAAAAAAGCAAAGTTACTTTCAGGATAGTATCATGTACTACCTCATCAAGAAAGTACTGTATTTCTGGATAACATCGCGTGTTACCTCGTTAAGAAATATTTAAAAATCATAATAGTCTTAACTTTTAAAATAAGGGTGCCATAAGTATGGCGTCTTACTCACGTTCTTTGCGATTTTCCCATAATTTGTTTTCGTAACGTTTGATCTTGCGTCTAAAAATATTCTTCATTACTTTTGTTTTTCCTTTTCTCATGTCTAATTCTCGCTAAAATAACACTTTTCACTATGAAACTAGAAAGATTTTTATGGATTTAAAATTAAATTGAAAAATTAACAGCGTAGCAATGCAACACACGAAGAACGAATGAGGTGACAGCTGACAGATGACATAGACTATCAAATTAATAATTTCTTTTTCTAGTCTTTGAACAGTGTGGCAATGTAGTACAACGAGAAACGGACTACAATGTACGTTAAATCTTGAGGATGCAACACTGAAGTATAATTATACATAAACTACTATCACATATTATAATTTCAGATTTTTCTCTATTACGGAGATAAGAGGGGGAAGGGTATTTTTTTTACATTTTTCATCAAAAGTCGAAAACCATGCGGCCTAAAAAAAAAATATAAAAAAAATTGAGAAAATGCAAACAGCGTTCTTTCATATGACACCCCACATGCTCTAGTAGCCCCACTTTGAATTTTTTGGACCCCTTTTCCGTGCCTGTTGCAAAAAATATATTTTTTTTATTTCTTTCATATTTGCAAAATAGTTGGGCAAACGTCATCTAAAATCGCACCATAAGGGTTCCATTTTACCATTTTGGTGGGGAACCCTTAAAACAACATTGAAACATTCATCCTATCACAGATGAATTGACCCGATATGCTGTTCTTCTTGCTCTCATGGCAGCTTGAGTTACACCAAAATATTCAGCTCATATGTTAACAGTGACACTTGAAACTGACGGCATAACGCTTTTTCGTTACGTCACACTTTCTGCCACTTCACTGCATGCCAGTGCCTGCGATTATTATGTAATTTAATAAGTAAGTAAATTTATTTTTAATTTTAATATTTTTAATTTTGATTTTTTTTTTAGTTTAATTTATCAGATCTTATTACTTAAGTATATAAGATCTGATAATTTACGTATGGATAATTATTTATCTGAAATAAATGATTTGATTTTATTAAGTAAGTTACTCCTACCACAAACCGCGATATAGAACTTCGTTCCAATAACTCAATGCCATTGTAAAAATATATTCCAGTCAGCAAGGAAGGCTGACTAGGATGCGCCGAGCGTAAAGAATCGTCCTTGGAGCCATTCTACTGCACCCCATCGCTACCTTTCATCTTGCTATACAGAACACACCTAATCGACTGTCCCCCAATTCTATACAAATTAACATATTTTGTTGGAAATTCGGGCCCAAACTAAGTTGAAATAAGATTAGGTCAACGTAAATAAGTGGACGAGCCGCGACATCTGTCCTAATTGACCCAGACGAGGGGGATGCTCAACTTCCCTCATTATTGCGTTAACGGACTTTTTATTCGGTGATTTTTTGTTGAGGTTTTGTGCTGCTTGTGATAGCATGGCACTACATTACGTAGATGTGTTTCTTAGAAAGTGAAGAAGAATAATATTATTGGGTTTTTACCTATGAAATTGCAGCTTTGCCACAGATTAATACAGATGGGACACTCCGCAGTTTAGGTATGAAGCTACAAGTACGCGGCGGGCCCCGTCCACGGGGCTAATTCAGTAGGTCAGAAGGTATAAGTCAGTCAGTCTTGCGCCACACGCGCCGTCGATTAGTCGCGCTGTGTGTTGCTCGTCTGCTCGGGTTTTAGAAGTTGTTGTGTAAACAATGGCTACTAATGTTGTAAAGTGTGCTAGCTGCAATGTTGTCATAAATGAGACATTGGCATTTATCTGCAATAAACTGGATGTGATGGACGAGCAAAGTATTGCCCGCATTTGTGTCAGTGCTTTTTCGGAAAGTGAAATTTTGAACGCCAAAAACTTGTTGTTTGATTCTATTCCGACAACAAAGCGCAAGAAGATAAGGAAAAGGCAGGGGAAAACTATACGTGACATAGACGATATCGTCTGCTTGTTAAAAGAAACAGATCCCGAAGAAATTCCTATCTTTGTCGCTAGGGATTTACAAAAACTACCCCCGGTTTTGTTTGACCATGTAGATGTCACAAGACTTCTTAAGGATCTGTTGCTAATGCGAAGAGAGATAGATCGTATTTCCGAGGAGTACGCTACAGTGAACCAGGTTAATGACCTAGCAGTAGAAGTTGAAGCACTTAAGAATGCGTCTATAGTAAACAATGTCTGTAGAAACATTAACGTGAGACGGGGTGCTTGTGCATTATCGAGCTTCGAGCACGAAAGTGGACCTATGGGTTTATCTCCCGTATATGGCGCGGTGAATAATTGTGCAGAAAAACAGCCTACGATGACACCCTTAAAAACGCAGACTAACATTTCGTCGGACGTGGGTAACTCAAAAACACCGCGCGTAGTTGTGAACGGAGCGCTGGCTGCGAGTGAGAACTTAACAGCTGATCGCGCTTTGTCTAATGCGACGGTGAGTCACACAGTGTTACCGATCTCTGCCGTAAACTGTGCGCAAAATTGTGACCGACCAACTAGTCAGCAGTCATGCGTCGAAAACACAAGGAGTTTCTCTGTTGCTGTACAGGAGGGAGTGTCGAAACCACGGACCAAAACTCAAGTGTCTAATGAGGAATGGACCCTGGTTCAAAAAAAGAGACATAGATTAAGAAACCGCTTCGTAGGAAGTACTGGGAAAGCTATTGTTGATTCGGACAATAATTTCAAGGCGGCGAGTACTCAAGTTCCGATCTATATTTACAATGTGTCTAAAGAGACATCTGCAAGCGATATAAAATCTTATCTGCTGAAAAAAACAAACTTAGATATAAAATTAGAGCAGATGAATATGAAAACAAACAAGGATTACAATGGATTCATTGTTTTTGTGCCTAAACACAAGTTTGATTTATTTATGATGGATGATTTTTGGCCCGACGGGGTACTATATCGTCGTTATTTTGATTTTAGTCGCAACGCGGTCAGACCCACCTACCGGGAAATAAATGGAGTGTTATCGTCAGTTAATGGATAGTACAATTAAGCTTGTTACATTTAACTGCAAGAGTGTCACTAGGTCGGTGGAATGTGTGAAGGGTCTCTGTGAGACGGCGGACATTGTGGCACTGCAGGAAACTTGGCTTTTGCCTCACGACGTACAGTTTCTGGGCAGCATTGATGACGCATTTTCCTTTACTGGAAAGTCTGCTGTTGATACATCCGCTGGAGTGCTTAGAGGAAGACCGTATGGTGGAGTCGCTTTGCTTTGGAGGAAGGCGACGTTTCCAACAGTGTCTGTGATTGCGTGTACGAGTGTGCGTCTCACTGCGGTAAAGGTAGTGTTTCAGGACCGGTCTATGCTAGTCATATCAGTGTACATGCCTACTGACTCGATAGAAAATCTGACCGAGTTTACAGAGTGCCTCAGTGAGTTAAACGCGATTATTGAAAGTAATGATGTGGAATCTGTGTTCATTCTCGGAGACTTCAACGCGCACCCAGGTGAGCTGTTTGCTAATGAGTTGTTAGCTTTTTGCACGGATCAATCGTGGTCGTGTCTAGACATTGAGTGGCTGCCTCGCGATACGTATACATTTGTGAGTGACGCGCACGGGTGCCACCGATGGCTCGATCACTGTGTAGTGACAGGTGCGGCGCGGTGCGCAGTTGTGGATGTGTGCGTGCTGTACGATACATACTGGTCCGATCACTTTCCGTTACTGATTGAATGTAATGTGAATATTATTAAACCTAAAGTTACAACCAGCTCAAATACTTTCAATTATATAAAATGGGGACTTAGGGACAATAACCAAATACAAGACTATACTAGTTACTGTAATTTAAGATTAAAGCAGATTGACTTCCCATCAGAGTTTTGTAATTGTGCAGATGTAATGTGTAGTGATCAGAACCATAAAATGATAATAGATGGGATGTATAATAATATTGTAAATATTTTGACTGAAGCTGCTAAGAGAAGCTGCATCGCACCTAAGCGCAACAGTTTTAAGTATGTAACGGGTTGGAACAGGCATGTTAGTGACGCTCACCGGAGGGCCAGGCTTTGTTTTCAGACGTGGGTGTATTA
Source organism: Cosmia trapezina (assembly GCA_905163495.3). Lineage (NCBI taxonomy): Eukaryota > Metazoa > Arthropoda > Insecta > Lepidoptera > Noctuidae > Cosmia > Cosmia trapezina. The sequence continues at coordinate 2,897,945 of LR991029.1, read as the reverse complement.
TGGGCGTCCTAGGTCTGGACATGATTATAATAATATGTGTGAGTCTAGGAAACTATTTAAAGAAAAATTAAAGTACTGCCAGGATAATGAATATCAAATAAAGATGGACATCATTGCGGAACATCATGGGAATAAAAACTTTCATGATTTTTGGAAAAATACCCATAAACTGAATCCAAGATCGGGCTCTCCGGCGAGTGTTGGTGGTGCGCATGAGCCGCGGGACATAGCCTGCGCCTTTCAGCGGCATTTTGGTGTGGTATCACCGCTCGGGTCCGCGTCGCAGGTGCTCGCTGCTGAGGATCGCCCTGGGCATGTTAACATTAGATTCTCCGCCAAGGATGTGGCCCAAATTATAAATAAGATGGTGAGAGGCAAGTCCCCAGGTCACGATAGCCTTAGCATCGAGCACTTGAAGTACGCGGGCGTACACCTGCCAAGAGTCCTTGCACTGTTATTTAACTTGTGTGTTAGTCATGGTTATTTACCCGATCAATTAATGCACACAGTCGTAGTGCCTATAGTTAAGGATAAGACGGGTGACTCATCGGATCTGTCTAATTACAGGCCGATCTCGCTTGCGACTGTCATAGCTAAGGTGCTGGATAGTTTGCTTGACCGACAGTTGGAGAAGCACCTCCACTTGCATGACGCACAGTTTGGGTTCAGACCCGGTTTGTCAACTGAGAGTGCTATCCTCTGTCTCAAGCAGACTGTTCAGTACTATACGGACAGAAACACACCAGTATACGCATGTTTTTTAGATCTTTCAAAAGCTTTTGATCTGGTGTGTTATGACAAGCTATGGCAGAAGCTAAAATGTGAAACAGATGTGCCACGTGAGATTGTTTCCTTGCTGCGGTACTGGTACAGTAAGCAGCAGAATACTGTTAGGTGGGCGGGTGCGCAGTCGGACGTGTATGGGTTGGAATGCGGCGTGAGGCAGGGGGGGTTATCCTCCCCTCGCCTCTTTAACCTGTACATGAACCGGCTGATCGGTGAGCTCAGCAGCACTAATATTGGATGTTCCATAGACGGAGTTTGTATGAACAATATTAGTTACGCGGACGATATGGTGTTGCTGAGCCCATCGATCGGTGCGTTACGTAAACTTTTGCGCATTTGTGAGTCTTACACGGAGGCCCATGGGCTCAGTTACAATGCTAAAAAGAGTGAATTTATGATCTTTAAAGCCGGTACCAAATGTTACTCAACTGTACCGCCGGTCACTCTTTGCGGCATTCCTTTAAAAAGAGTGCAGCATTTCAAGTACCTGGGTCACTGGGTCTCTGACGACTTGTGTGACAATTTGGATATTGAGAGGGAGCGCAGGGCGCTATCTGTCCGGTGTAATATGTTGGCTCGCAGGTTTGCGCGATGTACTAGACCTGTGAAGGTAACTTTATTTAAGGCATATTGTCAGTCGTTTTATACGTGCAGCCTGTGGACCAACTTTACGCAGCGGGCGTATAGCGCACTGCGCGTGCAGTACAACAATGCTTTCAGGATACTGTTAGGGCTTCCGCGGTTTTGTAGTGCTTCGACTATGTTTGCTGAGGCGCGGACCGACGATTTTTTCGCGATCATAAGGAAGCGGAGTGCCTCACTATTAAGTCGCCTACGAAGCAGCTCGAACAGTCTCCTGAGGGTATTGTCCGAGCGGTGGGACCTGTCCCTGATACAGAGGTGGATGCAGCTTCATGTTAGCGCCTCTCGTATTATTTGAGATATTTTTAAAATTTATTTATTATTATTGATTATGTTGTCTTGTGTATGATTAATTTTGTTTTTGATTTATTGACTGTTTAACGTTTAATAATTTAATTTTAATCTATATTTAATTTATTTAAATGTATTGTGTAATTTTATTTTATTTGATTTGAATGTTTTTGATTATTTTAATGACATGTTTTTATGTGATTTTATTTTTATTAATGTGTGAACTATGGACTTGGTCTGAAATAAATGAATTAATAATAATAAGAGTTACGCGATAGAAAGAGAGGCAACTGTAGGTAATAATCGTTGTGCGACCTGAATTGCACTTTATTGTGTCGTAGCAAGAGTCGCGTTTTATTTAAATGATTTTGTGGAGTGTCCCATCTGTATTAATCTGTGGTTTTACATAGAAAAAATCAAACAATTTTTTTTAAAAAGAAACGTTGATGCACTTTTGCTATTTTAAGGAAAGGTCGCCTGTTGTATCACCAAAAATCGCATTAGTAAAAACTTTGACTTTGTGGTTGTTGCCTGTCCTACCTCGGAAATCCTGGGGACGGAAATCGATGAATTCTAAGAAGTTTTTCGCCTCCTCATTGGATTTCAAATTTTTCCGCGGTGCTCTTTTTTGAGATCAACATTTCCGGAAAGGAAGAGATCAAACTAAAAACGCACCGTGCGTTCACTTAGCGCTCATGCTGCCCTCGTAAATGAAAACACAGTAACTTCAGTTACTGTGTTTATGCTTGTATTGGTTATTGTAATAACAAGACCGAGCGCTATCTGGGAAATTTTTTGGTTTGTCTGTATCTACCACCGTTAAGGAGATACGATAGTTAAAAAACACAGTATTTTGCTAAAAATCAAGACATTTTTAATAAAAAAACTTTTTTACAAAAAAAAAACCGACGAAAAAAAACACTACAAAGTGAAAAATAACTTTAATTTCGGAAGTCGGTGGCAAAAAACTAAAATACGACGAAATTAAAGTTATTTTTCACTTTGTAGTGTTTTTTTTGGAAGTCGGTTTTTTTTGTAAAAAAGTTTTTTATAATACACCCTGCATGCTGGGTCTGGTTATTAGACCAGTAATCATTCCCTTTTATTAGGTATTCATTAGAAGCCCTATATCTGGCAATGAAGATAGTTAATACAAGTTTGTATGATGATATAAGAAGCACTTTACGATTAGAACAAATTCATACAAAAACAATGCATCAAAAATGTCCTAGCAATTTAAGCACAATGATTTCAAACCCCCATTTTGTCTTTCCCATAAATATGTCCTTTGCAAAGAACCGTATAACCTTCATGAGAGGACAAAGGTCAAAGGCTGAGCCCGAAAATGATTAATCACAGGCCGTACGGAGGACATTAAAGTACGGGTACAGTGCGCCACCGATACATCATGTGTCCATTGTCACAGATAACGTATGGCTGGGTGATACAGATGCAGAATTTTCTGGACATTTTTTTAAACGTAGATATGTGGCTTAGCTTGATTTAATGTGTTCTTGGTGTCCTTACTCAAGAATAGAAAGTAAAAAAAGTTCAACCTGGATATTTTGCGGCGCGCGGCGGTCAGACATACAGACACGAAAAGCGACTGTAATTTATAATATGTACCTATAGCTTATTAGGAGCTCGTGGCTAAGCAATAACAGCCTCCGTACATGAGGTAGATGGGTGACCATCTTTACATACCAAGACTCCTCCGTGCTTCGGACAGTCGTTGGTCCCGGCTGACATTCATGGATCTCTGACAGTTGTTACGGGTCATCAGAAGCCTGAAAGTCTGACAACCAGTCTTACCAAGGGGTATCGTATTACCCAGTTACTGGGTTGTGGAGGTCAGATAGGCAGTCACTCTATGTCAAATACTCGCATTAAGCTGTATTCGGTTAGACTGGAAGTCAACCCCAACACAGTTGGGAAAAGGCTAGGCAGATTGATATTATAGAAATCTCGATGTTTTGTCAAGTCGTAAAAACCGTGTGATGAAGCAGAGGCGGTTCGCTAGTAATATTATAAATGCGAAAGTAACTCTGTATGTCTGTTTCACACCAAAACTGCTGAGCCTTTCGCTATGTTTTATTGTTATCCGCACACATGGTTTGCAATTGACATTTTAAGAGTTAATTTATGATTATTTATTTAACATGGAATATCACTAGAGTTTTGCACCAGACGTAGTCTTCTGCGGCCATGTTTGACCAGCGTGGTAATTGCGTAACACATTTTCATTTGCAATGTCTTTTATTTTGCCAATAACAACATTCATTGCGTCATGAACTCATGAACGTTGTCGAGCAGACGAATTTAAGCAATTGATTAGGAATTTCCTTCAAACTCCTTCGGATTGTCATAAACAGTGTGTTACGCAATTAGGATGCTGTTTGCTGCTATGAATGAAACTTACTTCTACTGCTTTCCGGCTCCATTCTCTTGAACCAGTCATCAACAATGGGTACCGGCTCTCCACTCGAGACCAATCCATCATTACTCATTATTAATCACCTCCACTTTTCTCTTCTTACTATCAAATGTTTCTTCGTCCAATCTACTTTTAAAATCCTTCTGGAATCTTCTACTTTCGTTGACGTACAGATTTTAGGACTTGAAGCTGAATTGATCGATGTTGCTACTTTATTCTGCTCAATTATTTCCGGACGGGTCTTTTCTTGAGTAGTTTTTGAAAAAAATACGTCTGATAGTGGTGTCTCCGATTGTTTAACAGTTTTAGATATATTTATAAATTCGTCAAATAGAAAACAGTTTGACGAATGTTGACGAATAAGCATTTGTGAAACGTCTGCTCGCATTGGTATCGGTATTGGTATCCCTTTGTAACTGTTTTTTCTATAGATTTATTCTCTTCCGTTCGTTCCGTTTTCTTAGGTTCAACAACGTAAATGAAATTTTTATTTTTTTGTTCACATGCTGTGTAGGTTTGCTGTCGCGCTCTGACTCAGAATCATCTTTCGTTTGCCCGATTATTTGGATTCTGATATTTTTTCACTATTTCGTTTTATCGCCGACTTGGCACTAACATATTAAGATCCTTCTGAATCCAAATTACGTCTTGAAAGTTGAAGTTCTAAAGGCAGCCTCTTGACAGACATAACAGGATACTGAGGCTTTACTGAAATTCTCATCGTTGGAACCACTGGAACCCCGATTATTCGATACATTAATTTCTTTCGAGAGTGTATTCAAACAATGGCTTAGACGTTCCACCTCCAAATTCCGTGGCTTAAGTCTTTTATTTATTAATATAGGACTAGGTGGAGCTTTTTCCAATTCACCGTGGCCAGAATTCCAATCATTTCTATGGACTCCTCTGAACTCAGAACAGCTAGCAGAGTAGCTAGCAGAGTTATCACAAGTATCTTATCTTTCTCTTCAGGTGTGATTTTATCTTTCTTAATATTTCTAAGTAACTATAAAGCTATTTGACTTTTTATTTTGAATACTTTTTTTTATAGACTGTGGTTCGTCTTTGCTTTGTGAGTCCACCATTTGTATAAAATCTTCAGGAGTGTCAACATTTGGAGGACTATTGTCAAATTTTTCAAGATCTGAGAGTAAATTCTGCGTAGTATTAGACTCGTTAAGAACTTCAAAAATCAGCTGTTAAGTATAGATTGTTGCGTAACCTCACTTTAACTAAATCTCTTTTAACTCGGCTCTCAGACCGCCAAAATCCGCAAAATGTTCAGTGATGGTTTGTTAATATAGTAGCTATCAGTTGACACCAATTTCATCTTTTTACAACAAAGGTCATGCCCAGACCCAAGATTATATGGCTTGGTTTCAGTCTCCTTTGACAGATAGGGTACCTGGTACCTGGAAAAGGGCATGTACTTCTTTTCATTTCGGATATCTGTATTTAAAAAAAAAATATTCAGAAATTATTCAAAATCTTCTATATATATAAAATTCAAAGTCCTGACTGACTGACTGATTGACTGACTGATATATCAACGCACAGCCTAAACCGCTGGACCTAGAGACTTGAAATTTTGCACATAGATACCTTATACAGTGTAGGCATCCACTAAGGAAGGATTTTTGGAAATTCCATCCCTAAGGGGGACAAATAGGGGATGAAAGTTTGTATGAAAAATCTTATTCTTTGAGTTAATAGACTTGAAACTTGGCATGAATATTTATCTAAGTAAATTATAAAGTTTGACATTTTTAGTTTTTTTAAACTAACCCCTCAGAAGGGATTGGGGTGTGTCAAAGTTTGTATCAACGCACAGCCCAAACCGCTGTGTCTAGAGATTCCAAATTTGGCACGTAGGTTCCTTGTGAGGTCTAAGGGTGTACTAAGAAAGGATTTTTCAAAATTCAACCCCTAAGTAGGTGAAACGGTGGTCCAAAGTTTGTATGAAAAATCTTATTCCTTGAGTTAATAGACTTGAAACATGGCACAAATATTTACCTAAGTAAGATAAAAAGTTTGCCATTTTTATTTTTTCTAAACTACCCCCTCAGGACGGATTGGAGGGTGTCAAAGTTTGTATTAACGCACATCCCAAACCGCTGGGCCTAGATATTCCAAATTTGGCACGTAGGTTTCTTATGAGGTCTAGGGGTGCACTAAGAAACGATTTTTCAAAATTCAACCTCTAAAGGTGTGAAACAGGGGTCCAAAGTTTGTATCAAAAATCTTAGTCCTTGATTTAATAGACTTGAAACTTGTCATGAATATTTATCTAAGTACATAAACTATAAAGTTTGTCATTTTTAGTTTTTCTAAACTACCCCCTCAGGAGGGATTGAGGGTCTCACAGTTTGTATGTAGGAATTTTAACGCACGTTCCGATTTACTTGAAACTCAGTATTTATACTTGAAATCAAAAATGACGAATAACGTGTAACAGGGTTTTTCGAATATCCACCCCTAAAGGGTTGAAAAGGGGTAGTCAATTTTACAGGGCAGGTTTTACTGCGGGGCTTAACTCGAAAATTGGTGTAAATAATCTTTCTTTTAAGTTACGGAAATCTCACAAACGATTTTTTAAAATTGTATCTCTGTGGGGGTGAAAACAGGGAATATAGTTTGCTTAATTAAGTTGAAACTTGGCACAAATACTTGCCTAAGCAAGTAATAAAGTTTGTCATTAATAGTTTTTTCCCCAGAGGGAAGGGTAGAGGGGAAGGTGGGAATGGGAGGGAGTGGTGAGCAGGGAAAGGGGAAGGGGAGAGGGTGGTGAGGAGGGAAAGGGGGAAGGGGAGATTGTGGTGAGAGAGAGGGAGGGTAGGGGTGGTGAGGAGGAAGCTGAGGAGGAGGAAGATGGGGGGGCGAGGGATAGGAGAGCATAGTGAGGGGGAGGGTGTGGAGAAGGGAAGAGGTTTGACGGGGCGGGGAGGTTAGCGGGAAAGTTATGTGTTGAGGGGGTGATAGGGAGACGGGGATGGAGAGAGTGAGGGGGGTGAAAGAGTGCAGTGATGGGGAGGGTAAGAGAGTGGGAAGGGGAGGGGTTAGAGAGAGAGGAGGGGTGAAAGGGAGATTAGGGGGAAGAGGTAGCAGTGCCTTTACACCTTAAAGTTGCTTTTTGTATAGCACTGATTCATTAAAGAAACCCAGCCCGACAGAAATTACTTAAAAATAGAAAGACGGAAACTCGGAGCGACACAAAAAACAGCAGTAAACTCCAGCCGTGCGACGGAGCTGACACGCTTTTTTTATTTGTTTGAACGCGCTAATCTCAGGAACTACCAGTCGGACTTTAATAATTATTTTTGCATTTCATAGCCCAATTCTTAAGAAAGGCTATAGGCGTATTTAACATCACACTAAAACTCTTAAGTGCCGAGCAAAAAGAAGAGAGAAGGATCGCTAAGCGAGAACGAAGTAATAGCGCGGGAAGGCAATGCGATGCGACGGGTGGGTTGGGTGAACATGAAATTTTACACGGAAGAAGTCGCGGGCAGAAGTTATCTCAATATTTTTGTTCCTGTGGCATATTTTCCGACATTCACGCGGGCGAAGCCGCGGGCAAAAGCTAGTTAAGTATAAATATTACAATCTTAAAAAATTTAAGTCAAATGGAAAAGAATTTAATAGGGAACTTTATAGATATTACAGAAAACACGTTACATTTCTAATAGAAAGGGCATATGATCGGTATATCAAAGGCATAGAAGACGATATAGCAAGAGACCCGAAACAATTTTGGAAGTATACCAAAGATAAGAGAAGCCAAAGACAAAAATGCCATGAATATGTGTACGAAGACAAATCACTGACGGGACAACAAGCAGCAGATGCTTTTTCTTCATATTTTAGCTCTGTTTTTCATAAAGACATACCCAATCTTGACGTAAACGCGGCCCAACGTAGTAACACGAATGGGGGTCTGACTGGTTCAGTTCGTATTGAAGTTGACACAGTTTCTGCAGTGGAACTGCAGCGTGCAGTGCGGCGATTAAAACCTTACTCCGCTGCGGGTCCATATGAAATTCCGCCTTTTTGGTTAAAGATTGCATTTCCGTGTTGGAGCAACCACTTTTGTACATCTTCAACTTGTCGCTAGAGATTTCTAAATACCCCCGACATTGGAAGACATCTCGAGTTGCTCCAATACCTAAAACCGGTGCAAAAAATGACATAACAATGTTTAGACCAATAGCAGTGCTGTCGGTTCTCGGAAAAGTGTTCGAGTCCATTATAGACAACCGTATCCGACAACAATTAAACGTATGGATTCCTGACGAACAACACGGATTTCGAGCTTCGCGATCTACGGCAACCAGTCACATTAACTTTGTTGATTACGTGACGACAAAAATGGATGCTGGGCGGCAAGTGGATGCCGCCTACTTTGACTTCCGAAAGGCATTTGACGTCGTTGATAATGATATCCTATTATCAAAAATGGCGTCAATTGGTTTTACACCTAAGCTACTTGCATTGTTTGCATCCTACTTGTGTAACCGAACCCAGTATGTAAGACTAGCCAGATTTGAGTTTGATTCATACTATACTCGATCTGGTGTTAGTCAGGGCAGTACACTTGGACCAACCCAATTTATTATTATGGCCATTGATTTGCCGGAAGCCGTCAGGACAACTAAATGTCTTCTGTTTGCCGATGACCTGAAACTATACTACGCGGTGAGCGACCTCGATGATTGCCAACGGCTGCAAGAGGATATAGACGACGTAGAGGAGTGGAGTGAGGTAAATCGCCTGTACTTCAATGTTTCAAAATGTAAAATTATGACGTTTTCACGCTCACGCACACCACTGTACTTTGTCTATAATCTGGCGGGTGCTCCTTTGGATCGTGTAAACCAAATTCGAGACTTGGGGCTTACATTGGACTCACGACTAAACTTTAGGCAACATATTTCATCTGCATGTGAAAGTGCCAATAGGATGCTGGGGTTTGTCATGAGGGTTTCATTCGCGTTTAAAGGAATCAAAGCTGCCCTAATATTGTATAAAGCATATGTGCGTAGTAGGCTTGAGTTCAACGCCGTAGTATGGGATCCACACGAGGCCAAGTATGCTCTTTTAATTGAACGAGTACAGAGGAAGTTTGCTCGATTTATTTTTAAGCGGATGTACGGGTACTACCCTTACCTGTATCTATCTTTGTTTGTTGGGGGGATGGTGGGATTAGACACTCTCGAACTCAGGCGTAGATTACTTTTACTAGTTCACTACCACCGTCTCCTGACCAACGGAGTGGATAATCCAACTACTCTGGAGCGGGTGGGTCTAGCGGGTGTGCCGAGTCGTTTCCTGGTCGGAGGTGAGGGCGTGGAAGGTCCTCGTCGTCGGCGGAAACTGTTCGCCTTGCCCCCGGGGGTGCGCACTCGTCGAGCTGCTGCTGCACCCACGGCCCGAGCTGTCACATTGCTGAACTCTTTGCTCACCCAGCACATAAGTCTGGATATGTTCCATGACAAGCCGTACCAAGTTTGTAAATATATATATTTGTTTCTATGTAAGTTAGTATAAGTTTTTTTGTTGTACTTTTTTCTGTACTAGAATATAAGTGATTTGGTCGTAAGCACTGTATACTTATGTTTTGAATGAATAAATAAATAAAATAAAATAAATAAAAAAATGTGAAACACAAAATACACGCAGACGAAGTTGCGGACAGCAGCTAATCAACTATAATACTCGCTCCAGCTAATTCTTCAGCTAAGACATAACACAAAAGGTCAATTTCGTGATGTAATCATCGCCTTAATCGTCGAGGACAATAACCTCTATAGGCCAATGATTAATTATAGCCCTAAGCCTATAATGAAGCAGTGAACTAAGATGAAACAGTCTCCTTTGTTCCCACAGCTGGAATCTTGAATAACTTAATAAAGTACTCTTCAGACTATGAATGAAAGAATAATGTTGCCTATCCGTCACTTCCTCCTTAATGGTAAATGGCATTATAGCTTTTTAGGGTTCCGTACACGAAAGGTCCAAACGGAGCACTATTGCTGTCACTCACGTGTCCGTCTGTCCGTCGTCTGTGACACAGGCTTTACAGCCAAACGGTTGGATTAAAATTTTCACAGTATAAGCATCTTGTTGACCCAAAGCCATACAAATTGTCAAAAAATATTTTTAAATGTTTTAAGGGGGTCCACACAGCTAAAAGGGCCGTGAAAAAAAACTGACTTGACTTACCCCAACGACTCTATCGTTATGTAGAACTCGTTGAATAGATAAATACCGTATTTTTTGTTTTAAAAAATATTTGAAAACAATGGAATGAGAAGCCACCAAAGGCTTTTTTTTACAAATTTTGTTCCGTGGTATTTTTTAACTTCTCATTAACCTATGAACTTGAAATTTGGTGATAATGTTTATTATAACGTAGGTATATTTTACTAACAAATACCAATATACGTATTGATCAATCACATTTCGTACAGAACCCTAAATGTGCGAAGTCGGACACGCATTTGGCCGCTTTTTTATTACCCTTGGCCACGAGTTACTCGCTCAAGCGATACGTGTCCAGCAATTGCAGGGAAACAATACAACTAATGAAAGAAGTTGTTTAGACTTAGAGCATTCCACGAGTCACCGCGACGATGGGACTTGCGGAGCGATGGATGGAAACAAGAAGCGCACGTGTCGCTTGACGCAAGGCGCAACGCTCGGGATCGTGAACCAGCGCTAAGGCCTCTGCCTGGAATCTTGGGGCGGCGCCTACGGCGGCGCGGGAGCGGCAGGATCTTATGCGTACATTTAAATGGACCGGTTCTCGAAAACAGCGGCGCGGGAGCGGGGCGGGACAATGCGAGACGCGCCGCCGCCGCCGCCGCCCCGCTGCCCGCGAAATTCGAGACAGAGGCTTTAGACTCCTGGCCGTAGGTAAGCTAACAACGGGAAATAACAGATACAGATTTTTTAAAAGTGTGGACGTATTTATGAGCATAACATAATATATAGAAAGGTGACATTAAATTTAACTTTCGTCTAACTTATATTTAATTTATAAACAATTATTTATATTTTTTTTATTTTTTTTTTTTTATTTATATTTTTTTTTATTTTTTTTTTTAGACCCTATCAATTTATAAACTAACCCTGCATAAGGTCAAGCAGAATCTAAAGCCTTGGTTACTGTCCCTCAATTACGACGAAACAGAGCAAATTCTAAAAACTCTTTCGTAATATCAATTCTAGCCAATGAGAGGCACTCAACTTCATCCTTTACTCGCGATCCCAGTAAATTTTTCCTGTACATCCAATTCAATTTACACACACACACACACATACTTCAAGCACACACCCACATACACCCCCACACACACACCACACACATTACACGCACACACACAATCACCACTACAGGCTCATTCTAAACAATTTTCATTTATTTATTTATGTTGTATTATTTTAGTCTTTTTATTTTTCATTGTTAATCTTATTGCATAAGTTTTTCAATAGTATTTCCTCCCGGGAGAGGGCACTGGCTCTTGTAACACAGGTTAACCACCTAGCACAAGTGTCAGGGACTTCACATTAATTGTAACCACTTCCTTATGTAATAAAGATTATTATTATTTATTATTCTTTTGTCTTTGACATATCTATATTCCAAAGGTCCGGGACCCTGGGGTCCCGGAGAGAAGGCACCAGCCGACGATTATCCCTGTATGCACTATGCAAGTGCACCCAAGGACAACCTCCGGTTTGTGCAGGACTATTGCAGATCATGGAAACAAAACATATTGGGCTATGGGTTTGGGTGGCTATAGTGGATCGGGTACCTTGAACTATGGTAGAACTATGTCCCCTGCCTGACCAATGTTATTTATTATACACAGATAAATAGCAGGGGGTGACTTGCACACTCAATAATGGGCCCCCGGAAACGGTCGCTAGCATATAGTGACGTAGCGACAAGGGGGCAACATGTCCTGAGGTGCTTGAGGAGTGGAGAGGTATTCCACGGTTCTCAGAACAATCCGAGAGCCCGGAAGATGGTCAAGATCCCTACAAACACTTACTGGCTATATACTTCCTTCCTCCGAGCATGTTTGCTCTTGCGAATCTCCACTCAAGCCGGCCAATAAAGGCAAGAATGAGGTGGGAGCTCTGTTCCTCATCAGTGCTCACTCCAGCCGGCCAATAAAGGCAAGCCAGAGGTGAGGACAAGACTTCTCCCGGGAGATAGGGTCCGTGGAGTCGCAACTGCCCAACAGCTCGCCACATGCTGCCCTGCGGGTTTTTGTATCTCTCTTGGTCTGGCTCCTCACCCTAGACCTGTTTCGGCAAAGTAAACTCTACCGGCACAGACCTAGAGTTCGGAGCGCGCAAGCCCCACCACGACGTCAACGTGGAGATACTGCGGTGGGGTTATTTATTATTATTATTATTAATTCAAACTCGGGCGGACCTACATAATTTTCAAGTGTCATACCTATCAACAGTTCAAAAGCTACATTCCTGCGACAGGGACAGACGGACGGACTGACAATAGAAGTCGATTCCCAAGTTGTTTTGTATAACTTTATTGACTAAAACCTCACTGCAACTGACAATTACCGCCATTTATTTCCTTAAAACAGAAGCACGGGAATTAGTCCTATTTCCTTCAAAAATAGGACTTCAGAAGCTGCACGTTTTCAACTCAGTTGCACTTTTCAGGCAACTATGCACAATCCGTGGACTGGAGAACCGAGCTTTCGTTGCCTACGCTTCGGCTGCTTACGTAAAAGCAGCACCAAAGACAACGTGATGAATGTTGCCTCAACGGAGTCCATCTTGCAACTGTAGCGATCGCAGGTATTTTTGTGCCGTTACTGAATCGCGTTTGCATCGCGACAGAAGCGTACCAGTGTCGCGTATGCATCGCGACTGAATCTGGGCCTGTGGGCGAGGGCACACAGCTAGCGACCGCTTCGCGACTGTATCGATGCCGACGCGCGAGAGCATCGCTACTGCATCGCTACAAAAAGTCGCCGTGAGCGAGGACCCTAAGGGTTGTCTTCTTTTACGACGCGGCGCGTTAGTGAGTATCGAACTAACGCGCGAGCCGGCCGGTGCGTGGCAGTCCACATTGAATTGACCCAGTGAGATGAGCCCGCCGCCCGCTTCATACCTAAACTGCGGAGTGTCCCATCTGTATTAATCTGTGGTTGCACTAACACATTATTTCGAGCTCAGTGTAACACAACACTAGAATTAGGTACACCTCAAACTTGCCGCATGATATCCTGTAACTGAATCCTCATTTGATTCCTGAACAGCTTTGGGCAATATCAGATGGCCAATTCTCGTACCTAAAAACGTTCACAATCTCATGCCAGCGTCAATCAAATGTCAAAAATGTAGGTAAACGCTATACAATTTTTGACAGATTGAGACTGAGATGAGATTGCGAACGTTGTTAAAAATACGAGAATTGCCCCTCAGATGGCGATGCGAGAATACGAAATTCTGTTCAAAATCAAACAGTGAATAGAAGAACGGTGATAGAATTACATGGAATCCAGAGTAAATGTGATGAAATAAAAGTATATGTATATGGAACAGAATGTCGGTATGAGAAAAGATACTTACGTGGCATTGTCTCAAAAAAACCGGCCAAGTGCGTGGCACACCAAGCATAATGAAGGGTTCCGTAGTTGAAAAGAATTTATCACAAAAACAAACTTATCATTGTAGTTGGAAAACGTTGTGCTCCCACATATTGACATACGACACGGTCAACTCTCCAACTCAAAAAAAAAATGTATGTGATAAAATTACAAATTAACGATTTTCCGACTTTTTCCTTCACTTGTGCTGTGAGACCTTGCTTATTGCCAAATTTCATGATTCTAGGTCAACGGGAAGTGACCTACAGGTTTTGATTTACTTGCGAATATCAAAATATGCCGCACTAGCTTTTGCCAAATTATCCCACGGGAACCGTACATCTAACGGGGATAAAAATTGCAGACTATAATCTAGGTATATCTGTGACAAATTTCATCTAGATCCGTTCAACCGTTCTGACGTGATTGAGTAACAAACATCCATCCATCCATCTAAATTGTCGCATTTATTATATTAGTAGGACAAGCACTTCCCGTGCGGCTTCGCTTGCGTGGATGTCGGAAAATATCCCACAGGAACAAAAATCCTCCCTTATTCATTGTCTATGTTATAAAGGGAACCTCTGTACAAAATTTCAGCTTTCCAGGTCCAATAGTTTGGGCTGGGCGTTGATGAGTCAGTCAGTCAGGACTTTTCTTTTTATTTATATAAGTAGAATAGAAAGAAGATAAATTACCGTATTTTTTTATTGCGTTGACATATAAGTTAGAAGCTTGATTTTTTAGAGATAGACGTATTTGATATTAATTTCACCTTGATACCTTTACGCGTTTCTGAGAAAAAGGGTCTTGGCAGACTGACAGACAGACGAAGTAATCCTATATGGTTTCCGTTTTTTCCTTTTGAGGTACGGAGCCCTAAAATGATACATCCTGTGCCTGTTAATATGGCAATCAGCTTGAACTTTTAAGTTTGACGTGTAAATAAACAAATTACCTACCATACATCACTAAGGATCGGATTTTGTGATAGGAGAAAGCAATTCAAACGATTTTACGCGGATAGTAACATGATATCATCTGCCTAGCCTTTTCCCAACTATGTTGGGGTTGGCTTGCAGTATAACTGGATGCAGCTGAATACTGGTATTTACATGGAGCGACTACCTACCTGACCTCCACAACCCAGTTACTGGGTAATACTATACCCCTTGTTAAGTACTGGTTGTCAGACTTTCGGGATTCTGACGATCCGTGACGACTGTCAAAGATCCACGAATGACAGCCGACACCAACGGCTTAGCGTGCTTTCCGAGGCATGGAGTTGTCTTAGTATGTAAACATGGTCACCCATCCATGGACCAACCGCGGCAAGCGTAGCTTAACCTGAGCGATAACCTCTACAATAGTTAGATGAATTTTAATAAATAACTTCAAGTATCAAATGACTCAGGCGTAGAACTCGCTCCATTTCGTGGTCAGTCGGAAATGTATTCGTAAAATACGAATACATTTCCGACTGACCACGAAATAAATAACTTTTGAAATGGTACCTAATCAAAATACAACGCTCACACAAAAATAATACAAAGTAAACTTTTTACACGGAAAACCGTAAATGGATAATGTATATTGCAAAGTTTCGAATACAACTTGCATATAAGTTGGATTTGTTCCAAAATGCACAAAAGTGTATGCCCGGTGGGCCCATTAAAAGTTGGCATTTTCGCCCTCAGAACTGTGCCCCCGCGGACTGTTTGAAACCTTTTGTTATTTCAGTATAGTGGACATATAAATTGAACATGTTATTGTGAAAACGCTTTATTTTGTTGAATTAATAAATTGATCTGACAATGGAATGGAGCTGTACACGAAATTGTTACAGATAATTGAAAAATTGCATATTGGAAATTGGTGACATTCGTGTTATTGGATATTGACATGACCGTGTCATGTTACTGTGAGCAAATATCATATTTCTGAATATCGTTTTATGTTAATGTTAATCCTAAATAGTATTATTATCATATAGAACTAATATTATAAATGCGAAAGCTCGTGACTAAGTAATAACAGCCGCACGCGTCGATCCATCAGGTTAAGCTACGCTTGCCGGGGTTGGTCAGTGGATGGGTGACAACCTTTATATACCGAGACTCCTCCGTGCCTCGGAAAGCACGTTAAGCCGTTGGTTTCGGCTATCATTCGTGGACCTTTGACAGTCGTTACGGGTCGTCAGAAGCCCGAAAGTCTGACAACCAGTCTTACCAAGGGTTAGTATTACCCAGTTACTGGGTTGTGGAGGTCAGATAGGCAGTCGCTCCATGTAAAATACTGGTATTCAGCTGCATCCGGTTAGACTGGAAGCCGACCCCAACATAGTTGGGAAAAGGCTATAGGTAAATTGATTGACTATAAATTCGAAAGAGAGTTTGTTTGTTTGTTACGTTTTCACGATAAAACGGCTGAACGGATTTGGATAAATTTTGGCACATTAGAAGGACACAGGCTTGTCAAAGATCCACGAATGAGAGCCGGGACCAACCCCTTAACGTGCTTTCTGAGGCACGGAGGAGTCTCGGTATGTGAAGATGATCACTCATCCACGGACCAACCCCAGCAAGGGTAGCTTAACCTGATGGATCGACCCGTGCGGCTGTTATTGCTCAGCCACGAGCTCATGAAACGATTACATTGTTTATCTTTATTAAAGTTTTCACTTTTAAAAGCGAATACTGCGATGCTTTTAGTTGAAAAAATAACTGTTCAATGTAAAAGCGTTGAAATATTTTAACAGAGTTACTTATTATAATAATATTTCACACTTTATATGAGAGAGTTACCGAATAATAGCATTATATACTGTTCACCCCTTTTGTCATAAATTATATAAATAAAATTGAAAAGTTTCAACACGTCGTCGCGTCGGCTGGTAACTTTTATAATATTTTTTGGGTCTCTAAATGTATTTAAAAAGGCACCATCTGTCCATACTCCATAGGTTTGATCAAAACTTTAGCTCAGACGATAATGATATAGGCGTTTTGTTTTTTTGCTTTTTAGAGGAGCTCGTGGCTAAGTGATAACAGTCGCACGGGCATTCTGGTAAGGAAATACACCAGGGACCAACATCACAAACTATGGTCGGACCAAGGTGAGTGTAGGCAGGCTAACGAAGCACTCCCTACAATTGATGGCCGCCTCACGAAACAGGTTCTCCGACTAACTAAACAACAGCTGCGTACAGTAAGAGCGGCTATAACAGGCCATGGGTCATTTTATAAACACCTGTTTGTCATAGGAGTCACAGACAGTCTGCTGTGCAGGGCCTGCATGGAGGACGACGAGACAGCAGCTCCTGTGCCCAGTGGTCGCCAGGTACCCCACAAGAGATTTTGTCAATAACACCAAGGCGTTGCTGGTCTTCCTTTGAGGAGCTGGGTTGGATCGAATAATCAATTTTACCACCCGTACGCAAAATACGCGCATTGACGTGAAGTTGCGGACACCAGCCCGTATTACTTACATATTATTATTATCTATTAAGTAAAATGTATGAAAATATAATGAAGACGCTTTTTTTCCGTCCACGATAACGAATTTTCTGAATGTACCTTTTTTTGGTGTTAAATTTATATCAAGATGAGAAAATTTCTTGTTAAAGTTTCTTAATATCCTACTAATGACAGAATTTTGAGCGTAGTTTGTACCACTGCGCGGTACATCGAATAACTGTGTGTGCCTAGTCCGCCGAGACGGAACACTCAATCTTAGAAATAGATCATATTTCTAAGATTGAGTGTTCCGTCTCGGCGGAATCTCTAGCGATTTCATGAAACCATGAGGTTTGAGGTAAATGCTAACTTATGGAGTTGTATTGCTGATTCTAATGATTATAATTCTGTAAAGCCATATTATTAACTACGGCCGCGAATCATATTTTAATCAACATACAACCTGACACTTACCTGTAAATTGCAAAAAAAAACGTAAGAAATTTTGAATTTCGCGGGCTACCCTGCCGCTTTCGCCTTAAGGAGGTGCATGGGGGACGTTCACGATAATATCGATAAGTTTGAAAATAAAACAGCCAGAAATCAGCAACATACATTGAGCAAGCGTAAGATCTCTGTTCGTTCCTCTGTACGAGTGAAAGTGTATCTCCAGCAATATACCAAATTATAGGCTGATGCTAAATATAACTTCAAAACCTACCAATTTAGCATCCATACTACCAGCCACTACACAATAAGCTAGCAATACACCACATATCACTTACCCTAACAGCATACAACAAAGACTTAATACAGTTATAATTAATTACATTATAATGAACATGTCAACTCATTACCTACAGCTTAATAGCACAACAACGGGAGAGATGTAGGGCTTTATCTAAATAATGTGAGGGAAGCCCTCCCTTTGTTGGAGGGGAAGGGATTAGGGCGGTACACACGCGCGGAGAGACACGGTATTGATGCTAGTGACCTAATTTGAATTTTATAAGGTAATCCGTATTCTTGTAAGTAAAAAAGTTAGGTACATTTATCTTGTAAGATGGTGCAGCATTGTATGCATTTGCAAATATCGTGATGGTAGGCACCGCGACTAACAATGAGGTAAATCATTGCATGGTGGCTTTGCTAGTAAGCACTTCATGATGACACAACAAATACCTGGTTGACTTTAGTATCCGGTCGCACGAAAATGGGGGTGACAGTAGTTGAAGGTCGTTGGGGTTGGGTCCCTGATTGTAACGATATCACTCTTATTAAAAGAGATTGCAAAGAAATTTATACTAATTGTTTATAACCTCAAATTACATAAATAGTGTAACGAAACGTTAAAATGGGCGATTGACAACCAAATCTGTACCAGTATATTGTCTGTGGTGCAAAATGTCGTGTCAAATTAAAAAAAAAAATGTTTATTTCAAAACTTACAACATGTTACTTATTCTCTATGGAATTTCCATTTAAGTAAAAAATTTACTTGTGTTAGGAAAATTCCGCCCTTCCACTAGTTGCAGTGCAAGCTATTGAGTAGACATTGCGCTAATAATAGAATATGGTTATAGTTAAAAATTATACAAATAAAAAATAAACAGAAGAAGAAAAACAAAGTAAAAATCAGATATTCATAGACGCGCTAATGGGTTTGAGTGTGTGAGAGGGTGGGTGTGGGGGTGTGTGAAGGTGTGTGTGTGTATGTGGGGGTGAGTGTACGTGTGTAAAATTGATAAAACGGAACGTAAAAAGAACTGTGAGTACTTAGTAGAAATTGTGTTCAGTAGGAAGTTAGTGTTTCCCCACTTTATGATTAAAATAGGTCGAATCTGTCCCAAAACTGAATCGGGGCACCCCGACTCCACGTAGTCTTTTGGCTGGCACACTAGAGTGTATTTAAAAATCCGGAGGCGCGGAGGGAGAGCAGCCCCCGCCCGCTGTGCGAGCCGAAGCTGCGGAGGTGAGCTCGGGTGCCTGTCCTTTGTTACGTAAGGGCGAAGGGGCTGCACTTCCCGCAGCGCCGGAGACGTGCAGAAGCAACTTTGTGTTGACAAAAGTGTTTTTAGGTTAGGTTACAATAATTTGTTTTTCTCAGGAATGGTGCGTTCTCTTTTCATGGGAGTGGTACCTGGGGGGAGGGAGCAACCCCCCCTACCCTCCCTTCCATCCCCCACCCTCATTTTCGTGCGACCGAATACTAAAGTTTTACCTCTTTTGGCGCTCAAATGACGTTGATATTGGGGCGCGGTTAGTAAACATTTGTTTATTGTTTTGTGAAATGTTTTGAAAAAACAAGATGGCGGCGTTAGTTCCAATATTGGCCATGCGGCAAACCTGTACCTATATGTAGCTTTATATAATATTGCCACCATAAACGTGAAAGTACCACGCGTAAGTAAAGTAATTATCCTGTGAAGTATCTCCAACAAAAACTTCATACTTAAAGTCTAAATCTAAGTGATTGTGAGTCTCGCTTCCTGAGAGTTGACTATAATTTTATGATCGTCTTAGAGTTATAAAAGTAACATACTCGCTCGCTGTAAGTCGGTGGTTATACCGTAAATTATATGACTTTTTTAAAATTGGTTAACAACCTCTTTGGTTTTAGTGTTTGAAAGCGCAATTTTATTGCTGTTACCTTTTCTATTTCACGACGTCCTAATAGCCACTACTCACCGAATAAAATAAAAAATGGAACAGAATTTGTATGAAATTATCTCCAAGTAAATTAATAGGAACTTTAGCGCCGTTTACACGGTGCAAGTTTCTGGAACGTTCTAGAGCAATAATAGGGATGATGACTAAAAATTTATTTTTTGTCCGGCATAGAGATTATTAAAAAATATTGGACACGTATTTTTTCTTTTTTTACGTAATCAAAAAATTACGGCGATACATTGAGTTAAAATATGGCATGACGTCACGAGTAGCTAGGTTTTATACGTACAAGTGACGTAGCGAGCCCCGACTCCCCAACTTTAATGCTTGATAGCTAAGTATTTTTTTATTAATATGATAAAGCAAAAAATACGTGTCTAATATTTTTTTATTATCTGACTGACGGACTAAATAGAATTTCTTTTTTTTTACCCAGGCATCACCCCTATTGCATGCCGTAAAGCACGTTCAATTTTTTTGACATTCAAGAACTGCATGAAGTGTTTACACGCGTGCGATTCCATAAAATGGCATGTACAATAATTGAAAGCAAATTTTGCCATTCAATAAAATCGCATGCGACTATTGCATGCAAGTTTTGTCTAGAAATAATATTTCATTAAATTTTATTGAACGCTTCTCATGATATTTTTCAAGTTGTTCTTGATTTGATTTCTTGCCTCAAAATAGCAACAACGATTACCACACCCTCACTCACCGCACTCATATTTCAATGACAGCACAAATGTCAGATCATGCCAGAATTGAATGCGATTTTATTGTACGAGCAATTATTGTATGTGCTGTGCGATTTTCTTGTAGGTACATGCTTATACCAGTTTTGAAAGTTGCCCGTATCGTGCAACAATATTGTACGTGTTGTTTACACGGTGCCAGATATTTGCCCTTCAATTGTATGGTATGGCACGGGCAATAAACTGGCGCCGTGTAATAAAGAATTGTCTCCTTGCTAAGGCGACGTTCGCATGGAATTAAAAAAATCGCGGCGGGATTTTATCGCGCACTGGATTTTCAACTCTAGTTGTTGAGCCGAGCATTGAGAATCCAAAATAACAAAAACAGAATGCATTCTAATAATAACACACTGTTGGATTTTCAACTCTCGGCGCTAAACAGCCTACTCCCTAAGTCCGTCCGTCTTTCCGTCCGTCCGTTCATCCGTCCGTCTGACATTAAGATCCATTAAAACAAGTGTAAAAGTCAAAGTTTTCGGACAAGCAAAAACACATCGGGAGTAGGGACAACTGGCAAATCATGTTGTCATTCATACTTCGTACGGGCGCGGAACCAATCATCCATCCGTAGGTGATACGAAGTAAGAAACGCCCGTAACGAAGGCCGAAACTACGGGCTTTGTGCTTAGGGAGTAGGCCCGCAGAGCTTTGAAAATCCACTGGGTGCACGAAAAAAAATCTCGCAATATTTTTTACGTCCGTGCGATAGTCGGCTTAGCAAGGAGACAATTCTTTAAGGGCCTGTTTCACCACCTACGATTAAGTTCCTATAATTTAAAGAATTAAAAGAATTAAAGAATTTTATTAAAGAATTTAAAGAATTTTATTATATTTCTAGCTTGTTTCACAAAAAGTTTACCAATTAAATATAGGCTAGTTTTAAGTACAAATGAATTAAGCATCTGTAGCCGAACTAGGGAAAAACCTGTATTTCGGCTATCAGCGCCAATCCCCTCGGATAATTTTACAATTATCATAGCCATTAGGTAACATTGATTTTTTAAAGATATACCAATGGTGTTATTGTACACATCTTATTATATTTTATATTATAATATGTAGAGTATGAATGCGTGACCTCTCACTGTGTGGAATGAAGTGTGAGTGTGTGAATTAAGAGAGGGTGTGTGTGAGTGTGTGTGTAGGTAATCCTTGAAAAAGTTAAACATTTGGAAATTAATGCGTGTGTTCTGTGTGAATTTTGGAAGTATCAATCAAACAAGTTGACGCTAACGTATAACGTTATCATTGTACTATATGCAGTAGAAGTTCAGTCTCTTCATAGGTTAGTTTTTGTAAATATTCAGACACCTTTTTTTTGCATTGAATTTTTGTTAATGCCACATACCAAATCTGCTCTTCGTTTTTGGAGGATTCGTGGGTCATATACCTGTTTACTATGCTGTAGCAGAGTGACACTCATTACAAATAACTGTCTAACGGTCAAGACTCCACAGAGCTGATACAGTGTAGCAGTAGGAAAATAAAGTGGTTTAAAATGACTCACCTTAAGAACTGCACGTTGAGCGATCTCTAATGGCTTTAACGCGGTCTTTACCGCACCTCCCCATGAAGATATACAATACGCAAGAAGCGAATTAATTAATTAATTAATTCCTACTACTTATTAATTTACTTGGAGATCATTTTATACAAATTCTGTTCCATTTTTAGGGTTCCGTACCTCAAAAGGGAAAAACGGAACCCTTATAGGATCACTTGTTTGTCCGTCTGTCTGTCAGTCTGTCAAGACCGTTTTTCTCAGGAACGGGTAGAGATATCAAGTTGAAATTAATATCTAATACGTAAGCCTGTAGTCTCTTGAAGTCCTAAAAAACCCAAGCTTCGAGTCAATGCAGTAAAAACATACGGCCATTTATGCGTCATATTTTGATACTCGCAAGTAAATCAAAACCTATAGGGTACTTCCCGTTGTTCTAGAATCATGCAATTTGGTAAGAAGCAAGGTCGTACAACACAAATAAAGGAAAATGTCCAAAAATTGTGAATTTGTAATTTTTTGACATAAACATGTTTTTTTTGGGATAACTTCTTTTCAACTACGGTACCCTTCATTGTGCGTGGTCCGACACGCACTTGGCCGATTTTTTTAATTTATTCGGTGAGTAGTGGCTATTCGGACATGGTCTGTACACATTGTCTCCTAGGTAACTATCCTGAAATCCTCAGCATCGACCCCTCTTGAGGGTTCAAGCTGTCCTCGAGGGAAGCCAGTTCCCACCAAGCTGGCTTGATTGGCGATCTCTAAGATATCCCCCGAGTTTGTTTCGCCATTTTTTCTCGGAGGTAATCAGATAGGAAATGTCGACTACATCTAGCTTATTTTTAAATGTTTTAATATGACGTGTTAAAGTGATTCCGATATCCTATTTATAGAACAAACAGTTTTATTTCATGTACTCCTGAAAGGGTTATTGGTAATGAATTCTCTTAGTCCCACAAGACTTGTAGGAATGGGTCGTAGGTTACATGTGGGGGGGACATAGAAAAAAATTTCCAGTTGATAATATTTTTTACCATAAACAGAATAAAATTGAATTCATGGGCATCCTTTTAAGGGGTCATTGTACTCATCATTAAGAACAACTTTTACTACGCCATCAAACCTGAAATCGCGAAGAAAAAATCTGCTGTTCCCTACATTTATGTATTTTGTATTTAACTGGTCAAAATGTAGGGAACAGGTAATTTTTTTTCACGATTTAATGTTTAAAAGGATGCTCAGAATTCAATTTCACCCTGTATAACATGAATATATTATATACTTCATACTTGCAGCTAACGATTCTGATGCTAACTTAACTATCGTTTATTTAGAAATTGTGTTTAATAAAATTAAGTCATAAATAATAGCTACCAACATAGCAATATTATAATCACATTATTATTATAAAGGCAAAAGTTTAGGAGTGTGTGAGTGTGTGGCGGGGGGGTGTGTGTGGGTGTGTGTTTGTATGTTTGTTACTTCTTCGCACTGGACCACTTTTGATAAAATTTGGTATGGAGCTAGCCGATACCCTGAATACACACACACATACACACAGGTTACTTTTTATCCCGGTTATACGTTCCCGTGGGATAATTTCCGACTTCCACGCAGGCGAAGCCGCGGGAAAAGCTATAGTTATACAATATGCGCCTCTTATATTCTATTACATCCCTTTACTGGCAGGAAAGAAAAATAATAAGCTGTCTATTTCCGGCGCCCCTCCACGGTAATGACGTCAGACGCCGCTAATGACCTCACAACTAAGTCCTCTTAATGCTACGTCATAGTACCCACTAAATGTTTAGAAAAATATATTATAACAGTCATTATGTAATAGGAAAAACGTTTGAGATGAGATTGTTTAGGTATCCTAAACAAAACTAGCCGCGCCCCGCGCTTTCTCCCGCGAAGACCGGGATAAAAAAGTAGCCTATGTGTTAATCCAGGGTATAAGCTATCTACATACCAAATTTCATTCAAATCGGTCTAGCCGTTTGAGCGTGAAGAAGTAACAAACATACAATGCGTTTCAACTAAGAATAGGAATGACCGTGCGCCATATTGTGAAGATTTAGCAAAACAGCACCTCGTTTACACATTGGCAAAGTCAGTGACATATTTTAACAAAAACAAATTCCAAAAACAGAACTAAAATGGATAAGGATAACACTACAAAACTTATATTTCAAGCAAGCCTTATATTTCTAGTTTCAGTTGACAGTTAGAGGTCATTGACGTTCCTATTCTTATAGTATAGTTAAAATCTCGCTGCAGACTTGGTCATAAATCATAATCGGAGTAGGGATGTGCGCTAGTTGCGCGCGCTCAAGGCCATTATCGATAACAGAATCATTAAGGTTATCACGTAAACATTAAGTATGCAGGGTAACGAGAAATGAGAAAATTGGCAAAAATGTGTGGAACATGCAGAATTTCTGCAAGATGAAGACTTAAGAAAAGCACATTTATGCGAAGAGTTCATCATTCATGTGGATGATGATGACGATGACTCAGACGAAGAATTTTAATTTTTTATTTTTAGTTTTATATATACGTTCTTTTGTTTATATATTTAATATGCTTTGTAGTAAATTTGGTAATAAAATAAAAAAAATGTGTATTTATTTCTATCACCAATTTATAAATATATAAAACTATCGATATCACTCATCGACTGCAGTAATGCACAGGACTACGTGTGGGCGTGGCCTGCCCATAAGGCCCATGAGTGGGAAAGAGAGCGAAACACTCGAATGATTTATGACCGAGTCTGCAGCGAGATTTTAACTATACTATAGTTGAATCGCATTGTGCAAACACACATACACACACACTCACAAACTTTCGCCTTTATAATATTAGTGTGATGATTGACACTTTTGGAGGAAGAGTCAAAATAAAAACACATGGGTACTTATGAACGTCAACATCAGATAAGCTACGTGCGTACGGTCCAATTGGTCGTTTCCTATAGAGAAGAGCCGGTAAGAAACTCCACGCTTACTATTTTAAAAATAATTGGCGTTTACTGTATTTTCAAGGTATATGGAATAGGCTACCGTTGTTTCCTTTTTAAGTAAGGAACCTTAACTTTTTTTATTTTTAGGGTTCCGTACCCAAAGGGTAAAACGGAACCCTATTACTAAGATTCCGCTGTCCGTCCGTCTGTCATCAGGCTGTATCTCATGAACTGTGATAGACAGACAGTTGAAATTTTACACACAGACGATGTATTTCTGTTGCCGCTATAACAAAAAATACTAAAAAACAGAATAAAATAAATATTTAAGGGGGCTCCCATACAACGCATGATTTTTTTGCCGTTTTTATAGATAATAATGGTACGGAACAATTCGTGCGCGAGTCCGACTCGCACTTGGCTGGTTTTTTCAGTTTGTCTGGACTTGTTAGGAGATTATAAATTTCACATCAGCTACCAATAACCTACCTTTACATAGCTTGTTTTATGGAGCTTATCGGCTATATTTATATTGTATGGTTAGAGAGAACATTAATGTTGAACATTCTCGAATATTGTCTATGTACGCAGTGTGGTGACGGACTCGCTTTGAATATCAATGCTGGAAAGCTTAAGCGCTGCTTTGTCTTGTAGTGAATAAGTAAAGATTGTAAGATTTCGTTTTAAGATTGGTGTGAGTGAGAGAAAATAACTGAGTTTCAATAACCAGAGGAACAGGAGAGAACAAAAATAATATTATTTTGTATGATTTTTAGGGTTCTGTACCTCAAAAGGAAAAAACGAAACCCTTATAGGATCATTCGTGTGCCTGTCTGTCACAGCCAATTTGCTCCGAATCTACTGAACCGATTAATTTCTGAACACATATGAACTTCTGTGACCCAAACGTGAACGGGTAAAGTAAATAAATGAATTTTGAACATGGGGGTCACTTTTGGGGGGCAAATAAGAAAATTTAAAAAAAAAATTGCAAACTGTACCGTTTGACATAACAAATGAAAGGGCTTAATATGAGCGTCTCAAATATATATTTTTTTATAATTTTAAAATAAATTGTTTTAAAGTTATTTAAGAAAATAGACGAAAATAGACCATTCACCCCACTTATCTCCGAAACTACGGAGCCTAAAATTTTGAAAAAAATACAGAAAATAGTTCTTTATCTGTATATTACAGGAAAACTTATAAGAAGTCTGTAGTCTTAAAATAACATAGTAAAACTCTCAATACTGAATGTATGGGAGAAAATGTTTTTCAACTACAATGTTAAGTTTCTTCTTGGGATATATTCATCCGAACTACGGAACCCTTCATTGTGCGTGGTCCGACACGCACTTGGCCGGTTTTTAAAGCTTGTGGCGGCATCTACATCCCCACATATGAACTACGCATCAATGACATGACGTCACGCAAACCTGCATCGCGCAATTAGAGTTTACCACGCGATTAGCATATACATATACAACGTCCCGACATCAACCGTCGGGCAATGGCCCACCAGACACAACACCCGTCTGGTCGGAGGATCCTCCCTTTTCTATGGAGAATGAGTGAACTTTACACCCTGTTCCTCATGCCTCTAAAAGCTAATTGGGCCCTAAATTTTCTTAACAAAATGTTATTAAAACGAACCGAAAACACCGTCATAAACTCAAAATGGATCCACAGAAAATAACAAAGGTCAAAGTTGTATAACAGTCAACAGACTTCAGTAACTAGAGTTCGTTGAAAACATCGCAAAACTCAAGCTCTCAAGATTCAAAAGACGAAGAAACAAAGTAATAAAATATCCAACTTGTACTAATAAAAACTTGAGACTTTAGCAGAACATAATTTCGATCACGTTCGTCCATAAAAGTCTTACCCTTTACCTACCTACACTGCAAAGGCTAAAGATTGAAGATAAAATTTTATTGAGCCAACAGTTTAACGGTGCTCGTAAAATACAGCACTTATTTTTACAAGCTAGTTTTAGGAGTCTCTTACGAAATAGAATATTTTACAGATCATCAAAATACAGCTTCCTGTCATCTTCTGCAATGATTTAACAGTTATTTCTTTACCAACTGTCAGAGTAATATCAATTCCGTATTATTCGTCATCAAATACTTCTCTATTACAGAAATAAAGTACGCTGTTAAAAAACTTTTTTACGAGGGAAATAAAATAAAATGAAGACAAAATGTCTTTCTGCGTAAAGTACCAAAACTTTTGGGATAGATACAACACCTATACAATGCTTCACAATCAATCCGCCTAGCCTTTTCCCAACTATGTTGCGGTCGGCTTCCAGTCTAACCGGATGCAGCTGAATACCAGTATTTTACATGGAGCGACTGCCTATCTGACCTCCACAACCCAGTAACTGGGACACCCCTTGCTAAGACTGGTTGTCAGACCTTCGGGCTTCTGACGACCCGTAACGACTGTCAAAGATCCACGAATGACAGTCGGTACCAACGGCTTAACGTGCTTTTCGAGGCACGTATGGGTCTCAGTATGTAAAGATGGTTACCCATCTACGGACCGACCGCAGCAAGCGTAGCTTAACCTGATCGATCGACCCGTGCGGCTTTTATTCTTAGTCGCAACCCCCTTTCACTTTTCTGGAAGCACTTTTGAATTGTGATGAAGTCGGTCAGTCAAAAATATGAAGTAGGTTCCTATGGAGAAGAACGGGCAACAAACTCTATGGACACTCTAACTACGATACATTTCTGCATATTCCTTTGGGCAACACAAGCAAGCTGTTAATTTCCTCGCGTTCTGCGACTACGAAACATACCAAAATCCTTTGACAAAAAAATAAAAATTCTTCGTTTCTATTTTATATTCAGAGGTCAAATAGAATCAGCGTTTGTCGCCGTATCTTCATGACGTAATAACCACGTATGAGGGACAGTCTGACGTGTAATTTCCCTTGGGAGCAGGCGGGATATCTTCGTGTGCTCTGTAATTACTTGGTGTAAACAACTTGGTATAAAATTGTTTTATGCTGACCCGTTAGAGGGTGCGGTGTTCGTGTTGTGTGGTGAACATCTGTGGCTATCTTTAGAGATGATATTATCGTCACACGCCTGTAGTATCTACTGAGTATGAACCTTTATTCATGTCGGTCTCTAGGGTAATAGGTATTTTTGGCGGAGTCCCCACCGTTTAAAATTTTTATCGGAATTTAATTAATTTTTTTTTCAACCGCCCATTTTATTTTATTTGTTTTAGGAATTTTTTTTTTACTGTATCTACAGTAAAAAAAAACTTGAGAGGTGTCAAGGGACACCCGGATGGAACGAAGTTCCTTTCGATTAATTAGTGAAGGAATTGTAATAAAATTTTATGAAATAGAAAATATATATATATACAATAGCTTACTATAGCAAAAAGTGTCGTGACAACTTTTCGTAAGAATTTTTTCCGTCTAGCCCCCTTTCACAACGCGCGATAAGGAACTTCGTTCCAAAATTAAACAAAATAAGGCCAATTACAAGTTTCCACATGTAGTAAATCATATCCCACCAAAAACATTTTCATGTAAAATGTTGCCAAGACGAGACCACATATAGCTCGCACTGACAAAAAGCTATCAGATCTCATGTAGAGCCAAGCTTCTAACTCTACACACCCTAACTCTGCAAGCCCTAACTTCACAAACTCTACACCTTAGTCAAAATATGAGGCTTGGCCGTTTCGTTACTACAAGAACTATTGTATAACAGAAAAGTAATGAACAGTGAATACATTTTTCACCTTGCGCCCATGTGATGGTAGCGAAACGGCCAAGCCACATATTTTGACTAAGGTGTAGAGTTTGTGAAGTTAGGGCTTGGAGAGTTAGGGCATGTAGAGTTAGAAGCTTGGCTCTACATGAGATCTGATAGCTTTTTGTCAGTGCGAGCTATATGTGGTCTCCTCTTGGCAACATTTTACATGAAAATGTTTTTGGTGGGATCATGTTTACGAAGCCCGAAACGTGCGGCCTCACGTCACTGTTGACAGTGCTATGTCTTGATTGTTTATTTAGTCTGTGACAACGCTAGTAATTTATTGCAAAATATGAAGCAATTATCTATTCACAAAAAATCAACATTTTACATGAAAATGTTTTTGGTGGGATTTCATTTCTTTTTGTAAGTTGCTTATATTTCTACGAGTATTTTTCCGTTGTTCATTTTTTCTTTCTTTTTTTGGGTTTAGGTTGATAGGTAGGAGATTAATAAACACTTATCGAAGTATATACAAGTGTATTAATATTATTCGTAATAAGTACTTATTATTTGCGGAAGTCTCATACAAATTTCCATCCCCTAGTTTAAGGGGTAAAAGTTCCAAGTTTTAGATTTTGTTTTTGTTGTTTGTGTACTAATACTAGCTTACATACCAAATTTCAGCTTTCTAGGACTTCAGGAAGTACCCTAAGAAGTTTTATGATTATCAGTGAGTCAGTGAGTCAGTGACGAAATAGGGGTATTTTAGATAAGAGCTACCTAGGCAATTGAAACTTTATAGGTTTAATAAGTCAACCACTGACATCATATCCCGAAAATTTTGTTTATCTGGTATAATGCAAACCTAAGTTAAGAATGTTCAAAAATATGACGAAGTGCTTCGAGAAAAGGTAGGTAGTGCCCTTGCGCTTCGCTTGGCTCGTCTTGACGGGGGTACTCCCGTGCCTCCAGATGACACAGAAAATTGATAATGTACTATTTATGCAAAATCAAAAAGAAAAATTACTATTTACGCTCGAAGGAGCTATTAGATTTTAGCAACACCAGTATAGAAAATGTCGATATCAGCTTCCTGGCAGGTTGCGTTGTACATACGACTCTCTCTCACCATGTACGAGTTCCGTCTGTCGCGATGGTGGGTTCAAATCCGGGCAACTGCCAATGTGACTTTTCCAATTCATAAGTACTTACCTGCTTTTTGAGTTTATCTTGGACATTACTGACATCGGTGAAGGAAAAACATCGTGAGGAAACCGGGACTTATAGTTTATATAACCAGTCACGCGACAAAATCCACTTTATGAAACAGTCATCAGTATCTTGTCCGTTCATAGAAATATTTTGTGTACAAGCCGTGTATAAGTGGCTAGGCGCACCGTCGCGTGCCGACAAAAAGTCTCAAGGACAGTCGAACAATTGTAATGACGTCACGCGGGGGGACGGTCGCGAGAATGGATAAGTCTAAAATCGCCAACCCGTCTTGAGCAAGCATGGTGATCAATGCTCGTGCCTTCTCTGTATGAGAAGAGGCCTTTGCCCAGCTGCGGTATAGGCTGGTATTATTAAGCTTAACTAGCTATTGCCCGCGACTTCGCCCGCGTGGATGTCGGAAAATATCTCACGGGAACGTACTACCGGGAAATCCTTCCTTATTCCTTGTCTACATTATAAAGGGAACCTCTGTGCAAAATTTCAGATTTTTAGGTCCAAGGGTTTCTGGGCGTTGATGACTCAGTCTGTCAGTCAGGACTTCTCTTTTTATTTATATAGATCTCGTGGCTAAGTTTTAACAGCCGCACGGGTCGATCCATCAGGTTAAGCAACGCTTGCTGGTGTTGGTGCTTGGATGGGTGACCATCTTTACATACCGAGACTCCTACGTGCCTCTTACCAAGGAGTATCGTATTACCCAGTTACTGGGTTGTGGAGGTCAGATAGGCAGTCGTTCCATGTTAAATACTGGTATTCAGCTGCATCCTAGGCAGATTGATTGCAGATAGATGGAGAAATTAAAATTGTATTTGGATTATTAAAGTGTGTGTGTATTTTTTAGGCTTACTCTCAAAGTATTTTAACACTATTCTTATTTGTTGCCAAACTTCTAAACTAAGTCTAACCCTTCTCACAACCACAAAACTAAGTTAAACTTTTACTTAATATTTAGGTGAAACTAGTTTAAAACAGTTTCGAAACCTTTTGCAATCCCAATAGACATCTTCGCTTAAAGGGTAGATTCGTTTATTCGTACATCTTAAATATTGACCTTTTCAAATACTGTACAACAAAAAAGTAAGACTAGGATACAAGTTATAAGCTATAGATACGGGTGGTTATGAAAAGACGTTCCTTATCACCATGCCGAAAATACTTCGTTTAGTTACCAAACATGTAAACAAATACTTATGTGTTTTTGGAATAATAACTTTATTACCCACACATAAAGTACAGTTTTCGCTCCAACTTCAATATTTATTAAGACTTTCAATAGTAACAGTCACTCCAAAACTAACATCACATTCCAAAATCAAATGAATTTACGTTATAAAGTTTATCTTTGTTTAGATGGAGGTAATATCAATCGTAAACAATGATTATAATAGACATTACAAGCACAACTTTCTGCGTCAAGCCCCTTAACTCTCTCTCTCTCCCAATGATCCTAAGATGTTGATGGAGGCTGTAACAGGCATTGGCAGAATGGCTACCGGGTCCACGTCCTACATATCGGCAACCTTGTGTGTTAGTTCGGTCAGCAACATAAGTCGATTAAAACTGCTACTTTTAAACATCATGTAAATTAATACAAAATGATTTTAGTATCTCCTTTTTTCCTAAAATACCTAAGAGTCCAGTAGATCTTTAAATTATTTCCTTCTGTTCCGATTTTAATTAAATATCTTGCTCAGTAATTAAGATTTAAAAAACTGAAGTGTTAATCGACTTCTGTTGCCGACTGTTCTAATGAAATAACCCTTGATAGAGATTAAAAAAATATGGAGAAAGTATTTTCAATTGCAATGAGACAGCATAAGAAAGGAAATAAAACCAACTGAGAACTTACGCAGCAAATTATTTAGTATTAGGTCCTAAAGTTCGCTAATTCTAACCACTAATTATATTTGCCGTCTGTCAGTTAAAACTGATGGTGATTCGCTAACGAGCCAACAATTCTACTTAGCTGCATGACTCGACGGACAAAAATAGTTTTCTTGTTAGGGTGGAGTGACTTTTAAAGCTAGACGAGAGATGAGCTGAGTTAAAATGTAAGAGATGAGCTGAACTGTCCTATTGCCATTGATAGAAAAAAAATGTTTTGTAATTTATTTTTGGGAATATTGGCTTAGTCAAAATTATATTGGCAGATAGACAAACGCTGCCAACACATCACTCTCTCTCAACAATCACTTACCAATCACAAGGGTGTGGTGTATCTTAATGTGAACTACTTCGTATTAAGCTTCGTATAGTCGAGTTACTTTTGTGTCATTTTGAAAGCCTTTAAAAGTCAGTGTCAGTTATCAAGTCTTTTGAGTTTGACTATGGTGCCGACATGATTCAGTCTTGAGCTGTGGTCTTAAGCGAGGCACTGGAGTGATAAGTTTGAAGGTTAGTAAAAATGTAAATTGTACTGAACTGTAATATTGAATAACCCTACTAATAATAGGTCTTTACCTATGAAATCGCCGTTTTGTATGAAAAAATTTAAACGAATTTTTTTCATGTATTTTTTATTTGTATTAATCGAAGTAATCACCCATGCAATCAATGCATCTTTGCCAACGCAGTGGCAGTTTATTGATGCCCTTCTTAAAGAAATCAGCTGGTCGGGAGGCAACAAATTCTTCAAAGGCATTTTGTACTGCCTCTCGGGTATTGAATTTTTTTCCCGCCAAGAAGTTATCCAAATTCTGGAAAAAGTAGTAGTCTGTAGGCGCAAGTCTGGTGAGTAGGGCGGATGACGGAGAGCTTCCAACCCCAGTTCTTGCAACTTGGAGACCGTCTGCTGCGCAGTATGAGGTCGCGCGTTGTCATGCAGGAGCAGCGGAGACGAGCGATTGACCAATGCTGGTTGGAGATGTGCCAGCTTCTCCATCATTGTGTTCAGTTCTTCACAGTACACATCTGCAGTAATGCTCACCCCGTTAGGTAAGAAGCTGTGATGAATCACACCGGCGCTAGACCACCAAACAGTGACCATCACTTTTCTAGGGGTAAGTTTTCGTTTAGGGCATTGTTTAGGTGCTGAACCAGGATCTAACCAACTTGCTGAGCGCTTGCGGTTATCAAACAGAATCCATTTTTCATCGCAGGTAACAATGCGGTTCAAAATTCCTTCATTTGTGTGTCTGTTGAGCAGTGCAAGGCACGTCTCGACGCGTACTTCGCGCTGGCGATCATTGAGTTCGTGGGGCACCCATTTGTCAAGCTTTTTTACCTTGCCAATTTGACGCAAATGGACCAATATTGTTTTGACGCTAACGTCGAAAGCTGCTGCTAATTCAGCCGTAGATTGTGTATCATCAGCTTCCACAATCGCCTTTAATTCGTAATTGTCGACCAAAGTATTCGGACGACCGCGAGGTTCATTTTTCAGGTTGAAATTTCCAGAACGGAAGCGAGCAAACCAATAACAGGTGGTGCGTTGGTTTGTAGTGTTAGCTCCGTAAACGTCGTTGATGTTGCGTGCCGCTTGTGCCGCGTTGCTGCCACGACGGTACTCATATTCCATAATTACTCGAATTTTTAACGTATCCATGATGACGAAAAAGATTGAAATGCGATGAAAATGTAACACTAATCAATAAACAAATGACTACTTTTGGAAAAATAAATCCATGTTTTTAAAATAAAATTAATTTGAAATTAGAATTCTTAGCCAAACAAAAATTATTTTGATTTGAAATGGCCAGTACTGCAGAACGGCAATTTCATAGGTAAAGACCTAATATAACAAATGCGAAAGTTTGGATGGATGGATGTTTGTTACTCAATAACGTCAGAACGGCTGAACGGATCTGGATGAAATTTGGCACAGAGATAGATTATAGTCTGAAATAGCACATAGGATACTTTATATCCCGGAAAAATGTACGGTTCCCGTGGGATAATTCCCGAAATCGACGCGGGTGGAGCCGCTGGTAAAAGCCAGGTTTATAATAAATATTGTTAATGCGTTGATTTATTTGATTCTTTATTAACCGACTTCTAAAAAAGGAGGAGGTTCTCAATTCGGATGTTTGTATTTTTTTTTTTATGTTTGTTCGCGCATAGCACCGTGGCTTGCCAACCGATTTGAAAAATTATTTTTTTGTTAGAAAGGGTATACTTCCCAAATGGTCCTATTTTTGTCAAAATCTAGTTCTGATGATGGGATCCTGGAGAAATCGAAGGAACTCTTCAAATATTATAGGCACACCTATAGCGATTTGGGTATTTTTTATAGTAGCTCGTGCCTTTGCTCTCGGAAAGCACCACTTGGTGAAATGGAACTGATGATGAAGACCACAGATGGCTACCGGAACTACTCGATGATAAATATTTCACGGGTTGCGATTCAATTACTTTAATATGGTTGTTAAGCAATTTCCGCACGTCACACAATGGGTGTGGTGAGTGGTTGTTGAGGAGTTCTCCTGGTTCTTACCAGCAGAACTCCTCAACAATTAACGTCCCAGCATCGGGAAAAGCAATATTTTGTAACATGTGATGAGCAATTGACATTAGACTATTGTAACTTATACAAATTATAAACAGACCCACTAAAAAGCGAGAAATAAAAAATTTTTAACAAAAAAAAAACCGACTTCCAAAAATCACTACAAAGTGAAAAATAACTTTAATTTCGGAATTCGGTGGCAAAAAACTAAAATACAGATCCAAGACACCGACTTCCGAAATTAAAGTTATTTTTCACTTACTTACGTGATTTTTGGAAGTCGGTTTTTTTTTTTTGTTAAAAAGTTTTTTAAATTCTATGTCTCCATTCTGAGATTCACACAAATAAATATAAATATAAATATAAATATAAATATAAATATAAATATAAATATAAATATAAATATCCTTGGACATTTCACACAACGCCATCTAGTCCCAAGCTAAGCAACCTAATGCTTGTATTATGGTAACGAGATGGCTGATAAACTACTTATATACATTTTTTTTTGTAAATACATACATATTATAGATAGAAAAACACCCAGACTCGGAACAAATACTTGTAGGTCGTACAAATATTTGTTCCGTGCGGGAATCGAACCCGCGACATGCTGGGCAGCAGTCAATCGCTCAACCACTGCGCCAACCGTGAAAATGTATACAAATGTATCAGATATATACCAAAGTACTCGGAGTTGTATGACGATGCTCCATTCAAAGCTAAGCGACTGAGTTTCTCCTTTCATCAGTCTCGATGGCGCTTGAAACGGCTTCAATTCGATTCGATTTTAGATAGGACAACTAGAGACGTAAGTATATAGCCGTCAACTAAATTATATAAACTAAAATTGTGTTTTAACAGATGGATACTGGAGGCCCTAGCACGAACGCGCGGCGTAAACGTTACGTAAATTCGAACGACTTTAAAAGCTTTTATTTAACTTGCAATGTATGTATGTATGTTTGTTCGCGTGGAATCTTGCTACTCAATTTTGAAGATATCTTCAAGTTTTGTATACACGTTTAGTTTGGATTATAATACACGATAAGCTGTGTGATGTCATTCTAAATCCAATATGGCGGACCATACAAGATGGCGGAATAGTTATTTTTTCAATCAAAAATACAACTATCTAAAATATCAAGTATCATAAAATATTTTTAATACGACAAGAACAACCCACTGACTTATTGTATGTGTACTTCCTATTAGTATGTATGTAATTATTGATACAAATGAAATCTTACTTAATTTAACAGCAACTTATATGGAGTCGTCGAAATTCCTTGTTTTATCTCATGATTCCTTTACCAGTTTTGCACTTTGGGCCGTTTGCACTAAAAATAAGACTCCATTTACAATAAAATAAGACATTTAAACAAACCTTTTTTACAGTCCGTTCAACCGATTTTGACTTCTATTCCGTAGGCTTAAGGATGGCATTAAAGGCAAAAAAGTGGTTACAATACCAGTTTACTGCAGCTGCCATTTGCCATGCTACCAACGTAATAGAAGTCAAAATCGGTTGAACGGACTGTAAAAAAGGTTTGTTTAAATGTCTAATATTATTGTAAATCACACTAATATTATAAATTCGAAAGTTTGTGAGAAAATATATAATAATATCTCGTAAATAGTGGTTTAATTCATAGAGTCATCACAATTTTGAAATATGTATGGAATAGCTATAAAAAATCCCATTCAAAACCATAAAACTACTAAATACGCTCAGAATTAACTGTTATACATTTCTTACTTCATTATTATTTTTACGTGAAATTTATACCAGATTATACGTTAGTTCTTATGAAATAAAAAATTATAAGTCTCACAATAATCGTAATTGCAACTGCGAAATTGCTACATAATGCGATGCGTCACCATGCTTCAATATAAATATCTAATCTGTCAAAACGCACTTTTGTGATAGGTCTCATAAGGATTGTCCGCCGTAAAAAGCTCGGTCACTGCCGGACTGCATAGAAAAGAAAGAGAAGCGCGATGACACAAAGCTTGCAAAATATGAAGTAATTATCGATGTACAAAAAATTTATTGGACTAAAAAAGTAATGACATGAAATCATTCCTTATTATTTTGTAGAGAACTGTATAAATTTATGAACACTTTTAATGAAAATTGTAGGAGTAATATGGTAAAAACTAGAAAAAATAGACAGAAATAGACCTGGATTTAGATTTTTTTCCCTTAGTTCTTCAAACTAAAATAGATTTCAGGACAAATGAAATCACTTCTTATGTCTTGTAGATTGCTGTGTATTTTTTCCTATCAAAAATATGCTATAGTTACTGTAAAAGATGGTCACAAAGTTACTTACTTTCGCCGTATTTTAGGAAGGAGGAGCCTTAAACACTGTAGTTCGTCCAACAGAACTATATCAGGCTTTCAGCAAACGCCATAAAGTTTCCACAACAATTACCAAACATGTAAAACAGCAAAAACTGTGCAACAAAGAAATAAGAAAACCAGATAGAAAAGTAAAAAGTATAATAGAGAAAATTCACAGTGGAGATGAAATATGCAAATATTTTAATCAATTCCCACCTCTAGAGAATTGTAGTAACTCCTTTGATCTTTCAACTTGGGTATGCTGAGTCCAATATCCAGTCAAAGATGTATTGAAATCAGAAGCTGGATAAAAAGCGATATTTTTTTAGATCTGTTATCTACTATGACCAATATGATTTCAACATACGAGCTGCGTCACATAGTTCTGCTTGCAAAGAAAGTTTAATATCTCTCAGCTGAAAAGAAATAGAAATGAATCTCTTGTTTTTGCTATCAAGAAATTATCTATGCCATGACTTAGAATAGAATAGAATATTTATTTATTCGCTACTAGCAGCGCCCCAAGGCGTCACCCGCGTAGACCAGGATAAAAAGTATCCTATGTGTTAATCCAGGGTATAAGCTATCTATCTACATACCAAATTTTATCCAAATCGGTCCAGCCGTTTGAGCGTGAAGAAGTAACAAACACACAAACACACACACTCACTTAGTGTGATATATTATTTACAGCCTAATGTTCTAGGACACAGGCCTCCTCTCGGTGAGAGGGAGTGGGCCGTAATCCACCACGCGGGCGCGGGTTGGTAGATGTCAGTTACATCATGCAGGTTTCCACACGATGTTTTCCTTCACCGTATTGAGAGCAGTGGTGATGAAATAATTTACACAAAGTAAAGCGCCTGTCAGGGTTCGAACCTACGACCTACAACTCGTAATTAAGTCGCGGTCCTTACCACTTGGCCACCACTGACGATTGGACATGAGAATTGGACACGATTGGGATGTTGACCAATGTTGACACAAGTGACTAAAATAGTTGAATACGAGTAGTACCTAGTAGAAAGTACTTCCTCTTTTGTTTTTAATATAAATCGGTCTTATTACAAAAAGAGGTTTTTCTTCTGTCATCGAGCCAGTTTTTGTAATAAGAACCTAGCTGTGATAGAAATACAGATCGTTATACAAACTGACAACTTAGTCCGGCACTAAGGTGTCAGTTTTGTAAAACTGACACTCATGTGTCAGAACAAAGTTCGAAATTCAAAAAAAAAGGGTCCTTAAACCTGGGTTTGAAGATGAACCTTGTTTTGTAATAAGACGGCTAAGCTTTTAGTCCGGGCGGCGCCTGCATGATCACTTACGTCATAGAGTTACTGGAAAATACCACATTCCACGAAAAGTAGACTTAAAATAGGTAGGAAAAAATTTGGTCTGCCGGGGCTCAGCTTGGAGGATCCGTGGCAGTGAGAAGTTATGCTACCCACTTTGGACCATCATTTTACCTCATGTGGTTACTGAACGAAACCTTTTCGTTGGTTTTAGTGACTATTAGTAGAGTCTAAAAAACTTTGTCGGCCGAGCGTGGTGTTGGAGGGTTTCGGAGTCCAACCATTTTTATGGCCACATCGGGTGGTCTATTTTACCTCATCGAGTTACAGGGTGAAACCAAGTTCTCCTAGTAGCTAAAATGATGCCCTTTAAAAATTCATTGGTCTGCCAGTTCGCAACCTGGCAGTTTTTGCAGTCCAACCAAATTTATACAGGGTGGAATTTTTAACCACACTTGAATGGAAAGTACTCTAAATACTGGAGATAGCAAATTTTACTCAAAGGAAACATTCCTTTATTTTTAAAAAGAAACAAATCCGCATTCAAAGATTTTCGAAAATTCGCTTGCCACACTCAGGAATCGAACCGACTAAAATCCGAAAAATAACACCCTGTACTTTTATGGCATCAATCGATAGGGTCAATCATAAGGATTAAATCTCTCTAACAGACATGATAAATTAAATGAAAGGAAAACCATGAAATCTAAAGTTTATATTCAATGGGACAAGATAAAGCACTTTTACGCAAAGGTCCATCAGATTACTTATGTTAACACCTAATCAACTAACAATTAACAATTATCTGTGACATCAGTTATATAAAATGACGACCACTGCCTATATTAATAACCATTTCAATACCTGGATTGGTACAAATGGCACAATCAGATGGCCTGCAAGATCAGCCGACCTCACCTTTTTAGATTTTTATGGGGATATGTTTTAAATCTAGTTTACCAAAAATCCGTCGTAAATAGGTAATTGCGAAGTTGCCGTCCTTCAAGTACGCGTGTACAGAGTGTTTCTTTTACGTATCAATTTAACATTTTTAGTGAATATTTTAATTTTTTTTTTTTTTTTAATGTTCAATATTTGTCTTTTTATATCGTACTAGCTGACTTGACAGGCATTGTTACCCTGTCTAAATTTCATATATGAGAAAATGAATTTTCTTCATTTTTTTTTTGTGAATTTTTCTATGTTTTAATACTTATTATGCTATTCCTCATTTAACATCTCTTACGCGACGGCTAAGTTCAGCAGCATATGCTGTGAGAAAAATACGTCAATTTACTGATGTAGATACCGCGAGGCTAGTTTATTTCAGTTACTTTCATAGTATTATGTCTTACGGTATCTTACTGTGGGGACGGGCTGCTGATATAGAGTCTATTTTTATTCTGCAGAAAAGAGCCATCAGAGCAATATATGGCCTCCGCAGGCGCGATTCTCTAAGGGAACTGTTTAAAGATATTAACATCATGACGGTACCTTGTCAATATATATACGAAAACATCATGTACGTAAGGAAAAATCAAAATCTTTTCGGAAAAAGAGGTGAAAGACACAATTATAGTACTAGACATAGGGACCATTTAGTTCAACCAGGTTTCAGACTAGCTAAAGTAGACTCATCCTTCATGGGGTACTGTTTAAAATGTTATAATAAAATACCTCCGCACATACTCCAGCTGAATGAAACGAAATTTAAATCATGTATAAAACGCACACTATGCAGCCAGGCATATTATAAGTTAGGAGATTACATCGCTGACAAAAATGCTTGGCTAAATGCTGGTCCTGCTCCACAAGGACGCTTAAATTAATTGATTAGCATTCAAAAATATTGTTGG
Organism: Cosmia trapezina; assembly: GCA_905163495.3. Taxonomy (NCBI): domain Eukaryota; kingdom Metazoa; phylum Arthropoda; class Insecta; order Lepidoptera; family Noctuidae; genus Cosmia; species Cosmia trapezina. The sequence goes on along the minus strand of LR991029.1, from coordinate 2,857,917 downwards.
ACCTGCTGAAGATTAAGAAGAAACAAAATTTTTCTTTGCATTGTTTAAATTCAATCTCTTAGTATTGTATAAATGCATAGCACCTGTGTGAGCACTATGTAGCTAATATAAAGCTACCTTTTACTGGGTTCGTCTTTCACTGACTTGAATGTGCCCTGGCGGTTGAGAGTATGTCATGCTCACTCAAATGTCTCGCTGGTGGTGGCGTGTGTGTTGGATCATTAAGTTCCCTTCAAAATGGTTGAGCTAATTGGTGCTGATCCATGCGTCATGTTCGTGAACGGGCGCCGTCAGTTGGGACTGGTCGTCTCTTAGCTGCCACGGCTTATTTTTATTTTTTAATTTAGTTGTTTTTAGTTTTTATCTTTTTTTTTTTTTTTTGATTACGGACGCTTTTAACGTGCACGTCTTTCTACATTGTTCTCACATGTATATTTTCAATATGAACGATGTAACCAATATTTTGTAAAATATTTGATTTTAAAAGAGTGTCCGTGGAGTTTCTTGCCCGTTCTTCTCCATAGGATCTACGCTTTGGAATGGGCAATCTAGCTTCATTTTTCTGACTGACCGACCCAAGACCGACCCTTTGACAATTCAAAAGTGCCTGTAATTGGTTTATTTGAAATAACTGCTTTGAGTTTGAGTTTGAGTTTGAGTTTATTCCGGACGAAGACAAATCCAAAGACACAAAAATCATAAAAATTGGTCCAGCGGTTCTTGACTTATAAGTGGTGTAACTAACACGACTTTGTTTTATATACAGTATGTTAACTAACAGAGGGCGTTCCCGTTAACCTGCAATAGTATAGCATGCATACATGCTAAAAAAATATTACCATTCGAAAACAAAATATTTTTATTTTTTTAATATTAAAATATTCACTAAAAATGTTAAATTGATACGTAAAAGAAACACTCTGTACACGCGTACTTGAAGGACGGCAACTTCGCAATTACCTATTTATGAATGACGGGCCGCGCGTGCGGCGATCTGATGTGCCTAGCCCCGCCCCCTGCCCACGGATGTCCACCTAATTTTAGTCGGAACTAATATCACGCGCTGACCGGACGTGCATTATTTTTGCATTGCAACATCTTGCGTCATTCTTGTGTTAAAAATGCCGCGTTATCAGTTCAGTGCTCAGGAGTATGCGAACATGGTGGTCATTTATGCTGAGTGTAATTATGATGGTGCACGTGCTCTGAGGATGTATGCTGAGAGGTGCCCCAATGCACAAATCAAGCGCGGAATTCTCGTGTTATTGTGAGTGCCCTGGTTTTTTTATTTACCTACTATGTTTGCGAATAGCTCCTTCCAAGTCCAAGGTGCCTCAGTGACGCATTCCTTTGTCAGCCGGGCATTTCAGACGGGTTGTTAAATGTTATTGCTACACATACTTACATAAATGTTTAATTTTACTGATAACAACCCGACGACGACGACGTGTCTTTCTAATTCATTATCCGCTAACTAAAGTGCCCTTGGGAACTCTAGTTCCCAGACGTTTTATGCCGCCATTATAAAAGTCGCCGCTCGCCATTCATAGCGGCGCGCGGCGGCCGGTTCGCTCGGCTTCGTGAGTATTCATGAGACGCTTGGCATCGTGCGTATTGCAACGTTGCCGGTTTGGGCAATGCTACTACGCTAGGTACTATTCCACGCTACTATTTTGATTTTAAACAGGATGTTTCGAATTTATTGTCAATTAATTATTTTTTTGAATTCGGATTATTTTATGCTTATTTTTCTATGCTGATATTTTTATTTTAATCTATTATTGATATAGATTAACGAGTTTAGGGGAACGCCCTCTGTTATTAAACATACTGTATAGACTTTTTGTTTTATTCAAAATAATAATTATTGTATAGTTTAATAAAAAATTGTGTTATGTGTGAATCATTTGTATTAAAAAAAAACTATTTTATATTTCAGTTTGCAAATAAAAAAACATAAATCCAGCAAACAAATAAAAATAAAATTTGGTCTATAGACGGAAAATTTAACTAAGTCAAATAATATTTTACATAGGATTTTTGGTAAATTAGATTTAAAACATATCCCCATAAAAATGTAAAAAGGTGAGGTCGGCTGATCTTGCAGGCCATCTGATTGTGCCATTTGTACCAATCCAGGTATTGAAATGGTTATTAATATAGGCAGTGGTCGTCATTTTATATAACTGATGTCACAGATAATTGTTAATTGTTAGTTGATTAGGTGTTAACATAAGTAATCTGATGACCTTTGCGTAAAAGTGCTTTATCTTGTCCCATTGAATATAAACTTTCGATTTCATGGTTTTCCTTTCATTTAATTTATCATGTCTGTTAGAGAGATTTAATCCTTATGATTGACCCTATCGATTGATGCCATAAAAGTACAGGGTGTTATTTTTTCGGATTTTAGTCGGTTCGATTCCTGAGTGTGGCAAGCGAATTTTCGAAAATCTTTGAATGCGGATTTGTTTCTTTTTAAAAATAAAGGAATGTTTCCTTTGAGTAAAATTTGCTATCTCCAGTATTTAGAGTACTTTCCATTCAAGTGTGGTTAAAAATTCCACCCTGTATAAATTTGGTTGGACTGCAAAAACTGCCAGGTTGCGAACTGGCAGACCAATGAATTTTTAAAGGGCATCATTTTAGCTACTAGGAGAACTTGGTTTCACCCTGTAACTCGATGAGGTAAAATAGACCACCCGATGTGGCCATAAAAATGGTTGGACTCCGAAACCCTCCAACACCACGCTCGGCCGACAAAGTTTTTTAGACTCTACTAATAGTCACTAAAACCAACGAAAAGGTTTCGTTCAGTAACCACATGAGGTAAAATGATGGTCCAAAGTGGGTAGCATAACTTCTCACTGCCACGGATCCTCCAAGCTGAGCCCCGGCAGACCAAATTTTTTCCTACCTATTTTAAGTCTACTTTTCGTGGAATGTGGTATTTTCCAGTAACTCTATGACGTAAGTGATCATGCAGGCGCCGCCCGGACTATTTGTTAAACATTTACCTAATTATAATTATGATACGAACTGTTAAGGTTTGAATCATTACTCTTCGTGTAAGAAGTATTTTAAGATTTAAGATAAGATTTCTTCTATATTTAAGATCGTTACTGGTTTCGAACTTATTCCCTAGAACTCCTGCTAAAGTTTATTTTTTAATACATCTCCGGTTAACAATGGCGCCTTGCCTCTCGCTCATTAACAGCCTCAGGGCGCGCCGGCATAAAATTAAGTACCAAGGCGAGTTTATTTGTTGCCCGGTATTAACAGCCTTTACAGATACCGGCACACGTTTAGAAAATATTCTCTTTGAAAACCTTTTATGTACAGGTATCTGTTTTGAACGTATGTTACGTAAGTATTTTTTCATATTTATTTTTTCATATTTTCGTTATTTTCCGTATTTATAGAAGACTAGCTTTTGCCCGCGGCTTATATCCCATGGTAACGTACATGTGGAAAACTAGAGCCGTCCGATATAACTGTGGAAACTCAAATCGTTACGATATATCGTTACCGTGTAATAGTAGGCATAAAGCTACCAGTCGGCATGAATTTTCCGACATCTTCAACAGTCATCGTCATATTTCAGCCAATTTACACAAAACCATAATGAATTACACTGAATCACTCCAGAAACTACAGAAAATCCGTTGGGTACTTTTTGACATTATCGCATTCAAACAGACACACTTACGCGGCGGGGGGACTTTGTTAATTACTTAAAATTTATTATGCCAGTCACGCTCTAATAACAAATAACTTTTGTCCGAGTGTCCACTCGATCAAATAATTTCCTCGTAAAAACGTCGAATGAAATAAAGACTAAATGTTACCTCAAGATTCGAACTAAAACTACATTTCCAATCCCTTAAATCTCTTAAAAAGAGGTAGGTACACAAACATTTGTCAACCCCTATTCTACCCCCTCAAAAACGCTGTACCACATATTTCTTTATTTCCTACCAAAAGCATAAATTTGAATTTTCATATCCCTAACTTAAGAAATGCTGGGTTTCCCATCTTTCATCCCTTATAACACCCCTTGTAGTATTGTTTTTGAAAGTATCCTATGTCCTTTCCCAAGATGCTATATAAAGCCTTGCCAAATTTTGTCGAAATCCGTGCAGTTTTGTAAATTTTAAAATCAACCCCTATTTTACCCCCTTAGGGGATGATTTTTCAAAAACGCTGAACCGCATATTTCTTTATTTCCTATCAAAAGCATACATTTTAATTTTCACATCCCTAACTGAAGAAATACTGAGTTTCCCATACAAACTTTCATCCCATATATCACCCCCTGTAGGATTATTTTTAAGACAAAAAGTAGCCTATGTCCTTCCCCAGGATGCTATATAAAGCCTTGACAAATTTTATCGACATACGTGCAGTTTTGTAAATTTAAAAATCAACCCCTATTTTACCCCCTTAGGGGATAATTTTTCAAAAACGCTGAACCGCATATTTCTTAATTTCCTACCAATATCATAAATTTGTTATCCCTAGCTTAAGAAATACTGGGTTTCCCTTACAAACTTTCATCCCCTATATCACCCCCTGCAGTATTATTTTTGAAAAAAATAGTATCCTATGTCCTTCCCTAGGATGCTATATAAAGCCTTGACAAATTTTATCGACATCCGTGCAGTTTTGTAAATTTAAAAATCAACCCCTATTTTACACCCTTAGGGGATAATTTTTCAAAAACGCTGAACCGCATATTTCTTAATTTCCTACCAATATCATAAATTTGTTATCCCTAGCTTAAGAAATACTGGGTTTCCCTTACAAACTTTCATCCCCTATATCACCCCCTGCAGTATTATTTTTGAAAAAAATAGTATCCTATGTCCTTCCCTAGGATGCTATATACAGCCTTGCCAAATTTTGTCGAAATCCGTGCAGTTTTGTAAATTTTAAAATCAACCCCTATTTACTATATTCTACCCCCTTAGGGGATGATTTTTCAAAAACGCTGAACCGCATATTTCTTTATTTCCTATTAATTTTCACATCCCTAACTTAAGAAATACTGAGTTTCCCATACAAACTTTCATCCCCTATTTCACCCACTGTAGTATTATTTTTGAAAAAAATAGTATCCTATGTCCTTCCACAGGATGCTATATACAGCCTTCCCAAATTTTGTCGAAATCCGTGCAGTTTTGTAAATTTTAAAATCAACCCCTATTTTACTATATTTTACCCGCCTAGGGGATGATTTTTCAAAAACGCTGAACCGCATATTTCTTTATTTCTTATCAAAAGCATACATTTTAATTTTTACATCCCTAACTTAAGAAATACTGAGTTTCCCATACAAACTTTCATCCCCTATATCACCCCCCGTAGGATTATTTTTGAAACAAAAAGTAGCCTATGTCCGTCCCCAGGATACCATCTATAGCCTTGCCAAATTTTATCGAAATCGTTCAGTGGTTTAGGTGTGAAAAGGTAACAGACAGACAGACAGACAGACAGAGTTACTTTCGAATTTGTAATATTAGTATGGACTAGCTGTGCCCCGCGGTGTTACCCACGATTTATGAGATACACTAAAACGTGAATTATTTCATCGGTAAGAGATATTCACATTTTTAAAGGCAAAAAATTGCTCATGGCAAAAAGTACCATACTTATGTGTTAATCCAGGGTATAAACTATCTACATACAAAATTTCATCCAAATCTGTCCAGCCGTTTGAACGTGAAGAAGTAATAATCATACAAACACACACACACACACACTCACAAACTTTCGCCTTTATAATATTAGTGTGATAAATATAGGATAGCCGAAAGTATCTTCCTATTTTGGCTAACAAACATTTAGTGTCCCGATTTGAGAGGTTTATATGTATTGATGCCGAGGGCTTTGTGGTTAAGCAATAACAGCCGCACGGGTTGGTCCGTGGATTGGTGATCATCTCTACATACCAAGACCCCTCCGTGCCTCGGAAAGCACGTGAAGCCATTGGTCCCGGCTTTCATTCGTGGACCTTTGACAGTCGTTACGGGTCGTCCGAAGCCCGAAAGTAAAGTTAAACACATGATTGTGCTCATGATAACAAACCATTTTTACTATTCCCCCAAACCTGAAATCGCGAAAAAAAAATCAGCTACTGCCTACATTTTGACGAGTTAAGGCTTTTACAGACAGAGGCGATATCGCGTCGCGACGTGTCGCGTAGCGGTGTTGCGACGCGATAATATCGCAATATCGCTCGCGATAATAATATCGCCTCTGTCAGTAAGAGCCTTTATGCGAACATGAATGTATGGGCCAGCTGATTTTTTTTCGCGTTTTCAGGTTTGGTCCCATAGTAATAGTATATTATGCAATTAGTGAATAAAGGACGGATTTAAAGCGAGGGCCATTGATGAATCACGAGCTAGTGAAGGATTCTAACGATTGAATCACTCGCTACGCTCGTGATTCAAGTGTTAGAATCCTGAGCGACGCGAGCGATTCATGGCCCTCGATATAAATCCGTTTTATTCAAGAGTTACATACTATACTTTATACCATGACTACGAGAAAAAGAAAGATTTAAGTGAAAATATACATATAATGAAGAAAAAGTAAAGTTAAATTGGCTTTGATGTAAACCAGCCGTGATTTTTTGGGTAGCAAGCTTTCCACCTTTCCACTATATCGGCCGCCCTCTCTTTCACAAACTCAGGTGTTAACACATCTTCATCACTAGAATGCATTTTTAATCGATTAGAACAACACTAAACAAACAGAAAATTAAAGATTAAAGTAACACTAAACTTTGTGTTCGTACAACTTACAGTATTCAAAATAGCGCCAATTTACTAAGGACAGCAAAGAACACAAAACAGTTTTTATTCTAATGCTAAACTCCTTGTCGAAAATGTCGACCAATCAAATTGAATTTGGAACACATCAATATAGGATACACAATATAGGATCACACTGAACTAGATTTTAAACCAGTACCTCCAGACAAGAGAAGAAAGGATCTGGTTTGCACGAACCCTCAGACTAAACATGCTTTTTCTAATCGATTTTATTTATTTCTTGGACCTTTCTTATATAATAAGTTTAATAAATTGCTTAAGATATATAATGTAAGTTATAATAGGTGTAGTATAATTTTATCCGATTATTTAGCAAAACTAAATTACTCAGACACGGAAAAATTACTAGAAGTGCTGAAATAAAGATGCGGACTTAACTGTATTTACCAAGCCTTATAAATATTACTATAATTTTAGTTAAGTATAGATTTAAATTTAACCTGTAAGCCTAGTTCATAATAAGGTAGCGCAAAAGCTTGTTCCGGCTTAGACAGTGAAAATATATGTTAATTTAATTAATTGATTGTCATAATTGATAAGTACTGTCGTAGAAATATGGCCTGAAACACAGGTTTAAATAAACCTAGATCGGGCCAGGCACTACATTACCTTCAGAATTTGATTTTTTTGCAACTATAATTTTTATATTCGTCATACCATAGTTTTTAACCAGATTATTATAATTCTACTAACATAGGCCTAGATTAATATTTACTACTGAACCATCTATTTACACTCTTTTGTAAACATATTTTTATTTCAATATTTTTTTTTTTTTTTTTTTTTTTTTTTTTTTTTATAGGTCGAATACACAGATTACACTTACACTAGATACGGCAAGCCACGACCAAGCGTGCCCTGCATGTTCGACTGTTCGTACTAAAAAAAGTCTGTTAGCTCAGTGACGCTTAGTGATTGAAACAATTCTGTTTACTCTGAGCACATCACTAAATGGCTGGGGTGAAGTTATCGTAGGTATAAAAAAGATGACACGTTCGGTTTTCATACAATCTAATAACGTGCCGCATCTAGCATAGGTTCTTTAAATCTGTGGTCGAATACATTGGTGTGTTCCATTTTCAAACATCAAAACAGTGAGTAAAAGTGCTTTTTATTCACTGTTTTCAGTGAATAAAATAAGCTTTTTAGAGGGGGAATTAAATTTTTGAATCACTTTGATTTTTTAAGACCCCCTTTCAGTCTCTGTTGCAAAAAAAGTAAAAATATTTTAATTTTTTTTGTTATTTGCAAAATAGTTGGGTTCATCATCTAAAACTATTCTAAATTTCAAGTTGATAGCATTAGTAGTTCTTGAGATATCCAGCTGTGACAGACACACAGACAGACAGACAGACAGACAGACTGAGTGACACCATAAGGGTTCCTTTTTTACCATTTTGGTACGGAACCCTAAAAATCATAAGTCTGGAGATATGGAACATTTTGGAATTTCCTATGCTCACATTTTTAAATGTTCCATATCGCCAGACTAATGATTTTTTTCTCAATGGTGGCTCTATTTGGCAGCGCTACGACGACGTGATCATCCCCCAGTATAACGAACAATTTCAAAAGAGCGTAGACAGGCTCGATCTGAGCAAGAAAAGCTTAGCAATCAACACACCGGTAAAAACGTTGCGCTCCAAAAATTGCTATTTCGCTCCAAAAAATGCTATTTTCTAGCAAAAATTCGGGCCGTCAACGCGGCCTTGTCGGTCACACGTTGGCTGCGAACAATATTGTCGGTCAGTGCCGCCGGAGTTCGGATGGCCGGCTCGATTATACGGACCGGTAACCCGGCCGGCAAAACTATTTCTAGTTTATTGTTGAATGTTTTGGAAACAAATGATAGATGTGTTGCTAGTTATTGTGCTGAATTATCTCAGTGCAGGGTTTTGTTTCAGAGATTTGAGCTGTTTTTTATTAAATAAAAACATTCTGAGACGTGATATACTTATATTATGAATGACGTCCACGTTTTTATTTTTTTTTATTTTGACATCTGTCACCGAGATTTCTTTAAAACAAACATTACTAAAAACAAAATCAAATAAATCTCTTAGGTAGGTAATACCGAAGATATAGGATGTTTAAGCAAGACATCCGCTGCGTTCTTGGCTCACTAAGGATTTTTTTAGAGTCCATAATTATTAGAACTTAAGAAGATGGAGAATATTTATGAAGCTAACACCCTTTAGTAGACTACTTACTAAACAGCCATTATTAACCCATTTAGTTTAAAGACCATTAAAACAGGAGTTACGACAGTTAGTCACATCATCTTGCAGGCTTCCTCTGTGTGCATACGTCTTTATGATATCGTTAAGTTGTAACAAGTCGTTTACAGTGGCCAATCTTCATTCATCATGTGGCTCCTTTGAGGGCCGACGCGGGAGCATACTTTGATTGAACTTTCTCATATATTGGTCTTTCACTTCTCTAGCGTGAAACGTTTATAATACAAAAAAAAAGTCAAGTGCGTGTTGGACCACGCACAATGAAGGGTTCCGTAGTTGGGATGTTTTATCCCAAGAACAAACTTAACACTGTAGTGGAAAAACGTGGTCTCCCATACATTCCAACAGCAAATGTAAGTTGGTTGACTATTACTCTTAAACTTGAAAAGTCTACTTAGCTGTGATAGTTTTCTTTCCTTTTAATTTCGTTAAATATACTACTACCGTGATTTTTTCACCCATCCAAAACGAACCGTTTAGCTGGGGGGCGAGACACTTGACTATAACAAAAATTTGCACTTTAAAGCTTAATATTTCAGAAACGGATCCCTAAATCGAAAAATTGTTTAAACAAACCCACAATATGTAAGTAATAAAAGGAAGTTAATTTACATGTACATAATAAACACACAAAAACAGTTAAGTTGAAAAAAAAAAAAATGAGCGAATGTGATGTGTGATGTGTGTGTGTGTGTGTGTGTGTGTGATGTGTGTGTAATGTTGAGTAAATGTGGGGTGTGTGTGGGTGTGTGAGACGCAACTACACACACACACTCACCAGAGTGTGTGTGTGTAGTTGCGTATTTTATCGAGTGTGGTGGGTAATTAATGTAAGCTTCAAGGTAAACTTTCTGTTTCCTCATAGGTCCGGTAATTTTTTTGAATCGACTCGATTTTTTTTATATATCAGTTTAAAGATATTTTACATAATTTGACAGTTGAGTTTAATTTAATAACTTCGTTACCTAAACAGTGTTTGTTTACATTTTCATCACATAGTACACAGGATAGGATAAGAACAGATAGTAGAAAATGTGCAGCTAATACATTTGTATATGTAAAAAATATATATATGTCGGAGAACAAAGAGTTGATTGTTGGTTGCATACGAATAGATAATATTGATGGCTAATTAAGTCTTAATTTAATTTGATTTATTACATTTTTACATTGTGTAAAACCTAACAAATTTATTAAAAGTCACTGCATTGTATAACGTCCAATCAGAGCAGAGGGTAGACCTAGAGTGGGGTCGAGGCGCCATCTTAACGTTCGCCGGGTGGAGCGTGCAGTCTTGTAACGGTGGTTGATCGAGGTGGATCACAAGTGGTGAAGTTAGATCAGTGCCGCGAACCTGCTGCTCCTTTATAGTTAAAATTACCTACCTAATGATTCAAGTTGTAGAACTTTAATAAAATCGCGCGTGTGTGTGTGTAAATAGTGTTTTGTGCTCGCATATCCCTATGACGCCCACTAGACCCGACGTGAACACTAAAAACAATGTCGAGGAGGACGGTGTTTCTCCGACATATATATATATATGTTTAATAAAATAAAATGTACAGCAATGTTTTAATTAACTGAAATAAATACAAACATTTGAGTGGAAGTGTAAGAAGTAAACGTAAAGCGTAGTGTGCGGTAGTGCAATATAGGATTGCTGAGGGCTGTTACACATTATTAAATAAAATGTGCTAGCAATAGAAAATCAATGTCGATTTGATTTACTACAGATGTTGAATAATATCAGATGCACAGTTTGAGTAGCTTAAATATTTAATTCTTACATAGTCGAATTAGCTCAAAAAAGTAGGTACGTTTTACTGCCATAGGCTGACCACAACATAATGCTACAATGAAAAGTACTGCGTCGAAAACAAACGGAACCCTAAAAATGACTGTCGATTTAATAAACATGGAGGGAAAACGTTTCCCGCTCTCTCAATACCCTTTAACAACATTAAAACTGGTTATTTATCCACCAATTAAATGACTAGCTGACCCGACAGACGTTGTCTTGTCCAAATTTTAATAATTCATACTTACAAAATTACCATAGAAAATTCACTGTCAGTTTTCCCGAATTTTCCAATTTTCCCGGCAACTTTTCCAATTTTTCTCATCATAAGAACCTTTTCCTATCAATAATAAACACAACAAAAAAAGAATTAGAGAAATTTTTCCATCCGTTAAGTCGTGATGCGATGACCAAGGGAAATAAAGATTCATTCGTGAACAGTTTAAAATGTTTTAAATACGTCAGAGTATTGATTTCGGTGTGTAGTGGATGCACTTGACAGTCAAATTGGTTTTCAATTTATTTTATTTTTTTATTCATCAACAAATTTACATTTGTGTCGAACAGTGGTTTTAACAATAAATACACGAATAATAACAGTCATTAAAATCACATATTAGTTCAAACTACTGTTATCTTTGAGAAACTCTTCAATACTGTAATAACATTTCATCAACAACAATGACTTTAATTTTCTCTTGAATTCATTTGGATTCATAGAGTTTTTACATTGTACGGGCAATTTATTGTACAGATTTACTGATTGCACTCTTGAGGCATGTTTAACGACATTAAGCTTAGGCTGTATGAAATTAGGTAGATCCTTTCTTCGCGTTTTTATTCTGATATGTCTCTGTTCTTCTGTCTCAAACTTATGTAAATTTTTAATAAAATGGCTAAGCAGGACCACAATGTAGAGGCATGGTACTGTAAGAATGTGCAGTTTCTTAAAATGATCTCTACAAGACTCTGTTTGTTTAATGCGAAGCATAGTTCGCAAAGCTCGTTTCTGCATAACGAAAGCAACATTGACATTGTATTGGTAGCTGTTGCCCCAGAACTTTATGCTATATCTAAGTCTAGACACAAACGGAGGCCTACTAATCACACTCTTTTTATAATTTCTCTTTTGTTTTTCTTTTTGTGTTTGCATTAATTTTTGTAATTTTAGAGCCGCATTAGTACCTACTTGTTAGCTATTAAATGTTCATTTTTATAGGGAGGATCGCTGTTGTCTGAGATACAGATATTAAATTATCTAGTTCAGACACAGATGTCTTGTAAACTTATTATTATTATTAGACTCTATTAGTGCAAAATACACGAGGAGCTCGTGGCTAAGTAATAACAGCCGCACGGGTCAATCCGTCAGGTTAAGCTACGCTTGCCGGGGTTGGTCAGTGGATGGGTGACCATCTTTAAATATCGAGATTCCTCCGTGCCTAGGAAAGCACGTTAAGCCGTTGGTCCCGGCTGTTATTCGTGGATCTTTGACGGTCGTTACGGGTCGTCAGAAGCCCGAAAGTCTGACAACCAGTCTTACCAAGGGGTATCGTATTACCCAGTTACTGGGTTGTGGAGGTCAGACAGGCAGTCGCTCCATGTAAAATACTGGTATTCAGCTGCATCCGGTTAGACTGGAAGCCGACCCCAACATAGTTGGGAAAAGGCTAGGCAGATTGATTAGTGCAAAATACACCATTCTGAGGTGAGCAATGGTTAATTCATCTCTAAGACTCCTGAGAGCATAGCAAGCACTACTCATAGTGTTAGTGACCACTTCCAATTCCTTCTTCCAATTTAAAACTGCATCTATTTGTACCCCCAAAAATTTTACATTGTCCACAATATCCACTTTATTCCCTAATAAATGTACTTTGACAGTATCGTTGTTCCTCACGGTCGATTTAAATAATAAACATTGCGTCTTTTTTAGATTTAGTTTTAAATCATTCATAGTGAACCATTTCTCAAGAGCACCTAGGATAAAATTAATGATCTTTTCTAAATTTTCTAAATTGTCGCTAGCTATAATAGCGCTTGTGTCATCGGCAAAAACTACAAGTTTAGTATCATCTGAAATACTTTTCATGTAAGCTATCAGATCATTTATAAATATTATAAAGAAGACAGGGCTTAGAACTGATCCTTGTGGTACGCCTTTATTTATTATAACTATGTCTGATTTATGTAGTTTTTCATGTCCATCTTCTTGAACTGTTTTAATTTCCACATACTGTGTTCTATTATGTAAATAGGATCTGAATAAATTCAACACATTTCCCCTAATGCCATAGAAATCTAACTTATCAAGAAGAATACAATGTTCCACTGTATCGAACGCAGAACTTAGGTCAAGGAAAAGTCCTGCTACTTTTAGTTTAGCATTCAACTTACCCACCACATCATCAATCAACATGTCAATAGCATCTATTGTTCCTACATTATTTTGATAACCAAATTGTTGGTCAGTTATAATTTTGTGTTTATTCAAATGACAAACAAGCCTCACTTTCATAATTTTTTCAAATATTTTAGAACATACCGGCAACAAAGAGATAGGCCTATAATTCCCTGGGTCTGTTTTAGAGCCCTTCTTATGTATAGGTAGTACTTTAGCTAATTTAAATTGCTCAGGAAAAACACCTTTATTTACATATTCATTTATTGAATCGGCCAAAGGGCTAGCTAATACATCAATGTTTTCTTTTATGATAGTCATAGGAATTTCATCATGGCCAAAAGACTTTTTACTATCCATAATCTTCACTAGTTTGAAAACTTCCATAGGTGTAACAGGTTCGAAGACCATATCCTCCTCTACTCTTATCCCATGATTTTGAAGATACTCTTTTGCTGTGTTAATGTCACTCATGATAAAATTCGAATTATTACTGAACTTGTCCAATAGAATATTAGCAGCTTCTGAGGGATTATGAACCATCTTATTATCATCCATAAGGATAAAATTGTCACTTACATATTTTTTAGGATTCCTCTTACTATTTATAATTTTCCAAATAACTTTACCAGAATTCTGAGCTAGATTTATTTCCGTTCTTACTACTAGTCGTTTCGCATGTCGTACTACTTTCCTATATGACCTAAAATAATGACTACGATATTTTAGTATTGAATCGTCACAATTATCTTTGTCAATAAAATTCAGAAATCGTTTCATTTTACTAGCAACTCTTATCCCCGTAGTTAACCATTTAGATTTGTTGGTGTTTTTTATATTTATTTTTATTTTCTTTTTATTAAATGTGTTAGAATGTAGTTCACTGAGTTTGTCAATAAATGTACTTGCGCACCAGTCTTCTTGTGACAACTTTTGCCTAAAACAAGACTTGTTCCCTTCATTATATAATCTTCTTTCAATGTGCATACAATTTTGCTGTTCCCTATAAGCCACTTTTTCCAGTGATAATGTGCAAAAAAGGCCCGCATGCCCATCAGATAGACCATTGTGGTCTGTGTCTACACTTTTAATAATTGTCTCATCAATATTAGTCAACATATTATCTATACATGAACTTGAATTATTGCGTCGAAATGTATCTGAGTAAATTAAATGTCGAAAGTTGTAACATGTCAGAAGTGATAGAAAAGAATGTCGTCTTGAGTCATTGTTTGATAAATTAATATTAAAATCACCACAAATTATACACCGTTTATTGGTGAAATGTTGTAACAGCTGTTCAAGTCTCTGCAAAAAAACTGTCTATATTACTATTCTCAGGAATTCTGTAGCAACAAATAATGTAAGTATCTGTCTCCAAATCCTTTACACCACAAACCTCAAAACAGTTAATTTTATAAAGTTATTTACATATTTGTAGGTCTTCAACTTTCTTGTCATTTAATGTCAAGATCAAAGTACCTCCACGTTTTTTATTTAATCTAGTGTTATAGGAACTCATTTTATAATTAATTAAACTAAACTGGGCTGCTAATGATTGATTTAAAAAATGTTCACTTATACAGATAAAATCAATTTCTTTATTCAAATCTCACAAATATATTTCAAGGTCATCCTTCTTGCTGTTTACTCCACATACATTTTGATGGTAGATAGTCAATATTTTATATATATTGCTTGCACAGTTCTCCCGAGATAATACAGTTTGTTTATTATATGAATGACTACTCACGAAAAAAATTCAATAAATTACCTTGTTCAGAAACATTTACCAAATTTGTTCGTTCAATAGTGGTGGTACTAAGTAGATCAATGTATACACCACTAATTTTTAATTAGTACAAATACTTAAAGGGCTTATTAGAGGAGGTCTTGTATATATGTAAAGTCTCAATAAATAATATTCATAAACAGCAAAGTTATTGGCGTTTGTTTATATCCCAAAATGTCACTCAATTTATGGAAATATTGTACAGGCTATTCATAGTTGTATTCATTCTCTCGCTCTAGCATTCGCGTGCTCTCGCTCGAACTTGCCCCGCCTCCAACAGCTGTTATCGTATCATAATCATGAATTTACCAATTATGACAAATTTTTGTGGACAATTTTGGTTTTTCGTTTTTTTACTTTTGACTACACAAATATGATCAGTAACGGTTACGGATAGAGCCCCATTTTTTTTTGTACTAATTAAAAAATAGCGGTGTATATTATCTAAAATAGTCTTGTAAATATTTTTAATTCCATTTATATTAATTTTACCTGTTTTATTTGAGAACATGTCGAACGTGAGATTTTGGTTTGAATCAAAAAAATAAGCATAATTATTGTTTTGCAATTCCAGACTTAATAGGTTATTAAATATTTCAATTTTGTAATTATGAATAAGAGCCCCGCAAATGTATGTGGGAGTACATAATATTACATTTGTATGGGCTACATGTGCTAAAGATATCCTAATTGTATTCACCAACCCAATGTAGTCATTTGTGCCCTTAACATCTTCTCCTCCTAACATGATAACACAGTAGTCGTTCATGTTGTACTCCAATAATTTGTTGTCAATATCCTGCAGTAATCGTTGTATACTACAATTTGGCAAAAAATAGCGACAGTAATGAAATTGATGGGCAAATGTGTGTTCTACAGCTTGCAAAGTGCCATACGAGTTAGTGTTGGTCAGGATGCATAATTTGGTCTTCGTCCGTTTGGGTGTTTCTATACAAGTCATACTGTCGTATTGAGATGAGGAATCACTATCATTTTTGGCTTGCTTCCAGGCATTTATTTGCTTATTAAGACATATTATCTCGCTTTTCGCTTGTAACAGTTGTTGGGCTAAATCTGCCATTTGTTTTTCCAATTAGGAATGACAGGCAAAGAAATCAGATGTGTTAGGCACCTACTTCATTCCTGCTTCATTTTTGAAGCACTAGGTCATACTTAAGTGGGATTAAAATAATGTAATTAAACAGATACTTGGCGATCTAATTGATAACTAGCTTTTACCAGCGGCTTCGCCCGCGTGGATGTGTTCCCGTGAATATCCCACAGGAACATGATACCGGGAATTCCTTCCTTATTCCTTGTCTACATTATAAAGGGAACCTCTGTGCAAAATTTCAGTTTTCTAGGTCCAAGGGCCAAGGGTCAAGGGGGGTTTGGGCTGGGCGTTGATGAGTCAGTCAATCAGTCAGTCAGTCAGTCAGTCAGGACTTCTCTTTTTATTTATATAGATATATATCCCATTATGCAAAGAAGTTTCAAGATGTTACATTTGACGTTTTGTTATTCTAACCCATGTCAGTCTAAACTTTCCACACATATGATTGTCTTCAGCTTACCTCACATATTGCAATTTGCATAAACCTTACAAGACGGTGCCTGCATAGGAAATGAGAGATCGTCACATCTGAAGCCAGCTTTCAAGATACAAATGCTTTGACTTTGACTCAACCCTATTGTTACCAAAAACTGGCCAAGTGAGTGTCGGACCACGCAGAATGAAGGGTTCCGTAGTTCGTATGAATATATCCCAATAACAAACTTAACAATGTAGTGGAAAACATGTTCTCCCGTACATGCAAATGTATGTTTGTATAATAATTAGGAAACTATTTTCAATTTTTTTTAACATTTTAGGCTCAGTAGATATTAAGGTCAATTTTCATATGTTTCCTTAAGTAACTTTAAAACTATATATTTTGAAATTATTAAAAATAATACACTCGAGACCCTCACACTAATCCCTTTCATTTGTTATGTCACAGATACCTATGGCGTGCAAAACATTTTTTTTAATTTTCTTGTTTTACAAAAGCGACTCCCATATTTAAAATCATTTATTTACGTAAAATGTCCGTGTTTGGGTCACAAAACTTGATATGTGTACCAAATTTCAACTTAATAGGTCAATTAGGTTGGGAGCAAATTCGTTGTGTCTGACCGACGATGGACAGACAGACACACGAGTAATCCTACAAGAGTTCGTATTTTCATTCGGTCAGAACTATTGATTACCCAAAAAAACAGAAACTTTTAATGGTACAGAAAAACAGACACGACAAAAATTCCACTAACCAACACTTTTTTTTTTAATATTAGGTCTTTACCTATGAAATTGCCGTTCTGCAGTACTGGCCATTTCAAATCAAAATAATTTTTGTTTGGCTAAGAATTCTAATTTCAAATTAATTTTATTTTAAAAACATGGATTTTTTTTTCCAAAAGTAGTCATTTGTTTATTGATTAGTGTTACATTTTCATCGCATTTCAATCTTTTTCGTCATCATGGATACGTTAAAATTCGAGTAATTATGGAATATGAGTACCGTCGTGGCAGCAACGCGGCACAAGCGGCACGCAACATCAACGACGTTTACGGAGCTAACACTACAAACCAACGCACCACCTGTTATTGGTTTGCTCGCTTCCGTTCTGGAAATTTCGACCTGAAAAATGAACCTTGCGGTCGTCCGAAGACTTTGGTCGACAATTACGAATTAAAGGCGATTGTGGAAGCTGATGATACACAATCTACGGCTGAATTAGCAGCAGCTTTCGACGTTAGCGTCAAAACAATATTGGTCCATTTGCGTCAAATTGGCAAGGTAAAAAAGCTTGACAAATGGGTGCCCCACGAACTCAATGATCGCCAGCGCGAAGTACGCGTCGGGACGTGCCTTGCACTACTCAACAGACACACAAATGAAGGAATTTTGAACCGCATTGTTACCTGCGATGAAAAATGGATTCTGTTTGATAACCGCAAGCGCTCAGCAAGTTGGTTGGATCCTGGTTCAGCACCTAAACAATGCCCTAAACGAAAACTTACCCCTAGAAATGTGATGGTCACTGTTTGGTGGTCTAGCGCCGGTGTGATTCATCACAGCTTCTTACCAAACGGGGTGAGCATTACTGCAGATGTGTACTGTGAAGAACTGAACACAATGATGGAGAAGCTGGCACATCTCCTACCAGCATTGGTCAATCGCTCGTCTCCGCTGCTCCTGCACGACAACGCGCGACCTCATACTGCACAGCAGACGGTCTCCAAGTTGCAAGAACTGGGGTTGGAAGCTCTCCGTCATCCGCCCTACTCACCAGACCTTGCGCCTACAGACTACTACTTTTTCCAGAATTTGGATAACTTCTTGGCGGGAAAAAAATTCAATACCCGAGAGGCAGTACAAAATGCCTTTGAAGAATTTGTTGCCTCCCGACCAGCTGATTTCTTTAAGAAGGGCATCAATAAACTGCCACTGCGTTGGCAAAGATGCATTGATTGCATGGGTGATTACTTCGATTAATACAAATAAAAAATACATGAAAAAAATTCGTTTAAATTTTTTCATACAAAACGGCAATTTCATAGGTAAAGACCTATTAAAACAGGCGCCTATCAAAGAGGGCCAGCCCTAGCGTGATCGCGATGAAAAGGGAATAAAATTCGATCGTTTGTTGCATTTTCAATGTTATTGGTGTTCGCCTGATGTTGACTGAGCCTGTTTGAGCTTGTGTTGTGGACGAGTTTATTTATAAACTAACTTTATGCATACACAGTATTAGCGAGAACTAAGGACCAGCAGACACCGTACTTTTAGTAGGGCGATAGACGACGAACCGGACGCAGAGTCGCCGAAACGCGATGCCGCAATGCAGTCGCCTAGTCGCTGTCGCATAAAGTACCTGTCTGCTATGGCCCCTAAAGTGTATCAAAACCTAGACAGAGAACATTTCATAACAATACCTACAAATATTATAAAGAGGTAAAAGTGAGTTTGTATCTTCGGAACTATCTCATCTGATTCCGAAAATAGATATTCCGAGAGAACCTACAGCATTGCTGAGTGTCATTACACCAAATATTGTAAAGGCGAAAGTTTGTGAGTGTGTGTGTTTTTGTATGTTTGTTACTTCACGCTCCAACGGCTGGTCCGATTTGAAATTCGATATGTAGTTAGCTTATACCCTGGATTAACACATAGGCTACTTTTTATTGCAATCTACGCGGGTGAAACCGCCGAATATATTTTACAAGAATATTATATATTTTATAAAACAAGAAATTTCACGCGGGCAGAAGCTAGTCTAAAAATACGTAAATAGGGAAATCATAAATAACTAAAGAGTTGTCGGACTTACTGATAGGCGACAAAATTCACTAATTTTACTTTATAATAATATATTATAATGGAAATAACATACACGGACTACAATAAGCTTAAAAATAAAACAAGATCCACTATCAATGTCCTTGATACATTTTCAGCCACTTGAGATTAAGATTTTGTTTTCATCGAGTGCTGTGTGTATTAAATAGTTTTTTCCGTTAACTGAACGTCACTGGGTCAATATTTGGTTTACCTGTTATCGTTATCAAAGTGATAGCGGGGTACAGTCGTGGAGAATGGTGGTTTTATACTTAGGCAATTTATTTGTTGAGTTATATAGATTTTTGATGTATTTATGTATAGAACACGTTGGAGAAAATAGTTTCAGGTTTTGAAGACTAGTTTAGGCGTCCATACTGCTTTACTTTACAACATCAATATTACTAAAAGTTATATCCATAACATATCATCGCGCCAGGAAAATACATAATTATTTCCCGGGTAACACGCACGTGCAATGTTATACTAAAATAAATAATAATAACAAAGTATAAAAAACCGGTCAAGTGCGAGTCGGACTCGCGCACTAAGGGTTCCGTACCATATTATATGTTTAACAATCGCAAAGATAACTTTTTACTTATTTTATAATGATACTGTGAATTACAAGGTTCTTTTTTGCAGTTGCAGAAAATCACCCATGTTTAAACAAAATACCTTATGAATCGCCGTTTTCAGTATTGTTGATTAAATACAGTATTCATGGTACTTACATGGTATAAAGAAGTTTCAAATTCCTAATTTGTTGAATTGTTGCGCTAGAGCTCGTACAAAAATGGTCTAAAATTTACAACTTTTACGGCCCCCTATTTCTTAATTTTAAAAGATTAAAAAAAATATGTTTGTACTCTACTCAATGAGTTCTAGACGATGACACCCCACATAACACATAATCAGCCTATAATGTTCCCACTGCTGGGACACAGGCCTCCTCTCGGTGAGAGGGAGTGGGCCGTAATCCACCACGCGGGCCCAGTGCGGGTTGGTAGATGTCACATGTCTTCGAATTTTTGAACCAAAAATTCGAAACCGAGGAAACCCTCACAATGTTTTCCTTCACAGTTTTGAGATCAGCGGTGATGAAATAATGACATGACACCCACATGCTAGATTAAAATTTTTATTTTTTTTTTCAAAATGAAAAGTTTATTTGTATGGGGACCGACCCCTTAAATTTTTAACTTTGCTTTATTTTTATTATTTGTTGTTATAGCCGTAATAGACAGCGGAGGCTTAGTAAGTTTGTACTGGGCTGTACGTGGTTGTCTGATTTCATGGATTTTAATTTTCTTGCGCGGAATCCTAATTATTTTTCTAAAATAAAAATAGCCTAAGTTACTCCTTAAAACATCAGCTATAGGTATGCCGTCAAAATCGGTGAAAATTCGCTTGGCAAGTTTGCTAACTTGACTCAAAGTACCATTTTTTTAATCGGACTGCGCTTTAAAATTCTTCTATACAAACTTTAACATCTTCTATACAAACTGTATCTCTGTTTTCACGAACACAGATACCTAAAGAATTTCAAAAATCGTCTTGTATGTTTCCATAAATTGACTCAAACATTATTTACACCAATTTTAGAGTTAATCAAGCCACCAATAAAATCCTCCGCTATAAAATTAACTTTTCACCCCTTAGGGGTAGATTTTTGGAAAACCCTAATACACGTTAGTCTTAATTTTTGGTCTCAAGTATAAAAACTGAGTTTTGAGTTAATCGGACCGCGTGTTAAAGTTCCTCCATACAAACTTTGACACCCCCAATCCCTCCTTAGGGGGTAGTTTAGGAAAACTAAAAATGATAAACTTTATAATTTACTTAGATGAATATTCGTGCTAAGTTTCAAGTCTATTAACTCAAGGGATAGGATTTTTCATACAAACTTTCATCCCCTGTTTTACCCCCTTAGGGATGGAATTTCCAAAAATCCTTCCTTAGTGGATGTTTACACTATATAAGGTATCTATGTGCAAAATTTCAAGTCTCTAGGTCCATTGGTTTGGGCTGTGCGTTGGTATATTAGTCAGTGACTCAGTCAGGACTTTGATTTTTATTTATATATAGATTTACCATGTTATTTTAAGACCACAGATTTCTTATAGGTTTTCCTGTAATCTACAGGTATAGCACTAATTTCTGTATTTTTTTCAAAATTTTAGGCTCAGTAGTTTCGGAGATAAGGTGGGGGAATGGTCAATTTTCGTCTATTTTCTTAAATAACTTTGAAACAATAAATTTTAAAATTATAAAAAAATATATATTTGAGACCCTCATAGTAAGCCCTTTCATTTGATATGTCACTCGGTACAGTTTACAAAACTTTTTTTTTAAATTTTCTTATTTTCCCCCTAAAAGTGACTCTCATATTCAAAATTCATATATTTACTTTAGCTGTACGTGTTTGGGTCACAGAAATCCATATGTGTACCAAATTTTAACTTAATCGGTCCATTAGATTCGGAGCAAATTGGCTGTGACAGACGGACAGACGGACAGACAGACAGACAGACAGACAGACACACGAGTGATCCTATAAGGGTTCCGTTTTTTCCTTTTGAGGTACGGAACCCTAAAAAGCAATGAAAAAATTGTTTTCGCCTGCTTTTCCGCGAACCTCGTGATAATAGATTCTAATAAACAATAATACGATCCAATATGATCGATATGATATGATGTTTTTCCAATATGATCACAATAATACGAGCATTCAAATGTTGAGAATTGATGTTTATTGAGCTAACACTTTTGTTGCCGACAGTACCAAGTAAATGCGTTTTTACCTTATCTGACTAAAATCTCGCAGTCGGCTACACCATTGTGTTCGCGTTGTACAAAACTCACAAAAAAAAAATGAAATCCATATACATTGTCGGCATAATCATACTTATGGGCGAAACAGAGTGTTTCATTGAAGACACCACGAGCATTAAAATTTTGGAGGAACAAAGGACACTCTTAAGAAAATTGCAAAATTTCCAGGACCCGAAAGATGAGAAACCCTTGACGTGGAACGAGATGCTCGCAGACGTATTAGTGAACAGAATAAAGATATTCTCATTCCACAAAGTGAATGACAACGAAATATTCAAAGAAGATAGTAAGCCGTCAAAGACCAGAAATATTATAGTGTCGTGTTTCAGTCAAGTGATGTTGTTTTACAAGAACTGTATTTACGATAGATGGGCGACGAAATTTGAGGAGCCGGATTTCGTGATCGATGAAACAACAACCGAGGATAACACTGGAGTTATAAACTCTGAGTGGGATAGTTTAAATGATGATGTAGAAATCATAGAACCGAAGTATCATGGCAAACAGATGGTTGCAGAAGCAGAAGAAGATGAAGACGGAGCTATATTGAAGTGTCCTCCAGGAGCTGTGAAAGATGAAAAAGGGAATTGTGTTAATTCCCCGTTGATCATTTCAGTGCCAAGTCAGTGTCCGATTGGATATAGGCGTGATCGACTAGGCAACTGTAGAGTGATCTTTTTGTTTTAAGAATGAAATCTCTGTCAAAATTTTGATTTGTGCTTCTTAAGAATCAAAGAGTAAGTAAAGCATATGTGATACTCGTGTATAATATAACATTAGTTTTTAGTCAGACAAATATTTGTCGACACTGACGACAATGCTAGTGCGTATATAGCGATAGGGGTTTTTATTTAAACGTCAACATTTTTAACTTATCATCTACAAACAATTGAATCATTTGAATTAATTAACGTTACACACATAAAATCACAATTGATTGCAATGGGTTTCATTTTGAAGTTCATTCACGTTCATTGCGTTAACATTATTGAGCAGACGAATTTTTAAAACTTTTGATATCCTTCAAAAGTCTCGGAAAGTGTATTACGCAATTAGGGTGCAGGTCAGTCCTCCTTAAAAATTACTAGGCATTTCATATTCTATAGTAAGACCGGTTTAATTATTTTTAGGAACGCTGTAACGTCTTCTTTATAAATAGTATTTTTATTTTGATGAAAAACAATTATTTTTATATTATATTATATTGTAACGTTCAAAAACTTATTGTTTTACTTCTGGTGGTAAACACAAATAGTCCCTTTCCTGGCTCATAAACTAACTTTACACAATAAATCAATAATATTTTTTTTTTACATATTAGCCTATAATTATCCCACTGATGATTCTAGGTCTCTTTGCCTGCACCACTTCGAATACGCACTTTAGGGCCCTCGCCCACGGCGACTTTTTGTAGCGATGCTGTCGCGCGTTTACGAAATGCGCGACTGCATCGCTACTAACGCGCGTTAGTTGCATTTGCAACGCGCTACAGAAGCGATGCCAACGCGCTACTAACGCGCTACAGTATCGCGACTGTATCGATGCAAACGCGCGACATCGGGGAGAGAACAGAGGGAGGGTGGCGCGTGAGTGGAGAACCGAGCTTTCGTTGCCTACGCTTCGGCTTCTTACGTAAAAGCAGCACCAAAGACAACGTGAGTAATGTTGCCTCAACGGAGTCTATCTTGCAACTGTAGCGATCGCAGGTATTTTTGTGCCGTTACTGAATCGCGTTTGCGTCGCGACAGAAGCGCGCCAGTATCGCGTTTGCATCGCGACTGAATCTGGGCCCGTGGGCGAGGGCACACAGCTAGCGACCGCTTCGCGACTGTATCGATGCGGACGCGCGACAGCATCGCTACTGCATCGCTACAAAAAGTCGCCGTGGGCGAGGGCCCTTATATTCTACTTTCTTAAGGCATCACATTTTTAGTCAGATGAGCCTGCTCATGTAAAAATGTGAGCAAAGCAAAATTTCAAAATGCATTTCTCCAGACTAATGATTTTTTTCTCAATGTTGGCGCTAGTTGGCAGCACTACTCGCCTTAAGAAAGTAAAATATATTCGAGATGGCGCAGGCAAAGACACCTAGAATCACCAGTGGGAAATTATAGGCTAATATATAAAACAAATATTATTGACTATTGTGTAGGAGGAGCTTGTGGCTAAGTATTAACAGCAGCACGGGTCGATCCGTCAGGTTAAGCTACGCTTGCCGGGGTTGGTCAGTGGATGGGTGACCATCTTTACATACCGAGATTCCTCGGTGCCTCGGAAAGCACGTTAAGCCGTTGGTCCCGGCTGTTATTCGTGGATCTTTGACAGTCGTTACGGGTCGTCAGGAGCCCGAAAGTCTGACAACCAGTCTTACCAAGGGGTATCGTATTACCCAGTAACTGGGTTGTGGAGGTCAGATAGGCAGTCGCTCCATGTAAAATACTGGTATTCAGCTGCATCCGGTTAGACTGGAAGCCGACCCCAACATAGTTGGGAAAAGGCTAGGCAGATTGATTGACTATTATGTAAAGTTAGTTTACCTGACCTGACCTATCAGGACCGAACCTAGGAGGTTTAGTGTTGATTTTGTTGATGCAAAACATTCTACCTCATCTGACTAAAAATGTGAACTTATGAAATTTGAAAATGCTCCATATCTCCAGACTTATGATTTTTGTCTCAATGGTGGCGGTAGTTGGCATTACTGCTCGCCTTAAATATATATTGCGGGTACATACATGGTGATTCTAACCAGCAAGGCAGTAACTAAATCACAAAGCAGTAATTAAACTTTTGGCATACAATCCTACTCCCAGCCTAAAAACAACCAAACAATTGACAAAAGATTATCTCAAACCACCAATAAAAGTCAAGATTATCGAAATTACGAAAGAACAGGAACCAGATACGATCGTTCACCAAACAAGTCTTTTAAATCGGACAGACAATCGAGCGAGTCAATTTCACGGTATAGCGAGCCTCAAAAGAAGGCCGGATATAGGTCCGTGCCTGGTTACAAACGGACGTTTGAAAGAACCCTCGATCGCCACAAATTGACTGCTACCTGAGTAGGGTTGTGCACTGTTTACTGTTTGAGGGAAATATTAGGTTCTTCCGACCTAGGTTTCAATTTGAAGTAAATATTCGTAGCTGTCGGTCGTGTCGGTCCGCTAGGTGGGATGCTTACCTGTATAATGTCACCTGGTGACACTACATCGATTGGTTTATATTGCATATGCCAACCGAGGAATGGAAATAAAAGTTCTTTGGTATACCGTAAAGAACCAAGTAGGAATGAGAAATACAGCAGATTCTTTAATTTTATTTTAAAAAAACTGATATAGTTAAACAGATCAGATCAGATCAGATCAGATCAATCAGATACGGATAGGTACTTATTTTACAATTTGCCCGAATGTTTTACAACAGACTAAATTAATTTCTGGTCTATAAAAATCCCGAATTTCATTTTGACAACCTTGTTTCATACGTTCGAGTGTTGTACAGTCCATCAATTAATGATTCAAGCGAAGTTTTCGATTCACTGATTTCAATAAATAATGTTTTAGGAGCTAATTCGTGATATTTCACACACACACCCTCACACACACATACACACACACCCCACACTCACAAACTTTCGCCTTTATAATGTTAGTGTGATTTTCTCTCTTGTATACTGCGCCACTCTTGACATCGTCGTCTGTTGCAACCAATGTAATGTAACCTATGTATTTAATTTATGTGAGAATGCTGGTATCCATAACACAAGTTAAATCTTTCTTTGGATACCAGAGTTCATACAGACTGCTTATAACACTAGTGGTTATATAATTGTATACTCATTGTGTTGTTTGTGTTTGATTGTTCAACCATTTTTGTTTAAAAAAATCTTATTTATTTATTTTATTTAAGAAATGAGACATATCATTTAACAAAACTTTATTTGTTAACCACCTACAACAACAATATTCTATTCTATTCATTTCTAAAAAAAATCCAAACGTCAAACCTCAAACCAAACCAAACCAAACCTTCAAACCAAACCTTTCCAAACGTCATGTTCATTCAATATTTTGACAGTATGTAGTGGAAGGGATAATAAGGTGCAAATAGAATTAACAACATATTCATTCATAGACTGTACTTACCAACTAAAATTAATTAAAATTAGATTACTTTTTATTTCACAAAGTCCTATTAAAATTCAACACCTGTGCCAGCCTCCCTTAGCACAAATCTTGAAGGTTAAGAAAACACGAACATTACATTTTTAACTCTCATTTTATTTTTACTTGTAATCTTTAGCGTTTAAAAGCAAATTTTGTCATTGTTACGTGCTGAAACTTATAAATTGACGTACGAGTAGGGTAACCATTCTGAAAAAAATAAATAAAAAAAACAGGATAAACCTACCATCGGAAAATTTATTATTCGCTAACTTTTATTTAAGGCGAGTAGGTATAGCTGCTAACCGGCAGCGCCACACATTTTTAGTCAGATAAGGTAGATTTTTTAGTAAAAATTTACTATGCTCACATTTTTAATCAGGTACATTTCAGTACTTAACACCATCCCCCGGACATTAATAGTATTTTTTTGTTTTTTTCTTTTAAATGTATTATTTATAATATTATCAATTTCTCAATTTTAATTTTAATTTTTACTGAACTATGTACTTATGACTTAATAATAATTATACCCAAATGTTTGCATGTCGCATTATTGTGACTAAGTGTTATGGATCTGTATAATTATTAATTTTAAGACCGAAATTTGTACCAACACTTAAAGCGAATAAATTGATTTGATTTTGATTTGATTTTGATTTTTCTTTTATACAAAAAATGTTACCTCATCTGACTAAAAATGTAAAAGTAAAAGTAAAAAAAGTAAAGTAAAAAAGTTTATTGATTTCTGTAAGTACGTTTCAAAAAATTTACATACTAAATTTTTACAAAAAATTCACATACTAAACATTGTTTCAAAAAATTTACATACTAAACACTGGATCCCGCACTAGGATATCCTGTGTCGCAGGATGTGAGCATAGGAAATTTCAAAATGTTCCATATCTCCAGACTTATTAATTTTCTTTTTCACAATGGTGGCGCTGTTAGCAGTTACGCTGGCCTTAAATACTTCATTCGCATTTGTTTTAAGTAGGATGCGCAGTGGTAGCCCGCGAAATTCATTTCTTTGGGTTTTTTGCAATTTGCAGGTCCGTGTCAGGTTGTATCTTGATCAAAATATGATACGCGGCACTAAAACATATGTATTTATGAACAATCAAATTGCAAAAAAACCCAAAAAAAAATTAATTTCGCGGGCTCAAACTGCGCATCCTCCTTAAATTAAAATATGGACATAGGTAGTAATGCTAAATTGTCCTGGTTTATTACAAACATTATAGTTACCCTACGCTCAGGTAGTGAGGGGACAATTTAGTAAAATCGTAAGTGCGCCATCTGGTAGCGATGCTCCGAACCAAACCAATTAACAGGCAATAAATTAAAGTGATACTTTTTAAATATCGAACTTCAGTTTATATTGTTTACATTTGATATGTTTAATCGATTAGTATTAGGGCCTGTTCACCACTTATGATTAAGTTCTTATTAACTTACTTGGCAGGTAATTTCATACAAATTCTGTTCCATTTTTGAATTTATTCGGTGAGAGTGGCTCTATTCGGACATCGTGAAATAGGCCCTTACAGTTTTAGTCTGAAATAATTAAATCATTGATAACTTTTAATTTAATAAAATCAATCTGTGGCTTTATAGACAATTGGCTGATTTTTTTTTAAATGCCAGTATGTTCCATTTCCCTAAACCGGAAGCATTTACCAACCACCTACATAGTACCTAAACTCTGCATAAAAATGCACTTTCCTTTATTTTACAATACAAAACAGTTTGCCTTTTAATTTTAAATGCACGCCATATTTTGCAACGTAAATAAACTTTTGCACCTCCCAGAAAATCAGAAAATCCACCCGTGATTTAAAAACAACATAAATTCTGGCGGCAAAATCAATTTTGTTGAAATTCCTCCTTACTTTATGCATAACGGGGGAGAGCAGGCAAAGTTGCAGTAACAAATTGCAGACATCAGTCGTGTGTCGCGTTCAGTAATTAGTCAAAACTACTCCAACTTTTAATGAGAGCAAGAGTGAGGAGAGTGGGGGTAAACTTTCCGTTTATTGCGACTTTTTTTTGTTCAAGAGGCGGACGGAAAAGTTAATGCTAGGAAATTGTACGGGGGATTGTATGTCACTGTATAGCGATCCATACATACATGACTGTGTGTGTGTTTGTCAGTGATAATGTAACGAAAGGTTCTGCATCATCACTGTCCTGCCCTTATCGCAATTTATTTGGGGTCAGCACATTATGTCTTTTTCTTCCACACTTCTCTATTAGTCGTCATCTCGGTAGTCACTCCCTTTCTAGCTAAATCACCTTTCACACAGTCCATCCATCGTTTCTTTGTTCTTCCCTTAGAACTCTTATAGCCATCCACATTCAAAACTAGCTCACGACATTTTGATTCACATTTTGACATTAAAATATTAATCAATACCGCTGATCGTTTGAGCGTCATAATATTATGATAATGATGCACCAATCTATACCACTTATAATGATTGATTCCTCACTCACTCACACTTCGTCTCTCAACATGACTCAACAACTTCTGCAGAATTATAGTTAGGTATTTCTTTTTGTTATTACTTTTTATTTTATTTGTGTTAAACACATTGTTTAATTCTTATTCAGTTTTTTATTTTTGTTATGCATATTGTTTAACATAGACTCTTGCACGGTATCTCTGTAAAGCTTTCTAGCTGTGGCAGGGGGCCTGGTGACCTTACTCCTACTTACCTTTTTGGTTTTACACTTTCTACACAATGTATATTGTTAAGAAATAAATTACTTATGACTTAACACAGGTTTTTCCCAAAAACCTATATCGGGCACCAGTCTCTCACAAAGGTGGAATACAGCTGACACATTTTTTTTTTGTACACATTTACAATAAGTCTGTTTGTGAAGAGAGAATAAAAGTCATTTGATTTGATTTGATTCCAAACACAAGTACTAGAACTACCACATCAGTGCACGCCACTAATTCCCAATAATCTTCGATCATTCAATTAACAGAACATTAGCTCCGAAACAATTAGATGTCCCGCAATCCAAACTGAACTTTTGTTTTCCAGCTACACGCGAAACTGTGACACTGTGTCGCTTTTATCTTCATTATTTAACTGCAGCGTCAGCACAGTATCTTCCGTGTAACAGTTCGAAATTTGTGTAAAGTTACGCGTTGCAAACTTAGCGAAACGCAGGTGCTAATTACGACTTTACTAACGACCAATGACACTTGAGCCTTTCCTCCCCTCTTGATCCTGACATAGCCAACTGGATAGGCGACAATGTTTAGCTAATCAGAGGTCTAGTTAAACTGGTGAATGTGCTCAGTTGTAATATTATCGAGCACGTATAAATTAACAGGATTGCCCATAGGACCTGGTTATTAGCGTTTGTTATTTGCTAATCCTGGATTTGAAACGCTTGCAGATATTGTATGACAATGGACTTATTAGTTCACATGACGTAGATATCTAATCTGCCTAGCTACTTGAACTGTGTAGCTACTACACAATATAAATAGATTGGCGCAATGAATAGACAAGGCTCGCAGTGGAGATCCGTAGGCATTAGTACATTTTGATACAAGTGGAGAACGTTTGTTATTGCATTCGAGGCGGAATTAACACCCGAGCCGTAGGCGAGGTTGTTTTTGAGCCGAGAACTGCAATAATAAATGTCCACGTGTATCAAACGACGATTTTCAATACACTTTTGAAGAAATAAAATAAAATAACGGAAAATATTTTTCTCATGAATTATTAAGAAACTATGATTTAATTTTTTTTTTTGTTCCGCGCTTTGCTTTCGCCAGGTTGAAGGAGAAGCAAAAGTATAAAGCCGATAAACAGCCTAATATGAAAAATAGAAAATTCAAATATTTATGAGTTTAGAACACAAATAAATGTTAATTTGTTCATAAACGTTTTTTTTATTGTAATAATCATAGTTTTTGATGATATTCTATTTGTAAACATTATTTAAATATTCAAAAAATATTAACGCCGCCCGTAAAGACGCATATCTCTTTGCCGAGATTAAAAAAACCTTCACCTCCGAATTTCGAATAGTGTTGTGAATAGAGGCATTGAACCAAATTGGACTAAGTATAGGTACAAGTTATCTGTGGCAATTTTTATTCCCGCACACGTGTTGGAAAATGAAAAATGAAATACATTGCATTGTGAACCTAATTGTAGTGCGATATGAACCAGTTTTCGAGGAAGTATATTGAAAAATAATATGCAGACCGCATTCTGACTTCTGATATGTGTTGTAGTGATCCCAGGCTTCAATATGACTGATGTTGCTAGTGACCCCCCACCCTTGTTAACATTGTTAGTATATTGAAGTATACTAACAAGTAAAGCTCCATTTACACAGTACAAGTTTATTGCATGTGGCATACAATAAAATTGAAGGGCAATTAACTGGCGCCGCCGCCGTCTAAACAACACATACAATATTGTTGCACGATACGGGCAAGTTAGTTGTCGTTCAAAACTAGTATAGGTGTAAACAGTACGTACTTACAATAAAACTGCATTGTACGGTCTGCAACAGAAGTCGGTTAACACTGCAAATTTTTGACATCATCTAAATTAACACAAAATGGTACGATAATTCGCTTTTTAGCATTTCAGTTATTAGATAACAGTTAGTCTTTAAAATTTACATCTGTTCCGATTTTAATTAAGTATTTTTCTCAATAATTAAGATTTAGAAAACAAAAGTATTAATCGACTTTTGTTGCCGACTGTACAATAAAATCGTATCTTACTAATATTTTAAAAGTTTACTCAATCATGCCAGAACGGCTGAACAGATCTGGATGAAATTTGGCACAGAGATAGATTATAGTCTGGAATAGAACATGAGCTACTTTTTATTCCGAAAAAATGTACGTCCACGCGGGCGAAGCCGCTGTACAATAAAATCGCATTAAATTCTGGCATGAAAATTTTCTATCATTAAACATGAGTGAAAATTACAATATTAAATTGCACATACGTAACTACAACATTGTAAAAGCTTCCAAGTACGAAGAAGGAAGAGTAAGAATAAGAATAATTTATTTGCTGAAAATATAGGTTTTACCATATGTTGTGTATGTATGTATTGGTGGTTTAAGCACAGTCCATATTTTGCCTGTGGAGGAGCTCGTGGCTAAGTAATAACAGCCGCACAGGTCGATTCTTCAGGTTAAGCTACGCTTACCGGGGTTTACATACCGAGACTCCTCCGTGCCTCGGAAAGCACATTAAGCCGTTGCTCCCGGCTGTCATTCGTGGATCTTTGACAGTCGTTACGGGTCGTCAGAAGCCCGAAAGTCTGACAACCAGTCTTACCAAGGGGTATCGTATTACCAAGTTACTGGGTTGTGGAGGTCAGATAGGCAGTCGCTCCATGTAAAATACTGGTATTCAGCTGCATCCCGTTAGACTGGAAGCCGACCCCAACATAGTTGGGAAAAGGCTAGGCAGATTGATTGATATTTTGCCTGTTTAGGGCATGCAAATTAGGTTTTGATAATAGGTACCTTCGTAGGCACTTATTTATTTTTAGTAGAATTTACAACTATGTATCTACTAGTATGAAAGTATTAATATTCATAACAAAAAGGAGATGTGCTATGTGTGTCTTTGAAGAGTGTTGTGTGTCCGTGAGTGCAATAAGCCCTCACGCCCAGGGTCCTCGAAGGGCAGTAGGTGCGAGCACCTAGGTACTTGCCCGAGAGAGTGTGTGTGTCAGTGTGAGGTTAACAAGGTGAAACGCGATCTAACATTAATTTGAGTAGGTGAATATATCCGGCAGACGAAATAATTTTAGAATATTTACGCCCGGTTTCTCGACGGCTATTCAAATCTAAAATTAACTAACCATGTGTAAAATCTCTTGTTAAGTCGAAAACGAGTTGCACGAACGTTGATTAAGTACTTTGATTTGAATCTTTGATCACTTAACACAACAATCAAATTAGTACAAAAATCTCTTGTTAATTCAGAATTTGGGTTTCTGAACAAACGATTAAGCTCGAATGTCATGTCAAGCCACTGTCAAATGTTGTGTTAGCTAATCTGTCGAGCTTGGGCGATTATCTTTGCGTTCCCTGTGATTTTCTGTTTTCTTTCGATATTTTCTAGTTATAATTAATAAAACAACTTCTGCTACCCATAACGGACTGCTTTTCTACTAAAGATTTGATAACCGGACAATTATATTTCCTATAAAAACAAACAAACGTATGTAAAGATGGTCACTATAGTATCTACATACTTCTACTACATACATACATACTACATACATACACACTACATACATAACCTTTACTTACACTTCATCCATTTTTATTTATCTTTTATAAAGATTTATATTCATATATTGTGAATTGGTCTAAAACAATTCGTTTCTTTAAAATCTGAAATAAAAACACTATAGATATTTTTCATTGTTATGACACTTACGTCAGGCTGTCAAACTGTCATTACTTTTTCTTCTATCTAACTACCTCATAGAGTTTCATAATGGCATAGACTATGAACGTTTCTTTTGATTTATGTAATCTAAATTCTTTTTATCAATATGTTAGGTCAAATATTGTATTTTATAGATAATTTTGATTTATTATTGAATAGCTGTATCTTAAATTACTTTTATAAAATTAATCCACACACACTTGAAATTCATCGAAGAGGTTAGAGGTTTTTCAACGTATATTACTGGCAGATTCAAGCATTGACTGTGGCGTTTGGCATTCTGATGACGGAAAGCTTCAAATGTGGAAAGGATCTGAAATTGGAAGACGTTTTTGAAAAACGCTGCCTGATGAACCGATGGATGAAAGACTCGGAGACTGTTCAGTTCTGCTCCGGAAGCTATAAACGAAACATCTCCTAAAAGTATTCTTCGACCGGGAAAACTAACTCAGTGACTAAAACTTACCCGACTGCGGTCGATCCCTGAAGGAGGGTTATAGAAAATAACCATTAATTTATCGGAGCGATTCAATTCAAAATCTTCCTCTTCCAAACTATCCGTGCGTGTTTGCCTAACCTGGACTTACTCAAATTACTACTTCAAGCTATCCTCTACCTTCCTAAATAGCTGTGTGTGTTAGGTAGGACGTGTTTTTTAAAAACCGGTCTGTATTTTTTATCTTTTAATATTTAATATATTGTTTCAAGTCTTACTTTAGCCCCCTTTTATTTCTGTAGGCTAGTAGATTTGTTACATCACCCATCCACTGACCAACCCCGGCAAGCGTAGCTTAACCTGATAGATCGACCCGTGCGCCGACTTAGCCACGAGCTCCTCCTTAAAATCTAAAACCAAACAATAAAAATTCTCTAGGTACCTACCTAGATACTACGGTACATATTTTTGTTATAGATATTTTTTTTTGGTACCTACGTGTTGAGGATTAGGGGTTTAAGGGTTTTATAAAGGGGTGCCAAATTTTCATTATTTTTGCGATAGGACACACCGTTTTCGAGATATAATAAAAAGAAAAATAAAACCAAACATTCAAATTTTCAATAAAATGGCGCCTTGGTCAACAGCGTCAACAGTGTCCACTTGACATTCAATTGAACGAATTATTTGTCAAAATGAATGAAGAATACGATGTTGCCATACACATAATCTATTTTCTTTAATCAGTTGACATTGATCGTTGATTAATTAATTTTATCGTAATCGCCAATTCAGCAACCCAATTTGATTTGACTGTTCTGTTAATTTAACATGTTTGTTAGTTGATTTTAGATTTGAATAGCCGTCGAGAAACCGGGCGTTAGTATATTTTCAGTCTCTGCATAATCCAATTCAAATAGCCATTTAGTAATTTTTCTTTTACATTTTGATCTGCACATTATACAGGGTTATTGATAAAACACCAGCAACCTCTTAATGGGTCATTGTACTCATCTTTATGAACAACTTTTACTATGGGACCAAACCTGAAATCGCGAAAAAAATCAGCTGCCTATTACATTTTCACGAGTTTGATGTCGATAAATGTACAGAAAAGGTTCTTTTTTTTCGCGATTTCAGGTTTGGTCCCATAGTAAAAGTTGTTCATAATGCACAATGACCCCTGAAAGAATAACATAGGTACAATGACCCCTTAAGAGGTTGCTGGTGTTTAACCAATAACACTGTATATTTAAAATGTTATTATCCTTGTTAATAGCCCCACAGGTATCATAGCTAAACTCTAGAACTCCTAAATATAAGGTAAGTAAAGGAACAAGCCAGTTTACAAGCTTATTACTCTTTTTGAGTGGTTCAGCAAAGTTTTGTGAGTTAGCTATTATGTAGATGCTCTATACTCCTTGGTTTACGTTCTAGCCAGAAGTTTTGCTAACAATAAGTAGGTAGGATAACATTCTCGAAGCAATTTAAATCTACCTGACTTTTGGTAATGCGAGTAGATTGCTCAGAGTTTATTTTTCTTAGTTTTGAAAGAAGTGTGAAAGACTTCTACTCAAGTTCGAAATCAGTCAAGCAATTGCTAAACAAAAACGAGAGTAAAACCGTTAAAATGAATATTATCATCATAGGTCTGTTTTGTCCCACAGCTGGGTTCTCATTGACACTTATGTTGTAAATTGAGTAAGAATTAAGGGCCTATTTCACGATGTCCGAGTAGCCACTATTACCGAATAAATACAAAAATGGAACAGATTTTGTTTTTTTTTTTTTTTTGGAAAATCTGTGCGAATTTATTCGGTAAATAGTAATAGTGGTTAATTAATAGGAACTTAATCGTATGTAGGCGGTGAAACAGGCCCTAACACTATACCACGTCAATTACCTATTTTATTAAAACTAGGTAGATGTTGGTGTTTCCCAGCCGACTATTCTGAGAAGAAACGCCGAAAAAACTCAGATGCCAGCCTCTTTTTAACCGACTTCCAAAAGGAGGAGGTTCTCAATTCGTCGGAACCTTTTTTTTTATGTATGTTCCCCGATTACTCGAAAATGGCTGGACCGATTTGGATTTTTCTTTTTTTGTTCGATAGGGTATACGTACCAAGTGGTCCCATGATCATCAACTCAGGATCTGATGATGGGATCCCATGTGATGATCCCATCCATTTTCTCCTGTGGCAACACTACAGCTAACAGCTGATTTGAATTTGTTCTTGATAATTTTAGCTTAAATATTTAAATTTTATGTTTGTAAGGCCTATTTCCAATTACTCATCAAGTAAGTAGGATAATACTGTGTATTTTGTATTAGATTCACATACTAAGTGCAAAATAAGTGATATTATATCAATGTGAATCGGTGACAGTTGCCGGCACAAGTGAATTTTTGCATTGTCATCTAGTTATCAGGTACAAGATTCAGTAATTTACTTTCTTTTATTTTGTTTACGTGTTATATCATTACACCAGCAACTTATTTCACTTTTAATACGGTTACTTGTTGATGCCAATGACCTTTGTACGTAAACATAACCCTAATTTGGTTTGATGACAGAACTCCTTGCTTGTCATCTAATCTAAATTTCGAAATTTCGTTTTCTTTTTAAACTAATCATCTTTTAAACTGCTGCTACAACTACCTACTCTCTTCTAATTTGTTTGTATTTTCCTTATTAATAATGATGACTCGCAGCGCCCGTGCTCGCCATGAAGAGTCCAAACTCAGCCAGGCTTTGAGCGAACAAAAGGCGTCAAAGGAGTACTGTGACCAACTAAATAAGGAAATAAATGACAATGAAAGAGTGCTCTTTGATGCCCATGAATTGAATAGGAAGTTAAAAAATGAAATGGCACAGATACATATTCAATACAATGATGCCATAGAAGCCCGGGATAGACTCCAAATTGTTGTGGACGGGTTCAGCCAATGTAGCATAGAGTATGAACAAGCTCTTAGTCACAAGCATTTACTTCAACAGCAGCTGCATGAGGCTCAAAGTCAGATTACAGAACTTGAGACCACAAATCTTAACATCACTGCCTCGCTGAATCAAAGTCTGTTCAGCGAATTGGTCTCTATTGCCCCGTCAATGGTTTCTGCCATAAACTCCACATGCAATATTGATTTGACAGGTGATGATGAATCAGAATCATGTAATTCAGTAAGGGTAGTCACCAGTAAAAACAAGCTAAAAAAATACATTAAAATTAATAAATACATTGTAAAAACTCAAAGAATGGTAAAAAAACAAAAATTCTTCACCAAAAATGTTAAACTTCATAGAGATAGATTAAATTTAGTTAAACAATTAGATACCTATTCTTTTAATTTGGAGCAAAGCAATAGGAAATACAACATTGACACACAGGCCTTGCAATCTCAACTTGACCATCTAAAGGAGAAACTTAGTTTAATGACCGACAAGTATAATACCTCCGAGGATCTGATAAGGGAATCTGTGTTGGCTATGAATGAGCTGGTTAACTCACAAACTAACAACTGTGAGTGTTGTCAAACAGCGTCCAATGTACCTACACCAGACCATTCATCGTCAACATGCAATACCACCTTTCCGCAGCCTTGTGTTGATTTGACAATTCCTGTTATTAATAGTTCCAATAAAAAACATTGTAAACCAATTGTAAATAATGAGATTGTATTATTTTGTGATGAGATTGGAAAGGATTTAGGTCACTTGTTGATACATAATTATCCGGGACACTCAATAATTAATTACTGTATGCCTGGTTGTTCCTTACTTGATATTATGAAAGAAATTATTAAATGTAACTTTAGTCAGGAAACAACATTATTAATTTTTATGGGAAATAGGGGAAATGTGAACAAAGGGGAATTGCTCAAATATCATAAAACATTGTGCAACCTTAGATTGAAAAAAATTGTGTTGTTTACATTCCCTTATAGTAACAGTTTGCCACAGGAAGAAAATAACATAAGATTTGACATTAACATGACTTTGCACAATTTGACATATAATGATAGTCTATTCCATTTAATTGATACTAACAATTATGTTAGTAATTTGTATTTGACAAAAGATAGACATAATATTGTTATGTACTATCTTTCTAATTATCACAAAAGACAGATAGCTGTGTCGCTATCATATTTCTTTTCTATTTCAGCCAAAAATTTGGCTAAACAACTTGCTTCTTTTGAGCAATGCAATGACATTTTAAACAATTCTGCCAATAATTTGGCCACAATTATTAATGACATTGATTTTCATTTAAATTAGAAATTAGGACAAAAGAGGCAACCTCTTGCAAAAATGTAAGGAAGGTAAAATCAAATAAAAGTGTAAAAAATTTAAATAGTATCAACCTGGTGCATCAAAATATTCAAGGTTTTTTGAACAAAGATTTAGAAGTAGAATTATTCCTGAATTGTAACGATATAGACATTCTTTGTTTGACAGAACATTGGCTTAAAAGCCACCAGTTCATGTTCAATTTTAGTAATCACCAGGTTGGTAGTTCGTTCAGCAGAGTAAATGCTATACACGGTGGCTCATTAATTTTAGTAAATAAACAGCTTAAATTTAAAGATCGTAAGGATATTGTGAGCCTATCTGTTGAGCGGACAATTGAATTAGCCTGTATAGAATTGGAGCAGTTCATTATATTAAGTGTGTACAGGCCTCCATCAGGATTGTATGATTGTTTTGAGAAGGTTATGGATGAAGTTTTGCACAAAATCTATAATTCTAACAAGTCTATCATCACTTGTGGTGATTTTAATGTTAATTTGTTAGAAAATTCTGGGTCAAGTACTAAAATTATAAGTTTGTTTCAGTCATACAATCTTGCTAACCAATTTTTAGAGCCCACTAGAATAACTCCCACTAGTGCCACATGCCTAGATAACATTTATACAAATATTACACCAACCCACAAAGAAATTATTAATTTATTAGACTCAGATCATTGCGGACAATTGATTACCATTCCAAATCTAATAAAAAAAATACTAAAAAGGATATCACTGTTAATCCAAAAACAGCTGATCGTTTGGAATCATTTAAAACTAAACTTTTGAGTAAATTACCACTTTTGTCAACTAATGATGACCCTAATGAACAATATAATGATTTTTTTAATATGTATTGCACACAATTTGATAACACTTTCATTCCAAAGGCATTCTCGGTTAATAATAACACTTGCTTCAGTGACTGGGCCACCATTGGTATACATAAAAGTAGAAAACGACTTTATGAGTTGTATGATGAACGGACTTGTATTAACACTGCTGAATTTAATTTATATGTTAAAAAATATTCTAAATTATTTAAAAAAGTTTGTTGTATGGCCAAGTCACGTTACTTGAGTACAAAAATTAAAAATAGTAGTAATGTAATAAAAATGACATGGAATATCATTAATAGCGAAACAGGAAGGTCAAGCAACCGAAGTAGTGACTACAGCCTTGCTATTGATGACAACATAATTAAATCAGATTCCCAAGTCGCCGCGGCCTTTGAAAAGTTCTTCGCTGAGATTCCCGTATCAACTACTAAATCTCTAAGGTCATCACCCACTGCTGCAGAGTCTTTACTTAAAGAAAACGTTTCAGTTTGTGATTCTGAGTTTAAATTCCAATATGTTACCTGTAGAGACATAATTAAAACCTTTCACA
Source organism: Cosmia trapezina (assembly GCA_905163495.3). NCBI lineage: Eukaryota > Metazoa > Arthropoda > Insecta > Lepidoptera > Noctuidae > Cosmia > Cosmia trapezina. The sequence continues at coordinate 2,818,887 of LR991029.1, read as the reverse complement.
CGTTAAATATTAAAAAGACTGCTGATCTATGGGGTAATTCTGTGGACGTTGCTAAATCAATTATAAACATTGTAGCACCTACTTTAGCAGTTATTTTTAACAATTGTATTGACCGTGGTGAGTTTCCTGATCTTATGAAATATAGTAAAATAATACCGTTGTTTAAATCGGGTAGTACATCTGACCCTACTAATTATAGACCTATTTCAGTGCTACCTACTTTTAGTAAAATTTTTGAAAAAGTTATTTTAGATCAACTGCAAAGATTTTTTAATAAACATAAATTATTACATAACAAACAGTTTGGTTTTACAAGGGGTCGTTCGACTACTGATGCCGGTGTTGAACTTTTAGGTCATGTTTATAATGCATGGGAGGATAAATGCGATGTTTGGGCATTTTTTGTGATTTGTCCAAGGCATTCGACTGCGCTCTTCATGAAACATTAATCAGGAAACTGCATCATTACGGAATCCGGAACGCCTCTCTGGATCTTCTCACTTCTTACTTAAGTGATAGGATTCAAAGAGTTGATGTTAACGGGAAAAGATCACCCGGATCCGTAGTAACAATGGGGGTCCCCCAAGGCTCAATTCTTGGCCCGTTTTTGTTTCTTATTTATATTAATGACTTGCCTTACCTCATAAAGGATAATCATGATATAGTGTTGTTTGCAGATGACACTTCACTTTTATTTAAACTCAAACGTCAGCAGCTGGTTACTGACAATGTAAATAGCGCCCTCGCAAAAGTAGTTAACTGGTTTAATGTTAATAACCTACTTCTTAACGAGAAAAAAACTAAGTGTATTAAGTTCACTATACCTCATGTTAGACAAGTAAAAACTAGTGTTCTCATAAAGGGTGAAGAGTTGATTCCCGAAGATACCACAGTGTTCTTGGGCATAACTTTGGATGCCAAACTTCAATGGGGCCCCCATATAGATAAATTGTCGAAAAAGCTTAGCGCTGCAGCATACGCCGTTAGGAAAATTCGTGATTTAACTTGTTTAGAGACAGCCCGTTTAGTTTACTTTAGTTATTTTCATAGTGTGATGTCGTACGGTATTCTGTTGTGGGGAAATGCCGCCGATATTCAGACAATTTTTGTTTTACAAAAAAGGGCTATTCGTTCAATTTACAAATTAAGTCCCAGACACTCCCTCAGAGATAAATTTAAAGAAATTAATATAATGACTGTGCCTTCTCAGTATATCTATGAAAATCTTTTGTATGCTCATAAAAATATCAATTTGTTTAAAAAATACAGTGACGTCCATAATGTGAATACTAGAAACAAACACAAATTTGTTGTTCCTACAACCAGGCTGAAGAAAATAAGTGATTCGTTTAGTTGCCAATGTATACGTTTTTATAATAAACTACCTAGCCACATTCAAGAACTAAGCCTTAATAAATTCAAAAATTGTATAAAGCGGAAACTTTGTCAGAAAGCCTTTTATACTGTCAAAGACTATATTGAGGACAAAAAGGCTTGGGTTTGAGCTGCTCCAATAAATTTACACTATTAATGTTGATTTAAATACCTTTTTACATATTCTATACAATGACATGAATATTTTGTTTGTTATACTATTTTTAATTATTGTGAATGTGAAGACTACGTGGATCATTGTTTTTTATTTATTTTATCCTTTTCTCAGTTTTAGTTATAGTCTGACAGTTTGAGTAATTTATGCGGCCTACCCAAATGTCTTTTCTTTGGTATTGTTCGTCGAATCGTTAAGCTCCTTAAGTTTTGAGTTGAGCTGCACGATTACTGACAAATGCGTGCACTGACTGGACAGGTCCACTCAATCTGTGTGGTTCTTTCATCAAAAGACCATTTCTGACTGCAATCTACATGGTCTTCACATGATCTGACCAAGATTATGTCTGGACTTTAAAAGAGACTGTGACCTCTGAGTTTGTTTCGGCGTTTCTTCTCAGAGTAGTCAGATAGGAAACATCGAACTCATCTAGTTTAAAAAAAAAATATGTTTGACGTGTAAAAGTGTTTGTACAAACCTACTTACAGAAAATAAATCATTTATCATTTATCATTTATCATTTATCATGGAAATCGAGGGAAACCCTCAAATTTTATGGGCACACCTATATCGATTTCGGTATTTTTTATAGTAACTTGTGCATTTGCTCTCGGAAAGTACCATTCGGTGAGCTGGAACTGATGATGAAGACCACAGAGGGCCATCGGAAATACTCAATTATATCTAAGTATATAACCGGTTGCGATTCGATTACTTTAATATGGTTTATGCTCGTCAAAATAATGGTAATGGTGACTTCACCATGAGCTCCATTTCTCCTGGTTCTTACTAGGAGAACTCCTCAACAATTAACGGCCCTGCATCGGGAAAAGCAACATTTTGTAAAACGTGATGAGCAGCTGACATTGGGTTATTGTAACTTAGATAAATTACAAACTGAACCACTAAAAAGTGAAAAATAAAAACTTTTTTACAAAAAAAAACCGACTTCCAAAAAAAACACTACCAAGTGAAAAATAACTTTAATTTCGGAAGTCGGTGGCAAAAAACTAAAATACAGATCCAAAGACACCGACTTCCGAAATTAAAGTTATTTTTCACTTTGTAGGGTTTTTTTTTTAAGTCTTTTTTTTTTTTGTAAAAAAGTTTTTATAAAGTCCATACTTTTACATCAGATCATTATGCAGGTTAATGTCTAAGGTGGCCTCTACTTTCCTTCAACATATGTATTAGTATCCAGATACTAAGACCCAGTCTTTATTGAAGGAGAGTCACTTATCATGGGGCGAAACAGTAAACTGAGTACCGACAACAAACTTTTAATATACAGCGTTATTGGTAAACCACCAGCAACCTCTTAAGGGGTCATTGTACTCATCATTATGAACAACTTTTACTATGTGACCAAACCTGAAATCGCGAAAAAAAATCAGCTGCTAACTACATTTTGACGAGTTTGATGTAGATAAATGTAGTTAGCAACTGATTTTTTTTTCGCGATTTCAGGTTTGGTCCCGTAGTAAAAGTTGTTCCTAATGATGAGTACTATGACCCCTTAAGAGGTTACTGGTGTTTTAAAAATAACCCTGTATAAAGTGATCTTGAAGCCAGTGTGGCTTTATGGAATTCAACTGTGGGGCAGCGCCAGTAACTCAAGCATTAGCATCATACAGAGAATGCAAAATTCTATATTGAGGTCAATTTGTGGCGTTGCTTGGCTTGGGCATCTCACGAACGCTGAAATTGAAGAAAAAAAAAATCAAGGAAATAAAAATACACAAAAAACTAAAAAAAACAAGGAAAAAATACACAAAAAAAATGTAATTTTTTGTGTATTTTTTTTTCCTTCTTTTTTTTCTTCAATTGCAGCGTTATCAACGAATACCGTCATGGACAAGATCAAAAACATCACAAAAAAAATACCAGGAAAGACTGGCACCCTAACGATCTGGCCGCTGCACTGATAACAAGAAGTTACAGGAAAAGACTTAAAAGGAAAGACATCGTGTTGTCCACCCACACCCGCGAATACGGAGTAGATGGCTGGCTGGAGTCACACTCTGCCCGCCAATGTTACCTCCAACTCATCCGCTAAAATTACAAAACTGATCTCGGATTGGCACACAAGATAAATAAAATAATAATAAATTAAAGGAGAGTGAAAACCTTAACATTTATTATTAAAAAAATAAATAAATATCCTTGGACATTTCACACAACGCTATCTAGTCCCAAGCTAAGCAACCTAATGCTTGTGTTATGGTAACGAGATGGCTGATAAACTACTTATATACATTTTTTTTTTTGTAAATACATACATATTATAGATAGAAAAACACCCAGACTCGAAAACAAATACTTGTAAGTCGTACAAATATTTGTTCCGTGCGGGAATTAAGTATGTCCGAAAGCATAATAGCATCGAAACGAATGGAGGAGGATTTCACCGCTATTGCTAGCGGTCCTTTTACATAATATAATAGGTCTTTACCTATGAAATTGTATGAAACAATTTAAACGAATTTTTTTCATGTATTTTTTATTTGTATTAATCGAAGTAATCACCCATGCAATCAATGCATCTTTGCCAACGCAGTGGCAGTTTATTGATGCCCTTCTTAAAGAAATCAGCTGGTCGGGAGGCAACAAATTCTTCAAAGGCATTTTGTACTGCCTCTCGGGTATTGAATTTTTTTCCCGTCAAGAAGTTATCCAAATTCTGGAAAAAGTAGTAGTCTGTAGGCGCAAGGTCTGGTGAGTAGGGCGGATGACGGAGAGCTTCCAACCCCAGTTCTTGCAACTTGGAGACCGTCTGCTGTGCAGTATGAGGTCGCGCGTTGTCGTGCAGGAGCAGCGGAGACGAGCGATTGACCAATGCTGGTTGGAAATGTGCGAGCTTCTCCATCATTGTGTTCAGTTCTTCACAGTACACATCTGCAGTAATGCTCACCCCGTTTGGTAAGAAGCTGTGATGAATCACACCGGCGCTAGACCACCAAACAGTGACCATCACTTTTCTAGGGGTAAGTTTTCGTTTAGGGCATTGTTTAGGTGCTGAACCAGGATCCAACCAACTTGCTGAGCGCTTGCGGTTATCAAACAGAATCCATTTTTAGGGTTCCGTACCTCAAAAGGAAAAAACGGAACCCTTACAGAATCACTCATGTGTCTGTCTGTCTGTCTGTCCGTCTGTCCGTCTGTCACAGCCAATTTGCTCCGAATCTAATGGACCGATTAAGTTAAAATTTGGTACACATATGGATTTCTGCGACGCAAACACGTACAGCTAAAGTAAATATATGAATTTTGAATATGAGAGTCACTTTTAGGGGGAAAATAAGAAAATTTAAAAAAAAAAGTTTTGTAAACTGTACCGAGTGACATATCAAATGAAAGGGCTTACTATGAGGGTTTCAAATATATTTTTTTTATAATTTTAAAATTTATTGTTTTAAAGTTATTTAAGAAAATAGACGAAAATTGACCATTCCCCCCGCCCCCTTATCTCCGAAACTACTGAGCCTTAAATTTTTTTTTAAAATACAGAAATTAGTTCTATACCTGTAGATTACAGGAAAACCTATAAGAAGTCTGTGGTCTTAAAATAACATGGTAAATCTATATATATAAAAAAATCAAAGTCCTGACTGAGTCACTGACTAATATACCAACGCACAGCCCAAACCAATGGACCTAGAGACTTGAAATTTTGCACATAGATACCTTATATAGTGTAAACATACACTAAGGAAGGATTTTTGGAAATTCCATCCCTAAGGGGGTAAAACAGGGGATGAAAGTTTGTATGAAAAATCCTATCCCTTGAGTTAATAGACGAACTTAGCACGAATATTCATCTAAGTAAATTATAAAGTTTATCATTTTTAGTTTTCCTAAACTACCCCCAAAAGAGGGATTTGGGGGTGTCAAAGTTTGTATGGAGGAACTTTAACACGCGGTCCGATTAACTCAAAACTCAGTTTTTATACTCGAGACCAAAAATTAAGACTAACATGTATTAGGGTTTTCCAAAAATCTACCCCTAAGGGGTGAAAAGTTAATTTTATAGCGGAGGATTTTATTGGGGGCTTGATTAACTCTAAAATTGGTGTAAATAATATTTGAGTCAAGTTATGGAAACATACCAGACGATTTTTGAAATTCTTTAGGTATCTGTGTTCGTGAAAACAGAGATACAGTTTATATGAAAAATCTTATTAATTTGGTTAATGAACTTGAAACTTAGCACAAATACTTGCATAAGTAAGTAATAATGTTTGTCATTATTAGTTTTTCAAAACTACGCCTCAAATGAGGTTTAGGGATGTTAAAGTTTGTATAGAAGAATTTTAAAGCGCAGTCCGATTAAAAAAATGGTACTTTGAGTCCAGTTAGGAAACTTGCCAAATGAATTTTCACCGATTTTGACGGCATATAGCTGAAGTTTTAAGGAGTAACAAAGGCTATTTTTATTTTAGAAAAATAATTAGGGTTCCGCGCAAGAAAATTAAAATCCATGAAATCAGACAACCACGTACAGCCCAGTACAAACTTACTAAGCCTCCGCTGTCTATTACGGCTATAACAACAAATAATAAAAATAAAGCAAAGTTAAAAATTTAAGGGGTCGGTCCCCATACAATAAACTTTTCATTTTGAAAAAAAAATAAAAATTTTAATCTAGCATGTGGGGTGTCATGTCATTATTTCATCACCGCTGCTCTCAAAACGGTGAAGGAAAACATCGTGAGGAAACCGGCATGTCCTAGAACCAAAAATTCGAAGACGTGTGACATCTACCAACCAGCACTGCGCCCGCGTGGTGGATTACGGCCCACTCCCTCTCACCGAGAGGAGGCCTGTGTCCCAGCAGTGGGAACATTATAGGCTGATTATGTGTTATGTGGGGTGTCATCGTCTAGAACTCATTGAGTAGAGTACAAACATATTTTTTTTTATCTTTTAAAATTAAGAAATAGGGGGCCGTAAAGTTGTAAATTTTAGACCATTTTTGTACGAGCTCTAGCGCAACAATTCAACAAATTAGGAATTTGAACATCTTTATACCATGTAAGTACCATGAATACTGTATTTAATCAACAATACTGAAAACGGCGATTCATAAGGTATTTTGTTTAAACATAGGTGATTTTCTGCAACTGCAAAAAATAACCTTGTAATTCACAGTATCATTATAAAATAAGTAAAAAGTTATCTTTGCGATTGTTAAACATATAATATGTTACGGAACCCTTCGTGCGCGAGTCCGACTCGCACTTGACCGGTTTTTCATCGCAGGTAACAATGCGGTTCAAAATTCCTTCATTTGTGTGTCTGTTGAGCAGTGCAAGGCACGTCTCGACGCGTACTTCGCGCTGGCGATCATTGAGTTCGTGGGGCACCCATTTGTCAAGCTTTTTTACCTTGCCAATTTGACGCAAATGGACCAATATTGTTTTGACGCTAACGTCGAAAGCTGCTGCTAATTCAGCCGTAGATTGTGTATCATCAGCTTCCACAATCGCCTTTAATTCGTAATTGTCGACCAAAGTCTTCGGACGACCGCTAGGTTCATTTTTCAGGTCGAAATTTCCAGAACGGAAGCGAGCAAACCAATAACAGGTGGTGCGTTGGTTTGTAGTGTTAGCTCCGTAAACGTCGTTGATGTTGCGTGCCGCTTGTGCCGCGTTGCTGCCACGACGGTACTCGTATTCCATAATTACTCGAATTTTTAACGTATCCATGATGACGAAAAAGATTGAAATGCGATGAAAATGTAAACACTAATCAATAAACAAATGACTACTTTTGGAAAAAAAAATCCATGTTTTTAAAATAAAATTAATTTGAAATTAGAATTCTTAGCCAAACAAAAATTATTTTGATTTGAAATGGCCAGTACTGCAGAACGGCAATTTCATAGGTAAAGACCTAATATTAAATAACGGTTCATAGGAATTAAGAAACATATTATTACTAACATTATAAGAGTCAAATTTGTATCATTAATCATTAGTTAAGAGCGTAGACGGGCTGCATTTTTCCATACAAATGTATTCCCCTATTCTCTTCCTGGATAATGCCTCTAGAGTAATCGTTTTTATTTATAAAAATCCAGGTCTATTGAAGGCATGCCCCTGTCATTTTTTTTTTTTCAAAAAATTTATTACAAAAATAAATATGACTTACCAAAAATCTAAAAAAATACCCCGTTTTTACCTACGTAATCAGACGACTACCAAAGAAAATTGAAAAGTTTTTAAAATAAAAACAAGTAATAGGGGCATAGATCTATTCTTCCTTTAAATTTTGATACCAAATATAATTTAATTGGCTTAGGTTTCGAGGAGAAAACAGGAGAATACGAAACGTCGATCGCTCAAGGTTTTGTATAGGTAAAATCGTTCTGAGCTGCAGTTGTCTCTATCGCACTCTACGGGGGGAGACGAGAGGTGAGGGAGGGTTAGACTAATACGTACACAATTAGGGAAGTGACTAGTGTCGAAGTTTTTATCGAAATCATAGTGATGTCAGTCGATATCGACGTTTATCCTATACTGATTTACAGAATAGTGTTTGATGCTCATTTTGTTTTTTTTTAAGAGACAACGAAGTAACATTTCAATGACATTTTTAGGGTTTATAATTAACTAATAATTGAAATGAACTTTAGCGAAGTGTCTCTTACAAAAATACAAACCGTAAGCATTAGGTATAATACGTAACTAAAGTTTGCACTATACTGCTTGGTGTGATAATTCTGCTTTTGACTTGACATAAATATTTACAGGGGAGTTTATAAAATAATGACTGCTCTTATCAAGTAAATCTATATATTAGGTCTTTACCTATGAAATTGCCGTTCTGCAGTACTGGCCATTTCAAATCAAAATAATTTTTGTTTGGCTAAGAATTCTAATTTCAAATTAATTTTATTTTAAAAACATGGATTTTTTTTCCAAAAGTAGTCATTTGTTTATTGATTAGTGTTACATTTTCATCGCATTTCAATCTTTTTTTATTTTATTTTTATTTATTTTATTTGGCTCCTCAACAATGAGTACACTATTACATGTATATAGTATAACATTTCAAACTTAGGTCTAAGTGCCCCATTACTTAAAGAAGAGCACTGCATGCACTACATTATGCGCTTATAACTAATGAAAAAGATGAAATAAAAATACAATTAAATAATAAAAACAACTAAACTGCCGATAATATTAAGCTAATTAGGCCAAACAGAATTAGAATTAAACTTAATTATTTTGCGAGTTATATTTAAACATTTTTCTGATAGTAGGTACAGATGTATGACATAAGTCAATTTCTTCATCATGTTCTTTGTACACAGCATACATTCTATATAATGAGCAGTGTTGCCTTAAATTTGTATTGCATTTTGGCATGCAAAACAGTTTCCTATTCGATTTTCTTGGTAGATTTCGTGGCACATGGAAGGATATCCTACTAAGCAACTCGGGACAGTTCAAAGAGCCTGTTACTAGTCTTTTAAGGAAAATTAAATCCAACATATCTCTTCTTTTCTCTAACGAGACAATCCTAAAATATTTTAATCTTTCCCGGTACGATTTCAACCTTTTACCCATACCACAGTGAAAAGTAAGATGCCATAAGAATCTTTTCTGCAATCGTTCGATACGTTTGATGTGCACATTATATTTAGGAGACCAGACAACACTACAATACTCTAGGTGACTCCTGACTAGCGAGTTGTACATAATTTTTTTGGTTTTGACTTTTTTAAAGGTTTTGCACTCTCTCATGACGAAACCTAGTACTTTTGTTGCTTTTAATGTGACTTTGTCAATATGCTCAACAAAACCAAGCTTTTTATCAAATTGAACGCCTAGGTCTCGTATAGAATCCACTTCCTCAAGCAGTTGACCATTAAAGTTATATGCTGTGGGTGAGACATTTTTTTTTCTAGTAAATTTGATGTGCTTACACTTTTTGATATTTAAAGACATTTTATTGTGCTTACACCACTCACTCAGTCTATCTAAATCAGCCTGAAACTGTACTGAATCAGCTGGCTTTCTAATTGCTTTTATGGCTTTAAGGTCGTCAGCGAATAGAAATATACTAGAGTTCTGAAAGCACTTGTATATGTCGTTAATGAAAAGGGTGAATAAAGGTGGTCCCACATGAGAACCCTGGGGAATTCCTGAAGTGGCTATATATGGATCAGAACTGCAGCCATTCATCACAACCCTAAGTGTCCGCTTTGTCAGATATGACTTGAACCAACTCAGCAAGGGATCCGACACACCATGCATTTTCAGCTTTTCAACAAGCAAACTGTGATCGACTGTGTCGAATGCCTTGCTGAAGTCGGTATAGACTGCATCAACCTGAATACGCGCATCAACTTCTTCAATAATACGATCAGCATAAGTCACCAAATTTGTAGCAGTTGATTTACCTTTCATAAACCCATATTGGTTATCTATAATGAGCTGTGACATATGTCTGGACAATGCAGGACATATAAGTGCCTCAAAAACTTTTGACAGTGCAGAAAGAATAGCCACGGGCCTATAGTTGGTCACATCAGACTGATCACCGCCCTTTAAAATGGGTACAATTCTAGTTTCCTTCCATTTGCTTGGAAATACACCCTGAAATAACGAACCATTGAATAACAAACTTAATGGCAACGAGAGACTATCTGATAACTTATGTAAAAGCAAGGAAGGTACATTATCCGGGCCAGCGCCCTTGGTAACGTCTAATTTCTTTAACTCTCTGAGGATCTGATCCTGGGATATTGTTATATGACTCAAAATATTATTACTCAGGCAGCAATCCAAATTCACACGCCCATCACTTTTATCAGTACAATACACCTTAGAAAAGTGAGCTGCAAAATAATTACAAATTTCGTTAATATTCTCGGAACTGTTCACACCATCTGTCATAGAACCAGGGTAGTTACTAGCTCCACCTCTCTTCATCTTTAAATAACTCCAAAAATACTTTGGGTTCGATGTAATTTTATCCTCTATATCCGCCATGTATGTATTATAGCAGGAAGTAGCCATACGGTTGCATCTTTTTTTTAATGAATCCAAAGCAATAATGTCCAAGGGATTTTTGTATTTTTTAATTCTAAGTCGTAAGCGGTTTTTCTCATTTAGCCTTTTAATGAGGTCTTTAGAGAACCAGTATGGATATTTAGTTTCTCTAATTACAACTTGTGGTACGAATCTCTGTATTAAGTCATACAATATATTATAGAATTTGTCCACCATTTGATCGACAGTCATGGAAAACTCCAATTCTCTCACCCAATCAACTTCTAATAGAGCTGCATTAATTGCCTCGTAATCCGCCTTTAAATAATTTAATCTTGTTCTAGGAATACATTTCTGTGGCTTTAGAACATGAGAAAATGAGAGTTCACATAACATAGGGGGGTGGTGAGGATCGACCTTAGAGAGAACATCCACTGGTGAAGTTACAGTAACATTGTCTAACTTCGTAAATACCAAATCAAGAATTTTATTATTATGATTGCACAAATAGTTATACTGAGAAAAATTGTTAAGCAAAATGAAATCCCAAAGAGTCTGTTCCAAACTGGAACAAGTCCTCTGGGGTACTTTTATCACTTTGCCATCAGCTCCGAGCCAGTTAATAGATGTCATGTTAAAGTCGCCCAGTATTAGACAGTCATCAACACGTTCCAACACTTGGTTTGTATTATCAACAAAATGCTCTAACAATCTAGGCTGTATCGGTGAGGGTAAATATACAGTACAAAGATAAATGTCTTTATTTTTTCCACCCACTCCAAGCGATAGCCTGACCCAGAGATCTTCGCATGAACTTTCAAAATTAGCTACTCTGTGTGATTTAAGTTTTGTAGAAATAGCAATAAGGACCCCACCACCGTCAGTTTTGTTATTGAACGTATTAATGGTCCGGTCACGCCTATATATGGTATACCGCCCATCCATGATCTCTGAGTCAAAGATACTACTCAGCAACCACGTCTCAGTAAACATAATAATATCGTATGAACAGCAGACGACCTCTTGATAAATGTTATTTAGTTTTGATCTGATACCCCTGACATTCTGGTAGTAAATTTTTAACTGATCGAATTTTATAATCTTAATCCAATACCTTATAAAAGAAAATTAAAAAAAAAAAAAAAAACAATCCAATGAGACCTATTGCAGTTTGTCTAACGTTTCGGTATCCTTAATATATTTGTAGTCTGCGCCATCAACTTTTCTCACAAAAATCCTTCCGCCACGAACCCACACATACTGATAACCCAAACTCTTGCATTTAATTCTAGTAGCAGCGTGTAAGGCTTTGTTCACAGGAGACAGATGTTCTACAATGAAAACATTTTCCTTTTTACCACCAATCCCAAGTAGAGCTGTGTTGAGCTTCTCTTCCGTAGTTTTATTCTTGTTGAACTTAATAGAAGCAGCTAGAAAATTGTCTCTAACTCGCGGACAGCTGAATTGAACCACAATGGATTTTGGGCGTTTGTTAGATGGGGTTTGTTTTGAAATTCTAGTGACATGATGTATGCAGTTCTCTGTTAAATCACCTGATATAACTCTGTTAATATTCATAACAGTAGACACTAAATTCTCATTATTGTGCTCCGACAAACATTGAATTTCCAAATTCGAAGAACGAGCTTGCTGTTCCATCTGGTTCAATCTCCCGCTCAAGTCTTTGACGGTGGCTTTGAGTTGCTCATTTTCTTTCTTAATGTCAGAGACTACTTTGGTGTTCAGTGAAAACTCTGTCTTCATTTCCTCAAACTTTTCGTTCATGAATCCCATTGACGTATTAAGTCCCTCTATTTTGTCTGTTATAGCCTTCAGTTCTTTGTTTACATATTTCGCCAAAGTTTCGTTTAGGTGCCGCATAAGATCATCTATCTGCTTCTTCATGATGCGGTTAACTTCGGATGACGTAACAGGCCCTTCCTTGGGCGATACATCGACTGATATATTTGTCGATGCTCCTTTTTTCCTTAGCGTTATGTTTTGATCACCACCTTGACTGTTGCGTACAGGGGTATTATCTGCGTTTCGCATCTTTGGCTTACAGGTCGGACACAACCAGTTATACTGTTCACTCAGTTGGAAATCGGAACCTAGCAAGTTTGTAAGACATGCTGAGTGGTAGGGTTTCCGGCACGACGAACAATTAAAAACGGAGCTTCCTTCGGCTATATTTCCTGAACAACAATCGCAGTTCATATTGATGATTAGCCAATAAAAACGTGCTTGAAAAAAATGGGATAAATAAAGTCTTGTGCACGTTAATAAATTTTTCGTCATGGATACGTTAAAAATTCGAGTAATTATGGAATATGAGTACCGTCGTGGCAGCAACGCGGCACAAGCGGCACGCAACATCAACGACGTTTACGGAGCTAACACTACAAACCAACGCACCACCTGTTATTGGTTTGCTCGCTTCCGTTCTGGAAATTTAGACCTGAAAAATGAACCTCGCGGTCGTCCGAAGACTTTGGTCGACAATTACGAATTAAAGGCGATTGTGGAAGCTGATGATACACAATCTACGGCTGAATTAGCAGCAGCTTTCGACGTTAGCGTCAAAACAATCTTGGTCCATTTGCGTCAAATTGGCAAGGTAAAAAAGCTTGACAAATGGGTGCCCCACGAACTCAATGATCGCCAGCGCGAAGTACGCGTCGAGACGTGCCTTGCACTGCCCAACAGACACACAAATGAAGGAATTTTGAACCGCATTGTTACCTGCGATGAAAAATGGATTCTGTTCGATAACCGCAAGCGCTCAGCAAGTTGGTTGGATCCTGGTTCAGCACCTAAACAATGCCCTAAACGAAAACTTACCCCTAGAAAAGTGATGGTCACTGTTTGGTGGTCTAGCGCCGGTGTGATTCATCACAGCTTCTTACCAAACGGGGTGAGCATTACTGCAGATGTATACTGTGAAGAACTAAACACAATGATGGAGAAGCTGGCACATTTCCAACCAGCATTGGTCAATCGCTCGTCTCCGCTGCTCCTGCACGACAACGCGCGACCTCATACTGCACAGCAGACGGTCTCCAAGTTGCAAGAACTGGGGTTCGAAGCTCTCCGTCATCCGCCCTACTCACCAGACCTTGCGCCTACAGACTACTACTTTTTCCAGAATTTGGATAACTTCTTGGCGGGAAACAAATTCAATACCCGAGAGGCAGTACAAAATGCCTTTGAAGAATTTGTTGCCTCCCGACCAGCTGATTTCTTTAAGAAGGGCATCAATAAACTGCCACTGCGTTGGCAAAGATGCATTGATTGCATGGGTGATTACTTCTATTAATACAAATAAAAAATACATGAAAAAAATTCGTTTAAATTTTTTCATACAAAACGGCAATTTCATAGGTAAAGACCTATTATATAAAAGGAAGTCGACAATCGTGTTAATTACACCGATTTTTATATTTTTGCGTTTTTGGATTAGCCGTCGCCGTCGTCCGAAATAGGATAATAAGTTTTTTTTAATTATTTTTTTAGGTAAGTAGGGTAGTAGTCAGTTGTCGGGAGCGAAGCCGTGGGCAAAAGCTAGTTCTTAATATTTATGCAGAAGAGGCAGAAAAGGTGCTTGTGGGTATTTTAAATAATACAAAAGATATATAATAATATGTACATTTATTCTGTCGTCATTTCCATCCTTTCTCTTACAGGTAAATTTCTTGGTATCCGACCGTCAATTATTTCAGGGAGAAGGCATTCATGGAAAAATTTAGTATAAATAGCACGATCACACGAAACACTGCGCACGCCGATATTTTCAATCCGACTGAGACAGAAACGAACGTAACGTAGGTAGTTTGGTTGGCGCGAGCGGGCGGGAGATGCGCGCTACTGAGCTACGCACACAAATACACACTTCACTCACATATTGATACCGCCCGGTTGCTAGAGCGCAGCGCGACGGCAATAGTTTCTTCAAATACCTATTTTTCAATTCCCGCGTAGCCCGTCTACGCTCTTAAGTCAAACAAAATTATAGAAGGAAAATAGAGCTTTTTTATTTTTTTATGTCCGTAAGTTTTTTTTTGCTCACACACTACTTAGATTCAACCTTCACGCACTTCCAAATATCTAAAAATATCTTTAACCTACGTTTTAACCCGAGCACAGTAAAGCAAGAACTTTAACTATGTAGTTACTGTGTACTAGCAGTAAATCGACTTGGAAGCCATTCGTAGCCAGCCGACTAGCTCTTTACGACTACGCCTTAGGATTCATGACGTCATCGGCTACGGATTAGGGCTGAGCCTAACTTAGCTGTACCGTATTGTATTGTGTTCGGATGATGATCACAGTAAGTACTTGAAAGAAAGCAAAAAAAAGGAAGATTTTTTTTTACTCGAGATGATTAATTCACTTACGTTGGGTGTCGGGAAAGTCGACTCGTCGGTAGAAAGATACAGTACACTGCATCTTTCTACCTCTGTGGTGTATTGCAACTGCTGGGGTACCATAAGTCAGCAAGGCAGTAGCGGGGACCGTGAGTAGTCAGCTACTCAAGGCTCGGCAGTCGTAATGCCTTGATAACACGTACGAGTAGATGGGCGAGACAGTGCTCTCGGCCGGTTGCTCGATACGTGTAAACACATCACCGAGTGCTCGGCCGAGTTAAAGGGCGAGATAGTCACTCGGACCCTGCTCTATTTACTAGGCTGAATGCCCGCACCCCCGCTTCCCCGCACTGACTCCCCTGCCCATTCGGCAGGTATATTTACATGCACTTGGTGCGTACTCGACACTCGGCACAATACTACTTAATCTGTGCTCTGCACACTCGCGTCATTCGCAGCACACTACTGTTTCCCGCGATTTTTGAGAATTATATTTTCATCAAGTTCTTGTGTTTTTATTTGCCAAGAAATACGTGTAAACATCTATTCGTCCACCCAACTCTATCGGCCTAGTATAATTTTGCTGTCTCGCTCATCTGCTCGGTCGGTACGTGTGATCAAGGTGGGTACGTGGAACTATCTGATGCTGATTAGATCACAGTTTTTTTTGCATTTCGGACGACCGTTTATGGTAACCCGGTACGGTACAGTGGGACCCTACCCTAAAGGACTAATCACACTTTTATTTTAGTAGCAATTGAGCTACCTACTAGTGAAAGAGTTCGTACGGGGCAGTACCACCGCTATCCATTAGTACCATTCCTGGCCAGTAACAAAAGTAACCTAGCTACATTCCAATTTAAAAATTATGGACGGTTGGTAAAACCACAGGTTCCAAGGATGAGAGCATGATTTCTTATGAAAATCAAAACATCTTTTCAAAAAACTTTCATAACAGAATGACGTAGTAGACCTTTGTGAATTGAACAAAATGTAAATTTTATTCACTTTCCTAACGGACCCCACAAAGTGGGATCAGATTGGAACAAAATATTTATTTTATCCGCGTTCCTAACGGATCCCACATAGTGGGATTGGATTGTGGGATCTGATGGGAATAAGCCAAAATTTACCACCTCAACCTCACATACCAATTAAATTACAGCAAGCTAGCCTTTTCACAAAGAGATTTGATGAAAATAATAACTGATTGTAGAGTCTAGATATCTTCTACTTGTTTTTTTTTTATTCACATTGTAAGGTACATCAACGCGCAAGCTGTTACACATGATTCTAGACTCTGTTGTTTCATACAAAAGTGCAATACCTCATCATCTGCCTGGCTTTTCCCAACTATGTTGCGGTCGGCTTCCAATCTAACCGGATGCAGATTCCGATTCAACTGAATACCAGTATTTTACATGAAGCGACTGCCTATCTGACCTCCACAACACAGTTACTGGGTAATGCAACACCCCTTGGTAAGACTGGTTGTCAGACTTTCGGGCTTCTGACGACCCGGACTGTCAAAGATCCACGAAAGACAGCTGGGACCAACGGCTTAACGTGCTTTCCGAGGCACGGAGGGGTCTTGGATTGTAAAGATGGCCACCCATCCACAGACCAACCACGGTAACTGTACCTTAACCTGATCGATTGACCCGTGCGGCTGTAATTACTTAGCCACAAGCCCCACAAAAAAATAAGTGCCATACCTATACGGTCAAAATGTATGGAACAGTTGTTTTTTTTTACAGTTTGCCCTTCGATGTCCCTTACACCCTGTATAAGTTCCGTATTAGTGCTGGCGAGTGTGACTAGCCCCTAAATCTTTATTTATTGTGGGTGCTCACAACTAAAGTTGGCTTGCCCTTACTTTTATGTTT
Organism: Cosmia trapezina; assembly: GCA_905163495.3. NCBI lineage: Eukaryota > Metazoa > Arthropoda > Insecta > Lepidoptera > Noctuidae > Cosmia > Cosmia trapezina. The sequence goes on along the minus strand of LR991029.1, from coordinate 2,802,089 downwards.
CATAGATTTTATGGGCGTAAGAAAAACCTATACGAATTTGTCGGTAAACTATAAAAAAAACTAGTTCAGGAAAGTTCTTTACTTTGTAGGTATACATAAAATGGATGATTGAAAATAATGTTCTATTTGCTCAAATTTATTTGTAGGCAGTAGCGTTACATTTTTTCAAGAGTGGTCATTTTGCAAAGATCCTACTAATATTATAAATGTGAAAGTTGGTATGTTTGGTTGTTAGGTACTTAATCACGCAAAAACGGCTGATCGGATTTGGATGAAACGCACACAGGTAGTTTATAACCTGGAAGAAGATTAGATACAACGCAATATATTTCTGAGAGCAGAGGTGGCGCAGTGGTAACGCGTAACGCCCCGACTGACGAGTTGTAGGTCGTAGGTTCGAACCCCCGACAGGCGATTTACTATGTGTACGGTTTACGTACAGACAAATCGCTAACGTCGCGACTTACTTTTCACTACTCGTTTTAGTTACTTTTATATTGATAATTATTTAGTCGACCAACAGCTACCTTAGCAAGTAAACCGCGGATTAGCATCCTACATAACTTTGTGTAACTTAACAATAAACTTGGGATCGTGAAGTCTGTGGTTTTCGTCAACTCACCAACTACTAGCTCTGAGCCGTACACTATGTGTAAATTATTTCATCACTACTTTTCTCAAAACGCTGAAAGAAAACATCGTGAGGAAACCGGCATGTCCTAGAACCAAAAATTCGAAGACATGTGACATCTACCAACCCGCACTGGGCTCGCGTGGTGGATTACGGCCCACTCCTTCTCATCTAGAGGAGGCCTGTGTCCCAGCAGTGGGAACATTATAGGCTGATCATGTATTTTATGTATGTATATTTATAACTCATTTTTCAAAAGTTTACCCACTGACTTACCACATACGGGTACAAGTGGTCATATTTTCAGATTTATTTACAGAAAAATACGCTACTATCAAATACAAGAACAATTACTAAATTCCCCAATATCTGTTTCTGACAACCAAACCAAACCAAAGGGATTATACTATCACAATTTGGCATTTCATTACACCTCAACTGAATAAAATTGATTTGTATTTTCAATGCAAACGAAGATACAAAATATGATACAGCCGTGGGATATACTGCCAAATCTGGGAGCACCTCTAGCCATAGGTTCTGTTATTATTTGGCGGATTTCCAAAATAATTACTTACGTAAACCAGTCGCCGGGAGCGTACATCGCGATCTAAGGGCTATCGCGGTGTCGTGGGATGTGGCATTTACTGGGGATATACGCTTAAATGACACGGGAAAATATAGAGGATGCTCGTGAGTCGTGACTAAGTAATAATAATAATAAATAAATAAATATCCTTGGACATTTCACACAACGCCATCTAGTCCCAAGCTAAGCAACCTAATGCTTGTGTTATGGTAACGAGATGGCTGATAAACTACTTATATACATTTTTTTTTGTAAATACATACATATTATAGATAGAAAAACACCCAGACTCGGAACAAATACTTGTAGGTCGTACAAATATTTGTTCCGTGCGGGAATCGAACCCGCGACATGCTGCGCAGCAGTCAATCGCTCAACCACTGCGCCAACCGTGTCGTCAAAACAGCCGCACGGGTCAATCCATCAGGTTAAGCTGTGCTGGCTGGGGTTGGTCGGTGGATGGATGACCATCTTTACATTGCTTGACTCCTCCGTGCCTCGGAAAGCACGTTAAGCCGTTGGTCCCGGATGTCATTCGTGGATCTTTGACAGTCGTTACGGGTCGTCAGAAGCCCGAAAGTTTGACAACCAGTCTTAGCAAGGGGAATCGAATTACCCAGTTAGTGGGTTGTGGAGGTCAGATAGGCAGTCGCTTCATGTAAAATACTGGTATTCCGCTGCATCTGGTTAGACTGGAAGGCGACCGTTGCATAGTTGGGAAAAGGCTAGGCAGATAGATACGGTACTAAACTGTATATACTTACCTATATGAATGCAGACATAATAGGCTTCTTCTGATACAAAGCTCAAACCGCGCTTGCTGAGTGCGGCGATTGGAGATACCTATGTTCAACAGTGGACAACTTTAGGCTGAAGATGATGATGTTAAGTGCGGCTTTGTGTATTCAGATCAATATAACGTCATATTTCCCCGCGAAATTATTATTTTCTTCACTGTCAGTCAATGATGTCTAAGATTCCTCTCCTCCTCCCCCTCCCCCTTCTCCTTCCTTTTTTCTTTCTTTGACTTTCCTCTTTGTTCATAAAAAACTCAAACAAAAAAACCCAGAAATTAGTTATTAATTATTTCTATTTTGTCAGTTTCTTTCGAACTATGATTTGAGTTTTTTTTCAGTTAGGAGTTACGTCAAAAGTAACACATCCAAACAAATATAATGTTTAAAAAAAAACTAATTTCTAACATCTATGTAACAAGCCAATGCGAGCGCTCTGTATCAAATATTCATTATCTCTCGTAAAGGGTACTTTGAAAGCGAATTTCGGATCGAGAACAGAGTAATTTGGCAACAACGGGCGAACAAATTAAATGCAATTATTTTTGTACCTCATCCATATCGATTGATATCCATTTAGGTGGAATCGATTACAGCGCTTTATTTGATTGATTGGGACCATCACTCTATCGGACTCAATGCAATTACAGATGAGAATGGACTAAGAGTTTTATAAACCGGATGACTTTTTTTACCGTCTCGAAAAAAATTGGGTATATTAGGTGAACAGAGTAGAAGCCTAAGGCATACCTAGTTTTTTTTTTTTTTGTTGATAGCTTAGACAGAAAAAATTATCAAAGTACCAATAAATACTACAAATTCAATATAATCTTTTCATTTTTGTACCATAAAAACAGAAATTTTGAAAAAATAATAATAAATCCTAATGAATCGTTTAAAAATATCGAAATTCAAATCATATGCATCCTGCATATGATTAGAATTTTTTTTTTTTTTTAAAGTTAGGTGTGCCATAGGCTTTTACTCCGTTCACCTAATATACCCAATTTTTTTCGAGACGGTAAAAAAAGTCATCCGGTATATAGGTAATAATGAGTAATCCCAATCTTGGTGTTTGGTCAACATAATACATAACTAGAGATCGGATAATCAGATGCATACTTAAAGTAAAATATGGACTAAGAAACTATGGAAGCGGCTTCTTATTATAAATCCCGGGATTCCAGAAAATCCGGAATGCACAACTAATCGGATACAAGGTTTGGAAACGACTTCTTAAATATGTGATAAGTATTATTTATTTACAAAATACCCTGTCACCGGGATCACAACTATTCGTACGCTTGTTTATTTGAAATTTATTTTTTAACATTACTTATCTTGACGTTTGCTATGCCAATTTGGCAACCTTTTTACAACATTAACTAGCATTAACTAGACATACTTTTATAAATAGATTTTATGTATTTTTAGGGCCGTTTTTATATAATAAAATCAATAAGTTTCTTAGTATATATAGTATAAATTGTAAAAAATGTAGTGAAATGCTGCGTGAATACTTAGCGACATTTAATTACTCAGACACTGAAAAATTGCTAGATGTAATTCAATAAGTTTAATAATGTTAAGTAATTTTCTATATTTTTTTTTTATTTAAAATATAATTATAATGTATAAATGCTAGCTCTTATATGTACTCTAACACATTGTCCACTAAAGGGTTCAGCGTTTTTAAGTGATGGCCTGAAACACAGGTTTTAATAAACCTACATCAGGCAGGTCGCTATTGTAATAATTATACCTTTATCCGATAAATATAAATTATACACTAGATTTTTAACATAGCTTAAGTTGTTCATACTAATATTACTATGTACTTTGTAATGATGTAACTTTTATGTAATTTAATTAATTAATTTGAACTTATGAATAAATATTCTATTCTATTCTATTCTATTCTATTCGATTCCATAGTCAAAAAGTACTAAATATATCAATTCTGGAATCGCGACATTTTAACGATCGATACAAAACTGCATTCCATATTAGCCAACACCTGAACGTAAGTATACATTCGATTCTATAATCAGAACTCTAAATTGGTGGATACCGGAATCCCGGGATTTCTAGATACAAAAGCCCATTCCATATTATTCCATATTATTATTATATTTTGTTATTCTGCAGATGATTGTATCTCGTGCCGTTTACCCCATCCAAAATAAATGGATGCGCATTGGTTTGGGCATTCACTAACAACGTCATAATAATTTACTAAAACAATTTTGATTTTATTGTTTATTATTTAATTTAATGTAATGATTTGTGTAATTCGATTTTAATTTAATTAATATATGTGGATTGTATTATCTGAAAATAAATGAATTACTTAATAATAATAATAATTAACCAAAACCTCAACTTTACGTAAATATGCATCTATATCCGATCTCTACACATAACATATCGAAAGATGCAAACGCCCGCCGCCGCCGCCGTAGCTAAAGGTGCTGTCAAAGTGCTTATATTTAAGTATCTAACTAATACTAGCTGTTTGTGCCCAACGTCGCCCGGGTGAATTTCATGTCTCTATTTCCAGTAGTTAAGGTTGTGTGTTGTCTGTTTTCATACAAAAATACCATCCAAATTTCCGACATTTCCGGTGAATTTTCCAAAAAAAACTGTCATACAAACCTTGTCCTGACAAATTACAAACACAACGAAAAAAGAATTATCCAAATAGGTGTCACCGTTCTGAAGTGATGCGTTTACATAGATTTGGCAATTTATTTTTATATTTTTATGTATACAGATGACAAGATTTAACAGGATATAACTCCAACTACCGCCATCATTGAATCGCACCACAAATACCAGGCGAAGTTAAATCTACGTGCGGAATTCCACCTGATTAGGTGGCTCCCTCTTACTGAATCATGCTTTGATGCTAACCACTGCTTTGAATGCATACACGACTACGTTACGCAAATGTCTATTATCTTTAATTAGGCATAATTGAAGGTTATGCATCAGTAATGATTTAAGATGTGTAAAACGATTGGTTGAATTACTTGAAATGATATGTGTTGAGGACATTTTTTACTGTATCGTTTTTAAAGCAAAAAAAAACAATAATAAAACAGTCCTCAAAAACAGCTGAATCATTTTACTTACTGTGCACAATAATGATAATACATATCTATACATATCTATGATTAAAACATTCGCAACTTTGTCAACAGAATCACAGAAATAATTCTTTTCCTCCCCAAGCATTTCTTTATTACTAAACCCCAACAAAAAAATAAACCCAAGAATTGTTCGTTGAACAAAGACGGTGATTTCAATTAAACAATAAAACTTGGGGAACAATTCACCCCTCAGCGGTGACGCGCGACGTCGCTTGTCGCGCGAACTCCTGCGAAACCAATTTAAAGTGTCGTGCGAAATAAAATAGTGTCGTGCGGAATCCGCGGCGTCATACTCAGCAAGATGAATTATTGCACGATACGTCTTAAAGGAAAGATTAAGATTAGTTCTCGTTTTTTTTTTTTTGTAATATTATAGAACTGTTATAAATTGTGGTGGACAAAAGTATTGGTTTTAGTTGTGTGTTGATTTCTTGTGCAACAATAATCAATATTCTGTCGTTCTTTAAGAAAATTGGAAAAATTCAAAAGGCATGACATGGAAACTAAAAGGCATTTGAAAAATGGCACTTTGTTATTGTTTTTATGCAAAACACTAAATTGTGTATTGTGTAATATTTCATAAACTTTTTAAAAGTTGCATGTTGGCAAAAATACAAAGGATTTAGTGTTTATGGTATCGAATATCTAAAAAACCATTCATTTTTGCATATTTCAAATTCGCAAAACATGAACATTGTGTTGATAAAATGTGGATCTATTTTAAACTTGCGACAGTTTTTTTCACTAAAATCGCTTTGTTTTATACATGTACGTTATGTTATAGATCAAACTTGGTACCTACTTATTAAGTTAAACCAAAAAAGGTAAAGTAAAAGTAAAAGTTTTTTATTTTGCGACCAAACCTGAAATCGCGAAAAAAAAATCTGCTGTTCCCTACATTTTGACGATTTATGCGAACATGAATGTAGGGAGCAGCTGATTTTTTTTTTCGCGATGTCAGGTTTGGTCCCATAGTAAAAGTTGTTTGTTATCATGAGCACAATCATGTGTTTAGGTATCGGTCACTAATTACCAGTCACCCTATATAAACTATTCTATCTGCCTAGCCTTTTCCCAACTATGTTGGGGTCAGCTTCCAGTCTAACCGGATGCAGCTTATTACCAGTATTTTACGTGGAGCGACTGCCTATCTGACCTCCACAACCCAGTAACTGGGTAGTACGATACCCCTTGGTAAGACTGGTTGTCAGACTTTCGGGCTTCTGACGACCCGTAACGACTATCAAAGATCCACGAATGACAGCCGGGACCGACGGCTTAACGTGCTTTCCGAGGCACGGAGGAGTCTCGGTATGTAAAGATGGTCACCCATCCACTGACCAACCCCGGCAAGCGTAGCTTAACCTGACGGATCGACCCGTGTGGCTGTTATTACTTAGCCACGAGCTCCTCCTCACGAGTCACCCTATATAAACGTGTAACGAAAATTAGGTATCAAGTGCACGGCTTCTTCGTATGATAAATTGATATAGATGCATGTTAGGGACATAATTGCGGGAAATTTCAGTACATGAAACCAATCGCTCGTGCTTTTCCGTGTTGTCGGCGCGTTTGATCCCGTCGATAGCGAGTAATGTGAAAAGATAATGAGTAATGACCCTCGTAATGCACTGACACATTTGTTATAATGTGAATTCAATAAACTTACAAAACCAAATTCTTTAAGTCATAGACGTATAAAAAAACTGGTCAAGAGCGAATAGGACTCGCGCACCGAGGGTTCCGTTCCGATTTCTAAAAAAGTGTGCTATTTAGAGACATCATTTTATTTTTCCTGTAATCTTTACATAAACTTCTATCTCACAGAATAATTTCAGATTTTTCACTTTGCAAACTTCGGAGATAAGGGGGGCGGTATTTTTTTTACCTTTTTCATCAAAAGTCGAAAACTATGCGGCCTAAAAAAAAATGTTTGAGAATGTGCAAACAGCGCTCTTTCATAATAATATGATACCCCACATGCCCTAGTAGTCCCACTTTGCATTTTTAAGTCCCTGTTGCAAAAAAAACATAAATATTTTTATTTTTTTCTTAATAGCAAAATAGTTGGGTAAAGGTCATCTAAAACAGTTCCAAATTTCAAGTTGATAGCATTAGTAGTTCTTGAGATATCCAGCTGTGACAGACAGACAGACAGACAGACTGAGTGACACCATAAGGGTTCCTTTTTTACAATTTTGGTACGGAACCCTAAAAAGGAGGACTACGCGCTACGCATATCGAAAGTGAAGCACCGTACCAATCTATGTGTGCGTGATTTGAGTACCTACCTGCAAAGACGCCGTCGCTCGTGTCACGTAATGGCGGCCGGTCGGCATACTATGAGTAAATATGTGCGTGAGGCGTGTTTGTACAAATGGTCCCGGCATACTTACTGTGCTTCACTTTCGATGTGCGTGGCGCGGAGTCCTCCTTTTTTTATACGTCTATGCTTTAAGTAATATATTTTGAGCTAAACTTTGCATAGAAATTCTATACCGGACGTAATCTTCACCTCTTTCGGATAGATGTACCCTTTTCGTTACACGTTGTATAAGAAAAAGAATTGAATGATTAGAAACATGATATTTTTACCGAGAACTTTTTCTCTTGTCTTTGGTCAGTATTTTCTCTCGTGGCGGTTTTATTTATATTGTTTATGGACACTGCGGGCTCTGTTTGCTTCCCCTATGTCTTACAAGGGACATCCTCGGCAGCTGTCGACACAAACTGTTTTCGCATGGTTTTTTTAGAAGGCAGTGTGTTGTACCTTTGTGATAAAAGGTTGTATGTTTAGTCATAAACGAGTTATTTGGTGTTAAAACTACTGTATTTGTGTACTTTGAACTATGAGTCGGAGATTTTTGGAATATAACGAAAAGTAATTACTTAAAGTATTTTTTGCTAATGGCGTTCTTTAGTTTATATCTACAAAAGGCGTGAGTTTATGCGTGTATGCAATTTAATTACTTCTCGTTAGGTTTTGGTCGGGGGGCCTACTCCCTAAGCACGAAGGCCGTAGTTTCGCCCTTCGTTACGGGCGTTTCTTACTTCGTATCACCTACGGATGGATGATTGTTTCGGGCCCCGAACGAAGTATGAATGACAACATGATTTGCCAGTTGTCCCTACTCCCGATGTGTTGTTGCCCGTCCGAAAAATTTAACTTTCACACTTGTTATAATGGATCGTAATGTCAGTCGGACGGATAAACGGACGGACGGAAAGACGGACGGACTTAGGGAGTAGGCCCCCTGGTCCGATCCTCGTGCAAAACTAAATGTCTGTTTGGATTAGGGATATTTAGTCTGGGATCGAGTGTAGATGAATGAGAATTTGTTTAGGTATGTTACCTACAGTAGACATGTTTTGGCAACTGTTTGAATGTTGTTTTTGGAACGAAGTTCCTTATCGCGCGTTGTGAAGGGGGCTAGACGGAAAAAAGTCTCACGAAAAGTTGTCACGACACTTTTTGCTATAGGTAGCTATTGTAAGCCGTGCGGCGTGCGCATGTTTCTCTGTCTGTCTCTCTCTCTCTCTCTTATAGAAAGCAAGCCAGATATTTTCATTTCTATTTCGCATTGAACAGTGTGGTGTCGCGATGATGATGATGATGATGATGATGATGATGATGATGGTGATGATGATGATGATGATGATGATGATGATGATGATGATGATGATGGTCATGATGATGATGATGATGGTGATGATGGTGATGATGGTGATGATGGTGATGGTGATGATGATGATGATGGTGATGATAATGATGATGATGATGATGATGATGATGATGATGATGATGATGATGATGATGTATAAAAATAAAATTTTGTTACAATTCCTTCACTAATTAATCGAAAGGAACTTCGTTCCATCCGAGTGTCCCTTGACACCTCTCAAGCTTGATTTTTTTAAACAAACTTTTATTAGTCTGCATATTATCTAGGACCAGAGTCCTTTTGAAGACAAATCAAACGAGCCCATACTCGATACAGTTGAGTCGTTTTATTACTGAGTTCCTGTGGCCACCTTCCGGCTCCGTCACCTGGTTAGCTCGATGGTGCCAAAACATTGCATTGTCACCGATTTTATATACGTATTATAGTATCTACGTACTACAGCCATTTTACATCATATAAGTACTTACACTTTGCATCTATTAATAATAATTATGTATTATGCTCTTTTATTGGTTGTCTGTACTGCCTGTGATCTTCACATTTAATCTGGGAGGCGGATCTTCACGCCTCAGAGCTGACGAGGCCTGTCGTTTAACCTGGCCTGACGCAGTTTCAAGTTCTTAATCACAAAACCACCCACCTACTTCCATCTGAGAGTGTGCTAGGTAGGTTAGGTAGTTTTTTAAATCGTTACCGTATTTTATATCACTTCTTCTAAATTATATATTGTTCTAATCTATTTTTGGCCTCTTTTATTTCATTAAGCCAGTAGATTTGTTACAGTATGCAAAATTACAGCTCAATCGAACACAAGGAAGTGGTTCCAATTTAGCTTGCAAATTTTGAAAGGATATACAAACATACATACGAACATTTCAAGTTAAATAAAAGCTAATAATAAATAAAAGCTTGCAATAAACAAGTAGGTCCATACGAATTAATTGATCCACTGTAGTCACAAACAAGTCACTTTTACAGAAAAATGCAGGTCAAAACACTATTCATTTCTTGCTGTTATCTATTCAGACTTGCGAGTGTAACTACGAGTATAAAACTAATATACACCTGCACCAAAACTATTCGGAGGGAGGCAACAAACGCCAGGGTATGGCGGCAAGAAATACATTCACCTGCATTGTTCGGTTAACTGAGAAACTGACTAAACTTGCACACCAGGAGTAAATGGATTTTGTTGTTAGTTATGTACATTTAAAATAGGTGTTAAAAACCAAAATGGAGAATTTATAGGTTATGTTCTTTTGCGTGCCTCGGTAGGTAGGTATTGTGAGAATTTCATCCAAGATTCGTTGTGGCTCCACTGTACTATCACACCCGCGCGTCCGAAACTTCACATTGGTGAATCAATTGGGTTAGGTTAGAATAGTGACCATTACCTCTATTGCTGGTGAATCATTTGGGTAAGGTTAGGTTAGGTTAGAACAGTGACCCTTAACGCGCGACGGCGAGCGAGCGAAGCGAGCGGTGCCGCGGCAGCGGCCGCCGAGCGCCATGTCCCCTCTATTATTGGTGAATCTTTTGGGTTAGGTGAGGCGGTGAATGTCTCGCATATTAGACGATGAAAGCCTCAGGGTCACTGACCTTGAGGTCAAGGTCAATGGAACTCGTACTGTAATTTTTTTTTTTTTTCAGCGTCTATTATTTTGCGCACTTTGTTGTTTTCAGTAATACACTAAAAAGGGTCTATTGTACCAAAAAAAAAATAGCTAGTATATAAAATCGCTGGGTGCGTTTGTAAAGTGGTTCCTGAGTTGTTTAAAGCACTATAAATATGTACATTAGGGAAACTACGAACAAACTTACGAAACGGCACACACACAGACGCGCATTGACGAAACCCCGCCACAATAAATATACTGAGTGCACCGCCGCGACTATCGCTTGGGGCCTCGTCATCGACGAGGAAACAAGAGATAGTCCCGGTGTCTTGTGAGTGTGCCGTTTCGACCGTATAGTGTCCTTACTGTCCATATACAGTGTCCCGGGGTGTCCCGTAATTAATGGATAAGCTCTTAAGAGGTCAATTTTCGCATCATTTTGAACCACTTTTACAATGGGATCAAACTTGAAATCACGAAAAAAATCAGCTGTTCCCTACATTTATGTTCGCACTAGCTTTTGCCCGCGGCTTCGCCCGTGTGGATGTCGGAGTATATCCCACGGGAACGTACTACCGGGAATTCCTTCCTTATTCCTTGTCTACATTATAAAGGGAACTTCTGTGCAAAATTTCAGCTTTCTAAGGTCCAAGGGTTTGGGCTGGGCGTTGATGAGTCAGTCAGTCAGGACTCAGTCTTTTTATTTATATAGATAGATAGATAGATACAACTCGTCAAAATGTAGGGAACAACTGATTTTTTTTCGCGATTTCAGGTTTGGTCCCATAGTAAAAGTGGTTCAAAGTGATGACAACAATGACCCCTTAAGAGGTTATCCATTATTTACGGGACACCCTGTATTTATTGTGTTTATAGTTAGGTACGTGATAGGGTCACCTTATTTGTCACGATGCAATTGATTCGGTTGAATAATTTCATGTAGGTACCAATAATTTTAATGAAATGAACAAAGAAGTTCAAGCAAACCCGTCGATCGAAGGACGCTCCGCTTACATTCGGAGGCAAGCCTGGGGGCCTACTCCCTAAGTCCGTCCGTCTGTTTATCCGTCCGTCTGACATTACGATCCATCAAAACAAGTGTAAAAGTTAAATTTTTCGGCCGGGCATAAACACATCGGGAGTAGGGACAACGGGCAAATCATGTTGTCATTCATACTTCGTGCGGGCCCCGAAACAATCATCCATCCGTAGGTGATACGGAGTAATAAACGCCCGTAACGAAGGCCGAAACTACGGGCTTCGTGCTTAGGGAGTAGGCCCCCTGAACAGTACCCGTGCGTAATATTATATCACACAGAGTTTCAAAAAGCGACTGCACATACTCATAGCGCCACAAGGTTCTTTTGGTGCGCGGCTAAAATCGGAACTAGCGCCACCACCTTGTTTTGTCAACACAATGCAACGCCCCTGTCAACGTCATTCAGGCGCCAAAAGATGGTATGTCTGACAAAGATGCTTTCAAACATCGGCCTCGCCTTTTCCCAACTATATAGTGGTCGGCTTCCAGTCTAACCGAATGCAACTGAATACAAGTATTTTACATGGAGCCACTGCCTATCTGACTTCCACAACCCAGTCACTGGGTAATGCGATACGCCTTAGTAAAACTGGTTGTCAGACTTTCGGGCTTCTGACGACCCGTAACGACTGTCAAAGATCCACGAATGACAGCCGGGACCAACGGCTTAGTGTGCTTTCCGTCGGAGAGGTGTTGGTAAAGATGGTCACCAATCCACGGACGGACCGCGGCAAGCGTTGTTTAAACTGATCGATCGACCCGTTTTTTTTTTTTTTTTTTTGAGGGTGGGAAATCATCAAATAACTTCTCCCGCTCTGGGTGGAGCGGAAGGGCGTGTCAGACTTTTACTGACTAAAACCCACCCGTGTTCCTTCAGTTGCCTATGCCAGGGCCGCGGTAACTTCTTCAAACAACCCGCGACCCCAGCGGCGTCGGCCCTATTGGACCCCATCACTTGCTGACATCTCTTTGAGGCGCGCGTGGAACACAACGCGCCGTCGATTCGGGCCTGGTCCTTACCGGACGGCGAGCTACCCGTGCGGCTGTTATTACTTAGCCACAAGTCCCTCTCTACAAAGCCGAACTTTTTATAAAAGCCGACGTGCCGTATTATCGGCGACGTACTAACACCAGCTCTTTTCTAATAAACCGTAACAAGTGAGGAAGGGAAGCTAAGCAGTAATGAGGAGCGGGGATTCCCTCCGCGCATCCGTCAGTGCGGATGGCTTAATTGCTTGGAGAGGTGCCAAGCGGACTGTTTGTTCGCAGAGCTGATGCCTTCTGCTTCATTACGAGTCTATCGATTTGAAAGTCTATGCTTTTGAGTGGAAAATGTAGGTGAAGAGGTGAAAAAATGTTGGGTGGGAAAGAATTGGGTCATCTGTTATGTTTATTAATAACGCTGAATTTCTTAGATTGTAAATTGATATTTTCTGAAGGACTTCGGTCGAGCCGACCGTAAGAATAGAATAGAATACACTCGAGAGCAATGGATTAGGGTCACATATAAACCTAAAAGTACCTGATAGTGCTAGCTTAATGAAATAAATTGTGTTTATATGTCCTATGTCATTCCTGGGGAATGACATAGGCTACTTTTTTTCTCAAAAATAAACCTACAGCGGGTGATATAGGGGACGAAAGTTTGTATGGGAAACCCAGCATTTTTAAACTTTTGGTTGGAAATAAAGATATGCTTATAGATATGCGGTTCAATGTTTATGAAAATTATAAAACAATATTTTAAAATGTTTGTGTACCTACCTACTCCTTTTTAAGAGATTTAAGGGATTGGAAATATAGTCATAGTTCGTATCTTGAGGTAACATGTAGAATATTTAATTGTCTAACAAACACACTTTATTTCATTAAAGCTTGTCCGTCGTAAAAAAGTGCTGTCACTGTCGGACTGCACAGAAAAGAAAAAGAAGCGCGATGACACAACGCTTGCAAAATATGTAGTAATTATCGATTTACAAAAAATCTGTTGACTAAACTAAAAAAGTAATGACAAGAAATCATTCCTTATTAGTTTGTAAAGAACTGTATAAAATGAACACTTTTAATGAAAACTGTAGGAGTAATATGGTAACAACTCGAAAAAATAGACCGAAATAGACCTAGATTTAGGTTTTTTTTTCCTTAGTTACAAACTAACATATATTTCAGGACACATGAAATCACTTCTTATGTATTGTAGATTACTGTGTATTTTTTACTATCAGAAAGATGCTATAGTTACTGTAAAAAATGGTTACAAAGTTACTTAGTTTCACCGTATTTTAGGGAGGAACAGCCTTAAGCTAGCATTTTAGTTTCCGAGGCTTTCAGGTGGGTGTCTTAATGTGACCCTAATTCATTGCTGTAAAGTGTAAATTAATAAAAATGGAATATCTTTATTTTGCATAAAATGTGGTACACAAAAGGTCTTAAATATACGCTTGCATTTCACTCCTCATAAAATTTCCATACCGGGGGCCTTATATTAAAATTGATTCCTAAGGAGTAAACTCCAAAAACATAAATAATTCAATGAACAAAACGTCATATAGTTGTGTTCTGATCTTAATCCTTTCTGGCGAGGCTGATTGTGTTTTGATGCGGGACTCAACGGACGAATCTCGAGCCGGGACCCTGGACACTGGACGTTTTATAAACTCAACGCTGAAGCGGGAATCAACTAAAGCGGAACATCCCCTACTGGGTGATTTACGCGGTAGATATGCTACGATTTTATTCATAAAGTTGCCCGCCAGATGTTGTCCTGTCAAAATTTCAATTTCTTTTTTTTCCTATTTTTTAGGGTTCCGTACCAAAATGGTAAAAAAGGAACCCTTATGGTGTGACTAAGTCTGTCTGTCTGTCTGTCACAGCTGGATATCTCGAGAACTACTAATGCTATCAACTTGAAATTTGGAACAGTTTTAGGTGATGTTTACCCAACTATTTTGCAAATAAGAAAGAAATAGAAATATTTATATTTTTTTGCAACAGGGACTGAAAGGTGGTCTTAAAAATTCAAAGTTGAGCTACTAGGGCATGTGGGATATCATATGAAAGAGCGCTACCTATTTGCACATTGTCATACATTTTTTTTCTTTTTTTAGTCCCTATAATTTTCGACTTTTGATGAAAAATGTAAAAAAAAATACCGTTCCCAAAGTTATCTCCGAAGTTTGCAAAGAGAAAAATCTGAAATTATTCTATGTGATAGAAGTTTATGTAAAGATTACAGGAAAAATAAAAAGATGTCTCTAAATAGCATACTTTTTCAGAAATCGGAATGGAACCCTCGGTGCGCGAGTCCAGCTCGCTCTTGACCGGTTTTTTTTCTTTTAAACCACCCCAGTAAAGAGGACAACAAAACAAAAGAAAATATTCAAATCGGTCAAGCCGTTTTTGTGTTTCAGCGAGACTAACGGACAACAATTGATTTTTATACAGGGTGTGGCGTAAATAGTGGTCCAACGCTAAGGGGTCGATACACCGTATAATCAGCTATCACATACCACAATTTGAACCATTTTTTCCAGTCTCAGAATAAAATAATTTTTATTATTATTTGAAAAATTTACACCTTTAATAATTTGGCTGTATTTTCTATAAATTAAATTATTTTTTAATTTTGTTTTTGTCTATAACTGTGAAATGCATGTGCAAACAAACACACATGCAAATGTAAAAATGTACTAAAGTTTTTTTTAATTGTATTCCTAGGAAACCTAGGAAGAAAATGGTTCAAATTGTGGTATGTGATATCTGTACACTGTGCTACTGTGTATCGATACCGTTAACTTTGGACCACTTTTTACGCCACACCCTGTAAATATGATGGATACAAACCCCAAAAACACAACAACCGCGCACCTCCGCTACTGATTTCCACAGCGGAGAGGAACTGACGTCTTGATCAACCAAGAGTGCATTAAAATTAACAAAATGTATAATGTAAAACCCCGGAAATCCCCTCTTCTCTCAGTTTAGATAGAAACGGTAGTTACAATTAAAAAATACAATAGACTAAGTCAATTGACCCAAATAGACGATGCTTTTCATGCCACGGCTGTCCTTATCTTATTAATTGACCTTGAGCTGGCCTAGCGTACTACGGAGTTTGTTACCACTGACATGCGGGCATGCGGCGTACTGTACTTACTTCGTTATGTTACCAGCAAAATCCTTTTCAATTTTTTTTTTGAGTTGCTTTAAGGATGTCGGATATGACGCGATTCCCTAGTGACTTGCACCACATCTTAAGAGCGGGATTACCCGGGATTTTTTCCCACTAAGCCGGACGTAATTGGATCCCAAATTGACCGTAGAAGGAGAACGTTTCGACGAGAGATCGACTCATTTGTTTTAGATATTACAATAAACTCTGCGACTTCCAACTGCTTTTTATTTTATTTATTTTATGTATTACGGAAGTTATGATGGTTTTTATGGGTTAGTTGGTGGTTTAAGATGATATAATGTTAAAAGCTAACTAGGCGGGAATAAGAAAGTGACAGAGTCAATTACTTCCACATGCGAAAAAAAGAGAGCGCAACAATGCGCTAGAACCAAAATAAAAGCGGCAAATTAAATAAAAATTGTTTAAATAGTACATTTTGATACAAGTGGAGAACTTTTGTCCACGTTAAAAAATGTCCACGTGTATCAAACGACGTTTTTCAACACACTTTTGAAGAAATAAAATAAAATAACGGAAAATATTTTTGTCATGAAAATGAAAAATGAAAAGAAAAAGAAAATTTAAATCATAGTTTACTAATAAAGTAAACTATGATTTAAATTTTCTTTTTTTTTTTCTGCGATTTACTTTCGCCAAGTTGGAGGAGAAGCAAAGGTATAAAGCCGATAAGCAGCCTAATATGAAAAATAGAAAATTCAAATATTTTTGAGTTTAGAACACAAATAAATGTAAATTTGTTCATAAACGTTTTTTTTATTGTAATGATCATAGTTTTTGATGATATTCTATTTATAAACATTATTTAAATATTCAAAAAATATTAACGCCATATCGCTTTGCCGAGATTAAAAAAAAACATTCACCTCCGAATAGAGGGTTGTGAATAGAGGCATTGAACCAATTAGGACTAAGTATAGGTATAAGTTATCTGTAGCAATTTTTATTCCCGCACACGTCTTGGAAAATGAAAAATCGCACGCGTGTGAAATACATTTCATTGTGAACCTAATCGTAGTGCGATATGAACCAGTTTTTGAGGAAAGAAAGAAAAGAAAGAAAGAAACACATTTATTTAGCACAGACTAAATTAAAGAGGCAAAACAAAAAAATAAATAATACTTAAAAGAAAAAACTACATTTGCGATGCAATAACAACAAAAAAAAAAATACAATAAAATAAATAAAAAATAAATATACTTGCACATTTCACACAACGCCATCTAGTCCCAAGATAAGTAACTTAATGCTTGTGTTATGGTAACAAGATGGCTGATAAACTACTTATATACATTTTTTTTTTGTAAATACATACTTTATATAGATAGAAATACACCCAGACTCGGAACAAATACTTGTAGGTCATACAAATATTTGTTCCGTGCGGGAATCGAACCCGCGACATGCTGCGCAGCAGTCAATTGCTCAACCACTGCGCCAACCGTGTCGTCAATGTAGGAATGTGTGCCTCACGGCTGTGCCAAAAAGGCCCAGTTCAGCAAAAATTCCGACGCTGGTTTGCAACTGGACCAAGTGTGAGGTAAGTGTAGGTATTGAAAAATAAATTAAGCTAGTTATCTATCAAAAATATTTTCAGCCAGAGTTTTCAATTACACATTACGCACATTTGAATGCAATTTTGGAATGAAATTACTTAGGATTTTAGAATACAGAAAAAAATATAAAAAGTGAAGGTCTTCTCGGAATTAAATTCTATCGAGGTTTAACCCAATTGTGTTTTCCTTCAGTCAGAGTATTAATCAAATAGTCAATGAACATATATCTAAAAATTAAATCCATACGTGTTGTAATAGTAAAATAAATGGTTACGAAAAGCAAAGCATCCAATTTGTTATGGTATTGCTTTATGGATGCTGCAATGATATCTAAGGTTGATTATTATGTACCTATCTATATAAATAAAAAGAGAAGTCCTGACTGACTGACTGACTGACTCATCAACGCCCAGCCCAAACCCTTGGAAAGCTGAAATTTTGCACAGAGGTTCCCTTTATAATGTAGACAAGGAATAAGGAAGAAATTCCCGGTAGCAGGTTCCCTATATGCGTGTGGTGTGAGGGCCACTTTATTGAAACTCTTTGAAAATATGCTTAGGATTTAGTGAACATTCCCAAACAATTGTGAAAGTTGGAATCAGATTTTGTGAAAGTCAACTTTGCGAGATATGGACTGTAAAGTGGGGCCCTCAGTTCTCACATAGAGGATTGAGGGCCCGCCTGTACCTGACAAACTATGGACACTACAGATAAAGTCTTTATGCCAAAATCTAAGCTTATACCAAACAAAATTTGTGAAAACAAGATATTATCGCAAAACACTGTCCTACTTGGTATATCTTCGTTCAAAATGGGCCCTCAATCCTCACACACGTAAAAGTTTATCACGCAAATACAATGAAACCATTAACTTATAGCTATTGTTTGTAATCCTATAAGATACTAAATAAATTGTGAAAATTTGTGAAAGCAAGAGCAGGTCACCATTTCTTGTTGTTTGAAAGTTATGACCTTGACAAAATCCGGGCCCTCAATCCTCCATTTATTTTGTTTTCCGTTTGAATACGCTTATCGTATGAAAGATTAGACAAATACAAAATAGTCTCTTTTTGTGAAAAAAATTGTGCAACAAATTGATGTTATTTGTTACTAATAAGAATAACGATTAAACTAAAAATCTTAATAGATACCGAAATCAACTATTTTTGAAGTGTGTAGCAGGGTAGGGTGACAATACTTTCATTTTAATACCTGGATTGGTACAAACGGCACAATCAGATGGCCTGCGAGATCGCCAGATCTCACCCCATTAGATTTTTTTTTGTGGGAATATGTAAAAAATCAAATTTACATGAAATCTTATGATATATAATATATATATATAAATCTTATCGATACTGGTGACGAGACGTGGGATTTCGAGTTTGACATGCAAACTAGTCAACAAGCTTCGGAGTGGCGCCATCCAACTGAACCGAAACCGAAAAAACCACGCCAAAGTCGATCAAAAGACAAAGTCATGTTGACCGTTTTCATTGCTTATCGCAGTGTTGTGCATTCGGAATTTTTGTTGGAAGGTCAAACAGTAAATAAAGAATATTATTTGAGCGTTATGCGGCGTTTAAGACAGCAAATTCTACGAAAAAGGCCAGATTTGTGGAAAGAAAATTCTTGGATTTTGCACCACGATAATGCGCCTTCGCACAAGGCCATTGGTGAACGAATTTTTGACCAAAAACTCAACAAATACCATCGAGCAAATACCTTATCCACCAGATAACTGACCCCTATAGCCACACCCGCAGATAGCCGACTTCTTTCTTTTTCCTAAACTCAAATTACCACTTCGTGGCACCCGTTTTGTTCGGTAGAACACATAAATAGTAATAGTAATAGTAATAGTAATCTTTATTTAATTCTCTCTTCACAAAGGTTCACTTAGTTTATTTTATAAATAGAGACTAGAATAATAACATTACAAAATCCAAAATATGATCCTTTGTGAGAGACTGGCGTCCATACTAGGATACCCTGTGTGACAGATCACCAGGCCCTCACCCCGAATTTAATCTAATAATAAGGCAAACTATTCTAATACTCCAGAAAAATTAATTATTGCTGAAGGGAAAGAAAAAAAAAACAGACATGTTTAAATTAAATAACCACAAAAGAAAAAAGAAAACAGAATAATAATAATTCAAAATTAAGAACAAAAAAAAAAAAGAAGAAAACTTTGTATAGTGCAATGTATGTCTTGTGTGTGTGGGGGTGTGTGTGTGTGTGTGTGTGTGTGTGTGTGTGTGTGTGATGGAGTGTGTGTGTGTGTGTGTGAGGGAGTGTGTGTGTGTTATGTGTAAAGAGATGTAAAATGATGATGTGAGTGTGTGTGTATGTGAAAGGTGTTTGTTACAGTCAAGAACCTGCAAAACATTAAATATCACCATGGAACAATAAGTAGCTGCTCCGTGGCGTCATAGTCCAATTTTTGTAACCAGATAGAGAGGGTTTTTTTGCAACGCTGCTTGGGTAGGGCATAAATTGACAGAATTCCGTTAATTTTATTATATAAATAGCTTCCAAGAAAACCAAAATGTCGACGGGAGAAAGCAGTATGAAACTGAGTTGTGGGACAGACAGCGTATTTACGTCGCTTACCTTCAAATAAAGTAGGATTATAGGTAAGATGAGAGTGTTTGCGCAAGATCGTATTTAAAATGAAAAGTTGACGTACAGTTAACACTCCAGTTCGCTCATAAAGTTCTCTAGTGGGAAACAAGGTCATAAAGTTCTCTAGTGGGAAACATAAATAAAGGAGAATTCGCGGTGAGAACTGAACTCAATTCCGGAAAAAGCGTTTAAGAGCCATTTCACAAAATTTTAATATTGCAGTCGTAGTAAAATAATGCGTTCACGATACGTGAGCTCGGACATCAGGAGGCGGGAAAAAATGACACAGGTCCTTCCTCGATGGGCACTCGCGCTGTAATAATCGGTGTCCGCTTATGCAACGTAATTTATTCTAATTTAGAGTGATGTTAATAACGTTATTATGTCTAAATAAATGAAGGGATTTTAATAAAACTTTAGAATTAGTTTTGTACAACATAGTTTATTTTGACATGTTTTTTTATATGTAATTACGCGTTATTCAAACCAAAAAATCGTGATTAAATAGCGGTATAAAACGTAAAAATTGCCCCGAGACTTTATTTTTTTACTAATTAATGTTATTAATAATCGATATTCAAGTACATTAAAAGTCAACAAAATTATAGGTATTTCTGATGCTTTATGTATTTTTAAAAGTAAAATTTATGAATGTTAATGATAGATTTATGAGTCTGAAATTGACTCTGCGATGATTTTTCTGCAAACTAGTTGTGGGAGATTAATCGCCACAAAGTAAACAAATAAGTTTTTGTAAATGTGTTACAATAAGATTCAATACGAAAGATTGGTCTTTCTTTTAAATGTATTCAACAATGTCAGAGTTTTACCTAAGATGGTAAATTAGGCGACTAAATTGAAACTTTAGCGAGCGTGACGTACGCTCCCGCGTTAGTTTGTTCACTGGCGGGCTAGTGCGGGGGCGCGGGCGGGGGTGTATACTTCCGTTGCCGCGCTTAAGTGCACGTTCACACACATTATATAAGGCCGCGTTACGTAGGTAATTAATTATTTTTATTGTTAAAATTATGTAAATACATAATTATTAATGTCGCGAATCATATTTTGACTAAGATACAACCTTACACTGACCTTAACGTGTTACCACGAGTGCCCAAAAATAGTTTTGTTTTTTTTATTAGGGTTTTAGGATTTTTTTTTTTATCTAGTAATTTATAAATAGTGAATAAAAAGTTTAATTTTCACATTTGTTGTTTTAATGCTTGTAACATCTCCATTCTAGCCTGTTACTTCTTGTAATACACATGTGGCGGCATCTACATCGCCACATACGAACTACGCATCACAAGGACATGACGTCCCGCAACCTGCATCGCGCAATGAGAGTTTACCGCGCGACTATCATATAGGTATACAACAACCCCACATTAACCGTGGGGCAGTTGCCCACCAGAGACAACACCCATCTGGTCGGAGGGTCCTCCCTTTTCAATAAAGGATGAGTGAACTTTACACCCTGTTCCTCATGACTCTATACACACAATACGTATGGACGGTAAAGATTTTGATTTTAAAGTGAAAGCTATACCTGCTCTAAGAGATACACTGATCAATTAATAGTTGACACTTTTTTAATTCACACAGCCGAATGACGTCATAAAATGGCGGCTACTATTTCATGGTTTGAGAAAACATTAAAAAAACCTGAAAACTTTGAATTTAATTTTAAAATTTATATTGTTATTGAACTAAAACTAATATTTTCCGACTGCTTTTTGCCTAATCTATCTAAATAATATATTTAAAGATTTTTTCTCATATAGATTAAAATACCGTATCGTGGTCACCCTATTTCCTAATTCAGGGAACAAAAATAAAACTCGATTTTTATTTACAATAAA
This sequence comes from Cosmia trapezina, assembly GCA_905163495.3. Lineage (NCBI taxonomy): Eukaryota > Metazoa > Arthropoda > Insecta > Lepidoptera > Noctuidae > Cosmia > Cosmia trapezina. The sequence goes on along the minus strand of LR991029.1, from coordinate 2,780,347 downwards.
GGGTCTTTTAATTGTTTTCTAGTATCGAATTTGTTGCACAATTTTTTTCACAAAAAGAGACTATTTTGTATTTGTCTAATCTTTCATACGATAAGCGTATTCAAACGGAAAACAAAATAAATGGAGGATTGAGGGCCCGGATTTTGTCAAGGTCATAACTTTCAAACAACAAGAAATGGTGACCTGCTCTTGCTTTCACAAATTTTCACAATTTATTTAGTATCTTATAGGATTACAAACAATAGCTATAAGTTAATGGTTTCATTGTATTTGCGTGATAAACTTTTACGAGTGTGAGGATTGAGGGCCCATTTTGAACGAAGATATACCAAGTAGGACAGTGTTTTGCGATAATATCTTGTTTTCACAAATTTTGTTTGGTATAAGCTTAGATTTTGGCATAAAGACTTTATCTGTAGTGTCCATAGTTTGTCAGGTACAGGCGGGCCCTCAATCCTCTATGTGAGAACTGAGGGCCCCACTTTACAGTCCATATCTCGCAAAGTGGACTTTCACAAAATCTGATTCCAACTTTCACAATTGTTTGGGAATGTTCACTAAATCCTAAGCATATTTTCAAAGAGTTTCAATAAAGTGGCCCTCACACCACACGCATATGGTTCCCTTGGGATATTTTCCGACATCCACGCGGGCGAAGCCGCGGGCATAAGCTAGTATTTTATAAGATAACCCATGAAGGACCTTTTTCTACTTCTCCCACATCGGCACGATGCTTATGGGAATATTTAAGTTGTGTCGTTAATGCCAGTCAGCGACGTGGTAGCAGGGCTAAGTACCTTTAAGGGCACACCAGACTTGTACAGGGTCAAGTTACATTACTTAGTTTAGCTAGTATGATAAAACAAACAAATTAATCAGATGATTTATTTTTGGGGTTATCAACCGCCGATAGTGTAATCATCTGCCTAGCCTTTTCCCAACTATGTTGGGATCGGCTTCCAGTCTAACCGGATACAGCTGAATACCAGCATTTTACATGGAGCGACTAACTATCTGACCTCCACAACCCAGTATCTGGGTAATACGATACCCCTTGGTAAGACTGGTTGTCAGACTTCTGCGCTTCTGACAACCCGTAACGACTGTCAAAGATCCACGAATGACAGCCGGGACCAACGGCTTAACGCGCTTTCCGAGGCACGGGGGAGTCTCTCGGTATGTAAAGATGGTCACCCATCCACAGACCAACCCCAGCAAGCGTTGCTTACCCTGATGGATCGACTCGTGTGGCTGTTGTTAATTAGCCACGAGCTCCTCTCTCTACCTATATTCTATATATTTATAAATAAAAAGAGAAGTCCTGACTGACTCATCAACGCCCAGCCCCAAACCCTTGAACCTAGAAAGCTGAAATTTTGCACAGAGGTTTCCTTTATAATGTAGACAAGGAATAAGGAAGGAATTCTAGAGAAAAGGCAGATTGATTTAAGCATTTCCACTTTTGGAACCTTTTTTATTACACCACTGAAGCTCTGTTAATACTGTTGTATTTGAACATAAATCATTTTCAACCAAAAACCTAATACACGTACTCAACATGTATTTAACCAGGTAATGCAGTTAATCACTAATTAGCGTAACTAATTAAACAGGTAATTGTTTAGTTAATCTATATCTATAAAAGGAAAGCGTTACTGACTGACTGACTGACTGACTGACTGACTGATCTATCAACATACAGCTGAAACCACTGAACGGATTGGGCTGAAATTTGGAACACAGGTAGCTATTATGACCTAGGCATCCGCTAAGAAAGGGTTTTTGGAAATTCGACCTTTAAGGGGGTAAAAAGGGGTGATATTGTTTGTATTAAAAATCTTATTCCTTGAGTTAATAAACTTGAAAGTTGGCACGAATATTTATCTAATTAAATTATGATTTTTGTGATTTTTAGTTTTTCTAAACTACCCCCCAAAAGGGGAATTTGGGGGTCTCAAAGTTTGTATGGAAAAATTTTAACGCGCAATCCGATTAACTCAGAACTCATTATTTATACTTAAAACCAAAAATAAAGAATAATGTGTGTCAGGGTTTTTCGAAAATCTACCTGTAACGGGGTGAAAAGGGGTAGTCAATTTCACGGGGGAGGATTTTACTGCGTGGCTTGATTAACTCGAAAATTGGTGTAAATAATCTTTGAGTCAAGCTATGGAAATATCTCAAACCATTTTTTTTAATTCCACCCCTGTGGGGGTGAAAACAGGGAATACAAATATTTGCCTAAGTTTGTCATTATTAGTTTTTAAAACTACCCCGGAGGGAGGGTTAGACGGGGAGAGGCAAGGGAGGGGTGGTGAGGAGTGTTAAGGGGAGAATGATGGACGCAGGGAGAAAGGGCAGGAATTGGTGAGGAGAGGAGGAAGACATGGTGAAGGCTGAGGGGTAGGGAGGGGTTGGTGAGCCGGAGGTGGAGGAGAGGGGGAGAGGGAGGGGACGGGGTGGTGAGAGAGAGAGAGCGAAGGGGAAGTGGTGTAGGGGGTGTGAGAGTGAGTGAGAGGGGGAGGGAGAGGTAGCGGAAGGGGATGTGGTGAAGGAACGAGCTAAACTCTGGAACTACCCTACCAGTCGGACTTTAAAAAATCTTTTTGCATTAATGATAGCCCAAATCTTATAGAAGGCATATTTAATAGGTATCACTCTAGGACCCTTAGGTGCCGAGCAAAAAGAAAAAAAGTGTGCAAGAATGCTAAGTGAAAACGAAGTAATAGCGCGGGTAGGCAATGCGATGCGACGGGGTGGGTCGAGCAAAAAATAAATTTTACGCGGACGAAGTCGCGGGCAGAAGCTAGTTTATTATAATTATATTATTCAATGTTCATACGATAACGAACGCTCGTAACAATCAGAATACTGTAAACTGTTGTGGTAAACCGCAGTTAAGTACATGTTCTAAGTTAGGTAAAAAAAAACCGGTCAAGAGCGAGTCGGACTCGCGCACCGAGGGTTCCGTTCCGATTTCTGAAAAAGTGTGCTATTTAGAGACATCGTTTTATTTTTCCTGTAATTTTTACATAAACTTCTATCACATAGAATAATTTCAGATTTTTCGCTTTGCAAACTTCGGAGATAGGGGGGTGGAACGGTATTTTTTTTTACAATTTTCGTCAAAAGTCGAAAACTATGCGGCTTTAAAAAAGAAAAAAAATGTTTGAGAATGTGCAAACAGCACTCTTTCATATGATATTCCACATGTCCTAGTATCCCTACTTTGAATTTTTAAGACCCCCTTTCAGTCCCTGTTGCAAAAAAAATATAAATATTTTTATTTCTTTCTTATTTGCAAAATAGTTGGGTAAACGTTATCTAAAACTGTTCCAAATTTCAAGTTGATAGCATTAGTAGTTCTTGAGATATCCAGCTGTGACAGACAGACAGACAGACAGACAGAGTCACACCATAAGGGTTCCTTTTTTACCATTTTGGTACGGAACCCTAAAAAACAAAAGTATTTTTTTATAATGTGTTATTATATTTTTATAAACAAACTATAATACAGTACGACAGGACTCAGGAGTTCCATCGTTTATTTTCGGAAAAAAAACACTACAAAGTGAAAAATAACTTTAATTTCGGAAGTCGGTGTCTTTGGTTTTTTGTTTCCTTTCGTTTTTTTTTGCCACCGACTTCCGAAATTAAAGTTATTTTTCACTTTGTAGTGTTTTTTTGGGAGTCGGTTGTTTTTTTTTTTTTGTAAAAAGTTTTTATTTTTCACTTTTTAGTGGTGCCTACTGCCTACCCCACACAAATCTGAATACCACTCTGCAAAATAAATTAGAGCATCATCCACATAGACTAAATGGGAAAAATACGTATTAAATTATTGAAGCTAACTCAAAAGCCACTCATTAGAACTTGAAGATATTTTTTGCGACCATCTCAGGAGTATACCATTTCAAATAAAAACTTTGCAAAAAGGCAAATACGTCGTTTTAGTTGACGGAGATAACGAGGCTACGAAATCTGCCTTCTGACAATCAAGGCCACACATATACAACTCAAGTAGCGCAACTTGAAGCGGCATATTATTATTATTAAATCATTTATAGCCAGAGTGCACCTCATGACAATTCCAATAAGCCCAAACACGACTAGGATACATTGTTCTATTACTGAGTTCCGATGTCTACCTTCCGGCTTCTTCATCAGATCGGTTCAATGGTACCATTTTCATCAGAACCATTTATTACACATACAGCTTCGTCATAGTCGCTTAACTATTAATCGAGATATCTTATCGCCACCCGTGAAATACTTATCATCGTTGAGGAGTTCCCACGGCTTTCTGTTCTTCATCAGTTCCACGTCATCAGATGATACTTTCTGAATGGAAACGATTGATTTGTTGATGAAAATACCAAAATAGCTATATGTATGCCTATTATATTTGAGGAGTTCCCTCGATTCCTCATGGATCCCATCATCAGAACTGGATTTTGTCAAAAATGGGACCAATCTGGAAGTATACCCTTTCAAATAAAAAAAGAATTTTCCGAATCGGTTCATAAATGACGGAGTACTGAGGTAACAAACATACAAAAAAAAAAACATACAACCGAATTGAGAACCTCCTCCTTTTTTTGAAGTCGGTTAAAAACTGAACTCTGCCGGATTATATGTGACTGGTCCAAACCCCTCAAGTGTCGACTCCACCCCATGTGTGCATAAGGAAAACCTTATCATTATTAGTAGATGTGAACCTATGGGGTTCGCAACCCCCGCCGCTGAGGTTTTCGGTTTATAGATTAGTTCAGGCCGACGTCTGAAGAGATAAGGGGGATGCGCAGTGGGGGAGTGGCAGCCCGCGAAATTAATTTTTTTTTTAAATAAATATATGATAAGTTGTGTATTAATGTTAGGATTAATGTTGTGAAATATATGATAAGTTGTGTATTAATGTTAGGAATAATGTTTTAAATAAATATATGTTAAAGTTGTGGATTAATGTTAGGTACTATGTTAGACGTAAACACGATTCCAGAAAATTGGTAAGTAATTTGTAATTTAAAATCCCAAAAAAATATTTTTGGGATTTTAATGTTAAGTTTGTTTTTGGGATAAACTCCTTTCAACTACGGAACCCTTCATTGTACGTGATACGACACGCACTTGGCAGGTTTTTTTTGTAGTCTCTTAAAGTCATAACTATAATACTCTAAGGTTACGAATGCCATCAACCGAGTTCAAATCCAGACTCAGATCTACTGAAAAAAATCTGATGGAAAACCCAAAAGAAGAAGAACTGTTGTCGTACCCCTATTTCGCCAGTAATAATAAACAAAACAAAACTGAGTATATTAAGGTTGATGCGCCAGTCTAGCCCGCGAAATTCAAAATTTCTTAGGTTTTTTGCAATTTGTAGGTCAGTGTGAGCTTGTATGTTGATTAAAATATGATTCGCGGCCGTAGCTAATATGGCTTTACAGAATTATAATCATTAGAATCAGCAATACAACTCCATAAGTTAGCATTTATCTCAAATCTAGCGATTGCATGAAATCATGAGGTTTGAGGTAAATGCTAACTTATGAAGTTGTATTGCTGATTCTAATGATTATAATTCTATAAAGCCATATTAGCTACGGCCGCGAATCATATTTTGATCAACATACAAGCTCACATTGACCTACAAATTGCAAAAAACGTAAGAAATTTTTAATTTCGCGGGCTAGCCTGGCGCTTTCGCCTTAACACAGTCAACTGTCATTATTAGCTCTAACTAAGCGTATTCGTTCATTTAGTAAGTACCCCGTAAAACCGCCAGAGCCCGCCACATACTGCTGGCTCGCAAACATTTATACCGCAGTTTAAATTCCGCAGAAACTAATTACAAACCAGTGGCTAACGATTACATGGTCGTGGTAATTGTTGCTATTATTGTTTGTAATTTTTAATAAGCTAATGTAGTTTAGTTCGATTTATTATTATCAGGGAAAGCTTTTAAAAAGCTTCTAAGCCCTCGTACACACGAGCGATTTTTAATGCTGTGAATTTTTATCGCGCACTGGATTTGCAACGCACTGGTTAGCACCGAGAATTCTAAATCCAACAGTGTGTTTTTTTGACGCGCTAGGATATTGTTGATGTTCGTTTAACACCTATTTACGGGCCGTTTCTGGATCTTTCTTATTTATTTAATAGAAAAAGCACAGCCACATCACATACATTAAATTTATGCTAAAAATAATTTTAATATAGGACTAATGTACACACAGCAGCTGCAGGTCAACATACTAGAAACTGTCAAATTTTCTCATTCGATTGTGAACTTAACTGTCAACATTTTAAGGTTTAAAATCATTTGTAGAAATTTGACAGTTTGGTATAACCAGAAGCCGACCTACTTATGACGCGAAAAAAGATCATGGATCCATCATGGTTTCGTTGAGAAAAAAGGATGGTGCTATAGGTCGTATATAGCTCCGTCTCTCTCTCACACTGGATCATGATCTTTTTCATGTCGTAGTACGGCCCCTGATGTGCTGTTGTCTGTACGTGACTATTACGGCGTACATAGCATTGATTACAATATCTCACTGCCTTGAAATTTAATATATGTACTAAACTAAATCTTTCCAAGGCTTTCGACTGCGGTGGGTCTCAAACGACATTCTTTGGGATAAGCTAAAAGCGACAGGTATCCCCAACGAATTGCTGAATGTTTTTAGATACTGATACGGCAACTAAACAAACATTGTAAGGTGGGGGAATAAAGTTCTCTTTACCATACAGGTTGGAATGTGGCGTAAGGCAGGGGAGCTTAACCTGGCCTAACCTTTTTAATCTGTATATGAATGCATTGATTGAGGAACTCAGCAGGGCGCATGTGGGCTGCTATGTTGACGGGTTGTTTTTAAACAACATAAGCTACGCCAATGATAATTATTATGGTCCAGCGGGCTCTCTCGGTCAGTGCACTCAGAAAATTGGTATATGTGAGGACTACGCTTGGCAGCGTTAATTAATCATGTAAACTCAGGGGTCAAGTCTCTTTTAAAGTCCAGACATAATCTTGGTCAGATCTTGTGATGACTATATTATTCCGTGTCTGAAATGTTCATTTGAGGAAAAAACCAGACAATTTTGAATGGACCTGTCCAGTCGAGTCCAGTCCAGTGTTGCAAGCATTTGCCAATAAGTAAAGCTCAACAATAGCACGAGTCGACTCGTATAGATAGCAACACACGAAAGAATAATATCTGACTTGTGTCGGCCTACATTTTAACTGAAGATAAAAAGGATAGAATCTCTAGTAAAGGTTCTCCATGGTAACGTAATTCGTATCTATTATTCAAAATCAAAAGTCATTTATTGAAATTAGGCTGAGAATCAGCTCTTTAAGACAGTCCCCACAAAACGACCGCCCTTCACACACTTCCTAGTGCTTTAACTGGGAAGAAGTAACGCAACAAACTCCCCAGCAGCACAGCTGTCTGTTCAGTTCGAAAAACTTGATTCTACACATACAATAGTAGGTAAGCAAAATAATTTTCATTACGCAACACAAAAATATTAAATTAAATTATTTGTCAAATAATATAAACAATTTTAAGAACTTTTATTCTCTGACTATACCTACCACAAAAAATAATCTTGTTCAAAACTTTTTGTGTAAGTATCGAGTCTCCAAACACTGGCAGATGTCAAATACACGGAGGTATTATACTAAGGTATTATACAGGTACATTCTAAACCAGTGTTAGCATTAGCATTCTCCTAACCTTTGCCAAAATGGTGGGCTTTCAGACGCGGCTAAATATCTACCTCCTAACATTTATGTTTATTGGAAGTTAACCGAAACTCCCCACGCCTGAGTCCCTGGGACTTACAACAATATACTAAAGACTGGAATTTAATTAAGTAAACACAAATTTCACTGCATAACACTAAAAACAGAAACAAAACCTATATAGAGCTGGAGCGAACTCAATGCAGTTTGAGGTGGTTTAGGGAGGAGACGGGTGTCGATTGTGAACTGTAATCGATTAAAAGTTTCATCATTTATTTTTGCCTCGTTACTCCCCGTGATTTAAGAAAAATGAAAATTGGAAAAACCCAAAGAAACAGCCGCAAAATCGAAATTCATATTTATGATATCGATTTTGACAGGACAACGTCCGACAGGTCAGCGAGTGTACATAAAAAAACCGGCCAAGTGCGTGTCGGACCACGCACAATGAAGGGTTCCGTAGTTGAAAAGAATTTATCCCAAAAACAAACTTAAGATTGGATGCCAAAAATTTTTTTTTATGTCAAAAAATTACAAATTCACAATTTTCGGACTTTTTCCTTTACTTGTGCTGGGACACCTTGCTTCTTGCCAAATTTCATTATTCTAGGTCAACGGGAAGTACCCTATAGGTTTTGATTTACTTGCGACAGTATCAAAATGTGTCGCAAAATGACCGTATTTTTTTATTGCGTTGACTTAGACGCTTGATTTTTTTGAAACTCTAAGGAACAATAGCCTTACGTACTTAGTATTAATTTCAACTTGATATCTTCACGCGTCCTTGAGAAAACGGGTATTGACAGACTGACAGACTTGTAATTTTTTTTTATGTGATAGAATTACAAATTATCAATTTTCGGACTTTTTCCTTTATTTGTGTTGTATGACCTTGCTTCCTACCAAATTTCATGATTCTAGAACAACGGAAAGTACCCTGTAGGTTTTGATTTACTTGCGAGTATCAAAATATATCGCATAAATGGCCGTATGTTTTTATTGCATTGACTTAGAAGCTTGAGTTTTTTAGAACTTCAAGAGACTACAGACTTACGTATTTGATATTAATTTCAACTTGATACCTCCACGCGTTCCTGAGAAAAACGGCCTTGACAGACTGACAGACAGACAGACGGACAAACAAGTGATCCTATAAGGGTTCCGCTTTTTCCTTTTGAGGTACGGAACCCTAAAAAGGGGAAAGCTCACTGGGTATCAAAAAATTCGTCCACACAGTAGTCAATGGGAAAAGTACCAAAAATGCTGGCAACAGTGCCACGCTGAATGGCAATGCTAAATATAGGCCAAAGAATTTCTTTCTTAACTAAAATTAACATCGACTAAACTATCGCCACAACACCAGTCCACTAGCTCCACTTATTTCCCCACACTATCATCCCTTACCTTGCTCGTAGAATGCAACAAGCATTTTTCTTTCAAAATGCTCCCATCCGGTGGAAAATTTTCCCTAGCTCACACATTTTGCGGCCTTTCTTTCGGAAAATATGCGCGTAGGGTTAAAAGTAGCAGGTTTTCAGTTTATATATTGAGGTGAGAGGAGTTTTTTTATCCTTGTCCTGCTGTTTGGTTTTGGCAAATAATAAGTCGGTAAAATTTATACTTGTGGGATTCGATACTATAAGATGTTAAGAGGATCCGTCCTCGATCTCTGGTTCATTCAACAATCTGTCTTCCATGCTTGGTAGTCAAATAACTACTTTCTTATATTCTTTTTCTGAAGTAGTCGATAGGAGATCCAAGAGACCGCCGGGGTCGCGGGTTGTTCGAAAGAGATACCGTGGCCCTGGCATAGGCAAATGAAGGAACACAGGTGGGTATTAGTCAGTAAAAGTCTGACACGTCCTCTCGTTCCGCCCAGAGCGGGAGAAGTCATTTGAAGATTTCCCATCCAGAAAAAAAGAGGAGGTCCATGAGGTTTTCAGTAGAGGACAATTTAGAGCTAAAATTTAGGTTCATGCAAGACATCGCAAACGGTCCGACTCGGTCGGAAGGCTGCCTAGATGTTTCCTGAGTTTTTTTTTTTTACTTCTATTTTTTTCTTTTCTTTTTTATTGTTTCGTATTTCGTTTTATCATAACTAGTAACAGTGTAGAAATCATGTCTGTGTTGATGTTATCCAGAGCATTATAATGAAATGTTATCAGCCACTCATAAAGAAAAAAAATCTTGAATAGGAACCAAACTCTCACAGGGAACCACCCCACACACGGCATACACTCATCTAGCAAAAATATAATCACAAAATAACAGAAACATTTCAACAAATCTTTATCTGCTTTTTATTACGCACTTTAGGGTCGCGCCGAGCTATTACCCGCAACGTATCGATAACATGTCGATAAATCTGGCGAACAATCTGCTGCTATCGTAAATAACAAGCTACAGACTGCTACAGACTACTACAGGCTAGACCATTTTATCCTGAAATAAGGAAAATATTATGCAAATAATTAACCAGATTGGTGTTCCACCAAATGAAAGAATATTTATATTATTACTAGCTTGTACCCGCAGCTTCGCCCGCTTGGATGTCGGAAATTATTGCAAGGGAACCTACTACCGAGATAAAAAGTATCCTATGTGTTAATCTAGGTTATAGACTATCTGTATGCCAAATTTCATCCATATCCGTTCAATCGTTTTGCGTGATTGAGTAACGAACAGCTAAACATACTTACAAACTTTTACATTTATAATATTAGTAGGATCTAGGGTTAGTTTCTCTTCAAAAAAAACCTCTATGTACAGTTGTACACACACTACATACGCAAACTTTTTCAAACCAATCCACCAATCGCATAAACGACTATTCCGCCAAACTTAAACAGCCTAAGTTGGCAACAGTGCTTAATGTAAAGAGGCCTGTGCATGACAAAAATATGAGAAAACTTGCGCAATACCGCGAATATTGCAGCCTTCGCCTTTTTATCCCGAATACTTTCGATTGCCCTCGCGATGTAAATAACTTCGAGAGATTTTTTCGATGTACGATTAGTCGTGTCGATATCGTGTCGTGAGGTATAAATAACGTGACGAGATGGTTACGAGTGGAACTCCTTACGTACTGTCGTATTTGCCATAAATATGGCCTAAGCTTTCAGCGAGTATAAACGAGTATATACGACTGGAAGTACTAGAAACAAAACAAAAGTGCTTTCTAATAAGAAAAATACAAGCCAAGTGCGTGTCAAACCACGCACAATGATGGGTTTGATCACTAGTAGGGATCAATTTATCCCAAAACAAACTTAACATTGTAGTTGAAAAACATGTTCTCCCGTTTACATCGGTATACGTCACGGTCAACAAACTCATCTGCAAATGTAAGTTAGAAATCGCAAAAAAAAAATATGTGATAAAACTACAAATTTAACAATTTACGGATTTTTCCCTTTACTTTTGCTGGGAGACCTTGCTTCTTGCCAAATTTCATGATTCTAGAACAACGGGAAGTACGATATAACTTTGATTTATTTGCGAGTATCAAATTATGTCGCATAAATGTCCGTACTTATTTTTTTATTGCGTTGACTCCACGAGTTCCTAAGAAAAAGGGTCTTGACAGACTGACAGACAGACAGACAGACGTACAACGAAGTGATCCAATGATATAAGGGTTCCGTTTTTTTTTCCTTTTGAGGTACGGAACCCTAAAAAAAAAAGAAAAAAAGTCGAATATTAAAAAAAGACCTGTTCATTCTATGTCCAAAACTCTGCCTCAAAATTTTCAATTTCTATCTATACTTAATCATAATAATAACGAAAGTTATACAGAAAAAGATTCAAAATTTCCCGTATTCTGTGGGAACAGATAAACTCGTGCGGGTTATCTGCTAAACTTCCACCGAGGATCCTTCGGTTCTGTCGGTCTCCATTGAATATGAATAAGGGTATAAAGGATGTATTGTTTCCGCTGCAAACTTTTCGTTTATATTTTGAAATGTTTTGACTTGCATAAAGATGTTGAGAATTTTGGGAACTTTGTGTTTCTTGTTGCGAATTTAAGCAATGAATATTAATTGTATTTTTTATGTATAATTCAGGGTGTTGTTAAGAATACCGACCAAGGTTTGAGGTCATTTATAATTTAGGACAAAGGTCGTGCTCCATTTAGTATGAGCTCTAGTGAGTATCTAAAGGTACTTGTGACTTTAGCCATAACCGGATAATTGAAAGATTCTTCCATTTTGAACAGTACACGTCTCGAAACAATGTTCGGTTTTTCTTACAAACAGACATAAAAACAGTCTCTCGCAGGTGCACAAAATTGAAAACCGGATACCTGGGAGAAGATTCTTGTAAGCTCGTGTTCTTAAGCACCTTTTCGTTGTTCAAGTGTAATTCTTAGTCCAATTGCCTGTGCTATCCATCTGTAACTTTGTTGATATACAGTTGAAAGGAGACGGTGATCTGTGGGCCATACTGTATTAAGTGTAGGTATAGATTTAAAAAAGCGTTATATTTTTCTATTTCCAAATGCGAAAAATCAACCCAATTTACCATCTGGAAAATGAGAAATCCAAAATTTTAGTTTAGGCTACTATAAAATAGAATATCGATTAAATTGTAATCGATTTACGTGGAGTTCAAACTATTTCAAAAAAATGCTTTCAGATGAATAATTCAATTAAGTACAATAATTAAATATATTAGAATAAACGTGTTATCACTTTAAAAAAATAAAATGTCTACATAATAAACATAAATCTTAAAGACAATTCACATTTATTAATCGATTATCCGCACACATGGTTTGCAATTCTTCTTCCCAGCTAAAGCACTAGGAAGTGGTGAAGGGCGGGCGTTTTGTGGGGACTGTCTTACTGTAATTTGGACGTTCAAAAAGTGCTGATTCTCAGCCTAATTTGAATAAATGACTCTTGATTTTGATTGACATTTTAAGAGTTAATTTATGATTATTTATGTAGCATGGAATATCACTAGAGTTTTGCACCAAACGTAGTCTTCTGGGGCCATGTTTGACCTGCGCGGTAATTGCGTGACACATTTTCATTTGCAATGTCTTTTATTTTGCCAATAACAACATTCATTGCGTCATGAACTCATGAACGTTGTCGAGCAGACGAATTTAAGCAATTTATTAGGAATTTCCTTCAAACTCCTTCGGATTGTCATAAACAGTGTGTTACGCAATTAGGGTGCTGTTTGCTGTTATAAATGAAACTTACCTCTGCTGCTTTCCGGCTCCATTCTCTTGAACCAGTCATCAACAATGGGTACCGGCTTTCCACTCGAGACCAATCCCTCATTACTCATTATTAATCACTTCCACTTTTCTCTTCTTACTATCAAATGTTTCTTCATCCAATCTCTTTTTTAAAATCCTTCTGAAATCTTCTACTTTCGCTGACGTACAGATTTTAGGACTTGAAGCTGAATTGATCGATGTTGCTACTTTATTCTGCTCAATTATTTCCGGACGGGTCTTTTCTTGAGTAGTTTTTGAAAAAAATACGTCTGATAGTGGTGTCTCCGATTGTTTCAATTTCCTTCAAACTCCTTCGGATTGTCCTAAACAGTGTGTTACGCAATTAGGGTGCTGTTTGCTGTTATGAATGAAACTTACCTCTGCTGCTTTCCGGCTCCATCCTCTTGAACCAGTCATCAACAATGGGTACCGTCTTTCCACTCGAGACCAATCCCTCATCACTCATTATTAATCACCTCCACTTTTCTCTTCTTACTATCAAATGTTTCTTCGTCCAATCGCCTTTTTAAAATCCTTCTGGAATCTTCTAAATCAAATCAAATCAAATCAAATCATTTATTTGCATAACACAGGTTCAGAAGATGTTTCAAAAGGTTCATAAGGTGCGTACACTGTATTATAACCATGTGAGGTGTGCAAATATTAGGAACATTATTTTCATCATTATTATGTTACTTATTACAGTCAGTGTCATTGAAAAAAATAATATATAGATTAGTCCATTATTCAATTAGTCAATACATAAATATAAATTACAATTATTCACAATATTCAATTAAAACTTATTTCTATAGTTAAATATACAAATAAGTCTACATTAATTTATCATTAAGAAATTCATCAGTCGTATAATAACATTTTTCAATTAGTAATTGTTTCAATTTTTTTTTATTTGTGTAACATTTAAATTTTTTATGACATCAGATGGCCAATTCTCGTACCTAAAAACGTTCACAACCTCATGCCAGCGTCAATCAAATGTCAAAAATGTAGGTAAACGCTATACAATTTTTGACAGGTTGAGACTGAGATGAGATTGCGAACGTTGTTAAAAATACGAGAATTGGCCCTCTGGTAATTTATTGTAGATGCGCGGTGCCATGCCTAAAACACTCTTTCTCACTAGGGCAGTCTTACAACGCTGATTGCTTAAAGAGTTTGCGTATTGGCTACGAATTTCAACATCTCGTAACGTTGACACTTTTTCAAATAACCTCATGTTTGTTTTGACGAAAACACTCATTTCAAAAATGTACAGTGAAGGCAAGGTAAGTATTTTCAGCGATTTAAAGAAAGGTACACAGCTATCATCAATTTTCAGACCACACATTGATCTTATGCACCTTTTTTGTGCCTTAAAAACGATATCTTTATCAGTAGAGTTGCCCCAAAAAATAATGCCATATCGCAAAGTTGAGGCTACTAAGCCGTGATATGCAACTAGAAGTGCATCCATATTTATTTTTCTAGCAATTTGGAAAAGTGCGTATGCTGATCTATTTATTTTCTTACTTAGGTCATCTATGTGGGCCTTCCAGTTAAGTTGGTTATCAAGGAATAAACCTAAGAATTTTGCTACTTTAACTTCTTCAATGTCGCAGTTATTATGTCTGATATTTACATTTGGTACTACAGTTCTTTGGTGAAAGTGCATCATTTTGGTTTTCTCTAAGTTTATAACTAAATTATTTTTACTATGCCAATTAATTATGTCCGATAGTGTATTATTAATGTCATCTTGATAAATATTGCGATCAATACATTTCACTATGGCGGTACTGTCGTCCGCAAACAGCACCATTTACTGTTGAGTCACCTGTGGCAGATCATTTATATATATTAAGAAGAGAGGTGGCCCAAGGACGCTACCCTGTGGAACACCAAACTTTATCAATCTAGTCTCTACTTTCGTTGACATACAGATTTTAGGACTTGAAGCTGAATTGATCGATGTTGCTACTTTATTCTGCTCAATTATTTCCGGACGGGTCTTTTCTTGAGTAGTTTTTGAAAAAAATACGTCTGATAGTGGTGTCTCCGATTGTTTGAATTTCCTTCAAACTCCTTCGGATTATCCTAAACAGTGTGTTACGCAATTAGGGTGCTGTTTGCTGTTATGAATGAAACTTACCTCTGCTGCTTTCCGGCTCCATCCTCTTGAACCAGTCATCAACAATGGGCACCGTCTTTCCACTCGAGACCAATCCCTCATTACTCATTATTAATCACCTCCACTTTTCTCTTCTTACTATCAAATGTTTCTTCGTCCAATCTCCTTTTTAAAATCCTTCTGGAATCTTCTACTTTCGTTGACGTACAGATTTTAGGACTTGAAGCTGAATTGATCGATGTTGCTACTTTATTCTGCTCAATTATTTCCGGACGGGTCTTTTCTTGAGTAGTTTTTGAAAAAAATACGTCTGATAGTGTTGTCTCCGATTGTTTGAATTTCCCTCAAACTCCTTCGGATTGTCCTAAAAAGTGTGTTGCGCAATTAGGGTGCTGTTTGCTGTTATGAATGAAACTTACCTCTGCTGCTTTCCGGCTCCATCCTCTTGGAGCAGTCATCAACAATGGGCACCGTCTTTCCACTCGAGACCAATCCCTCATTACTCATTATTAATCACTTCCACTTTTCTCTTCTTACTATCAAATGTTTCTTGGTCCAATCTCCTTTTTAAAATCCTTCTGGAATCTTCTACAGATTTTAGGACTTGAAGCTGAATTGATCGATGTTGCTACTTTATTTTGCTCAATTATTTCCGGACGGCTCTTTTCTTGAGTAGTTTTTGAAAAAAATACGTCTGATAGTGGTGTCTCCGATTGTTTAACAGTTTTAGATATATTCATAAATTCGTCAAACAGAAAACTTTTTGACGAATTTTGACGGATACATTTGTGAAACGTCGGCTGCTCGAATTGGTATCCCCTTTGTAACTTCACACATTCACGATTTCAGGTTTGGTCCCATAGTAAAAGTTGTTCATAATGATGAGTAAAATCTCCCATTTCGATTTGGTGCATGTATTAAATTTCATCCTGTATAATCAATGATGTACGTCATTGTATATAATCGACATCTGAGAGCCCTTATATCACACTTCTCACTAATAATAGGTCTTTACCTATGAAATTGCTGTTTTGTATGAAAAAATTTAAACGAATTTTTTTCATGTATTTTTTATTTGTATTAATCGAAGTAATCACCCATGCAATCAATGCATCTTTGCCAACGCAGTGGCAGTTTATTGATGCCCTTCTTAAAGAAATCAGCTGGTCGGGAGGCAACAAATTCTTCAAAGGCATTTTGTACTGCCTCTCGGGTATTGAATTTTTTTCCCGCCAAGAAGTTATCCAAATTCTGGAAAAAGTAGTAGTCTGTAGGCGCAAGGTCTGGTGAGTAGGGCGGATGACGGAGAGCTTCCAACCCCAGTTCTTGCAACTTGGAGACCGTCTGCTGTGCAGTATGAGGTCGCGCGTTGTCGTGCAGGAGCAGCGGAGACGAGCGATTGACCAATGCTGGTTGGAGATGTGCCAGCTTCTCCATCATTGTGTTCAGTTTTTCACAGTACACATCTGCAGTAATGCTCACCCCGTTTGGTAAGAAGCTGTGATGAATCACACCGGCGCTAGACCACCAAACAGTGACCATCACTTTTCTAGGGGTAAGTTTTCGTTTAGGGCATTGTTTAGGTGCTGAACCAGGATCCAACCAACTTGCTGAGCGCTTGCGGTTATCGAACAGAATCCATTTTTCATCGCAGGTAACAATGCGGTTCAAAATTCCTTCATTTGTGTGTCTGTTGAGCAGTGCAAGGCACGTCTCGACGCGTACTTCGTGCTGGCGATCATTGAGTTCGTGGGGCACCCATTTGTCAAGCTTTTTTACCTTGCCAATTTGACGCAAATGGACCAATATTGTTTTGACGCTAACGTCGAAAGCTGCTGCTAATTCAGCCGTAGATTGTGTATCATCAGCTTCCACAATCGCCTTTAATTCGTAATTGTCGACCGTCTTCGGACGACCGCGAGGTTCATTTTTCAGGTCCAAATTTCCAGAACGGAAGCGAGCAAACCAATAACAGGTGGTGCGTTGGTTTGTAGTGTTAGCTCCGTAAACGTCGTTGATGTTGCGTGCCGCTTGTGCCGCGTTGCTGCCACGACGGTACTCATATTCCATAATTACTCGAATTTTTAACGTATCCATGATGACGAAAAAGATTGAAATGCGATGAAAATGTAACACTAATCAATAAACAAATGACTACTTTTGGAAAAAAAAATCCATGTTTTTAAAATAAAATTAATTTGAAATTAGAATTAGAAAAGTAGAGATTTTGAGAATGTCTTTGAATGTCTGCTAAAATCGTCATGAAAATTGCTTTGAGTGATCCATGAACACACAAAATTAATAAATCAATGTCGGATATGTAATGAAGTCAGTATGTCTGAAGAAGAGTGTGTGAATTTTTGTCTAATTTTATCTTTAGCCAATGTAATTGGCAGATTGCTGTTATATATGCTAAAGTAAAATAAATAAACAACAAAAAGCAACTAAAAATCTTGAAAACATCTCAAACAAATCAAAACAAAATCTCAAACGTCCTCAAAATACGAAACGACCTTAATACATAGGGTCAACACACACCGTCGCAAATTAACTAAAAGTCAAGCGAGCTTGTTAAGGAAGTTCATTAGACGGAAACTTACCGAGTTCCTTGTTCATTTTTTTAGAGATCCGTGAGCAAAATATGTCTACTTTATGTTTCATAAGAAAATATTGTTAGTTATTATCCAGTTTTTGGGCTATTTTCTGCTGCCACACTTTCTTAACTAAAACAAAACAAATGACGCGTATGTTCACCGTCAACTAGGCTTTGCACATTTGTTTGGAAGCTTCTAGAATCTTCTAGAAGCTTCTAGAATCTTCTAGAAGCTTCGACTCGACCTTATTGGCCGAGCGGATTGTGGCGGGAGCGGTTAGAAAAGGATTCGCGCTAAAAAATGTTAAAAAATAGTCGGGTTTCTAGCCAATAGGATAGGAGAGCAGTGGTGGCCCAGTGGAAACAGGCGCGACCTACAAGTTGCAGGACGTGGGTTCCAATCTAGATAGGCATTTTACTTTCTTTGTGTAAATTATTTCATCACACCACTGCTCTCAAAACGGTGAAGGAAAACATCGTGAGGAAACCGGCGTGTCCTTGTTCCTATGTCCCATAATCCTAACTAAATATTACAAATGAAAATGAAAGTAAGTTTATTTGTTACCTTTTCACGCCTAAACCACTGAACCGATCATCCTGTTGCATATACCTTGTCAGGTGTACAGAAACGGATATAAGGTAGCTTTCATACCGAAAAAAAGTACTGTTCCCGAGGAAAACAACAATAACGTTCTTATGTTAGCAGATGGTGCCACGTATCTGCACAGAGGTTCCCTTTATAATG
This sequence comes from Cosmia trapezina, assembly GCA_905163495.3. Taxonomy (NCBI): domain Eukaryota; kingdom Metazoa; phylum Arthropoda; class Insecta; order Lepidoptera; family Noctuidae; genus Cosmia; species Cosmia trapezina. Next base: position 2,761,901 of record LR991029.1, on the reverse strand, counting down.
TAGACAAGTAATAAAGAAGGATTACCCGGTAGTACGTTCCCTTGGGATATTTTTCAACATCCACGCGGGCGAAGCCGCGGGCAAAAGCTAGTTGAATTATATTATTAGAGAAGCCGCATGCAAAAGTTAGTAGAATTATATTATTAGAGAAGCCGCGTGCAAAAGTTAGTTGAATTATATTATTAGAGAAGCCGCGTGCAAAAGTTAGTTGAATTATATTATTAGAGAAGCCACGGCTAAAAGCTAGTTGAATTATATTATTAGAGAAGCCGCATGCAAAAGTCAGTTGAATTATATTATTAGAGAAGACGCGTGCAAAAGTTAGTTGAATTATATTATCAGAGAAGCCGCGTGCAAAAGTTAGTTGAATTATATTGTTACGGACTTTTTGGTTTTTTATATTTTTTCTTTACTTTTTCAAATTTAAAATCGTATTTGTTCTTTTTTTTACTTTCTGTCAGTTGCTTACTTAGAATTGTCTGTCAAACAGTGTTTTTCTTCATATCCATTATAATAATAAAATACATTAATTTTCAAGGTAAGTAATTCATTTACGGATAACAGCCCATTTCCCCATCTTTTTCATTGGTCCTTCGTCTAGTTTTCAGCGCCTATTTTTCAACAACATAATCACCCACTTACTTTCATTTCTTTCCATTAGCTTTCATCCACGTAGTTAGTTATGATTACCCGTTCCCAAAGCAAAACTATGTCTGCCAATCCCGAGCCCGGCACAGTTACTCCTCAGACTCATAGCTCCGGTTTGCCGACCAAAAGCGTACGCAGTGAACAAACCGCGCAAAGCCGCTCATCACATTCGTCGGCAACTGTAAGAGCACAAAAAGCATCGGCAGAAGCGCTCGTCCTACGTCGCCGCCTGGAGCGCGAGCAGGAGCTCGCCGCACATGAGCGCGACCGCGAGCAGGTACTCGCCGAACGTGAGCGCGACCGCGAGCAGGTACTCGCGGAACGTGAGCGCGAACGCGAACGTGAACTCGCCGCGTTACAGCACCAGGTCGAGGAGTGCGAGCTGCAAGCCGAGCTGGCGGCTATCGATGCCGGCGCTACAAGCGCAGGAAGCCGCGCGAGCCATCGTAGCTCTACACGGGTGAGCGTAGATAGAACTAAAAAATGGATAGAAAATCACAACATTGACAGCTGTGTTGATAGAGAAGTCGCTGCAGTAGGATGTGATCAAGGTCCTCCTGGCACACCCCCCGGTCAATCGGTACACCGCCCGATGACCACGCGGACAACTGCACTCCCTATTAACCCTCTCATTAGAGAAACGCAACTCTTACGAAATGTCACTAAAGCATCCGAGGCGGTTGGCTGTACGCCCCCGCTCATTTCCACGGAGCTTGACCAACCTGCCACACTTTTACAAGCTATAGCTGACACCGCGGCCGCCGCAAAGGCTCTCGCCTCTGCCTCCGGTGTAAAGAAACTGGAATTGCCTCAGTTCCACGGCAATACTTTGCATTGGCTACAGTTCAAACGTACTTACAATGTTACAAAAGCTAATTTTTCTCCGCTAGATAACATAAACCGACTTGACATTGCGCTGCGTGGGCCCGCGCGTGAGGCCGTGGCGGCGCTGTTGATGTCGACGGGTGACCCGGAGGAAGTCATGCGCGCCCTCGAAGATAACTTCGCGCGCCCCGAGCTCATCGTTTACAAGGAGGTTAATTCGTTAAAAAACCTTCCACGCCTAGGTAACGATCTCAAAGAACTCGGAATCATTTCTAATCGGGTACGTAATTCCATATCGACAATAAAGTTATTGAACCACTTAGAATATCTGAGTTCACCTGAGTTGTTCCACGCTGTTCTTGGAAAACTTAACGCCACTATGAAAACTCGGTGGACAGATTTTGCGGCACAGGACACTACAGGACGCCCGAAACTCGAAATTCTGTCCGACTTTTTAAAGCGTGAGTTAGATCAACACATTCGTTTTGGTATGTCACCCGAGTTTAGTGCAACACAATTACAACCCAATATTTCTTTTGACAAACCATTAAAACGTGAAAATGTTCACAATGCTGTTACGAAGTCAAAACATACTCCTAAAGCCGAGTCTACAATAAAACGAGAGTGTGTATTTTGCAAAAAAGATCATAACATTAAGGAGTGTACACATTTTAAATCTTTGTCCATCGACGATAGATGGCAGTGGTTGCGTGAAGCGAAGGTTTGCTATAGGTGCTTAAAGGCTAGTTCACACCAGTGGAAAACGTGTAAAGTGAACCCGTGTGGCGTTGATGGCTGCCCTTTTCGGCATAACGCGCTTCTTCACCGGCAGCCATCACCGCCGCTCGTCAATACATTTAACGAGCAAACCACAGATACCGTTACACACCCCATAACTGTTGAACATAATACACACCCTACGTCAAATGCTGCTGAACTAACCGGCGAAAAAGTCATTGTGTCTACAACCTCGACAGGTGCACAAAAACCGAATACTATTTTAGCTCTTCGCCCTCGTGCTTATTTAAAAATAATACCAGTTACAGTCTCGGGCCCTGCTGGAACCTGCAACGTGTACGGCCTCCTTGACGACGGGAGCACCGCGACAATCATAGATTCCAGCATCGCCAAACTGATAGGGGCGACCGGGCCACAACAGACCATAACGGTAAATGGCATAGGTGGTCTCGAGCGAAATACCACAATATCATATGTAGACTTTCTCATTAAAGGTAGACACACACAGGAAACATTTTTAGTAAAAAATGCTCGATCTATGGAGTCTTTGTGTTTGCGCCCGCAGTCGGTCAAACGTGAAACGATTGAGTCCTTTTCACATTTGTCCGATCTGGTTGACGTTCTGACATACGTCGACGCAACTCCAACTATCCTCATTGGAGCTGAACATTGGTATTTGTCAATCAACCGCAAAGTTCGAGTTGGTAGAAGGAACGAGCCCGTTGCCTGTTTGACAGCCTTGGGCTGGACTTTATACGGCGTTGCTTCTAGCAAAACGAAGTTGATTGAGTTCGTTAATCATACACACATGGATACAAACAATGATGACAATTTAGAATCATTGATTAAGGAACAGTATAAACTCGACTCAATAGGTATTACTAAAACGGAAACTCTGCATAGTAAACAAGACCAGCGCGCAGTAGACATTTTGGAAGCGACTTCCAAACGATTGCCCACTGGTCGGTTTGAAGTAGGCATGCCGTGGCGCGACGATATACAGCGTGTTCCAGACAGCTACCCACAGGCGATGTCACGTTTTTTAAGTTTAGAACGACGTATGGCTAAAGAATCCGAGTTTGCTAAAGCATACAATGCGTTTATAGACAACATGATCGCGAAGGGTTATGCAGAGGAATGTGCTCCAGATACATACTACACTCACTGTGTTAACAAACCTGACGGCTTATATGATAGCAAATCTGGCGGCTTTCGTCTTTATTTACCACATTTTGGTGTGTACCACCCCCAAAAACGAAAAGTCAGGGCAGTTCATGATGCAGCAGCGAGGAATGAAGGAGTCAGCCTGAATTCTTTACTGCTCTCCGGTCCTGACCTACTCCAGCCGCTACTTAAGGTTCTATTTCGTTTCCGGGAGGGTCGCATCGGAATAACCGCGGATATCAAAGAGATGTTTCCTCAGATTCGGGTTAGAGAGCAGGACAGAGACGCTCTTCGGTATCTGTGGAGACCTGATAAATCACATGTCATAAAGGAGTTTAGGATGACATCGGTCATTTTCGGTGCTTGCTGTAGCCCCTTTATTGCACAGTTTATAAAAAACAAAAATGCTCAAGAGCACGCACATACGCATCCAAGAGCCGTGGACGCTATTTTGTTCAGTCATTATATGGACGACTACATCGACTCACAAGATAGCGTTGACGAAGCAGCCCAGTTAGCGGCAGATATTGTAACTGTGCACAATGCAGCTTGCTTTGAGATGCGAGGATGGATTTCCAATGAACCAGGGTCACTGAACCTTGTCGCTGAGGAGCTCAGGGCCGCTCAACCATTGGAAGTTGATCTTGGCGAATCTAATAACAGCATCCGAGCCCTAGGTATTGCATGGAACCCTACCGCCGATGTTTTGGGTTTTCGAACAGGCTTATTTGAAACAGTCCCTAGTTCACTGACAAAACGCATGGTGCTGTCACACGTTATGCGCGTTTACGATCCTTTAGGTTTATTAGGACCAATAGTCGTCAAAGGACGGATACTTTTTCAACAAACCTGGAGATCTAATATCGACTGGGACACGGAGCTCCCACAAACAGAAGCATCAAGGTGGTTCGAATGGTTTCAAGACCTGACAAAAGTCTCTTTTCTGAAGATACCGCGTTGGTATGCAAGGGCGAAAGGCTACGAGCCTTCCCACAGAGAACTTCACGTCTTCGCAGATGCAAGTGAGCTTGCTTACGCCTGCGTTGCCTATTGGCGTTTGATATACCCTGACGGCAACATCAAGCTCACTCTCATCGCAAGCAAAGCCCGAGTCTCGCCCTTGAAACCAACGTCGATCCCACGTTTGGAACTTCAAGCTGCCTTGATAGCTTCTCGTTTAGCACTTGTTATTAAGGAGAGCCATCGAAAAAAGTCAGAGCGTACATTCTTCTGGACTGATTCGATGACTGTCCTCCAATGGTTGCGCAGTGATGCACGAGCGTTTAGACCTTTCGTTGCCCATCGGCTAGGTGAAATTTTAGAAAATTCTTCGGTCAAAGACTGGCGATGGGTACCGATAGATCTGAATGTCGCTGATGATGCAACCAGATTGCGCCCAATTAATTTAGAACCTTCACACAGATGGTTTTGCGGCACATCATTTCTTTTCAAGACCCCAGAGGACTGGCCCACGGAGCCACTTAGCGTCGCACCAGTTCGGGAAGAGCTTAAGTGTCAATGGAACGAGCTGGTGGGACTGACTTCACTAAGCACAGCTTTACCTACTCCTGTCACGGCGAATTTAGCTCGCTTCAGTGACTGGCTACGATTGTTGCGTGCCACAGCCCGGGTACACCAAGCTGCGGCTGTTTTTGGAAATATTTTGGCCACCATTCGAAATTTGAAATCAAACAGTGGGATAGCTCACCCCTGCTCCCACTCTTCACCAACGTCGACCACTCTAACACCCTTGAATGCCGACCTAATAAAAGCCGCTGAAAGGCACATATTGCAGCGGGTTCAACAAGACAGTTTTTTGCAAGAAATTCACTGCATTTTAAACAAGAAACCAATTCCTCCAAGCAGCCGCCTCATCAAACTATCGCCCTCTCTGGGAGAAGATAACCTTTTGCGTTTGGCTGGAAGGATAAAGGCCGTAGAAGGCATCGATCCCGACTCCCGTTTCCCGATCCTACTTGACGGTCGCCACCCAGTCGCACGGTTATTGGTAGAATATTACCATCGCCAAGCAGGTCACGCAAATCATGAGTCCGTGACAAACGAGATAAGGCAAAGATTCTGGTTGTTGAGACTTCGTGACACGGTCAGAGCTGTAGCAAACCAATGTCTCTTCTGCAGAATTCGCAAATCAAAACCACTAAATCCAACCACTGGAGATCTTCCACCACAAAGACTAGCTCATCACCAGCGAGCGTTTATCTTCACTGGCGTAGATTATTTCGGTCCTGTCAACATAACCATCGGACGCCGCCATGAAAAGCGCTATGTGGCCCTTTTTACGTGCCTTACGACCAGGGCCCTCCACTTGGAACTGGTTCACAGCCTATCCGCCGACTCTGCAATCATGGGTCTCAGGCGTTTCTTTGCCAGACGCGGGATTCCGCAGACTATATATTCGGATAATGGAACCGCATTCGTTGGCGCAAACAGGATCCTACGGGAATTTTACACAAATGACGTGCAAGATTTTGCCGCCACAAAGGGCATTAAGTGGAGTTTCATCCCAGCGGCGGCGCCTACTTTCGGAGGATGCTGGGAACGCCTCGTCAGGACGGTGAAAGTAGCGCTGAATGCTACACTGAAGGAAAGATGTCCCAAAGAGGAAACATTTTTGACTTTGTTAGCGGAAGCCGAGGCGATTGTAAATTCACGCCCACTCTCGCATGTGTCCACAGATCCAGATGACCCAACCACGTTGACACCGTTCCACTTTCTCATCGGGTCTTCATCGAACCAAACCCTACCAACGACATTGGAAGACCGTGACCTGAATGGACGCTCTGAATGGAAGAAAGCATTAAAGTTATCAGATCACTTTTGGAACCGCTGGGTGCGCGAAGTGCTGCCGACTATGCAAACACGAACCCAGGTTAAGGGAGATCCTGGTCAAGACCTCCTGATTGGAGACGTGGTTATTATCGTCGACGGAGCGCTACCACGAGGGACATGGCCACGAGGCCGTATAGTGAATGGAAAAGACGGCGTTAATAGGGTGGTGGACGTTGCGACGGCCGGAGGTACGTTACGCCGGCCCCTCAAAAAACTTGTAAAGCTTGCCACATAAGGCTTCTTTTACCCTTGACTGTTGGTGCAGTGCTGCACGTGGGGCAGGATGTTACGGACTTTTTGGTTTTTTATATTTTTTCTTTACTTTTTCAAATTTAAAATCGTTTTTGTTCTTTTTTTACTTTCTGTCAGTTGCTTACTTAGAATTGTCTGTCAAACAGTGTTTTTCTTCATATCCATTATAATAATAAAATACATTAATTTTCAAGGTAAGTAATTCATTTACGGATAACAGCCCATTTCCCCATCTTTTTCATATATTATTAGAGAAGCCGCGTGCAAAAGTTAGTTGAATTATATTATTAGAGAAGCCACGGGTAAAAGCTAGTTGAATTATATTATTAGAGAAGCCACGGGTAAAAGCTAGTTGAATTATATTATTAGAGAAGCCGCATGCAAAAGTCAGTTGAATTATATTATTAGAGAAGCCGCGTGCAAAAGTTAGTTGAATTATATTATCAGAGAAGCCACGTGCAAAAGTTAGTTGAATTATATTATTAGACAAGCCGCGTGCAAAAGTTAGTTGAATTATATTATTAGAGAAGCCGCGTGCAAAAGTTAGTTGAATTATATTATTAGAGAAGCCGCGTGCAAAAGTTAGTTGAATTATATTATCAGAGAAGCCGCGTGCAAAAGTTAGTTGAATTATATTATTAGACAAGCCGCGTGCAAAAGTTAGTTGAATTATATTATTAGAGAAGCCACGTGCAAAAGTTAGTTGAATTATATTATTAGAGAAGCCGCGTGCAAAAGTTAGTTGAATTATATTATTAGAAAAGCCGCGTGCAAAAGCTAGTTGAATTACATTTTTAGAGAAGCTGCGGGCAAAAGCTAGTTGAATTATATTATTAGAGAAGCCGCGGGCAAAAGCTAGTTTCTATATAAACTAAAGAGTTGCTCGAACGCTAGAACTAAGTTGAACGATGAAATACTAGTTAATTAACTTTTACTCAGCAATTGGAAAACTGTTGGAGATTTTGTAGATGTAGCACGAGCTTCGTTGTGGTGACCCGGTGCGCGGTGATTAAAAATTTTGCGGCAAGGTTTTATTAAAACTTATGAGAAAAGTTCAGTATTTCAATTCTAGGAACATTGTTTTTATTACAAATCAAAATAAATCACATTACATATTCCTCATAAGTGGGTACTCATGTTTCAACAAATAAAGTATCTTATACTTATCGAGAAAACTCAAGCAATATTATGTACAGAACCATACAAAAAGTTAAACTTGGCTCCCTATCTAACGAGACATCCCGAAGCAGTCGCAGCCCCGAATGCTAATTAGAAAAATCCTTATAATCTCAAATAATTCTCGCTAATTAAATTTTACGACCGAGTCTTGTATTACACCTGCTCCCAAAGAAATTTCCAACAGTACTCCATTTTAACGTAAAAAACAAACGAAAAGACGTTGTAACTGTCTGGTTTATTAGTATTTGAGTGTAACCAAGTTAGGGCCCGCAGCCCAGGGATACTAAAACTTGAGATAAATAGATAAACACATGTACTTTAGTATTTGAGTGTAACCAAGTTAGGGCCCGCAGCCCAGGGATACTAAAACTTGAGATAAATAGATAAACACATGTACTTTAGTATTTGAGTGTAACCAAGTTAGGGCCCGCAGCCCAGGGATACTAAAACTTGAGATAAATAGATAAACACATGTACTTTAGTAATTAGGATGGAGTTCTTTGTAGGATCCCCAGAGCCTCAAGTATGGTGGTTCTTTCGTGTTTTGAGGCTTCGCCAGCATTGTATGACCTCCTCTTTTTTTATTGCTTTTCCTTTGTAGTAAGGTAAGTAGTAGGTATCAAAGGACTCGATCTGACTGCTTGTTTAGACTCGATGGGGATCACAATTAGGAAGTTTTTTGAGGTAAGTGCGTTATAAGGACTTATGTCGTCTTGTATTGTATCACAAGATTAATATAAGTTGTAAGTGGTACTTTAAATTAGCATTCTCAAATGTGTATATAACCTTAGAGACAGACTATTCTTAGTCTATACCCCAAGAGTACTTTTTGTTTGAAAAAGTCATAAGAATTTCAACCACTTATATTTTAACCTTTAGGGCCGGCTTCTTGATCCAAAATCATGCGGGCCCTTAGTCACACATTTCAGCACTAAAATGTTAACAAGTCCATTATTAAACAAATTACTTTCTTACATTAATCTGATTAGAGCGAGCCCTTTCATAATAAAAATGCACAGGAAATATTCAGAAACAAACCAACGGGGAGTCAATCTCGTTAAGGCAACACCGTAATGATATTTACATTAAAAATTAACTGAGAGTTTTGGAAACATACGCACTTGTAGAGATGGTACGGGCACACTAACTGGCTCTAAGAATTTCAAGTGAATAAATATGGCATGGATAATGTTAAACTTTTTAAACTTTCGCGATTTGTACACATTATTGATAATGTTGTATTTTATTCTTTGGGAATATCTTTTTTTTTTCTAATGTTTAATTTTTTACGAGACTAGTGTTAGTAGGTTCACTAAAAGTTGTGTCTTGGAGCAACCACTACAGAATAGGTACAATTAAGTAAGGCAATTTTTTTCCTTCCCAGTCACTACAAACAACAACAAAAAAAACGACTTCGAAAAAAACACTACAAAGTAAAAAAAATAACTTTAATTTCGGCTGTTGTTCGCAAACCACTAAAATACAGATCCAAAGATACCGACTTCCGAAACTAAAGTTATTTTGTAGTGTTTTTTTGGAAGTCGGTTGTTGTTTTTTTGTTAAAAAGTTTTTAGTGGATTAAATATGTATTTATCGAAGCTAACTCAAAAACTTCCCAAGCAAAGTTAATAAAATTTATATGGGACCACCGCGCAAGCTTCTTCTACAACATGAAAAAATAATTTTCAAAATCTGTCCACAATTAACAAAAATATCGATGAACATAAATAAAAATTTAAAAAACATGAAGACGAATATATTATAACCTCCTCCTTTTGCCTATTAATCGTCATCTCAAGTAGTCACCCCTTCATAGTCATCACGCAGCCCATCCACCGCTTCCTTAGGTTACCCCTATTCTTATAGGCATCTACATTCATTCTTAAATTACGACATTGTAATTAAATATGACCATGAAAATAAAATAGGTACAGTCCGCGAGGCATAAGATGAGCTTTGCATTTGTGTGAGTGATCACCAAAATGGTACGAGAGCCCATGACCTAAATTTTTGTCTTATCGTTTTACGTAAAACAAAATCTTTAATCGTTTTACGTTTTACAAAGATGCAACATGGTTTTGGTCATGGCCTCTCAGCTTTAAACCAAACAAATAACGCGTCGCGCTCTATGCCGGACGTCACACCTACACTATCTATGTGCACTCACACAAATGCAAACCTCGTCTTACGCCTCGCGGACTGTAAATACAGCTCTGTTTTCAGCTGTTTAGTGTACGAGCAAAAGAAAGGAAATACAAAGAAGAGAAGGTAAGTATCTAATATAAAAGAAAGCAAAGAATGACGAAAGCACGTTGCAATATTAAAAGTCACTCGAATAAAGATTGAACGTTCCCGTTCAGATTTCGCGGCCGTACAACCTCACAACAGCTTTGGGTATTGAATTTTTCTCCTTCCATTGAAAAATTAACACTTTCTACGAACTCTGTAGGATTTTGGGCGAAATCTTGGGATAATATTGAATAATAGAAACTTCTGTGCCCCTAAATTGTGATACATCTCAACCTTAATAATGTTTTCATAGTATTTTCAGTTCAGAAGCCACTTTCTATCAACAAGTTTTGTTTTAACAATTTTGTTTAATTATGCACAGTGATGTAAAAGTTACAGGTATAAGCACAGATTAATACAGATGGGACACTCCGCAGATTAGGTATGAAGCTACAAGTACGCGGCGGGCCCCGTCCACGGGGCTAATTCAGTAGGTCAGAAGGTATGAGAGTTTCGCGATAAAAAGAGAGGCAACTTGTAGTTGAATATAACTGTAGGTAATAAGCATTGTGCGATCTGAATTGCACTTTATTGTGTCGTAGCAAGAGTCGCTTTTTATTTCAATGATTTTGAGGAGTGTCCCATCTGTATTAATCTGTGGTATAAGCAGCAGTACTGTGAACATTAAGTTTATTCTTTGATCATGTTTTGGTTCTTGAATAGCTGTGTTTGAGTATATAGTAGTATGTTGAGGGAAGACAATAAAAGGCAATAGTTATAAATGTTGTGTGTTTATTTACAGCCACTGCTTGGCAGATGAATTATGCTAACTTCAGGAATCGATTGCTTTGAAAGAAGTAGCCTGTTCTTCTATAGGCCCAAGTAAATATGGGGCTTGAATACTTACGTAAAAGTACTGAAATAATTAACACATTCAACTCTAGAACTTTTACAGAATTCCGTATTTTTGTAATAAAAAGAAATCATAGTTAAACTACGCTTAGTTTGTAAAAAAGCTTTATTTTATTTTTTTAATGCAAAAACTTGTTTTAGTATTACCCGAACCTATAAACGAGTTCCTGAAGTAACCAATTCATTTTAATATTACATTTAGATTTTTGCTCTAAAATCGGACCCCAGTTTGAAAGCGCTATTAGTGATTGTTCAAATACATAAGCGACAGCGACTCTATGAGAAATGTGTATTTAAACAGGCGCCTCTTATATTAATAAAAGAAATTGTTGCCCACAAACTTTTCATCAGTCACAAGAATAAGCCTTTTTAAAATACCTATCAAGTTTTTATAACTGGCTTATTGACTCTAAACACAACATTTTTTGGTGAAGGCCTATATCCTATACGGAGGCCCCGTTTGGGTATAGGCCTCCTCCAAAGAAATGAAATAAAGTTAGAGCAACTAAATACAATTGAGTATACTTATAAAAATTTAATATAATTAATGTAAAAATGTACGTCAAGGAAAAGTTTTAAGTATTTATGACATAAACCCGACTAAACCAAACATCACTAATTGTAAACGCTCCGCTTTACAGCCCGCCTCGCTACCGCCTGTGACATGTCCAGACCACACGGAACAGGGGTCTGTGTAATGGGCAAAGTTGTTTTCCTTACGATTCTCGCGACTATTACGTACCGGTAAGGTGGAGCGCAAACGATTCGGACTCAGTGTGATTCCGCCTTCGTACAATGTAAACGGGCGTCAGGATAACTTGAAATTACCGTCAGATTTAATGTTTATGTGCCACTAAACTTTGCTATAATCTCATTTAGCCTATAACGATAATCATGTAACAGGAAATTATTTAACATGTTGCGTTTAGCAATCGAATGTCTACAGGATGTAAGTGTAAACAGTGACAATCTTTGATGGGGTCATTGTAATCATCATTATGAATAACTTTTGCTATGGGACCAAACCTGAAATCGCGAAAAAAAATCAGCTGTAATGTTCAGTCAAAATGTAGGGAACAGCCGATTTTTTTCGCGGTTTCAGGTTTGTTCCCATAGTAAAAGTTGTTCATAATGGTGAATACAATGACCCCTTAAAAGATTGCCACTGTTTACACTTACACCCTGTATATCCCCCACGGGATACGCGCGCGTATCCCGTGCGCCGCGCGTGGGGTGCGGGTTCGATTCCCGCACGGAACAAATATTTGTATGACCTACAAGTATTTGTTTCGAGTCTGGGTGTTTTCTATCTATAATATGTATGTATTTACAAAAAAAAAAATGTATATAAGTAGTTTATCAGCCATCTCGTTACCATAACACAAGCATTAGGTTGCTTAGCTTGGGACTAGATGGCGTTGTGTGAAATGTCCAAGGATATTTATTTTATTTTTTTTATATGTCATTGAGCATTTGTAATTCCTATCTGATTTAAATTATTGTATGATTTGTGTTTTCGTAAAATCAATGTTGTTTATTTTTGTTTTGTGTGTTAAATTTTTAAGTTGTTTTTGTTTATGAATAAATTAGTCCACGTCCTTTTAAAAACTAGACCCTTCATTATCAAATTATGAAATATTTTAGCCCTGCGTAGCAGCTACGACGCGCGACGTAGCAGCTACGACGTAGCAGTTGTAGAGCTAACCCCGTAGCTCTACAACACCTACGACGTAGCAGTTGTAGAGCTAACCCCGTAGCTCTACAACACCTACGACGTAGCAGTTTTAGAGCTAACCCCGTAGCTCTACAACACCTACGACGTAGCAGTTGTAGAGCTAACCCCGTAGCTCTACAACACCTACGACGTAGCAGTTTTAGAGCTAAACCCGTAGCTCTACAACACCTACGACGTAGCAGTTGTAGAGCTAACCCCGTAGCTCTACAACACCTATGACGTAGCAGTTTTAGAGCTAACCCCGTAGCTCTACAACACCTACGACGTAGCAGTTGTAGAGCTAACCCCGTGGCTCTACAACACCTACGACGTAGCAGTTGTAGAGCTAACCCCGTAGCTCTACAACACCTACGACGTAGCAGTTTTAGAGCTAACCCCGTAGCTCTACAACACCTACGACGTAGCAGTTGTAGAGCTAACCCCGTAGCTCTACAACACCTACGACGTAGCAGTTTTAGAGCTAACCCCGTAGCTCTACAACACCTACGACGTAGCAGTTTTAGAGCTAACCCCGTAGCTCTACAACACCTACGACGTAGCAGTTTTAGAGCTAACCCCGTAGCTCTACAACACCGACGGTGCTACGACCGCGTAGCGAACGACGCGAGGAAAAAACCCTGCTTTAAAAGCATAGACCAATGTGTATAGCATTTATTCTCGACCCTTTATATTCATTTAGTTTTTAATAAGAATTATTTTAGATGAGTATGTTTCGTTATGTTAATAATTTCTCTATTAATCCAAACATTATTCCTAACTAATATTATAAATGCGAAAGTGAGTTTTTTTTTACGCTTTCACGCTAAAACGGCTTAAAGAATTTGAATAAATTTGGCACATGGGTAGACCATAGATTAGGGCATATACTATACAACGTGTAACGTTAAATGCGCAAAACCTCTTAAGGGGTCATTTTACTCATCATTATGAACAACTTTTACTATGGGACCAAACCTGAAATCGCGAAAAAAAAATCAGTTGTTCAGTACATTTCTGTTCGCATAATTCGTCAAAATGTACTGAACAGCTGATTTTTTTTTCGCGATTTCAGGTTTGGTCCCATAGTAAAAGTTGTTCATAATGATGAGTACATTGACCCCTTACGAGGTTTTGCGCATTTAACGTTACACGTTGTATACAGGGTGAAATTGAATAGATGCGACAAAATTTAAGGGGGTGTTCTACGCATCAATATGAACAACTTTTACTATGGGACCAAACCTGAAATCGCGGAAAAAAAATTAGCTGTTCAGTACATATTTTAATGTTCGCATAATTCGTCAAAATGTACTGAACAGCTGATTTTTTGGATTTTTTGAACAGCGGAAAAAAAAACCAGTCAAGAGCGAGTCAGACTCGCGCACCGAGGGTTCCGTTCCGATTTCTGAAAAAGTGTGCTATTTAGGGACATCGTTTTATTTTTCCTGTAACTTTACATAAACTTCTATCACATAGAATAATTTCAGATTTTCTCTTTGCAAACTTCGGAGATAAGAAGGGGGAACGGTATTTATTTTTTACATTTTTCAACAGAAGTCGAAAATTATGCGGTCTAAAAAAAAGAATAAAAAGTTTTAGAATGTGCAAACAGCGCTCTTTCATATGATACCCCACATGCTCTAGTAGCCCCACTTTGATTTAAAGACACCCTTTCAGTCCCTGTTGCAAAAATAAAATATAAATATTTTCATTTCTTTCTTATTTGCAAAATAGTTGGGTCAACGTCATCTAAAAGTAGTTCATATTGATGCGTAGAACACCCCCTTAAATTTTGTCGCATCTAATCAATTTCACCCTGTATATTAGGGGATACTTTATATCGCGATAGTACGTTCCCGTGGGATAATTTCAGACATCTAAGCGAGCAAAGCCGCGGGCAAAAGCTAGTTACTTATAAAACGAGAAACGCCCGTCTATACTCTAGGCAGCGGTGCAGAATAATGCCAACTTTTTCAATAATTCGCCCGGTTCCGCTCTGTAGGCACAATTAAAGAGAAAAAAGAAAGAAATCGGAAGGAAAACAAAAGGTCACGCGGCCCGAGACTTGGTATTACAAAGCGGTTTTAACAGAAATAAAAATTAAAAATCACTTCCTATCTTTAGTTATTGTTTGAATTTGGAAGCTTCTTGATTTATTTTATTTGATTCGTGTTGTTATTATTTATTTGCTTTCTGCACATGAAAAAATAATTTAAAAGATTAGAAAATATTCAGGAATTCGTCATCGATTTCGAATTAGTTTAATTGAAATTATAAAGTGATCAATCAATCTCTGCTTGGTCTTTTCCCAATTATGTTGGGGTCGGCTTTCAGTCTAAACATATGCAGCTGAATACCAGTATTTTACATGGAGTGACTGTCTATCTAACCTCCACAACCCAGTAACTGAGTAATACGATACCTCTTGGTAAGACTGGTTGTCAGGCTTTCGGGTTTCTGACGACCCGTAATGACTGTCAAAGATCCACGAATGACAGCCGGGACCGAGACACGGAGGAGTCTCATTGAATCTATAAAATTAAATTATAAAGATACACTGAAATTATAAAGCGTTCTGCTTACAATATCTTTCTTTTCACACATTTTACTAAGAGTTGTATCATATTTCATGACTAAATAGATGTTTTACGAGAAAATTACAATAGAATTTTAAAATTGTAGAAGACGTATTAAAATTTTTATCTTAATACACATTAGCCGTACTGAAATTATTAATCGAATCGTAAACTTGAATAATTTTTTCATCGCACGACAATTAATTAAAGTATTGCCACAAATAAAAATTCGATTGTCAAGCAAATACAATATTGAATAATATCGGTATCAACAGAATTGGTAAACAAATCCGAGCGTGCTAATTGGCAACACTGACGGGTCCGAGGTGGCCGCGGGCAAACAGATATCGATACAGTATCGAATTATACCAATTATCGATGCTGGACTCGATACATCGATGTTGCATGCAGGATTAGGTTCGAGGATTGTGTTTTTCATTTGTTTTGTTTTTTTTTCGATATCGCGCTGGTACAGTACGACAACTTTCATATATTCCTTCGTTTATCTTCGCAAAAACCGAAATATAGCGAACTAGGTTTTGCCCGCGGCTTCGACCGCGTGGAGGTCGGCAGTAAATTTTAGAACACAAACTATTGTGACATAACTATGATAGTTAGATATATCCGTTTGTGGACTTTTTTTTAGGTGATAATGAGTACTTTAATCATGTAGTACATCATTTTTATGTATCATCAATAGTTTTCTCAGCGCACGCCAAATAATGAATTTTGTAGGCAAAATTTTGCCAAGTTGGTTTACACTATTGCAATTTTCTTAAGGATCTCTATTTTTTTTTAATATAATTTATAGCATAAGTTACTTCCTGATAATTTAGCTTTCTATTGGTGAGGAAATGGTTAAAACCAGTCCAGTAGTTTCCGAGCTTGTTCGGTACAAACAAACAAATCTTTCCTCTTTATTATATTAGTATACTTAAAATGTGACAATAGAAATTGATTAAAATTTATGTTCCCACCTAAATAATTATAGATTGACGCACTAATTCCGTTACTCCCTTATTGGACCAGTCACATTTGATTCGGCTAAGTTCGGTTTTCCCGAAGATAAACGATGGAACCTTTAAACGTTGTACTGTAGTGGGGTAAGAATAACATTTTCTATATGATAGACTTGTAGATTAGTCATCGTGTGCTGGTGTTACCCTTTTACACTGTGACATGCCTATCATCATCTTCTTCTTCTCGTTTAGACGGTACATCTATGTTGCTTATCCTGTTTGGGCCCAGTAGGTGACCACATTTACTGTGGCGTCAGAGGCTTTGTTTAATTCGTCAAGGGTGCAGGTGAATGGACATTAAATTTGAGACACTAGCAAATGGGAATTGGTATCAAAACCAAGATCAGATTGATACGAGCCCTAGTATTCCCTATTTTTCTGTATGGAGTAGAAACGTGGACGATTTTAGCCCGGAAATATAATATTTAACACCAAAAAAGGTACATTCAGAAAATTATTGGTAACTTCTGTAGGTATGCGACGATTTGAATAATATTTCTAAATAAAATTGAATGTATGTAATCCATACACCACTACAACACTACAGCACTTCACACACCCACCCACATTACACACTCTGGTATGCTTGCTTAGATGTTGCTAGCACGTCATCCTGTTGTTTCTGATGCATGTAATAAGTGTTGCTATAAATTGTAAATCCGTAATTGGCTTTTGGATTGGTTTTTATTTGTATAAGTAAAATTTTAAAGAGCTGTGGATTTTGTAATAAATAATTAAATAATTGAAAGACAAAGGATTGATGCATTTGAGATGTGGTGCTGGAGACGAATGTTGAGAATACCGTGGACTGCCAAACGCATCAATGCATCGATCATGACCCTGCTTCGAATAAAAACCCGCTTGTCGACCATATGTCAACAACGCATTCTCTACTATTTCTAAAAACTGATTGTGGTTGGGGACATCGAAAGCAAACGATCGCGTGGTCGTTCAGCAACACGATGGACCGATCAGGTGAAGGGATCATCGTCCTCTAAATTCTATACGGTGGTAAGGGATGCTCTGGACAGAAACCGGTGGAGGCGGATCATCCGCTCCAGGTGCAACTCCGAAGCTGACCACGATCCTCAAACATGAGGGACCGACTACGCAGAGAGAGCAAATGGGACTTAGTTTGTTCAGAAGCACCGCTTACGCACTGGATGTTAGATGAATCGATAATGTTGCCAATAATTTGATAATGTACCTAGTTGGTACAATATAATGATTTTTTAATGTGCAGTTGATCAATCGATGCTGAGAACCATAGCTTCTAAACCTATTATTATGTCTGCCTATTAGTAAATATGAGCCTATTAATACGATATACTTATTTTTTAGAAAAAACGTTATAAAATTATAAGAACGTGACGTTATCAGAAAAATAAATTGGCGACTGAATTCTCTCGTCACACCTCTTCAAATATCTTATAAAGAGATCAAAGGTACAACACAGAACATCTTCTATGGTTGTCAATTAATATTAACTTAGATTCCAATTAGTATCAGCTACAAACGAGCTTCGTGTAAGTCGCGATAAACTCGGCGGTTGGTTTGTTCCAAGACCTCTTATTTATGTTGCCACAGACGATGGCGGGAAATTGCTGACAACCGTACGAGACTGTGAAATGTGATTTGTCGCTACACAGAGTTGTAACTCCGAACGTCTTCGATTTTGTATTCAAGTATATAAGGATATAAGTCCTTTTTATGTTAAACTGTTTTAAGCTCTATTTTTGACACATTAAAGTTATTTCTTCGAAATTACATGACCGTTGAATGAGATTTATTAAAAAACAAAATTGTAACGTCTTCGATTTGGAGCACGAAATTGAAGAAGCGTACAACTTTTTTACATTCACACAATTTCAGACTTTATTGGCACACAGTAAAGAAACTTTTACAAGAAACTAAAGTCTCGTTATTAAGGTAAAATAAATGACAATCGAGTGAAAGTTAGTTTACATAATTACTACCAATATTTTGATTAGAAACGTTTTGAGAAGGCGTTGGTATTGTGGTATAACAATTTCAGACTGAGAATATTGTTAGTAAGTGTTAACTTAGGATTAAATGTGACATTGAGATACCAATTAGTCTGTATTTTATATCATAATTGTTACAAATCACAAACCTTTATCTTTATGAAGTGTTCTTGAGAGTTCTATAAGCGGGCCTGACGCAGACAAACTACAGAGACCTTAAAATCCAGGCCTTCGCGGTTTCTCTGTATTTAATGTCAGTCATGCATCGCCATGTGGGGCAAAAAACGTAAGAAATTATCGTCTGATATTTAATTTGACGGAATTCTGACAGTTGTAATTTTTTGACACTTTAGATATCATAAACCTTTTCCGTCTTGTCCTTTTTATGAGTTATTTATATGACTAGAATTTTTGGATATAAATAACAAAAAATATGAAAGATAATGGGATCAAGTAAACTAATAACAATGTAAACAGTGTTTGTTCTGTGCATTCAATGCACACTAACTAAAATATTAATTTTATATGGTTAAATGCAAAAGTTTAAATTTAAATATTTATTTAGGTATTATTTATCACTAATATCATCATCGTTGTCTGTCTGTGGTTACAAGAAGAGAAGATTTCATAAACAAAAAGGTAATCTTAAAAAAGGTTTGTAACCTATGGATTGGACAGTGATTCCTGTGGAAAAAAAAATAATTAAATACCTTACTAATTTTTGTAACTTCAATAATTTGATAATAAAAATCTGATTACCATTTTAAAATTATCAGTAAATTTTTAAGTTTTAGTTTTTGTAATTGAAACCTTAAATTCAAAAAAGTTTTTTTTTTAATTTCGCTTAAATGCGTTGCGTTGAATAATAAAACGGTCCTACTAAAGTTGTTTTATTATTGGAAACACTTCTGAAATGTCAGAATCAGTTCAGAGATCAGATCAGAGTTTCAGATTTCATCTATAGGGTTTCATAGATTTTGTATTTATTAAAATATAAAATCTATGAAACGTAGATTAGATTTCTATGAAACCGTATAGATGAAATCTTACAGAATATAATTGTATCAGTTTGGCATGGGTTTCATAATGTTAATAATAAAAAAGACTAATATTTTTCTTGGAGTCGTCTGAAACATAGAACTTTACTTGCCAATAGATCAATATAAATTATACAGCCTAACATTATACCTAGTAATTACTATTAACAAACACCATCACACCTAATAATAGCATCAATGTGCTGAGTGTATTATGTACACAACACATCAACGGTACGCACATAAGAACTCATATTCGCACACATGTATACCATAGGGACATTATACCTACTACTAAAGCTCGTGCCCATATAACTCGCTCATATAAAGACTATAAAATGAAGTAGGTAGGTACCCAACTATCGATCAGCTCTTTTTTCCATAACAAAGTAAGCTGAACTTTACGGTGTACTTTGACCCTCAATTTCAGTAGCATAAAACAGAAATAGGTTTATAACTTACCCTTGTTGTTATTGCTTATTTTCATGTAGGTGTAATATTTATTTATAATCGCATTAGACATACACACGCTGATTGTTTATACAGCAAAATTATAAAGCCCAATTTTATATTTTAAAATTAATATAGACAAAAAAATGGACGACTGAAAAATTCGACCACGAATTTCTACACACAAATTCGAATTTACAAAAAAGCAACACACCGATCGTTCCACCGAATTGGCGCCAAAACGTCCGCCATTAGCGCTCTTCCCGCTAAATATTTTCTCAAAAGAGTCTCGGATACAAAGAGGTTGAATGGAGTACCATAAACAAGTTAGCGAACGTAAAGAGGTCGCGTTCAGAAATCCGTTTGGGTGCTTTCATCAGTGCAACGGAAATGGAGACACGTTATTAGAGTCGAGTGATTGCTATGCACCTAAATGCCCCTACCATAGAGGATCGTGAGAGGGTATTAACCCCTCAAGTGTCGAATGCACCCCATGTGTGCATAAGAAAAACCGTTTTTTTGTTCGGTACATAAGCTTATATCACATATATATAAATGTAAAAAAACATCATCCGATGGAAAACCAATCAAATCATTAGTTGTGAACTTATGGAGTTCGCAGCTAACCTACCCTCCCCCCCCCCGTGTCAAATGCACCCCAAGTGTGCAAAAGGACAAAACTTTACATAATAGGTATATAAGCTTAGATCACGTATATATAAACGTAAAAAAACATCATCCGATGGAAAACATATCATTATCAGTAGTTGTGAACCTATGGGGTTCGCAACTAACCCCCAACCCTCCCCACTCGCGGGGGTTTTGGGTCTAAAATCAGCCAAACTCAGACACTTGAGGGGTTAAGAAACATTTTAATTAAGAAACCACACGCTCTGGTTTGTACAAATAAACATAGCGATAAATGTTTTCCCGTTGGCAAATTACTTTTTACTTGTAAGATGACGTAGCTGAATACCCAGGACGCGCTTCACGAAATTAGATTAAGCATGGAGGCTAGTAATGTTAGGAAATATATTAGTAAATTGGTATATAGGTACAGTGCTATACTAGGCCTTTAGGGGTGGGCTATAAGAAATCGCGTTATGGGTTTTCGATAAGTTTGGATAAGAGACAGAAAACTTAAAGTAGTAGCCGCGAAAAAAACGTCTGGCTAGCTCTAGAGTTTTACCTGTCAGTGAAAAAATCGGATTAAGGATAAACCTTGTAGATGATTGTTAAAAAAAAAATCACTAAAAACGTGCAAAAAGCACTGCTGTATTGTGATAACTTTGGCGTTGATAAAAAGTCACCTAATTAATATTATACTTACTTAAATAAAGACAACAACATTGAACCCATTGATTTTTTCTGTTGTCTTTATTTAAGTACAATAATAATTAGCTACCATCATATTTACGCCAAAGTTATCAAAATACGGCAGTGCTTTTAGCACGTTTTTAGTGATATTCAATTTTTTTTAACAATCATCTACAAGGGTTATCATCAATCCAATCTTATCACTAACTGGTGAAACTTTTGAGCTAGCCAGACGTATTTTTTCGTGAACTACTTCAGCGGTCACCGGTGACCGCGAACAATTAATTTTCTATTGCGTCAATTGTCTGGCAGCTAATGTGTTAAGTTGTCTACATATCAAAATCCCATAATAGTACATTTTGATACAAGTGGAGAACGTTTGTTATTGCGTTCGAGGCGGAATTAAAACACCCGAGCCGTAGACGAGGTTGTTTTTGAGCCGAGAACTGCAATAACAAATGTCCACGAGTATCAAACTACGTTTTTCAATACACTTTTGAAGAAATAAATTAAAAAACACATAAAATAACGGAAAATAATTTTGTCATGAATTAATAGGGAACTATGATTTAAATTTTCTTTTTTTTCCGCGCTTTGCTTTCGCCAGGTTGAAAGAGAAGCAAAGGTATAAAGCCAATAAACAGCCTAATATGAAAAATAGAAAATTCAAATATTTTTGAGTGTAGAACACAAATAAATGTTAATTTCTTCATAAACGTTTTTTTTTATTGTAATAATCATGGTTTTTGATAATATTCTATATAGAATGAAACAGTTTTCGAGGAAGTGTATTGAAAAATGTTTTCCTATAGCCGACCCTTAAGGTAGATCCGCAGTAGTTGCCCGCGAAATTCAATGCAAATCTAAATTAGAGAGAAGTATTGATAATTCTTATGGTTATAGGTAATTATGTAAATAATTACATATTTGTTATAGATAATATTATTATATTTATGATTCGCGAGAATCATAAATATATTATTTTGAGCAAGATAATTTGAATTTCGCGAGCTTCCACTGCGAATCCACCTTAACAAGGGACATCGAATTTCAGAAAAAGTTCGGCTTTGAGTGCGTTATCACTGTCACGGATATAATACTTGTCTGTGTGAGTTGTGTGATATTTTTAAGATCACTATGCCCGGGCCTTAAAATACAGTTGTAGCGGCATCTACATCGCCACATGCGAACTACACATCACATCTGTATGATGTGTGCGTCACGATAATCCTGCATCGCGCAATCAGAGTTTACCGCGCGACTAGCCTAAATACAACGTCCCGACATCAACCGTCGGGCAGTTGCCCACCAGACACAACACCCGTCTGGTCGGAGGATCCTCCCTTTTCTATGGAGGATGAGTGAACTTTACACCCTGTTCCTCATTCCTCTATACAGTTAATACGTATTTTTTACTCCTAATCCGAGCTTAGAAATTTACGTGAGTATGAGGCGAGTTCTCATAGTACACTCGACGACATTATTATTGAGTAATTGATTCAATGAGCAAATCGTAAACACCCTCTAGGGAACGAAACTCAACGCACGAACGCACTTGGATACACATCAAACGTATTAATTTTAATCGTAGACCTGTATTTTTATTGTACATGATTACAATATTTGGGCGACAAATGGAATGAATAACAGGCAGTTATTTATTCTTTAGTCTATTCTGTAAAATTTCACCGTGAACACATAAATGTGAAGTGAGCTAGCTGTCATTCCACCAGCCGATTGATTCTGCAAAACCTCGCCGTAAAAACTTATGTGAAGTGAGCTGTCTATAGTTTATAGTGTCACCCAGCATCAGGTGGAATGACAACTCACTTCACCTAAGATTTCACAATGAGATTTTTACAGAATAGACCTGTTAGGGATTGACTTATTATCAATTTACTTTGTTATTGATTGGCGCTTTACTTTGTGTAAATTATTTTCATCACCACTGCCTTTACCACTGCTCTCAAAACGGTGAAGGAAAACATCGTGAGGAAACCGGCATGTCCTAGAACCAAAAATTCGAAGACATGTGACATCTACCAACCCGCACTGGGCCCGCGTGGTGGATTACGGTTACGGCCCACTCCCTCTCACTGAGAGGAGTCCTGTGTCCCAGCAGTGGGAACGTTACAGGCCGATTATATACTATTCTCTCGTTCATAAAATTAAAACAACATAAATAAACTTCAGTTCAAAAGCAATCCATTTCCAGAAAAAATGCAAAAAATTAAAAAGGTACATTTAGCAATAAAAAATCTTTTAAAACAACCTAATTCTCGCATTATAAACTCGACGCAAAATAAAAAAGTAGCTCATTAATTAGATCATAATTGAAATGATGTTTCATGTTGTGCATTAAAACTTATAGAAATACAGTATTTATCAGTAAAATTACTTTTGTAAAATCACGTAAATCAGAAAAATCAGCAAAATTTCGTGCACGGCCTCTTATCACAAAATTATAGCAATCTTTAAAGTAACAAAATTAGAAAAGAGCAATCGGCTGTGTTGGATTTACCTGAGCAAAATATATAAATGCATAATTACAGTCTGTCAAGCGAGTCGTGTCCACGACCATTTAGCTGATTTACCTGAGTAAAATATATAAATGCATAATTACAGTCTGTCAAGCGAGTCGTGTCCACGACCATTTAGCTGATTTACCTGAGTAAAATATATAAATGCATAATTACAGTCTGTCAAGCGAGTCGTGTCCACGACCATTTAGCTGATTTACCTGAGTAAAATATATAAATGCATAATTACAGTCTGTCAAGCGAGTCGTGTCCACGACCATTTAGCTGATTTACCTGAGTAAAATATATAAATGCATAATTACAGTCTGTCAAGCGAGTCGTGTCCACGACCATTTAGCTGATTTACCTGAGTAAAATATATAAATGCATAATTACAGTCTGTCAAGCGAGTCGTGTCCACGACCATTTAGCTGATTTACCTGAGTAAAATATATAAATGCATAATTACAGTCTGTCAAGCGAGTCGTGTCCACGACCATTTAGCTGATTTACCTGAGTAAAATATATAAATGCATAATTACAGTCTGTCAAGCGAGTCGTGTCCACGACCATTTAGCTGATTTCTTATAATGGCAATACTATTATCTGTCAAACGGATTTTCGCAACTTCTGTTCTACTAAGCTACAGCATTTTGATACTTTTAACTCAATTATTTAATTTGTATTAATGGAAATTTAAAGAAGAATGGAAAAGAAATATATTTAATGGATAAATGCACAGATCACACTATTCATGTAGAAAACAAAGGATAACCGATACGAAGTTGGAACCCTTCATCATTTTTGTGCGTCATGATACTGACAGTGATTTCTCATAGGAAGGCATTGAATTTCTAGATTCTGATTTTAGTTCTAATAAAATTGTGACTAATAAATACATACATTGAAATGCACTTTTATAAGAATTTTTTTATCTACAAAAATTCAAGTATCAAACATGTTTTTAGCGTACTATATCATTGTTGACACATGTAAGATATTTAATTTTGGCCTCCTTTTTCATTGGACACGATTCGCTTGACAGACTCTACGTATTATTTAAAAAAGATAGTGAAATAACAAGGACTGACATTACACAATTCAATGAACAAAACAGATCGTTGAAACTTTGATGCCTCACTTTTGCAACCAATTTTGCAACAGTCGGTGTAGACTTGAAAAGGAACAAAATCGAGATATCATATCAAAAAGTCTATTTCGAGCATCGAGCACCAACTAGATGTGTTCTCTATGGAAAACTAACGTGCATTTTTAAAATTCACAATATTTCCTTTTCAGCCGTGTTCTATAAAGTATTTCCTGGAAAAAATCTGATTGCTCGCTGCCCGCTCAATACAGGGTGCTTTTTTTATAAGTGAATGTAGTTTCTAGTCCTAAAGAAAAAAGCTAAAAAAAGCCGTGGGCTTTTAAGAAAATTAAAACCACATCAAAACTGAAAAAGAAAATTAAAGCGCCATATTTTTTAATCTCAATTAATTTAACCAATTGAAAAACGAGCTCAGCTGTGCTCAGAACATGCAATGGTGGCCTACGAACAGTTCATGCGATTAATATTTTAGATAGCTTCTAGCTACTTTGGCCTATGATTGTTAATTTATAAGTTTGGGGACAAATGACACGAAAATTCCCATTTGACAAACGAAATGTTCGAATGCGTCGAATGTTTGACAAACATTCGGGGACAGATGGGAATACTCCGTTACATGTTTTAATTTGTAATGTGATGTAAAGGCACAATTAAAAAAAAATAGCTAAATAAAATACATCTTTATTAAAATATGAATGTTAACATCACTTTTATTTTCTTTCAAATTGAGCTCATGGTTTCGTTTATCTATGACCTGTTGTTTAGAATTTGCATACAATGACTAGAAACAAAAAACATTCCATATATTCGCCAAATGCGTACACCTTGCCGTATCTGGTTTTCAATAACAGTTCAATTTGTCTATCTCGAGTTATTCTTGCTTGACGTTTTATATTGATTCCTGAAACTAAACGTAAACATTGAATTTTGACAATTGTTTGCTGATGTTAAAAATTAATTTAAAGTGATTTCATCGCGCAAATAAATATTTACCGCGACAACCTTTTAAAGTTTTCCAAAATTTGCAAACCATCTAAGTACTAAATGTTAGAACGCACTAAAAATTTATTTAAAGTGATTTCATCGAGCACATAAATATTTACCGCAATAATATTTTAGTTTTTCAAAATTTGCAAACCATCTACTCGAACGCACATTCAAAATGTTACAGAGCTTACTAGTATAAGCTGCATAGACAATCACACATGTTAAAAGTACAATACCAAAAGCATTTGTTCCGATGCCAATAACTGACCGAATAGCCACATACAAAACCACAAACAAAATACTGTTACAATTTATATTAGATTCGAAAAATCACGTAAACCACAGATAAACTGCAGTGGTGCAATGCAGACTAGCTTCGCAGTTTCGTTCAAATCCACGGTATATCCACCTAAAGGCAAGAAGCTTAACTTTGTTACTCAGGAGCAGTGATTCAGGCCAGAATTAAAACAGAATTGAATCAAACTGGCAGTCTGCACTGACTCGTCGCTGCCCAGAATAAGAGTAGCGGCATTAAAAAAAACCGGTCAAGAGGCAGTCGGACTCGCGCACCGAGGGTTCCGTTCCGATTTCTGAAAAAGTATGCTATTTAGAGACATTGTTTTATTTTTCCTGTAATCTTTACATAAACTTCTATCACATAGAATAATTTCAGATTTTTCTCTATGCAAACCTCGGGGATAAGGGAGGGGGGCGGTATTTTTTTTTACATTTTTCATCAAAAGTCGAAAACTATGCGGCCTAAAAAAAAGAAAAAAAAGGTTTGAGAATTTGCAAACAGCCCTCTTTCATATGATACCACACATGCTCTAGTAGTACCACTTAGAATTTTTAAGACCCCCTTTCAGTCCCTGTTGCAAAAAAAATATAAATACTTTTATTTCTTTCTTATTTGTAAAATAGTTCGGTAAATGTCATCTAAAAGTGTTCCAAATTTCAAGTTGATAGCATTAGTAGTTCTTGAGATATCCAGCTGGTACAGACAGACAGACTGAGTCACACCAAAAGGGTTTCTTTTTTGCCGTTTTGGTACGGAACCCTAAAAAGAACATTTTCGTCGGCTGTGTCGTGAGAGTCGATGTTTCACTTTTCAGTCACGAACTCTAATAATGTATACAATAAGCAACTTTAAAAGGTGATTTTCTTTCATTGTATTGATTTTAATTTTATGTTACTGCGAACATAGTAATACTTACGGAATGGGTCTTAACACAAAATTGCAATCGTTATTTCACAAGAAAATCGCTTTAAATTTTTGCTAAATGTATTCATGTTAGTCGACTCTTTTATGATGTGATAAGTAGGTACTCGTGTGAGATTTTTAAAACTTTTTAGAACAATTAATTACTAGAACATTGTTGTAATTAATTGTTCAAAAAGTTTTAAAAATCTCACTACAACTGACTGATGATTTGACAATTACAAATATGAGTAATTTCAACTACAATGTAAAAAAAACACCCTGTTTATAGATGAAATGGAAACTAATATCATCCAATTCTGTACTACAGATTAGACAAAATGGGTGCATGATCGCAGTCAACTAGAGAAGGTAATAGCTGTCGCGACAATTGGTGGACACCCGGCTTTATGCTAACTGATGAATGGGTTGGATTACAGACTCAGCCTGTGCGAACCCGGAAATTAGCGACTACGACGCTGCGCCGGTGCTACGCGCGTAGCTGCTACGCACGTATCTGCTACGCGCGTAGCTGCTGCGCACGTAGCTGCTACGCACGTAGCTGCTACGCACGTAACCGCTACGCAGGATCTAGGAATTTTGCTACGATACGGATAATCTTTGTAAATAATTATGCTGTCGGTTGTTCTATTCTCTCGTAAACAACAAACAGACAATTTTAACTGTTAACTTTAAAAAAATACCAAAAGATCAATTTGCCAAATTGAAGATCGAGTTCCTGGACCGGTATTCAAATATTTTGTCTATAATGAAATATACGATAACCTGTATAAAAACAGATTTGTGATTTATTATTCAATTCGATTACTCGTTCGTCAATTCTAAGCTATTGCACGTGGACAAAATGGTAGCCGCATAGTGCTCTCAATGGAACAAAATGTGGAAAAAAACACGTTTCGAAAATGTCAAAAGCCAAAACGCTTCGTTTCACTTTGATGTTCAGTTCAACAAATATCAATCACTTTGGATTTGGTTAAAAAAGAATGTTTTTGATTCAGTTGTTTTTTTGTTCATGGATGACATTATTTTGTCATTCGTTTTAGTTTGAGATGGACATATTTCCTGATCCTGGCCCCGGAAAGCACGTTAAGCCGTTGGTCCCGGCTGACAACCAGTCTTACCAAAGAGTATCGTATTACCCAGTAACTAGGTTGTGGAGATCAGATAGGCCGTCGCTTCATATAAAATACTGGTATTCTGCTACATGCGGTTAGACTGGAAGCCAAACCCAACATAGTTGGGAAAAGGCTATAGGCAGATAATGATGATATTTCCTGAGACAATCATATTGGTTTTTGATTACTGTGTGAAAGGTCAACGTAAGATCAATCAATCAATCTGCCTAGCCTTTTCCCAACTACGTTGGGGTCGGCTACCAGTCTAACCGGATGCAGCTGAATACCAGTATTTTACATGGAGCGATTGCCTATCTGACCTCCACAACCCAGTAACTAGGTACTGGGACCCCTTGGTAAGACTGGTTGTCAGACTTCTGGAATTCTGACGACCCGTAACGACTGTCAAAGATCCACAAATGACAGCTGGGACCAACGGCTTAACGTGCTTTCCGAGGCACGGAGAAGTCTCGGTATATAAAGATGGTCACCCATCCACTGACCAACCTCGGCAAGCGTAGTTTAACCTGATGGATCGACCCGTGCGGCTGTTATTAGGTAGTTAGGGAGCCACGAGCTCCTCAAAGGGTCAACGTTAGATATGAGGATATTATGAAATTCGCTCCAAAATTATACTAGTGTTTAATTAGTATTAGCAATAGCCACATTCAATAACAGTGGCCAAAGCTGGCCTTATAATCCCTTAATACGTGCTGAATACCACAGCAGCACATAGCTGCATAGTTAAGGTACTTATCTATACCTATAAGGTACCTGAATACACAAATGTCTATCTATTTACCTACTGACGTTATTATCTATATGAGGACAGCATGGCAATTTTGATTTGCCTAGCTTTTGAAGCTCAGCTTTTGAATTTAGGCAGTAGAAAAACATCCATCTGACATTTGCCAGTAAGTTATTAAATGTATTAACTTGATTACCGAATTCTACAAAAGTAATATTTCATTTAAAAAAAAGTGTTCGGTACTGTTGCAGAATAAGGGCCTGTTTCATCACCTACGATTAAGTTCCCATTAAAACTTACTTGGCAAATAATTTCATACAAATTTTGTTCCATTTTTGAATTTATTCGGTAAGTAGGTAGTGGCTATTCGGACATCGTGAAATAGGCCGAAATCGTCATAAACATTGATAGAAAACAAATTGAAGTCCTTTTAACTAAATGTCGTTCTCTCCGATCGTATCTAATGATTAAAAATTAACAAAAACTGCAGCTATCGAACACGAAGCACCACTGGGGCGCTCCTGACAGCGCAGTGGTTTCAGCAGGCAATCGAAGCTGCCCCGCGGGACTCCAGCCTCGCGATAATTGCCCGAACCAAACGGAAATTTCTCACATCACGCATTCCCTGTGTGCCTATTGACGGCAGCAGCGGTAATTGTGACAGTTTGCCCGCCATTTACCGATAATGGCCGACAAATCGGGGATTATATTAACTAATTGAGCAAGCTTTTGTCTGAAAGAGAAAGATGGAGTTGAGAATTAATTTGAGGTTCAAATTGAAGGCCTCGGTGTGATGAATGGCTTTGGAATGGTTTTAGCAATTTCGCTGGAAATGTTGATTAAATTTTGTACCTTTTAAATGTTCTTTGTGTAAAATCATTGTAGGTTAGCATTATTGCAAAATATTTTTCTGGTGAATCCAAAAATTTGGTAAATAAACAATGTAAATATCTTTAGGTTGAGAAGGGAAATCTCCACAGCATCCTCAAATTGAAAATGATAGATTATCTCTATCACAATTAAGTCGACGGACGTAAATAGAAATGAAAATCAGCCCTAGAGACCAAATAACGAAATTCATCCATCGCCAATTAGAGGCACATTTTTTGTACGAAACGACGGACTCGAACCAATTAGAGTGCCGACTGATGTATCGACAATTTTATATCTTGATCAAAATTTATATCCGGTGGGAAATCGAGGGGTATCCGTAATTGTTGCCGGTCCGTCGGCCTGCGATTGCCGGATTACGATTTCGTCTAGACTCGGATGACAGAGAAAAAAGAAAATGGAAAAACGGAATATTTTTTCTTTTATCTCGTCTCGCTGTTTGATCAATTAGGTCGGTACAAATAGAAAATGTTCAGTGTTGCTTTATTGCTGTGAAGGTACAAGTTTGACAAATCGTACCTAAGCTACGCTTCGTTGCTCAAGTGTAGATGGATTTTATCGAGATTGTTTGGTGGATTCTGTATTACGTATTTTTATTGTTACGGTAAATAAATAAAGCAGGTATAGTCAACGGCCAGAAGTCCACTTACACCGCAATGACCATTATCGCCTGCGCTATACGGGCTGCGTCGCTTATACCTATACGGGCTGCGGCGCCGAAGAAGGGCATAAGTAAACTAATATTGCTATGCCATTGTTTTATGAGATTGCTAGTCGACTGCTGGCTGCTCTGTACATAAATCTTCTGGGCTATTTAACAAGCCATTCACTGCAGATAGCGCTCAAAACGTTACTCCAAAAGATAACCATTAGCAAAACACAACTCAGAACTAAGTCGTTCTGTGGACTGAACTCAAAGTCCTACTGCACAAATTGCGAGCACAAAACCACCCTAAACAGGTATTAGGGGCGATCACAAAGGCGGCGTACCACTACTGGCAACATTACACGTCTCCGAGCAATTGCCGTCGCCAGTCGACAAAAGACAGATTAACAACACACGGGCCGGATGATGCGTGTTTAATAATTCAATAGATTCCGTGTTGCGTGTACCTCAGTGTAGAAAATAGAATTATTAATTAGACAGTTATTTTTAAATAGGTACCTAAGTACCTACTGATTCTGTGATTCACACACAATTATATAATGATCGTGTTGCACAAACTATGTGAACTTAAGGCGAATCGCCATAAACGGGATCAAAATGTGTCAGCCATAAATTAACACACAAAAAAAAAATAAAGGATATTAAGGAATTATATTATTTTATTAGGGATAGGAATTAAGGATATTTGTTTATTATTTATTTATTAACACACAATGTCCGTAGAGTTTGTTTGATTTTTTAAACCTATGAAAAAAGAATCGTCAATAGACGCACAGAAACCATACAGTAAATAAGCAAGCGCAAGTGACACTTAATAACGACATTAATTGCATGCATGGTAAAATTAGGGCCTTTTTCACGTTCCTATTAACTTACTTGGCAAATAATTTCATACAAAATCTTTTCCATTTTTTAATTTATTCGGTAAGTAAAGGCTACTCGGACATCGTGAAATAGGAATTTCACGATGAAGACGAAGGATAATTTCACTAAACTAGTTTCAATTTTGCAGTGCGACTTGTAAATTTACAATATCAACAAAATCATAGCCCCGTCAGTACAAAGCTTTATTTTGCACTAGTACTTCCCGCGCAGCTTCGCCCGCATAGATCTCGGAAAATATCCCACGGGAGCGTGCTACCGGGAAATCCTTCCTTATTCCTTATCTACATTATAAAGGGAACATCTGTGCATAATTTCAGCTTTCTAGGTTCTAAGGTTTGGGCTGGGCATTGATGAGTCAGTCAGTCAATCAGTCAGGACTTCTCTTTTTATTTATACAGGGTGACTTTGAAAACATGCGACAAAATTTAAGGGGGTGTTCTACGCATCAATATGAACAACTTTTACTAAGGGACCAACATCGAATTCGCAAAAAAAAAATTACCTTCCCATATTATACTTAAAGGTATTGGACCCTTTTGTAAAAGGTCGGATTTTTTTTTTTGCGAATTCGATGTTGGTCCCTTAGTAAAAGTTGTTCATATTGATGCGTAGAACACCCCCTTAAATTTTGTCGCATGTTTTCAAAGTCACCCTGTATAGATTGTACAATATTATCGTACAAATGTGCTTTCGCGACTACCTACTTAGTTTGACGTCACATTTGTTAGTGAAATTAGTAGCGCGACATTACTTTTATCAAAAATCGCGCTTGGCACGAAAGTATGTATATTTCATGAAATTAATCCATGCATCATGAAATTAGAAGTTAACACGTGAAATTGTTAATGAAATTAAGGTCAAAAAAATAATTTCACGGCACTAATTTCGTAATGTAGGTAAATCCGGCTCGTACGCGTTAACTTATTTTGCTCTACAAATAAAACGGTCGTAAAAATATTCCAAACACTAAAACTTGTTTATGGAGACCTTATTCAATAATTAGGGTAAGTAAAACGACTTAATTTACTGGAAGTAACGTCATAACTAGCGAACTTTTCCTATAATAAGTGCTACTTATTTTTAGAGCTTAATATTTTTTTATAGTCTGACCTTGTGAGTCATAAAATCTTTTTTTTTTTTTTTGATAGTAATAATCAATTTTAACTTATCTTTCGGATTTACAGCCGGTTTCTGAATTCTGAATTTTAAGTTAAGAAATTTAAAAAAAACGTTTTTTGCAAAGTAATTTTGAATTTCGTGGGCGACATTGAAGGAAAATAGTACATTTTGATACAAGTGGACAACGTTTTTATTGCGTTTGAGGCGGAATTACCACCGGAGCCGTAGGCGAGGTTGTTTGCACAGATAACTTATACTTAAACTTAGTCCAAATTGGTTCAATGCCTCTATTCACAACTCTCTATTTGGAGGTGAATGTTTTTTTTTAATCTCGGCAAAGAGGTAAGTATGCGTCTTTACGGCGATAATATTTTTTGAATATTTATATATCGAATATCATCAAAAACTATGATTATTACAATAAAAGAAACGTTTATGAACAAATTAACATTTATTTGTTTTCTAAACTCTTAAATATTTGAATTTTCTATTTTTCATATTAGGCTGTTTATCGGCTTTATACCCTTGCTTCTCCTTCAACCTGGCGAAAGCAAAGCGCGGAAAAAAAAGAAAATTTAAATCATAGTTTCATAATAATTCACTAGATAAGCAATTACCGCGCCAAGGCGTTGCCACTTGACATACGGCCATGGCCGTATGCGTAGCTAACGTCAGTTCAGTGCTCTGTATGACGGCAGCCGAAATGAACCGAGTGACACGCGACAAAAAATATCGCCAAAATGGGTAAATGCGTAATGAAAGAATGCGATTCTAGATCACAAAAACTACCGGAATTACTTTCCACACGTAAGTTTATTGTTTCTGTGTTTAAATCAATGTAAAAACGCAGTAAAATAAATAAAATGTAGATTTTTTTTTAATTATGATCAGTGTTACAACTAAAAACTATGTTTTGGTTTCCCACATTTGTGGGAGTTTTTAATTTATGGAATAAGCGATTTTAAATATTTTTTAATAATAATTAACAATGTTCCAGAGTACCTAAAGATGCAATCAATCTTCTCAATCCTATTGCTGAGAAAAGAGACTGACTGGCTACCTACTAAATCTACTGTCATTTGTTCGAA
The DNA here is from genome assembly GCA_905163495.3 of Cosmia trapezina. Taxonomy (NCBI): domain Eukaryota; kingdom Metazoa; phylum Arthropoda; class Insecta; order Lepidoptera; family Noctuidae; genus Cosmia; species Cosmia trapezina. Next base: position 2,728,660 of record LR991029.1, on the reverse strand, counting down.
GCACTTCCGTGATTCCGTGGTCGTGTTTATTTGTCCAATCAAGCAATTGTAATGCTTATTGTAAGTAATAATTTTATGCGTTAATTAATATTATCAAATTATAGGTAATGCCAACAAAAAATGCCTTCTCATTGAACTCCCACAGCAACAAATTAGTTTATCGACTCAAACTACATTGTGTACTGAATGTTTTTTTCAACTTAGTTTTTAGATTGTAAAGAGCTGTTTTGCCTACAGTAAATTGTATATTTTTCAGGACAACCGTTATTCTAAAAAGCAGGTGGAGCTTTCAGAAGAAGAAAATATGGATGTGGATGCTGTGGAAACCGACGAAGAGATACACGAAATAACTGAAACGCCCCGAAAGCCCAAAATGAGGAAAATAATTCATCGTTTGAAAAATTTATCGGCTAGAAGAATAAGAAAAGGCAAAAAATATATCACTAAACAATAAAAGACTAGAAATAAAAAAAATAAACGATGTTATAGAGGAACTGAAAAAAAAACGTATGTTGAGCGAAGAAGACGAAATGCAGCTAAATGTAAATGATGAAACAGTGCAATTCATGGAAGAATTAAAAAAACCTTCAAAAAGAAAAGGCCTTATAGAAAACTGACTCTTTGGGGAAACCGAAGTTTTTGTCTTTGCGATTTTGGACGAAGTTATGATGACGAACAACTACCGGAAATATATTGTGAATGAAGGACGGCACGGTTGACATCTGTCGGGCATTCCACCCTCCGGGGGAATCAATCCGTCACATTATTTCTGACTGTTCTCGTCTGGCTAACGGAGACTACTTGCATAGGCACAACCTTGTAGCCAGGATTATCCACCAGCAACTTTCTCTGAAATACAGTCTTGTGGAATTGGAAGTACCGTACTGTAGGTATGTGCCCGACCCAGTTCTCGAAAATGGCAATATTACGTTGTATTGGGATCGATCTAACATCACTGACAGGACTATTGTTGCCAATAAGACAGACATAGTGGTGATAGATCGATTAGAGCGTCGTACAATGATTATTGATATAGCGGTCCCGCATGACGAGAACCTCGTGAAAGCTGAAAAATATAAGCAGATTAAGTATCTTGACCTGGCTCGCGAGGTTGTCGAGATGTGGGATGTGGATACAGCAATCGTTGTGCCAATAGCCGTGACGGCCAATGGCATAATAGCCAAGAACCTCGATCTACACCTGAAGAGGCTCTCGTTAGGCAGCTGGATTAAGGAAGATTGCTCCAGAAAGCGATACTTCTGGACACCGCGCGTATCGTTAGGAGGTTCCACTGTAAGCAGCCCTGACCACCGGTAGCTTGGACCCTGTTCCCGATACCGGTGGGCTACTATTTTTTTTATTTTTTTATGTTTTTATATTTAAATATTTAAAAATGTAAATTATATGTATGAAAATTAACTAAAGGAAATAAAAATGTTCAAAAAGAAAATGCCTTGATTATTTTCATTACATATAACCTTCTAATACACATCTAATAAGAAATACATAATTCACATACTTAAAAAATAATTTAACGTTTACCGTTTAAACGTTACGTTTTTTTTAACGTTTAAAAAGTTGGGTAAAATTTCGCATGGGTAGGCAGCCCCATCCCGCCATTGCATGTTTATATTGCGGTCTTTGTCCAATCTAAGCGACAGTATTGTTCTTGCGACTTGTGTAAGTGAGACAGATATATGTCTACTTTTAAATGTTTAGTGGTTTCAAAGCTACGTCGTCGCATTTAAATAGTGGTTATACTTTTTTTACACATTTTAATGAGGTTTGCTTCTCTAGTTATATAACTCAATGATAATTCATGACAAATATATTGTTCGTTATTTTATTTTATTTCTTCAAAAGTGTATTGAAAAACGTCGTTTGATACTCCTGGACATTTGTTATTGCAGTTCTCGGCTCAAAAATAACCTCGCCAACGGCTCGGGTGTTAATTCCGCCTCGAACGCAATAACAAACGTTCTCCACTTGTATCAAAATGTACTATTCCACGCTTCAAAATTAAATCTCCTACTGCCTTAACATATTACGCAATTTGTCCCCATCATCCACTCCAATAGAGACAACTTCTGCAACACATTAATCCCCAGCTATTTAGCGTTCAAACGCGACCGTTGAACAAATGCAAAGCAATAACTAACACACTAGAACTGCCGGTAATGGGTGTGGACGCCATCTTTTTCTTTTCGCGCGCTCCGCCATGTTGCCTCTGTGTCGGAACCGGACGGCGTCACGGCGGCGCCTCGTCCGGAAACGGCGGGTCGGGTGCGTTCACAAACTCTCACTTGAGACTCAATCGAGTGTGAACGTGTGTGAGGACTTTATTTAGTAGACGAATAAGTTATACTACGATAAAATAAAAAAGAAATGTTTTAAACTGGCATTCCGCCCGCTCAGCTCTTTGTGAGTAGTGCTTTCTTATTGGAATCCTATTGTCGTTAATGCTGGCTTGGTTTCCACAGCTTCCGCTGGAATTGTGGAAAGTATCTTTACAATACAGAGTACTGAAATCGCAATGCTTTCTGTACTTGGATACCTAGGTTAAAAACTAAAGCGAACTAGGTACTCTGTTGTCACTTTATCTTATTACGCAATTAAATACCCCGCTCTATTTTTTTGACGTTGGTGACTATTTCTTGACTATTTTTTGGCGTTCTCAAAATTGATTTTCATGAAGTTTTCAAAGGTGAGGATTGTGTGGTGAGGGACACGATGATTTAAGTTAAGTTTCACGTATCGAAGAATTAGAGGTAAGTTTAATCAACAGCACACACTGGATAACAATTTGACATTGACAGCGTATATAGGTGTGTCAGCAGTAAGGACGTTTTGCTACCTACTTGCGTGTCCCGACTACTCTAGTAGCCTCGCTGATTTTTTATAAACAACGTTAAAAAAAATGATTGATTAATGAATTGACGATAAAAATAAAGAAAACTTTCTGACAGCGGTAATTCAAGTGGCTACCACTCTGTTGTACGGGTGACTGTAGGTACAGTGGGCTGCATCAATTGGGTACCCCTGCACGCTTAGCATGACGACGTTTTGTCGACGGAAGAATAGACAAAACTACACATTGCCATGCTTAGACGCGTAGAATGCGTACAAATATTTCTACTATCTGCCATTTTTTCTATTCTTCCGTCGACAAAACCCGTTTCTATGGCGTTCATGCTAAGCGTGCAGTTGTATTAAAATTTTAATACAACTGCGGTACCCAATATTGATGCAGCCCACTGTACATAGGACCTACATTAGGGTCATTAGGTATATTTGTCATAGCCCGCTAGCCTAGCTTATTCTTTTGTTTTTCCTTGTCCCGAACTACGCCATGACAAACGTGAAAATTATTATTTGCAAATGTATCCGAAAAAGGGTCTCATTATATCGCATTACTGAACCGTTCGCTTCACAGACGACAACTTTAGATCGACGCGACGAGAAAAAATCTAACAGAATTTTTTATAGGTCTGGATAGTGTGGGTCTAATATGTTTGTTTACTGCATACGAAATCTTATGACGGCACGCGAACGATGGCAGTTTATCGCTGTTTTTCCGACTTATTTACATTTGAAACGTATCCAAGAGTGCTTGAACAAATTTCAGTGTTATCCTTCCTTCCCGTGTAGGTACGTAATGGTGATAATATAAAACAATTTCTCATAGCTAATAGTTTTCTTGTGGAAAGTAGGTGGAGTTTTGCAGGGCAGGTCGCTGAACGAGACGAATGGGGAGGAAAACTAACTTTTTATCACGCTAGGTGGCACACGATCGACTGTACTTTTTTCATTGATTTGACATAACGAACGATTGTCAAATTGTATGGATTTGTTTGTAAAACAATGTACAGTCGTTCAGAGCGCCATCTACAAACAGCTTTGCGTGTGGCTCCCCATTAGATAGTCATGAGAACCTGGCTCAGAGAAATATAGGTTCTAGGTTCGTACCCAGTAGGTACCTATCAACATACATTAAACTAAAAATATAGGTACGGTCAGCAAAGTCGGTTAACACTGTAGACATCACCTAAATTAACACAAAATCATACGATAACCTGCTTTTTAGCATTTCATTTATTAGATAAGAGTTAATTTTTAACCGACTTCTGGAAAAAAGGAGGTTATCAATTCGGATGTTTCTATTTTTTTTTTTTATGTTTTTGTTTTTTTGTGTTCGGGCATAACTTTGTCGGGCATAGACGGATTTGCAAAATTCTTTTTTTGTTTGAAAGGGTATACTGTCTAGGTGGTCCCATTGTCACCTAGTCAGAATCTGATGAGGGGATCCCATGGAAATCGAGGGAAACCCTCAAATTTTATAGGCACGCCTATAGCGATTTGGGTATTTTTTATAGTAACTCGTGCATTTGCTCTCGGAAAGCACCATGTGGTGAAGTGGAACTGATGATGAAGACCACAGATGGCCATCGGAACTACTCCATTATACCTAAGCATTTCACGGGTTGCGATTCGATTACTTTAATATGGTTGCTAAGTAATAAAATGCATAATGGTGATGATGGCTTCACCATGGAGCTCCAGTTCTGGTTCTTACTAAGAACTCCTCAACAATTAACGTCCCTGAATCGGGAAAAGCAATATTTTGTAAAAACATGATGAGCAGTTGACATTGGGCTGTTGTAACTTAGATAAATTACAAACTGACCCACTAAAAAGTGAAAAATAAAAAGCTTTTTAAAAAAACAACCGCCCCCAAAAAAAACACTACAAAGTGAAAAATAACTTTAATTTTGGAAGTCGGTGGCAAAAAACTAAAACACAGATCCAAAGACACCGACTTCCAAAATTAAAGTTATTTTTCACTTTGTAGTGTTTTTTTTGGAAGTCGGTTGTTTTTTTTTTGTAAAAAAGTTTTTATTTTTCACTTTTTACTGGGTCAGTTTGTAATTTATCTAAGTTACAACAGCCCAATGTAAAGTTTTTGGAAGTAGGTTGTTTTTTTTTTTGTAAAAAAATTTTTACAATGAAGTATTTTTCTCAATAAGTAGGTAATTAAAAAGAAAACTCCAGTGTTAATCAACTTTTGTTGCTGACTGTACATTTCACTGACACTATCTAATTATTTTACCCTTGTAATAGAAAAATACAGTACTTTTAATTACAGATCTTGAAACGCTTTATATATTAGTTTTTTTTTTTTTTCAATAAAAAGAATTTAAATACAGGAACCTACGCAAATAATTAAAATAATAACAAGTTAATTAAAGAAATAAAATTACAATAAATTGAAAAAAAAAATTCACTCTTATACAAGTCAATATTTTTTTTAACTAAAAGTCCCTGACCGCCCCTTGTAATTAAATACCAGAAAGGTGTGGTCAAATTTAAGGATGTGGTACAGAGACCATCAAACTGAACAACTTTCTCTAAGGGACCAACATCGTAATCGAGGAAAAATAATCAGCTGTCCCATACATTTGAGTAACTAGGTATTGAAGTATTGTACGGGGTTTTCTTTTATGGTAGGTCAGCAACAAGAGTCGATTAAAACTTCAGTTTTTTAAACATCATTTTTTTAGCTGGTTTAAGAACAGTCTGTTGCTTTAGTTGCATAAACATTGCAAAAAAAGCATTGCAGCATTGCATTGCTGAAAAGTGTGTGTTTACTGTTTCTTAAGATAACGTGTAAAAGAAACGGTGTATTATCTACTTCTGTTGCTACCGCCTATAATTCGACCTAAATCGCTCCGTGCAAAATCAAAAAATACAAAGGCATGCTTTTAATCTTTATTCAATATCCATCGAAGCATTTTAACCTAATAAACTAACCTGAAAATAACCTGTAGTACCTATACCGCTACCAGGGTTGCCAACTTTTTTTATATCGAATAATAGTATTTTCGAAGCCATGTCTGTAAACATATAGGTACTTAGTAGATGGCAAAAAAATAAAAAAATATAAGTACTACCTAAGTAGTAACCTATGTTTCAAAATTTTTATTTTTTATATACCTATATATTTTTTTGCTACTTGAACGTTGAAAAAAAGCTTGTTAGGTTAATAACCTAACAGGTTTTTTTTAATGTCTCATAATCATAACTATTAGTAGGGTTGTCAACCCTACGAGCTGCCTACTGCAGCTGCGCTACAATATATTACAATATTGGGGGCTAACAGTACAAAAACCTACTTATCTAAACAATAATAGTATTATCGAAGCCATGTCTGTAAACATATACTTAGTAGATGGCAAAAAAATTAAAAATATAGGTACTACCTAAGTAGTAGGTACCTATGTTTCAAAATTTTTATTTTTTATATACGGTATATAAAAAATAAAAATTTTGAAACATAGAACACATACAAAAAAATATGTAGGTATATAATATACCTATATATTTTTTTGCTACTTGAACGTTGAAAAAAAGCTTGTTAGGTTAATAACCTAACAGGTTTTTTTTAATGTCTCATAATCATAACTAAATAAATATAAAATAAATAAATATCCTTGGACATTTCACACAACGCCATCTAGTTCCAAGCTAAGCAACCTAATGCTTGTGTTATGGTAACGAGATGGCTGATAAACTACTTATATACATTTTTTTTTGTAAATACATACATATTATAGATAGAAAAACACCCAGACTCGGAACAAATACTTGTAGGTCGTACAAATATTTGTTCCGTGCGGGAATCGAACCCGCGACATGCTGCGCAGCAGTCAATCGCTCAACCACTGCGCCAACCGTGTCGTCAACTATTAGTAGGGTTGGTAACCCTACGAGCTGCCTACTGCGGCTGCGCTACAATATATTACAATATTGGGAGCTAACAGGACAAAACCTACTTATCTAAACAAAAGTATTCTCCATGTTTCACTAAACTTTAAACCCTCCATATTTTCATCGCAAACTACTTAGATCAAATTCGTTTCTAACAAAACGGGGTTAAACAATAAAGTGAGCGGGCCAACACCACGCGTCAGTTACTTCGAGTGCGCTCACTAAACCACAAATTCTATTGCGTCCATTGTCAACCAAAATTAGAGTAACTAACTTCGTTTATATAGTGCATCCAACCATTAACGAGTACACAATTTAGTTTTAATTAAAACACACGTATCTGTGTGTGTTCAGGTTCGCTTGCTTTGCACCTTCACGACGCCATTATGAGTCTTACAAAAGAAACTGTAGAAGTAGCACGGACAGGAATTAGCATTTCGTAGTTACTTCTTGTCGGTAAATAAAAAGTAGTGTGTAGTTTAGCTAGGAGCTTTGTTGTGTTTCTGTAGATAGACGAGTTTTGAGTGTGTTGACTGGGATTTGAAGCTAAAGAACTACGATGTGGTGGAGTGCAGTACTCTACAGATATATAATAATAATAATAATAATAATTGCTTTATTTTCAGGCAACTAGGGCCCATATATAAAATACACAAAATAATCTTACAAAAATATAAACTAATAAATAATAAAAAACATCACTACAAAATCTATTTAGGTAATAGGTTGGGTCGGCGACGTATTGCGCTGAGTCGTGGTGTCATGTAGCCTTCCGCGAAAACGCCGATACACGACACCCGTCGGCCAAAATTCCTCCTTCATGAAAGTCTCCAGGTGATGAGTCGGAACCCGCACCACAAAAGATTTGAAGTTAATCTTATGGCGCGACTCCAACTTCTCGACTCTCAAGGTGAACTTAGTCTTCATCCTGATGTACTCCACGACCTCCTCTACCTTCGTGGAGTGAATATATCTATATTCACGTATCTACCTAGGTAGACACAGCCGCTACACCTCGTGGATACAAGACAAGTATAGGTATCAACAATACCTGCAGGTATTGTTTTAGGCTTCACTCGTCTAGGCGGATTTTCTGCTTTTCTGTCCTATGACCACATTGGACCATATATAATGTTAGTTGTATACAGGTGAGTACCTTTGTGAGGTTAGCTAAATTACCTATTTCAATAGACATTAATGTATATACCTACACGTCATCAAAGTGTCTCGTTTTTACTAGTTACTAAAAATCTTGTAACTCCTATGGTTTTTTTTTAGTAAATTTCGTAATTTGAAAAAGGATTTTTTGAATTTCAGTCAAAAGATGAAGATCTTCTGTCAAGTCGCATTCCTATAATATAATCCTGCAACGGGTTTGAGGCATGGATGGTTTGAGGCCAAATCAGTAAAAATTCTGCCATACCTCTTGAGTGGAATCAATGGAAAAGAACGTTATTATGAAGAAAAGATTTATTTATTTATTTATTTATTCATCAAAAAATTTACATTTGTGTCGAACAGTGGTTTTAACAATAGGGGAGGTCAGCTCAAAGCGGCCACCTTAACTTTGAGTTAAAAAAAAACCTAGTAAACGATAGACTTTTGCAGAGAATTTTATACTTATTCTGTTGTTCTCTGAGTGAATTCACAAGGAATGCATTATTTATAATTAGTTATAGATGTTAACTTAGATTAGTTAGGATAAGCGCATTTACCGCATTGGGTTATATCCTGTAATGGTAGATGTAAGTAGATAAATAAATAAATAAATAAATACTAATAGCCAGAGAATTTATTAAATTTTCATAATGTGAAATTAAAATTCGCGCAAATTTAAAAATAATCATGTGATTTGTAAATTACGAAAACTTGTCAAAAAATCTTGTATGAAAATTAATGCTCTAAAATTTAAAAACTTTCTTAAAAAAACAAGTAAAATTTTATTTTCTTCTTTAACTGCCCGGGGCCATCATATTCGCATCGCATGACGCCTGGGTAGTCTTCCTTTTATAGTTGTTAACCATCTAAACAAAATAATTAAGCATTACCTATCTATCGAGTTGTAATCATTTTACAAAGGGCAAAGTGGTCAGTTGGCCGCTTTGCCCGAGCCGCTTTGCCTTTTTCGCTCATTTTGTTTTAATAATGAACTGCTCTCACATTATTTATTATATTTCAGAGAGAATAGAACACAAACAAAGCCAAATAGATAAGTAACAATACATGTTCAATAAAAGCATTGAAATATAAAGAGATTTGACCAAAGCAGATTGAACGTACCTTGCATTTTTTTAACAAAACACGCAAATATATATATTTCGTCACTGCAACCACGCGCTTGGTCCCACTGCTACCGAATGATTGCACGGCGCGGGGCGGGAGATTGGTTATGTGAACAGAATGGCCACGCCGTGCTATCATTTCAAATAACCGAAAAATTAAGCGTGGCTGCTTTGCCTCCTATGGCCGCTTTGAGCTGACTTCCCCTAAATACACGATTACAGACGAAGTGGTTTTAACAATAAATGTAACACAAAAATTAAACTTTACATTCCATACATTGGTCATAACATCCAAAGTCAAGTCAAGGGTAAGGGTAAGTAAGGGTTAGTATAATATTAATTATAATAATTTAACATAATATTAATTCAAAATCAATATAAATTCAATAAAAAATAAAAAATAAATGTACATGTCAATAATATTCATTAAAATGTAATGTCATGATCATGATAGAATATTGGATGTGTTACTTAGAGTCATTATAATAGTCATTAAAATCACATATTAGTTCAAACTACTATTACGAAATTCTTCAATGCTGTAATAACATTTCATCAACAACAATAACTTTAATTTTCTCTTGAATTCATTTGGATTCATAGAGTTTTTAAATTGCACGGGCAATTTATTGTACAGATTTACTGATTGCACTCTTGAGGCATGTTTAACGACATTAAGCTTAGGCTGTATGAAATTAGGTAGATCCTTTCTTCGCGTTTTTATTCTGATATGTCTCTGTTCTTCTGTCTCAAAGTGTCACTGTGTGTGTGTTCTGTCGATTTTATTTGAGCCGAGAAGATATGATCAGAGCCGAGGAATGTTGGAAGCTGGTTCTCGGCAACGTTCTGTGGCAATCGCTCTGGGCTCACGTTACCGCATCACCACACGCATGCAGACAAGATCGTTAGGTATAGGTATTTATTATACCTACAAATTACTGCTACAAAAAAAAAATAGGCAGATGATTTTGTCTGATATGTCTGATATTAAAAATGTACACAGGTTTCGTAATTTTATTACGAAAAAGTTTGTTTTCAGACATTTTGCGCGTCACATGTGGTTTTGGGCGTAAAACGATAAGACAAAAATTTTGTTTATGGGCTCTCGTACTATTTTGGTGATTACTCACACAAATGCAAAGCTCAGCTTAGGCCTCGCGGACTGTATCCAGCATATGCAATAAAACCGGCCAAGTGCGTGTCGGACTACGCACAATGAAGGGTTGGGATGAAATTGTCTCAAGAACAAACAACAACATAACAACAACAACATTATGGTTGAAAAACGTGTCCTCCCATACATTCGAACAAAACGCATTAAATGTAAGTTTGTACTCACAATATTGAGAGACTTACCATGTTATTTTAAAACCAAAAACTTCTTATAGGTTTTCCTGTAATCTACAGGTATAGAACTATTTTCTGTATTTTTTTCAAAATTTTAGGCTTAGTAGTTTCGGAGATAAGGGGGGGAATGGTAAATTTTCGTCTATTTTCTTAAATAACTTTAAAACTATTTATTTTATAATTATAATAACAATATATTTGAGACCCTCTTATTAAGCCCTTTCATTTGATGTGTCACATGGTACAGTTTGCAAAACTTTTTTTTTTTTAATTTCTTATTTGCCCCCGAAAAGTGTATTCAAAATTCATTTATTTACTTTAGCCGTACTGTTTGGGTCACAGAAATCCATATTTGTACCCAATTTCAACTTAATCGGTCCATTAGATTCGGAGCAAATTGTCTGGGACAGACGGACAGACAGACAGACAGACACACGACGGGTTCTGTTTTTTCCTTTTGAGGTACGGAACCCTAAAAATCGTAAAAAGTTAATAGTAAGTAGGTAATGCAAATGCAGAAAGTACTTCGTCGATCTACACATACGAACACATTTAATTTAATCAATCAATAGGGCAATCAAATATGTTTTAAACACCTCGATCTAGACCCTTTTGATATGGTATTACCGACGCATTAAAATATAAAAAATTTAGGTAGGTACGTGTTTGTTGACAGTGCCAATCCGTGATCGGGGAGTGGACCGAATTTGTGGTTTCGACTGTAAATCTATCCCGCGCTAATTGATGGAAACCTATACGGCCATAGTAATATTCAGTATTAGCATAGCTATTAGTAGATACCTATTAGATGCTTAAAAAGTTTCAAACCTTAGAAATCCAAAAAGTAGTAGTCTAGTCTTGAAGATAGCTATCGGAGCGATAGATGTACTTAGACAACATTAGTTTTTGTTAACCCCTCAAGTGTCGAATGCACCCCATGTGTGCATAAGAAAAACCCTTTTTTTGTTAGGTATATAAGCTTATATCACATATATATAAATGTAAAAAAACATCATCCGATGGAAAACCAATAATCATCATTAGTTGTGAACCTATGGAGTTCGCAGCTAACTCCCCCTGCCCCCCCCCCCCCCCCCCCCCCGCGTGTCAAATGCACCCCAAGTGTGCAAAAGGACAAAACTTTACATAATAGGTATATAAGCTTAGATCACATATATATAAACGTAAAAAAACATCATCCGATGGAAAACATATCATCATCAGTAGTTGTGAACCTATGGGGTTCGCAACTAACCCCCAACCCTCCCCACTCGCTGGGGTTTTGGGTCTAAAATTAGCCAAACTCAGACACTTGAGGGGTTAAGTGCCTAATTTAATTCAGCATGCTGGTTAACCCCTCAAGTGTCTGAGTTTGGCTAAACTCAGACACTTGAGGGGTTAACCCTAAACCCGAAAGGGGTCATGGTACTCATCATTTTGAACAATTTTTTCAATGGGACCAACCTTGAAATCGCGAAAAAAAAATCAGCTGTTCCATACATTTTGTCGATTTACGTGAACACAAATGTATGGAACAGCTGATTTTTTTTTTCACGATTTCAAGGTTGGTCCCATAGAAAAAATTGTTCAAAATGATAAGTACCATGACCCCTTTCGGGTTTAGGGTAAACAAAAACTAGGTAATGTTGTATAAACTTAATTAACATAAACCTAATGCGGTTCGTATCCAGACTACTAATAATTAGTAGTCTGGATACGAACCGCATTAAGTTTTCACGATGATAACAAGGTACCAGGTTCCAGGGCTATTATAGCCTTGGAACCCGGTACCTTGTCATCAGCGTGAAAATGGTAGCTAATTGAGGACTTTATTCTGAAGGCAATTCTCAATAAAATTAAATACGTTAACGGCTTCCACTAGCAAAAACAAGGTCCCAAAACAAAGCTTGTATTTGCATTGCCATTCATGCGACTCCATCGTAATTATGAAGTGAGAGCGCGACCTGAAATAGAACGTGGTCGCATTCACCAACACTTGTGGTAGACAATGAAGACGCCCGTCATTGTTACCGCTTCTAAACGCCGGCTATTGTGCCAAGTAAACGCTCTCGGCGACATACTCCCTCACATACGGTAGGTACGGGGCGCGAAAGAAATAAGTAGTCGGGCTGCTAATTAGGAGCTACCTACTTATTTTGAAGTCGGTATTTGGTTTTTTATTAGGTACCTACGTATTAGGTAGGTATCCTGCATTCTTAATTCCCACACAAAAGTTCAGTTTGCGATACAACTTTAATTTTTCAATACTTTTAGTAGTTAGTACGAGTATAACTAGTAATTTTGAAATCGAGATCGCAGCGGGTTGTTTGAAGAAGATACCGCGGCCCTGGCATAGGCAACTGAAGGAACACGGGTGGGTTTTAGTCAGTAAAAGTCTGACACGCCCTTCCGCTCCACCCAGAGCGGTAGAAGTTATTTGATGATTTCCCACCCTAAAAACAAAAAAAAAAAAAAATGGAAGACTTCTGCGGCCCATTGCCTATCACAGTTGGAATCTGTCTCATTGGACAAGGAACAACATTCATTGCGTTGTTTACGTTGAAGAGCAAATTTTCGAACATATGAAGCAATGGATTAGCAATATGCTTCAAAGTCATTGAGATTGTGATTGCGGGATAGCTGCGTATTACGTAATTGGGGTGCCTGTGACTCGCACAAACCAGGGAAGCATGGCACAAAAGGGAGAAGGGCTTTACTCAGCAGAGGGTGGCACAAGGCTGCCAATGAAGATGATAAAGTTGATATTTGTTTAAGGTGGATCCGCAGTGGTAGCTCGTGAAATTCAAATTTTCTTACGTTTTACATAGATTATGTCGCCGCGGAGATTATTCGGCAGTTAATTAAGTTGATTTTGTGTAGGTACCTACTAATGTTTAGAGAAGTTTTATGTTTGTTAATAAATAACCTCAGATTTGGTTGGTAATGATTTTGACCACTTTTTTTTTTTTTTTTTTTTTGAGGGTGGGAAATCATCAAATAACTTCTCCCGCTCTGGGTGGAGCGGAAGGGCGTGTCAGACTTTTACTGACTAAAACCCACCCGTGTTCCTTCAGTTGCCTATGCCAGGGCCGCGGTATCTTCTTAAAACTACCCGCGACCCCAGCGGCGTCGGCCCTATTGGACCCCATCATTTGCTGACATCTCTTTGAGGCGCGCGTGGAACTCAACGCGCCGTCGACTCGGGCCTGGTCCTTACCGGACGGCGAGCTACCCGCTACTCACCGTCCGCAGGCCCGCGCCTACGGTGGCCGGAAATCGCCTCGCGATTCCCGCCGCCCAGGGCGTCTCCTGCGGCGACTGAGGGCGTGAGGCTGCCTCTCCCTCACGCGTTCAGCCTCTTCTTCGCGAGCATCACTGCTTCGCAGAAGGAGGTGACGGCCTCCCATGCACTCTCGCTCCGCACCATGGCCTGGACCAGGCTCGGACGCGACAGATCGCCGCCGCCGATCGCCTCCGTGAGAACACGGCGGTGCTCTGCCCAAGCCGGGCAGACCTCCACTGTATGCTCCACCGTGTCCTCCGGGCGATCCGCACAATGGTAACACCCGGGCGTTTCCTCCCGCCTTATGCGAAACAGGAACCTCCCGAAACAGCCGTGTCCGGTGAGGACCTGCGTCAGGCGGAAGGTGAGGACGCCGTGGCGCCGCTCTAACCACTCCTCAAAGAGGGGACTTATCGCCGCAATCGTGGCGTGCCCAGCGCTGGGTTGCGACAGTCGCGCTCTCCATGTCGCCATGAGATCCCGCCGGAGTTCTGCCCGCTGTACGGTGATTTCTCGCGGCAGCGGAGTTCCGCCCCGGCGTTTCTCCTCCTTGCGCCACTCCCGCACGTGCGCGAGGACCATGATTTTGACCACTAAAGCGCGTGGTGGCGAAAAGTCAAGATCATGACTAGGTAGGTAATTAAATCTGGTAATACTACTAAAATTGAATTCCAATTATTTTTAAATAATTTGAAATGATTTGAAATTTTGGAGCAATGTTTTGTAAATAGTAATATCTTTTGGAACAGTTTTAGATGACGTTTGCCCAACTATTTTGCAAATAAGAAAGAAATAAAACCTACATAAGAACCCATAGGTTCTGTTAACTTTTAGTACTTATTTAATGCAAAATGTATACGTATGCTGTTATGTATACATATGCATATAGGAGCTCGTGACTGAGTAATAACAGCTGCACGGGTCGATCCATCAGGTTAAAGCTACGCTTGCCGGGGTTGGTCCGTGGATGGGTGACCATCTTTACATAGCGAGACCCCTCCGTGCTTCGAAAAGCACGTTAAGCGCGTTGGTCCCGGCTGTCATTCGTGGATCTTTGACAGTCGTTAGGTACGGGTCGTCAGAAGCCCGAAAGTCTGACAACCAGTCCACCAAGGGGTATCGTATTGCCCAATCACTAGGTTGTGGAGGTCAGATAGGCAGATTCTCCATGTAAAATGCTGGTATTCAGCTGCATACGGTTAGACTGAAAGCCGACCCCAACATAGTTGGGTAAATAAATAAATATAAAATATCCTTGGACATTTCACGCAACGCCATCTAGTCCCAAGCTAAGCAACCTAATGCTTGTGTTATGGTAACGAGATGGCTGATAAACTACTTATATACATTTTTTTTTCTTTGTATGATTGATTGCTACATTATGCTGTTGGCGTACTTATTTTAAATAAACAAATAGGTAATTAACGGTGTGCGACCTGAATTGCACTTTATTGTGTCGTAGCAAGAGTCGCTATTTATTTAAATGATTTAGCGGAGGGAACTTCTGTACTTGTACCTACTAATATGTACATAATCTGTGCCTACAGTTCGCTACTATCATTATAACTTCATTAGAACATTGTTTAGCTGTTGTTAAAGTTAGATAATGAGGATCTCTCGTCGATTCGTCGGTCGCTATGCCTTGTTATATTCGAATCTATGACAGTACCTATCTAGGAAGTCATTAGTTGTTGATAGTGTCCGACCGAAAGTTCGGTTTCGGTTTCGGTCGAGTTTCGGTTCTGGTGGCAAAGCTGCCGAAACTACGAACGAAACCGAAACTGCATTCGGCAGTTCTCGCGCTGTGCTCGGTCATGTTCGGCGCGGTAAATTCCATCCAACCGACGAAGACATTTTGCCGCATCCACGTGCCTAATCATGTCGTGACTGGCTTGTGTCGTTTAGCTTTTGTTTTTTTGAAGTGTCATACAAAATGACGAATTAAGTTTAGAAGAAGTTAATTAGTTTAATTGAGATAAAAGTGATTTATTTTGTTTTGTTTATTAAGTACATAAATATTAAGTACCTATACCTATTGTGATATTAGGTAACAACTTAAATAAGTAATTTTGTGTTTAATATTTTTTTTTAAAACCGGTCAACGTTCCGGTTCCGTACCATCATTTCTAAGTAATTTTTGTTGATGATTTCTGAAAAACTGTGCTATCTATAGACATTGTTTTATTTTTCCTGTACTTAATCTATATATAAACTTCTATCACATAGAATAATTTCAGATTTTTCTCTATGCAAACTTTGGAGATAAGGGGGCTGGTATTTTTTTTACATTTTTCATCAAAAGTCGAAAACTATGTGGCCTAAAACAAAATGTTTGAGAATGTGCCAACAGCGCTCTTTCATATGATACATGCCCCAGTAGGCCCACTTTCAATTTTTAAGACGCCCTTTCAGCCCCTGTTGCAAAAAAACATAAGTATGACGGCGTGAACGTGGGCGCAGAGATAGGTGGTTCATCTCTCGGACCCTGTGGTAAGGGTTCCATTGCGTGGGTTACTCAGGCAAACCAATATGATGCTGTGGCAAGACTATTACTGAAGAGTATACAGAAGTAATGACTAGGTATAGGTACTGTGAACTTGATAGGTTCGATGGTAGCGTGTGCCTCTTTCGAGCTCTCGATCCAGTCTCTCCACAGAGAATGCTCGCACACCCCCCAAAGGCCCCGTCCACGTGCGGCGACCGAACGATTCTGGCGCCACACGGCGTTCACCGTACGTACTAAACGAACAACCAATCAGAGCTAAGCTTGACTTGTACTAAGAAATCAACTGAGTGACTTACTATCGCTAAACTTCCGTTCGCGACGACACGGCCAGAACTGACAGTCACAAGTCCTCGTGTGTACTTGTAACAAAATAAGGCTACTGTATACTACAAGCTCGGCCTCTCCTGACTAAAGCCAGGTTAATTACAGACAGGATTAGAACAGATGCCTCAAAGTCAAGATAACCAGACCATAGTATAGTAAACACAATTAACTTCACACACACGCACAACATGGCCCAGCTGCTCGGCAGCGTATTCAACATTAATTGCAGCATTGCAAAGTAGTCTCCACGAGACCCAGGCCTCAACCCTACACCTTCAGCCGCGCATCGCGCCCTGAACGACCCACCAGTGAATCGCAGTTACGACTACGACTGAAGCGTGCAGTGCGGCCGAATACGTAGCCGTGGTGTTTGTGTCTAGCGTGCCTTCACCAGCGCTTTCTACATCAGACTCGGTTACAAATAAGGTCAGATGGTACTTTGCTCTGAGACATCCCCCCAATTCGATCATGAGCGTATTTATAGTACGCTTCTTAACTAGAGATTTCAAAACATAAGGATCGCCATCTAACACATCAAAAATTTGAAATGGCCTTACAGACAACACTAATATGACCCGGCTGCTCGGCAGCGTAGTCTCATTGAGACCCAAACAGTAGTCTTATTCAGACCCAAACAATAGACTTACAGACCCGAACAGTAGTCTCACAGAGACCCATTAGTAGTCTCACAGAGACCCATTAGTAGTCTCACAGAGACCCATTAGTAGTCTCACAGAGACCCATTAGTAGTCTCACAGAGACCCAAACAACAGTCTTACAGACCCAAACAGTAGTCTCACAGAGACCCATTAGTAGTCTTATTCAGACCCAAACAATAGTCTTACAGACCCAAACAGTAGTCTCACAGAGACCCATTAGTAGTCTTATTCAGACCCAAACAATAGTCTTACAGACCCAAACAGTAGTCTCACAGAGACCCATTAGTAGTCTTATTCAGACCCAAATAATAGTCTTACAGACCCAAACAGTAGTCTCACAGAGACCCATTAGTAGTCTTATTCAGACCCAAACAATAGTCTTACAGACCCGAACAGTAGTCTCACAGAGACCCAGCCACCATACATCTAGCCGCGCATTGCACCCTGAACGACTCATAGAATCGCAGTTACAACTACGACCAGACTGTACAGTTTGATTAAAATCATCATCATCATCATCATCATCATCATCATCATCATCATCATCATCATCATCATCATCATCATCATCATCATCATCATCATCATCATCATCATCATCATCATCATCATCATCATCATCATCATCATCATCATCATCATCATCATCATCATCATCATCATCATCATCATCATCATCATCATCATCATCATCATCATCATCATCATCATCATCATCATCATCATCATCATCATCATCATCATCATCATCATCATCATCATCATCATCATCATCATCATCATCATCATCATCATCATCATCATCATCATCATCATCATCATCATCATCATCATCATCATCATCATCATCATCATCATCATCATCATCATCATCATCATCATCATCATCATCATCATCATCATCATCATCATCATCATCATCATCATCATCATCATCATCATCATCATCATCATCATCATCATCATCATCATCATCATCATCATCATCATCATCATCATCATCATCATCATCATCATCATCATCATCATCATCATCATCATCATCATCATCATCATCATCATCATCATCATCATCATCATCATCATCATCATCATCATCATCATCATCATCATCATCATCATCATCATCATCATCATCATCATCATCATCATCATCATCATCATCATCATCATCATCATCATCATCATCATCATCATCATCATCATCATCATCATCATCATCATCATCATCATCATCATCATCATCATCATCATCATCATCATCATCATCATCATCATCATCATCATCATCATCATCATCATCATCATGACACCACACTGTTCAATGCGAAATAGAAATGAAAATATCTGGCTTGCTTTCTATAAGAGAGAGAGAGAGAGAGAGAGAGACAGACAGAGAAACATGCGCACGCCGCACGGCTTACAATAGCTTACTATAGCAAAAAGTGTCGTGACAACTTTTCGTGAGAATTTTTTTTTTTTTTTTTTTTTTTTTTTTTTTCGTCTAGCCCCCTTTCACAACCCGCGATAAGGAACTTCGTTCCAAAAGGTGTCGTGAAAAGGTGGTGTGTGTCATGTCGTCATTGTTGATAAATGAAGTGGATGTGCTACCTTACCTAACAACAGTTCTAATGGACTCAGCGGTAACGGATAACGATCTGGCACTGTATTATTATTATTAAGCTCTCTATAATCTATGCACATACGATCTGATCTATCATACCTAAAAGGGCCGGACTAAGAAAAGGCGAACTACAGGGTTTAATTATCTTAGCTTGCAACAATTCGTTAACCGTTTCGTACGGTACCGTATTCGACGTTCGTACGGTGACAGTTTGTAACGATGTCTTTGCACTGTATGATTAGGGTCGATCAATCTTATCTCCAGTGTTAACACACGTTATAGGAAAACCGTTAATCAAAAAGTCAAGACTATAATTATTCTAAGATGTTTACAAGGTCACGTCTTGTATCAAGTGGTAAAATTGAGAATAATCGAAAATACAACAATCACTACAGTGGGCCATGTACCATAGTCGTTCGAATCAACCTTTAAAACTCTACTGCAACCAAAACTGCCAAGCTTACAGAAACCTCGAGTAAAACCTCTAACGCCACGGCTCTCCAGCCGACTAGCAATCGCATTGCTCTCACACATCCAGCGCATGGATAAAAACTTCTGTGTGCATATCCATCAAGTGGATCGCCGGTGTGCATCACCCACTGATTACACACTATGGTCTCTCCAGACCTCGACCTCCGTCAGAACTACTGGTACGGTCGCACACACTACGGCCGAAAGAAACCCGTACTCGATTTTCTACCACAACTTAAGCTTGCTACATCACCACTGTAATCACTAGGTATCTACTGGGACTGGTACATGACCTACTGGCACTATCATTACGCTAAATAAGATTTGTTCTGTACTGAATACACGTGTTTGACCAATAGCAGTCCGTCGGCAGAGTGACCCATACGCAGAGGCTATAACCATCTCAGCTGCGTAAGTACTACGCCTCGCAAAGGGCATGCTGCACATAAAAAGCAGCCCACATGTACTTCTTACATGCTCCGGCGCAACTACATATAGACACAAAATACAAATGTGAAGAAAAAGGAACCCCACAATCTACTGACCATCAATACCACCGAAGACCATTTTAATCTTAAAATAAAAACATGTTTCAGAAACAACAGAATCCCAATGAACTGAGTCTCGTTTAATCTAACTGTAGTAGAAATTCAATAGTCAGGGATGACACGCAGTAATAACTTGCAACGAAGACCCTTGCATCAGAGAGCTGTAGACAGAATTTAAAAATTGCATTGTAAACGAGGTTAGGCTATACCTAACATTGTAACCGTTTTTGCTGTTATTTACCAGGTAACCTACTAGCTATACTTCCCATGATCAGAGGGCACTCAGTACCTGAGTCCAAACAAATTGAAAACGACTCACCAGATTCGCCACAGATGAAACAGGTCACCGGCGTCGATGCTTTCTCCAACATACTGTCCTTGGCTGGTTGCGATACACTATTTCCTTAATGAGGGTAGCCGCAAAAGTTTCGACGCACACGAACTTGACCATCATGATCGCGCATCGGAATCGGGTTTATTGTCACTACTTAGTTTGCAAAAAAAAAAAGTAACCGCCACTGATTTTATTGTCACTATCACCGCGTGTGATCTCATTAGCACGATATGATAACAGTTCATCGTCATCGGTTAAATCCGGATTGAATTCAGGCAACGTAATTGCAGCACTTGTTTTTGACGGTACTTGCATAGCCTGAATCAGTTGTTCCATGTTCTGGTTCTGCTGTTCCAGTAGCTTACGCCAATATGCATCAGACGTAGATGGTGCCTGAGCTGATCCCAGTTCTGATGACGGCGTGAACGTGGGCGCAGAGATAGGTGGTTCATCTCTCGGACCCTGTGGTAAGGGTTCCATTGCGTGGGTTACTCAGGCAAACCAATATGATGCTGTCCTTTTCGTCGGACGGGCGTCGTCGAGTGAAGACTGAAGACTGCGGGACGCGTGCGCTGTCCGCGTCGCGTGTCTACGAGTTCATCTGCGTGAAGATAGTGCTTCTGCTTGCTCTGCATGCGTCTCGGCGAGCGTGATGGTGTTGTGATGAAGCTCGTGCCGCGTCGGTGTTTGCTATCCTATTTCTTAACAGATTGTCAAAACGTATTCGTCTTTTTCAAGACGCTTGCTTCAGTGTTTCTTGCTGACTGTCAAAAACGTGGTAACTGGTTCGGTGCTTGGTATGTGGTAAATGGTTCGGAGGTATCTGGTTTTCTGGTGGTATGTGATATCTGGTGACTGTGACATACTGTGTCACTACACTTTAAATCGAAGGTACCTAATTAAATATGTTACGATCTTATAAAGCTAAAAATTGATTCAAGTATAGCATTTGGGGGGGGTCTGGATTTATGCTTTAGCGGTTGCACAACGACATGCTTTGCTTTGCTTGGCTTGGTAGTATAGATGCAGGCCTACCCTGCCGCCTCCTTCAGAGGAGGTAGGGTGGCGAGGTCTTGAGGGAGAGCGCTACAGTCGTGTAGATCCTCAAGGCAAGTCTGGCGGATGCACCTTCTCGAGGTTGCCACCCCGTTCTTGGTCTAATTCCATAAGAAATAGACGCAACAAAAACCACCAGGCGCCATCACATCCCTTCCCCAATCCCCATAACCCCATTTTCTCCCGTCTTTGGCCCTCCCGTCCCAAATCACACAATCCCTCCTCACCACATCCTACCCACTACTCCTCCCTCCTCCACCTTTCAAAAACACTAAAAAAAAAAAAAAAAAAAAAAAAAAAAAAAAAAAAAAAAAACCGCACACAGGGAAGAAAACCCTGAGGACAAAAAATCACACCAAATAAAGGGATGACAACCCTAACGAAAAAATCACAGCAATTATGGAAGAAGCAAGACTTAAAAATAAACTACCCCAGGAGGGTACCGGCGGAGAATCCGTCGGAGAATCCCTCTCTGAGCACTGCTCGGGCAGCCCCACGTATTCTGGGGGGGGCAAAGTATTGCTACCTAAGGAAATTACAACGGATAGACCAAAGAAAACGTTGACCCAACAACTATTCCATCCCGGCCTTTTTAACCGCCAAAGATCTTCATCTCTCAGCGATGTAACAGAGAATAACCGTAAAAATGAATACAACCCGTGTGCACCATACCAACGAATGCCTACACAGAAGCGTAACCGCTCTACTGATGAAAAAGATTCGCAAATTAATAAAG
Organism: Cosmia trapezina; assembly: GCA_905163495.3. NCBI lineage: Eukaryota > Metazoa > Arthropoda > Insecta > Lepidoptera > Noctuidae > Cosmia > Cosmia trapezina. The sequence goes on along the minus strand of LR991029.1, from coordinate 2,706,725 downwards.
TCACGAAACAGAATCGAAATCAAATAATCAATACACACAGGGGTATACATAACCCAGAACCCAATACTAACTTGAATATCGAGACGAGCAATAGCTTTGCATTGCTTGATGTGGAAGAGACAGATGTCCCAGTCAAACGCATACCAAAACCACCACCAATCATACTCTATGGTATCGATGACCTGAGTAAGCTCACCCAGACAATTGAAGAAGTTGTGGGTAAAGAAGACTTCACCTATAAAATAGTTTCAAAGAATCAGCTTATTATATCAACAAACGCTGTAGACAAGTACAAGGCAATGATAGAACACATTCGAAACAAGGGACTAATAGGGTATACCTTCACCCGGAAAGACCTGAAATGTATGAGAATAGTGATCAAACATCTCCACTTTAGTACACCTAAAGATGAAATTATAGCAGCAATTGAGAAAACTGGTAATTCTGTACAAGGGGAGATAGTAACAGCCAGAAAACCAGGGACTAAAGAACCCCTAAATACATTCTTTGTTAATGTTATCCAACATGAAAATAATAAACATGTAAAGAACATAAAAGTCATTTTCAATCAAAAAGATCTTATAGAAGACCCAAAAAGAAAAAACTCGGTAGTTCAGTGTAAAAGATGTCAACAATATGGGCACAGTAAAAACAACTGCATGAGACCATACAGGTGTGTTAAGTGTGCTGGTGCACACTCAACTACCATGTGTACAGTCGACGCAAACACCCCAGCAATATGCACACTCTGTTCAGGAAGCCACCCCGCTAGCTACAAGGGGTGTCAAGTATATAGGGAAGTTTTAGCCAGAAAACACCATTCAAACAAGCCTAAAACTCACCAAGAACAAAACATAAATTATGATGAAGAGAGATCAACAGTACCTAAAGCCAAAAACAACACACCAATAAAAGCTACATCTGAATATGACTACACTGTAAAATACCTAGATGCCCAAAGTAAAGCTCGAGATTTGACTGCCGTTGAATGCCCACAACTCTACAGTGAATCGGTTAAGAATGGAAAACCAAAATATAAACAACCCGCAAATGAAAAAGGGACGGTTGTTATAGATACTCAAAACGTGGAAAATAACGCTCAAATGCCACACATGAAAAACAACAGTGACAATACACAGACTCAGAGAACATATGCAAGAAACAACGGAGACAACATACAGTCCCAAAGAACTTACCTCAAAAATAACGCTGGTCTTGCGCCACAGAGTAAACATATGACGGAAACAGAGACTGAAAATGTCTCACGAGAACATAGACCAAGTCTAGAAGCGCTAATCATAACACAGACAACAAGAATTGACCAGCTGATCACACAGCTAAGCACAATGATGAATCTTATCGTCACGCTCATCAGTAAACTATCAAAATGACCTCACTACGAATCGCTACCTGGAATATAAATGGCTTGGCGCCAAACAAACAAGAGCTGAATATACTACTAGTAGACAACAAAATTGACATAGCTCTGATATCAGAAACCCACCTTAATGACAAAAAAAGTTTTAAGATGGATAACTATAGCGTATACTGTACAAATCACCCTGATAGCACCTCTCATGGTGGTTCTGCTGTGATCATAAAAAATAATATTAAGCACTACCTACACAGTCAACTACAGGAAGATTGGATGCAAGCGACAACAATAACTATAAATGAGAAGATGGGCCCCATTAATGTTAGCGCTATTTACTGCCCACCGAAGCATAACCCAAAACAGAACATGTTTGACCGCTACTTTCAGAGTCTAGGAAACCGGTTCATAAGTGGCGGAGACTGGAACTGCAAACACACCTACTGGGGCTCAAGGCTGACAACTACAAAAGGACGAGAACTAAAAAAGAGTATCGATAACGAACAGCTTATAGCACTAGGAACAAACGAGCCGACATACTGGCCAACGGATGTGAACAAAACCCCTGATCTTGTGGATTTCTTTGTTGTAAAAGGCCTGTCGCACTTATACTTTGACGTGGAATCTTCACTCGACTCTGTTTCCGACCACACACCAATAATTGCAACTTTCAGTGCCACAGCAGTGAGTAAATCCCCAAAATTAACCCTATACAATCATAAAACTGATTGGGATTCATTCGCAAGATTTTTGGAAAGCGAAGTAGATCTAAAAGTAAAACTAAAGACAGAAGATGACATAGAGGAGGCTACTTTTTATATAACGAACTTAATACAAATCGCTGCGTGGCGTTCTACACCCGCCCTCAGCAATTCTACTCCAAAAAATAACATCCCGCTTAAAATAAGGCACAAGTTGGCGGAGAAGCGGAAGCTACGTAGGCAATGGCAAACAAGCAGAGCTCAAACAGATAGAACAAAATACAACAAAGCCTCCAGAGAGCTAAAAGAACTCATAGAGGAAAATGAAGATGAAACCTTTCAACAGAAGCTACAATCTCTCTCTACCCATAAAAAAGATAATTACTCCCTATGGAAAATAACAAAAGGCTTCAAAAGACCACAAAACCACATTCCACCTATAAGAAAAAACCCCGAGAAACCGTGGGCCAAAAGCGAAAAAGAAAAAGCGGAATTGTTTGCTGAGCACCTAAGGGAAGTGTTTACTCCAAATGAGTCATCTATGACGGAATTCGAAGATGAAGTAGATGAGATACTCCTGAGTGATCAACAACTATCGCTACCTTTGACTCTGGTAACTCCCAGGGAACTAAGGAGAATGATCTGCAACCTAGAAAACAAAAAAGCACCTGGCTTTGATCTGATCACGGGAGAAGTTCTTAAGCAACTGCCCAAAAAACCGATATTATTTTTAACAATGTTATTCAACGCGATACTCAGAGTGCACCACTATCCAAAATTATGGAAGATCTCAACAATATGTATGATGACTAAACCGGGAAAACCGCCAACTGAACCCAGCTCGTACAGACCTATAAGCTTACTCCCAGTTTTATCAAAGCTATTTGAAAAAATATTATTGTTCAGACTTAAACCAGTTTTGGACGAGAACAAGATAATCCCAGATCATCAGTTTGGATTCCGGGAGAAACATGCTACAGTCGAGCAAGTGCACAGAGTAGTTCATAAAATCAGACAATCCCTCGAGAAAAAAGAGTACTGCTCTGCTGTATTCATAGACATCCAGCAAGCATTTGACAAAGTCTGGCATAAGGGACTTCTATATAAACTTAAAACTCTGCTTCCAAACTCATTTTACATGATTCTAAAATCATACCTGGAACAAAGATGGTTTCAAGTGAAATATGGAGAAGAATTCTCAAAGCTGCATCAAATTAAAGCCTCAGTACCACAAGGATCAGTGCTAGGCCCTGTACTTTACTCCATATATACGGCAGACCTGCCTGAGACTGCTGATGTAGTTACAGCGACCTATGCAGATGACACAGCGTGCCTCGCAAGCGACACCGACCCCGTAAAGGCATCCACCAAACTGCAGGCACAGCTAGATAAGATCGACAAGTGGCTTCAAAAATGGAGAATCAAGCCCAGCGTAACAAAGTCCACGCATGTCACATTCTCACTCAGGAAGGGGGATTGCGCACCTGTTTGCATGGAACGAGGAACCCTGCCAACCAGCAGCACGGTGAAATACCTAGGCCTGCATCTGGATAGACGATTGACATGGGGAAACCACATTAAAGCCAAGAGAACAGAAGCAAATTTGCAATTCAAGAACTTCTTATGGCTATTAGGCCGAAAATCACAACTTTCTATCAGCAATAAATTGCTGGTCTACAAGGCCATCATTAAACCAATTTGGACCTATGGGGTAGAACTCTGGGGATCTGCTAGCAATTCCAACCTAGAGATACTTCAGCGATTCCAAAATGTTGCATTAAGAACAGTCTCCAGCGCACACTGGTTTGTACGGAACTCTGAAATACATGAATACTTAGAAATGCCAACCATAAGAGAAGAAGTAAACAAATACAGCAAAAAGTACAAAGAACGACTAAACAGCCACAGCAACACATTAGCTAGAGAACTACTCCAAGATAAAGACCACATAAAACGCCTTAAAAGATGGCACATACTGGAACTCGACCAAAGGAACTGAAGTGTTCCCACATGTAATTGGTGCTGTTCACTGGAATGGCAACCAACTAAAATCCACCGCAGACCACATCTAATTATGGCTGAACAGCCGATTGTAGATACGAATGGAGAAAACAAAAAAAAAAAAAAAAAAGTATAGCATTTTATCACTTGTCACAATCTACGAAGCGCGTTTAGTTCCCGTGCGCTTGAGTCTTCTATCTCGCGCGTCAAACTAGATAGCCATAACGCCATTTCAGTTACAGACCGAGCTAAACCACGCTTCGTTGTATCTTCTTAAGCTTAAAACAGACGTCTGCAAAATATGACGCGTCTCTTGCTCTGACGGTTTACTCCTAGGTCCTAGAGGCCTAACTTCTGGAATCCAATCCATTCCACCAGTGTCTTGACTCTTCAGATTGCAGGCTAGTCAACATTTAAAAATGAAACTCTTAAAAACAGATCAAAAAGTATAATATCAGAATAAAATTCACAATAAATATTTTAAAAATATACCCTTGTGATAACATTACATTTTATGTATTGTAATTTTCTATATTTTGTACAACCTACTCTAAATTGTAAATTTTGATTTGAGATAGAAATTTTTGCATGCCTAAATTGGTAGGACACAATGAACTGCGCATTCACTAACATCTGAAATATAATATGTACTGTGTTCAGCAATAAAGATTTGAATTTGAATTTGAATTTGAATTTACTCGTACTTACTCTAAACTTAAGGGCTGACGAACCCACTTAACAATCACAATCATGTCAAAAATAATAGATACATTACATTATAGACATTTTATTTTCCAAGAGGCTGCTACTCTTACATTTTAAATTCCACCGAAGGGAATCATACACTCCCGGACTCTCATATAAACCCACCGTGCAATTTCATGTGAAGTTTATAGGCCTAAAACATCAAAGTAATGATATCAAAGAAAGTTTTTATGCAATCTTGCTACCAACATACTGGCCAACATTTTGGTATCGTCATTGTTCCGAATTTGAATTCACGACCAATAACTAACTTTTTAAATAAAAAGTTATGGACTCCTACACAAAACGTGCAGGCTGCGGGTGGCTCGATTTGAGTCCGGGAGTGTATTTTAGGCTTAACACTAACATCGCCAATAACAATGCCTGCAAAATCGATCAAATCGAAGTATTACCGAAGGGTACTTTGTACCTACATTCTTGTAAGATTAGATGTGCACATAACCCTAGTCCTTATAACCAAACAATTTTGCGTGAGTTTCTCACGACTCCCGCTGCCTACACTATTTCAACGCTTTGTAGGACACTATACGGCTATAGCAGTAATAACAATAAAACTTCTATGTCTCGTTACCGCGTTTGCACTGGCGAAAAATCGCTTATAAACATTACATTATTAACTCTATTGCTGTCAATGTATCTGACAGAGATATCAACATGTTTTTAACTGAATGTTTCGTCAGTGCAAACCCACGGTTAGTGTGCTTCAAAGCGTTACAGCCCCTTATTCATTGGAAACAAAGTTGAGAAACACTTCTGCACCTTTTGTTTACCATGATTACGAAGCTTTTACATGTTGCCAGCAACAGTGAAACAGTCAATGTTGCCAGTAACATGTTTCCCGCAACCCAAAAATATGTTGCTGAAACAGTATCCATTCCAAATTCGAGTTTTCGTACAGCCCTATTTATTTAACTATTTAATTATTATAGTTATGAAGAAAAATTGAGCTACTTTTTTTTCTATTTGACACAGTTATGTCGTAGGTGTTAATTTATTTTAAGTTGTAATTTGCACTGTAGTTGCCACAAGATCCTTATTTTAATGCCCCTAAAAAGGCAATGCTCCATTAATTCGCTCATTTGTTCCATGTTTTTGCACTCTCGCTACCTGTTCAAGAAGTTGTTTTACATGTACCTACCATAGACTTATAAAAAAAGATGGACTCCGCGCTGCGCATATCGAAAGTGAAGCACAGTAAGTATGCCGGGTCCGTTTGTACAAACACGCCTCGCGCACACATTTACATCATAGTATGCCGACCGGCCGCCATTACGTAACACGAGCGACGGCGTCTTTGCAGGTACTCAAATCACGCACACATAGATCGGTAGGGTGCTTCACTTTCGATATGAGTGGCGCGGAGTCCATCTTTTTTTATAAGTCTATGGTACCTACGTATATATTTACAAAACTTTATTTTACTTATGTACAGACCACAGCACATTAGGTTATACCAAACTGTCAAATTTCTCCAAATAATTTTAAACCTTAAAATGTTGATGGTTAAGTTCAAAATCGAATGAGAAAATTTGAGTTTGTAGTAACTTGACCTACTGCTGTTGTACTATATTTTATTCCGTAAATGTGAAATGTGCGCTAAATATCACAAACATTACATAAGATATGTACATTTTTCTAGGCATCTTTGTAAGGCAAGAATTACAATAGATAGGTAGTTCTTAAATTGTCAATAAAACTTGATTTTAACTGAAAATACAAATTATAAATAACAATAATTTGTAGTGTATTTCATCAATCGTTCTACTATATCTAACCTCACTAATGCGTTATACTTAATCTAATAGAAAGGTTTAGGTAGTAAAATAAAGGAGGAGCTCGTGGCTAAGTAATAACAGCCGCACGGGTCGATCCGTCAGGTTAAGCTACGCTTGCCGGGGTTGGTCAGTGGATGGGTGACCATCTTTACATATCGAGATTCCTCCGTGCCTCGGAAAGCACGTTAAGCCGTTGGTCCCGGCTGTTATTCGTGGATCTTTGACAGTCGTTACGGGTCGTCAGAAGCCCGAAAGTCTGACAACCAGTCTTACCAAGGGGTATCGTATTACCCAGTTACTGGGTTGTGGAGGTCAGACAGGCAGTCGCTCCATGTAAAATACTGGTATTCAGCTGCATCCGGTTAGACTGGAAGCCGACCCCAACATAGTTGGGAAAAGGCTAGGCAGATTGATAGGTAGTAAAATAAAGGTAAACAATCTTGATGTGACTTTTTACACAAACACATTTTAACAAATAAACTACTGCTTAAACTAATGGTTCAATTGATTTAGTAATCATTATTGTTGTATTCACATTGGTTTTTAGTTGCATTTTATTTTTAAACTGAGGTTTTAAAATAAAAAAGATGAAAGACACATCAAGATTGTTTAGCTTTATTTCACTACCTAAACCTTTCTAGTATAGCTTAAGCTAGCGAATTCGCCTGCGTATTATAAAAATGTAATTAAGATAGATATTTAGGAGCAAATTCAATTCTTTGAAGAAAACACAAATGTTTTCAAAGATCATAATCGCGACATCAAAATCGCTCCAGCCGTTTCGACGCCTACAGACATGTCGACGCCCCCCACGTAAAGTATTAAAACTGCAAAACCTCTACTTTACAGGAGAGCGATTTTAAGGTCGATGTTTTAGTATGTTCATTATATGAATTTTCGATTTTGTTCGATTGAAAAATAGTTGAGGGTATAAAATTTGGTACATAATTTTTATATAGAATTGTACATCTTTATCTCTACTTGCTATTAGTGCAATAAAACGAAAATGGCTTTTTGCAATTTCGATAGTATACGTGGGGGCCGTCGATGTGAACAAACATGAAATGACCCTTAGCCGACGTTCGCACGGACATAAAAATATCACGGCGGGATTTTATCGCGCATTGGATTTTCAACTCTCGTTGTTGAGCCGAGCTTCGAGAATCCAACCTAACAACAACAGAGTGCATTCCAGCGCGACGAACAAAACACACTGTTGCATTTTCAACTCTCGGCGCTAAGCAGAGCGTTGAAAAGTCAAGTGCGCGAAAAAAAATCGCCGCGGTATTTTTACGTCCGTACGAATGTCGGCTTACAACTAAAATAGTTCGTCAAGACCCAAACCTACGTGTAAACTGCGCCAAATATCTTTCTCCCTGTATAATTAGGACGCGGCAGGTTCCGTGGTCTGACTGACCGGACTGGCCTTATCCTTGCTGTCCTGCAGGTAGTGGTAGTTGACGAAGCGCGCGCCCTGCGTGACCTGCGCGCACGTGTTGGTGACGTGGCACGCGAACAGCAGCATGTTGCGCGGCTGCACGCGCCACGCGAACCGCATGAACATCACCGAGTACAGCGACAGAGCTGGAACAACGGGAATTCACCTTATTAAAGAACATATTTACAGCGTGGAGAAAGGCCCAAGATGCCATAGGAATCTTTTGTGACACAATATCCGCAGCTCCATGCAGACTGTTTATTCTATAATTCAAGTTACCCACATACATAACACTTGTGTTAGGTACCCACTAACTCGGTTATGGAGGTCAGATAGGCAGTCAATCCATGTTAGTTGGGAAAAGGCTATGCAGACTGATTTATTTAAAAAAATAGCCTTTGAAAAACAGGGAACTTTACCCAATACACCTACAAATAATAAAACATAATCTCTTAATTACGTATACTCTGTTTGAAATAAGATTAGTCATTTAAATAAATCTTTTTTACAGTCCATTCAAACGATTTTGACTTCTATTGCGTAGGCATAAGGACGGCATTAAAAGCAAAAAAGTGGTTACAATACCAACTGTTTATTGCAGCCGCCATTTGTCGTGCCAACAACGCAATAGAAGTCAAAATCGGTTGAACGGACTATAAAAAAGGTTTATTTACATGTCTAATCTTATTCCAAATGGAGTATAGAACTTTCGAGATTTATTAAAGTAAGTACCTTCTTCATCTACCGCAGAACTAAATAAAAAAGATTCATGCTACACAGTACATGACACAAGGAACACTGATAACGAAGTAAGCGCTTGAGATAAAATCAACTTTATTAGACTGTTGTGATAACAAGTTATATCTTTATTTCTGAGATTTAGCTTGATCTAAAAGATATTTATTTATGCAAAGTCAGTTATCTAAGTACATAGTGAGACCAGGGCCTCAAGTCTGCTATTACAATAGTGTCAGAATGGTCTATCATTGAGTTCATAATTGTTGATTTTGACAAGTTTGGTAATCTACTAATATAATGGCGTCATTATGACTTTCCAATGGTCAACCACTGACACTCCATTGCAAGAAATTATGAATTTAGCAGATTACGAACCTTTAGCAAAATTACAATGCAGTGACAATGGGATTGTGTTGGAATGACGAATTTCTAAAAAATAGCAGACTTGGGGCCCAGACATGTAGCGGATACCATAAAAATAATGTTATGTTCATCATCTTCCCTACCACTGTCATTATTTAAGTAGCATTGTCATTGGACTTGGCTTTCTATGGCAGACTACTGGCTTATCGAAAGAGAGAGACATCTAAGTCATATATTAGTTGTAGGTTTCCCATCTTCCTAAGACAAACATGACACATAAAAATAATGTTATGTTCATCATCTTCCCTACCACTGTCATTATTTAAGTAGCATTGTCATTGGACTTGGCTTTCTATGGCAGACTACTGGCTTATCGAAAGAGAGAGACATCTAAGTCATATATTAGTTGTAGGTTTCCCATCTTCCTAAGACAAACATGACACATAAAAATAATGTTATGTTCATCATCTTCCCTACCACTGTCATTATTTAAGTAGCATTGTCATTGGACTTGGCTTTCTATGGCAGACTACTGGCTTATTGAAAGAGAGAGACATCTAAGTCATATATTAGTTGTAGGTTTCCCATCTTCCTAAGACAAACATGACACATAAAAATTACTAAAAAGTAGTAGAATAAGTAATTAATATAATTATGTCATATCTATGCAAAACATCATCTGCCTAGCCTTTTCCCAACTATTTTGGGGTCGGCTTCCAGCAGCTGAATACCAGTATTATACATGAATTGACTGCCTATCTGACCTCCACAACCCAGTTACTGGGAATTACGATATCCCTAGATAAGACTGGTTGTCAGACTTTCGGACTTCTAACGACCCGTAACAACTGTCAAAGATCCACGAATGACAGCCGGGACCAACGGCTTAATGTACTTTCCGAGGCACGGAGAGGTCTCGGTATGTAGAGATGGTCATCCATCCACGGGTCAATCGCGGCAAGCGTAGCTTAACCTGATCGATCGACCCGTGCGGCTGTTATTACCTAGCCGAAGAATTTTGTCCGTTTGTCTGGATGTATGTTCCGGATTGGCGCAAAAACGGCTGGACGGCTAGACAATTTATAACCGAATTAACATATAGTGAACTATAAATCCCGGTAGTACGTCCCGTGGGAAACTTTCCGACATCCACGCGGGCAAAGCCGAGAGCAAAAGCTAGTATTTGATACAAATAATGTCATGGTCATGGTTATTACACTAATATCACATGATGGGAGATAATAGAGTTCATGTGGACACATTTGTTATTACTTTGAATGTATTTTATCTGTTTGATTACCTAACAGGGTAGATTAATTTAACTGAAATTATGAAATGGCGGCCTCTCTAGTATTTACAGACCAAAATAAAGTTGCTCCAAGTAAAATACTGATTCAGCTGCATCCAGTTAGACTGGAAGCTGACTCCTGCATAGTTGGGAAAATACAAAAAAACTTTACTTAGAATTATTGGATAGCAGTGAATATATTTTTTTTACTTTTTGACTTGGTCAGATAATCCCTAGCGATTCTTGTGTAGCTTACGTGTGCTGAACTGCTGATATGAGGGAAGTTTTTGTAATATTACAGTATTATATACAATCTTTGTTTACAATACAGGGTGTATCAGAAAATTGTAGTGTAGTGTAGGGTACTGCAGACCATCCAACTGAACAACTTTCTCCATGGGACCAACATTGTGATCGAGAAAAAATAATTAGCCATCTCATATCATTTGGGTTGAGTAGGTACTTATTGAAATTTTACATGGAACAGCCGATAATTTTTTCTCGATTACGATGTTGGTCCCATGTAAAAAGTTGATCAGTTTGATAGTCTGTATAGTCTTTCTTTTACTCAGAAACTGCATTCTTATTGATAAAGTGCACAATGAATGGTTCCGTAGTTGAAAAGAATTTATCCCAAAAATTATTTAATTTATTTTAGTTGAAAAATATGTTCTCTCATACATTGATATAGGTCATGGTCAATCCTCAACTGCAAATTTATGTTTGTAATCACAAAAAAAAATAATTTTATGTGATAAAATTACAAATTAACCATTGTCGGACTTTTTCTTTACTTGTGCAGTGAGACCTTGCTTCTTGCCAAATTTCATGATTCTAGGTCAACGGGACGTGCCCATATAAATTTGATATACTTGCAAGTATCAAAATAAGTCACATAAATGGCCGATTTTTTATTGCATTGACTTGGAAACTTGCTTTTTAAAGAGCTCCCAGGGACCATAGACGTACGTATTTGATATTAATTTCAACTTGATACCTTCACACGTTCCTGTGAAAAAGGGTCTTGACAGACTGACAGTTAGACAGACAAACAGGGGAACCTATAAGGGTTCCGTTTTCTCCTTTTGAGGCACGGAACACTAAAAATGGTAACTTACCAAGTGTCATTTTCCCACTAATAAAGCTTGGGTCTTTTTGTATATCTGCAAGAGCTGCTAGAGGTATTCCCCAATTGGCTACAGGACCCCAGAAGTGGGTGCTGAAAATGACAACAACATTTTACATAAACAAGCTTAGCTTAAATTAATTTTGCAAGGATATGTCGTATTGATTTTACCTCATTAAGTACTGTCTAAACTCCTTGCTTTTCAGCTGTTTCAGTAAGTTTCCAACAACTGCACTCATTCTGACTGAAATGAAAACAAAAATTTATTGGAATTTCTTGCTAACAGTCCGATTGGTCGAATGTCATTCAAAGCTCTTCAAGTTCAAATGAGACTGAAAAATGGGAAAGGTTGCAAAAGATAAATGAAAGGTTCCCGTTCCGATGGCGCAACCTAAACTGCAAAGATGCGTGGTCAACGTGCAGCCTTCGCAGCAGTAGATTAAGGTTCTAAGATGGTTATTTGCGATAAATCAAGAGAAACATGCGTTCTAATTAATTTAATTTTAAATAATTACATTCCTTGAATGTCAAGGTTAAGGCGATGGTTATGATTAGTTTAAAATTAATTGAACACCTCGCTTGACACACTTGCCTGTTTTCTAGTTTCTCCTAGTAGAGTCAGAAAAAACTTTTATTTTCACAAAAAGTTCTGGTTTCTCGTTTTCAGTTTTTGATTTCTTCAGTTTCACTCGGTTTCCCCCTGATAACTGATTCTGATTTCTTTCTTGCCATTTCGCCAAATGCCAATGTCATTATCATGTCATATCAGTGTCAGTGTCAGACGTGTCAGACGCTGTCAATAGAGTCTGTCAAGGGAGTCGTGTCCATGAAAAAAGCGGCAAATTCAAAAATCTTACAGGTGTCAACCATGGACCTAATATACTATATAAACAGGACTGAGCTCTCCAAAAATCGTATCATACAAAAACTAACCTTAAGTATTGCACTTTAGGTTTACTTTTGATAGGATATCTTAGCTGAGGCAAAACGAGCCGAGAGAGAGAGCCCGACTTGAGTACTTTGTCCCTTTTGCTCAATTGCCAACAGATAAAAATGATAAAGATGGTAGAAAAATTTCACCAACTAAAAGTAGGTAAAATAAGTTACGTATATTTTTTTTAGCATTTAGATTAGTTTTAAATAATTTTATTTATAGGTTTACAGTCTGTATATCATAGTCAATAATTTTATAAATAAGCTCCATGAGTAAAATAATCAAAATAATATAATTTTGATTAATGTTTGGTAGCTATCATATAGGTTTTTTTCAATTTACATAGCGAAAATGGTGAGAAAGTTGTCGCGAAACGCGAGGTATTTTCAGTCGCAGTAACATGGTAAGTGCACACTGGTATTAATAATTGTTCTGTGGCAACACTGAACTGGCTTGACATAGATTCATTTTTGTCGATGTGCACTTTTTAGAGGGTGACTGAAAAAGAAAGCGCGCGAACGCGATGACGCGGGAAAAAAGTGTGCTGGACCATTGCGGTAAGGAGCACGTGGATGGATGGAGAATATCTCCGAGGCTTCCAACCCTGGAGCCAGGTGAGTGATAAAATCACTTTAATAGACTGTTAAAACTATAAGACATGTAACTATGGGGAAAGCTGGTTAGAATGATTTCCAAGGTATTGTTTAGTCATGTCTGCAATCCTCAGCATGCGGACTCTCTAGCTAAATGCCAAGCGGGGAGCGCGGAGATCATTATACGTATGGCCTACCGTTCTCCCTTGCTACCTGTTAGGGAGTCAGGCAGGAAGTGTCAACATATCGGGTTGTTCTTCTGGTAACGTATGCTGGGGAAGGTTAACGGTCACTAGATTTGACGAGGTAGTGGCGTGACTAAGGGGTTGGAGGAGGTCACCGTGGGGGCAAAGCCCTCACGCCCGCATGGTGTCATGGTTTGGGTTTAACCCATGGTTTGCATAAGCAAAGATAGTGGGACACCATAAGGGGCATCTAGTAGACTGTTGGAATGGGGTCACTCTATACGTGAGTAGACCCTTGGGTTACTACGCAAGTAGACCCTGGCGGAGCATAGCTCAACTTTGCGAAGCAGATAATGAGTTCGAGTCACTAACTTAACTCTCAACCAAGCATAGAAATAACAGTCGACCCATGGTTATAAGTTTTATGGTATTATTGAGTTTACCTGTTCTACCTGTAATGGAAATGTTTTGTTGCCCACGCGATTCCGTACGGAACCCAGGCCTACAGCCTAAGTGAAGTACGGAAGGCGCGACAAAAAAATGGTGGAGATGCTGCTGAAAGAAAAGGACGCCAGATTCGTTCTGGCTTTCCTTAGATTCCTTTACAATTAGCTTATGGATTAGTTCGAATGTAATTATTTGATTGCTTAAATTACTGTTTCTAACATGATAAAAAAGATTATATTTTACTAAAATTCTTGTCGTTTTATTTTCAATTCTATTTCTTTCATTTTTGAAAGGTTCTATAGAAATAAGCGTTTTTAAATCTTTTTGTGTTTTAAAACTATATTATTTAGGATAAATACGTATAGTGTATAAGCACCTTTATTTTGCGTTGGGTGGTTGGTAGCACTGACACGACGGAAACTACTCTCTACGGAAATAGTGCTTGACACTGCTTGATGATTTCTGTCGTAAACTTATCGGAAAGAAAGTTCGATTTTTTGTTGTTGTCATATTCGCGTCGAACGTATCAAGAGTTAAGAAAATAACGCTATAGGCACAGTGATTCAACTAGTAGGTAATATTTAACTGCCGCATTAAATGCTGTAGTAGCATTTGGTTACAGAAATTCGTATTTATTTATCTGATAGGAAAAACCGGTAACTACTCATCGCCTCCTTGACAGCACTAGTGCACAGTTTGCCGCCTCAGGAAAAGTTTTTCTTCAAACTTGTGACTTCAAACTTGTGAATAGTGGAAATTATAGAATATCGTTTAGATATCTAGTGTATTTAGTGGTAAATTCATTTAAACTAAGTGTTAAAGTGGGTTTATTTGAGAGCGTGATGGAAGAAGCGTTGGTACGTAGACTCAAACTGCGCCGCGACCGACTTGATGCAAAAGTTGCGTCGGTTGAAGCCGAATGCGCAACCGGCCTCCATGAGTCTAATATTCATCATTACGTTTTGGAAATTCAGGACCTGATAGATAAACTAGACACTGAAAATAAATATTATGTTACCAGTTCTCAAGTACCGGATCAATCGATAGTCAACGAATGCTTGGAACGACAAATAGTCGCTGAAGAACTAGTTACTACGTTACGTAGGCATGTACCGCCTGGGAATCCTACGTCGGTGTCTGGGACATCGTCAACAAAGCTCCCTAAGTTGGAACTGCCCAAATATGATGGAAACCAGATAACGTGGTGCGAATTTTGGGACAAATTCCAGAGTAATGTTGAAGCCAAAAATATAGCAGATGTGGATAAACTTTCATATTTGCTGAGCTGCTTGGAGGGTGCTGCCTTGAAATCTGTGGCAGGCTTGCCCACTACTGGAGCAAACTATGAAATTGCAGTTGACACATTGAAGCGAAGATTCGGGTCAGATACCATACAGATCGACTCACATTACATGGCTTTGAACAATTTATCGAAGGCTCAGCACTCCAGCGAGCAATGCAGAGTAACACTGGACACTGTCGAGCATCACCTTAGAGTTTTGGAATTGTTAGGTGAACCTGGTAATGGTAACCACTTAAGAGCTCTGGTTTTGAGTAAATTTCCTGAGCAAGTGATACATGAGCTCCACCTGATGGCTGATGAGGATGACTCTATGAAGACCATTAGAAGAAACTTAAACCGGATAGTTACAGCTATGGAGAGGTCATCTGTTCTCAAATCAAGTGTGGTGGAAAATGCAGGAAATGTACCTTCATCAAGTACTACTGAGGCTCTTCATGTGAAAGCAGTCAAACCATGGAAATACCAACCAAGAGGTAACCGGACTCACCAGGCTAAGAAAAGACAAAGCAATAATACTGATACCCGACAGGAGCCTCCAAGTAAGAAATCATTACGAGCTTGCCTATTTTGTGATTTGAGTAACCATAAGAGTTCAGACTGCAAGCGTTTCAAGACCAGTGAAGCTAGGAGACAGAAGCTCAAGGATACAGGCAGATGCTTGAAGTGTTTGACTATGAGTCACAAGACAGAAGAGTGTCATAAAAAAATTTCTTGCTTCCGTTGTAAAGATGATCACCTGTTGATATTCTGCCCTAAAACTGCATACAAAGGTGAGAAACCTGACAGTGATAATACTATATCCAATACTATCTGCAACTTATCTTACTTTACCTATTTACAGACAGCAGTGGGAAAGATAAGAAATCCCAGTAACATGCCAAAGCAAACCAAAAACCGGCTTCTGCTTGACAGTGGCAGTCAACGTAGTTACATTACAAAGAAAGTTGCAAATAATCTTGGATTGGTTAGTATTAAAGAAGATTTGTTGTTGATTTATACTTTTGGAGCCACACATCCAAAGGAAACATGTAGTCCGGTAACTGATATTATAATTGAAACAAAGCGAGGGGTTACTAGGAAAGTACAGGTGAATATTGTTGATCGGATTACAGATAAAGTTGCCATTGCAAAATATGTGCACAAATGCATAGACATACATGCTGATGATGACTCTATGGGTGAGGGCATTGATCTACTTATTGGGAATGACTACTACAGTTCATTTATGAGAAATGAGAAAGTAGAATTGTCACCAAATCTTTATTTGATCAACACTGATTTTGGGTGGATTCTCTCCGGGAACACTAATGTTAATGAAGAGACTTCTGCTTTGACTGTGACAACATACTGCCAATGCCACATACCAAGCTGCCCATACTTTACAGAGCCAGATTTACCATTAAGGAATATAGATGTAAACTTCTTATGGTCTCTGGAAAGTATTGGTATTACAGACAATCCTAAGGCTACAAGACAAGAGGAAGCTGTAAAACACTTCATGGAAACTGTTCAGTACCAAGGTGGCAGATACTATGTTAAATGGCCATGGATTCAGTACCCGCCTGAACTTCCTTCTAACTTCGGTCTAGCAATTGGTAGACTAAAGAGTATGCTGAAGAGGATAGATGAAGACTCGTTTCAAGAGTATGACTCCATATTGAAGGAACAGTTACAATCTGGAATTATTGAGGAGGTTGACCCAAAACAGGACCAAGGGCTTGATCAGTTGGTTCACTACCTTCCTCATCACATGGTCAAACAGAAAGGAAAAAAGGGAAGACTTGTATATGACGCTTCAGCGAAAACAACTGGTCAAAAGAGTCTCAATGAATGTCTCTACAGTGGGCCCTCGTTTCTTGAAGATCTAACTGCATTGTTACTCAAGTTTCGTATGAAGAAGATAGGATTGATGGCTGATGTTGAGAAAGCATTTTTACAAGTTGGGTTGCAGGATGAGGATCGTGATGTAACAAGGTTCTTGTGGATCAAAGAACTAAATAAAGAACCAAGTGGTGATAATCTCATGTATTTACGGTTCTGTCGTGTACCCTTTGGTATCATATGCAGTCCAATGCTGCTCACAGCTACAATCAGACATCATATGGCTCAGTCAACCTCGGGAGATCTGCTGAAAAATATAGCTGACAAGTGTTATGTGGATAATTTGGTAACTAATGCGGACACCGTACAAGAAGCCAGACAAATCTATGAGCAGACGAGAGAAACATTTGCGCAGCTAGGAATGAATATTAGAGATTGGACCTCAAACAACACGGAACTCATGAAGACCATTCCAAAAGCTCATCAGGCAGGTCATGAGGAACATGTCAAGGTTCTTGGACTTTCTTGGAATTTGAATAAAGATACCTTAAAACTAAAAGTATCTGAAGATTATTTTAAACAGGATCCTCTCACCAGCACTAAAAGGACAGTCCTGCGTGACATGGCTCGAATTTATGATCCTCTTGGATTTGTTTGTCCATTGGTCTTACCTATGAAGCTGCTGTTTCAAAATATCTGCAAACAAAAACTGAAATGGGATGCAGAATTGCCTGATGATTTGAAACAGGTGCTGAAAGCAAACCTAAAGGATCTACAACAAGTGCAGAATGTAGAGCTTCCGAGATATGTAGGAACCGAGTCTCCGAATACAAGATACCAGCTCCACGCGTTTACAGATGCTTCTAAGAACGCATTTGCCTGTGCCGTGTACATACGCGGTCAAAATGGACAATACATAACAGTATCCTTGATGATGGGGAAGTCACGTATCTCACGAATTGAGGACAAAGATGAGCTGAAGATTCCAAGGCTGGAACTATTGGGATTCCTGATTGGCAGTAGAATGTTGACCTACCTGAAGAACAACATTGGTCACTCAATAGAAAAGCAATACCTGTGGACCGATAGCCTTGTGGTGCTTGGCTGGATGAATTCGAACAAATTACTTCCTCCATTTGTGGCAAACAGAATAAATGAAGTAAAGAAGAATCATCCTGAAACAGAGATGTGCTACGTCAATACAAAATTTAATCCTGCAGATGTCGCCACTAGGCCCGAACTCTGGGAGGAGAAGAAGGAGCTATGGTTCAATGGTCCAGATTTCTTGAAGAAACCTGAGACACACTGGCCTGAGAATCGCCACTATGTGGTCCATCAGACTCTTCTTTCTCATGGGGAGGCCCCTGAGGAATGTACTGGGGAGAATAATGTACTTGCTGAGGAAGATCCAGATGAAACAAGTACAGTGGTTGACAAAAACGGTACTGATGAACCAATGGAAACTGATAATCCTGAATCTGATAATTATTGGGATGGACGCAAACCAGAGAACAGATTGTACAACGAAACTGTGGTTGACTTAAAAGAAATCCAAAAGCAACACTTTCCAGAAGAATTGGCTGGTAAGAAGACACATCTTTCAAGAAACCTGGATCTCTTCTTGGATGTGGATGGTGTGCTAAGGTGCCGAGATCGTATGACTAATACCACTTGGAGCTACGACATGAAGTACCCGGTCTTATTACCAAAGGATTGTGAGTTGACAAACAAAATCATAAAAGAGACTCATGACAGAAACTATCATGTTGGCGCTGCACACACCCTGAGTATTATCCGGGAACGATACTGGATACCTCAAGGGAAGGTTCAAGTGCAAAAGGTCATAAGAAGATGTGTGCAATGTACTAAACATGGCGGTGGTCCCTACAAGCTTCCACCCACATCAGCCTTACCCCCGGAAAGAGTTAATTACAGTGATCCTTTTACATTCACTGGTGTAGATTACTTTGGACCATTGCTGGTAAATACACCTACTGGGAAAGCAAAGAGGTGGGTAGCATTATTTACATGCTTAGCTGTCCGAGCGATTCATTTGGAAATTGTGGAAGATCTTACAGCTGAAGAGTGTCTGCTAGCCCTACGTAGATTTGCAGCAACACGAGGAGCGCCAAAACGCATATATTCAGATAACGCTACCTGTTTCAAGCTCACATCAGAGGTTATGACAAAACCATTTTGTGTTGAACATAAAATTGAATGGAGGTTTATTCCACAACTGGCACCATGGCACGGAGGATTTTATGAACGAATGGTTGCTCTAGTGAAACACTGTCTCAAGCGTACTCTCGAAAAACACCTTTTGAACGACAGCAAATTGGCTACAGTTATGAAAGAGATTGAAGCAGTGGTGAATTCCAGACCAATAACCCAAACTGGAACAGAATTGGAACACACATTGCGACCAGCTGATTTCTTGAGCTTGAGACAATGCCTGATGGTAGAACCCACATCAGTCGAAGTACCACCTGTGGGTACATTAGCAAAGATAGATCTCATACAGAGCTGGAAACAAGGGCTCAAAATCATTGAAGAGTTCAAGCAAATGTTTATTGGCCAGTATTTGATGAGCTTGAGAGAAAGGTCAAAGCATCTGCCCAAACAACCAAGAGTTAAGTCTCACCGTAGTCCACAGATAGGCGACGTGGTTCAAATATGGTCAGATTCCAAAAATCGAGAATTTTGGAAGACCGGGAAAATAGTCGCTCTGATAAAAGGTACCGACAATGTATGCAGGGTGGCAAAGGTGAAGACTAAAGATTCTGTCCTTATTCGCTCAATTGGACATCTCTATCCACTTGAAGCAGATGACGAGGCGAGGCAACAATGTGATCTCAATCAAGAGTCTGAACAAGTGCATGACCAAACAGAGGTGGCTGTTCGTACAAACTTGGAAGAACATGAAAAGTTTGTGCAAGGAAGAACAGAAGTCCCTCAAGTTCAAGAAAGAGCAGAAATTCTTGAAGAGTCTCAAAGAGACACTAACAATATCTCTGATGCATCAAATTCCAAGGAGATTGACGCTGACCTCACGCAAGAGGACGAGACAGAGATAGGTGAAAAGGGCAATGTCGACACTAGGCAGGATACACCTGTTGCGGGAGACGACGTAGTGGTTCCACCGATGGTGGATGGTGCATTGAGGTGCAGACGAGGCGCAGCCATTCGTGCGACGGAGCGAATCCGAGAGTGGACGCGTCACCTGCTCACTCTGCTGCAATGATGAACTTCTTCTCTCGTGGGAGTGTCGCGAAACGCGAGGTATTTTCAGTCGCAGTAACATGGTAAGTGCACACTGGTATTAATAATTGTTCTGTGGCAACACTGAACTGGCTTGACATAGATTCATTTTTGTCGATGTGCACTTTTTAGAGGGTGACTGAAAAAGAAAGCGCGCGAACGCGATGACGCGGGAAAAAAGTGTGCTGGACCATTGCGGTAAGGAGCACGTGGATGGATGGAGAATATCTCCGAGGCTTCCAACCCTGGAGCCAGGTGAGTGATAAAATCACTTTAATAGACTGTTAAAACTATAAGACATGTAACTATGGGGAAAGCTGGTTAGAATGTTTTCCAAGGTATTGTTTAGTCATGTCTGCAATCCTCAGCATGCGGACTCTCTAGCTAAATGCCAAGCGGGGAGCGCGGAGATCATTATACGTATGGCCTACCGTTCTCCCTTGCTACCTGTTAGGGAGTCAGGCAGGAAGTGTCAACATATCGGGTTGTTCTTCTGGTAACGTATGCTGGGGAAGGTTAACGGTCACTAGATTTGACGAGGTAGTGGCGTGACTAAGGGGTTGGAGGAGGTCACCGTGGGGGCAAAGCCCTCACGCCCGCATGGTGTCATGGTTTGGGTTTAACCCATGGTTTGCATAAGCAAAGATAGTGGGACACCATAAGGGGCATCTAGTAGACTGTTGGAATGGGGTCACTCTATACGTGAGTAGACCCTTGGGTTACTACGCAAGTAGACCCTGGCGGAGCATAGCTCAACTTTGCGAAGCAGATAATGAGTTCGAGTCACTAACTTAACTCTCAACCAAGCATAGAAATAACAGTCGACCCATGGTTATAAGTTTTATGGTATTATTGAGTTTACCTGTTCTACCTGTAATGGAAATGTTTTGTTGCCCACGCGATTCCGTACGGAACCCAGGCCTACAGCCTAAGTGAAGTACGGAAGGCGCGACAAAAGTGTTGCATCAAGAAATGTAAAAGTGAATGTTATGCTGGTTGTGGCATTTAATTTCACAGGTAAGGAACTTGTAAGGAATAACAAAGATTTAAATAAATCTCGATAGACTTAAAACTGTTACTAAATAATAACAATTTTGAGTCTAAGTAGTGTAACCATGCTCTAGACGTTTTGTAGACAGAAGACTTAACATCTTCTGTCTACAAAAGCTATAAGTAGTGTATTTCTGATTAAAACTATTAATATTACGCGCATAATAAATACAATTTGTACTTATGTATCGCATGATTGAAATAGCATTATTTTTAAGTTGGTTACAGCTTTCCATCCAAAGAAGAAATTCAACAAATATGGTTGGATGTAATTCCAGAATCATTTTAGTTCCCTTTGCTTCAATTACATAATTACCCAAACCAGCTCTGTAGAGTAAACGAAAAAAGAGCAAAAAAGTACCATGGTCCCAGAACGAGATTCTACATGCCTATTTAATCATAAGCCACGTATACCTACGTGATCAAATTTGATGATTCGCCACAAGACGAGTCTCACCAATATTGTAGTTCTTCCTTCTTGCCTCAAAAACATGGGTAGGTACACGATTCAACACCGACATGAACACAATAATGTTCAGTTTCATAAAGGAGCTTTCGAAAAAGGTCTATTTCTTTATATTATTTAATTACAATATGTTTGTAATACAAACAATAATTTGAAATCACTTAGGGTCAACCGGACGCAAATTATCTCTGTATAAACGAATTTTCCTGTTTGTCATAAAAATGTTTGGTCACCCTATTAGAAGGAGATAAACTGCCTCAATGTGACATATCTCTCTCTGCTCGTGTTTTTGGTATGAGAGCTCAGTCCTGTTTGTATATTAGGTCCATGGTGTCAACACTGACATAGTACGCAGAAAACATGTTTGATACTTGAATTTTTGTAGATAAAAAATTTCTTTGGGATAAATTAAAAAAGTGCATTTCAATGTATGTATTTATTAGTCACAATTAGAACTAAAATCAGAATCTAGAAATTCAATGCCTTCATAAGAGAAATCACTGTCAGTATCATCACGCACAAAAATGATGAAGGGTTCCATCTCCGTTTCGGTTATCCTGTCCCTTCACACACATACTTCACACTTCTACATTAGTAGTGTGATCTGGGAATTTTTCGATTAAATATTTATTTCTTTCCCATTCTTCTTTAACCGTTCACGGACGGCTGGTCAATTAATAAAAATTAGATAATTGAGCTAAAGTATCAAAATGCTGTAGCTTAGTAGAACAGAAGTTGTGACAATCCGTTTGACAGATAATAGTATTGCCATTATAAGTAGGTAATCAGCTAAATGGTCATGGACACAACTCGCTTGACAGACTCTAATACTAAAGAATCTAAAGAAAGAATCTAATCTAAAGAATCTATTCTTTAGTCATTGGACGCTGTGCTGATAAGCTATAACGTGCCCAGTATAACTTGACAGTCCGAGTTGCGGTCGGTTCGGGGTTCGGGCATTAGTTTTGTAATTTTTGTAATTTTTTTCTGTCATCCAAGAGTTCCAAGACGCACGTTTTTATACGTGCGCATGTGCGAATTTTCGCTTTCGCTGTAAAATGATATGTCTTGGGTCTTACCCCGAAAATACTTAGCCTATAAAAATAATTTTAAAAATAAAACCATTTATGGAAATCCTTTGAGTATACTTACAGTATGGTCCAAATAGTGACGTCAAAAAGATAAATCTGAATTCCTCATCCCCAGGGGTATTCGAAAATACCCCAATACCCCATGTAATGAATTTTCACGTCTGATTTCTGCATAGTATTTTCAAATAAACGTATCATTTATAAGATTTGTATTACAGTTTTAGAATACCTCATGCATGTGGTTGTTTTTTTTAAGTAAGTAGTTAGGTACCTATCTAAAAGTGAAAAGATTGTGTTTCTATAAAAATATTTTTTTTTAAATGCGTTGGGTATAAGTACCTACTTATGAATTTTTATTCGACTCCAGGGTTTCACAATTTTAATGTTATAGAGTGGTCCCCCACCTGTAGATACGGGATTATCCATTATTTACGATTACGCCACACCCCGTATATGGACAAATGATCGCCTAATGAGGATTTATATTTGTTTTGTTTCTCTTTGTGCAGTTTGTCAATGTGTCTGTGACAAAATAAAATAATAATGAAGTAAAAACCATCACCACCACGTAAAAAATCATTGTCATTTATAAATACATAAAAAATATAAAAAGTATACGAACAAGGATAACTAGGTACCTACAGTTGACCACATGATTATACTTTAAACCATTCAGAAGACCTTTTCTCTAATTTTAGCAAAAATCAGTGCTACATCATGACTTGGGGAAAGAAAGTAATAAAACAGCTGAAAAGCAAAGAATTCAGAGACTATTTAATGAGGTAACGGACGTTTTTAATAAGGTAACGTACGTTTTTCGTGTCAAGTGAATTTGCTCATCCACGCCGGATTGGGCCTCATGCGTGTCACTGCGGGGCACAGCACAGGTAGTACCTGCTGCGTCCAAGGGCGGATTAGCAGACTCAGCAGCTCTAAGCCGTTAGGTAGTAGCCCAGCCGCCCGCCCCTTACTGCTGATTTTGCAGTGTAGGCCTGCGTTTACACCTATAGGTACACAATCAATCAGCCTAGCCTTTTCTCAACTATGTTGGGGTCAGCTTCCAGTCTAACCGGATGCAGCTGAATACCAGTATTTTACATGTAGCGACTGCCTATCTGACCTCCACAACCCAGTAACTGGGTAATACGATACACCTTGGTAAGACTGGTTGTCAGACTTTCGGGCTTCTGACGACCCGTAACGACTGTCAAAGATCCACGAATGACAGCCGGGACCGACAGCTTAACGTGCTTTTCGAGGCACGGAGAAGTCTCGGTTTGTATAGATGGTCACCCATCCATTGACCAACCCCGGCAAGCGTAGCTTAACCTGACACCTATAGGTACACGCTGCTTATTTATTCGTTAAGGAGCTCCCACGATAGTGTTACGCTCATCATTATGAACAACTTTTACTAAGGACCAAATCTGATATCGCGAAAAAAATCAGCTGTTCAAAAATGTAGGGAATAGCTTTACCTCGGATATGTTAGGTTTTCGTTGGTTCATTCATACAAGGAATAACTTTGTTGACTTATGCAAAAAAGCGTTAGGATGCTAGAGCGAGCGTAGCGTGCTCGAAAATTTCATTACACTAATAGGTAACAAAGTTTTCATTAAAGAAATCAGCCATTTGAGAACCTTCAAAACTCACCTACCCATCCGTTTTCTATCCTCTAAACTAGGTCTATACTTGCCCCTTACACAAAACTGGCGCTAAAAATCATCGATATTGTTTTCCACTTTTTCAGCACCCACTTCTGGGGCCCTGTTACCACTTGGTCTTTCCCTGCAGCAGCTATTGCTGATACACAAAAGCCTGCGCACATTATCAGTGGGAAAATGACATTAGGTAATTAATTTCAGTTTTTCGACAGTATTGGCTTTTACTGGTGATAGAGGGGGCATTACTGCCTACCCACGATTACTTTTACTGGTGATAGAAGGGGCATTTCTGCCTACTCACGATTACTTTTACTGGTGATAGAAGGGGCATTTCTGCCTACCCACGATTACTTTTACTGGTGATAGAAGGGCATTTTTGCCTACCCACGATTACTTTTACTGGTGATAGAAGGGGCATTTCTGCCTACCCGCGATTACTTTTACTGGTGATAGAAGGGGCATTTCTGCCTACCCACTTTTACTATTACTATTGGTGATTGAAGGGGCATTTCTGCCTACCAACGATTACTTAAGGTGAATGTGAGTTGTGCCTTTAAAATGGAATTAATTGATAAACAGATTAACATTTTCCCTGACTCAATCAATTTGCCTAGCCTTTTCCCAACTATGTATGTTGGGGTCGGCTTCCAGTCTAACCGGATGCAGCTGAGTACCACTATATTACATGAAGCGACTGGCTATCTGACCTCCACAACCCAGTAACTAAGTAATACGAATTACGATATCCCTTGGTAAGATTGGTTGTCAGACTTTCGGGCTGTAACGACTGTCAAACATCTACGAATGACAGCCGGGACCAACGGTTTAACGTGCTTTCCGAGGCACGTCTCGGTATGTAGGTAAAGATGGTCACCCATCCACGGACCAAACCCGGCAAGCGGAGCTTAGCCTGATGGATCGACTTGTGTGGCTTTTATTACTTAGCCACGAACTCCTCTTAACATAACATTTTCCCTGACTGTACCAAAGTATTTAATTGTATTTTTTCAGCTCTCTTAGCATATTCGATGTGTTTCGCGAGGTTTTCTTTGAGGGTTGTTCCTCGCAACACGCTGCTGTTCCTATGTCACTTCACCAACGTTACCGCACAGCTCATACAAGGTGGACGTTTTGTTCACTACCACTACATGTAATAATTTAACAGTTTTTTTTTATATTTACAATGTACAGTTTTTTTTTGTAATAATAAATGCAGTAGAATTCGCCTACGCAATGGGAAAATTACGTGTATTTTTTTTCACATTTCAAATACCTAATGTATTTGTATACAAAATTTTGTGGAGATCCCGCAATTCTAAATTAATTATACGTTCTATTACTACAGTTGCTGTTATGAAGTTTGGTTTCAAGACAATAGAATTAATTAATTCGCTGTTTCTTGTGGAATTTTGCAAATCACGCTGCCTGTAAAGAAAACAAGAGAGAGGCGAAACTGAAGATGCGTAAAAGTGAAAAAAAAAAACGAATAACTAATGCCCAACAGCTTGCTACATGCTGCCCAGCTGCCCTGTGTGTTTCTTTATCTCTCTTGGTCTGGCTCTTCATCCTATGCGGACCATTCCGGCAAAGTAAACTCTACCGGCACATACCTGGAGATCGGAGCTCACAAGCTCCACCATGACGTCAACGTAGAGACACGGCGGTGGGGACATTATTATACTAACTACTATTAGATCGGAGCTCACAAGCTCCACCATGACGTCAACGTAGAGACACGGCGGTGGGGACATTATTGTACTAACTACTATTAGATCGGAGCTCACAAGCTCCACCATGACGTCAACGTAGAGACACGGCGGTGGGGACATTATTATACTAACTACTATTAGATCGGAGCTCACAAGCTCCACCATGACGTCAACGTAGAGACACGGCGGTGGGGACATTATTATACTAACTACTATTAGATCGGAGCTCACAAGCTCCACCATGACGTCAACGTAGAGACACGGCGGTGGGGACATTATTATACTAACTACTATTAGATCGGAGCTCACAAGCTCCACCATGACGTCAACGTAGAGACACGGCGGTGGGGACATTATTACTAACTACTATTAGATCGGAGCTCACAAGCTCCACCATGACGTCAACGTAGAGACACGGCGGTGGGGACATTATTATACTAACTACTATTAGAAATGCGAAAGTGAGTTTGATTGTTACGCTTTCACGCTAAAACGTCTGAACGGATTTGGATGAAATTCGGCACATGGGTAGACCATGACCTGGAAAAGGACATATAAGCTACTCTTCATCCAAGATCGCAGACGAAGTTGCAGGCAACAGCTAGTTATTATTATAAGCCTGTGTAGTCCCACTGCTGGGCAAAGGCCTCCCTTCCCTATTTCTACTTTTCTCACTCACATAGGTTTATGGACATATTAAGTATGGGTACGTATGGGGACATTGAATTTATAATAGAGGTTGAAAAATAACAAAAAACCCGGAAAAACAGATCAACAACAGAGTATAATACTTATATCTTAATAAAATTCACAATAAATATTTAAAAATATACCCTTGCATTAAGTATGAATAACAACATAATTCGCTATATTTTGTCAACAACCTAACTACTTGGTCTTACTTCGATACAGAGCACACTAGAAATACAACAAAGTTATTATACAGGGTTATTTGTAAAACACCGGTAACCTCATAAGGGGTCATTGTACTCATCATTATTATGAACAACTTTTACTATGGGACCAAATCTGAAATCGCGGAAAAAAAATCAGCTGCTTCCTACATTTTGACGAGTTTGATGTAGAGAAATGTACTGAACAGCTGATTTTTTTTTCGCGATTTCAGATTTGGTCCCATAGTAAAAGTTGTTCATAATGATGAGTACAATGACCCCTTAAGAGGTTACCGGTGTTTTACAAATAACCCTGTATAACAATAACATAAAGTATAGATACCTAAGTAAATCCTGCACAAATCAATAAATTAAATTCATTATCTTCTTTGTCACGTTTTAGATTCAATCGAAGCTATTCGAAGGGGCTCATTTTTACACTGGGTTGATTAAAAGACAATTACGTCTAATTATTTTTTATGCCCCCTTAGCCCATGGTTGTTACTCTTATATTATGAGGCGTTCACTAAAAACACAAGGGTGTCATGAATAAAAGAATCTTGCGTGACGTGTGTTTCCCACAATTCCCACTCCCAAGTTCAAAGTAAAGTAGACTGCTGCCAAAGATATAATAATGTCTATATGCTCGGACTTTTAATTAGCTGCAGTAAAATGACACTTCTTATCTGTCATTTCGTTAAAAATGTTCCCATTTAATAGCGAAATGACAGAAAAAATGACATTAGAAGTGTCAGTTTACTGCAGTTAATTAAAAGCCCAACCATAGTTAGACAGTCAAAACTGTGAAATCTTCGAAAAAAATTGCGTCGTAACTGTTCGCCGCAATTTTCACGCACATTAGAAAAGCACAATGCCAATGACAGGCGCGAGTGTAAGACGTCAGCTGTCACGCACACCAGCATAACAAAGTTGGCCTGTTTGTTTTAATTCCTTTGCAGCGCGACACTATCTAGCTAGACATATATTAATATGTAATCAAAGACTGCTGCCTATTCACCTGCTTTTTTTATAATTATGTACAGTCAAGTCTTTTAAATCTTCGTCAGCATAATTCCCCGAAAATCATATTATGTGAAAATTAAGACTCAGACTATACTTAAGTAATATGACGTAATTTTTTTCGTTCGGGGGCAAAATGTCCAATTCTCAAAATGTCCAGTGGTGTCAAAATGTCCATATCCCAAAAAAGTCCAACTCCCAAAATGTCAAATCTTTGAGAATGTGGTAAATGTGTTCAATAACTCATCAACGCACTTTTTTACGTCTTTAGAATGACAAACAATAAAAACAAAATACTGAAAGAGTTATATGACAACAGCTTATTTACCATATTTACTTTTACGAAGTTCTTTCATTATTTTGTTTTTAATTTTTGTCATAAGTCGTAAAGAAGCGCTTTGATGAGTTAATGAACGCATTTACCACATTCTCAAAGATTGGACATTTTGGGAGTTGGACATTTTGGGAATTGGACATTTTGACACCGCTAGACATTTTGAGAATTGGACATTTTGCCCCTGAACATGTTTATTTCCATGGATATGATTGTATAAAATTCCACCACGTTCTTACGTCGTAACATGCGCGCATCTCCATACATATCCATGGACTTGATAACAGTGACGAAACAGTCACGGTGACAATACGTGCGCGCTGTGACACATCTGACGGAAATTATGGTTTATTCCGATGCAGTACTTATTGAGCTTCGGTACGTGTTACGCTTACGGCCCTTATTCAAAATAATAAATTTATATTGAAAATAATGGAAATCTATATAATATACAGGGTGTAAGTGTAGATAAACAGTGGCAATCTTTTAAGGGGTCATTGTCCTCATCATTATGAATAACTTTTACTATGGGACCAAACCTCAAAACACGAAAAAAAATCAGCTGTTAAGTACATTTTTAAGTTCGCTTAATTCGTCAAAATGTGGTGAACAGCTGATTTTTTTTCGCGATTTCAGGTTTAAGGTAAAAGTTGTTCATAATGATGAGTACAATGACCCCTTAAAAGATTGCCACTGTTTACACTTACCTACACACCGTATAATAATTTAGTAACAATTGCCATATTTACACAACTAAATCTATCTAGGTCTCACAAATGCAAGTTACTACCATTAGCTAATTGATTCCCCTGCTTAGTTACTCTTCTATCTAAGTAGATCTTATTGGTTTCAATTCTAGGATGAAAATTTCAAAGATCCGTCTTGTGACATCAAGTCGGTCCAGCCAACAGATATGTGGATAGAGCTCAATGGCCCTTTGTACCTACTACAAATGTAGTTCCCCCCAAGACTCACATCTACGTATAAACTGCTCTAAATTTCGGTTTACAATTAAGTTAGGACGCGGCAGGTTCCGTGGTCTGACTGACTGGACCGGCCTTATCCTTGCTGTCCTGCAGGTAGTGGTAGTTGACGAAGCGCGCGCCCTGCGTGACCTGCGCGCCCGTGTTGGTGACGTGGCACGCGAACAGCAGCATGTTGCGCGGCTGCACGCGCCACGCGAACCGCATGAACATCACCGAGTACAGCGACAGAGCTGGAACAACGGGAATTCTTACTTAGTGCAGCTCGACAGACATTACCTTCAACGTGTCGTTTTGCATCCTCGTCAAACAGGGTGTGATACAGAACATCAAACCGAACAACTTTCTCCAATCAGCCGTCCCATAAATTTGCGTCGAGTAGGTAAAGTTTCAGTATTGAAGTTTTCTATGGGACAGTGATATGGTGTTGGTCCCATGGAGAACCACCAACATGTTGGAACCTGTTCGGTACCTACTCTACGCAAATTTATGGGACGGCTGATTATTTTTTCGCTATTACGATGTTGGTGCCATGGAAAATGAGGGAAATAGAGGAGGCCTGTGTCGCAAGACAGCCTGACCTGGTGATGATTGGTAAGGGTTAATAACCAGGGCCCTACTTATACCACAAAATTTTACAAATTTTGGCCGTGAAGACGAAATTTTATTAATATAGGTAGTTATTAAAGTAAATTTATTAAATAATTTATAAATTTTCGACGTTACCGCGTCAACGCCGGCTATCGCTGAAAACCAGCGCTGGGGCTCCATTTCGCATGGGGTCGCGGCATTATGCTGAGCGGTGGCCGTTTTGCGTAGATGTGACGCATATTTTCCCCCATATTATATTTAAATAGTTATTTTATTTTATTGTAATTTGTGTCATGTTTACCGCAAATAAACATTTTTCTTTCTTTCTTTCTTTCAAATAGGTCAGAGGAAAAATAATTACTATTTTTATTTATTATATTTTATGCTATGAGAGTCTATACTTATTCAACACAAAGTTAAGGTCATAAGTTGTTTGTTGTTTGTTTGTCCACTTGTTCAGTATATACTGAACAAGTGGAATATTTTGATAACAGTAAATGAAACGACTATGGTAACGGCTATCAGAGCAAGGGAGATAATAAGGTTATAGGAACATGGTTCATCACTTTGGATTTTTTTTTTCTGGTTGATTACATAACATAGATAACTAATGTTATGGAGATAGCAATAATAGTTTTACTGGTTTTAAGTATGTCCGAACTCCTAAAGAAACTCACAGCATGGTGATGATGACAAAATAAAATGCTTAAAAATATAAAATAATTATATTTGAAAGCAAACAAAAATTATAGGTAGGTACACATAGCAAAACAGTAGGTATTCGAATCCTAGACACACAGCCTCACACAGGTATACAGAGAATATTAAAATATACAGTGTGTCTTCATCATCTGCATATTGTAGTGTATAATGTACTACATAAGCTTAATTTTATCTACCGAAAAAAATATTTAAAAAAAACTCAGGATGTGTCGTGGGACCGTGGGACAGCCCCTTGGCACGAAGTTCCTTTTGCTGTATACAGCATGTGGCGTAAATAGTGTTGCAACGTTGAGGGGTCGATACACCGTATTCAGCTATCATAATTATACCACAATTTAACGTTCCTTCCTCGTGGTCAAACTAATGGTCAAACTGATTTGACGACGAGGAATTCTGGGGGCCTACTCCCTAAGTCCGTCCGTCTTCGCGTCCGTCCGTTCATCCGTCCGTCTGACATTACGATCCATCAAAACAAGTGTAAAAGTTATTTTTTTCGGACGGGCAAACACACATCGGGAGTAGGTACAACTGGCAAATCATGTTGTCATTCATACTTCGTTCGGGCCCCGAACCAATCATCCATCCGTAGGTGATACGGAGTAAGAAACGCCCGTAACGAAGGCCGAAACTACGGGCTTCGTGCTTAGGGAGTAGGACCCCTGTTCCGGATGGCCAAACTACTTAGTTTAACGAAAAATATTCACCCTTTGTTTACTTGTGCAGTCATTAATAAAAATGATTTCCTTCCTCGTGGTCAAACGTAATGGTGGCTATTTAAGCTTTTTATCAAGCTGTATACCTACATAAATGAATAAAAATATTTTTTTAAAAATGGTCTGTTTATGGCCAGAGACATCGCACAAACAATGTGATCGAAAGTTGGAACGGCCAACTAAACAAATCCATGAAACGTCATAATCCAATTACTGTTGCTCGTTTACTCAAGTAAAAATCTTCTACAAAAAGAAAAATCTTCATATGAAAAAGTATCTCTCTGCCGCCGCGGCCAAGACCAAATATGTCGAGATGATGGTTTCATAATGAAGTGTCAGCTGCAATTTTATTAATGCATGGCGATATAAGTGTTGGGTACTTTTTAAATAAACTAAGATAATTATTTTTGTCAATGACTGTACAAGTATATTTACGAACTATAACAAAGGGTGGATATTTTTCATTAAACTATGTAGTTTGACTATCCGGAACAGAATTCCTCGTGGTTAAATCAGTTTGACCATTAAGTTTGACCACGAGGAAGGAACGTTTTTTTTTTAATATTTTCTCCGTCGCGTCAGTAAAATTTAGCATAGTTTCCCTCATTTCATGTGGAAATGATGAAGAGTTACACTTTAAGCTTGGAACAGTCAGTAACAATACTAACAATACATGATTGACATTTAGTGTTGTTGTACACTAATTATTGTGTTTGTGTAGTGAGAGGCGGTAAATGAAAGATGCTTGTAGCTACTCACGGTTATAATCTGTTCACAAAACACATAAATATCCAAGGACGAAAGGCACAATTTATAGTTCAACACACACGAGTTAGAAACACAAGAAAGAAGTGAATAGATAGTATAATAGGTTTCACAGTGAAGGCACACAGAAATTACATTAATAATATGACAATCCTGAAGGATTATGGTATATTATAAAGACACCGTGATAGCTCAGTGTTGCGTGGGCTTCGCGTCGCGAGAGCGAGATCGGACTGAAGGTCGGTCAAGGTGGACGACCGCGCGCTGAATCGCGCGCCCTACTCATGCGCATCGACTACGTCACCGCGTGACGTAGACACGGTGCGCTTCCACTGTACTTGGTGATCGTGTAATGTAAGACTGTGTGATAAATATATAAATATAATATTATGATATAATATTAAGATAATGTAAGTGTATAGTTGTATAATGTGTATGTTATGTTATTATGTATGTGTATAGTGTAAGATAAATACTAAGGAACGCCACATCACTCCCCTCCAGAGACCGTCCTACGGGCGATAATAATCTGGGAATCGAACCCTTCGACCAGACCTAGTAGTTCTGACAGAAGTGTCCGTGGGCAGTTTTTCCTCTTCCGGAACGTCTTGGTTGATTGATGGCGTGTCAGCCAATATGTAGGCGGGTTTTAGGCGGTCCACGGAAACTTTAACCTTTTTACCGTTTTTTAATATTGTAAATGTTTTGTCGCCTTTTTGTACCACTTCATGAGGACCGGTGTATGCTGGTTGCAATGAACCTCGAAGCGTATCGTCCCTGAGGAATATGTGACTTGAGGTGGCGAGGTCCTTGTGGACAAATATTTTGTCCCTGGAATGGCGCGCAGCTGGAGTGGGCTGCAATTTGGCGGCAAACGAGCGTAACCGAGTGGTGAACTCCGAGATGTCGGAGGTGCCGCTGTCACCGGGATTGAAAAATTCGCCTGGTAGTCTTAATGGCTCACCGTAAAGGAGTTCCGCTGATGAAGTTTGTAGATCCTCTTTAATTGCGCTCCGGACACCCAGTAGAACCAAGGGCAGGGATTCTGTCCAGTTATGGTCAGCGTGGCACATTATTGCCGTTTTGAGTTGCCTGTGGAATCGTTCCACTAGGCCGTTGCATGCTGGGTGGTAGGCTGTGGTCTTCCGATGTTTGAACCCGACTATTTTGGCAAGATATTGGAACAGTGCGGATTCAAATTGGCGCCCTCTGTCTGTAACAATATCCGTAGGACAACCAAAGCGGGAGATCCAGCTGGTCAGCAACGCTTTACCGACTGTTTCAGCGGTAATGTCTGCTATCGGCACCACTTCTGGCCATCTAGTGAAACGATCCACGGCCGTCAGGCAGTACCGGTACCCCTGTGATGGAGGGAGTGGACCTATAAGGTCAATGTGCACGAATGCAAATCTAGCACGGGGTAATTCGAATGTGCCCAATGGTGATGACACATGGCGATTTACCTTTGTGCGTTGACAGCTGAGACACGTTCGTGACCATTGTCGGCAGTCCTTGCGGACTCCAGGCCAAACGTATCGTTGCGCAACCAATTTTGCGGACGTGTTTGCTCCTGGATGGCTGAGGCTATGAAGGCTCTCAAATATTTGCCGTCGTAAGGGTTTTGTCACGAATGGTCTGGGAGTGGCTGTACTCACATCACAGAGTAACTCGACGGGACTGCCGTCGATTTTAAGCCTCTTTAGCTGAAGAGATGTTTCCGACTGTAGCAGTTGCAACAGTTCCGGGTCTGTAGTTTGGGTTTTTGCGAGAACCTCAAAATTGACTGGAGTTTGCAGTTCACTGACGCGGGACAATGTATCGGCGACGATGTTGTCCTTGCCGGAAATATGTTGAATATCCGTTGTGAACTGCGATATAAAGTCAAGGTGTCTATACTGACGCGGAGCACAGTTGTGCTTTCGCTCATGGAAAGCGTATATCAACGG
This sequence comes from Cosmia trapezina, assembly GCA_905163495.3. NCBI lineage: Eukaryota > Metazoa > Arthropoda > Insecta > Lepidoptera > Noctuidae > Cosmia > Cosmia trapezina. The sequence continues at coordinate 2,672,669 of LR991029.1, read as the reverse complement.
CTTGTGATCAGTATAGACAGTGAAGTGTCTCGCTTCCAACATGTGGCGGAAGTATTTTATGCCTTCATAGATCGCAAGTAGCTCACGATCATATGGCGAGTACTTCTGCTGAGCGGGGCTCAACTTGCGTGAAAAGAAGGCAAGTGGTTGCCACTGCTCGTCCCTGAACTGTTGCAGCACTGCACCCATTGCCAGATCAGACGCGTCTGTAACTAGGGCGAGCTTTGCTTGGTAGTCAGGGTGTGCAAGCAATGTTGCGTTGCAGAGGCTGTCTTTGCACTTATTAAAGGCGGTGAGCGCCTCGCCTGTTATTTCCACGGGATGTTGACCTTTTACTGAGCCAGTTAGCAGAGCGTTAAGGGGACCTTGAAATTTTGCGGCTTTGGGTATAAACCGCCTGTAAAAGTTCAACATCCCTAAGAAACGCCTAAGCTCCCTAACGGTTTTAGGCGTGGGGAAGTCCCTGATGGCTTCCACCTTGGACTCCAAGGGTCTGATTCCGGCTGCAGAGATGCGGTAGCCTAAAAATGTAACTTCGACCGCTCCGAACACACACTTCGAGGTGTTGATGACAATGCCATATTTCTGCATCCTGGTGAAGAGCTGATGCAGGTGGTCCTCGTGCTGCTCCTGGTCTCTCGAGAAGATAAGAAAATCATCAAGATAACTGTAACAGAAGTCAAGGCCGCGCGTCATTTCATCGACGAATCTCTGAAATGTTTGACCTGCGTTCCTCAGACCAAAGGTCATATAAGGAAATTCGTACAGGCCAAACGGAGTTGTTATCGCCGTCTTCTGGATGTCGTCCTCGCTGAGCGGTATTTGGTTATACGCCTTAACGAGGTCAATAGTTGAGAAGACTTTGCTACCAGCTATGCTGTGGGTAAGGTCGTGGACGTGTTTGATGGGATACCTGTCAGGTATAGTCCTCGCGTTGAGCAGTCTGTAGTCACCACAGGGTCGCCAGCTGTTGTCCTTCTTCGGCGCTAAATGAAGAGGTGAAGACCACGGGCTCTCAGATGGTCGAGCTGTGCCGTTGCTGAGCATGATCTGGAATTCCTGCTTAGCGATCTGCAGCTTGTCCGGAGCTAGCCTGCGAGGGGAACAAGAGATGGGCGGACCAGGTGTGGTGCGTATGTGGTGTACTGTGTTGTGTGTGGTTTTTCGGTGTGTGCCAGCGGGTCGCGTGATCTCAGGGAACTTATTGAGTATTGAGTGATACCTGGAATCACCAACTGAGACCTTCACTGAACACGTCGCTGAAGCCTTTGCAACGGTAGCTGTAACAAACATTGAGGTGGTTTTGTCCACCAAACGTTGATTTCTGATGTCAACAAGCAAATCATAGAAGCTTAAAAAATCTACACCTATGATCGGCTTGGTGACATCAGCTACTATAAAACGCCATGGGAAATTACGGCGCAAACCTAAATTTAAGTTAAGCTGAAGGTAGCCGTAAGTACCAATTATAGACCCATTGGCGGCTGATAATTGATAGTTTGACTTGACACGCTGTTCACGTAGAACATGACGCGGAAACACACACAAATCACTACCAGTGTCCACTAAAAACTGAGTCTTTGATGTCCGGTCCGTGACGAAGAGGCGACCTGCGGTCGTTTGACAGTCGTCAGCCGCCATTACCGACTGCCTTTGGAGTTTCCCGTTTTCTCGTAATCGCATGGCTTAACGCATTTGCGAGCGTTGGCCCCGTACTTGGAGTGGTAAAAGCATAACGAGTTCTTTTCGTGGCTGGACTCGGACCGCTGTCTGGATCGATGACGCTGTTGACGGCTCGAGCGCGATTGCGACCGAGGTCTCCTACTCAGCTGCGTTGTCAGGTTCTTCACGGCTTTCTTTAGCTCGGCGATCTCATTCGCCATCTCGTGCATAGTAGGACCCGACGTCGACGCTGCGACGACTTGGCATGGGGTCACGATGTCCTGGACCCTGTCCGCCAAGTCTGCTAGTCCTTCCAGGGAAGTATGTGGCTGTGAAGCCAGCAAGGTCTGGACATTGCTCGGTAGACGACTACACCATATTGTCCGCAGAAAGTCCTCTGGGACGCTCGGTCCGGCCAAACTTTGTAGATGCCGCAGGAACTGTGAAGGCTTGCGATCTCCGAGCTCTTCGTGAATGAGGAGCTGCTTCACTCTCTTCTCGTGTGACGCCGTCAGTCTCTTAAGAGCGTAGACGGGCTGCGCGGGAATTGAAAAATAGGTATTTGAAGAAACTATTGCCAACCGGGCGGTATCAATATGTGAGTGAAGTCTGTATTTGTGTGCGTAGCTCAGTAGCGCGCATCTCCCGCCCGCTCGCGCCAACCAAACTACCTACGTTACGTTCGTTTCGTTCTCAGTCGGACTGAAAATATCGGCGTGCGCAGTGTTTCGTGTGATCGTGCTATTTATACTAAATTTTTCCATGAATGCCTTCTCCCTGAAATAATTGACGGTCGGATACCAAGAAATTTACCTGTAAGAGAAAGGATGGAAATGACGACAGAATAAATGTACATATTATTATATAACTTTTGTATTATTTAAAATACCCACAAGCACCTTTTCTGCCTCTTCTGCATAAATATTAAGAACTAGCTTTTGCCCACGGCTTCGCTCCCGACAACTGACTACTACCCTATTTACCTAAAAAAATAATTAAAAAAAACTTATTATCCTATTTCGGACGACGGCGACGGCTAATCCAAAAACGCAAAAAATATAAAAATCGGTGTAATTAACACGATTGTCGACTTCCTTTTATATAATAGGTCTTTACCTATGAAATTGCCGTTTTGTATGAAAAAATTTAAACGAATTTTTTTAATGTATTTTTTATTTGTATTAATAGAAGTAATCACCCATGCAATCAATGCATCTTTGCCAACGCAGTGGCAGTTTATTGATGCCCTTCTTAAAGAAATCAGCTGGTCGGGAGGCAACAAATTCTTCAAAGGCATTTTGTACTGCCTCTCGGGTATTGAATTTTTTTCCCGCCAAGAAGTTATCCAAATTCTGGAAAAAGTAGTAATCTGTAGGCGCAAGGTCTGGTGAGTAGGGCGGATGACGGAGAGCTTCCAACCCCAGTTCTTGCAACTTGGAGACCGTCTGCTGTTGAGGTCGCGCGTTGTCGTGCAGGAGCAGCGGAGACGAGCGATTGACCAATGCTGGTTGGAGATGTGCCAGCTTCTCCATCATTGTGTTCAGTTCTTCACAGTACACAACTGCAGTAATGCTCACCCCGTTTGGTAAGAAGCTGTGATGAATCACACCGGCGCTAGACCACCAAACAGTGACCATCACTTTTCTAGGGGTAAGTTTTCGTTTAGGGCATTGTTTAGGTGCTGAACCAGGATCCAACCAACTTGCTGAGCGCTTGCGGTTATCGAACAGAATCCATTTTTCATCGCAGGTAACAATGCGGTTCAAAATTCCTTCATTTGTGTGTCTGTTGAGCAGTGCAAGGCACGTCTCGACGCGTACTTCGCGCTGGCGATCATTGAGTTCGTGGGGCACCCATTTGTCAAGCTTTTTTACCTTGCCAATTTGACGCAAATGGACCAATATTGTTTTGACGCTAACGTCGAAAGCTGCTGCTAATTCAGCCGCAGATTGTGTATTATCAGCTTCCACAATCGCCTTTAATTCGTAATTGTCGACCAAAGTCTTCGGACGACCGCGAGGTTCATTTTTCAGGTCAAAATTTCCAGAACGGAAGCGAGCAAACCAATAACAGGTGGTGCGTTGGTTTGTAGTGTTAGCTCCGTAAACGTCGTTGATGTTGCGTGCCGCTTGTGCCGCGTTGCTGCCACGACGGTACTCATATTCCATAATTACTCGAATTTTTAACGTATCCATGATGACGAAAAAGATTGAAATGCGATGAAAATGTAACACTAATCAATAAACAAATGACTACTTTTGGAAAAAAAAATCCATGTTTTTAAAATAAAATTAATTTGAAATTAGAATTCTTAGCCAAACAAAAATTATTTTGATTTGAAATGGCCAGTACTGTAGAACGGCAATTTCATAGGTAAAGACCTAATATATAGATTTACTTGATAAGAGCAGTCATTATTTTATAAACTCCCCTGTAAATATTTATGTCAAGTCAAAAGCAGAATTATCACACCAAGCAGTATAGTGCAAACTTTAGTTACGTATTATACCTAATGCTTACGGTTTGTATTTTTGTAAGAGACACTTCGCTAAAGTTCATTTCAATTATTAGTTAATTATAAACCCTAAAAATGTCATTGAATTGTTACTTCGTTGTCTCTTAAAAAAAAAACAAAATGAGTATCAAACACTATTCAGTAAATCAGTATAGGATAAACGTCGATATCGACTGACATCACTATGATTTCGATAAAAACTTCGACACTAGTCACTTCCCTAATTGTGTACGTATTAGTCTAACCCTCCCTCACCTCTCGTCTCCCCCCGTAGAGTGCGATAGAGACAACTGCAGCTCAGAACGATTTTACCTATAAAAAACCTTGACCGATCGACGTTTCGTATTCTCCTGTTTTCTCCTCGAAACCTAAGCCAATTAAATTATATTTGGTATCAAAATTTAAAGGAAGAATAGATCTATGCCCCTATTACTTGTTTTTATTTTAAAAACTTTTCAATTTTCATTGGTAGTCGTCTGATTACGTAGGTAAAAACGGGGTATTTTTTTAGGTTTTTGGTAAGTCATATTTATTTTTGTAATAAATTTTTTGAAAAAAAAAAATGACAGGGGCATGCCTTCAATAGACCTGGATTTTTATAAATAAAAACGATTACTCTAGAGGCATTATCCAGGAAGAGAATAGGGGAATACATTTGTATGGAAAAATGCAGCCCGTCTACGCTCTTAATGAGCTCGTGTTTGAGCTTCTCATATTTGTTATTCTCCGGCGGGTTAAGAAAAATATCCCTTACTTGCTTGGAGTACTGGTGCTCGAGGTTGCCGATGACGTGATTAAATTTCGTCGCGTCGCTGGTGATGTTCGCGTTCGCGAACTGTGCCTCCACTTGTGCGAACCAAACCTCTGGGTCATCCGGCCAAAATGGTGGTATTCGTACCGCAATACGGCAAATGTCGGATGGCTCGTCAATGGACACGCACTTTGCGCGACGAGGTTGATGACGCGAACGGGTGGATCCGAACGATTTTGCGGAGTCACTGCTATCACTCATCGTGCTACTGTTATTAACCTTGGTTTCTATTAATATCCAATGTCCTTTTCAGGCACCCGTGGTTTTCTAGCCTTTCTGACGTATCACGTCGGGGTCACCAATTTAGTGTTGTTGTACACTAATTATTGTGTTTGTGTAGTGAGAGGCGGTAAATGAAAGATGCTTGTAGCTACTCACGGTTATAATCTGTTCACAAAACACATAAATATCCAAGGACGAAAGGCACAATTTATAGTTCAACACACACGAGTTAGAAACACAAGAAAGAAGTGAATAGATAGTATAATAGGTTTCACAGTGAAGGCACACAGAAATTACATTAATAATATGACAATCCTGAAGGATTATGGTATATTATAAAGACACCGTGATAGCTCAGTGTTGCGTGGGCTTCGCGTCGCGAGAGCGAGATCGGACTGAAGGTCGGTCAAGGTGGACGACCGCGCGCTGAATCGCGCGCCCTACTCATGCGCATCGACTACGTCACCGCGTGACGTAGACACGGTGCGCTTCCACTGTACTTGGTGATCGTGTAATGTAAGACTGTGTGATAAATATATAAATATAATATTATGATATAATATTAAGATAATGTAAGTGTATAGTTGTATAATGTGTATGTTATGTTATTATGTATGTGTATAGTGTAAGATAAATACTAAGGAACGCCACAGACATGATTCACTTACCAAGTGTCATTTTCCCACTTATAAAACTTGGATCTTTTTGTATATCTGCAATTGCTGCTAAAGGTATTCCCCAATTGGCTACAGGACCCCAGAAGTGGGTGCTGTAAAAAAAGATTGTTCCCACACATTATGTTTCAAGTGTTGAATAAACACAAAGCTTAAATACATTATTAATCTAACACTGAAATATAAATATTAGGTAATGAAATTGTTTGTATTTTTTTTAATGTGCAAGAAAAGAAAGGCGTGAGCTCGTGTTTCATTGTAAGGCATAAGTAATTACCTACTACTTAATGTCATTTTATTGTATTTTTTTTTTTTAGATCTTATTTTTCTTTTTTTTTTATGTGTTTACATGGATCATGACAACATGATCCATTATTTATTTATTATGTGGTAGGTACATAATAAATAAATAAATATCTTTACTGCACATATCTGCCCCCCATGTCATAATTACAGTAAGTCATGTTACTGGTGTTATGAGTTTTGAATTGAAACATCTCGAAACAAAAGTGCGATTTCCCACCATTTACATTTTTTGACTTACTGTAATTATGACATGGGGGGCAGATATATTATGCACAGGTATAATTATAATATAAAGGAGAGAGCTCATTGCGCATCAAAATAATAATTTGTCTGCATCACTGACAGTGGGAAAAGTGGCCAAAAGGCTGGCAGCCTTGCCACGTTGGATGCCATGGCATAACTAAATAATCGTTACCTATACTTGATTAAAATTAAAAGGCAATCAATAACTAATAAGTTTTAATTAATTTTACAAGTTTATGTAGATAACCTAATATCAAATTGAACTTTACCTCATTAAATATTGTCTAAACTCCTTACTTTTCAGCTGTTTCAATAAATTACCGACAACCCCGCTCATTGTGACTGAAATGAAAATAAAAGATAATAATTGGGATTACTTAAATAAGTACTAAAATTTAATGTAAGTTAGTAAGTAAATAACTGAAAGTAAAAGAAATGACACTGTGAAATGGACATGCATTAAAATTAATGTGGCATTCTATTACCTACTTACTAGACATTATTTTGTGGTAAGCCTGGTCTTTAATTTTGATGGGCATCATCCATACCTACTATTTACATTCTGTCTGCCCTTTTTGTGCTATAATGGTTAAATGGATTTGAATGAAATTTGGCACACGGGTAGGCCATGATCTGGTTTAGAACATAGGATACTTTTTATCCCCGTAGAACATTCCTGGGGGATAATTTCTGACCATGGCAGTTGTTTTCTACAATTAACTAATGAAGCCATGTACCTGGCTAAAACCTCTTAAGTATACATATAATCTATGAACTTCACTTTAAATTAGGTCACTGTACTCACTGTTTATGGGAACTGTGCTCTCTTAAGAAGGGAATAAAAGGAAAATAAATTCCTATTGAAAACAACTGAAAATTAGAAAAAAAAAATAGGTACGGTGTTCGGTGACAATGAAATAGAGAAATAAAACAAGAGTAGGTAAGTAATGCATGCGTTACGTTTAATTAATTACAATATTTTAATTTTATGTCAAGGCTAAACGATACAGTATGTAAGTAATAGGTACCTACGTTTAAAACGTTTTAAACAACCAACAGCTTATGTAATGATTATAACACTTGCCTGTTTTTTATTTTATCCAGTCGTAGGTAATATTTATAATTAAAGTTTTCTTCGAAGAAGGCCTCCGGCCTTCTTGATTTCTTTCAGCTTTCTTGCCAATGTCACTCACTGTCCCCTCTGTCAAACTGATAAAATATCTTGTGCTGATAAGCTACAGTGCGCCCAGTTTAACTTGACAGTTCGTGCCATTACTCACTCTGTGAATACAACATAGAGTGCTGACTGTTACTAACACCAAAATAGACATGTAATATCTCAGTGTAATATATTGTGGGACAAAATAGTTGTCTATTCCATGAAATACGTTTATGTAAGCGGCCGTCATGAAAATCTGAAGTTTTTACCCGTAGACAGAGAATTCTATTCACTGTCTTCGTTTTTACCAGTAGTATTTGACGTAATTTTGCGTCAAACACCGCTGCCCAAAGACGAATTTCGTATTTAAAAAAAATAATAATAAAAAATGCGTGTGGCTTCATGGCTTGGGTCATATTATTGGGCTTGGCTTGTGCCTCTCTCCCCTCTCTCTATACTTACTTTACTCTTTGCTTGTGCCTAAACAAAACATGTAGCAGACAGATGGATGACCCCACGGCCTGGCACGGATCCGCCATTTTCGTTTCGTATGTTCAACCGTCTGTCTAGCATCCTGTATAATTATAAAGTATACAATGCGTTTCAACTAAGAATAGGAAAGTCAATGACCTCTAACTGTTGACTGAAGCTAGAAATCTAAGACTTGCAAAGTTTTGTAGTGTTATCCTTATCCATTTTAGTTCTGTTTTTGGAATTTGTTTTTGTTAAAATATGTCACTGACTTTGAAAATGTGTAAACGAGATGCATGCGAGATGCTATTTTGGTAAATCTTCACAATATGGCGCCAAGGTCATCCTATTCTTAGTTGAAACGCACTGTACATTGCGATTGCGCGGCAGTCGGCACGTTTAATTTCTAAACGAAATGGGGCTTAGCTCGGCGGTAATTTTGAAACATAACGTCATACATACCGCTTACGCTTGTCAAACAGATTTTTTAAGCAAAATACAGTTTCAACTCAGAATAACGGAAAATATTATTTCTTTAAAAATGTAATACAAAAATATTCAAAAAATGGCAAATCCCTTTAAAAATGCATAACACCACATAATGAATCACGTAAAATATGAGAAAACAGAAAATGTGTGTTCCGGGCGCAGCATGGGTTTACTCCGCATGTTCATCATTGCGTACATTGTTATATTCATCGGAGCTTACTTCGGACTAGTTGCAGTACTGGTTTATGTTAGAAACATCGTCATACTCGAAAGCAAGTACGTATAATATTATAATTGCTTTCTTCTAATAGGTAAGTACAACATCATCATCATCTGCCTAGCCTTTTCCCAACAATGTTAGGGTCGGCTTCAAGTCTAACCGGATTTAATGGCCGAGCCTGTTGGGGCCCCGGAGCGGCCAAAACTAAATGGGGAGCCCCCGCCCAGGTATGCAGAAAAGTTTGAGAAGTATGATACCTATAATTTTCAGCACACTGCCTCGAAAAGGTTAGATTTTCTTTTGACTATTACAGAAACAAACAAATTTTCTTTTGAACATTTGTAGGTACAGAAATATGAACCGCTTTGAAGCGAGCTCAACATTTTAGCTTCCCACCCTGGATAGCTAAGGTAAGGTAGCATACATAAATTGGAGTTACTTTGTCGACTTACGCAAAAAAGTTTGAGAAGAGAACCCTTATAAACTTTTGAACCAGTGACCGACTAATTCTGATACTTGACGACCAATTTAGACTAATTCTTTGTGTTATCAAAATAAAAAATCCTGATGGTGACCATGCCAGTGTCAGTCACACGAGGCGATCCATGTTGGGGCGACGGGAATATATATTTTCCACTACATTTTGAATTTATTTATTTTACAGCTTACCCGAAGAACCCTACGCACAATAAAACTCATGAATACTTTAAAGAAGTTTTAATTACAAATATTACAAAAAGGCACTGTTAGTTGGACGGTATTTTAACATCGAAATAAACTTCAAATATTATAATGGAATGTAGGAAAAAAAAACGCAGGAAACAACGCAACCAACATCATTCTCTCAAAAATAAATAAATCAAACTTCTTGTAAGAATGAGAGTGGTGTGTTTGTTACAAAGAAACATACATTTTAATGTTACATTGTATAATTAGTTCATTTGATTCTGAAGCATTAAAAATTAATTTAACAATGTAAGGGCGAGAATACACATGCCTGCGACTTGCACAAAAGTATGCAAGTAGCTTGTACAGTCCATTCATAGTGATTTTACCTCTGACAGCAGCAACCCAATAGCAACCTTACCTCTCAACTATCGATCGGCTTCCTAGAACCCCTATCCTATAAGAGCTTTTAGTAACAGCCAGAAGTCGACTAGCAATCTCACAAAACAATGGCATAGCAATATTAGTTTACTTATGACCTTCTTCGGCGCCGCAGCCCGTATAGCGCAGGCGATAATGGTTATTGCGGTGTAAGTGGACTTCTGGCCGTTGACTGTACCTAACAACTCTGTAACGCATGTACGCATTGGTAATGAAGTTCGCGAGTATAGCGGAACAAAATGGCGTCTTGGCAGTACTATTCATAATTGGCTGACGCATAGTATTACTATTAGTGCCCCGAAACAGAAAAATTGTGTCTCAAACATGACAGTTGCAGGTATAACGAACATAAAAATTACTGTGATTTTGACAGACTTATTAATACAGCAACCTTATTGCAACGACAATAAAGATCACTGTCATCAGAGGTAAAAACACTGAACGGTCTGTATGCAGTGTGCCATAAAAACTTCTGATTGGTGAATGTCACAATGGCATGCCAGCTAATTGCATAGTTTTGTACAAGCTACAGGCATGTGTATTCCCGCCCTAAGACGTGCTACACACGTACTTGTTCGGGTCGGCATCAATCGGCACAGCCGGGCCGCAAAATCGAATATACGGGATGTAAGGTTCATCAGATAGCCGTTATCTACGTATTCTGTACACCAAACTACATAGGTAGCATTGAGCAAAAATTATTGCTAGGAAAAGACTTACTATTTTTGGTGTGAAAAATCAGTTTACGGCAAAACGCAATACTATTGTGGTGGGTATGACAAAAAAGTAACTTGGTCTTTGAACTTCAGTACTATCTCCGTAACTACAAGGTTCAAAGGTATCCAACTAACAAATAAAAAAGATCAATATGACGGGGAGTATTTAACTGACTCTCGACTTAAAAACGTCTTTTTACACCCGTTATTTAGTAATTGCTTCGGGTCGGCTTTGTTCAACAAATACTGCCGAATCCAATGTGCCGAACAAGTGCATAGGACGCCTTCGGGTTTATTTATAAACATTGCTTAAAGTAAAAGAGATGAAATACGTCAAATAATGTTACTTAATGGAACGTACTCACCTCACTGCGAGTATTCGCTTCACGGATTTGTTTTGCAAAACCATTAGTTTAGCGAGCTTATGTTACGCGGCGAATATTTTATTCTAATGTTCGCGAATGAATGTGAATGAATTTTCGTTAAATAAAAAAACTCTCGCTAAGAATGTTTGCAAAATAAATTCTCGCGCTGAGTATTATGCGTGCCAAATAAGAATAGTACCGTCAAGACGCCATTTTGTTCCGCAATACTCGCGAACTTCATTACCAATGCGTACTAATTTGACAGCTATCGTGTGAAGTTTTCAGCAAGCGCGATGATATTCTTATTTAGCACGCATAGTACAGTTCGCGTCATGTCATGTAACTGCCACTCTGAAGCAGGCTCCAAATGATTGCGCAGGAGTCAATATCTATACTAAAACAGCAGCGCGCGATGTCATGCGCATCGGAGCCTGATTACAAAGCGGCAGACTTACGTGACGCGAACTATACCGTCCTAAGCAACGTTTTAAATAAACCCATTTATGACTTCATTCTTCTTCATTACGGCTCAAAGGCAAAAACAATTAATAAAATATGTATATGTTTTTTAATTTGTTGGGACCAAAATTCATCAACGACAATACCGTTTGCTGACGCAGCCATAACTTCATTGATATCACTAAGTAAGTCCGTTATTTAATCTGTTTCGCAAAAAACATATTTTTATTGATCATTTTAATCTTTTATACAAAATATAATTATACTAATATTCTCTGAATATAATTGACATGTATGTAATAATGTATAATGTTTCAGTAATAAAGTAACTTGTGCAACTTACTTCCTTTTTGGTACACAATACTTTTCGAAGAGCTTGTTCGCTCACAAATGACGCGCCCCACTACTTAAATTTGAATACGTACACTACACTACGATAAATGCGGTAGTGGGGCGCATCATTTCAGAGTACCGAGACAAACTCTACATTATTCACGATTGTAAATAAGTATAAGACACTAGAGATACGTACTAAAAGTAAATAAGTAAAATACGTTCAAGAGCGCATAGGTTTTATATTAAAATGTGATAAATTCAATAATATCGGTTGCAAGTCTTGCTTGCCCCACAGATCTGAAGACCAATTCTCGTACCTAAAAACATTCAAATTCAAGTCGCAATCTCATGGCGGCGACAATCAAATATCAAAAATGTAGGTAAACGTTATACAATTTTTAACAGATTGAGATAGAGATGAGATTGCGAACGTTGTTAAAAATACGGGAACGGGGAGAGACACTACCAATTTATCCCGCTAGGTGTCGCAACGTCGCTGGTGTTGTTTACTTGTCAAACATCATACATTTTTTAATTACGTAATATTTAAATAAGTGATCATTTAATTATAAATGTAGTGCATTGAATGAGTTTTTTTCATTATTATTACTTTTAAAGTGCTACTACTATTATTTGTATTTATGCCAAATAACGCAGTTTTTTTGCTTTCTAAATAACTAAATTGTAATAAAAAAAAGACGTACACCGTTTTCCTGCAGATTAGGAAAAGAAAAAACTGTGGGTCTATTCCTAAAAATTGTAAACCAAGAACAACAAAGACCGAAAGCAGTTGATAGTTACCACTTAAAGCACTAGGAAGTGGTGAAGGGCGGGCGTTTTGTGGGGACTGTCTTACTGTAATTTTGACGTTCAAAAAGTGCTGATTCTCAGCCTAATTTGAATAAAGGACTTTTGATTTTGATTTTTTTGATTTTGACCAGCGAGGGTGGCGACATCTGTAATTACTTTGCCCGTCCCTCCCCATTGCCCCTCTGTTTACATTTTCTATTCTACTAAGCTACTTAGATACCCATAATTTGGAACAAAATACACAATGTAAAACTTACTTCACTGTAAGTTGCTGCCATAGCTTTTGAGCAATAGTGAAATATAATGGAATTCAATATTTGTGTAGATACTGCAGATGACGTCTGCATTTTCTTTTGCATACAGTTAGAGCTGTTTACATTAATTTGGTTTGGTGTGGTTTAATGGGTGATTGTTTACATTAATTTCTCGGTACCCACGAATGCTCACGATAAGTTTTGAATGAATGCCTAAATAAAATGGCGCTGTTGTATTTACAACGCTCTCTAATCGCCGAAAGTTGAAAATCTAACAACACGCTTTTATTAAGGCATTCGTTTATGTGAAATCGGGCATAAGTCTCTTTCCTACGCACGAACTACCGACTAGTAAGTGCAGTAGCGTAAAGACAAGTATGAAAGAGGAACAGGTATAATGTAATTTTGGTTGACCCATAGACCTTACCAAATAAAAAACCAAGACATCGCTGCGAACAATATATCAGTATATTGTTTGCAGCGATGTCTTGGTTTTTGCATAGCATGCTCAAAACTACACCTCGCTCTGTGCATACACGCTCACACGCACACATTTACACCAAACTACACCTCACTAAGTGTGCACACATGTTTACGAGACCCGAAACGTGAGGCCTCACGTCACTGTTGACAGCGCTATGTCTTTGTTTTTTATTTGTAGTCTTGAGCCTAGCGGCCTAGCCTCACAAAGTGACCACTCTCTAGAAAGAGACAAAGCAACTGTGCGGCCATTACCTACCTCTTTTCAGCAAGCATGCCATGTCATAATCAGCGCAGAACGATACACTCGTGACCGATAGTGACGTGGCCGTGGACCAATCAGAATTCTAGAAAGAGACATCTACTGACCGCACATTCGCTTTGTCTCTCTCGTACTATTCGGTCTGTATTCACTACACAACAGAGGGCTTAGTGCGAGTTTTTATACTTACTCGATCGCGTTTACGTTAACGTTACCTTATGTCAATACGTATAGGATAATTGTGTTTCCCATTAAAGTCTCCAGACGGCGCTTATTCATTTTCAGTACAAACTGACGTTTACGTTAACGTGATCGAGTAAGTATAAAAACTCGCACTAAGCCCTCTGAACACGGAACGCTTAGTTCATTCTCAGAACGAGTGAAGAGGAGGCTTCGACAGAAAAATATACCTGTGCAAAACAAGTTCTACCATACTCCATAACTATACATAATATACAGGGTATTTGGGAGCTGGGTGCAGAGCCTGGCGGTGGTAGTGGACACCTTTTACAGCATTTTGGGCTATACATGTCTTAAAAGAAGTTACAGTTAATTGCCAACAGTGACCCGGTTAAAGTTGGTACCTATGTTTTTTTTTTCTTTTTTGTGGTTTGTCTGATGTGTACCTAATGTAATAAACCAAGTTACAAAAGTCTGTGTTATTGAAAAAAAAAAAACTAGAAAAACACCCCCTACAACTATCACCCCACCACCTCTTTAAGGGGATCCGCAGTAGTAGCCGCGAAATTCAAATGTTCTTACGTTTTTTGCAATTTGCAGGTCAGTATCAGGTACAATGTTAATAAAAATATAATACGCGGCTATAACAAATATGTATTGACATAATTATAACCAGAATCCGCAATACATTCTCTCTAAGTTAGCTTTGTTCTGTTTAAGTTTGATATCGGAAAATTATATAAAGACATATGTTTTACTGCCGCGTATCATTGATCAAGATACAACCTGACACTGACCCGCAAATTGCAAAAAACGGAAGAAAATTTGAATTTCGCGGGCTACCACTGCGCATCCTCCAAGCTTTACACCCCGCTCCCAAACACCCCGTACATGAAAACTTAAGACTATTCATATACTTAACTAACGTTAATCCTACAGTTGCTATGAATACAACAATTAGACACTGTAATACAAAATCTCTCAGTCTAAAATGGACGGCTTTCTTTTATCATGTACCATGAAAAGTGGTTCATCGCAAATGTCCGCGATGGTACCTACCTACTAATATAAAAAGTACTTATCATAAAATTAAGTAAAAATATAAGTGTGTAAGTATATTAATATCAAAATAAAATAAAATAGTAATAGTGCCATCGTAGCTAGTAAAATTATAAAAATATGTAGGAAATAATCCTGAAAACGCATAGATAGTCTATCTAAACTCTAAAAGCTTAGTAAATGCGTAGAGATTCAATAAAATATGAATACTAATATAGTCGTGTAGGTACGTAATAGCTACTAAGGTATAAGCTGTGCTGGCTGAGAGCTCTAAGCCAAATAGTTCTACTGACCTTAAGAGGGCTGTTGCGTTTTGTCACCTCTCTAGCTCACACGAGACCAAATTTTTGAGAATCTATCTATCTATATAAATAAAAAGAGAAGTCCTGACTGACTGATTGACTGACTCATCAACGCCCAGCCCAAACCCTTGGGACCTAGAAAGCTGAAATTTTGCACAAAGGTTCGGTTTGAGGAGGAGAAGGATTTCCCGGTAGTATGTTCCCTTGGGATATTTTCCGACATCCACGCTTGCAAAAGCTAGTGTTAAATAAATAGACGCTTTTTTGAAAAATGTAATCAATTAGCGGACTAGAGAGCTGACGAGGCCTGACGTATAACCTGGCCTGACGCAGTTCCAAGTTCTTATTTTCAAAACCTTCCTCCTACTTTCATCTGAGAGTGTGCTAGGTTAGGTTTTTTAATCAATACTGTAGTTTTTATCCTTCTTCTAAGTTATATATTGTTCAAGTCTACTTTTTACCCCTTTTATTTTATTATACCAGTAGATTTGTTACAGTTTGGTAAATAATATTAATTTAATAGGTAATTATTAAAAACACATTTTTATTGTGGCAAAAATTGTTATCTGTTTTTGAGATGAGATAAATAAATATCTCATCTCAAAAACAGATAACAATTTTTGAGCTGAGTTTATTGATAGCACAATAGAAATGTGTTTTTAATAATTAGGTACCTACTAAATTAATGTTATTTACTAGGTCGCTAATTGATTACATTTTTCAAAAAAGCATCTTTTCATTTAACAATCTTAAAAAATTGGTCTCTTGTGAGCGAGAGGTGATAAAATGCGACAGCACTCTTTACCAGCTACATTTGGTCATAAGGGAAGTGTTAATGCCATCACACCTGTGGCCTAATGCAAGAAAGAGGTGGAGCTATACAAAACGCGCCATCCGAAGACAATGGTGGCTTCCGAATAGCTCAGGTTCGCTTATGAGATTCACATTTGCATTTATAAGCAAAACGAGAGAGATTTCTTCCTCTTATAAAATGCATTAGAAATATCTACCGTGTGTCATTACTTATTGCAGTCTATCATAGTAATACTTATCTAAAATAAACTGATCATCTATATTTTTCAGTACAATCTAATTATAAAACTAATATTCTGTGCTTTGACTTGAAGATTATGATATTAATATTGATATGTTTTAAAGTACACTTTTGTCTTATTGAATACCTGTCAAACAGGTCCATGTCTGCGGGTATGCCATAAGACTGCATAAGGGCGCGAATACACATGCTTGTAACTTGCACAAAAATTGTAAATTGTTATAAATTGTCTTTGGTAATATCAACCAATGGACAAAAGACAACTTGGATATGAGGCTTTTGCTTACATTGCGTACTGTGTGTACTTTGCATTTTTTCACTATTTCTAATGTGCGTTTTATTTGTGCAGAATAAACACTTTTTCTTTTTCTTTTCTAAAAGTATGCAAGCTTCTAATTGGTGAATATCACAATGGCATGCCAGCTACTTGCATAGTTTTGTTGCTTTGTTGCTACAGGCATGTGTGTATACCCGCCCTTACTTGACTGACGACCATCTAAGACTATTAATATCAAATATACATAATGATTTAAACGTAAAAAACTACTGCCATTGAAACTCTTATCATCTCTATCTAAGGCACTATTCTCAATTATTGACGACTTTGTATAGTTTGACGACATTGTTAACTGTTCCCACTGGATTCTGACGACGAAATATAGTAAGAAAATCGCAATGTCAAATTATCGTGATTTACAGTTCATCGTGGTGTATTGTAAACATTTCCATCTCAGTACGCCACGATATTTGTATCACATGACTATCGCCCCGTTTCATGAACGAAAATCATCATAAAAATTAGCTAAAGTTGCTGTAATTGGTTGAAGGAATTACCAACAGCCAATCGCATTATGAGGAACAGACTGTAACATCCACTCATCCTCTATAGAAAAGGGTTGATCCTCCGACCAGACGGGTGTTATCTGGTTGTCTACTGCCCGACGATTGATGTCGGGACGTTGTATACAATATTTTAAGGGGTCATTGTATTCATCATTATGAACAACTTTTACTATGGGAACAAACCTGAAATCGCGAAAAAAAATCAGCTGTTCCCTACATTTTGACGAATTATGTGACCATAAATGTACTGAACAGCTGATTTTTTTTCGCGATTTCAGTTTTGGTCCCTTAGTAAAAGTTGTTCATAGTGATGAGTACAATGACCACTTAAAAAATTGACACTGTTTACACTTACACCCTGTATTTTATGCTAGTCGAGCGTTGAAATTTTACTTGCGCGATGCAGGATTTTGTGTGACGTCAGTATGATGCCTAGTTCGCATGTGGCGATGTAGATGCCGCCACACCGTCACTTGATCTGTCGTCAAAACGCAGTGGGAACTCATATTTAGACCAGTTTACCTCAACTTAAAAACCAGAAACAAAACGCTGAGTAAAACAAGCATGCTACTTTGTATCGCCGCCGCGCCAGCTAGCCTGCACTTGAACATGTCAACTCTTGTCTCCTTATCCGCGATAATGTTCTGGAATTCTGCCTCGACAATCTGCCCGTCGTAGTACGTGATGGGATCTTCAAATGGGTACTCGTATCCTTGGAGACACTCGCACTTGTAGCCACCGGCTTCGAAACCACGGCCCAGGATTGGTACACACTGGAATAGAAATGGTAGTGATCAGAACACAAGTCCTGGAATTAACGTACACCAGTGAGCACCCCAATTAGAATATTATGTTATAATCATAATATATACTCGAGCTCGTGGCTAAGTAATAACAGCCGCAAGGGTCGATCCATCAGGTTAAGCTATGCTATCCAGGGTTGGCCCGTGGATGTGTGATCATCTTTACATACCGAGACTCCTCCGTGCCTCGGAAAGCACATCAAGCCGTTGGTCCCGGCTGACATTTGTGGATGTTTGAAGTCGCTACGGGTCGTCAGAAGCTCAAAAGTCTGATAACTAGTCTTACCCAAGGGGCATCGTATTACCCGGTTACTGGGTTGTGGAAGTCAAATAGACAGTCGCTCCAAGTAAAATACTAGTATTCAAATAAAATTAAAATAAAAATTCAGCTGCATCCGGTTAAAGTGGCAGCCGGAAGGCTAGGCAGATTGAATCATAATACATACACTGGATTTTTAATATTATATAATAGCTTTTGCCAGCGGCTTCACCCGCGTGGATGTCGGAAAAATATCCCACGGGAACGTACTACCGGGAATTCCTTCCTTATTCCTTGTTTATATTATAAAGGGAATCTCTGTGAAAAATTTAAGCTTTCTAGGTCCAAGGGTTTAGGCTGGGCGTTTATGAGTCAGTCAATCAGTCAGTCAGGACTTCTCTTTTTATACAGGGCTATTTTTAAATGACTAGCTAAATTTTTACAGGGTGTTCTACCCATGAATATGAACAACTTTCACTATGGGACCAACTTTGAAATCGCAAAAAAAAAATCAGCTGTTTCATACATTTTGATCGAGTAGGTATTGAACTTTTGTAGGTAACCGCTGGTTTTTTTTTCGTAATTTCAAAGTTGGTCCCTTAGTGAAAGTTGTTCATATTCATGGGTAGAACACCCTGTGAAAATTTAGCTAGTCATTTAAAAATAGCCATGTATACTGTGATTTTCGTAGTTTTAAGTATAATTGAGATAAAAATTGACCTACCTATATTAAAAATGCCATAGGTACCTACTACGCTTTGGAATTGGCAACTAGCTTCATCTTTCACTAACCAACTCCTTGACAATTTAAAAGTTGCTGTAATTGGTTTAATTGAAATACCATGCTTTATGTTTGAGTTTTATACTTCTTTCCATCCACTTTGGATTTGAAAGTTCTAAAGTTTCGTTACATTTATATTTATTGATGAGAAAATTAATTTTGTTTGGAGTGTCGAAAAGCATGATCCTACAAAGAGGCGGGTCATGTTTTTTGGTTAGCCTAGACTTCCATCAATTTTGCTTTCTATTAGAATTGTTGCTAGTTAATCTCACTAGAATTATTGTTTAGCCCACTAACAGAAAATAATTTGTCATGTTGTAGGTATTTTGGTATCAGTTAGGTTAAAATCGCCCTATCCGGTTGCGGAAATGACTGCCGAGTGTAAAATACTGATATTCAGCCACATCCGGTACGACAAGATAGTGCTACATTATTTTAAACTGAATTTTTTAACCTAAGTTAGGTCACCCGGGGCTATTGTAGCCAGGGGGCAAATGTTGATTTCATGATTGATTAATTATTATTAAGCCTTTATTGCTAACATTTCAAAATTAATTAATTATTCAATTTAACATTTAACATTAATATATCATAGTTTTTCATATTTCAGAGGAGCTCGTGGCTAAGTAATAACAGCCGCACGGGTCGATCCGTCGGGTTAAGCTACGCTTGCCGGGGTTGGTCAGTGGATGGGTGACCATCTTTACATATCGAGATTCCTCCGTGCCTCGGAAAGCACGTTAAGCCGTTGGTCCCGGCTGTTATTCGTGGATCTTTGACAGTCGTTACGGGTCGTCAGAAGCCCGAAAGTCTGACAACCAGTCTTGCCAAGGGGTATCGTATTACCCAGTTACTGGGTTGTGGAGGTCAGATAGGCAGTCGCTCTATGTAAAATACTGGTATTCAGCTGCATCCGGTTAGACTGGAAGCCGATCCCAACATAGTTGGGAAAAGGCTGGGCAGATTGATATCATAGTTTTTCATACATTTAAAATAAAATCTCATAATAGGTACATATATAAATTATTATTGTGTGTTAGCGTGTCTTTGCGACACGAAGGCCTCCTCCAGCTCTTTCCAGTCCACTCTAGTTTGGCTTCTTCTGTGCCACAATGGACCCGCAATCTTTCTGATTTCGTAAGTGAGGATTGATTAATTAACGGTTTATTAATCCTAGACAGCATGGAAACGCAACAATAACGAGTTATATCAATCCGTTACATTTGCCCCCTGGTTACAATAGCCCCGGGTGACTTTACCTATTTTATGGATAATTTAGAAAAGCTAGAATAAATACTACTTACATAAGAAGAACTCCTGTCACACTTGTCAGTGCCCTTGAAAGCGTTCGGCACGTAGTACTTATCAGGACACTGGTTGATGTCCAGCGACATCAGAGCCATCGTCACGGCTACCACTCCTCTGTAATTATAAATAGGTGATGTTAGCTCGGTGAACTTGGCAGTTGTAAGAAATTTAGTAGCGGAGATGTCACCACACGACGTAGTTTCGTCCCTTTATAGCTACCCGCATGTCCTGATGTCTGTAATAGCGCTGTATCTGTCTAACACATACTTGTGGCCTATTTCACGATGTCCGAATAGCCACTACTCAACGAATAAATTCAAATATGAAACAGAATTTGTATGAAATTATCTGCCAAGTAAGTTAATAGAAACTTAATCGTAGGTGGTGAAACAGGCCCTTAAGCGCATTCAACTTCGCCATTTTTTGAGATATATTTAAACAATATTTGTTACTAGGGTTCAATTTTTTCTCGGCTTCGAAAAATGAAATAAGAAAAATTCAGTCAAATACTCTATTTACGTTCATAATCAGCCTGTAATGTTCCCACTGCTGGGACACAGGCCTCCTCTCGGTGAGAGGTGGGCTGTAATCCACCACGCAGGCTCAGTGCGGGTTGGTAGATGTCACATGTCTTCCAATTTTTGGTTCTAGGACATGACGGTTTCCCCACTATTTTTTCCGTCACCGTTTTGAGAGTAGTGGTGATGAAATAATTTACACAAAGTCGCCTGTTCGAACTGTTCTGTTCGAACTACGACCTACAACTCGTAAGTTGTGAGTATTCACGCTCATGGTCGATTAACAAATACAAAACTCCAACTCACTTGAATTCAAGCTTGACTTTAACACTGTCCCATCCGAAGAAAGGCGCCGCGTACGTAATGACCCACTGCTTCACATGTCCGTCACAGTCGAAGTAAGGCCTCGTCCAATGTCCGTGCTTCAAATTCGCTGCCCGGTAGAACGTAGGGAACCTTTCATATTTCTTCAAATACTTCCCAAGTTCGTCATCTCTGATCTTCATTTTGAGGAAGAATTGCTCAAGACTGTCGAAGTTGGTCGACCAACGTTGTTTTAAGAATTGGAACCAAGGTTTGTTTGTGTAGGCTTCCTCTGTGAAAAATATTTTATGGGATGTATTTGTGTTACCTCTATAAAGTAGTATCCAGACGTAAATAACACATCAAGCTAGAGAGACTATCACAAAGCCCGATTACTACAAACATTTATAAAGTATTTGTTATGACAGGAATTTACAAGCACAGAATAAAAATATGTAGTTAAAAAAAACCCGCTTTTATCACGCATTAAACATCACACTAATATTATAATGTGTGTGTGATTTTGTATGTTTGTTACTTCTTCACGCTCAAACGCCTGGACCAATTTGGATGAAACTTGGTATGAGTTTGTATGAGCACTTGGATTAACACATAAGCTACTTTTTATCCCGGTCTACGCGGGTGAAACCGCGGGGCGCAGCTAGTTATACAATAATTAAATAGACTTGTATTAGTTACGATATAAATACCTATGCAGCTTGTCACTTCTTTGTTAATTCAATAAGTGTTGAAGCTTTGTTTAAAGCAATTAAAATTACACAACCAATAAGCGCTCCACGTTTTGTAGTTTACTAGTAGCCACTAAAGAGAACCACTATCCAACTTCTGGCGCCATTGTCAGATCAGCTACAACATACCAAATTATAGTATTGTCATCCGAACTACATTATACTAAAAAGTTTCATTTCGAATTAAAAGTAGGTCAAAATTGACTTCCAAGATTTTGTCAGAAGGGAAGCGTCATAAAAAACAAAACCCTTCTCAAATAACACACAAGATTAGAGATGAAACGATATCCGGTATCCGGCCTATCCGGCGGCATAAATACTATCCGGCCGAATACCGTATTTAAAAAAAAATGTTGGTAATGAATACTAATTTCTCTGCATTAAGAGGTAGCAAGCGCTTCCGTTTGTCTTCGTAAATAAGGCCAGCTTCAGAAAAAAGTCTTTCGCTGTGCGCACTGCTGCAAGGTGCTGAAAGATAGATTTTGGCAAACTCTGTTAAATTAGTGTATTGTTTAACATTAGCTGCCCACCAAGAAGAAACAATTGTTAACCTCGCTTATCAACGAAAAGACCCGAATTGGACCGAGTCCACCCGATCGTACGCGCGCCGCCTACGTGCGATGCAACAAACGGCAACGTTCCGCCGGATATTCGGCGGCCGAATATCCGGCTATCCGACTACAAGGTTGGCCGAATAATCAGTATCCGGCTAAACTACTATCCGTTTCATCTCTATACAAGATCCATCAAGAAACACTTCAATATTGCTTACCAGTCTTATTCAAGCGAGCCAGATCTTCCAGTTTGTACTTCCTCGTGTTCAACTCAGTCTTGTAAGCGAATGGCGCGAAGAATGTTCTGTTGGTGAACTTATTTCTGTCCCAATACGTGCCTGGAAAATATGGCAGGGTAAGTTGAAATGTAGCATTCATATTAGGGATGTATCGATACGCGTTTTTGCCGATACGATACCGATACCAATACTCTTATAAAAATATCGGCGATACCGATACCGATACCGATGCCGATACGCTTATTGAATTTAAATGAAAACACAAGTTGGGTTAATATTTTTAAATTAATATTAATCATTACAGATGCAGAATTATAATGAAATTATTAGTAATTAATATTAACCTCAATAAGATTTCTGTTTAATTTAATAAACAATGTATTCTCAAGTTTTGTGGAGACAGGTGATGTCACAAGTCTCTCAGATGCGATAGAACTCATTTGGAAAGTAAAGTATTTGTGCGCCATTTTTTTTTCAAGTTTGGGTATAAGACGTCATTGTTCGTGTAACAGCACGCGAGTTTATATGACTTTATTGAAGAGCGAAATTTGTAAAGCATCGTTGTTGGCAATAAACATATTTTTATTTCTTTGCAAACACATAATAAAATTTACAGTCTGGGCTAAAAGTGTAAAAGCAGTGGTGGCCCAGTGGTAACGATCGCGACTTACGAGTTATTGGTCGTAGGTTCGAACCCCGACTGGCGCTTTGTTTTGTGTAAATTATTTCATCACTACTGCTCTCAAATTGGTAAAGGAAAACATCGTGAGGAAACCGGCATGTCCTAGAACCAAAAATTCGAAGACATGACGTGACATCTACCAACCCGCACTTGGCCCGCGTGGTAGACTACAGCCCACTCCCTCTCGAAGGGAGGAGGCCTGTGTCCCAGCTGTGGGAACATTATATGCTAAAACTGTATAGGTTGAACTCACCGGCCGACCATATCTTGGAGTCTCCGAGCACGATGGCGAGAGTCTCTCCTATCATCTGGTCTTCAGTCAGCGGCTTGTCTGCCACGCGGTTACCGCTGAACACTTCTTGTGGGTCCGACACCTGATTTAATAACAGAATACATTATGGAGCCAACTAAGAAAAAAATACGAGTGTTGTAAGTATGACAAAGAACCGGTCAAGAGCGAGTCGGACTCGCGCAACGAGGGTTCTGTTCCGATTCCTGAAAAAGTGTGGTATTTAGAGACATCGTTTTATTTTTCCTGTAATCTTTACATAAACTTCTATAACAGAAAATAATTTCAGATTTTTCTCTGTTCAAACTTCGGATATAAGGGGGATCGGTATTTTTTTATTTTTCATCAAAAGTCGAAAACTGTGCGGCCTCAAAAAAGTTAAAAAAATATTTGAGAATTTGCAGCGCTCTTTTATATGATAACCCACATGCTCTAATAGCCTCACTTCGAATTTTTAAGTCCCCCTTTCAGTCCCCATTGCAAAAAAAAATACATAATATTTTTATTTCTTTCTTATTGCAAAACAGTCGGGCAAACGTCATCTAAAACTGTTCCAAATTTCAAATTGATAGCGTTAGTAGTTCTTGAGATATGCAGCTGTGACAGACAGACTGAGTCGCACGATAAGGGTTCCTTTTTACCATTTTGGTACGGAACCCTAAAAATATAAGATTTCATCTTGATTGCCGTTCCTGCTGAGCAATTCCTGCACTAACAGTAGAATAGGCAGCAATAGGTTTTGCATTATCTGAGACTTATCGCTTTCTATTAGGACATACCGGTGACAAAAAAACTGACAAAATAAAAAATCTATACAGCCCAATCTACATCTTACCTGTAAAAACGCACTGATAAAATTGGCCAGTCGGACAGCCATTTTAGCTTGATTTTCGAACTGTTCTTCGTGACCGAATGCAATATCGCCGTTGAGGAATAAATCGGTTGGATTGTACCTATAATAAAAATGATAAATATTATTATAATATCCAGGGCCGTTACCCATAAGTGATAAAGTCGCAATAACACACCCATATTCATAGTAAATAAAGTTGATAATTGTTGCAGCAACATGTTTTTGTGTTGCTGGAAGCATTTTGCTGGCAACACAGCAGCAAGATATTTATGTTCTAGATTTGTAGGCGGTAAAATAACCTACGACTGTATCTCTAGAGTTTGCTAACCTTGAATGTATATTAACCTCATACACACGGATATCGAATGACATGGCATGAAGGCGTGGCACATGTCGCCTCCACGCGGCCACAACTGACCATAATATACGCGCGATGGCGGTAAGCAAAGGGGCGGCATGTGTGCGTCGAAAAACTCATCATGGAGGCCGTATCTATTTCTTTTGTTTTTGTGCGACACTTGAACTTGAACAAGAGGAGCTCGTGGCTAAGTAATAACAGCCGCACGCGTCGATCCATCAGGTTAAGCTGCGCTTGCCGGGGTTGGTCCGTGGATGGGTGACCATCTTTACACACCGAGACTCCTACGTGCCTCGGAAAGCACGTTACGCCGATGGTCCCGGCTGCCATTCATGGATCTTTGACAGTTGTTACGGGTCGTCAGAAGCCCGAAAGTCTGACAACCAGTCTTACCAAGGGGTATCGTATTACCCAGTAGTTGTGGAGGTCAGGTAAGCAGTCGCTCCATGTAAAATACTGGTATACAGCTGCATCCGGTTAGACTGGAAGCCGACCCAACATAGTTGGGGAAAGGCTAGGCAGATTGATTGATTGATTGACTTGAACTTGAACAAATATACAGTGAAGGCATAGGTATCTCCAGATTTCTATGGATTTATTCTTAGTCACATTCACACACCCTTACTCTTGCTCACACAAGCGCATGGCGCATGCGTGTTGCTTGTTTAGTTTAAATTCTATTGTCTGATGTGAATAGCGGAGTCACCTAACACAGGCTTAAAAGGAGGCCCCAATAAAGAGAGTGAGTGAGTGAGAGAAAGAGAGAGAGAGAGAGAGAGAGAGGAGAGTTATTAAGGTATATTCGACAGTTTAAGGATGATGCGCCAGGGTAGCCCACGAAATTCAAAATTTCTTACGTTTTTTGCAATTTATAGGTCAGTGTGAGCTTGTATGTTGATTAAAATATGATTCGCGGCCATAACTAATATGGCTTTACAGAATTATAATCATTAGAATAAGCAATACAACTCCATAAGTTAGCATTTACCTCAAATCTGGCGATTTCATGAAATCATGGAGCTTTCGCCTTAAAGTCCCATGTGCTAGGGGGCGAGCCTATTACCATCGACCGGGAACAAATTTAGACTCTGGGCTGCTATTGATGAATTCCAGTAACACTGCCCGACCCGGGAATCGAACCTAGGACCTCATGGTCAGCAGTAGCGCTTGCTACCACTAGCTAAACCCTAGAAATATAAAAAACAGAAGTGGCAAGCGGGCGAATCTGTGTCCGCGCGACATGCGCAGTATAAGCCGTTCATAGTACAATTTCCGTCTCCGCGAACTAGTGCGCTTTCGATTGTGACCGTGACAATTGATAAGAATGCCGTGTTGTTCAGTGGTTTCTTGTAAAAACTGAAGCCATGTAAATCATGGAATCACTTTCCATAAATGTAAGTACAAGTATTTTACCGTATTTGTCTTTAAAATCATGAAAGTGACAAAGGGAAAAAGTGGAGACACAGGGTTCCGATACATTCTAACATACTGGGCACATCTCCTTCTTTCTTATATCTATGAGCTAGACCAACGAGGCAATCATTAAACCAATAATAAACCATTTTTTTTTTTTTTTAATGTGATGCTCAAGTAAGCAGCAAACGGTAGCACTCACTTGGAACAGTTGTTGGGCTGCACGCCTCTGATGAAGTTGAGCACTTCGTAGACGTTGACGCGTTCTGTGTGCAGCGCGGCGGGCCCGGCCGTCGCGTTCACGTACTCGTAGTAGCGGTCCATGTAGATGGCGCGCAGGAACGGGTGCGCGCGCTCCCACTGTACGGGCAGGCGTTGGATCCCTGCCACCAATGTTACGTTAACCTTATCCAAACTTTGGTGAGACCTCAAAAAGTTCATCAAATAAACGCAGGTAAGGAGTGCAATCTCAATTCGAGATCGCGTGACATCTCGAGCCTTTTTTTGGAATGAAGTTCTTTAACTCGGCTTGCGGTAGGAGTAAACTTAGAAATCGTCACGTAACGAAAAAGCGTTATGCCCCCTCCATGTGACTGAGCAAGAGAGATAAAGATAATTTTATTTTGCAAATATAGATCTATAGGACAGCAAAAATTATAATAAGTTCAGCCATATTTTACCATGTAGGCATGCAAAAGATAAACAAAAATACACTAACTTAAAAATCTATTTAATTTAGGAACTCACTTAGAGAGTGTGAATTTGGTCAAAATGAAAATCCAAAATGGCGGCTGCGAAAATTTTAAAATTTTTCATCATAGGTATCGTTTTCAGTTTTCCAGGTTGTTACCAGCGAAAATTTAAAAAAAAATTATCATGGGTATCGTTTTCACGGTTTTCGAGGGTGCTAAAGCCGATATAATAGTGAAGTCAAATTAAAATCCAAGACGGCGGCGGCGGCTGCGATAATTTTGTAAATCAGACGTCAGATGGAACTTCGTTCCTGACGGCGTCCCTCGACTGCACAGGTTTTTTAATAACCGACAAAACATTTCAACGCCCCTTGCGTTGAAATGTTCAGAATCATGTACGGAATCCATGGTAACAGGGTGCCCAATGCTTCCTGCCATCCTATATGTAGTTCAATTGTTTTTTTTTTCCAGATTTTCGGAGACTGAATACAAATAGAGGATGAAACTGTAAAATTAGTAGGAGTGTATTATCAAGGGTATAACTCACATCCAATCTTCTTGCAGTCAAAGTTATTGTAGTACTGGTCGGAGGTGGCGCGCTCGATGATCTCGCCGAGGTAGGGCCGGCGCACCAGGCTGGGCAGGCGGAACCCGGGCGCGCAGCGGCACTGGTAGCCGCCGCGCCGGAAGCCCCAGCCGTGCAGCGGCTCGCACTGATACGCAAATATCAACCGTAAAGACAACAGCAAGAAAGACGACATCTTAATAATTAATTAAATAAATAAATAAAATAAATATCCTTGGACATTTCACACAACGCCATGTATTCCCAAGCTAAGCAACCTAATGCTTGTGTTATGGTAACGAGATGGCTGATAAACTACTTATATACATTTTTTTTTTGTAAATACTACAGATAGAAAAACACCCAGACTCGGAACAAATACTTGTAGGTCGTACAAATATTTGTTCCGTGCGGGAATCGAACCCGTTGAATAAATGTTTAATTTAATTGTTAAATGTTTCTAATCCGCATGCAGAAGTTTTAATAAACTGTTTATTGAACATGATATGGATATACTCAATACCAGTATTTCTCGGCTTTAACATTTGCTTCTAACGATTACTGTTTTGTTTGTATTCGATGGTGTGGATTCATTTTATGTTAGTTTTTATCAGCGGAAACTTTTAAATGACCTTCAATTTCATATTTTTACTGGAGAGGCATTATACAAGAGGGGCTTGTGGCTAAGTAATAACAGGGTCGATCGATCAGATTGAGCGTAGAAGGGTGACCATCTTTACATACTAAGACCCCTCCATGCCTCGGAAAGCACATTATGCCGTTCGTCCCGGCTGTCATTCGTGGATCTTTGACAGTCGTTACGGGTCGCCAGAAGGGGTATTGTACTACCCAGTAACTGGGTTGTGGAGGTCAGATGGCAGTCGCTCCATGTAAAATACTGGTATTCAGCTGCATCGGGTTAGACTGGAAGCCGACCCCAATATAGTTGGGAAAAGGCTAGGCAGATGATTTTGAGGCGACGATAGACTGGTTACCGAAAGGAATGCCCTAAGGTAGCCCGCAAAATTCAAATCTATATAAATAAAAACCGGCCAAGTGCGTGTCGGACTACGCACAGTGAAGGGTTCCGTAGTTGGCATGAATTTATTCCAAGAACAAACTTAACATTATAGTTGAAAAACATTTTCTCCCATACATTCCAACAGTAAATGTAAGTTTGTACTCACAATATTGAGAGATTTACTATGTTATTTTAAGACCACAAACTTCTTATAGGTTTTCCTGTAATCTACAGTTAAGAACTATTTTTGGTTTTTGTTTCAAAATTTTAGGCTCAGTAGTTTCGGAGATAAGGGGGAAGGAATGGTAAATTTTCGTCTATTTTCTTAAATAACTTTAAAACCATTTTAAAATTATTAAAAAAAAAATATTTAAGACCCTCATAGAAAGACCTTTCATTTGATATGTCACACGGTACAGTTAGCAAAACTTTTTTTTAATTTTCTTATTTGCCCCCTAAAAGTGACCCCCACATTCAAAATTCATTTATTTACTTTACTCGTACGTGTTTGGGTCATAGAAATCTATATGTGTACCAAATTTCAACTTAATCTGTCCATTAAATTCGGAGCAAATTGGCTGCGACAGACCGACAGACAGACAGACAGACAGACACACAAGTGATACTATAAGGGTTCCGTTTTCTCCTTTTGAGGTACGGAACCCTAAAAAGAGAAGTCCTGACTGACTGACTGATTGACTGACTCATCAACGCCCAGCCCAAACCCCTGGACTGGTTCCCTTTATAATGTTGACAAGGAATAAGAAGGGAATTCCCGGTAGTACGTTCCCGTAGGATATTTTCCGACAACCACGCGGGCGAAGCCGCGGGCAAAAGCTAGTCTTACATACTTACGTAGCTATGATGAACAAAATATGATTCGCCACAGTAATGATATACATATGTGTATACTTATATTATATTATATTATATTAGCTCGTGGCTAAGTAATAACAGCCGCACGGGTCGATCCATGAGGTTAAGCTACGCTTGCCGGGGTTGGTCAGTGGATGGGTGACCATCTTTACATACCGAGACTCCTCCGTGCCTCGGAAAGCACGTTAAGCCGTTGGTCCCGGCTGTCATTCGTGGATCTTTGACAGTCGTTACGGGTCGTCAGAAGCCCGAAAGTCTTACAACCAGTCTTACCAAGGGGTATCGTATTACCCAGTTACTGGGTTGTGGAGGTCAGACAGGCAGTCGCTCCATGTAAAATACTGGTATTCAGCTGCATCCGGTTAGACTGGAAGCCGACCCCAACATAGTTGGGAAAAGGCGAGGCAGATTGATGTGTATACTTATTTTACTGATTAATTAACATAGAAATTGCAGACTGATGAATGGATTCAAGAAGCTAATGAGGAACGACGCTCACCTCAGTGGTTTCTTTGCACCGCGCGGTTGACGCGAATCTATTCGGTCGATCGTTTCCTAAGCTCGGCGGACACTGATTTATGTCTATCCTGTCATAGTCCAACTCCATTACCACAGCTGCCGTGTACCTGAATAACAGAAGTTTTATACAACACCCATCAGATTGTATCAGAAAACAACTCCCCATTTTTATTTACTTACCATTTCGCTTCACAGATTATGGACACTATGGTGGATTCATAAAATGCGCTAATTAATCCATAAGCAAGAAAGAGACTGTTTTTCTTCAGTCATGATTATGAATACAAATTGCCTCCAGTTATAAGTAGAAATAGTGCCGCTGTACCATCGCGGAGATTTGCGTCGAACCACTTTTCAACCTTATTGCTGACGTAGTAAGGTTGAAAATAGAGCTAGGGCACAGTGGACACTCATGCTAGCACTTGATGACTAGCTAATATTTTGACCATAGCATGTGCTGTTCTAGCATACTGTGCTGATTATTTAGGGTGGAAATGACAAATGAAACTAAAAGCTGTCACTGACTATGATAGTGTTGACAATATTCCACTACAATGAATGTTACCATTGTTGTGGAACACTGACAACCCCTGAACGCAGTTTAAATGTGCTGATAGTATTCAATTTCATTGGTGAAACCACAGATTAATACAGATGGGACACTCCGCAAAATAATTTAAATAAAAAGTGACTCTTGCTATGACACAATAAAGTGCAATTCAGGTCGCACAACGCTTATTACCAACAGTTCTATTCACCTACATGTTACCTCTCTTTCTATCGCGTTGTCGGGTTGTCGGTTTGTCTTCTTTTACAACGCAGCGCGTGAGTGAGTATAGAACCATGCCCTGGTAACTTAGAACATTTTTTTTTTCATTGTGAAAATTGCCATCTATCCCCAAACCATGGAACTTTTTATTGCAGTGTTACCACTTTTTTGTGCATGAAATATTTGGTAGTATATACTAGTTGCTGATTTTGCAATTTTTATTTAATTAGTCCAGTTGCACAAAAAAATATGATATAACAACCTAGTATAATTTATTTTTAAAATAATTTACTAAAATTTTGTATTAATAGTGATATTTTACGATGATAGAATCTTAAGGAGTAATTTAGTAGTTAACTGATACTAAACGTTAGCAACACTGAGTCACTGAGTGAGTATAAAGAAAAAGAAGTTCTAAACATGACTACGTAAATACGTAATAATACAAGAAATTTTGCTCGTGCGCATTTTTCTTGTATTTATTGGTGTTTTTGTGGTAATACGTTGAGTTACGTTACGTTACTTCCTCCGCATATTCCAGAAATACGGAAATTCCAGCATAAACTGTACTTGTGAAAGTGTTTGTGACATACAAAACAACAAAAAGACAAAGTGTTGTGTTCTTCAGCTTCACTATGAACAAATTGGTGCAAAGAAGTCGGCAAGATATATTATTTTTATAATGAACGAAAGTGATGAAACTGACCCCATCTTCCTACGAGCTCGAGAACATTAAACTAATACAAAGTGTGCGAAACGAGAGCGGCAAACAGGTGTCGAAATGAATGTGTAGTTAATAAATTCATTCTCTAATAATTATGTTTGTATTATTAATCTCATTTCCTTTAGCCAAGTAAAACAGCAATTCATACGTAAGTAGGTACCATCGCGGACATTTGCTGAACCACTTCGACCTTATTACCTAGGTAATAAGGTCGGAAAAGTGGTTCAATGCAAATGTCCGCGATGGTACCTATACATAATGCAGTGCATAGGTATATATCTATATGTATAGGTAGGTGCATAGTATGCACCTACCTATACATATACAATAGATATATTTCATTTAGTTCCATGGTTGGCGTTTGGGGGGCGCTGATTGCTAAGTAAAACCGAAAACGTCAGTTGCCAGTCTATCTCATATATACTAGTCTATGTATAGAATTAACGTGCGAGCCGGCCGGTGCGCGGCAGCCCACACTGAATTGACCCCGTGAGGTGAGCCCGCCGTGTACTTGTAGCTTCATACCTAAACTGCGGAGTGTCCCATCTATATTAATCTGTGGTGAAACTTAGAAGTTAGCAAGTACTTACGTAGGGTATTCAACATGTCTGAACTGCGTATGACGAGGGTAGATATCAGCTACGGGAGACACTGCCGCCACCAACCACTTGTTGAGCCTGCCGCAGTCGAAATACGGACGTGTCCAGTTCACTGGGCCAGGATTCTGAAACAGGATTTATTTGTACTACAGCTGTGCCTGTGATTTGGTCCTCATGGAAGTCGGAAAATGTCTTTATTTCATTTCATCCATACTAATCTGTTCTCAATTCTTTATTGCGTACCATAATGTATGTAGTTGGTAGGGAAATTATTATTATTTTTCTTCTATCTTTATGTATTTTTAAGTGTTTTGTGTGTTCATAATACTTAAATGCGAAAGTAACTCTGTCTGTTTTCAAACCTGAACAGCTGAACGGACAGGGGTTGGGACATTTTATCCCTGTAGTTCGTTCATGTGGGATAGTTGCTGGTACCCACACTGGCGAAACCGCAGGCAACTGCTCAAATGTATGACAGGGGTATAAGGCATGGTGTGGGGTCTAGATTGCCAACCAACATGCCCCAAATAATCGGCAAACACTTATCAATAGATTTGGCATAAAATGGCACAAGTTTTTTTATCTATTTTAATTTATTCCTGTTCAATCAATGGTGAATAATGAGGAGGCAGGAAGCCTCAGGATATTCTTATCGCAGCATCCTGTCTGTTTTCAGGAGATAATGCTTACTGGATTAAATGTACGTACTCTGAATTTTTTGAGTATTGAGATTTTTAAGTTATTATATTGTTAAAATTGTGAGTTCAAATAAATAGGAAGAATTTTGTAGAAAAATGTTTCAGATAATATCGAATCAGATATTTAGTAAAGTTCAGATGTTGTTTTAATGCAACAATAGAGGTCATAAACAAATCAGATGTTTTTTTTTTATAGCAATATGTAGTTTTAAGTTTATCTTTGCTAAATAGTGAGCATGCGTCAGGATATTGTTATAGCAGCATCCTGTCTATTTCAGGGGGATAATTGTTACTACAGAAACATGCTTTGAAAAATCTACAGTATCAATGCCATAATTAGACCTTTTAATATAATCCCAACTAATATTAAAAATGCGAAAGTGAGTTTGTTTGTTACGCTGTCATGCTAAATCGTGCTGGCACATTGGTAGATCATGACCTGAATTAGAACATAGGATACATTTTATTCCGGTAGTATGTACCTGTGGGATAATTTCCAAACTCCATGCGGATAAAGCCGCAGGCAAAAGCTAGTATCCCGGTAGTATGTACCTGTGGGATAATTTCCAACCCCCATGCGGACAAAGCCGCAGGCAAAAGCTACTTAGTTACAATTAATTAATTGATCAATTAATAATGTACAATGAACCCCACTCAGTTGCTTCTTTTCCTCATTGGATCTATACAGTAGTTACTGCAATTTGGACTTTATGTCAATGTAAATTAGTCACATAAGGCACGCTAATAATTTACAATGGCTACTAGAGGAAAAGAGGAAAATAAACAATTGAGTAAGGCTCATTGTAAATCAATCAATCTAATTAATTAGTAATAACTATTGATCTTTGCTTTTTGAGCATTATCATTCAAAATAATGTGTGAATACTCCATTTCACAAGACAAGCTTGGTCTTGGTCAAAATTCCAAGACTCCAGGGATAGGCCTGCCTCTAACTTGCAGTTGTAAGGGACCAAACAACATCAGGAATAGACATCTTCAAGTTAATAATAGAATATTTAAAAAGCTGGAGAAATTAATTCTACCTTACTGCATTCAACAGGTATTTAATAAACTGGTAATTGTGTGTAAATAAAAAATCTATACAAACCTCATCATTGCCTGGAGGTCCGTGGAATGTAAATGTCTCATTTGTATTATTTGCATATCTGATCTCCACTTGGTACGTAGTCTTAGTGTCATGACGCTTAGCTACTCTGTCTGGCAGCCATCTCTTGTACCACTCGTTAATCCTATAGAACTCGGATGTATAATCCTTAGACAAGCTCTCTGGGTCAAAAGCACCAAGATCTTCAATATGGAATGTGTTCATTGTAGAAATCTTTTGCAAATGTACCGGGTCATTGAAGTCATCTGCCCGGAATGCTCTTGGTGCAAATCGTGGCATGGTTTTATTGAAGAATCCTCTGTAGGACGATGTATATGACATATTCGGAGAGAAATATATGGAACTGGCGTTTATGTACGGATTCGCTGATACATCAGCTACCGATGACAGGAAGTAGTACATCATACCGGGGTCGTAGGTGTCGTTGATGGCCGGCCTGATGAACCGTGACTGCAGAATGTAACTCCAGAAAAATGCTCGGGTCATAGCCATGTTGTGTAAATGCAACATCGCTGTACGATTCGGAAACACTGGGTTTATGTTGATTTCTTTCACATCGGGATGGTGGGAAACCGAATCATCTGGTAAATACAGGTCATCCAGATGTGTAATGAAGCAGTTATCTGCGGATACCTTGTCAATTTTTCCTCGAACTTCGTCAAAAGCATCGCGAATTTGCCATTCATACTGGCCGGCCACACCCCACAATAAAACACAAAGTGATATCGCAAGTAAACTCCAGTTTACTCTCTCCATTGTTAGTTTTTACACTTATTTCATTAATAAACTTAAATTATCTTACTGGTTTAACACATAACCGTTGGGTAATATGTCTTTGTGAAATCTAACAACTGCCGCAAATCCGCGACACAAGTTGCTAATGTTTTGAATTGAAAATTGAAAGTGCTTGTTAGCAGTGTTACCAATTAAAGTTAACGTTTTCCCTAACTCATCATAATGCCGGGGCCACACTATACGCCAACGTCAATGGCCATAAAAACTTTAAACATCGCGATAGTTATATTCGGTCAAGATTCGGTCAAATTATCGCCATAAGTGGTGGCTACACCTACGGTTATCGCCCTTCATCGTGATAATCAAGGGCGATGTCCGTATAGTGTAACCGCGGCATAAAACAGAATACATTATACAATGCGTTTCAAATAAGAATAGGAACGTCAATGACCTCTATCTGTCAAATGTTGATTGAAAAGTACGGTTTGCAAAGAAAACTTATTTGCGTATCAATAACGTTTTTTTTTTTGTCTAACCGAGTCTTAGTTAAATCAAAGTGAAAAAAACCGGCCAAGTGCGTGTCGAACTACGCACAAAGAAGGGTTCCGTAGTTGGGATGAAAATAAATTATCCCAATAACAAACTTAACATCATAGTTGAAAAACATGTTCTCCCATACATTCCAACAGTAATTGTAAGTTTGTACACACAATATTGAGAGATTTACCATGTTATTTTAAGACCACAAACTTCTTATAGGTTTTCCTGTAATGTACAGGTAAAGAACTATTTTTTGTATTTTTTCAAAATTTTAGGCTCAGTAGTTTTGGAGATAAGGGGGGGGGAATGGTCAATTTTTGTCTACTTTCTTAAATAACATTACAACGATTTATTTTAAACTTATAAAAAAAAATATTTGAGACCTCCATAGTAAGCCCTTTTATTTGATATAACACTCGGTACAGTTTGCAAAACTTTTTTTTTTATTTTTTTTTTTTGCCCCCTAAAAGTGACCCCCATATTCAAAATTTATTTATTTACTTAAGCCGTAGGTGTTTGGGTCACAGAACTCCATATGTGTACAAAATTTCAACTTAATCGAATCATTAGATTCGGAGCAAATTGGCTGTGACAGACGGACAGACAGACACACGAGTGATCCTATAAGGGTTCCGTTTTTTCCTTTTGAGGTACGGAACCCTAAAAGACATCAAAAAATAATTCATGATTACTTTTTTTTTAATTATAGTACTTTCTTTCATGTTTTCATTGCTGGCAAGAATTTTTTTTAAATTTTTTTCTAATTCTTCGTTCATGATTCGTAAATAAATGTTATTTAAAAAATATCTGGTTTTGCTCACCCTACCCAATGGGGAAGAAATCGCAAAGCTATGAACAGGTGGCACTGCTAATGCTCGTCTCATAACATCGCACTGTGACTTTTATCTCTCAATGTTTTTCGGGTTTTAAGTAATTATAACATAAACTAGCGTGTGTTTTTTGTTAATACAACGAACAATGTATTCAAAGTGGACAGTACCTTAGTTAAAAGCTGTACTGAAGAACTGAGGAGCTTCACTAAGAGGCCGAAAAGCGGATCTGGTCAGCAGGTATTTATAGCCTATTATCTTGTTAATAATTGAAGAAAATAACCCAATTTTAGAAATATCAACATGTCGTTCATTAATAATTATTCGTAGTAATTACAAATTTTTGCGTACTTACACAGTAGTTTTTTTTATCATATTCGATGATTCGATGTTTCATGAGCTACGAACATAACCTAGAAATTAAATCTGAATTTTAATTAAATCTGTTACAGAATCGAATCATTTGACTGTAATTTGAACTGTGGGATACCTCAGCTCAGCAGCATGCAACTGCTGATACCAAGATGGATATGAACATATCCTCGAATTTTCGAAAGCTGTAAAATTGCGTATCCTAGTCGCCCTTTCCAATATTTTTTTAATCGTAAGTCTCTAAGAAATGAATGATTTCCATTGTTATTACAACAGATTACGCGCAAACGCAGCATTTTTTAGTCAGATGCCATCCAAAGTTTTTTGTAAACAAGTTTTGTACGTGATTTGACAGCTAATATAATTTTCTGTGAGTAAAGCGTTACCGGAAAAAGTTACCAGTTTTCTTCCCCATTTATTCGATTTAACAACTATGACGTCACAACATGGTGCTAAGTCTATACTATTCTTATTTGAAACGCATTGTAATTTATGTACTATCGACAAAACGGACGCCTTTACACCAAGTTGGTTTTTGTATACACTGATTTAAAAAAAAACCCTGCCCCTATAATGGTCCTTTGTTTTACTTTCTCATAAGTACAACAGCAGCTTGTAAGCAAAACTGTTTCAAAATTGGAAAGGCCTAGCGTTTGTCGATGGTACCTCTCATGCCCGGGCCACATTAACGTCAACGTCAATGGCCATAAACGCCATAAACGTCGCAGTAGTTAAATTCGGTCAAGATTCGGTCAAATTATCGCGGTCTACACCTACGGCTAACACTCTTCAACACGATAATCAACGGCATATCCCGTTAAAGTGGCCGCGGCAGTATAGGAGTTTGGAGCTTCATACAACAATCATTATTATCTATTCGTCTTGTGATGTTATGTTGGGAATGTGTCTAACAGTGGTATTTATAGTCAAGTAAAAGTAATTACTTCAGTCAAAGTAATTGCCCAAGTAATGATTTTCATTCTATAGTTTAGTAATTGCTTGAAGTTAGAACTGTCAAAGCTTAGAATTCTTAGCCAAGTAATAGTCACCATTTTCTTTACTTAATTAAATAATTCTACCCTCAAGTAATGATTTAATTAAGAAATTAGTATTAGCAAGTAATTACTCAAGTAATTACTTGATTATAAATACGAGCCTTAGACGTTTTGAGCATGAAAATAATTGAAAGTTTTAAGTAACCTCACTGAAAACAGCAAGTCTCTATGAAAGGCAATGTAGATGAACGTCTGACATAGTAAGTTTTTGCTATAAAAAAAACCTTCAAATGACAGAATTTATTATTGGTAATTGTGACTTGATTTGAGGAAGTCGTAAGCTTAAGCATAAGCATTCATTAGATTATTATATTCAAAATTATTAATCAAAACATTTATACGAGTATACAACAAAATAGGGTACATTCTTTTAGGCTGTCAACACTGTAAAGGACTCAAAGACAATCCATTATTTCTAACCACAGACTACTTAGGGATACTACGTATTTTCTAACCAACTTCAAAAAAAGGAGGAGGTTATGAATTCGCCAGTTTTTTTAAATTATTTGAATTTGATTTAGTTCTCATCGTTTTCCTACTTATGGGGTCGGCGTAACATACATACTTCTCTATTAGTCGTCATCTCGGTAGCCATATTATCTTACCCCTTTTCTAACCATAACATCTTTCACACGGTCCATAATAGATCGTTTCTTTGGTTTTCCCATACTTAGAGCCATACATTTTCCTCATTCTTTCACAACTTTCCGCATCACATGCCCATACCATGACAACCTATTTCCACACAACTTTTCACTCACCAGTGCCACTTTCATACTTCGTCTTTCATATATAGGCAGGTAGGTACTGTTTTCGTATTCTATTCATTCGCTAACATTATCATCAGTCATCACACATCCCTCTTAGTGTTCTCATCTCAGCTGCATACAATTGACTTTCATTTATCCCTTTTGTGGCCCAACATGCTGATCCATACAAGTCACAGGATCTATGAGTACAAAATCAAAGGTATAAAATAAAAGTACGTTACTACCATTGTAGGGCATAGACTTATAAAAAAAGATGGACTCCGCACCAGCACCACGCATATCGAAAGTGAAGCACCCTACCGATCTATGTGTGAGTGATTTGACTACCTGCAAAGACGCCGTCGCTCGTGTAACGTAATGGCGGCCGGTAGACTTACTATGGTGTGAATGTGTGCGTGCTGGCTTGTACACATTAGCGCACTGACTTACTATGGGTGCTTCAGTTATTGTTAAAGGAGACGGCGCGGCGGCGTCCGCCTTTTTTTTTAGGTCCATGTTGTAGGGCAATATTATATTCTTTGCCTCTGTCATCATTTACATGACAGCGGTTAAGAAACCGTAATAATGGCCCTAACTAATTAAAAAAGTAAGCAAATATTATTCACAGATGTTTATCTCGTAACGCAACCAAAGAATACTGTTTTGTAAGATTGACCATGCAAAAAATCTCTGCATGCAGACAGTAACTAATAATTCCATGGTAACTTTTTCCTTAAAAAAAAACTACTGTCATCAGAGTTTGTCTATGGATAACCTGAAAGTTTATCTGTTAAAATTCACCAAAACAAATTATTTTCTAATTAATAATAAATTTATGTAAACTGTAATCATGGCTGGGACTTTGTTCCGTAAGTTCGTTGTAAATGCTTAATAATGTTTTTAATATGAATTTAATTTATGAAAAGTAAATATATAGATTTTTTTCCAGGTTCCATGTTCACGAATACTTTAACATTTTATAAATGTAACACTACAAATTTGGTGAGTCTTGAATACCATAATCACTCCTGCCTGTACCTAAGTTACCCGTAGGGAAATTATAATTATAACAATGAAGCGGAAACATATATACGTTTGTCTGCTCCATAACCTACATCATACAGAAAATACTATGTTATTTGTATTAAATCTTGACTAGTTGTATGTATTTGAAGCCTACATTAACTAGGTTTCTTGTGGTGAAGAGGTGTAGTCCTCTCACAGTATTTAAGAAAGACTTTTAAAATAATGTAATTTCACCCATATCAAGCAACTGGAGAGCATTTATTTTAGTAAGCAGTCATTGTTGTATAGTATTGTTATGTTAAAGAAAGTCTGAATGCACATAAGTAAACTCACACCTTCTCGTGGTACCGTCATGATTTATTTATTTTTGTTTGTTTGTTATTTCACTTTCAGAGATCCCTGCACACTGCAACTGTTTCCTACGCAGCTCGCAAGGGCACCAGGGCGAAGGCCCGCGCTAAGAAGGTCAAGGTTGAGGTCACCAAAATAGGCTTCATCCCACACAACCAGAGGGGGAAAGATAAGTATGTTTTGCCTACATGTCATAACATCATCATCATCATTCATCTCCTGCCCTTATCCCAATTTATTTGGGTACTTCTTTCCATACTTCTCTATTAGTCGTCATCTCTGTAGTCACCCCTTTCTAGCCGTA
The DNA here is from genome assembly GCA_905163495.3 of Cosmia trapezina. Classification (NCBI taxonomy): domain Eukaryota; kingdom Metazoa; phylum Arthropoda; class Insecta; order Lepidoptera; family Noctuidae; genus Cosmia; species Cosmia trapezina. The sequence goes on along the minus strand of LR991029.1, from coordinate 2,633,010 downwards.
TAATTTTTCACACAATGTTATTATAATATACTAGCTTATGCCCGCGACTTCGTTCGCGTGAAATTTTTTTTTTGCTCGACCCCCCCCCCCCCCCCCGTCGCATCGCATTGCCTACCCGCGCTATTTCTTCGTTTTCACTTAGCGTTCTTTCAGACTTTTTTCTTTTTGCTCGGCACCTAAAGGTCCTAGAGTGATGTTAAATATGCCTTCTATAAGATTTGGGCTATCATGAATGCAAAAAGAATTACTATTTTTAAAGTCCGACTGGTAGGGTAGTTCCAGAGTTTAGCTCGTTCCTTCACCACATCCCCTTCCGCTACCTCTCCCTCCCCCTCTCACTCACTCTCACACCCCCTTCCCCACTTCCCCTTCGCTCTCTCTCTCTCACCACCCCGTCCCCTCCCTCTCCCCCTCTCCTCCACCTCCGGCTCACCAACCCCTCCCCACCCCTCAGCCTTCACCATGTCTTCCTCCTCTCCTCACCAATCGCCCCTCCCCCTCTAACTCTCCCTCTGGGGTAGTTTTAAAAAACTAATAATTACAAACTTAGGCAAATATTTGTGCCAAGTTTCAAGTCAATTAAAACCAAATGAATAACATTTTTCATGTAAATTGTATTCCCTGTTTTCACCCCCACAGGGGTGGAATTTAAAAAAATGGTTTGAGATATTTCTATAGCTTGACTCAAAGATTATTTACACCAATTTTCGAGTTAATCAAGCCACGCACTAAAATCCTCCCCTGTGAAATTGACTACCCCTTTTCACCCCGTTAGAGGTAGATTTTCGAAAAACCCTGACACACATTATTCTTTATTTTGGGTTTTAAGTATAAATACTGAGTTTTCAGTTAATCGGATTGCGCGTTAAAATTTTTCCATACAAACTTTGAGACCCCCCAATTCCCCATTAGGGGGTAGTTTAGAAAAACAAAAAATCACAAAAATCATAATTTACTTAGATAAATATTCGTGCCAAGTTTCAAGTTTATTAACTCAAGGAATAAGATTTTTCATACAAACAATATCCCCCCTTTTTACGCCCTTAAAGGTCGAATTTCCAAAAACCCTTTCTTAGCGGATGCCTAGGTCATAATAGCTACCTGTTTTCCAAATTTCAGCCCAATCCGTTCAGTGGTTTCAGCTGTGTGTTGATAGATCAGTCAGTCAGTCAGTCAGTCAGTCAGTCAGTCAGTCAGTAACGCTTTCCTTTTATAGATATAGATTATACTTAATTTAATTTTTAGTTCAACCTGTGTAGAATATTATTATTATATTTGTTTCTAATCCCTAGCAAACTTAAGCCTCCTCTAAAGTAAAAAAAAAAAGAATTAGTGTATTATTAAAATCATGTTTTTAATAATTTCTTTTGCAATAATCATATTTACTTTTAACAACTTCTTTAAAAAACTGGTGTGTATTAGATTTTTATTATTCCTTATGAATTCCAGGACTGTAAAGTCGAATGTCAGTAAACATTCGGATGATACATACAAGCCGATATCCAAAGATGATGTGTACCCACTGAAGTACTACCGCTGGGTTGTCTACACTGCAGAAGATGCGGTTAGAGCACATCAACAAACACACCACCCTACGATGTACAATGTGCCCGATGCATTGGTATTTGCACAGATTGAGTTCAACATGGCTGCTGCAAAAAAGGTTGGTAAATTAGCTAATAATTACTGTACATGAAGGTTCGGTTTCATCCAATTTTGCCCAGCCAGTTTCGGTTTCAGCTAAAAACTGGCTGAATCTACGGACCCACCAAAACTAGCATTTGTGAGCTGTCGGTTTTGATAGACCACAAAACTGCCAAACAGACAGTAGGCATAGACTGATAGATAAGATTTGTGATAATGATGGATGGTAATGAGGTCCTGTTTTGATAGACCACAAAACTGCCAAACAGACAGTAGGCATAGACTGATAGATAAGATTTGTGATAATGATGGATGGTAATGAGGTCCTGTTTTGATAGACCACAAAACTGCCAAACAGACAGTAGGCATAGACTGATAGATAAGATTTGTGATAATGATGGATGGTAATGAGGTCCTGTTTTGATAGACCACAAAACTGCCAAACAGACAGTAGGCATAGACTGATAGATAAGATTTGTGATAATGATGGATGGTAATGAGGTCCTGTTTTGATAGACCACAAAACTGCCAAACAGACAGTAGGCATAGACTGATAGATAAGATTTGTGATAATGATGGATGGTAATGAGGTCCTGTTTTGATAGACCACAAAACTGCCAAACAGACAGTAGGCATAGACTGATAGATAAGATTTGTGATAATGATGGATGGTAATGAGGTCCTGTTTTGATAGACCACAAAACTGTCAAACAGACAGTAGGCATAGACTGATAGATAAGATTTGTGATAATGATGGATGGTAATGAGGTCCTGTTTTGATAGACCACAAAACTGCCAAACAGACAGTAGGCATAGACTGATAGATAAGATTTGTGATAATGATGGATGGTAATGAGGTCCTGTTTTGATAGACCACAAAACTGCCAAACAGACAGTAGGCATAGACTGATAGATAAGATTTGTGATAATGATGGATGGTAATGAGGTCCTGTTTTGATAGACCACAAAACTGCCAAACAGACAGTAGGCATAGACTGATAGATAAGATTTGTGATAATGATGGATGGTAATGAGGTCCTGTTTTGATAGACCACAAAACTGCCAAACAGACAGTAGGCATAGACTGATAGATAAGATTTGTGATAATGATGGATGGTAATGAGGTCCTGTTTTGATAGACCACAAAACTGCCAAACAGACAGTAGGCATAGACTGATAGATAAGATTTGTGATAATGATGGATGGTAATGAGGTCCTGTTTTGATAGACCACAAAACTGCCAAACAGACAGTAGGCATAGACTGATAGATAAGATTTGTGATAATGATGGATGGTAATGAGGTCCTGTTTTGATAGACCACAAAACTGCCAAACAGACAGTAGGCATAGACTGATAGATAAGATTTGTGATAATGATGGATGGTAATGAGGTCCTGTTTTGATAGACCACAAAACTGCCAAACAGACAGTAGGCATAGACTGATAGATAAGATTTGTGATAATGATGGATGGTAATGAGGTCCTGTTTTGATAGACCACAAAACTGCCAAACAGACAGTAGGCATAGACTGATAGATAAGATTTGTGATAATGATGGATGGTAATGAGGTCCTGTTTTCACCCTTTAGTACAAAATCCAAAAAAACATAAATGACCTGAATTTATAATACCCGGAATATGCGGTGCCCATCTGGTGCCCGTATTATGATAAATATAAAAAAAACTTTTTTACAAAAACAAAAACCGACTTCCAAAAAAAAACACTACAAAGTGAAAAATAACTTCCGACTTCCGAAATTAAAGTTATTTTTCACTTTTTAGTGGTTCAGTTTGTAATTTATCTAAGTTACAATAACCCAATGTCAACTGCTCATCACGTTTTACAAAATGTTGCTTTTCCCGATGCAGGGCCGCTAATTGTTGAGGAGTTCTCCTAGTAAGAACCAGGAGAAATGGAGCTCATGGTGAAGTCACCATTACCATTATTTTGACGAGCATAAACCATATTAAAGTAATCGAATCGCAACCTGTTATATACTTAGATATAATTGAGTATTTCCGATGGCCCTCTGTGGTCTTCATCATCAGTTCCAGCTCAGCAAATGGTACTTACCGAGAGCAATTGCACGAGTTACTATAAAAAATACCGAAATCGATATAGGTGTGCCCATAAAATTTGAGGGTTTCCCTCGATTTCCATGGGATCCCATCATCAGATCTTGACTTGATGATCATGGGACCATTTGGGACGTATACCCTTTCGAACAAAAAAAGAAAAATCCAAATCAGTCTAGCCATTTTCGAGTAATCGGGGAACATACATAAAAAAAAAAAAAAAAAAAAAAAAAGGTTCCGACGAATTGAGAACCTCCTCCTTTTGGAAGTCGGTTAAAAAAGCAATAGAAATGGTTCAGAAAAAATTTCTTCGTGCCACGCACTAGTGCTTTCGTACAAGGATTCCCTATGCAGATTTGCTAAAGCATTTTAAGATACTAAACTTGGATTCCAGACGTTCACTGATCATGGTTATGATGTACGGTATATGTAATAACAAATTTAATTGTACTGAGCTCACGAATGGATTGTGTTATGTAGTACCTAGAACTGTTATTCGGCGAGAGGTGCGCGCACCTCAACTATTCTACACTGCGCGATGTAGAACGAAGGCTGAGGTGCGAGCCCCTCTCCGCCGACTCTTAGATACCTATAACTCACAATTCATCGATTTTGATATTTTCGCGCTGTCGCAATCTAAATTTAAAAGAGATTGTGAAACCATCACAATCTCTTGCAAGTCGCCAATAAGACGGATACTTATGTGATCCGCTTCCTTCGATTCGTCGGCTTATAGTGTTTTTTCTTTTAAAATGTGTCCTTTTTATTATTATTTTTAGGGTTCCGTACCAAAATGGTAAAAAAGGAACCCTCTTGGTGTGACTCAGTCTGTCTGTCTGTCTGTCTGTCTGTCACAGCTAGATATCTCAGGAACTACTGATGCTATCAACTTGAAATTTAGAATAGTTTTAGATGACGTCTACCCAACTATTTTGCAAATAAGAATGAAATAAAAATAATTATATATTTTTTTGCAACAGGGACTGAAAGGGGTCTTAAAAAATTAAAGTGGGGCTACTACAAATAAATGTGGGGTATATCATATGAAAGAGCGTTGTTGCACATTCTCAAACTATTTTTATTTTTTTTAGGCTGCATAGTTTTCGACTTTTGATGTAAAATGTAAAAAAAAACACCCCCCCCCCCCCCCCCCCTTTTCTCCGAAGTTTGCAAAGCGAAAAATCTGAAATTATTCTATGTGATAGAAGTTTAAGTATGTAAAGATTACAGGAAAAATAAAACGATGTCTCTAAGTAGCACACTTTTTCAGAAATCGGAACGGAACCCTCGATGCGCGAGTCCGACTCGCTCTTGCCCGGTTTTTTTTTTTTTCATGCTACTTATTTTGCATGCGTTCGTTACCATACTCAAATGTCATTTCGTGGACAATAGTGTGGGTTATACGTTTTCTCGACTGTTAAATTACTACTTTGTAAATGCTGTACTGTATAACTGTTTTTTGTCCCAAATAAATAAAATAAAATAAAATTAAAATAAGTAAATGTCTAACTAAATATTATAAAAAGGTTTTTTTGTATGTTTGTTTGTAGTGGATAAACTCAAAAAATACTTAACCAATTTTAAAAGCTCTGTCACCTATACAGATTAAACACACTTTTTTTCTTACAACTTTAGCATCCAATGTATTCGTAAATAAATATCAGCTGAGCCTAGCATTCTGTAGTTTCTGCCTACCCCATTGTAAAGGCGTGAGTTTGTATGTATGTATGTATATTGTGATGTGTCATTTCGCACTAAGCTCTTACTATTATCATGTTTTTCTATTAACAGAACCGCTTCCTAGAAAGTTTCACTCGGCTCTCATTGCTCCCCAACCTGTACCCTCGTGACGAGGAGCGCACGATCCTCGCGTTCGTCAAGGGTGCCGAGCTGATCAAGGAGGCCATGGATGCAGGAGCTTCCATTGCGGGTGGCACCGACCTTGTCAAGAAAATACAGGTGAGTGGTAGTCTAAGGTAGCGTCCTAACCAATAGTGATCGTCGCGTGAGTACGCGATCGTCGCGATCTTTTATAATTATGAATACTCGCACGATCAATCGAGTCGCGTTTGTACGTACGTGATATTTTTTTATAAATCGGATATTCGGTGATATTTTTTTATAAATCGGATATTCGGATGCATATAAAAACCTAAAGTTGAGGGGTTGGCTATTCAGTCTGCCTAGCCTTTTCCCAACTATGTTGGGGTCGGCTTCCAGTCTAACCGGATGCAGCTGAATACCAGTATTTTACATGGAGCGACTGCCTATCTGGCCTGTAAGACTGGTTGTCAGACTTTCGGGCTTCTGACGACCCGTAACTACTGTCAAAGATCCACGAATAACAGCCGGGACCAAAGGCTTGACGTGCTTTCCGAGGCACGGAGGAATCTCGGTATGTAAAGATGGTCACCCATCCACTGACCAACCCCGGCAACCGTAGCTTAACCTGACGGATCGACCCGTGCATCTGTTATAATAATAATATCCTCGGACATTTCACACAACGCCATCTAGTCCCAAGCTAAGCAACCTAATGCTTGTGTTATGGTAACGAGATGGCTGATAAACTACTTATATACATTTTTTTTTTGTAAATACATACATATTATAGATAGAATATCACCCAGACTCGGAACAAATACTTGTAGGTCGTACAAATATTTGTTCCGTGCGGGAATCGAACCCGCGACATGCTGCGCAGCAGTCAATCGCTCAACCACTGCGCCAACCTTGTCGTCAAAATTATTACTTAGCCACGTGCTCCTCGGGGTTGGCGATTATGGAATGCACTTTGAAATCGATCTTAAAAACCTCGCGATTCTGGGATCGGCAAACACGTGAAAAAAGATCATGGATCCATCATGGTTCCGTTGAGAAAAAAGGATGGTGCTATAGGTCGTATATAGCTCCGTCTCTCTCTTACACTGGAATCATGATCCATGATCTTTTTTCACGTCATAGTATGGCCCCTGATTTTAGAATCGAATGTATTATCACCGTATAATTATGAACTTCGTTAGTTTATAATCTATCGGTGTTATTTTTGTTAGATTGTAAACATTCAAAAAAATTTGAACTGCAACAAACCATTTACAATTTAACGCATTATTTTTCGATATATGTAATCTATCCATGGGAATGCGATAAATTGTGAACGATGCAAACGATGTAACGCACCTTGCGGTAATACCAAAGATTAATACAGATGGGACACTCCGCAAAATCATTTAAATAAAAAGAGACTCTTGCTATGACACAATAAAGTGCAAATCAGGTCGCACATTTTACGCTTATTACCTCCTGTTACAGTTATATTCAACTACAAGTTGCCTCTCTATCGCGTAACTCTTATACCTTCTGACCTACTGAATTAGCCCCGCGGACGGGGACCGCCGCGTACTTGTAGCTTCATACCTAAACTGCGGAGTGTACCATCTGTGTTAATCTGTGCTAATACTAAGTAAATAGCCTGCCTAGCTGTGAGCATCTTGGAAGTAGAGCTCGCCGGTCGCTACCGCGGTACCACTCGCTGCGCTCGCCAGCCGCCACCGCGGCACCACTCGCTGCGATCGTTCGCCTTGCGCGTGGTTGGTCACAGTTCTAACCTAACCCATTTCACATCCCCTGTTTTTTATATTTCTATTACAACTAACTAGATCTTGAGATTATTCTTTCTAATTTCAATCATTCACACACTTCACACACCTACTAATAAGGTTGTGCTTCTATCATTCCCCAGGAAGGCCAAATCAAGCTCGGAGATTACGACTATGTGCTGGCACATCCCAATGTCCTCACAGACCTGGTGCCGATCCGAGGGTTGATGAAGAGGAGATTCCCTAACCTACGCTCGGGCACCTTAGACCCCAACCTTAAAGAGCTAGTGAGGAAGTTCTCCGGCGGGGTCCAGTACAGAGTCGTGAAAGACGACGCTCAAGAGAACTTTGGATCTGTCCAAGTACCGATTGGAAGGGTGGGTATTAGTCAGTTTTCTTTTTTAGGGTTCCATACCTCAAAAGGAAAAAACGGAACCCCTATAGGATCACTTCGTTGTCCGTCGGTCTGTCTGTCTGTCAGTGTTTCAAGAACCTTTTTCTCAGGAACGCGTGGAATTATCAAGTTGAAATTAATATCAAATATGAAGGTTTATGGTCCCTTGGAGCTCTAAAAAAAATCAAGCTTTTAAGTCAATGTAATAAAAAAAATACGGCCAATATTGCGACATATTTTGATACTCGCAAGTAAATCAAAACCTTTATGGTACTTCCCGTTGTACTAGAATCATAAAATTTGGCAAGAAGCAAGGTCTCACAGCACAAGTAAAGGAAAAAGTCCGAAAATTATTAATTTGTAATTTTATCACATAATTTTTTTTTTGAGATTTCAAACTTTTTGCAGTTGGAGAATTGACCGAGGCCGTATATCAGTTTAGGGGAGAACATGCTTTTCAACTACAATGTTAAGTTTGTTTTTGGGATAATTTCTTTTCAACTACGGAACCCTTCAGTGTGTGTGGTCCGACACGCACTTGGCCTGTTTTTTTTATTTTTTTATTTAAGAATTTCTTCTGTATACATGCATTTTCAAACACAAATTTTCAGTAGTAATATGAAAACAATCTGAACCGAAACAACTTATCTGTAGTAATATTTTTCAACTCATGCACAGCACCAATAATGCCATCAAAATATCCAGAATATTATACTATTTTTCTGATTTCAACATTTCTTTCTTTCAGCTAAATATGGAACCAAAGCATGTAGCAGAAAATCTAGAAGCTTTGCTTAAGGATCTACAGTCGGCGCGCCCAAAACGAGATGGTCTTTACATTACAAGGTACAGTCCGATTCAAACTTCATGGCGGCTCTGGTTCGAAAGAGATAGGTTGTACCGTGGCCCTGGCATAGGCAACTGAAGGAACACGGGTGGGTTTTAGTCAGTAAAAGTCTGACACGCCCTGTCGCTCCGCCCAGAGCGGGAGAAGTCATTTGAAGATTTCTCATCCACAAAAAAAAAAATGGCGACTGAATACGAGGCGAGTCGCTGCGCAGTAACAAATTCATGTATCAGCGTGGTGACGGGCGCGGTAATGCGCAGCGAGTAGCGCACTTCAGAGACGCCATCAAGTTTGACGTGTACTTTAGCACTATATTATGGGCATTAAATATAATGACTACCAACTAAATTAAATGCTCACCAAAATGGATAAATGCTCACTAAATCTGCGTCGACCTGTTGACGAAAACCCTAACCCTAGACCGTCGACGTGGGGGGCACCCCGAGGTTTGGTTGGTTAGGTTTCTTTCAACCCTGCAGACAGAAATAGGAGCCCCGCGAAGCGAGGCTCCGTCGACCTGCTGTCAGTTTTCTTAAGTTATAATTTCACAACAAAATGGTTTTAATTTTGGTGAGAATTTATCCATTTTGGTGAGCATTTATCCATTCTGGCAGGTATTTCGAATTTTTTAGTAGTAAAATAGGTACTTTTCTGGTAGGCGTTTAAACACAAGCCTACATTATGTAGTGGTTATCACAATCTGCTTTACACCCAAAAGGCCGCCAGTTCGATCCTGGCCCGAATCATTTCTTTTGAGGGGCCCGTGGCTAAATAATAACAGCCGCACTGGTCAATCGAAGGTTAAGCTCCGCTTGCCGAGGTCAGTCCGTGGATGGGTTACTGTCCATTACATATCCGTGCATCGGAAAGCACGTTAAACACAACGGTTTGACGGTCCCGGCTGTCATTTGTAGATATTTGACAGTCGTTACGGGTAGTCAGAAGCCCGAGAGTATGACAACCAGTCTTACCAAGGGGTATCGTGTTACCCAGTAACTGGGTTGTGGAGGTCAGATAGGCAGTCGCTCAATGTAAAATACTGGTATTCAGTTGCATCTGGTTAGACTGGAAGACCACGCGAACATAGTTGGGAAAAGGCTAGGCAGATGACCACATGACCACAGATGATTATGTTAACAGAATACATGATTGACCCTTGCTCATGATAGTTTTCTTTAAGCTTTAAGTATGTTCTTTTTTGCAGGTGCTTGATTGTCAGCCCGCCATCGAAAGAAACACTAAAAATTGACCCATTTATTTATGTAGATAAAACATTGTCTAAAGAGGTACAAGAAGATAGTGATGATGAAGGAGAAGCTGTCGCCGCTACTGCGTAATAATTTTAAGAAGTCTTGTAGTATATTAGTGATAAGAATATGTAAATTACAATAAATATTTAATAAATTGCTAATTTGTTTCATTGTTTGCGAACGCATTCGTATTGTAGAAATACCTATCTCTCTTCTGTGAACGCATTTTATATGTTGGCAGACGGCAGCTAATGTGACGTTAGATCTGTCAACTACACAAAAGTGCGTTCTGAAACTAGCTTTGAAGTCTTCTAAATAATATTCTGTTAGGATTTCTTGTAATGAGCAAAGTATCACATCCACCAAAAGAAACTAATAAAGTATTGATTAATCTGTATACATCCTCCGGCTCGACATAGCCCAACGTAATGTTGTGGTTTTGTTAAAAGTAATACATTTTTGAATATTGAAATAATCATAAGGTAGATTATTTTTACCGGTCTTATGTTTCGAACGCTCCCAAGACTCCAAGAGGGGCGTAAAACAATCCGCCATTTTGTCCCTATGACAATTTAGGATTTTATAAGTTTGAAACCAGAATAAATCTAATTAATCTTTACTTAAAAGTGATATTCCGGAAACTGTGCAGTGTTTATAAAAACTGTGATATTTGTGTCTCCAGTTATTTTTGTTTACGTTTCATCTTGACGTTTTATAGTTGACCGATTTTGACGTCGATTAGAAGAGAGCTCTAGATAAATCAAAATGGGCACAAGAGAGGACGAATACGATTATTTGTTTAAAGGTAACGTTGTTTCTATTCTGGAGTTGATATCTTCCAGTCCTACTGTTGTCCACAATTGTCCACAACGATATGTTTTTGATTCGTAATGTAACTTCTCAAAACCATTGTTTCATCTCCGAATGACGTAGGAAAAAAGTGATTGATATGATTTTCCTCCAGCTTTTGTAATAAAGTAGCCTTAAATTTTAGTGATATAAGTATGAGATGTGATGAAATGTTTGTTTAATGCGCATTTCCTACGAAACAACTAAGTTAGTATCGCATCAGCTGATTAAGTCATATCGATCGATTTCTCGTAAAATTTTCGTTATTAGTGAGTCACCTTCCAGCTCACGTATGATCTAATCATTAACTGTTACGTTTCTAACATAAAATTGTGGATACTAACAGGTATTTCGTGTTAACTTGCGTTTGGTAATGTTTGCTATTGTCCTTTGTTCCAGTTGTTCTAATAGGTGATTCTGGGGTCGGTAAAAGCAGTCTCCTATCACGTTTCACTAGAAATGAATTTAACTTAGAGTCTAAATCCACAATTGGCGTGGAATTCGCAACAAGAAGTATAGAGGTAAATATATTTTTTGTTTTGTATCACAGATTATGCATGTTAATAACCTGGTCCCATTGTTAGCAGAGAAAACTCTTTATTTCTTTTGTTTACTACTTGTGTTTTCAATCTTATTCTGTACCTATATTATAAAAACTTTGATTTCATATTGTATTAAAAACAATATAATCTGTATTATTATATCTATGGCCACTAGGTAGTCATTTGCCTGAAGCAAGACAAAGGGATTGTTCATTAAACTACTAAAATTTTATCTATGGCTTACTGATTAGAAAAGTATTATTATCACTCACGTCAGTCAACATTCCATTAAAATATTTAAAACTTAGCAGGGTTCCTGGTTTTTATTGATAACTATTAACCTTTTGTATGCAGTAATTACAATAACAATTAAAAAAACGTTTGTATCTCGCGTAGATCTACGTTCCAGCATACAAAATGTTAAAAGTATTTATAGGTCCACTTTAAATACAAAATCATTCTAGTGACAATGAATTTTTTTTTTTAAATATTTTATGTAAAGTTTAAACAAAGCAATTATTGTTAATGCTCTATGAAACTATAATATTCTTTTTTAATTGCCAAGAAAGAAGATTTATTATCATCCATCATGCTCTTCCCTATATCCGATTTATTTGGATACATACACATTAAAATGGGAGAAATTATCACATACTAAAATTATATTGAACTCAATCTGCCTAGCCTTTTCCCAACTATGTTAGGGTAGGCTTCCAGTCTAACCGGATGCAGCTGAATACCAGTATTTTACATGGCGCGACTGCCTATCTGACCTCCACAACCCAGTAACTGGGTAATGCGATACCCCTTGGTAAGACTGGTTGTCAGACTTTCGGGCTTCTGACGACCCGTAACGACTGTCAAAGATCCACGAATGACAGCCGGGACCAACGTCTTAACGTGCTTTCCGAGGCACGGAGAAGTCTCGGTATGTAAAGATAGGTCACCCATCCACGGACCAACCCCGCCAAGCGTAGCTTAACCTGATTATTACTTAGCCACGAGCTCCTCCACTAAAATTATATTGAACTAATAACTAAATAACATTAGATTAGGTACTGTGACTCTTGGTACCAACAATGGCATCACATAGTAGGGTCAATCATAATCTATAAGTTCAACTTAAATGGTGTTATTGTCTATGTGCTCTCAATTCATTCACATGAAAATTAATTATAAATGGTAGTATACAGGATGTATCAGAAGGGTGTGGTACAGGCCATCAAACTGAATAACTTTCTTCACGGACCAACATTGTAATCGGGGAAAAAAATTTGCCATCCCATACATTTAGGTTGATTAGGTATTAAAGCTTTGTTCGGGACAGCAGATCATTTTTTCATGATTACAATGTTGGTCCCGTGGAGAACGCTGTTCAGTTTGATAGTCTGTAAAATTGTCCAACACAAGTTTCTGATACCCCTCCTGCACCAGTTTAAGTTTCGACTTAAATGGAGTTATTGTCTGTGTACTCTCAATTCATTCAAATAAAGGGTAGTATTTATAGATAATCGAATATTACAAGTTTTTACAAGTCGCTACCTCGGTTTTCCAGTATCCAACAAAAAAATGAGCCACAGACATTGTGATTATGCCTATGGCAGCTTGTTGCGCCTGTGAGGATGTGTGCCTGTGTGAGCATCCAATGATAGTAATAGGCCTCTTTAAAATTATAATACACTAAACCCCCGTTTCCACGAGCGTAATAAAATCGCGGCGGGATTTTATCGCGCACTGGATTTTCAACTCTCTGCTTAGCGCCGGGAGTTGAAAATCCAACAGTGTGTTTTTCGTCGCGCTGGGATGCACTCTGTTTTTGTTAGGTTGGATTCTCAACGCTCGGCTCAACGACGAGAGTTGAAAATCCAGTGCGCGATAAAATCCCGCCGCGATTTTATTACGCTCGTGCGAACGCCGACTTACTCTGCATTCACATTTCTGATCATAAAAATAGTTCAAAAACATGGTAAGAAGGAAAATTACAAGAAGGAAAACCACACATACTTTATCCTGTTCATCATAAATATTATAAACTCTAATTCACCCATGATCAGTCCCCTATATCAGAAAAATAATTGACTGGGGGCCTATTTCACGATGTCCGAGTAGCCACTACTCACTGAATAAATTCAAAAATGGAGCAGAATTTGTATTAAATTATCTGCTAAGTAAGTTTTTAGGAACTTAACTGTAGCCTGTAGGTGGTTGACATTGTCAACTACTTGTGACCTAGTTTTGTATTTAAAAGGTTATTAACTTATGGGTCTCTAATTAATTATACAAAGCAATGAGATTATTGTTTCACCAATCATAGTTTTGTTTTATGGGTACACAGTTTTTGAAAACATTCATAATTATTATGTCCATTTGCATTACTCAGTTACGGTGAATAGTTTCAGCTGTTATTCAAATTATTTCAAATGTCCTTCATGACCAGACAGTATTATTCACAGTGCCTATATAGGGAATTGTTATAATGGAGTAAAATGGGTCTTTTACAGAAAATTAATTTATTTTAAATGTCTGACCTCTTTTCTATGAACTGTGACTATTGAGATCATACAAGTAATACTTTCTTCAACTACATAATACATACTCTACTTTCAGTAGGTACCACAAACATACAAATAGTATCTTGATTTTGATCATTCAACTAATCTACCACAGATCTCTGCTCATATACTGATGATTAGCTTAGCATTTATGACAAATGTTTATGTTAGAGTATCTATAGACTGTAACAAATCTACTAGCTTAATTAAATAAAAGGCGCTAAGGAATTTGATTTGAATAATATATTTAAAACTAAAAGATAAAAAATACGGACCAGTTTTAAAAAACACACCCTACCTAAAACGCACAGTTATTTAGGAAGGTAGAGGTTAGCTTGAAGTAGTAATTTGAGTCAGGCCAGGTTAGGCAAACACGCACGGATAGTATGGAAGATGAAGAATTGGAATTGAGTCGCTCCGTTAAATTAAATGGTTATTTTGTATAACCCTCCTATAGGGCTTGGCCGCTGTCGGGTATAACACAAATCGCAAGTATAAGTTTTCAGTTTTCCCGGACGTAGATTAATTTTTAGCGAAGGAGATGTTAGTTTATAACATAAATCAAAAGCTGGGTGTTCAAATTTAGTCCAGTAGGAATTATCATCATCACCTTTTTGCCCTAGTCACATGTTACTTGGGGTCGACGCAACACGTTGCCTTCTTCTATTCTCCCCTGTCAACCGTCACTGTATCATTTACTCCGTTTTCTTTCGTATAATTCCTGAAACATTCCATCCATATTTTCTTTGGCCTTCCTATCTCTATCCATCAACATTTATATTCATGTCAACAATTGTATATAATTATTTTGATAACTAGTTAGTTGACCCGACACACGTTGTCATGTCCAAATTTCAATAATTCGTACAAAATTCCCATAGTAAACGCACTTTCAGTTTTCGCGAATTTTCCAATTTTCCCGGCAACTTTTCCAATCTTTGTCTTCTTAAGAACGTTCCTCGGACATCAAAGAATATTTGAAAAAAAAATTAACCTATTTGGTCCAGCCGTTCCCGAGTTTTGAGCTTAGCAACACATTTAGCCATTAATTTTTATGTAAGGATAAGTTTTGTAGTCATACGAGTAGAGGATCGACTTGCATGTGTTACAGTGTCACGCAAATCATCGTAAAATGAGCCGAGTTTATGAGTCTACATCACTACATTCACACATAAAAAATCCTAACCATTGTTCACCCACGCAAGTGAATTTAACAACAAAGATAATATCTTTTACTTTCTAACTCACTTGATAAAGAGAGTTACCACTATAGGGGCACTATATTTCTGAATAATTCGGTCTCTATCAGCGGTTATATTTTCATGGGGATACATCTATTGTGTTTTTAAAATTCCTATAAAACCAAATGTTAAATCATTTGGATGTTCCATATTATGTTATTTCACTATTATATTGTTAACTACTGTACTAAAACCGAAACAATATTACTTGAAATTTTTTCGATAGAAAAAAAATCCAAAGAAACACCGTCTATTTTCTGTTTTATACGATTGTACGCAAACAGTTCCATAATTGTGCAGCAAAATTTGCTTTAAATCGAAGGTGTTTACACATGTTAAGAACTTAATAAGCTAAAAATTGATTTGAGTAAAGCATTTTGTCAATTTGTCATAATAAATCTACATTTAAACGAAGCGCCTTTAGTTCCGGTGCGCGTGAGTCTTCTATCTCGTGTGTCAAACTAGACAGCCATAACCATTGACTTATATTTCAGTTACACACCGAGCTTACGCTTCGATGTTTTCTCTTAAAGATTATACAGATAGGCTTTAAAGAAAACTTAATTTTACATGTTATTTTTAATTCAGTTTCTTTCAATTTCTCCACGTGATTGTTCACTATCCAAAACCACAAAAAGTGACATGGAGTCACTTAATGTGGTTTTGGATAGTTCTTAATTAATTTAAAATCAAAACCAGGATATCATAGCGTTTATATAAATAAGCACCATTGATATAAAAGTCAATGATAAGCACACTTTCTAGCACCGATTGATTTGTAACGCGATCTATTTGGAGCTGTAGGTATGAAGCATACCGTTTGCCGACTTTTATCCGCATTTGATATTGAAATTGAATCGAATACCTACACCTCTACATTGTGAAATTGAATTTTTTCGATCTGAATTCGCGATTGAAGAAGAAAACATTTCGTGAATAACACCTTAGCTTTAGAGTAAATTAAGTTGTCCTTCTACAATAAACACCAAAAATAATAATGCCTTCCGTTTTCGCAATTAAATTATAATCAAATAAATCAAATTTTCTAGCTATTAACGTAGCATAATATATTATTTTACGTAATTAAACATTCGGTAACACAGTAATATTGCAAATCAAAATACTTAATCAGTTGAATCACTTGTTAATTAATTGTAATCTTCGGCGCCAATTATGTTCAATTGATTGTACCTATTCAATTTCAATTGTGTTGCATTAGATAAGACTTAATTCCGTACATGTTACTAGGGGCCTAGCCTAGGGTATAATTCTTTTGTCAGTTTTAGATGGAAGTCTAGTTTTACCTGAAACTAGGTAATACAAAAAAAAAAACACTTTTGTATCAATATTTTATCTGTAAAGGAAAAATATACTTAATATTAATTTGAAAGGCCTTTGTGTAATACTTATTTATAACACTTCCTTGTTTAATTCTGTTAATGTTTGCTGTTAATATTTCATCCGTGAATCATAAACACTGGTATATTATTTTGGTTTGTGTAATTTTAATAACGGACGAGTAAATAAAAACATTCCTTTCTTATCACACAAATCTAATACCTATCTGGGATGTGAGTTCCCAATCTTCGGACCAAATAATATACTCACCATGCGCCTGATCAGGGAGTAGTGTTCTTATCATTTATTAATCAGTATCACGGACCATAAATTAATATCTATCTACAATTTAAAATATTCCAAGGTAATCGTTTTCACCGTTATCAGTACTTGTTAAGTAAGGTCTGCGCCTAAAGCGCAGGCCACACTGGGAACGAAGCGAAACGAAGCTCAGTTCGTTTAGCGTTCCTCCGCGTATTTTCATGCTTCGTTTTCGTTTCGCTTAGTACGCGGTGTGTACCGAAGTATGAAAAGACGCGGAGGAAAGCTAAACGAACGTGTGTTTAACGCCTGGAAATGCGCTAACTCTAGGTATTCGTCTCCGCCTGAGGGGACGTACTGAATTAGCATTTCTATATACGCACCCCGGTCTGACATAGTTGGGAAAAGGCTAGGCAGATTTTTTTTTATGAAGCCCCAAATATAAATTATAATAACCGTTTGTGACGGCACTATTTTACTAGCTGGAATTTCGTTTGTTAACTGCTTTCATTGATATTCCTTCCAAGTCCTGCCGGTAGCCAGAACTTCCGGTACGAAGCAGTTGAGACAAAAATCATTACCGCCGCGACGCCGTCTCTTTCTAGTGTAAAACTTCAGAACGACTAAAGAAATCGATTTTTATCGATAACCTTCTTATTTCCCATGCACAATCTGCTTATGTCATGTAAACTCACGTCATGACGTCACGCGTCACTGTCGTGGCAAAGGTCAAAATTTCTTCATGTCTGCCATGAAGCTTTCAGACTGTTGAATGGTTTACTTACTTAATTTAAAAGCTAAAGAACTCTCTTCCATCCAATTACCAAGCTACTTCAAACCTGTTGGTCTGTATAACATGCTAGTCTTTCAATTAGGAGGATACAGATATATTAATTTGTATATGTTGGCCCAGCGGTAACGGCCGCGACTTACGAGTTGTAGGTTGTAGGTTCGAACCCTGACAGGCGCTTTACTTTGTGTAAATAATTTCATCACCACTGCTCTCAAAACGGTGAAGGAAAACATCGTGAGGAAACCCGCATGTCCTTTTTTTTTTTTTTTTGAGGGTGGGAAATCATCAAATAACTTCTCCCGCTCTGGGTGGAGCGGGAGGGCGTGTCAGACTTTTACTGACTAAAACCCACCCGTGTTCCTTCAGTTGCCTATGCCAGGGCCGCGGTAACCCTTTCAGACAACCCGCGACCCCAGCGGCGTTGGCCCTATTGGGCCCCGTCACTTGCTGACATCTCTTTGAGGCGCGCGTGGAACACGACGCGCCGTCGACTCGGGCCTGGTCCTTACCGGACGGCGAGCTACCCGCTGCTCACCGTCCGCAGGCCCGCGCCTACGGTAGCCGGAAATCGCCCCGCGATTCCCGCCGCCCAGGGCGTCTCCTGCGGCGACTGAGGGCGTGAGGCTGCCTCTCCCTCACGCGTTCCGCCTCCTCCTTCGCGAGCATCACTGCTTCGCAGAAGGAGGTGACGGCCTCCCATGCACTCTCGCTCCGCACCATGGCCTGAACCAGGGGGCCCCCCACCACCAACAGCAGCAGCAAAACAGTTGCAGGGGGACCCGCATGTCCTAGAACCAAAAATTCGAAGACATGTGACATCTACCAACCCGTACTGGGCCCGCTCATAGAGAGGAGGCCTGTGTCCCAGCAGTGGGAACATTATAGGCTGATAGAGTATTTTTGAGAGTCACCGATTTCTATTTCTGTTGTTGAAAGTAAAACGTACAAAAACAGATACCTACCTGGTTCTATCAAATTGCCTTCGTGCAAGACTAATGCTAGTCGGTCATTACTAATTCATAAAATTGGTCGGGCTCACTTTTGCTATACTGCATTCACTATAAACTAATCTAGTTTCTAAGTAGGTTGTTTTAAACTAAAGCTGACATATTGAGGAGTAAGCTTAGCACGTAGTTAAAGAAAAATACAAAACAATATCCATAACTAAATGACTGTTTACATTAACTTAGGTATATTTGATTAAACCTCTGTGTTGACACAGGCGCATCAGCGAGTCACTATTCAATAAGCAGACTTTACAAATAAACTGTTAAGTCGTTGACGTCATCACTAAACTTAGTAATTTTGTGTCGACCCTCGTACATAATGTAATTAAAGGACGTGCGAACACATTTACTTGTTTTCATTGTGGTAAAACAGGGATGCTAAACTTAGGTTGAACTATAGTATAGTTAAAATCTCGCTGCAGACTTGGTCATAAATCATAATCGGAGTAGGGATGTGCGCTAGTTGCGCGCGCTCAAGGTCATTATCGATAACAGAATCATTAAGGTTATCACGTAAACATACTGCATTCATTAAGTATGCAGGGTAACTAATGAGTGCAGAATTGCTGCAAGATGAAGACTTAAGAAAAGCACATTTATGCGAAGAGTTCATCATTCATGTGGATGATGATGACGATGACTCAGACGAAGAATTTTAATTTTCTATTTTTAGTTTTATATATACGTTCTTTTGTTTATATATTTAATATGCTTTGTAGTAAATTTGGTAATAAAATAAAAAAATGTGTATTTATTTCTATCACCCATTTATAAATATATAAAACTATCGATATCACTCATCGACTGCAGTAATGCACAGGACTACGTGTGGGCGTGGCCTGCCCATAAGGCCCGTGAGTGGGAAAGAGAGCGAAACACTCGAATGATTTATGACCGAGTCTGCAGCGAGATTTTAACTATACTATAGTCGCGGGCTCGAACTCACTGGTGGGGTTGGTTGGAAGATAGTATCATTGATGAGTAGTTAGACGCTAGTAAAATAATAAATAGTCAGTAGTAGTAAATTAAAACTAGTAATAGTGAAACGAGCGTGGAAAATTTTACGTAGTCCTTTGGAAGATCGCGTTTTATGAAAAAGCCTCTGCATAAAACAATTACAAATAAAGTTTATTGAACTTTTCGAGAATTGAGCTTTGTCGGTACCGACTTTGTTTTGGAGATTTTACACTTCTTTTGTTACTTATTTACGACCAAAGTTGCGTTAAATTAACAAGAAAAACGAATCTTTGTTGGCTCATAATTTTTTAATGGCTTTTTATTTTACTATTCTGTTTCTGCACAGACAACATTAATAATGAGACAAAATGATATCATGCTTAACTTTGGATGCACAATGTCAAACAGTGAAGTAATACCCCCCCCCCAAATTTGTATGGAAAAAATATCGACTAGTTCCACCTTAAGGGCACGGAGCTTACGACCGAATAGCTTTCGTCTGAACTCTGAAACTCTAGAATAAATACAGTGTGGCATTGGTTACTCGGTCAGATAGCAATAGCAAGCAGCTCACATATCGAGATTTGCGTTACATGCTCTTCTTTCTGAGGAGAAATCGAAATCGCGATCACGAAACCTCTGTACGATAGGGTGGTATTTTCTAACACTTTCAACGATATACTAACGTTAATGGTTTGCCGTGGTTGTAGCAGGACAAACAGTAATGTTCGGACCGTGACGTCACTAACCGGCAACACTCCGATACTTCGCTAAACCAGTGACCCCCATACGATGTGCCGTTATGTGGACTCGCTATTGATCGAATTAACCAATGTAATTTATGAATGCGAGCTTTAAAGGCACCAATAGTCTCTAGCGAACACAATTTCTAATGCCTGCGTCACGTACAGCTCCAAATACGCAAATACGGGGGTATTTCACAGCATGTGTGCAGACAATTATTTACCCTTCGGCATCAAAACAAAGGTTTTTTTAAGCTATGTCTAGCGCTGGCTTAATTAGAGTAAAATAAATAATGTATAATTAGTATTTAAACAACTTAAATTTCAATAATTTCGTGATTACCTTAAAAGTTGACTAAGAATAGTAAGCACATTTCAGTAGCTTCATCCTTGTCTTTGAAGGCTATAGTAAATTATGTTGGGTGGGTGAAGTCAATGGGGTCGCCAAGGTGTTCGTTGGCATGGCCGCATGGGGTGACGACCTCCCCTAGCAATTCTATTGTCCATCGCTATACACCCTGTATTAGAAAAGCCACCTCTAAGTTCGGAACATGGAGGAATTTGTAGTTTCATACTTTTAATGGTTTCTGAAATAGAAAATTGCCTCAGGCATTAAGTCCGCCTTTGTACAGTATTTTTTTTTACTAGTGCATAAAGTTTTAATAAATAAATAAATAAATAAATAAAATTAATCACGATAATTATATAATACATTTTAAGAACGTGACCGCAGCTTTCGTTCCTTTAGTTGTACTATCGAAAGCCGTTGCGCCTCACCCTTTTCAAAAGTTTTTCGGTTGCTCGTTGACATCGTAGTTTGCAACGACCTTTTTTAGTTTGACCAATGAATGAAGGATGAGCCTTTTTTTCAATGTTAATTGTTTTTGTTTCACCAATGAATGAAGGATGAGCCTTTTTTTCAAAGTTAATTGTTTTTGTTTCACCAATGAATGAAGGATGAGCCTTTTTTTTTAAGTTACTTAATTGTTTTTTTTGACCAATGAACGAAGAATGTCGCCTAAGAAGGATGACCCTAAAATAAACAGTAAAAAAAAAAGGTTCTAATTTTTTTTTTATAATGTGCGCCGAAACGCTGTTGGTGGACGTAAACAATGCAGGAAAAGCGTCCTTATGGGGGTGACGGACAAAAATCCGACCGTCCGTCCGTCCGTCTGTTGTTTGACTATATTATAGTATATTAGTATAATCAAATAGCATACAAAATTATTATTATCGAAAGTTTCATTGTCATCATCTGCCTAGCCTTTTCTCAACTGTGTTGTGGTTGGCTTCCAGCCTAAACGGGTGCAGCTGAATACCAGTATTTTACATCGAGCGACTGCGACTGCCTATCTGACCTCATTACTGGGTAATACGATACCCCTTAGTAAGACTGGTATTTACAATAATCAACTGTTTTTTTTTTTGTCATCAGGTGGACGGCAAAACCATAAAAGCCCAGATATGGGACACGGCCGGGCAGGAGAGATACCGTGCGATCACGTCGGCGTACTACCGCGGCGCTGTGGGCGCGCTGCTGGTGTACGACATAGCCAAGCATCTGTCGTACGAGAACGTGGAGCGGTGGCTGCGCGAGCTGCGCGACCACGCTGATCAGAATATACTGATCATGCTGGTTGGTAACAAGAGCGATCTTAGGCATCTCAGGTTTGTGTTTTACTATTCTTGGATTCCCGATAAAGAAAGAAAGAGAAACGTTTAGTTGGCACCATAGATATAAGAAAGGAGATGTGCCCAGTATGCTAAAATGTATCGGAACCCTGTGTCTCCACTTTGTCCCTTTGTCACTTTCATGATTTTAAAGACAAATACGGTAAAATATTTGTACTTACATATGGAAAGTGACTTTTGGCTTCGGTTTTTACAAGAAACCACTGAACAGCAAGGCATTCTTATAAATTGTCACGGTCACAGTCGAAAGCGCACTAGTTCGCGGAGACGGAATTTGTACTATGAATGGCTCATACTGGGCATGTCGCGCGGACACATTTTCGACCGCTGCTTGCAACTTCTCCTGTTTTTTATATTTCTATGGTTGACACAGTACCTTTTGGTTCTTATATAGGGTGTATCAGAAAGGTGTGGTCAAATTTAAGGTTATCGTACCGACGGTCAAACTGAACAACTTTCTCCATGGAGCCAACATCGTAATCGCGAAAAAATAATCAGCTATCCCATACATTTGGGTCGAGAGGTATTGAAGTTTTGTATGGGACAGTTGATATTTTTTTCGCGATTACGATGTGGTCCCATGGAGAAAGTTGTTCAGTTTGATGTTCTGTACCACACACTTAAATTTGACCACAGCTGTCTGGTACTCTGTACACACGACTACACAAGCTATAAGTTTCCAGTTTACACTGATCTCTCACTGTAAGGAAATCCTGTACAATGCGAGATCAGCTTATACTGGAAATGTATAGCTTGTTCTGTAGCCGTGCGTACAAGGAACACATAATGAAAAAATTAAACTATCAATATTAAAATACAGCTGGTAATAGACCGGCTGTATTTTAATTTTATGTTAATCTCATTATGAAAACTTAGGTGAAGTGAGCTGTCATTCCACCTGCTGCTGGATTGACACTATAGACAACTCACTTCACCTTAGTTTTCACGGTGAGATTTTTACAGAATAGACTGGCAAGGAGGATATAAGGAGCTCGTGGCTAAAAAATAACACCCGCACGGGTCGATCCACCAGGTTAAGCTACGCTTGCCGGGGTTGGTCCGTGGATGGGTGAGACTCCTCCGTGCCTTGGAAAGCACGTTAAGCCGTTGGTCCCGGCTGTCATTCGTGGACCTTTGACAGTCGTTACCGGTCGTCAGAACCCCGAAAGTCTGACAACCAGTCTTACCAAGGGGTATCGTATTACCCCGTAACTGGGTTGTCGGGGTCAGATAGGCAGTCGCTCCATGTAAAATACTGGTATTCAGCTGCATCCGGTTAGACTAGAAACCGACCCCAAAATAGTGGGGAAAAGGCTAGGCAGATTGGCAGATTGTGACTGGCAAGATCATTATGTCTCACGGCCGCGCCAAATAGGTACATTTCAGCAAAATAACGCCAGACAGATGCTGTCTGACGCTGACCCCTCCTAGACCATTAACCACGTATTTCATAGTGTTGGTTTAATAATTGTGTCTGTTTCGTAGCCAGTGAAATTGTTAAGAGTGTTTAGGCTGCTACTGGGTAATCTGTTGGCCTATTTGTGGCTCTCACGATTTCTGTCCCAACAAAAGGTCGGTTGCCACTATGTGTTTAAGTAAAGAGCTACCTCTACCTCCGAAATATACAATACTCAATACAATATTCTATTTTCTATGCACATATTAAATGTTTTTTATCGTGATTCCACAGATCCATCCCAACAGAAGAAGCCAAGGCATTCGCGGAAAGGAACGGTCTTAGTTTTATTGAAACATCCGCTCTCGACTCAACTAACGTCGAGCCTGCATTCCAGAACATTCTTACTGGTAATTATACTTCGTTAAATGGCAAATACGCTGTCAATTAACATCACTATATTAAAGAGCCTATGGTCTAAAATTCAATCACGTAAATCTCGGTTTATCTACAATTTATGTATTTTTCTTGTCTCGTGTTGGTGAGCTAACTGATAATCTGCCGTGGCAAAGAAATTGGCCAGTCTAGTCTGGTAGGCTGCGCTGGGCGTACTTAAGGGCACGCTAGTCGCTCACTCTTCCATACAAACGTAGTTTGGTGATTACTCGCCTGTTTGACGGTGTACGTTCAAAACTAAAAATTATTTAAATTTTTCTCGTCATTATCTATGACGCCCTGTATGGAAGCAGAATTGGAACAAAATATTGGCTTGGAAGTTATGAGTGTCGAAACTTCCATAGCTCAACACTTATTTTAACGCATCTTTGAGCGTAAATAAATAGCTCCCGCAGTATGAAAATGGCAAAATTGTTACCGTACAGGGATAGATAATTTATTGAACAGTTCAAATAGCTTTACTTTAAATAAATAAGTACATCCAGTAGTTTTTCATAATATCTAAAAATAAAAGTCATTTCCCAGCAATAATTTTTGCGCAAATCTACTTAGTTAGATGTACAGTATGCATAGTTGACGGCTTTGTGATGTGTATTTTTACACCCTGTATTACACAGATACATATAGACAGACGTCACGTGGATAAAATCGATATGAATGTCAACGTCCGTCCGTCAGTTTGGGGCGTCGTTGACACTGGTCACTGGGCTATATTTAGATCTCTCTGCCACGCAATTACAATGTCAACTATTTTGGGGTCATTTCACTCGACGCGGTAGTGAGGTCAAGCGATATATTGTTAGTGTATGTTATTGTTGGAACAGACAAAGGAAAACTCCTTTTGGTGTATGTTATGATTACTAGCTATTCGTTCCCGGCGTCGCACAGTGGATCGACTCCATACAAACTGGCGGACATTCGACTTTAAAAATATGATTTCAAGATTTTTGGAAGTGCCAAATGTGCTCTCCTCAATAATCTAAATTGAAAATACTCTTATGGTTTTTTCGATTAAACCCCAATTTTAGGAGCAATGTGAGTAAAACTGATTGCAATGTATGGAAAAAT
This sequence comes from Cosmia trapezina, assembly GCA_905163495.3. NCBI lineage: Eukaryota > Metazoa > Arthropoda > Insecta > Lepidoptera > Noctuidae > Cosmia > Cosmia trapezina. The sequence goes on along the minus strand of LR991029.1, from coordinate 2,608,305 downwards.
ATAGTAAAAATACGAGGGCGGGTCAATAAGTCCGTGACTTTTGGAATAAAACACAGATTTTTTGATAAATAAATCATTTTATTTTTCAACGTAGTCTCCCTTGAGCTCTATACACTTTGTCCAACGCTTCTCCAATTTTTTTATCCCTTCCAAAAAATATGATTTGTCGAGGTCCAAAATAGGCCTTTGTTTGCGAGATGACTTCATCATTGGAGTCAAATCTTTTTCCACCAAGCCATTTCTTCAGGTTTGGGAACAAGAAGTAGTCACTCGGAGCCAAATCTGGAGAATAGGGCGGATGAGGGAGCAATTCATAGCCCAATTCATGGATTTTTGCCATGGCAACTGCACATGTGTGCACCCTTGCATTGTCTTGGTGGAAAAGAACTTTTTTCTTTTGGCCAAATGAGGTCGGTTTTTTTTCAAATCGTCATTGAATCGGTCCAATAAGTTGGCATAATATTCCCCATTGATTGTTCTTCCCTTTTGAAGGTAGTCAATGTGGATTATCCCGCGTGCATCCCAAAAAACAGTCGCCATAACTTTATTGGCTGACAAACCCACCTTGGCCTTCTTTGGCGCCGATTCACCCTTAGAAACCCACTCTTTTGACTGTTGTTTGGTCTCTGGTGTATTGTGATGGATCCATGTTTCGTCCACGGTTACAAAACGGCGCAAAAACTCCTCCATATTGCGATTAAACAACGCCAAACCTTCCTGTGAAGTTGTTACACGATTGCGTTTGTGGTCGACTGTGAGCAAACGCGGCATCTTGCGGAAAGCTTTCTCATGCCCAAGTGATCATTCAAAATTGAAACCACTGAGCCATGCGAGATCCCTACGGCTTCCACAATCTCTTGCACTTTCAATCTTCGGTCGGCCAACACCATATCGTGAATTTTTTCGATTGTTTCGGGTGAAGAGACCTCAACTGGGCGTCCAGGACGTTCGGCATCTTCAGTGCTTGTACGGCCACAACGAAATTCAGTAAACGCCTTTTTTACTATTGAAATCGATGGTGCAGAGTCCCCATAGTATTTATCAAGCTTAGCCTTGGTCTCGGTAATGGTTTTTTTTTCGCAAAAAATAATGATTAATAAGCACACGAAATTCACTTTTTTCCATTTTTTCCTCAAATTACTGGGTAGTCTGATAAAGATAACTGTCAAACACAAACTAACTGACGCAGCAAGTTCAAATTTTGACAGGAGTCAACTGACAGATGCCTGTTGACAGAAGTAGTGTTGCTTTTTCAGTAAAGAGGTCAGAAATTCAAAAAGTCACGGACTTATTGACCCGCCCTCGTATGTTTTCCTGCGATTCCCGCACATTTTCCGATTTTGACGCTTATATTATGTTTTGGCTTAATATTTAGGAGATTTCGTCCGAACATACTTATGTCCCCTAGAGTCCCCCCTAGGAGATATACGACAAATATATGATTTTTATTTTTTGTATCAATAACTCGTATTGTTATATGATATTAGTGCAAATGAGGCTTTAGTTTTGTACAAAATATAATAATCACAATCTCACCATTACACAACGTGAGTATTGTTACTAAATAAGTATGAATATCAACGGCGGCAGTAAGATAATCATTGCAATTAGTTTATTGAATATTATACCATCATTTGTCAACTTTCCATTACAAATCCTTCTTCCAATCCTTTGTCCATTAAGAATACTTAGATAATTACATATTTCTAGTAATAGTAAATGCGATAAATGAGAGTAGTAACGAATTTTAAAACATCTAAATATACAGGGTTATTTGTAAAACACCAGTAACCTCTTAAGTGGTCATTATACTCATCATTATGAACAACTTTTACTATGGGACCAAACCTGAAATCGCGAAAAAAAAATCAGCTGCTCCCTACATTTTGACGAGTTTGATGTAGATAAATGTACTGAACAGCTCCTAAGGATTCTGGGGGATCCTGGGGATTCTGGGGGTCATAATATATATGTGTGGTTATTGTTAATTAAACTTGTTAAATTTTCTCTTTTCATATCGAAGAGAATGGGGTGGATCGATTTTATTGCACGCAAGTGTATTTGTCGTATATCTCGTGGGGGGGACTCTAGGGGACATAAGTATGTTCGGACGAAATCTCCTAAATATTATGCTAAAATATATTATTAGCGTCAAAACCGGAAAATGTGCGGGAATCGCAGGAAAACATAGTTTTACTATATTTTTCCATACATTGCAATCAGTTTTACTCACATTACTCCTAAAATTGGGGTTTAATCGAAAAAACCAAAAGAGTACTTTCAATTTAGATTATTGAGGAGAGCACATTGGCATCATGTCTTTTTCATAAATCTTGAAATCATATTTTCATAGTCGAATGTCCGCCAGTTTGTATGGAGTGGATCCACTGTGCGTCGCCCGGGTGAATTTCATGTCTCTATCTCTCTCTCTAATGGTTTAGGTTGTGTGTTTCATACAAAAATACCGTATTCAGACTTTTCCGATTAATTTTCCAAAAAAAAAAAAATATTGAAAAATCATACAAACCTTGGGTTTTCTCTACTGTCTACTCCAGCACGAAGCCCGTAGTTTTGGCCTTCGTTACGGGCGTTTCCTATTCCGCATCACCTACAGATGGATGATTGGTTCGAGGCCTGAACAAATTATGAATGACAACACGATTTGACAGTTGTCCCTACTCCCTATGTGTTTTTGCACGTCCGAAAAATTTAACTTTTACACTTGTTTTGATGGATCGTTATGTCAGACGGACGGATAAACGGACGGACGGACGGACGAACGGACGAACTTAGGGAGTAGGCCCCCAGGGACGAGACGCTAGTAACATATAAATGTTGTTTTCCAGAAATTTACAGGATCGTATCTCAGAAGCAGATGCGCGACCCGCCGGAGGGTGACGTCATCCGGCCGGACGCGGAGCCTACGGACGTGCGGCCCTCGCACACCGATAACGTGCGCAAACAGTGTTGCCAGTAGTCGCACCACCTCTATAGTGAGTAAACTCGAGTCTTTTTATTTTATATCTTCGTTTTCACTTCAGTAACTCTAGCGACACATCTATGGACTATACGTAAAGTTCGTCGGTCTTGCCTGCAATGCTTTTTAAATTACCAGCAACACATCAGGTCTATATTACGACGCGTTTTTGCGTAAGCGTAAAAATCGGTCGTGTTAAGTTGGGCTGGTTCGCAAGGGCGCTTTTTTACGCGACTTGTTTTTTTTCGTGCATTGGATTTTCAACTCTCTGTATTGAGCCGAGCATTGATAATCCAACGAAGCGCATCCTAGCGCGTCAAGAAAACACACTGTTGGATTTTCAACTCTCGGCGCTTAGAAGAGCGTTGAAAATCCAGTGTGCTGAAAAAAATCGTCACGTAAAAAAAGCGTCCGTGCGTACCTGGGCTTAACGCGCTTATACTTTGTATGGGAATATCGACGCGTAATTTTGATTTTGATTGTGATAGCAAACGACGTAAAGTCTGGTATTTTATATCTTTGTCAGTTATCAAATTATTTCCTTTACCAAACAGGACACATAACATACCTTAATTATTAAGGTAAAAAAATATTAAGGCTTAATACTTTTTTAGGAGCTACTGAGCAGACTATTGCACAAAAAGGATACTTAATTACTTGATAACAAAGACCAAAATAGCAAACACCTTTGACCAATGTCGAGTTGACATTAACCTAAAACCTTGTAATGGCCGTGCAATTTTTTTAAACAAGTATTTCTAAGTATCTATTTTTTAATTTAATTGTCAGTAATTCGTATTGCCAAGAAGAATGACTGTCATTCTGCGATATTGATATTACGACGCAATTTAAAATGCTGAGTCGGTAAAGCCGATTCTATCGTGCAGTGAACAGACAAAAGTAGCCCTTATGGTGACGAACTTATTTTGACTATAACTGTACAAGGCTGTGCTTCTATACATCTCCTTTCACTAGGTATGACCTCTGAAACTCTTCTTCCAAGATAAACCCAAATACCTTACACTCATAATTTACATTAGCATGATCAAACGAAATTAAAAAACGCATTATAATTGTTATTGTGTACCCATCAAGTCATTTTGTTAGAGAAATTATGCACGAACCCTGTGAACAATTAACTATGTCATCATCAGTATCAACTACAGATTTCATTTTGTTTTCAGAAAGTCCAGTTTACGTCGGAGCCGGAAAGAGAGATGCGGCTGGAGATATAAATGCAATCATTACGAATCATTCCCAGACAATGGTGTTTACCAACATAATAACTAGGTTGCCAGGGCAAAAATATACTGTCTCACACTAAAGATGAAATATTAAATCCATGAAGTTTGCCATACGTTGTCTATGGCACGACATATATTTCAATCTGGCAACACTAACACAAAAACGGTTAAGAGTGGCTCATGTAGATAGCTTTGTGTAATTATTGATATTTAGTGTCCGAACGAATAAAGTTAAAGAAAATATATAATAAAAGGTCGTAACGTGAAGAGACGATTCAATATAACACAACTAAATAAAGGAACCATGCTTTGGTTATAGAAAGCACCCGAGTTTATTCATTTTGGCGCTAGACACACTATACCTGTGTAATTTATACCTGAATTTATCTTTTTTATTTAGGAGTAAACCATATTTTTTCGTTAGTAGTTAATTCATGTTAAATGCTATTTATTTAGTGAAATAAATAATGAAGAAAAGTTACTAAAAACCGTTATAATTTATGTTTTTTCCATAGTATTAGGCGTAAATTCCTAAAAAATGAGCAATAATTGGGCTGGTAAACGGAATTCGCGTCAAGTTCACTGTTTAATAGCACACAAATCATAGCTTCATAATTAAAGTACGTCTAATTGTTTTGTAATACACTAGCTGGTAGTTTTTACTAAGTAACGAGATAGCTTTTTTAAAAAGGGAATCCTTTTTTTTTTCTTTTATGAATACGTGCCTTCTGTGGAAACGGCGTGACATGTACATTTTATTGAAGCTTTTATTGTTTACTTTGCCTCATGTTGAAGTTATTGTGTCGGGCTGTGGGGGGCGCTAGCGCTGTTACTGTCAGTGTCAGGAGACGTCGGGGCCCGCCACTAGTCTGCAACCACGCTTGATGTTCGCTATCTCTTTGGGATATATCATTGTTAACTGCCCTCGATTCACTACAGGAGCGCAATACTCCGTGAAGTGTTTTCTCGCCCCGTGCCATTACTGTGTGGTAAGCGAATGTTTTCAAACCATCGGCACTAAGGCCTCTGGCTGTTTTATTTCTCAAGAGAGGATGCGGTGTTTGTTGTATCTAAGAAATATGTTATTGTATTATGGTCTTCAATATGCATGATTATTTTTTTAGTGCCTACTGTAATTACTTTATTAAAGACAAAGATAATAAAATATAATGTAAATTTCTTGGCGTTTTCTTTGTTAACAATGAAGAGCATTTTCCTGCCTTACACAATAGAAAGTCCCTTTATCCTACACTTCGATACACAGACTAAAATTGCCTGAGTTGCCAGTTCTCGAGCACCTACAGTACGACAGGACTGATGACCGGTTTCTGAGGTTTTAAACGGAGTCTATCCATTCGAGTGTGGCTGACACTGGCTTGGCCACCATCAGGGATTTTACTTTTGATAACACAAAAATTTAGTCGTTAATTAGTCGAAATTTGTCACCAAATATCAGAATTTGTCGGTCACTGGTTCAAAAGTTATAAGGGGTCATTGGTGGCCGATCTGGAGAGAGTCTCCCCAGCTTGGCCACCTTTATATCTCAAAAACTAGGGCACCTAGCGAAGATCTGTTTTCTCACAGATTTAGTCGCTAATTAGTCGAAATTAGTCGCCAAGTCACAGATTTAGTCGGGTCTTAGTTTAGAAGATATAATGAGTTCAATTTTTAAGTATAGTTCAAGAGCTAGATTGAAGAGTTTACGATAAAATTAAAAAAAAAACTCAAAACTTAAAAATTGAACTCATTATATCTTCTAAACTAAGACCCGACTAAATCTGTGACTTGGCGACTAATTAGCGACTAAATCGTGTGAGAAAACAGATCTTCGCTAGCTGCCCTAGTTTTTGAGATATAAAGGTGGCCAAGCTGGGGAGACTCTCCAGATCGGCCACCAATGACCCCTTATAACTTTTGAACCAGTGACCGACAAATTCTGATATTTGGCGACAAATTTCGACTAATTAACGACTAAATCTTTGTGTTATCAAAAGTAAAATCCCTGATGGTGGCCAATCCAGTGTCAGCCATGCACACTCCATTCGATAGTGATTATTGGTTCGATATCGTGTTCCTGAACTGTACGCTAAGGAAGAATTTAAAGTGAATACTATCGAGGGTTTTATCTGAGGACCTCGAAAACGGAGCTTATTGAAGGAATTTGAATGAATAAATGAATTTGTTTTGTCGAATCAATAGCTATTGAGAGTTTAAACTCCGTTTAAGAATTCAGAAATCGAGCATTAGTGCTCCAATTTTTACTAATTTAGGTGCTGTGGCTGACACTGAAATGGCCACCATCACGGATTTTAATTTTGATAACACAAAGAATTAGTCGCTTGTCGCCAAATATCAGAATTTGCCGGTCACAGGTTCAAAAGATATAATGGGAATTATATCAATTTCTATTGGTCGATAACCACATTATTTCATTCTTTCATTCGGTATATTTCTGTTTTTCCGAAGAGAAACGATTGAACCAGAGTCCTGTCGTACTGTACAGTACGACACAAGAAGTAGCATAAGATTTGAAAATTTGCGTTCATTCATATTTAAATTTTACGAATGTATTTGGTTATATTTATATGACTTTGCAAGTTATTGCGTATGCGTAAAAATCATTTTCGCCTAAGAGTGTTTGCGCACTGCATCCGATTAGAATCCGAGAAATGTAGGTCCGAAGTAGCCGCCCATAGTAGGTACTATTTGTATGAACGGTTGCTCACTAGATCCGAACTCTGTCCGTCCCAATTAGAACATTCCCGATTCGGATTGAACTCTGATCTTGAATTCCGATTCGGATCGGATGCAGTGCAGAATCGCTTTAATAAAGCAGCAGTAATAAAGATTGGTGATGTTGAAAGCGCACTTAGTTCGAATCGTGATCGGTTTTACGAGTTTTGCCCTCGCCCACGGCAACTTTTTGTAGCGATGCTGTCGCGCGTTTACGAAATGCGCGACTGCATCGCTACTAACGCGCGTTAGTCGCATTTGCAACGCGCTACAGAAGCGATGCCAACGCGCTACTAACGCGCTACAGTATCGCGACTGTATCGATGCAAAAGCGCGACCGTGTCGGACGACATCGGGGAGAGAACAGAGGGAGGGTGGCGCGTGAGTGGAGAACCGAGCTTTCGTTGCCTACGCTTCGGCTGCTTACGTAAAAGCAGCACCAAAGACAACGTGACGAATGTTGCCTCAACGGAGTCCATCTTGCAACTGTAGCGATCGCAGGTATTTTTGTGCCGTTACTGAATCGCGTTTGCATCGCGACAGAAGCGCGCCAGTATCGCGTTTGCATCGCGACTGAATCTGGGCCCGTGGGCGAGGGCACACAGCTAGCGACCGCTTCGCGACTGTATCGATGCGGACGCGCGACAGCATCGCTACAAAAAGTCGCCGTGGGCGAGGGCCCTAAGTTGTGTCGTACAGCGTACTGTATCAGCTTTTGTTTCTAGATTTAGTCGGGCTTTTATTGAGAAATTGAGAACATTTCCAATACCAGGCGAATGTAGCCGGAGCTTTGTGTAAAAAAAAAAAAAAAACCGGTCAAGAGCGAGTCGGACTCGCGCACCGAGGGTTCCGTTCCGATTTCTGAAAAAGTGTGCTATTAAGAGACATCGTTTTATTTTTCTTGTAATCTTTACATAAACTTCTATCACATAGAATAATTTCAGATTTTTCCCTTTGAAAACTTCGGAGATAAGGGGGGGGGGGGGGAACGGTATTTTTTTTACATTTTTTATCAGAAGTCGAAAAATATGCGGCCTAAAAAAAAGAAAAAAAAATGTTTGAGAATGCAAACAGTGCTCTTTCACCGCTGACTCGCGCGTCACTTAGAAAAAAGTCACTTGAACTGGTTGGGCCGATTACGTCATCGCCGCGCGGTGGGTGGTCGCCGGCCGCGTCGTAAACAATCGAGATTTATGGCTTTGTTTGTTCGAAGGGTCGGCAAGTGTTTATTATCACTGGAGAGCTGTTCTTTGCCGCTAAATACTTAACTGTACTGTATTTAAATGGAACTAGTGTAAATAAATGCATTTAAATGATAAACATAAACTTATGGAATATTATACTACGATTTCAAATAAATGGTTGTAGTTAAAAAAAACAAGCGATGACCTATATGTTTTATGGTTTAAAATGCATGGTGTGAATATTCTTAACATAAAAAAAAATACAAAACCACATTGCATAGTACAATATTTAGTATTTACAACCATACGAAGTTGGTGAGACAACATTGTTGACGCGCGCGCCGTTTGGACCCCGGACTAACTATTTTTTCCTAATTTTATCGTATACGTAGAAATTTTGAAGTATATCTTAATTTTTTTACCAATTAACACACTATTCATATAAATAATAACATTTAACTGATTAAAACAAGAATCTAATAAGATTCTTATTAGAATGAGTCATCACGCGAAACAATAACAAACCATTACCGAGACGTACCTACGGAAGTAACAATCAAAAATAAAGTACTTGGAGCACTTACCCACTTCAATCCTGCAGTAATCCTTTATGCCTATAATATTGTTAACACTCACAAACAGTTTTTTTATCCGGTTTTCAAGAAGAAATCACTAAAATACAATAAAAACACTTGAATGACTCACGCACGCACGCCGCCGCACTAACGTAAACAACTGACAGTGAAAAAATATTTTTGTTAATCATAGACGATAAATGCTTTTGGGGTTGTCATATATCGAAATGTGGGGAATTTCATACCCAAATAGTCGAATAACATGCCCTGTGTGTATTCGGCTTAATACCGAAGCCACAGAGTCAAATATCCAACTTCCCGCGCAAATTTTAGCTTGGGACTCAGGTAACCCTGCGCACGGTACTACTTTTTTTTTTTGGGATAAAAAGTTCCCGTGTGCGAGTCAGCGGTTCATATGATAACCCACATGCCCTAGTAGCCCCACTTTGATTTTTTAAGACCACCTTTCTGTTTTAATTTCTTTCATAATTGCAAAATAGTTGGGTCAACGTCATCTAAAACTATTCTAAATTTCAAGTTGATAGCATTAGTAGTTCTTGAGATATTCAGCTGTGACAGACAGACAGACAGAGTGAGTGACACCATAAGGGTTCCTTTTTTACCATTTTGGTACGGAACCCTAAAAATCGGCCAAGTGCGTGTCGGACTACGCACAATGAATTGGGATAATTTCATTCCAACTATGGAACTCCATGTTGGAATGAAATTATCCCAAGGACAAACTTAAAATTATAGTTGAAAAACATGTTCTCCCATACATTCCAACAGTAAATAAAGTTTGTACTCACAACATTGAGAGATTTACCATGTTATTTTAAGACCACAAACTTCTTATAAGGTTTTCTTGTAATCTACAGGACCTATTTTCTGTATTTTTTTCAAAATTTTAGGATCAGTAGTTTCGGAGATAATAATAAAATAAAATAATAATAATGGTCAATTTTCGTCTATTTCCTTAAATAACTCGAAAACCATTTATTTTAAAATTATAAAAAAAAACATTTGAGATTTTCATAGTAAGCCCTTTCATTTGATACGTCACACGGTACAGTTTGCAAAACTTTTTTTTTTATTTTCTTATTTGCCCCTATATGTGGGTCACACAGTGATCTTAAAAGAGTTCCGTTTTTCCTTTTGAGGTACGGAACCCTAAAAATACAAAAATTGTTTACTTATTGACATAACATAAGTGCGCTAGTTATAACTGTGTTGCAGGAGCCAGTGTCCTCCCGTAATAAAAATGCTTATAAGCATGCTTACTCGAAAACACTAGAAATAAGCATGCTCATTACTAGTCACACATGCTACTAATGAGCACTTGCTCAATAAAAGCATGCTTTCGTGCTAGTAATGAGCACATCTGTCAGTAGCTTTAGTAGCATGTGTGACTAGTAATGAGCATGCTTATTTCTAGTATGTTTTCGAGTAAGCGTGCTTAAAGGCATGCTTTTTATGAGCACGTGTGTCAGTACCTTTAGAGGTTTAGCTATAAAAATAATAAAACAGCTACCTCATCGAGTTAGCTGGTAATGAGCTCACATTTATTTATTTAAATGCCTTATATCAAGTTACATCGTAAACACAGAGAGAGATGCAAAAATAAACAACCATTGTAAATAATCCATTCCTTTTTTAGAGTACCAACTACCGTCCAAAATTTGCTGACTCACCTCAATAATATTTTATAAAAAAATCGATTGCCTCATCTAACACTTAGGTACCTCATAAATATAATAATTGCATATCAGCAAAACCGACTAAATAATGATACCTAGTTCTTCTCATTCGGCGTTATCTACAAACTTCTTGATTCGGTCGAGTATAAAGGCTAGTAACACGAAGTCCAAGGCTATCCGGTTTTTGTATGTCTGACTTCGTTGCGTTCGCCCGCAGTTACATTCACAGAGTACTTTTTTATATAGGTACATTGGAACAGTGCACGATAGTGACGATAGGTAAGTGATAAATTGATAATAATTACAATGTTGTAATGGTAATATTATGTTTAATAACGTATGTGATATTTTATTAGTACCTAGTGTCTTATGCAGAATTTGTTGAACCAAAAAGTAACTAGTAAAGTTGGTTATATAGGTACTTTTAATAACAATATTATGTAGCTTGCGGTGCAAGCAAACATAAACTCCCGGGTACATAAACAATGGATTCTGAAAGTGACGCTCCGACACAAGTATGACCCTAGTTAGGATGTTATATTGATGATGATAAAGATCGATCTATTTTTTGTAAGTAGATCTTCTAGACACTTTTACATTAGTTTTTTTAGTAAATTTTTGGTCCATATTTTAAAACTAGGTGGCGCCGGCAATTCCTAGCTGACTGATCCATGAGCAGAAATGCCGAAATAAACTGCGCTGTTTATAGTAGAGCCTCCTAGATGAGACAGTTTTTCAGCTATTGTAGGCTCATTTCAGACATTCAATAAAGCGGATTTCTGTCTGTGGTTGTGGGTAGGTCCTACACTCTCAATGAGATCTATAAAAAGTCCTGTACAAATTGTGCAAGACTTTTTAAAGGTCACAATGGAATATGCCAATAAAATATAACTACGGGGTATTCTAAACTGGTAATTTTTTTTTAGATTTCATTTTGCGTAGGCGCAATACATTTTTCAACCACGTCATATACAAGGTGTAACATAAATAACCCACAACCTCTTAAGGGGTCATTGTACTCATCATTATGAACAACTTTTACTATGGGACCAAACCTGATATCGCGAAAAAAAATCAGCTGACCAGTAACTACATTTATCTACATCAAACTCGTCAAAATGTACGGAGCAGCTGATTTTTTTTTCGCGATTCCAGGTTTGGTCCTATAGTAAAAGTTGTTCATAATGATGAGTACAATGACCCCTTAAGAGGTTGTGGGTTATTTATGTTACACGTTGTATATTATAGATACGTCTGTGACGGGCTTTAATATGCCTGAGAATAATAAACAAAGGGTCCTGGTCCAAGCCATTGAATTTTGATACAGTCAACAACAAAAGACGGTTAACATTTATAAGTACTTACATGAAAATTGCTAATTACACTTGTTTGTTGACCAAAAATTAAATTTTTAAAAACCAAATAAATAAAAATAGGACCTATGATTTAATAACCATAATTCCGAAATGATCAGCGACTAGTCTTGTATACGCTGACTGTACTTGATAAATGATAGATATGATCAATAATTCACTACACTGTCATATGCCTTCACTTATCATCTACAATTCTAAATACATGGTAACGATATTTAGGAATAACATCGTTGTCGCCCCCAAGACCTTGAAAATAATACTATTGTCCAAACAAAGATGCAACCGCGACTGTTGTGCTAATCACTGGGTCTACAGGTATAACACTTCGCAGGTCGGGCAGGTATAGGGTTTTATATAATTTAGATATTTATTGAAATTTATTGTAAAATAGTATAAGTTTGTCAATAGTGGCTATTTAAATTAGTGTGTTTGTTTTTGTCAGATCCAGTATGTCTATAGCCCTGTTCTACACGCCCGGCTCGGCGCCGTGCCGGCTGGTGCTGCTGGTGGCGGCCGCGCTCAACATCCAACTGGACTTGAACCTCATGAACTTGAGAGGAGGCGACCAGTTCAAACCGGACTTTTTGAAGGTAAATCTAATTTACATAAAACAAAGTCGCTCTTCGTGTCTGTTTCACGCTTAGTTCTTCTAAATTACACAATAGATTTTGTTTGATGCAATTTTTAGGGTTCCGTACCAAAATGGTAAAAAGGAAGGAACCCTTATGGTGCGACTCAGTCTGTCTGTCTGTCTGTCACAGCTGGATATCTCAAGAACTACTAATGCTATCAACTTGAAATTTGGAACAGTTTTAGATGACGTTTACCCAACTATTTTGCAAATATGAAAGAAATAAAAATATTTAGGTAGGTACCTATATATTTTTTTTGTAATAGGGACTGAAAGGGGGTCTAAAAAGTTCAAAGTGTGGCTACTAGGGCATCAATCAACTCAGCAGTCCACTGCTGGACATAGGCCTCTCCCAGGCTGCGCCACAACACCCTGTCCTCCGCCTTCCGCATCCAGTCTGTCCCATCAGCCAGTTTCTTCAGGTTGTCGGTCCATCTAACTGGTGGCCTCCCACACTACTAGGGCATGTGGGGTATCATATGAAAGAGCGCTGTTTGCACATTCTCAAACATTTTTTTTTTTTTAGTCCGCATACTTTTCGAGTTTTGATGAAAAATGTAAAAAAAATACCGTCCCCCCCTTATCTCCGAAGTTTGCAAAGAGAAAAATCTGAAATTATTCTATGTGATAGAAGTTTAAGTAAAGATTACAGGAAAATTAAAAAGATGTCTCTAAATAGCACACTTTTCCAGAAATCGGAACGGAACCCTCGGTGCGCGAGTCCGACTCGTTTTCACCATCATTTAGACTCCAAATTCTTCCGGGATGAACGCTCTCTTTTATAGCATTCAAGCTTAGCTTAGCTTGGACATAGCACAGTCAGTAATCTCAATATTTGATATGTCGTTGTTGCCACAACAGTAGATCGTAGTCGTACCCGTGCCAAGCATGGGCGGGTCGCAAGTAGGTAATACTTTACTTTTGAAGGCCGTGTTGCATGGTTTCTGTGAGAAATTAAATCGGTGCTTTGTGATGTACCTACCACCGTCGCATAAAAGAAACTGACAGAAATCCAATTGAGAATTAAGCGTTGTAGAATCATAAAGCATATTACTTAGATCTGAGATTCTGAAATCCAGAGCAGTTTGGAGAAATGGCAACCGAAGCTGGAGAACGTTGGCTTGAAAATCAGCAGAACCAAAACCAACCGAATGTTATAATGTTCTGCGATTTCGGCGGTCTCCAGTGTGAGACCATAGCGCTTGATGGCGCGCAAGTAGATTGGACTGTTAAGCACAGATCTGCGACTCCTGCATTCCCCTTAAACTTAACTGGATTAGGGGAAGATTTATAAAACAATGTTTAGTCTGCTGTCTTGTATGGATCAGAATGTTGGGCCACAAAAAAAGTGAATGAAAGGAATTTGCATGCAGCTGAGATGAGAATGCTAAGAGTAATGTTACGCGAATGAATTTATAAAATAAGAAATGAGTGTACGAGTGTGTGTGTGTGAGTGTGAGTGTGTGAATGAGTGAGGGTGTGTGTGTGTAAGAGGAAGTTTGAAAGTGACTGAAAAGTTGTGTGGAAATCGGTTGCCATGGTTAATGATGCGAGGTATGAGCAAAATATCGGCGGAAAAGTTTTGAGTAAGTATGAATGTGACTGGCTATACGAGTAGGGGAAGACAAAGAAACGATGGATGGACTGTGTGAAAGATGATATGGCTGAAAGGGAGTGACTACCGAGAGGACGAATAATAGAGAAGTATGGGAGAAAAAGACATGCGACGACCTCGAATAAATTAGGACAAGGGCAGGAGAATGATGATGACAATCAGGTAGAATACCTAATGAAGAATAATGCTTGGAAAAGGTCGACCCTGGGTAGTAAGGCCACCAATCTGCAGAGTACCTACCTACTTAACTATTCTTTTTACCTCGGTTTGACCCTGTCTTTGTACAGACGCCATCACATGAAGCTACTACAATCTGTCAAATTTCTTTAATAGATTTTCATCTTTATCGCTAAAGCAATAGGTTCAAGGTTGATTGGGAAAATTTGACAGTTTCGGGTGGCTTGACCTGCTGGCGTCTGTAGGTACTTATACTCTTAAGCCTTTTATCTACTACACGCTAACAAAAATACTATGCTACGTTTCAGATCAACCCCCAACACACAGTGCCCACAATAGTCGACGGTGACTTCTCTCTGTGGGAGTCTCGGGCCATTGCCAAGTACTTGGTGAACAAATATGGCGAGGACAGCAGCTTGTACCCCGCGGAGCCGAGAGCCAGGGCGCTGGTCGACCAGAGACTGGACTTCGACTTGGGAACCTTGTACCCAAGATTTGCGCAGTACTTTGTAAGTATTTTGTTGGGATCATCGTTCTCGCATGTCAGTAATATATTGTATAGGTAACTATCGCTTGCTTAAAAAAAGGAAAACATCGCGTGAGGAAACCGGCACGCCTGAAAGATATTTCCCTACGGCATATAAAGCCAAGTCGGAGACCTCTGGTTAGTCACTAACCACACGAAAAAGAAAGAAAGAAAGAAGTAATATTTTAATGATGAAAATCATCTTTACTGCTTCGACATAACGGCGCTTTAAAAGACAAAATGTTACCGTTGAAGTATGGTTGACTGTACTCGTACTACCTACCCAATGTTCGTTATAAAGACACGGAAGATAATGTTTTTTAACCGACTTCTAAAAAAGGAGGAGGTTCTCAATTCGGATGTTTGTATTTTTTTTTTTATGTTTGTTCGCGCATAACTCCGTCGCTTGCCAACCGATTTGAATTTTTTTTTTTTTTGTTGGAAACGGTATACTTCCCAAATGGTCTCATTTTTGTCAAAATCCAGTTCTGATGATGGGATCCTGGAGAAATCGAAGGAACTCTTCAAATATTATAAGCACACCTATAGCGATTTGGGTATTTTTTATAGTAGCTCGTGCATTTGCTCTTGGAAAGCACCACTTGGTGAAGTGGAACTGATGATGAAGACCACAGATGGCTACCGGAACTACTCAATGATAAATATTTCACGGTTTGCGATTCGATTACTTTAATATGGTTGCTAAGCAATTTCCGCTCGTCACCCAATGCGTGTGGTGAGTGGTTGTTGAGGAGTTCTGCTGGTAAGACCCAGGAGGTCTTACCAGCAGAACTCCTCAACAATTAACGTCCCAGCATCGGGAAAAGCAATATTTTGTAACGTGTGATGAGCAATTGACTTTAGACTATTGTAAATTATACAAATTATAAACAGACCCACTAAAAAGCGAGAAATAAAAACTTTTTAACAAAAAAAAAACTTGAGAGGTGTCAAGGGACACCCGGATGGAACGAAGTTCCTTTCGATTAATTAGTGAAGGAATTGTAATAAAATTTTACTAAAAGCTTACTACAGCAAAAAGTGTCGTTACAACTTTTCGTGAGAATTTTTTCCGTCTAGCCCCCTTTCACAACGCGCGTTATGGAACTTCGTTAAAAAAAAACCGACTTCCAAAAATCACTACAAAGTGAAAAATAACTTAGATTTCGGAAGTCGGTGGCAAAGAAAAAGAAAGTAAATAAAAAACGAAAGACACCGACTTCCGAAGACAAAGTTATTTTTCACTTTGATTTTTGATTGAATTGAATTTTGATTTTTACAAACTTTTTATTAACTTGCTCCGGTCGCATGATCCAATTCCTAATTTGGAATTAGGAATTGATTTTATAATAATAAAGCTTGGCATTTTGCATAAGATTATGCAGCCTATAATAATGAATACCATAATAGTTATGTCTATAATGTCAAATGCGTCAAATGAAGACTAGGGTATTATTTCTCGGGAACCACCCGTTATAACTATAATCATTTACTCCTAGTATCCCCAAGTCTTCGGTGGAGCGAAAGCAGACGAGGCTCAGTTTAAAAAGTTGGAAGAAGCGCTGGTGTTCTTGAACACGTTCCTGGAAGGTGGCACGTACGCCGCGGGAGACCAGCTCACCCTGGCGGACCTGGGGCTCGTGGCGACGGTGTCCACCATCGAAACAGCGGGCATCAGCTTGGACAACTATTCTAATGTTCAGAAGTAAGTGGTCATCTGCCAAGCTACTTACCTTATTTTTAACAGACAGACGTCCGAATAGCCACTACTCACCGAATAAATTAAATAAAAACCGGTCAAGAGCGAGTCGGACTCGCGCACCGAGGGTTCCGTTCCGATTTCTGAAAAAGTGTGCTATTTAGAGACATCGTTTTATTTTTCCTGTAATCTTTACATAAACTTCTATCAGATAGAATAATTTCAGATTTTTCTCTTTGCAAACTTCGGAGATAAGGGGGGGGGGGAACGGTATTTTTTTTAACATTTTTCATCAAAAGTCGAACACTGTGCAGCCTAAAAAAAAAAAATATGTTTGAGAATGTGCAAACAGCGCTCTTTCATATGATACCCCACATGATCTAGTAGCTCCACTTTGAATTTTTAAGACCCCC
Organism: Cosmia trapezina; assembly: GCA_905163495.3. NCBI lineage: Eukaryota > Metazoa > Arthropoda > Insecta > Lepidoptera > Noctuidae > Cosmia > Cosmia trapezina. The sequence goes on along the minus strand of LR991029.1, from coordinate 2,591,458 downwards.
TTTCAGCCCATGTTGCAAAAAAATACATATATTTTTATTTCTTTCTTATTTGCAAAATAGTTGGGCAAATATTATCTAAAACTGTTCCAAATTTCAAGTTGATAGCATTAGTAGTTCTTGAGATATCCAGCTGTGACAGACACACAGACAGACTGAGTCACACCATAAGGGTTCCTTTTTTACCATTTTGGGACGGAACCCTAAAAATGGAAGATTTGTATGAAATTATCTGCCAAGTTAAGAGGAACTTAACCGTAGGTGGTGAAACAGGCCCTTCAAATAATAATAGTAATATGTAGGATGTAGGTACTTGAGTAGGTGATGAGTACGTATAAAAGAGGAGGGGAAGGAAACATACGGTATCGAAAAATTCGCCCAAAAAGCTGGCAGCATTGCCACCCGTTGTATGGCAACGCTGATTCTTTGACCTAAAGATAGGCCAGCCCTCTGGTCTGGTCACGTGAAGTGTCGGCCAACCGCTTATCGACGTCTCGAAAAACTATTATAAGAGGGCACTCGGAGCCCATGGCCCTAGTGTTTCAACCCCAGATGTTTCTTTTTTTTCTTAATAAAAACCTTTTTTTTTTATTTTTAGGGTTCCGTACCTCAAAAGGAAAAAAACGGAACCCTTATAGGATCACTTGTTTGTCCGCCTCTCTGTCTGTCTGTCAGTCTGTCAAGACCGTTTTTCTCAGGAACGCGTGAAGGTATCCAGCTGGAATTAATATCAAATACGTAGGCCTATAGTCCTTGGAGTTTTAAAGACAACAAACTTCTAAGTCGACGCAATAAAAAAATACGGCCATTTATGCGATATTTATTTGATACTCGCAAGTAAATCAAAACCTATAGGGTACTTCCCGTCGTCCTACAAATTTGGCAAGAAGCAAGGTCTCACAACACAAATATAGGAAAAGGTCCGAAAATTATTAATTTGTAATTCTATCACATAAAAAAATATTTTCAAAGTTGTCAGTGTATCAAGACCCTTCTTCTGAGGAACGCATAGAGGTATCAAGTTGAAATTAATATCAAATACGTAGATTTATGGTCTCTTGAAGTCCTAAAAAACTCAAGCTTCTAAATCAACGCAATAAAAAAATACGGCCATTTTGCGACACATTTTGATACTCGCAAGCGCAACTGTCGCAAGTAAATCAAAACCTATACGGTACTTCCCGTTGACCTAGAATAATGAAATTTGGCAAGAAGCAAGGTCTCCCAGCACAAGTAAAGGAAAAAGTCTGAAAATTGAGAATTTGTAATTTCCAATGATAGATTTGTTTTTGGGATAAATTCTTTTCAACTACGGAACCTTTCATTGTGCGTGGTCCGACACGCACTTGGCCGGTTTTTTGGATATTATGTCAGTGATATACCGTCCGCATAGGAAAGGTGGGCCAAATCAAACAAATCTTTGAAATAAAGTCTGTAGACGATTTAAAAGTCGGAAATTCTAGGGCACGTCAATTGTAACGCTAAGACGATGACTAAAACTAAATATCTTATTCATTCAGGTGGTTCGAGCTGGTCAAGACCACGGCACCGGGATACAAGGCAGCCAATGAACCTGGCATACAAGCGTTTAAAGATATGTTGGCTCAATTAAAAGCTAAAACTGAATTGTAAGTTCCTAAATATTTATTTTTTATTTGTATCAACATGTATTAGGTATGATATCTACTCATATTATTGTACTACTATTAACTATACCACACTCATGGATAACGGGATTACCTTGTAATATTCAAACATGTTATTTCTTGCAATGAATATATCATTGATTTCTTGTAATTTTGCTTCAATTCGAGTTTATACAGGGTGTATCAGAAAGATGTTCCATACATTTGGGTCGAGTATGTATTTATAGGTATTTAAGTCTTGTATGGGGCAACTGATATTTTTTTCTCGATTACGATGTTGGTCCCATGGAGGAAGTTGTTCAGTTGGATGGTCTGTACCATATCCTTAAATTTGACACATCTTTCTGGTACAATGTATTTAGCACAAAGCGACTGAATTTATCACTAAGAACTTTTTTATTGTAAGTATACCTACTTGAAATAAAACTCCTAAAATTATATTTTATCTTTTATTCGTGCCTTATAATAACCTAATCTTATTATAATAAATTGAGAATGTAAAACGGTGTAACTTGAAAAACAACATTTGTGAAAGTGACAGCATTAAATTATGTACCGTGTAATCAGTAGGTAATACGAATAAGCTCCATTCATTTATCCAAAATCTAACAATTTATTCAGCGTCCAAAGTCAGAATACTTAGGTGCAAAGTTTTGTGGACCAACGAAGGCCCAATAAAAGATCAGTTTTCATGAAGACATTTCATGAATTCTGTGCTTTTATTGTGCCTTCGTAGGACTCGTCATCTGAATAAAGGAATGGAGTGAATGTCTCTGGTATACGTAGGTTACTTCTTCAGCATGCTGTTGACGAGGCCCTTGAAGGCATCCAGACCTTTCTCGTTGGCCTCCTGGTAGCCGGGCGCCGAGCTCTTCACTGTCTCGTACCATCTGCAAGTCAATTGTACCGTAAGAATGGGATATCATATACATGTTGTACCAGACAGAAGTGGTCTATAACGGTCTTATTACAAAACGAAGTTTTTCTTCTGTCATGGTGTAAACCATCGAGCTAGTTTTTGTAATAAGAACCTAGCTGTGATAGAAATACAGTTTTTTATACAAAACTGACAGGTACTAAGTTCTCATCTTCTCATCTTAATGTGTTAAGACTAAACTGACATCTTAAAATGAACCTTGTTTTGTAATAAGACGGAAACCGTCTTGTTACGACACAAGACCGTTGATCCTAAAACTGTTATGTTATATTATAAGATCTGATTGTACACAGTTACGCAATAAATAATTCTTATTCAAGGTTCATCTTCAAACCCATGTTTAAACCATGGACGCTTTTTTGAATTTCGAACTTTATTCCGACACATTAAGATGTCAGTTTTACAAAACTGACAACTTAGTACCGTAACTAACTAAGTTGTCAGTTTTGTATAAAGAACTGTATTTCTATCACAGCTAGGTTCTTATTACAACAACTGGCTCGGTGGTTTAAACCATGACAGAAGAAAAATCTCGTTCTGTAATAAGGACGTAAGGCTTTGGTACAGACAGACCATCAAACTGAACACCTTTCTCTATGGGACCAACATCGTAATCGCGAAAAACTTATCAACTGTCCCATAGAAATTTCAATACCTACGTATTGAAGTTTCTATGGGACAGTTGATAATTTTTCTGAACCACACATTTCTGGTACAACCTGTAGAATTCTTTTACTTGAGTAGTGACACAACTGCCAGATATGCTATCTGATGCTTAGTTATAATCACTGCCAATTACAACCACCAAATCCAATAATTTTCTATAATTTTTTTCATAAAGCATTGCATTGATACGGTGACATCTGTTATTTTGGTAGAAACCTGATTGATGATTGAGTCATGCTCAAATCAAATGGAACAAAACTGATTGAATTTTCTTATCGAGATAATTTAATAGATAAATCCCAGAATCCTGTAAACAACCCAGATGATAACTACTTATCATAATTCCCTAAATTGACTAATAGATTAAACTTCATTTTACCTACCTACGCTTTGTATATATGTAAAGCCATTTAGATTCCGTACTTTTATCGATATTCAGGGTTTCAGTAAGGTTAAAGTTTTTTTTTTCTGACAACACTAAAATAACAGCAAACAGTAGGTGCATGTGGTGCCATCTATTACAAAAATAAAAAACTAAACTGTCTCTGGTCATAAGTATACGGGGTGGAAGGGACATCCACGCGCAAACGGTTACCGCGTATTCAGTACATTATTCCGAGGTCCGAGCAAAATATATAGAAATATATAAGAGAGAGAGAGAGTATATAGAAATTTTTCATCGGTAATTGAAAAAAAATCTGCAGTTTCCTACAAAATAGTGCGTTACCTACACGGTCAAAATGTATGGAAGAGCAGATTTTTTTTTTCAATAACCGATGAGAAATTTCTATATAGGGGGGCTAAGAATGATGTACTTACTGAATACGTGGTAACCGTTTGCGCGTCGATGTCCCTTCCACCCTGTATTGTAAGCTACTTAGAACATGCCTTGTTCACTGGATTTTTACACAGTAACATAACTGAGTATGTATAATTTTCAAAATATCTGGATGTCCAGCTGTGGACGGCTATTATGCTCCTCACCTCTCCGCCAGTTAACTACATCCTCGGCTGCTCCTCCAGCAGCTAAGATACCCCTGCGAAAAACGTCGCTCCAACTCCTATCCTACGTTTAAACTGATGTCTGGAATGATACCTTTTAATATTAGGGTACTTCTTGAAGTCTACGTCAGAGGCTTCGAAGCTGGACACGCCCGCGATGAGACTCAGGTCAGCGACCGTGAGGTTAGGGCCGGCGCAGAACTTCTGACCCTCTAGGAATGTGTTTAGGAGCTGGAGAGCGTCCTCGATCTTGGCCAGCTTTTCCTTGTCAGCGGGCGCGCCGCCGAAGACTTGTGGGTACTGGAGACATAGTTCGTTCGTTAGTGATGAAATAGTCCATGTTACTCGTATGTCACAATAAGAGGCCCGAGATTGTGTGGCAAAAAAAATTAAGCGGTCGATCTGAATGTTCTACTGTCGCAGGATCAATAGAATACAAGCTTGTAAAGAGATGCTGCTACGGATTTCCACAGGATAATTTAGCAGAAAGACAGGAAGGGGAAACATACTACAACGGTCCTATTACAAAACGAGGTATTTCTTCTGTCATGGAGTTTAAACCATCGAGCCAGTTTTTGTAATAAGAACCTAGCTGTGATAGAAAAATACAGTTCTTTAGACAAAACTGACAACTTAGTACCTTAATGTGTCGGAATAAAGCTCGAAATTCAAAAAGGGTCAATGGTTTAAACCTGGGTTTGAAGATTAACCTTGTTTTGTAATAAGACGGAATGTGTCGGAATAAAGTTCGAAATTCAAAATTGATTTCAAAAAGACGGCAAGTGTTCACGTGTGCTTGAGGGTCTGTTAGTCTGTTGTTGTGTGTTTGTCATCATCACGGCAAATGACCATACAAAAAAAATACTCACGAAATAATCAGCGAATCTCTGGTACAGCGTGCCGATATCGAAGTACAGGCGTTGGTCCACTAGAGCCCTCGCCTTTGGCTCCTCAGGATACAAGCTGCTACCCTTGCCGTACTTGTTCACCAGGTATGTGATGATGGCTCGCGACTCCCAGATGGACAGGCCATCGTCAACCAGCGTCGGTACTGTGTGTTGGGGATTGAGCTGGGGAATGAAGAACACTGTTAGTCTCATCGACATTATTATGCAAGACGTCAACTGCTGTTATAGCATCGCCACATTCACCACAACAATTAACCGGACCTATGCTTCCTTCACCAAGCAGATTCTCGATTTCTCGCGACCTTCACAAGGTCTACGAACGATCAATCTTCTTCATCAACCTTGCGCCCAGTCGTGAGCCCAAGGTTCACTGCTGGACTTATAACCTTAGGCATCCTAAAAACCTAATCAGCCAGTACACTCTAGCTCTTAGCAGAGCAGTGGTGGCCCATCGGTACCGGCACAGTCTTACGAGCTGGTCGTGGGTTTAATGGCACGGAGCAATTTATTTCATCGCCACTGCTCTAAAACGATTCAGGAAAACATAGCGAGGATTCGAGGAATCCGGCATGTCCCAGCTAGAACAAAAAAAATCACCCAACCGCGCTGTGCCCGCGCGTGGTGTACCTATTACTATCCACTCTCTCTCTCTCACACCCAGTTCTATACTGGGGGCCTGCGACCCGGCAGCTAATTCAGTAGGTACGTCCCCTCAGGCGAATACGTAGAGTTAGCGCATTTCCAGGCGTTAAACACACGTAAATGCTAGTATTCAGTAGCATTTACGCGGAATTAGCATTTACTAGCATTTACGTGTGTTTAACGCCTGGAAATGACTATATCGTCTCCGCCTGAGGGGACGTAGGTACTGAAGTAGCATTTCTATATACGCTACCCGGCAGTGACAACATTACAGGCAGATTATATCGGAAGAGAGAGCGGTGGTGGCCCAGTGGTAACGGCCCCGACTGACGAGTTGTAGGTCGTTGGTCAGTCGAACCCAGGCCGGCGCTTTACTTTGTGCAAATAATTTCATCACCACTGCTCTCAAAAGGTGAAGGGATACATCGTAAGGAACCTGACATGTCATAATAGCTAGAACCAAAAATTGAAAGTCGTGACTTTCACCAACCCGAACTGGGCCCGCGTGGTGGATCCACTCCCTCTCACAGAGAGGGGGGGCATGAGTCCCAGTAGTGGGAACATTAGGTATGTATTAGCTGATTATATGGGAAGAAGGCTCTATAAATCTAAGTATAATAAATGCCCTGCGATCCCTGGCAAACTGGCTTATTGTCTTATACAGACAACACCATTGTTTGTACTGAAATTAACTGAAAGTTTATATTCGGGCATAAGTTTAGCCAACATGAATCTCAGTTATGATGAGATAATGATTACTTCTTTTAGGTTTTCTTGGAAACTGGTCCGGTCGAAACTTGTATCGTCTGAATCTGCGCATTCCATTCCAACGTCATTACGTTTTCGACAGCAACCGGTTTGACTTTTATTACGATTACCTGCGCAAGGTAGGCCCACAGGCGCGCATGTTATTATTTTAGGTATAGATAGATACATCTACTTCAAAACTTTCATGTCACATGCTACTACATTTGTATCTTTAGAATGATGAAGGATGAAGTGCCTATTCTATTTTAGCTTGACTCCTGACTCCTGAGTCAAGAATTCAAGATCCCAGTGAGCTTGAAAATTTTTGGACTTCGTAACTTCCTATTTTTTAAATACCTAAACATTTTAGTATGTAAAATCACCGTTACTTTGGACTGACTTGCGTTTGCGCCAAAAAATTGAAGATTAAAAAAAAATACTATTCAAACCCCGATCTCTTCGAAAAAAATCTCTACACACACCGAGAGGGCCTTGCATAATGTATTCAACTGAAGTTATTAAAATTATTTTTCAATACACTTCCTCGAAAACTGGTTCATATCGCACTACGATTAGGTTCACAATGCAATGTATTTCGCACGCGTGCGATTTTTCATTTTCCCGCACGTGTGCGGGAATAAAAATTGCCACAGATAACTTATACCTATACTTAGTCCAAATTGGTCCAACAATGCCTCTATTCACAACTCTCTATTCGGAGATGAATGTTTTTTTTTAATCTCGGCAAAGAGGTATGCGTCTTTACGGCGTTAATATTTTTTGAATATTAAATAATGTTAATAAATAGAATATCATCAAAAACTATGATAATTACGATAAAAAAAAACGTTTATGAACAAATTAACATTTATTTGTGTTCTAAACTCGAAAATATTTGAATTTTCTATTTTTCATATTAGGCTGTTTATCGGCTTTATACCTTTGCTTCTTCTTCAACCTGGCGAAAGCAAAGCGCGAAAAAAAAAAGAAAATTTAAATCATAGTTTCCTAATAATTCATGACAAAAATATTTTCCGTTATTTTATTTTATTTTCAATACACTTGATACACTTCCTCGAAAACTGGTTCATATCGCACTACGATTATTTTCACAATGCAATGTATTTCACACGCGTGCGATTTTTTATTTTCCACGCACGTGTGCGGGAATAAAAATTGCCACAGATAACTTATACCTATACTTAGTCCAAATTGGTTCAATGCCTCTATTGACAACTCTCTATTCGGAGGTGAATGTTTTTTTTTAAATCTCAGCAAAGAGATATACGTCTTTACGGCGTTAAATTTAATATTTTTTTGAATATTTATATATTGAATATCATCAAAAACTATGATTATTACAATAAAAGAAACGTTTATGAACAAATTAACATTTATTTGTGTTCTAAACTCAAAAATATTTGAATTTTCTATTTTTCATATTAGGCTGTTTATCGGCTTATACCGTTGCTTCTCCTTCAAGCTGGCGAAAGCAAAGCGCGGAAAAAAAATGAAAATTTAAATCATAGTTTCATAATAAATAACAATTCATGACAAAAATATTGTTCGTTATTTTATTTTATTTCTTCAAAAGTGTATTGAAAAACGTCGTTTGACACTCGTGGACATTTGTTTGCAGTTCTCGGCTCAAAAACAACCTCGCCTACGGCTCGGGTGTAAATTCCGCCTCGAATGCAATAACAAACGTTCTCCACTTGTATCAAAATGTACTATTATTTTATTTTATTATTTATTTGGCTCACATCGACTTGCCCACCACTATTTTTTTTTACCCGACTGCGGCGAAGCCCAAAACGAGGGATATGTATTTGACCTGTATTTCTATTCCTATTCCAAATATCGGTCGACGTTCAGCATTTATGGCAGATCTAATCTAGTTTGGTTTTACTAGTCAACAAATACTTACCTACTTTAATAATTTATTTTCAAAACGTTAGTAGAAAATTCTGTTATCGTTCAAAGAAGCGGTCATTGGGACTTGGAAACGTCCGATCATGAAATGATAGATATTAACCACATATTTATCTAAGCTTGGCCGTTATCACTAAGAAACAAGAGCAGTAAATAAATATTGTTTTAAAATATCAAACTTTGTAGTGCAATGGAAACGCACATTGTCCTCATAAAGGTTCAACGACTCTAAATTCCTACTGCAAAATTACATCACTGACTGTCTATGCGACCTTCAACTTCTTCTAAGGTATTTTGCACCTAATACTTTAGGGTTTAGAGTTGAAAACAGGTTGTTAATGGCAATTTAGATATGTACTCCGATAGGAAACGCTGGACGACTGCCATGGGTTCCTAGCATTCTGTAAGCTTAGGAAATGAATGAGACTTTGAAATCGAAACAGCAGGCGCCTTATATGCAATGAGTAGAATTATCTCGTCGGCAGTAGGTAAATAAATGTAGATTTTTGTCACATTATAGCCGTACAGGGGGCCTAGACAAAATCCCTTTTCTGTAAACGTTAACGCCAGCGGAAAGATCAAATTGTACGGAGTTGACAGAAGCAGTCACGTGACGTCTCTGAAGGTAGTGTCAACTACATACTACATATTTGATCTTTCCGTTGGCGTTAACGTTGATGCGCCAAGGTACCCCGCGAAATTCAAAATTTCTTACGTTTTTTGCAATTTGTAGGTCAGTGTGAGCTTGTATGTTGATTAAAATATGATTCGCGGCCGTAGCTAATATGGCTTTACAGAATTATAATCATTAGAATCAGCAATACAGCACCATAAGTTAGCATTTACCTCAAACCTCATGATTTCATGAAACGCTAGGTTTGATGTAAATGCTAACTTATGGAGTTGTATTGCTGATTCTAATGATTATAATTCTGTAAAGTCATATTAGCTACGGCCGCGAATCATATTTTCATCACCCTGGCGCTTTCGCCTTAACGCTTACAGAAAAGGGATTTTGTCTCGGGGGGCAGGGCGGCCATTTTTGATTTCATCACGCCGCGCGCCGCATTGAAAAGATAATACCTACATTTTGCTCTAGTATTGATTATATTATTATTAAGCTTTCTATTTGAGATTTCTTAGCTTTTAAAATTCATATTATATCTTTATTTCCGTTCCATTGTGAACAAGAAGATTTTCTGAAAACTACATAAACATTTATAGACTACCTAGGTACCTAATAAAACTGCGTTTACACATAGGTACAACTATAGCTAAGACCAAAAAAGATGTCTATAGGTAATACCAAAGTAAACCAACTCTAGATAGCTAGGGTAGGTAACCCTAATCGCATACTTCATGTTTAACGGTCAATTAGTGTACCTACTAATAAATAGTAAATACCTACAGGAAAGATTCCACTGTTATTCGAATTATTGCTGGTTAATTAAACGAACATTTATGTTTTCCTGAATCCTGAACACAATCGCGATACGGTGTTTTAATTAAATAAACAAGAGGAACGTCTAAATACTGGTGGTCTACTCCCCAAGCACGAAGCCCGTAGTTTTGGCCTTCCTTACGGGCGTTTCCTACTCCGTATCACCTACGGATGGATGATTGGTTCGGGGCCCAAACGAAGTATGAATGACAACACGATTTGACAGTGTGACACACTCCCGATGTGTTTTTGCCCGTCCGAAAAATTTAACTTTTACGCTTGTTTTGATGGATCGTTATGTCCACGGAACCGTCCGTCCGTTTATACGTCCGTCTGACATTAAGATCCATCAAAACAAGTGTAAAAGTTAAATTTTTCGGACGGGCAAAAACACATCGGGAGTACCCAGCCAGCACAAACCTTCTGAGTAAGTTTTGTTTAACAGCAGTCATAGAAACTAATTGCTGAATAAGACTACTGTAATTAGCTGATTTGGCGCTTACTCAGACGTTATTCAAGCAATTTGGGCACAAATTATATTGCTAATAGCTGTGTAATAGCAACGTAACAGATGAATAAGTTTTGAATAATTGTACGACAAGCTGAGTATCTTCTGCATAAAAGCATTTTGTTCTTTTGTACAAGTATTACAACTCTGTTAGCCAGATGATGAATGAATGGTGAGTGAACTATGGTTAAGTCCCTCAAACCTCAGATATTCAGAGGATACTCAGCGTTTAGCTTATTTCAGTATATATTATCAAGAAGTTAATCAAATTAAATTGAAATTGACAAATCCCAACACCCGCGGTATGCGTTTGTTGGTGAACTGCGACATTGAAATATAATATGGCCAAATTATATTGCCTATCGTCAGTAAATTTTACCCTTATTTATGCTTAGAGAAGGAATTTGTTGGTGCGCATGCAACTTTACTGTGTATTTATATATACATTTCGTATAAAATTTTCACGCGCTACCTGATAAGCCGGGTTTTGGAGAAATAAACAACATTTCGTCTAATGGTTTGTTTTTACGTGTGAAATATTTTTTATGTTTTATGCAGTTTATGGGTTCAAAAATAACCTTGTAATACTTTTATAAGAATATTATACCGATTTCGTTATTAAAATTGAGTATTTGAGTATAAAATTCCATAAAATTGTAATAGGTTATGTTATTCGAAATGGCGACGCTCATTCTGAATAAAATCTGATTGCACAGCGGCTTATCATCTTATGTCTGCTTAACAGACCTTACGTGTCCACTTATTCAGTTGTTCTCTGGTTAAAAGAGGTCTGCACTCAACATATTTTCTATAACGTTTCTATAATCACACACATTCGTACTGTAAATCAAACAATTAGGATTCAGTCTTATAGTAATGAAAACCCACACTATAGGTATATTACCTATTTGTTCTTTTTAGCTCTTATCAAATTCAGATAATTATTTAATAATCAATATAAAAAAGCTTTTTAACAAAAATACTTATCGATGAAGTCGTTAGGTATTTTTGTTCTATAAGCTAATCATATAAATAATATCTGATGAGTTTTAGTATCTACCAAACACAGCTCTTCATTCCAGTTTTTGGCTTACAATCGTTTAGGAACAATTTGGCAATGTAAAATCTAAGAAGTATTGAAGTATCATACTATGAATCATTATGTTATCAATTCGTAAAGTTAATATTAATAAACATTAGTCTTGATTACTGTTGGCGACGACAACACGAATAACTACCTAATTAACTGATTGTAAACGTATAATTAAGTTTGATTGAAATACCTAAATAAATAACAATAAAAGTAGTCATAGATATAAGTAAATTGTACCTACTGAAGCATAGGATTAGTTTAATTACCTACCCTATACACCTTACATACTTTAGTACATAACATATACACACATACATATCTTAGTAAACTTGATGGAAGAATGTCTACTTTTCGTGATTACCCAGCAAACTTCTGCATAAAAATCTGTTACTATTGTTGTTACCACACTTAGCTGCACATGACGGTAATTTCGTACTTAAAGTGGCATAAAGCAGTTATAACAGCTATCTTAATTTCTTTTAAGTTACTAAATGCTTCATAACAGAAACAGCGCCTATTTTATACAGCAGCTGAATAAGTATGAAAATGTGGTGTTTAATAGAACTAAAAGAGAACAGAATATAAATTATACAGTATCATGCTTGCTAATGGAATTTTATACCAATGTTATACAAAAGGTTACACGAACTCTTGAGTAACAGGTCTTTTTATGATGATTATTCAGTTTTAAGAAATAAAATCGGCAAATTACAAAACTTACTCAGCTAATAGCATTATTATAGCAAAAAAAATAATTAATACAGAACTTCGTAATACACACAGCTTCTATACATATGTAATAAAGCTTAACCTTGCATAAGGTTACATTGTTGGCCAGTTATATGACTTGTGTGCTGCCTGGGTAGGGACAACTGGCAAATCATGTTGTCATTCATACTTCGTTCGGGCCCCGAACCAATCATCCATCCGTAGGTGATATGGAGTAGGAAACGCCCGTAACAAGGGCTGAAACTACGGGCTTCGTGCTTAGGGAGTAGGCCCCCTGTTCCGTGGTTATGTCAGATGGACGGACTAACGGACGAACGGACGGACGGACGGAGTTAGGGAGTAGACCCCCTGATGTTGGTGCACGAAACTCTAAAGGCACGTAGCTGCCAACAGCGCCACCATTGAGAAAAAAAAAAATAAGTCAAGAGATATGGAACATTTTGAAATTTCCTATAAAACGGCCGTTTTTGGCGTTAGGTAACTGCTATAACTTCGAACTTAGGATGTATAATGCTGATTTTATTAATACAAATAATTCTACCCCATTTGACTAAAAATGTGAGCTTAAGACAAAATGTTCCATAATATCTCCAGACATATTAATCGGAACTCGGCTGAATTTTTTACTTAAGTTTTTTGATAAACGCAACCGTAGGTTTACCCAACAAAAGTAGTCTAGGCCGATTCTTAGAACTTCCTGCCCACTCCTGAAGCAAGCTGTCTTGTATCTAGGGGTAATCACACCGTCATACCTACCTTCGATCAATATTTGATCGAAATTCTTAGGCGGCACTTCATAGACTGTCGCCATGGTAGGTACCGCTGCCGCTCGCGGCTTATAGGCCTATAGCCGTAAGAGTCGTGCTTTTTACAGAGAGAGATGATGATAAGAGACATTGAGAGAGGATGGTCTCTCTCTCAGTGCGAGAGAGAACGAATAAAAGCGACCCTTTTTAGCAACGGAAAGCCCTCTGACCATTCTTGGATAGAAGACTAAAAGTGTAACTAGTTACAAGCCTCACCTTCAAATACTCAGGCTTGAGGTGGTCTCCGTGGTGCAGGTCCACAAGTTTCAGGTTCAGATTGAGGTTGAGCGCCTTCGCAGTGAGTAGCACGGCGCGGCAGGGGGCGGAGCCCGGCACGTAGTACAGATCGATGGGCATGTCGCTGGAGATAAAAAAAAAATATTTAAGAAAACTTCAGCCACAATAGGTACTTACATTAGTTCATAATATGTTGTTAGGTCCCCTGAGAGTAGTCTATATCTACCCAAGTTTGCAACACTGAAAACCTTGTACTACTCCCATGGTGCTCGAAAAACTGCGAAATTCTGGCACTTGTTTCAATTTTTTGGACGCGTTTTTCTGTATCTTTGTTCTATATTTTGGCTAAGCAAACTAAGTTTGGTATAATTTGAGACCAAATCAAGCATTTTACCTAGGTCTATTAGTTGTGAAGATAAGGCTAGTCAAAGATGGGAAAAATTCCAAAAAGTGAAAAATTATCGATAGCGTTGGTTAAGTTGACTTTGGCAGTTGCTGCCGATTTTATAAATGATCAGGGTGTTCAACGTTCCCTCATCTCCTCCGTAGAGATTCAAGGTCTTCTCGACAGCATTTCCTACTACTTCCTGGTTGGAGTTTGGATCAAGGAAAACGCTGGCGAGGTCTATCCACTCAGGAAGAGGTGCAAAGTTGTAAAAAAAAAACGTTGAACCACTTCATCTTGCCTTGCCAGAACGTTGCACCACTTCATCTCGCCTTGCCAGAAAATGGCAGAGGTGGTGTCACCCACTGTCATGCAGGAACAAAACCATCCCTCCCTCGTGAAATCACCTTTGTTTTTGAAGAAACAATGAAGATTTAATTTTCTACAACTTCTTTTTTGATGAGTTCTCTAGGACCATTAGGTCAGCCGGTACGTGTCTTGGCAAATGATGAAATGACCCTAACGATAATTTTTCACTTTTTGGAAAAAAGTTCCCATCTTTGACTAGCTGTATCTTCGCAACCAATAGACCTAGATAGAGTGCTTGAGTTGGACTCAAATTGTACCAAATTTAGTTTGCTTCACCAAAATATAGAACAAAGATACATAGACACGTGTCCAAAGTATATTTTTCAAATAGGTAACTGAAACAAGTGCCAGAACTTCGCAGTTTTTCAAGCACCATGGGAGTAGTACAAGGTTTTTAGTGTTCCAAACATGGGTAGATATAGACTACTCTCAGAGGACCTAACAACATAAAAAAATCGTAATTACATGCGCGTTTGCGATGTTTGATGTTGTTATTGACTAGGCTAATAGGTAAGGTAAATAGGAGTTTGGTTAGTAGGTATGTAAACGATACGGCGCGGCGTGTAAAGTTGTACTCATACCATAGATAATTTCTATGACTACTCGTCTGGTGATACTGAAATATAGATCGGGAAGTGATGATAATGAGACAATGTATTGTGCCCAAATTAGAGAAGTTGAGCATTCAACAGCATTAATTCATCAGCATGCTGGCGGGAATCATCCCGCGTTCCTGCCATTCTCAACGATAAAGTACCTACATACTTTAATAAGTATTTAACAAGGAACTGCTGAAAGCACCCATGAAAAAAATAGACAAAAAATTGGAGGTAACCGGACGTGGACAACTAATCAAACAAATTCTCAAACAGCTGTAATTGAATAGTGTGACAAAATGTAAGGTCAGGTCAAACTAAATAGGTAACGACTGTTTAAAAAAAGCTTTTAAGGTCACGCGGAAAATTGGTGAAATGTATTATATTTTTTCAGGGTTTTTCTGGTCATTTCACTTCCTTCTTCATTCGTCCCCAGTACCCAACTTGTTATGATATGAGACATTTTGGCATAGTTCTTGTCTTGGCAAAGAGTCAGTAAGGTCTGTAATATTGCTAAAGACCTTACTGCTCAGTGGCTGCAGACATTTGGCTATAGTGGCCGTGGGTACCTACAATACGGGGGGTCTACTCCCTAAGCACGAAGCCCGTACTTTCGGCCGTCGTTACGGGCGTTTCCTACTCCGTAACACGAACGGACAGATGATTGGTTCGGGGCCCGAACGAAGTAGGTATGAATGACAACACGATTTGACAGTTGTCCCTATACTCCCGATTGTGTATTTGCCCGTCCGAAAAATTAAACTTTTACAGTTGTTTTGATGGATCTATATGTTAGACGGACGGATGAACGAACGGACTTGCGGACGGACGGACTTAGGGAGTAGTTCTGTTTAGCAGCGTGCAGCAGAATTAGCGGGTGTTAGAGGTTTAAAGGATTCTCGAAGTGAATGGGTAGTAGGTAAGTTCAGCCGATCTATTCTGTAAAAATCTCACCGTGGAAACCAATCCTCCATCCTCCTCCATCAGATGGAATTACAGTTCATAGCAAGCTCACTTCACTTAAGTTTTCACGGTCGGTGAGATTTAAACCGGCTGTAATCGAAGTCTGGAGGGAGGAGACTTTGTTATCGTAGATACTTTGAAAAGGTAGAGGTAGTTAGTGGTGGGCTTCTGCCATTGAACAACACAACAAACAGGGTGTATCAGAAAGGGATGTGGTATAGACCATCAACATAAACAACGTTCTCCATGGGACCAACATCGTTGTTTAGAAAAAAATATCAGTTGTCCTATAGTATATTTGGGTCGAGTAAGCATTGAAGCTTTGTATGGGACAGCAAGGGGACAGCTGATATTTTTTTCTCGATTATGATCCTTTCTGATACATACTGTATATTACTGGCGGATTCTGCTAACTAGGTACTTTGGGGAGGGAAACTAGAATAAGCAAGCTACTAACAAAGTAATAAGTAACACCTAGAAAAATTAACTGCTTCACTACAACCTACAAACTTTTCACGACAAAATTTTGTACCGGGGATTGAACACAAAACCCAAAATGTTTTCAGTACGCCAATGGTTTTCAGACTGTTTCTGACTGACAAGCCATGGAATTACTATCACAGAGTACTTTTTTATAAGATTACTATTCGTCTCGAGCTTTCTTTTCATTCTGGCAAGTTTTCTCGCCAGAATGCAAAGTCATCATCTGCCTAGCCTTTTCCCAACTATGTTGGGTAGGTAATACGGATACACCTTGTAAGACTGGTTGTCCGACTTTCGAGCTTCTGACGACCGGAACGACTGCCAAAGATAAACGAATGCAGCTTGGACCAACAGCTTAACGTGCTTTCCGAGGCACGGAGGGGTCTCGGTATGTAGAACCATCCTTACATACCGAGACCCCTCCGTGCCTCAGTGGTCACCCATCGACAGACCACTCACGGCAAGCTTAGCTTAACCTGATCGATCGACCCATGCAGCTGTTATTACTTAGCAAATAAAAATAAGTAATCATTTAAAATCTGACATGTTACAATGTTCAATCGATAACATACCCACTTAGCATAGCAATACAATTTACTTTTTACTATGGAAGTACTTATGTTATGGTTACCACAGGTATTACTTAGATTTTACATGCGGCTGATGACCTAGTTGAATGCCTAGTTGTGTTTGTTTCGCATAGACTATAGTCGGAACCGGATCCGGAACTAGCCTAGTCACAATCACAAGTGAATTGGTAATGGATTTCCAAATTGATTTTCATGTTTGAGGTACCTTTTATTTTTTCACGCATTCCTTTACAAGTGTTGCTAATTTTCAATGCTGAAAAGTACCGTCTATTATAGTCATTAGATTGTCCATGAATGTCACTGTTTGTTTGTTTGTTTGTGATGCATGTTCACGCGAGAAAATTTTCATAGATGGGCGAATTGAAAATCAGTTTACAGGTACCTCTTACCTATTAAAGGTAAACCTGAGAGTCGAGCTATCGCGAAAAAATCAGCTGTTCCCTACATTTTGACGAGTTAATATATGCGATGAGTATGTATGTATTTAAGTATATATTATATGTTTTATTTTGGATTTTATGTATTTTATTTTCTCTTCTACTCTTACACACTTTGTCTACATCTCTTTTTATCCTCTGTCCTATCGCAGGTATGCTGGAAGAGATTTCTTTTGAAATAAGCATCACCTTTGTATGTATTTTTCTGTTCCTTTATGTTTGTCTGTTTATTTGTGTGTACCTACATAAATTGTTAAATAAATAAATGAACATGTGTGGTGGTCCAGTGGTAACGGCCCCAACATACGAGTTATAGGTCGTGGGTTCGAACCGCAGGCGCTTTACTTTGTGTAAATTATTTCATTACTACTGCTCTCAAAACGGTGAAGGAAAACATTGTGAGTAAACCAGCATGTCATAGAACAAACAATTCGATGACATGCGACATTCTACCAACCCGCACTGGGCCTGCTTGGTTTATTACAGCTCACAGCCCACTCCCTCTCGAAGAGAGAAGGCCTCTGTGTCCCAGCAGTGGGAACATTATAGGCCGATTATGCTATGCAAACATAAATGTAGGGAACAGCTGATTTTTTTTTCCCGATTTCGTATTTGGTTCCTTAGTAAAACGTTGTTTATAATGATGAGTATCGTGTATGAATGATAGACCTTTTATAGGAAGCGCAAGGATGCCATTTTCTAATGATAACTGAAACATTTTATATTGGAGCAATATGACTATAATTTGACTATGATTATAAATTCACAGTAGATCTCTATGTAACAGACATTATAGGTTAGATACCTATTACTATTATACATCTGGTTGGAATATCAACAAAAAACAATAACTAGTTCTTGCCATAAGCTCGGATTATGTAAAAAACGGCGTTGGTTGGCTGTGTGCACTGTGTCCGGCACTCCGGCGGCCCCATGTTCGTTGCGGCCTTGACGTGGTCAATTATATAAGTAGTCACCATGACTGTGCACTTTATTGTAATAAAAAAATTGAAACAATCAAATTCCCGACTGCAATTAAAAAGTTCAAAGTTTCAAGCAGTTTGATGCAGGTGGTGACCCAGCAGTAGTATTGGCCCAGACTTATGTGTCGTGGGTTCGAACCCAAACAGGTGCTTTACTTTGAGTAATTTATTTCATCACCTGCTCTCAAAACGGTGAAGGAAAACATCGTGAGGAAACCGGCATGATGTCTTAGAACCAAAAATTCAAAGACTCCCACCCACCCGCACTGGGCCCGTGACCCCGTGGTGGAATCTCCCTCTCAGCGAGAGGAGACCTACTGTGTCCCGGCTGTGGGAACATTATAAGGGCTGATTATGCTTATGGTGGCAGTTATTTTAGTTCAATTTTCGATTTGACGCCACCAACTGCATCTGAATGCTTAAAAAGTGAGCTTGTTTTGATTTTTTTGGTTGCAGTCGTTTCTTTTTACATAGTCTCACTCATGGAGTCCTACACCAGTCATGATGACCATGGTTTATTGCTCTAATCAGTAGGTAGGCGCATAGATAAGTAGGTATATAAATTTATCTTAGATATCCATCAAATAAACTGTAGGAAATAATGCTCGGCACACAACAATCATGATGATATGACATTATTTTTTATTTTTCTACACAGTTAACTTATTTCGGTAGGTATAGTTACATAGCAAAAACTGATTACTCACTCATACCACTCATACTTAAAACAAATAAATTGTTACAAGTACTCCATTAGCTACATATCACTCTATTGCACAAATATGCTGCTGATGAGATCATTCAACACTAATGGTCACAAGAATGGTTATCTGATATTATTTATGTTGCTAGATAGAGAAACCGGTTGATAGAGTTTTTTATTAAATAAAATAGAAAAAACTAGGGAAACATGTACCTATTGAACTTGAAAACGTATCTTTGTACCGTGCGCATTAACATGGCACCGAAAACAAAATTGTGTCTAAATAGTTTGTCAAGTATCATTGTCATATTCATCGTAAAGTAGTATGTTATGAGAAAGCAATTAGCGCAAAATAAAGGTTGATATTAAAAAAACTAAATAAAATTCAATTTTTTTTGCACTCAGTTCTAGCGTCATTCATTCGAGCCAGGTGCCATGATATGCGCACGGGCTATACTTACCTACACGAATAACAAAAATAGGAGTGTTAAAGTTTTTATAACACATTTGCTCGTAAAGGGTCTCTTATTTCACGAATTTCAATATCGTAATGTATGTCATTACGTACTTGTGCGTAATATTGTAATGTAAAACGCACGTGTTTAAGGTAAAACGTAAGGTTTATCAAGATGCTCCGTCTAAAACGAACGGTACTTTTTAAATCTTAGCAAAGAGTTTATATGTCAGAAAAGTGGTCAACATTTTATGAATAAAATTAACTTTGGGAGATAAAATATAAAAAATAAACATTAATTAAATTAAAGAATTAATTCTTTAATTTAATTAATTTTGACAATAAATTGCAACAACAACAAACAAAAACAAAAAAATATTAATTTACTTTATTAGTAATACTGGCTGTTTTTGTGCCTTTGCTTTAAAAAAAAAAGCGCTGATGCGCGCGCATCGCTAATTTGTGAACAAGTAAAAATTATTCCGCGCGCTTTTTTTTTCGCTGTATTGTTTTTATTTGAAAATGTCGTCAAGTAATGATGAATTTATTAATTCGACACCGCCAGAAGTCTCAAAGGCATCGAAAAAGGCTACTCTAAGCCTCTTGCCTGAAAAATCGACCAATAGATACTTACAAGCGTATCAAAATTTCATCTTATGGAAAACAAGCAAAGATCCAAATTCTTTTTCAGAAAGTGTGTTTTTAAAGATTTATTCGTTTAAGAAAGTCCGAGTTTTATTTATTTCTTCGCAAATATGTTATAAAACGTCGTATGACATACGTGCGCTTTGATAATTACAGCCTCTGCTTTCTTGTAGCCCTTGCCTACGGCTCGGACTAGCAATATCGCCTCGGTTGTAATTTTCAACTTACCGCACTTATATCATAATGTACTATTACAATATCGTTAATCGGAATAGTTCATTATTTCATCGGAAAATGCAAAACCACAATTATGTAAGGCACTTACATTCGAAGTTATTTTATTCATCTACCGAATTTACCATGCAGACTTTACCATTTACCAAGTGCTGTAATCTAAAGTAGGTATCCCACCCAATTAAAATTCAAAGCAAGTAGGTACAATGCCTCCATTTATCGCGAATGTAACTGTTTACGTACTTAATTTAGCTTTAAACTTAACGTGTGGGAAGTGTGACTCTACTTTTAACTTTGTTTTTCGTTTCAAACCAATTGGACTAGTTTACTTTCAGCCTTTCACTGCACTTGTTTTAAGCAATGCCCAATTCAATCAATGCTATTTGCGTGTAGGCGTATGAGCCTTAGCTAATAGTATCGCAATAAATGTGAAAAGTAGAAATGGAACGTGCCGGTTATTGTTATATTGCGTGCGTAAGTACAAAAATAAGAAACTGAACATTTAGATTTTTCTAAATCTAGGTACCTAGGTACCTACCTAACTACTAGGTATTTTGTTTTATGGACCTTTATATAAATGTACAAATATTACTAAACTAAACCCACACTTCAATTAAGTAGTTTTAATTGCTTCAGAAATAACTTTAATTGATTAAAAATTATCCTCAAAACTTGTTTCCTTTCGCGAAATCAAAACGGCCAACTCTTAAAATGGATGTTTGTACCGTTTTCATAAAAATCCATGCCATTAACACAACACAAAAAAGTAACAAAATAAACTTACGTTTTTTTTTAAAACTATTTTTGACCACAAACACTACGCGACACGAGCAGTCGACTCTGGACTGTGAGAGAGAATAACTGCGAGAGGGGAGGTCAACTGTTATATATACCAGCGTCGAATGCATGACGCATGTCGAGGACAAAACAGCCCGATCTCCCTCCAACCAATGGGCCTATTATTTAATTCTTACTACAGTAGTAAAGTACAGGTAACAAAATAATTGATACATTGAGATGAGTACCATCGGCAAAAGCTAGGCCTTTCCCATTTTGAAACAATTTTGCTTGCAAGCTGCAATTTGTACTTATGACAAAGTAAAACATTCATTGAAAAAACCCTGCTCCTATGGTCCTTCCATAGGAGCAGGGTTTTTTCAATGAATCACTGTAGGTGTGCAAAAACCAACTTTAAGGTGTAAAGGCGTCCGTTTTGTCGATAGTACCTAAGTACTTACTTAGATTATCAGAAGAAAATTGACTGACGAGAATATGGATGGATGGATATATGTTGCTTATTGCTAGAAGGAAGTGATCTGTGATATGTCATGCGAGAAAAGTGTTGCACACGCCCCAAATACCTAAATTGGGATATGGGCAGGAGGATTAGGCTCCCACAGACAGACGCAACGCGACTCTGATGGAACAATTTCAATGAACACTTCATGGAAATTGTTCTATCGGAGTCGCGCCGCGCCGCGCCGCCGCCGCACCGCCGCGCGTCGCGTCGACTGTACCAATCTCATAAGTCATTCTAACAAAGACTTCGAGAAAGGTACCTACTTTAGATTGTTTTTATACTTACCAGCATCACAGTCTAAAAATCGTATTTATACTGTGCCAGCATGCTTAGGAAGCCATAGAAAAGGGTTTTGTCGACTGAAGAATAGACAAAATGGCAGGTAGTAGAATTAATATTTGTACGAATTCTACGCGTCTAAGCATGGCAATGTGTAGTTTTGTCTGTTCTTCCGTCGACAAAACGTCGTCATGCTACGCGTGCTGCAAACAGATTTTTTATCTTGTTTTCGGCTTTACCAGATAGGTAGGTACCTATTTTTAATTATAGCAGTATTTACTTTATTTAATAAACTTTCTCTGATAACAACACAAGACTGCGTGACACTTTGTGATAACTTAAATTGATAAGAGTTAAATTAAATTACCTAAGTAATTGTTTAGGTGAACGTCCACTGGTCCGCACCGGCCGCAACGCACGCACGGCACGCAACGGATTTTGATTTGCTTTTGTATAAATTCATATAGCACAGTGTCCACTATCGGTCCCGTTGAGCACTCGGCTTCATTTCTTCATACAAAGCAAACCAAAATCCGTTGCGTGCCGTGCGAGAGTTGCGGCCAATGCGGACCAGTTAACGTTCACCGTTTCCAAAAAAATCACAAGTCTGGAGATACGGAACATTTTGCTCTAATTTTTAATCAGATGAGTTAGGTCAAAAAATTCTACCTCATCTGACTCTCTTGCTGTCAAGAAGACTTCTATAGTTCTACTAGGAGGTACTGCTGTAGACATCGATGCACTTATACCTACAACTATTCAAAACGCAATCACACATCACTATTCTCATGTCATCTTTTCTCCCTTTTAGTCCAAACTGCATCATGTCTTCCTCACATCTCCATAAAACATTCACACAGTCCAATCACTACTTTCCTAGCCATATCAGCTTTCACACAATCCATCCACATTTATACTCAAAACGAAGCCTTCAATTTATAGCAAAAGTGACAATAAATTAATAACCCACCAAGATTCTTCTTCAAATAAGGCGAAAAGGTATACGCAAAATACACGCATCACGCACGGTTTCGGATGGTACCCAGCCGTATAAGGCTTCGAAAACCTGTCGTAAAGTTTTCAGGAAATAAAGTTGATAATAGAGGTAAGTATGTACTTAAACCTAATCGTATCCGTGAAGACATGTCGTTGGAATCTATGCTCGTTCAGATTTTTACTCAATACGGAATCATACTCGGGCCTTGAGTGTCTTTAGTTCATTAAGGAGCGTCAAGCAGCCTAACAGTAAAAAAACTACTAGCAAAAACTACGGAACGCTTGTAAAAACATCCAAAAGTCAATCGTTTCCGTGATTAAAGAAGAGAAAACAGTGCTTTTTCGCTTTTCTTGTAATAATTTAAACACAAACATAAATAACGCTTGTTTCCGGAGGGAGTAAGCAGATGTTCCTGTGTAAAAGTATAAGTACCTAGTTACCCATTGATATACAGGGTTATTAGTAAAACACCAGCAACTTTTACTATGGGACCAAACCTGAAATCGCGAAAAAAAAAATCTGCTGTTCAGTACATTTTTAGACATCAAACTCATCAAAATGTACTGAACAGCTGATTTTTTTTTCGCGATTTTAGGATTGGTGCCAGGGTAAAAGTTGTTCATAAAGATGAGTACAATGAGGTTGCTGGTGTTTTACCCACAGAACAGATTATCTGTTCTGTGGTTTTACCAGTAACCCTGTTTATGTATAAATTTTTTAATCTTTATTTATTTACGGGGTTTTTTCGTTAAACATTATATTATGTGATATATTAAAAGTACCCTACCCTACCGACCTAGTTATATTATGATAGAAGCACCTACCGACAGTTTATGTATGAAACCATTTCCTAAATTATAATGCATTCCTAATTTTTTTTTTACCATAATCCAAGTAAGTATTGTAAACGTCGCAACAGGAGTGAGTAAGTATAAGGATCTAATTTTTAGGGTTCCGTACCAAAATGGTAAAAAAGGAACCCTTATGGTGTGACTCAGTCTGTCTGTCTGTCACAGCTGGATATCTCAAGAACTACTAATGCTATCAACTTCAAATTTAGAATAGTTTTAGATGACGTTGACCCAACTATTTTGCAAATAAGAAAGAAATTAAAATATTTATATTTTTTTTGCAACAGAGACTGAAAGGGGGTCTTAAAAAATCAAAGTGGGGCCACTAGGGCATGTGGGGTATCATATGAAAGAGCGCTGTTTGCACATTTTCAAAAATATTTTTCTTTTTTTTAGGCTGCATAGTTTTCGACTTCTGATGAAAAATGTAAAAAAAAAATACCGTTCCCCCCCCCTTATCTCCGAAGTTTGCAAAGAGAAAAATCTGAAATTATTCTATGTGATAGAAGTTTATCTAAAGATTACAGGAAAAATAAAACGATGTCTCTAAATAGCACACTTTTTCAGAAATCGGAACGGAACCCTCGGTGCGCGAGTCCGACTCGCTCTTGTTAAATATGTAGACACGAATTTGAATGATACACTAGTTGCAAGGACGACCTTCCCGTTAGACCAATGCCTTCAGCATCTCGGGTGTCAGGTGACCTCAGCAGCAAGGATGTGGAGGCCGGTCATTCGTGTTCGGGTTGGTAGCGCAGGCGCCGACCGTAACGGAAACAATATGGGAATTTAATAAGGTCTTTCAAAAAAGGTGTCAAATTATTAAACTGTCTTTTTTTATTTTTTTAACCTGGAACGTAACTTTATCTATGCAAATAAACATTTAGCTTCCGCCCGCGACTTCATCCGCGTCCTGCTGACTTTTTTTCGTTTTGCTCAGCTCCTAAGGGTCCTAGCGTAATGTTAAATAGAAGAATTGGTCTATCAAATGCAAACATAATTTTACAAATCCGGCTGGTATAGTTTCAGAGATTAGTGCGTTCAAACATACAAACAAACAAAAAACAAACTCTTCAGCTTTATTATTAGTAGATAAATAGATAGACTAGCTTCTGCCCACGGCTTCGTCCGCGTGAAATTTCTTGTTCCCCGTTCCCCCCCCTCACCCCGTCGCATCGCATCGCCCGCCCACTCTATTACTTCGTTTTCCTTAGCGTTATTTCTAACTTTTTTCTTTTTGCTCGGCTCCTAAGGGTCCTACCGTGATGTTAAAATTAAATAGCCTATAGCATTCCTCAAGAATTGGGCTATCAAATGCAAAAATAATTTTTCAAATCCGACTGGTAGTTTCAGAGATTAGTGTGTTCAAACATACAAACTATTATTGTAAATGTGAGCACTATTGTAAATGTGAGCATTATTGTAAATGTGAGCATTATTGTAAATGTGAGCACTATGTGGATTTTTTTTTTTTTTTTCTTTTTTAGTTTTATTGATGGTCTGATATTTCTGAGTACTTTATGCGACCTACCCAAATGTCCTTTCTTTGGTATTGTTCGTCGAGTTATTGAGCTCCTGAAATCCTGAGTTGAGCTATACGATTGTTGACAAATGCTTGCACTGACTGGACAGGTCCACTCAAATTTTTATGGTTCTTTCCTCAAAAGACCATTTCAGACTGGATCTACATGGTCCTCACATGATCTGACCAAGATTATGTCTGGACTTTAAAAGAGACTTTGACCACTGAGTTTGTTTCGCCATTTCTTCTCAGGGTAGTCAGATAGGAAATGTCGACTTCATCTAGCTTATTTAAAAAAAAAAAATATGACGTGTAAAAGTGATTTCGATGTCCTATTTACAGAATAAACAATTTCATTTCATTTCATTTCAAACAAACAAAAAAAAAACTCTTCAGCTTTATTATTAATATTACTCTAGGTAAACTCTAGGTTACGTATAGTAGGACACCCTCGTCCTAACTCCTAACCTAAGGCCATATGTGGAGCAAATATCTTCGTTTCGCATGCAGGGTTCGCATTTTGACGACACGGTTGGCGCAGTGGTTGAGCGTTTGACTGCTGCGCAGCATGTCGCGGGTTCGATTCCCGCACGGAACAAATATTTGTACGACCTTCAAGTATTTGTTCCGAGTCTGGGTGTTTTTCTATCTATAATATGTATGTATTTACAAAAAAAAAAATGTATATAAGTAGTTTATCAGCCATCTCGTTACCATAATACAAGTATTAGGTTGCTTAGCTTGGGACTAGATGGCGTTGCGTGAAATGTCCAAGGATATTATATTATTATAGGGTGGCTGGTAGCAGCTGCTCGAGGGTTGCTGAGGATCCAGTTGAAAAAAAAACCGGTCAAAAGCACCCGCGCACCGAGGGTTGCGTACCATCATTTACAGTAATTTTTGTTGATGATTTCAGAAAAACTGTGGTATTTAGAGACATCGTTTTATTGTTCCTGTAATCTATAGGTACATAAACCTCTATCACATAGAATAATTTAAGATTTTTGTCTATGCAAACTTCGGAGACAAGGGGGCGGGGGGACGGTATTTTTTTAACATTTTTCATCAAAAGTCGAAAACTATGCGGCCTAAGAAAAACAAAAAAAAAATGTTTGAGAATGTGCAAACAGCGCTCTTTCATATGTATGATACCCCACATGCTCTAGTAACCCCACTTCAATTTTTTAAGACCCCCTTTCAGTCCCTGTTGCAAAAAAAAAAAAAATAGGTACGTATATATTTTTGTTTCTTTCTTATTTGCAAAATAGTTGGGCAAAAGTCATCTAAAACTGTTCCAAACAAGTTGATAGCATTAGTAGGTAGTTCTTGACAGACAGACTGAGTCCCACCGTATGGGTTCCTATTTTCCCATTTTGGACGGAACCCTAAATAGCAGTGCACGTCAGATGGCTGAAATGATGGATGATGATGATATAGCAAATTAAGTATACGCGTTCTTAGAAAGGTAAGCAGGTACTTACCTTAGAATTAAGTAAGTAATAAGTATTACCGTATAATGTTTAAGCTTGGAGTAATTCAACAACGGTGTTCGGGGAAGCATCTGTAAAACTCAAACTCAAAGCATTTATTTCAAATGAAAACATTACACTCCTTTTTGGCAGTCGATAAACCAATTACAGGCACTTTTAAATTGTCAATGGGGCGATCAGTCAGAAAGATGAAGCTATTTAGTTGCCCATTCCAAAGCGTAGTAGTAGCTGGTTCCTATATGAACGGGCAAGAAACTCGTTTGTCTGGTAAGAGGAGCATTCTTAATCTAACGGCGGAAGTAATTAAATTCTATACAACGTGTAACGTTAATTGCGCAAAACCTCTTAAGGGGTTATTGTACTCATCACTATGAACAACTTTTATTATGGGATCAAACCAGAAATCGCGAAAAAAAATCAGCTGTTCAGTACATTTTCTGTTCGCATAATTCGTCAAACAGCTGATTTTTTTTTCGCGATTTCATGTTTGGTCCCATAGTAAAAGTTGTTCATAATGATGAGTACAGAGACCCCTTATCAGGTTTTGCGCATTTAACGTTACACGTTGTAGATTCTAGACTAGATTAGCGCGGTGCTTACCGTAACGTAACCAAATCTTTATCAGTCCTATTATAGAGCATCCTTACAGCCAGTTTTTACTACTCAATTTCATACGTCGATCCGGTTATGCTACGCTTGCCGGGGTTGGTCCGTGGATGGGTGACCATCTTTACATACAGAGACTCCTCCGTGCCTCGGAAAGCACGTTAACCGATGGTCCCAGCCGTCATTCGTGGATCTTTGAAAGTCGTTACGGGTCGTCAGAAGCTCGAAACTCTGACAAACAGTCTTACCAAGGGGTATCGTGTTACCCAGTAACTGGGTTGTGGAGGTCAGATGACAGATAGGCAGTCGCTCCATGTAAAATAGTAGTATTCAGCTGCATCCGGATAGACAGGAAGCCGACCCCAAAATAGTTGCGAAAAGGCTATGCAGATTGACTCAATTTCATACGTAGGTATAGCATAGACCATAGAAGTATAAAAAACAGACCAGTCTAAAACTAGGTAGGTATGGCGCATCACTGATACTGCCTAATATCGATAACCGACTTGAGCTATCCGAATGTAAAAACTACGAAACCCACTTTGCTTAATGACTTCATTAAGAATGTGTCACCTCTTGGCCATTAACCCCACAGACAGACCCACTGAACGCGGGAAAACCCATTTTATAAGTACCTATCTACCTATTCACGTTTCTGGAAAAACTTCTGTCTCAGGGAACTTATTAGTACTTAACTAACTTCTGTCCGCGACTTCGTCCGTGTGAAATTTTGGTCAGGGGATAGGTGGATACCATGTAGGTACTTAAAACTTCTTTCATAATGAAGTGCACAGCATTACTTATCTGTGATGTGGTGGATAGGAAACATGACGCGTATATAGAAATGCTACTTCAGTAGGTACGTCCCCTCAAGCGGAGACGATAGAGTCATTGCACACGTAAATGCTAGTAAATGCTAATTCCGCGTAAATGCTACTGAATACATTTTGTTTTGTAAGTTTACACCTAATTTACGACGGAAGAGCACTGATTTCCAAGATACAGGTTTTACATAGTTTGGAATTCAGGAGTCATATAGTTTTAGCCGTCTACTCACTTAGGTACATTATTGTATCCTAGTTCTTAAGAATATAACAGTATTAGGCTATATTTTATTGAGTCCAAATAAACGTTATTATTATTATTATATGTTTACATATCTCGGGCCCTGGGATACCGGACCTTTGGAAGGCATACGAGGGGCCGAAGCCAACTCGCAGAGGCCCCTTAGACAATTTTAAATTATGATGAGGCACCAGCCGACGATTATCCCTGTATGCAGTATGCAAGTGCACCCAAGGACAAGCCCCGGTTGGTGCAGGACTATTGCAGAACATGGTAACAAAACATATTGGGCTATGGCTTTGGGTGGTTGTGGACTGGTTATCTAGAACGATAGAAACACTATGGCCCCTGCCTGACTAATGTTTTGTATACAATAGATAAAATGGCAGGGGAGGACTTGCACACTCAATAATGGGCCCTCGAAAACGGTCGCTAGCACATAGTGTCGTAGCGGCAAGGGGGCAACATGTCCTGAGGTGCTTGTGAGGAGTGGACAGGTATCCCACGGTTCTCAGAACAATCCCAGAGCCCGGAAGATGGTCAAGATCCCTACAAACACTTACTGGAATACTTCCTTCCTCCGAGCACGTTTGCTCTTGCGAATCTCCACTCAAGCCAGCCAATAAAGGCAAGAATGAGGTGGGAGCTCTGTCCCGTCAGTTTTCACTCCAGCCGGCCAATAAAGGCAAGCCAGAGATGAGGAACAAGACTACTCCCGGGAGATAGAGTCAGTGGGGTCGCTACTGCCCAACAGCTCGCCACATGCTGCCCTGCGGGTTTCTGTATCTCTCTTGGTCTGGCTTCTCACCCTAGACCTCTTTCGGCAAAGTGAACTCTACTAGCACAGGCTCAGAGATCGGAGCGCGCAAGCCCCACCACGACGTCAACGTAGATATACGGCGGTGGGGTTATTATTATTATTATTAATACATGCGCTAACTCTAGGTATTCGTCTGCTCCTGAGGGGACGTACTGAATTAGCATTTCTATCTATGCAAATGGGACACTATGAAAAAAATATATCAAAAACCATAGCCTAATCAAGCCTTCGGGACCCAGTAGGATGTGGGAGTAATAGGGTGGGGAAACACCATGCACAAAATTCCGAAAGTTAAGATCCGCTATTCTCCTAAGGTCATTGACCTTGACCTCAAGGTATTTGACCTTGAGGTCAAGGTCAATATTCATGGTTAGTGACCTTGAGGACCAGATCAAGTGACCTTGAGGTCAATAATAATAAGGCGTAGTCGACGGAGCCCCGGGTTCGCGGAGTTCCTACTTCTGGGTGGTTTAAAAAAAAAAAGTAATTAATAATAATTCTAACTTAAGGATGATGCGCCAAGGTAGCCCGCGAAATTCAAAATTTCTTACGTTTTTTGCAATTTGTAGGTCAGTGTGAGCTTGTATGTTGATTAAAATATGATTCGCGGCCGTAGCTAATATGGCTTTACAGTATTATAATCATTAGAATCAGCAATACAACTCCATAAGTTAGCATTTACCTCAAATCTAGCGATTTCATGAAATCATGAAGTTTGAGGTAAATGCTAACTTATGGAGTAGGTAGGTACTGTACTGTACTGCGTACCTACAGTAATATTGCATTTTGTACCGATCCCTTCGAAATAATTTTTACGACAAACGGCTGATCGGAGACAAAAACACCATGTTGCTTTTAGCCTTGTAATCACGAAAACAACGATTTGCGAAAAACAAAACTTTGCTCGACTCATACATAAGGGTAGAAGCGTAACCTTCCTCAAGAATTGGGCTATCAAATGCAAAAAAAAATTTTTTCAAATCCGACTGGCAGTTCCAGAGATTTGCTGGTACAAACAAACAAACTCTTCAGCTTTATTATTAGTATTAGCTTCTGCCCGCGACTTCGTCCGCCTGTCTTGTTCTCCCGACCCAGCCCGTCGCAACGCATCGCCTGTCCGCGCTACTATGCAGGTAAGTACTGAATTCGTTTTTGCTTAGAGTTCTTTCTGACTTTTTTTCTTTTTGCGCGGCTCCTAAAGGTCTTAGCGTAATGCGTATCCTATTATCCTACTATTCTACTAATATTATAAATGTAAAAGTTTGTATGTTTGGATGTTTGTAGCTCAATCACGCAAAAACGGCAGAACGGATTGGGATGAAATTCGGTATACAGATAGTTTATAACCTGGATTAGGACATAGGATACTTTTCGTCCCGGTAGAAGGTTCTGGTGGGATAATTTCCGACATAGGTACGCGGGCGAAGCCGCTGGCAAAAGCTAGAGGCCTATACAACGTGTAACGTTAAATGCGCAAAACCTCTTAAGGGGTCATTGTACTCATTATTATGAACAACTTTTAGTATGGGACCAAACCTGAAATCGCGAAAAAAAAATCAGCTGTTCAGTACCTACATTTTGACGAATTATGCGAACAGGAATGTACTGAACAGCTGATTTTTTTTTCGCGATTTCAGGTTTGGTCCCATAGTAAAAGTTGTTCATAATGATGAGTACAATGACCCCTTAAGAGGTTTTGCGCATTTAACGTTACACGTTGTATAGCCTTCCTCAATAATTGGGATAATCGGTGCAAAAATAATGTTTCAAATCCGATTAGTAGTTCCAGAGATTAGTTAGCGCGTTCAAACATACAAACAATCTCTTCAGCTCTATGTATTAGTAGTAGTCTCTAGACAGATTCGCATTCCATTGTCCTTTGCTCAGCAGAAAGTGTTTGTGATGTCCTGCGTCAGCCTGCGTGCCCGATCTACTAATGGCGCCAAACTCGTAGCAACAACAAGTAGTATTGTAGTACTCATAGACTGCTGTAGTCACGCGAAGAAAAAGGCCCACGGGATAAGTACCGATTGATCTTCTGAAATAAAAAGTGAAATGGAACAGCATCCAGCTCAAATGTCAAAACTGCAGTGTCAGTGTCAGCTGTCACACACAATGTCATTTGTCATACAAGTGTCAAATGAGTTGAGTGATTCGGTTCGGGTTATAACTTTCATAATTTATAAAAAAATAACATTTCAATTAATGATAATGTAAATATTTTTACGTGAAATTGTGGTCTGTGTGTGCTGCTACACGTTTTCCAGTTCACAATGGGCGACAGCAGTGATTCCGAGGAGTTTTACGACGCTGAAGAGTTCACACCCAGTAAAGGTTCCAAGTAAGTAGCGAAAACGTTAACTATTCTGCTGGTTTATTATTGTAGGTTTAATGTACAGCCTTTTATTGCACACTAGATTATATAGGAACATGAATATTGAATTAGGAGTTGTGTTTTTCAAGAAAAACCGCGGTGATAATCTGTTTTGAAATAGGTATTGTATGATTCGAACAGATGTTTCATTTTGCTATTGATATGCGTCCTTGGCGCTAGCGACGGGTTAAAGCAAATAAAAAACAGTCATCCATTGGTGCGAGACTCGCTCGTTTGACTAGAACAATGAGTTAATAGACCACATCATGATTAACCAATAAGTTGATGGTTTACATATTAATTATGAATTTGCCCCACTTATGGATGCAGTACTTACAATGTTTTCAATTACATATTGATGTAAGCGGTCTGAATTAGTGTGTATGTTGTTAGATTTGAATCATAACATTCTTTCTTGTTATTGTTTCAATTTTTAAAATGAATCAAATTCTCACTGATTTGTGGTGTGTACCCAGTTGCTTGAATTGAACATTTGTATGTAATGGCCATTGAAATTAAATGAATTGCCAATTTCAGAAGAGCGTCACTATGCAAGAATTTACACATAACAGAGAGTGGGGATGCTCCAGACAAAGACAAGGGACCGGTGTTGAAGACAGACTCTACGTTACCAGGCCCAGGAACCACCAGCAGTTACACCACAGAAGTTGCAGCAGCAGAAGATGACAGGACTACTGTGAAGAGTGTGAGTCTAGCTCAACTATTTTTGTAATACTTACATTTACCATACTATAAAATGATACAGACAAAAAAATACAAGAATAAAATTGTTTATTACATTCGAAAACTTAAAAAAATTAAAAATTATTTGGTCCCAATTGTTAGGGCCAAACTAGGCACAGCCTGTATCTTGGGCACCATTCAATAAATAGCTAATACATTTTGCTAATTTACAAATTAAATGAATATAAATAAAAGTTGAAATTAGTTGTTGTTGAACAAGGAAAACTGATTTGTGTAATGAAGCTATCAAACTACAGAAAATACTTTACTGAAATGGAATTAGTTTATGCTATGTTAATTAAAAATTGATAAATGCCAAAATCCAGGAAGAAAACAGAGAATATTATGTGTAAAACATTATTATCTATATTTCCCCTGTACATTAATATTGTTTGTATTCATATTTCTAACATAACAGTTTGTTGATTAAAATAGTACTGGCAGGTTTGAGAATATATCAGTGGTCCCTGGTCAACTAATGATAACTCCAAAATTATGGTATTTTTTTATAAGTGCAAGCATGCTATGTCAAACCCAAGGAATTTTTTGGTCTAATCTTTAGAGCTCCAGCTCAGGGCACCAAGTCTGCTATTTTTTAGAAATTCGTGATTCCAACACGATTCTATTTTCACTGCATTGTCACTTTGCTAAAAGTTCGTAATCTGCTAAATTCATAATTTCTTACAATGCAGTGTTAGTCGTTGACCATTGGAAAGTCATAATGACGCCATTATATTAGTAGATTACCAAACTTGTCAAAATCAACAATTATGAAATCAATGATAGACCAATCTGACACTATTGTAATAGCAGACTTGAGGCCCAGGTTGAAACCTCACAACGTCTGTGATACGTTAGTCTTAACTCCCTAGACTTCCGTAGGCTCAAACCGATTTGTAAATTTTAAATTTCAAACGCTCATATTGAATGTTTACGATTTTGGAGTTATCAATAGATAGCCAGTGACTACTGATATTTTACCGACAATTGATTTGTATATGTACATATGTATTACATGTTTGCTTATTACTTTATATAGTGTATTATCTATGCGTTTGCTTTCGGAGGTAGTAGAATTTATCTAACGTAAAATAAAATAGATTTAAAAAAATACAATTAATAAACACAATTTTTTTATTTAAAATTTCTGCTCTGAAAACAATTTTTTTTTATCATCACACAAGAAACTTATTTGAAAAAAAATCCGATTGCCATTAATTGGACACAAATACAGACGCTAGAAGGCCAAATCTTTACAACAGTGGCTATATTTTTATTTGCAGGTGGTGCAAGGCCGTCGAAGATTCCAGGAGTTACGTCGCTGCATGCAGACTGAGGAGGAAGACGAGGGCGTGACCGATGCCACCGGATCTGTAGACCAGCAGACATTCACATCTGAACACCCATTCAAGTAGGTTTATTTATTTATTTAAAACTAGCTTTAGCCCGCGGCTTCGCCCGCGTGGAAGTCGGGAATTATCCCACGGGAACGTATGACTGGGATAAAAAGTAGCCTATGTGTAAATCCAGGGTGTCAGCTACCTCCATACCAAATTTTATCAAAATTGGTCCACTCGTTTGAGCGTGAAGAATTAACAAACATACAAACACACACATCTTCACACACACACACCTTCACAAACGTTCGCCTTTATAATATTAGTGTGATAGCTACGCCTACAGCATATAATTTAATTTGACCATATATTGGGCCAAATGACCCATTTTGGTAATTGTAATAAACAATACAAAATAAGTTAAAGACCTTGGATGAAAGATAGACCATCTTTGGTACAAGCATCAGTAGAGTAAAGGGGGTGCCTTTACTCTACTACGCAGACAAGCGCGACGCGACGACGATGCGACGCGATTCTGGTAGAACAATTTCTATGAAGTTTTCAGAGAAATTGTTCTACTAGAGCCGCGTCGCGCCTGTCTGCGGGCGCCTTTATTGTGTTTCGAACTTTATTCCGGCTAAGGGAAAGTTTTTAACACAAAACTGACAACAGACAGTTCATTACTCAGTTTTTACCCGACTACGGCAAAGCCAAAGGAGGGTTACGATTTTAACTAACTATGTATGAGTATGTATGTATGTTATGTATGACCATCTGTTCCCTCATATCTCCTAAACTACTCATCGTATTTTGATAAACAAAGCTATCGTTAGGTTAGCGTTAGGTTGTTCTGCGGGTTATAGGACTGATGACGTAACAAAAAAATCCAACATGGCGCCTTATAGCGGAAGAAAACTGGTACCGAAAAAAAATAGTTAATATATTATATAGTGTCTGGTATTTAATGAAAGGTCTTACGGAGTACTTTCTGAAAATATATTGGTTATCTATGATTATTAAAAATAAACCCCAAAAATTTACTGTTGGAAGAAAGAAATGGTTGAATATTATCCCAAACCAAAGAAGTGGGTGGACCCTCAAGCGGGTATCACAGCTCCACCGCGAAAGTAATTCTATTAATTATTAATTTAATTTAATTTCTAGCAAATCAATAATTTGATATTGATTTGATTTTTTTTTTAAACTGCGACTGCGAACCGCGAAACCGCATGATGTTCCGATGAGAGTCCGTTAAACTACTGCGGTTTCAGTGCTATGGTATCCCGGCGGAGGTGTGATATCGCCCTTAATGATCCCAAACCCCAAAATAATATTAAAAAATGACGTAATCTGTTCGATTTAATGCCCTAATTACATGACTTAAGAGTTTTAGTTTGTCTGTCTGTGATGTTTTGTAGTATAACTTTTTAGTTGGTTTTTTTGTCCTAGTTGCGTTTTTAGTCTTTATTTTTTTTTTACTGACAACGATAAGCCGTATGCTCGGTGGGATATCCCATACGCAACAATTACCAACATCTTATAAACTTTCATCCCTTAACCCCTAAGCAAAGATTTTTGAAAATTCATCCCCAAAGTGAGCCTTCTTTACAAAAGGAAGCCGTGTGAAAAATTTCATGCTTCTAGACCCAGCGGCTTAGTCGGTGCGTAGTCTATCAGTGAATAAATGAATGAATTTATGATTTTTATTAAGTAGATTATTTTGAATATTTGCAGGATAATAGCACATGACACGATGAGCCTGCAGAGTATGACGTCACTCGGCAGGATCGGCAGAATACTCAGCGGCGCCTCGGAATCTCACTGTAAGTTAGAATGAAACTTTTTTCCTACTTCCAAAAAAAACTATTATACTTATTGAAATTCAAATTTCCTTACGATTTCATAAACAGTTGTAATTCAATAGGGCAATTTGAACCAACGGAGTTGTATTGATGATTCTAATGATTATAAATTTTATAATTCTGTAAAAACATATTTATTACGGCCGCGAATCATATTTTGATTAACATACAACCTGACTTGTATATTTAAAAAATCATGAGAATATAATTGAATTTCGCGGGCTACTTTATGCCGACGTTCGCACGGACTTAAAAATATCGCGGCGGGATTTTACCGCGCACTGGATTTTCAACTCTCGGTATAGAGCCGAGCTTCGAGAATCCAACCTAACAACAGAGTGTATGCCAGCGGGTCGAAAAAACACACTGTTGGTTTTCAACTCTCGGCGCTAAGCAGAGCGTTGAAAATCCAGTGCGCGATAAAAAATCGCCGCGATATTTTTACTTTCATGCGAACGTCGGCTAACGCATCCCCTTTGATATGTGTATGATGTATGTGTGTAGCGAACATCCGTGATACCGTGCCTGTACCATCGGTGTCGTCGAGAGAGCCCTCCACCATATCCGACGAACAACTCTCCGTTGAAACTAGAACTCAGAATGGTTAGTATAATATGTGTGTTTGTGTACCGCGCCGGGAACGGGACATCCCGCTCCCGATGCGGTGGACAAACAGTCTTATGATGATTTTGTATATTATAATAGCCGGCAAACATCTTGAGCATTCGCGAAAAATGATAATACGGTATCTGAGAAACGTATGCGGAGCGGGGGCCCATTTCCATACAAGTCAGAGGGGTCGCTGTCAGCGCCATTTTTTCATAGATGTTTGGCGGCTACAGAGGGTGTTGTTACATCCTGTATAGCCAAACATATTTAAGGTCAAATTTATGTGTACAGAACATCAAATTGAACAACTTTCTCCACGAGACCATGGAAATGCTTTGGAAACTGAGCTTTTACCTGTATTGTACCATTCGTAAGAACGTTACACTACACAGAAATGCTCGAGAAAATGCTCTAGTCTATACTCACCTTAATAACGGGAAGAACAAGTGACTCTAGGCTTCGTTAAGGGTGCTCATACACCCGTTATTTTGAGACGACGGTCAACGTTGATCGACCGCAGTCGGGTTGCCTTAAGAAACCCAAGATTAACAGACCGGTATACGTGTTCGGTTGGCTGCAGTGCTGGCGATGGCGGAGCCGGACGTGATAGCCAGCACGAAGGCCAACAGCCTGAAGCACGCGCGCGGCGGCGGCAGCATCGTGGCCATGAGCGGCGCGGGCGCCGGCGAGCCGCGCGCGGCCGGCGCGGGCGGGCCTGTCGCGCCGCCGCGCAGGAAGAAGCGCAGTGCGTATTTTCATACTTATTTATTGCGATCCAGAATGTATGAAAGGTCAAATTAAATAAATTAGATAGAGAAACTCCGGAGACGTGAAATATCAGTTTTAAAAAAACTTCTTTTTTTATTGAAATGTAAACGAAAAAAAAAGATTTTGTTTTTTTTTTTGGGGTCGTCGACCACTGTTGTCGACTTTAAATGAGTTAAGAAAATCATTTCTTTTGTCTTGTTGTTATCGTGTTTTATCACCCGGCGAAACCTTCGCTTAACCACAGATCAATACAGATGGGACACTCCGCAAAATTATTTAAATAAAAAGCGACTCTTGTTACGACACAATAAAGTGCAATTCAGGTCGCACAACGCTTATTATACCTGCAGTTATATTCACCTACAAGTTGCCTCTCTTTGTATCGCGTAACTCGTATACCTTCTGACTTGTTAGGGTTGTCTTCTTTTACGACGCGGCGCGTGAGTGAGTATCGAACTAACGTGCTCCCCGGCCGGTGCGCGGCAGCCCGCACTGAATTGACCCAGTGAGATGGGCCCGCCGCGTACTTGTAGCTTCATACCTAAACTGCGGAGTGTCCCATCTGTATTAATCTGTGGCTTAACTTAATAATTATTTTGTTTTCCCTCATAGAAGTGAATAAGTATGTTAAACCGTAACTGTTATGGCGTCTGTAGACAAGCTGCACGGCTCGCAGTCCCTGTCGACGACGGACGGCGACAACCTGAGCGTGTGCACCACGGACACGGACGAGTACCGGTACATCGCGCGCCGGCCCGACAAGCCGCAGTTAGACTCATTGGTCGTCGAGGTGAGTCTTTATACTGCCTCAGGTACATGTTCTATGTTCTACGTTAAGGATTTGGTTTCCGCACATAGATATAAGAAAGAAGGAGATGTGCCTAGTATGTTAGAATGTATCGGAGCCCTGTGTCTCCACTTTTTCCCTTTGTCACTTTCATGATTTTAAAGATAAATACGCTAAAATACTTGTATTTACATATGGAAAGTGATTCCATGATTTACATGGCTTCGGTTTTTACAAGAAGCCACTGAACAACACGGCATTCTTATAAATTGTCACGGTCACAGTCGAAAGCGCACTAGTTCGTGGAAATTGTACTATTACCCCGTTTACATTCAGCCGAAGTGAGCAGGGAAGTGGGCAGGACGAGTATTTAAACACGATACTTCTCCTGCTGCTGCCCCTGCTACTCGCGCTGCCCGGCGCTCCCCAAATTAGCGGTTTTTTGTGCCGAAGTCAAAGGACGGGCAGCGCGAGCGGCAGTGCGTGTTTACAGCTCCGTCGCTCACTTCTCGCCGAGCGCTTGAACGAATCGGATGTGCGTGCCGCCTTATTTTCTTACTGTCAAAATGAAACCAAAAAACAGTTGTTTATGTATATGGGTATAGGTCATTAGAATTTAGTTTACCCACCCAAGTATAGGGTATGTGCACACAAAAATCAGTTATGTAGGTGGTTAGGTACTTACAGAGTTCTATTACGATGGATAGATATCATCCACCATCTTCTGCGACGACGAATTTTCTTTTTTTGAATTTTATATCTTTTTAAACAATGAACATAATTATGTATTGTAAGAAGACACAGAGCGGACGCTGTAATTATTTCGACGTCTGCCATTGCCGAAAGTCGAAAGTGATGCGAGTGGTAGGGCAGGGCAGTATGTAAACACACACTTCTCTCGATCCTGCTGCGGCAGTATTTAGGGAAGTATCGCCGGCAGCGCGAGGAGCAGCGGCAGGGGCTGAATGTAAACGAGGCATATGAACGGCTCATACTGAGCATGTCGCGCGGACACATTTTCGACCGCTTGCCACTTCTCCTGTTTTTTATATTTCTATGTTTCCGCACTTAGTCCTTCATGTGGACCATTGTGCGTGAGCCATGGCGGCCTTCGGGGGTTGTTCCAACCAGCCCACCTCCCTCCAGAAGTTAATTAAATCTTTGTGTCTGTTAAGAACATCAAAGATCGGGGTATTCCAAGAGTTTCTGTTCTAATCTGGGTAACGCCTGTGCATTCAAAGAGCACATGCGCAACGGTCTCCTGCAGCCTCCATGCAGGCCCTGCACAGAGGACTTAGCTTGACACCGACTTCAGAAGCTGTTCAGTTTTTTATCTACACCCATGCTGTAAATTCTCTATAAAAGTTCCTGAAACAGTTACCTTATTGCCAACATTAAAAAAACAGCCAGTGTCATGGTAACCACGGTAACCATAATAGCATCCAAACGGGTGCTTTAATGTTGTACTGAATTTCATAATGCAACTCGTTTTCAAAAAAAGAACATTGTAATGCACGCGCGTTTCCCTACAACAGCGCCGTAATTTAAAAAAAGATCTTATTCGAATTCACGTCGTATACTATGACGCCGACCGCCATGTTCGATACGAGTATTAGTATTGCAAAAAACTGTTTCAGAACCTTTTATAGAGGATTGATAACATGGATGTAGATAAAGTCTTTTCAACTGTACATAATTAGGTATTAAAACACTCATGTGATACTATTATCACACTCGGCTTCGCCGAGTTGCATAAATAACTATTATGACAGTTATTTTATTCGTTTTAGGTTTTGAAGTCGGTTTTTACTTTTTTTTAATGAACTAGATGACAGCCAAAAAAAATTTTAATCATCGTCCCTATTGTAAGAAAGAATATGAAGAACGCGGTTAGCTATATTCGACGTTTATATGACGAGTGTGTTCCGATAGCACTACAGGAAACTTGGCTGCTTCCGGAAGAGTTGGCGTATCTGAATAGCATAGATAGCAGATTTAGTGGCGAGGGGACATCAGCTGTAGACACGGCGACGGGCGTACTGCGTGGTAGGCCTTACGGTACTGCGCTGCTGTGGAATACCAGTGTGTTTACTACTGTTACAGTGATTAAATGCGATAATCCGAGAGTGAGTGCAACTCGTATTAAGGTTGATGCGTCACGGTAGCCCGCGAAATTCAAAATTTCTTACGTTTTTTGCAATTTGTAGGTCAGTGTGAGCTTGTATGTTGATTAAAATATGATTCGCGGCCGTAGCTAATATGGCTTTACAGAATTATAACCATTAGAATCAGCAATACAACTCCATAAGTTAGCATTTACCTCAAACCTCATGATTTCATGAAATCGCTAGATTTGAGATTAATGCTAACGTATGGAGTTGTATTGCTGATTCTAATGATTATAATTCTGTAAAGCCATATTAGCTACGGCCGCGAATCATATTTTAATCAACATACAAGCTCACACTGACCTACAAATTGCAAAAAACGTAAGAAATTTTGAATTTCGCGGGCTACCCTGGCGCTTTCGCCTTAATGCGGCCGCTAGTCCATTTATAGTGGTGTGTTTATATGCTGATGAACATGTCCGATTACTTGACGATGTTTACTGACTGCATGGGAACTGTAAGTGTGCTATTAGTAATGACTGAAAACGAACCTATTTTTAACCAACTTCAAAAAAGGAGGTTCTGTATTCGACCCGTATGTACGTTTGTTTGTTTGTCCGCGATTTTCTCAAAAACTAATCAATCAATTTTGATGATTCTTTCACTAACGTGATCTACGTACTTTCAGGAAGGTTTTTGTATATAATACGAGTATAATGTAGTTATTCTTATGTACGAAGTTATATGCATAAATATACTGAATCTCCTGCATTTCTAAGCGGATTTCGATGATTATTGTTTTCATTCGTCTTGGTTTATGTAATTGTATATTCAACTAAAAATGATACAAGTGGAGAACGTTTTAACGCAGTTCTCGGCTCAAAAACAACCTCGCCTGCGGCTTGGGTGTTAATTCCGCCTCGAATGCAATAACAAATGTCCACGTGTATCAAACGACGTTTTTCAATATACTTTTGAAGAAATAAAATAAAATAACAAAAAATATTTTTGTCTATGGAACTATGCGCAAAGGTACATAACAGGAATAATTTGTCAACATGCACAGCCCGCACTGACTGTAATTGGTGAAGATGCCATTTCATGGACGATAATGCTCGGGACCACCGTTCTGGCGACGTAGATGCTTATATGCAAGAGGTCGGTATTCGTCGTCTGTATTGGCTAGCGCGGAGCCCCGGCCTTAACCCCATTAAGCACGTCTGGGACCTCCTAAAAAGGCGAGTACGACCTGTCCAACGACCTTCCACAAAACATCAGGGAGCTTAAACGTGTGATTTCGGCTAAGTGGGAACACATTCCACAGGACACCATCAAAAGCCTGGTGGAAAGCATGCCAAGACGATTACATGCCGTAATCGCTGCAAGGAGAGGTCATACTCGTTATTAATTTTTATTTTTTTAATGTCTTTTTTTATTAAAATACCATAAAAAATACTCGTAGTCTTAATTTAATTATACCCTAAAAATTTCCATTTTAACACGACTCTCTGTTTACATTGACTAAAACACCGATTCCAGGATTTAAGGGTTAAAAACTATATTCTCAATGATAATAAGAAATTTCTAGTCATTTATGCTAACGACATACTAAAAATATTAATATTATCCATAGAAAAGCCAATGACTGTAAGGTGCCCGTTTTTTTTGCAAAGGAGTTTATTAACGCCGTAAAGACGCATATATCTCTTTGCCGAGATTAAAAAAAACATTCACCTCCGAATAGAGAGGATCGTCTCTGGCGCGAGACGGTGTGAATAGAGAGGACCGTCTCTGGCGCGAGACGGTGTGAATAGAGAGGACCGTCTCTGGCGCGAGACGGGGTGAATAGAGAGGACCGTCTCTGGCGCGAGACGGTGTGAATAGAGAGGACCGTCTCTGGCGCGAGACGGTGTGAATAGAGAGGACCGTCTCTGGCGCGAGACGGTGTGAATAGAGGCATTGAACCAATTTGGACTAAGTATAGGTATAAGTTATCTGTGGCAATTTTTGTTCTCGCACACGTGGCGGAAAATTAAAAATCGCACGCGTGTGAAATACACTGCATTGTGAACCTAATCGTAGCGCTATACAACGTGTAACGTTAAATGCGCAAAACCTCTTAAGGGGTCATTGTACTCATCATTATGAACAACTTTTACTATGGGCCCAAACATGAAATCGCGAAAAAAAAATCAGCTGTTCAGTACATTTTGACGAATTATGCGAACATAAATGTACTGAACAGCAGATTTTTTTTTCGCGATTTCAGGTTTGGTCCCATAGTAAAAGTTGTTCATAATGATGAGTACAATAATCCCTTAAGAGGTTTTGCGCATTTAACGTTACACGTTGTATATGAACCAGTTTTGAGGAAGTGTATTGAAAATAAATTTACTTTAAAAAAAAGTAAAAACCGACTTCAACAACGAATGAGAAAAGGGCCTTGGCAGGCAGACAGATGGACAACGAAGTGATCCTATAAGATTCCGTTTTTTCCTTTTGAGGTACGGAACTCTAAAAAAGAATAATAAGTGTGTTTCCCGCAGCCACCGCCGCCGAGCGCGCTCAACCAGTCGATGGCACTGCCCAGTCCCGCCAGCACCATCGAGTCGCTCACCAGGGAGTTCCAGGACTCGCTGGAGCTGTCACACTCGAGATACGGTAACTAAAAAAAAACTCAAAACTCAAAGCTTTTATTTCAAATAAACCTATTACAGGCACTTTTGTATTGTTAAGGGTCAGTCAGAAAGATGAAGCTTGTTGTTTTCAATGAATCCATTAATTGAAATCAATGCATCGAGTTTGAATTTAGAATAGAATAGAATAATATTTATTACACACACAAGAGCATGTACAGTGGGCTGCATCAATTGGGTACCCCAGTTGTATTAATTTTAATACTACTGGGGTACCCAATTGATGCAGCCCACTGTACAAAACAACAACATAACACGGATATCTACATAAATCTACCAGTTCATGTAACCCTGTCTCCTAAACTGTTAGGCCATAAAGTGCAGTTTATCAGTAGGTATTGCTGCAGCCAGAGTGTTTAGCGGGAGGGAGGTTAAGTCATACATTTGTGTGCCGATGTGTTGTGTGTATTCATGTGTGTGATGGTGTCCGCAGCGAGTGACA
This sequence comes from Cosmia trapezina, assembly GCA_905163495.3. Lineage (NCBI taxonomy): Eukaryota > Metazoa > Arthropoda > Insecta > Lepidoptera > Noctuidae > Cosmia > Cosmia trapezina. The sequence goes on along the minus strand of LR991029.1, from coordinate 2,548,668 downwards.
GATGCTCGCTGAGCCTGCACGAGTCGCGCTCCAGCGAGCGCACCAGCGAGTCGTCGCGCGGCAGCACGGCCGCGCGCCAGGCCGCGCCCGACGCCTCGCTGCGAGCAGACGAGCCGCACCAAGGTACACACCCTCCTGTCCTCACTACAAGTTTTACCAAGGGAACTAACCTCTTATAGCAGTACTATCATAATATAAGCCGTGTGCCCGATGGGATTTTCATCGGCAACAATGAAGAGCTTTCACCCCCCATTAACCCCTTTAGGGGGTGTATTTTCAAAAATACATCATTAATGCTCACTTTCGTTATCTTCGGAACACTTATGCAATATTTCATAGCTTATACCCTGGATTAACACATAGGCTACTTTTATCCCGGTCTACGCGGGTGCAACCGCGGGGCGTAGCTAGTTGAATTATAAAATGCGCTCCGTCAGCTCTGAATCGTGCTTGACGAATTTTTGGAGTGATAACTTCTTTAGCACGTGTCACGCGGAATGCAATACGTGATGCACTGTCAAGTTTTCACTTCTGTCGGTGGTCCCCATGAATGACTGTTGTTGTATGTATGCACAAACAGAGCCGGAGCGCGGCGTGCGCACGCACAGCGAGGGCCGCACACAGCCCGCGCCGCGCCAGGCCTCCGCCAGGTACGCCATCGTAATATCTTAATAATATTAATATTTATTTTATATATTTTATTTTATTATTTATTTTATAATAGCTTTATTTTCCTTTTACATTTCTAACACCTAATCTTCAGGGGGATGCGCTAAGGGAGTCCGCGTAATTCAAATTTTCTTACGTTTTTTGCACATTTCAGCTCAGTGTCAGGGTGTATGTTGATCAAACTATGATTCGCGCCCGTAACAAATATGTATTTCCAGAACTATAACCAGTAAAATCATCGATAATCGGCAAAACACGTTTTGTTCTAAATTGTACTTTTACCATCTTTTTAGGCCGTGTTTTTATGCATATATTTTTTCCTTTATTTCACTTATATAAATTACATTTTTAAATACTTTTATAAAAAACAAAAAAACGTTTATTATTATGGGAGTTAATTGTGTCGGTCGCAGGCGCAGCAACTCGGAGTCGCTTGGCGGGTCGCGGCGCCGCTCGGCCGGCGACGAGGCGGCGCTGGGGCTGTCGCTGCGCACGCGCACGGTGTCGGGCCAGCAGCTGTCCGACATCGAGATCCTCGAGCAGGTCACCGTACTCAATCTTGACACCGGTCAGTACGAGTCGACCTTACCGAGCACTGTTATACTCTGAGGTGGGGCTGGAACTGCGCACGCGCATGGTTGGACAAGCAGCTGTCTGACACCGAGATCCTCGAGCAGGTCACCGTGCTCAATCTCGACACCGGTCAGTACGAGTCGACCTTACCGAGCACTGTTATACTCTGAGGTGGGGCTGGAACTGCGCACGCGCATGGTTGGACAAGCAGCTGTCTGACACCGAGATCCACGAGCAGGTCACCGTGCTCAACCTTGACACCGGTCAGTACGAGTCGACCTTACCGAGCAATCTTATACTCTGAGGTGGGGCTGGAACTGCGCACGCGCACGGTTGAACAAGCAGCTGTCTGACACCGAGATCCTCGAGTAGGTCACCGTGCTCAACCTCGACACCGGTCAGTACGAATCGACCTTACCGAGCACTCTTATACTCTGAGGCGGCGCTGGGGCTGTCGCTGCGCACGCGCACGGTGTTGAGCCAGCATCTATCCGACATCGAGCTCCTCGAGCAGGTCACCGCGGTCAACCTCGACACCGGTCAGTACGAGTCGACCTTAAAATTAAACTCAAAACAAAAACTCTAAAACAAATCTTGATGTTTGGTCGAAAACCGTGCAAAGCAGTTGTTATGGTTCCGTACCAAAATGGTAAAAAGGAACTCTTATGGTGCGACTCAGTCTGTCTGTCTGTCTGTCTGTCACAGCTGGATATCTCAAGAACTACTAATGCCATCAACTTGAAATTTGGAACAGTTTTAGATGACGATCACCCAACAATTTTGCAAATAAGAAAGAATTAAAAATAAGTTTTTTTTTTTTATGCAACAGGGTCTGAGACCCCCTTGGTCTTGAAAAATCAAAGTGGGCTAGTGGGGCATCATATGAAAGAGCGCTGTATTCTCAAACATTTTTTTATTTTTTGTTTAGGACGCATTTTTCGACTTTTGATGAAAAAAATACCGTTCCCCCCATCTAGCAAGGAGTGACGTCATGCCGCTACATTTTTTTTCAGTAATCTGTTGATTGCGCCGTAATAGTTGATCTTGACGAACGTAAAAAAAGAAAAAAATAAGTGCCCAATATTTTTAATAATCTTCATGAAGGACAAACAAAAATGTTTAGTCATCATGCCTATTCTTTAAAAATACGGCATTCTTGTTTTAATAATTTTTTCTTCATTTGTTTTTCGTACGTTTAAAAACAAATGCAGTATGTAAGTGCCGCGCCCCCCCCGCAGGCGAGCGCGTGCCGCTGAGCGTGGCGGAGCACAAGCTGCCGCAGTGCATCAACCCGCTCAGCCTGCACATCATGCGCCTCACCTCCGAGTACATCGGACGCGCCAACGACGACGACAACGCAAGGTAACCGCCACACTTTATTTATTTTATTTACAAGCTGTGCGCCCTCTTCAGACTAAGCCGACGTTCTCACGGACGTAAAAATATCGCGGCGGGATTTTATCGCTTACTGGATTTTCAACTCTCGGTGTTGAGTCGAGCGTTGAGAATCCAACAGAGTGCATCCCGGCCATTCCCAGCGCGTCGAAAAAACACACTGTTGGATTTTCAACTCTCGGCGCTAAGCAGAGTGTTGAAAATCCAGTGCGCGAAAAAAAATCGCCGCGTTATTTTTACGTACGTGCGAACGTCGCGTCGGCTAAATAAAAAATCAAGACATAGCGCTGTCAACAGTGACGTGAGGCCGCACGTTTCGGGTTTCGTGTGCACGTAATGAGGTGTAGTTTTTTGTAAATGCGTGCGTGTGAGCGTGTATGCACAGAGCGAGGTGTAGTTTTGCGAATGCTTTACTGTATTGTTCCCAGCGCTATGTCTGGGTTTTTTAATTCATAAAGTAGTGACCAGCTGGTCGATTCTGTAAAAATCTCACCGTGAAAACTTGCGTGGAGTGAGCTGTCAGTGTCATCCCACGGATGCTAGGGATTGACCAAATTACATTTACTATCGAGATTTTAATTATATTTTTTATGCGAATTCTATACATACAAATTTTATATTATTTGTAAGCTAGCAAGTATGGTGTCTAAACATTACTATTTAGGGGGTTTTTATATAAAATACTCAAATAGAAATTCAGACAAAACTCGATTTTTTAAAAACCCCTTATAGGTGTAGTAATGTTTAGAACACTTAAATACTAGTTTTGAAGTAATATTAGGTCTTTACCTATGAAATTGCCGTTCTGCAGTACTGGCCATTTCAAATCAAAATAACTTTTATTTGGCTAAGAATTCTAATTTCAAATGAATTTTATTTTAAAAACATGGATTTTTTTTCCCAAAAGTAGTCATTTGTTTATTGATTAGTGTTACATTTTCATCGCATTTCAATCTTTTTCGTCATCATGGATACGTTAAAAATTCGAGTAATTATGGAATATGAGTACCGTCGTGGCAGCAACGCGGCACAAGCGGCACGCAACATCAACGACGTTTACGGAGCTAACACTACAAACCAACGCACCACCTGTTATTGGTTTGCTCGCTTCCTTTCTGGAAATTTCGACCTGAAAAATGAACCTCGCGGTCGTCCGAAGACTTTGGTCGACAATTACGAATTAAAGGCGATTGTGGAAGCTGATGATACACAATCTACGGCTGAATTAGCAGCAGCTTTCGACGTTAGCGTCAAAACAATATTGGTCCATTTGCGTCAATTTGGCAAGGTAAAATAGCTTGACAAATGGGTGCCCCACGAACTCAATGATCGCCAGCGCAAAGTACGCGTCGAGACGTGCCTTGCACTGCTCAACAGACACACAAAAGAAGGAATTTTGAACCGCATTGTTACCTGCGATGGAAAATGGATTCTGTTTGATAACCGCAAGCGCTCAGCAAGTTGGTTGGATCCTGGTTCAGCACCTAAACAATGCCCTAAACGAAAACTTACCCCTAGAAAAGTGATGGTCACTGTTTGGTGGTCTAGCGCCGGTGTGATTCATCACAGCTTCTTACCAAACGGGGTGAGCATTACTGCAGATGTGTACTGTGAAGAACTGAACACAATGATGGAGAAGCTGGCACATCTCCAACCAGCATTGGTCAATCGCTCGTCTCCGCTGCTCCTGCACGACAACGCGCGACCTCATACTGCACAGCAGACGATCTCCAAGTTGCAAGAACTGGGGTTGGAAGCTCTCCGTCATCCGCCCTACTCACCAGACCTTGCGCCTACAGACTACTACTTTTTCCAGAATTTGGATAACTTCTTGGCGGGAAAAAAATTCAATACCCGAGAGGCAGTACAAAATGCCTTTGAAGAATTTGTTGCCTCCCGACCAGCCGATTTCTTTAAGAAGGGCATCAATAAACTGCCACTGCGTTGGCAAAGATGCATTGATTGCATGGGTGATTACTTCGATTAATACAAATAAAAAATACATGAAAAAAATTCGTTTAAATTTTTTCATACAAAACGGCAATTTCATAGGTAAAGACCTATTATAAAATGATCACTAGAATAGCGTAAAACATATTATTAAAATCTCGATTATGACTGTAAACATGTGCTTGGTCCATCCCTAGCATCAGGTGGAATGACACTGACAGTTCACTCCACGCTCACTTCACTTAAGTTTTCGCGGTGAGATGATTACAGAATAGCATTGCTGTTTGTTCGTTAAACTCACCGGAAATTATGTATTAAATAAATGCGGCATGAAAATCAGAAATAACTTTTATTTATTTATGTTTACTTTATTGTACACCAGAAAAATACATAACAAAAAATAAATTAGACTATACAGGGTGATTTTTTAATGACCAGCCAAATTTTCACAGGGTGTTCTACCCATAAATATGAACAACTTTCACTATGGGACCAACTTTGAAATCGCAAAAAAAATATCAGCTGTTTCATACATTTTGATCGAGTAGGTATTGAACTTTTGTAGGAAACCGCTGGTTTTTTTTTCGTGATTTCAAAGTTGGTCCCATAGTGAAAGTTGTTCATATTCATGGGTAGAACACTCTGTGAAAATTTGGCTGGTCATTAAAAAATCACCCTGTATAAATAAAAATATACAATGGGCGGCCTTATCGCTATTTGCGATCTCATCCAGGCAACCTTGGAATAGACAGTGTTTGCGTGGACATAAAATGGCGTTGTCATTGGTGCATTTTCAGATTTGACAGCAAACGCCGGCTGTCATGGCGGCGTCGCCTGAACATGTCCTCTCTAAACCTCGCGTGGAAGTCTGAGCACTCGTCCAACCTCAGTCTAGCCACTAGGTCCATTCTTTATCAATCTTTTTGTCACTGCTTAGTTTGCCGCTTGCGGTTAGGGTTGCCAGACCAATGCGATCATTTTTTTAATTAGCAACTTTTTTGGTTGAAAAGTGTTTAAAGGCTAAACTTCAAAAAGCCTTTGATAAGATGTCTTTAAGCCATTTATACGTCAGCTTGATTGTAGGGGTAGTTCAGAATGTTATTCCTGTAGTATAGTGTAAACAGTTCAGTATGCTCAACTTATTCAGTGTTCATTAGTGCATTATCGTTTTTATGGAACTAGCGTTTTGCCCGCGAACTCGTCAGTGTTTTTTTTTTTTTTAATTTCGCCTATTTTCCTTTTCCTGGGACCTACCAAAATTTCATCGAAAGCGTTTCAACCGTGAAAACGAAACGAACTGACACTTTGGCATTTCGGCAAAGTATGCATTAGGGCATAATTATAATAGCAGAAAAACCTTTTTTTACCGTCTGGCAATTCTACTTTAAGTTTCATAGCTTGTACAATCATAATGTTTGCGTTTGAAGGCTGACCTGAACAAAGTGAGGTTTTTGTGAATGAAGTTACAACTAATTTAACAATAATATATATTTTTTTAATAAACAATAATCAGTTTTGATTTTGTACACACCAGAATAACATTTTGGCAGGCCTGATCGAATTCGTACAGCAATTTATTGGGATTTTGAATTCAAAGTAAGAGTGAACAGGCATCTTCTGGACACGCTCATTCCATCGCTTTCCATCAGGCGTGATCGAAGTCAAGCAGGCCTATTCTGCAATAAAAAAAAGGATTCGTCTCCACAGAGAGCCAACTAAGATTCCCTTTGGTGTTTTGATACGTAATGCGACACTCGGTGTTGCACTTTAATTGGCGGAACTATTATACCGGGTTTGCGCAACGAACTTAATTTATGTATGTACGCACGGCTATAGATCAAGCTATACATTTCGAGTATAAGCTGATCTCGCATGGTATAGGATTTCCTTACAGGTCAGTGTAAACTGGAAATGTATAGCTTGATGTGTAGCCGCGTGTACAAAAAGTGTCAAGTAACAAAAATTAGACAGAGTTTTGTAATGCGCAATGCATTGCCGCATTTTTCGCACTAGCAATTTGCACTCACACGATAAGAATGCATTTGTGGCTTTAACAAAATTTATCGTGATCCTAACTGAAATTATTATATTTTGGATTTTTTTATTAATAACTTCTAAATAATTATGATGAAATGCAGCTTGTTTTTATTTCCCACGGGCGATTGTTGTGTTACTGTCAATTCAGAATGTATGCCTATATTTCAGCTTAGTATTAATCGTTTCCATGTAACATAGCTTCATATATTCCGATCAGTATATTGACAGTTTGTTGTAGGTACAGAGTAATGTTGCTTATTAAATACATACAACGTCCCCTTTCTATACAAGTCCTCTCTTCTAAATTGATTTAATTAAATATTAATGTGACAACACATAATTATTGATTAAATTCATATTAATATTATACAGGGTGTTATGTTAAACAAGGCACATACTTCTTTAACGGAGTACGTACGAAAAACTTTTACCATGGAACTAACCCTGAAACATGAAAACAAAATCAGATCTATCTCGTAGGTTTTGCACTTTGTAAAGAACAGCTGATTTACTTTTTCATATTTCAGCGTTAGTCCCATGGTAAAAGTTGTTCATTTTCATGAGTACTACACTCCGTTAAATTATGTCCCTCGTTTAACCTAACACCCTCTATAATAATATATATCTTGTTCTGAAGCTTTAAAAACAATGCGTTTCGAGTGTTTATTAACGATTTAATTCCTTGCATTTTTTATTTTTTTTAATATAAGTTTCGTCTCGTCTCGGCCTCATTAATTGACGTAAACGCTGTCTATTTGCAGAGAAACGGACGAAGAGAGCGAGAGTGTGTGCGCAGGCGGCGCGGAGGACGAGGCCAAGGAGATGAAGCGAGAGTCCACCGACAGACAAACTACCGGCATCAAGAGGAAGACGGAAAAGTAAGTCTCACGTAGCTACTGTACACACACAACATCAAATACACCAGCACCCTAAATACTTAATGCGAGATCGAGGTCAAGAACAGGCCCATTTGGCAATAATAATAAAAAAACACTCGAATGACAACCCCTTTCGCATTGCCAATACCACAGATTAATACAGATAGGTCACTCCGTAGTTTCGGTATTAAGCTACAAGTAGGTACGCGGCGGGCTCATCTCACTGGGTCAATTCAGTGAGGGCTGCCGCGCTCCGGCCGGCTCGCACGTTAGTTCGATACTCACTCATGCGCAGCGACGTAAAAGAAGACAACCCTAACGAGAAGAAGGTATAAGAGTTACGCGATAGAAAGAGAGGCAACTTGTAGGTAGTATGCGTTGTGCGACCTGAATTACACTTTATTGTGTCGTAGCAAGAGTCGCTTTTTATTTAAATTATTTTGCGGAGTGTCCCATCTGTATTAATCTGTGCCAATACAACAAAATACTCGTATTATACGCGCCACGAAAGAGGAGTCTTCTCCGCGCCTCCCAAGCTCTTTCAACCGCGCCAATGACGCCCGGTCCCGTCCCGCGCTCAGACCTCGTACCGCTAAACAGACCTAAAATCGTATACTGCGCAAGTCAAACCACGTGGTGTGTCAAGTGTCATATTTCGTGGCACGCATTGTATGTACTTCATTGAAAAAAGTAAAGGGATTGTCAAACTTAGTGTTTAACGCAATACAGGTTCTGATTACAGGTTCTTTATCTACATTAAAACGTTGTACGGTTCTTAACGGGGCCTAAGTAGGAGAACCGATATTTCCACTTTAAATAATTACAATAACCTATTACTTAGGGACAATTTTTCAATAGTCAGATAAGTTTTATCTGAAGAATAAATATGACAGTTTGACATATTTTCTATGCAAAAGCGGTCAAACCGCCATATTATTTATTGCGTAGATAAAAGTTATCTGACGATTGAAAAAATTGTTCTTAGTAGAGTATTATTTCCTTACTATATTAAAGATGTAAAGTAATAATTTCTAACTCTAGGATCACGTCGAATCTGGTAAAAAGTCATTCGCAGGACAACATAAACAAGAAATTGACACACGATATGAACTTCAGGTGACAGTTTGGCAACTAACGCGTAATCACTGAATATATCCACATTATCCGTCTCGATATCGTTATTGGAATTGGACGCCGACTCGATATCGACCGTTCCTACCATAACGGATAGTGTGGAAACGCTCTCACGCTTGTTATTATAAGTCTTGAAGGTTTTATTTATTTTCTAAATAATAACAATTATTGTGATTTAAATATAATTGCCAGTGATTTTAATATTGGGAGCATATGTTTGTACGTTCATGTTATAGAGATGCGCATCTCGATAACATGGCCGTACAAACATGCTCCCGACTACATATGAACTCAACCGGAGACCTTAGTGATGGTTGCTCACGCATCGTCTACGGGTGTTGTTAATGGGCTAATGGACTGTAAATATATTATTAAAGGAAAGGCGCTTTTTATTATGGTAGTAATTTTACTTCCTTTCTTAACTGGTCAAACAAAAGATAATACAAAAAACATAAAAATCAATAGACAAAATAATATCAAAAACATAGACAAAAAACCCAAGAAGGTGCGTTATGCACAGGTGTGTTGTACACCATGCCGAGCCGAACATGTCATGTTTGGCTCAGCATGATTCGGTAAAGCCGGGTGGCAAAATCGATTCTATTTAAATAAACATGAATGCTGTTGCTGTTGGATTGCTACTACTGACAAATCTGTCATAATCACAGTGATCTTTATTGTCCTTACAATAAGGTTGCTATTGGGTTGCTGCTGTCAGAGGTAAAATAACTGTAAATGGACTGTACTCTTAGGCTTTTAGCAGTCCCCCGCCGCGAAACCGCGAAACCAGAGACAGTCGAATTGAACTACTGCGGTTTCGCTGCTATGGTTTCGCGGCAGAGGTGTACTAAATAAAGTCTTGAATGGCGAAAAACAAAGAACAATTAATGTTCTGGCAAAGTTGAGGAGCGAGTTTGGCACACGAATAAAGATTTTGGTCACACTCGCACCAAATTCGAGAAAGACGAAAAGAAAGTCACAACATGGCTGTGTAATAAGAAGGTTTAACACATTCAAATATTAAAAGTGTGTTTTAATGCTTGGTTTTATTTCGTTTTTCATGCTACTAAATTATTATTATTATTTTGTTATCAGCTGTTTGTATTTTATTATCACTGCAGGGGACAGGCATCCATTCCCTACTCCTTCCACTTATACTATCAGAACATTTAACGAATCCATACGTCAGGTTCGTGAACGGGCGTTGTTGGTGGAGGCTGGTCATACCTTAGCTGCCACGGCTTATTTTAATTTTAATTTTGAATTGTTTTTTTATTTTTTTTATTACGGACGCTTTTAACGTTCATCGTTCTCACATGTATAATTTCAACATGAATGATGTAACCAATATTTTGTAACCATATTTTGATTTAAAAGAGTGTCCGTGGAGTTTCTTGCCCGTTCTTCTCCATAGATCTACGTTTTGGAATGGGCAACTAGCTTCAACTTTCTGACTTACCTACTGACCGACTCTTTGACAATTCAAAAGTGCCTGTAATTGGTTTAATTGAAATAAATGCTTTGAGTTTGAGCAGTACTTAGCTGTAAAACCTGCCTACTGCTAAACAGTGCTTAAAACATAACAAGTTTAAATATATATTTTTTATCTGATATGGCTTAAGAAAAGTCTGTCTCACAGCCCAATGATACCGCGTGATCGTCCGAGGTTAAGCTGCGTTCACCGCGGTCGTACCTAAGCTTGGATGGGTTTGAACTATCATCGAGACCATAGCTTGTTTTAGAGGCCATGTTTAGCGACCTCATTAATTTAGTGATGTTATCTTAATATCGGCATGCCATAAAAGTAATTATATTACAAGGAATCCCGCAGGCGTATCCATACTAACATAATTTTTGATATCGTTAACACTAAATTGCACTATCTTTTCCGATCTACGATACTTATATTATGATAACCCCTTCCAGGCTAAAGCGTTTCTTCGGCAGCACGGTAAAGAAAACGGTGGACGCCGCGAAGTCTTTGGCGCAAGAAGTGTCGCACGCGCGGCACAAGGAGGACGTGGCGGACATAGCCGATGACGTCAGAGGCGAACACAACATCAAGCTCAAGGCCTCCAACTCGCATAAGGGGCCTTACGACTTCGATGGATGCGTCAGACACGTTCAAGTTTGTACACAATTTCTTATGTTCAACAACTTGTGCATGCGCGTAAAACGATAACACGGTGTCGTTTGAGGAACGTACGGGCGGACGCGTTTCCATGCTTTGTTTTTCACGATTTTAGTTCAATAAATGATTATTATTTCCTTTATTTCACTAATATACATATAAATTACATTTATATTAGAATATAAAAAATAATACCCCACCGATATCGAGAACAGGGTCCAAGCTACCGGTGCTCAGGGCTCTGGAGAGAGGAACCTCCTAATGAGCATGCAGTGGCCAGGAATACTGCTTTCTGAACCATGCCCTTGACCCAGCCGCGCAATGAGAGCCTCCTGAGGTGCTGGTCGAGGCTCTCCGCTATTAAGCCATTAACCGTAACGATTATTGGTACAATGATTGCAGAGTCCACGTCCCACATGTCGACAACCACGTGTGCTAAGTCAAGATACTTGATTTTGTATCTTTCTCAGCTTTCACGAGATTCTTGTCATGAGGGACAGCAATATCAACAATCATTGCACGGCGCTCTCAATAAATGATTATTATTATTATATTTTTACTTTTCGCATATCTAGGGACCATGGGGTCCCTGCCCGTTGGTAGGCATACGAGGGGCCGAAGCCAACTCGCAGAGGCCCCGTAGACTATTAGTGATGAAATGAAGCACCAATCGACGACTATCCCTGTATGCCCTGCGTATTATTATTACAGGAGATGGGGTCGGCTCACAACGGCGCGGTGTGGTGCTGCAAGTTCAGCGTGTGCGGCCGCCTGCTGGCCACGGCCGGCCAGGACAAGCTGCTGCGCGTGTGGGTCACGCGCGACGCCTACCACATGTTCCAGGTCAGTGCCACCATGAGTTATCTGGCCACAATGCTGTCCATTGCTTGCAAGTCAGTGCAGGGTCATTTAATTCTTACACTGTTGCGACTGTCAACAAACAAAATGTCCATTTCAGAGTGGAAGTTATCTACTTTTGTAAAAAACAACCGCAGCCGCGTTTGCAAGTATTAGAGAACCGCGAATAGTACCGTACTCCAATAAGGGAGTGGCGAAATTGTAAACCTATTAAGATTTAGATAGGATTATAAATTGATTTCTATTGGTCAATACTCCATTTTATTCAACAAATTATGTAAATACATATTTGTTATAGTAGCGAATCATATTTTGATAAAGATACAACCTAACACTAACCTGCAAATTGCAAAAAAGCATTTCGCGGGCTCCCCTATCACCGTGCAACCTTAAATAGTGCGCATACTTTTTAAATGGCGGCGGGTGGTATATCACGTCCTTTCACAGTTATTTTACCTCAGATATTGCATCACATCATCATCAAAAGGTAGCGACCAACTTCTACAAAGACCTCTACAGCGAGAATAACAAAAACCCACCTCGAACACCCAGCCTAATAGACAAACATGGCGACGAAGAAGTCCCTCCAATTTTAGATTCTGATTTAGACAAAGCGATACATTCTCAAAAGAGCGGGAAATCACCTGTAGAAGATGGTATCTCAAACGAACTCTAGAAAGGCTCTACTCACGCCATATTGGAGAATCTGCCGGACCTGTTCAACAAAGTATTAGAGAAGGAAGAAATACCTCCTTAGTGGTCAACTTTAACTATTATCTTACTACACAAGAAAGGTAGTAGGGACGATATCGGGTAACTACCGCCCAATAAGTTTGATGTCGAACTTGTATAAGATATTCGCTAATGTAATTCTGGACCGTATTACAAAGGTATTAGTCGAGAACCAACCAAAAGAACAAGCAGGATTCCGCAGCGGATTCTCTACGGTAGACCACATCCACACGATAAAACAGGTTATTGAGAAATACAATGAGTATCGATTGACGTATTACCTTGCTTTCGTAGATTATAACAAGGCTTTTGATTCTCTAAACATCCGTGTATTTGGGAAGCACTACTGAATTAAGGTATACACAAAAATAATGATAATTAATAAAATCTACACAAATATGACAGCAAGGGTAAAAACAAAAAGAGTGGAAGAAAATTTTGAAATAAAGAAGGGTGTAAGACAAGGGGATCCACTGTCGCCGAAACTCTTTTCTGCCACTCTGGAATAGGTATTTAGGAATTTGGACTGGGACGGATACGGAATTAACACGCTCAGCGCCATGTGTATCATTTTCGATACACACTGTACAAACACTTGTGTATCTTTTTCGATACACGAACACCATTCCAGTCTTTAGCCTCGTGTATCGTTAACGCGCACGTTTTTATACATTTTATACTACGAAAATATTGCTCTGGCCTAGGGGATTTTTCTGGTGTATTGGGGTTGGGATTGGTAATTTTTTTTGGAAATTTACTTCAATTCCTTTCCTTCCGTACTTTTTGTAACATTCTGAACAACGCCCGCGAACTGTCCTTTCTCCAACTATATTCTTCACAAGATAGTGCTTCATATTTCCTGAGGCTCTTCTTGGTGTTGAAGTCGATGGTCCGGATTCTGTTACACGGTTTTGGGTGTTAACTATTTTCACAGGCCAGTGTATCAAAAAAGATACACACTAGAGGGAGGGGGTTGGGAAGGGTGGGGGTAGAAAAAAAATTATCCGCTATAACATCTAGATGGTTTTAGGTCAAAAAAAAATTTTTTTTCAGAAAGGTCAAATTTGGGTGGTATTGGCATATAAGGCTTGGCGCTGAGCGTGTTAAAATAAACGGAAGATCATTTAACCATCTGCGCTTTGCTGATGACCTCATTCTAATTAACGGCCGAAACTACGGGCTTCGTGCTTAGGGAGTAGGCCCCCTAGTCCGTAAAAGAAATTGTTAAAAACCCATCTATACCTATCAAGCTAAAAAGACAAACATTCAACTCGTGCATTCTTCCTGTTATGACGTATGGCTGCCAAACATGGCCTCTTACTTTCGATAATATAATAGTTATTTATGCAACTGACGTATAATAAGGGGTATTAAAACAAGAATGTGGGTTTATCACACGAGGCGAAGCCGAGTGTGGTAATAGTATCACACGAGTGTTTTAATACCTAATTATGTACAGTTGCATACAAGACTTTATCTACATCCATGTTATCAATCCTCTATAAAAGGTTCTGAAACAGTTTTTTGCCATACTAATACTCGTATCGAACATGGCGGTCGGCGTCATAGTATACGACGTGAATTCGAATAAGTTATTTTTTAAATTACGGCGCTGTTGTAGTGAAACGCGCGTGCATTACAATGTTCTTTTTTTGAAAACGAGTTGCATTATGAAATTCAGTACAACATTAAAGCACCCGTTTGGATGCTATTATGGTTACCATGGTTACTATGACACTGGCTGTTTTAATGTTGGCAATAAGCTAACTGTTTCAGAAACTTTTATAGAGGATTTATAGCATGGGTGTAGATAAAAAAGTTAGAAACATGCCAACATAACATGGAGCGTAGCATACTGAACCTGAAGAGAAAAGATAAAGTGAAATTGAAACATACAAGGAAAAGAACACATAATTAATACAGACGTGACATTCACAATAAAAAAAAATAAAATGGCAGTGGGCAGGCCACACAATCAGAAGCAGAATAGAGAAGTGGGCCAAAGACGTCACTGAATAGTACCCGAGAGAGTGGATGAGGAAACGTGGAAGGCCGGTAAGTAGATGGGTGAATGATCTTAACTCGACTGCAGACGCCGCGTGGAGGAGAACAACACAAGATCGTGTACTTTGGAAGGGTCTGGGGGAGGCCTATGCTGATGAGCAAGACAAACCAACTATGATGTCTGATATTCACAGCGATGTGTAAAATTAGTTTTAAGTTTGTTAATAAAGGTGATTTGGATTTGAATTTGAATTGCATCACTGTTAAAATCACAGTGAACTTTATTAACATTATAATAAGGTTGGGTTGTTGCTGTTAGAAGTAAAATAACTGTGAAAGGCCTGAAAATTGTATCACCTTTACTTGAACTCGCACCGCTCAGCGCGTGACCGTCTGGTGTGTTGTAACTTGCAGGACATGCGCACGAAGTACAACCTGGAGCAGAAGTCGTCGCCCACGCCGTCGCAGGAGTCGCTGGCGTCCCTGGCGCGCGCGCCGTCGCCCGCGCCCGCGCCCGCCGCGCCCTTCGCGCCCGCTCCCTTCTGCGTGTACGCTGGCCACTCGTCCGACCTGCTGGACGTGTCCTGGTCCAAGAACTACTTCATCCTGTCCAGCTCCATGGACAAGACGGTCCGCCTGTGGCACATCTCGCGCGGCGAGTGCCTCTGCTGCTTCCAGCACATCGACTTTGTCACTGCCATCGTGTTCCACCCGCGGGACGACAGGTACTTCCTGTCCGGCAGCCTCGACGGCAAGCTGCGGCTGTGGAATATTCCTGATAAGAAGGTAATTCACTGCAACACCTAGGGGCCTACCACTACCTACTAGTATTAATGTAATCTTACTTCAGTGTTTGCCACACTGAAGTAAGATTACATCGAGCAGGATGTATACCTGTATCTCCATCTCTTTCCCGTTATTACTGCGGCTCTATAGGCGCCTTTGTAATTGACGTGCGATTGACTGTACATGACGTGTTGTTTAGCAACTTCATCTCATTTCTATATTTTTTTTAACGATACACTACTCTCTCTGTTACGTAATCCCAACTAATGTAATAAATGCGAAAGTGAGTTTGTTTTTTTGTTACGCTTTCACCCGAAAACGGCTGAACGGATTTGGATGAAATTTGACACATTGGTAGACCATGAACTAGAGAATGACATAGGTTACTTTTCATCCTGGATCGCAGTCGAAGTCGTGGGCAACAGCTAGTTTGATGATAAATGAAACGTCAAAAGTGTTTTGTTCGAGAATTTCATGATCAATAAAAAATGTTTCCGTCGCCATATCCATGACAAGTATCACATTACTAACAGACCCAACCCCGCAGGTCGCCGTATGGAACGAAGTGGACGGCAAAACCAAGTTGATAACCGCCGCAAACTTCTGCCAAAACGGCAAGTTCGCAGTGGTGGGCACATACGACGGACGCTGCATCTTCTACACCACCGACCAGCTGAAGTACCACACGCAGATCGACGTGCGGTCCACACGGGGGAAGAACTCCACAGGCCGAAAGATCAGCGGCATCGAGCCCATGCCCAATGACGACAAGATTCTCGTCACTTCCAACGACAGTAGAATCCGACTGTACGACCTCCGAGACCTGAATCTCTCCTGCAAGTACAAAGGCTACGTCAACGTCTCCAGTCAGATCAAGGCGTCGTTTTCCCACGATGGTAAATACATCGTGAGCGGCTCGGAGAACCAGTGCATCTACATATGGAAGACGTACCACGACTACTCGAAGTTTACGTCGGTGCGAAGAGATCGGAACGACTTCTGGGAGGGCATCAAGGCGCACAACGCGCTCGTCACGTGCGCCGTGTTCGCGCCCAACCCTGACCATATGATCAGGATGATCAGCGAGAGGGAGGAGGAAGCGAAACTCGCTAATAAAGAAGCGGATGACCAAGAGGAAGTGGTATGTATTTTTTTTGTTTGGTTAGATTTTACTGTGGTTCTGTAGCAAACACAGTACTCTCCTTTTGCCCTTACCACAATATACAGGATGTAAGTGTAAACAGTGGCAATATTTTAAGGGGTCATTGTACTCATCATTATGAACAACTTCTACTATGTGACCAAACCTGAAATCGCGAAAAAAAAATCAGCTGTTCACATTTGACGAATTATGCGAACATAAATGTACATTTATGTGCATAATTCGTCAAATGTGAACAGCTGATTTTTTTTCGCGGTTTCAGTTGTTCATAATGATGAGTACAATGACCCATTAAACGATTACCACTGTTTTCAGCGCAATCTTTTAGGGTCATTCGTGTCTGTACGTCTGTCACAGCCAGTTTGCTCCGACTCTAATGGACCGATTAAGTTTTTTGGTAAACATATGAAATTTTGAATATTTTATTATTTATTGGGTCGGTTTTAGGAGGTAAATACAAAAATTAAAAAGTTTTGCAAACTGTACCGCGTGTCATATCAAATGAAAGGGCTTAGTGGGCTTACTGTCTCCAGTATATTTTTTTTATCATTTCCCAGGTAGGGCACAGTGTTATTGGGTTTTTCATCAGGACTTTCTCAGTAGCAGTCCGGAGTTTGGATTTGTGTCCGATTGATGGCAATAGGCTCGCCCCCTATTACATGGGACTTAAATATAGCTGCCGAAATATGGTTGTACTATAGATGTTATGTTGTGAAATAATAAGTAGAACTCATTATTTCTCATTTATAACTCTTATTGTTAAGGGTTCGGTTTCCGCACTTAGTCCTTCATGTATCATGGACCATTGTGCGCGGGCCATGGCGGCCGACGGAGGTTATAATGAGTTATAATGGGCCATCGGGTGTTATAATGAGTTTTAATTGGCAGTGGGGGGTTATAATGAGAAATAATGGGCCATCGGGGGTTATAATTAGTTATAATTGGCCGTAGGGGAGTTATAATGGGCCATCAGGGGTTATAATGAGTTATAATGTGCCATCGAGGTTATAATGGGCCGTCGGGGGTTATAATGAGTAATAATGGGCCATCGGGGGTTATAATGAGTTATAATGGGCCATCGGGTGTTATAATGAGTTATAATTGGCCGTGGGCAGTTATAATGAGATATAATGGGCCATCGGGGGTTATAATGAGTTATAATTGGGCGTAGGGGGTTATAATGGCCCATCGGGGTTATAATGGGCCATCGGGGGTTATAATGAGTTATAATGGGCCATCGGGGGTTATAATGAGTTATAATGGGCCATCGGGGGTTATAATGAGTTATAATGGGCCTTCGGGTGTTATAATGAGTTATAATGGGCCTTCGGGTGTTATAATGAGTTATAATTGGCCGTGGGGGTTTATAATGAGTAATAATGGACCATCGGGGATTATAATGAGTTATAATGGGCCATCGGGGTTTATAATGAGTTATAAACCCCGATGAGTAATGAGTTTCCCCATTGTTGGTATTATTTTGTATTAGTATATTTATGTATATTTATTTGTGCTTATATTTATATATAATTAGGTATATATTATTATATTTATAGTTTGTAATAGGTATTATGTGTATCTTTATATTTAAATAAATATTTATTCCTTGATTTTTCGAAATTGCACCTGCCACTGCTTGTCTCTGCATCACCCAAAGGTTGACTGGTAGAAAATGCCTATGGCATTAAGTCCGCCTCTGTACATTTGTGCTTGAAGTGTTAAATAAATAAATAAATAAATAAATAATGGGCCATCGGGGGTTATAATGAGTTATAATAGGTCTTCGGGGGTATAGGGGAAATAATGAGTTTGATGTTTTCATTGCAGAAGGGCGCCGAGGGCGGCATGGTGGCGTCGTCCCAGACGGGCCACGTGCTGGTCAGCGCCGACTTCAACGGCTGCATCAAGGTGTTCGTGCACAAAGCCAAGCCCAAGCACTCCTCGCTGCCCGCCTCTGCGCTCGCCTGAACCCTGCGTCTACCACGACAGTTTATTTATTGTCGGCGGCCCATAACTTCGCCACTTCCACGGCGGCGTCGGCGACACCCTGACCACAGACCTGACAGCGTTACGACACACCAGCCAAATTTACAGTCCAGCCATTTACATCTTCGTCTGTTTTCATATTCTTTCCTTAAAAACAAAAATCAAGTCAGGTACGTCACGGAGCAGCATAGAAAATTATATTTAATTACTTTGATAACAAAGATCAAAATAGCACACACCTTTGACCAATATCGAGTTAACGTCTCCCGATCCTGACAGGCGTTTTACATTGTGTAAATAATTTCATCACCACTGCTCTCAAAACATTGAAGGAAAACATCGTGACTCGTGAGGAAACTGGCATGTTCTAGAACCGAAAATTCGAAGACATGTGACATCTACCAACCCGCACTGCGCTCGCGTGGTGGATTACGGCCCACTCCCTCTCCAAGAGAGGAGGCCGACTGTGGGAGCATTATAGGCTGTTTATGCTATGCTAAAATTTTTTTAATGGACCGGCCATTATTTGAAATATTAATAAAACAATCAGTAATTTAGAAGTCAGAGTATGTCAGTGTCACATTTTTAATTCGGTCTGACATGTAAAGAAGGTGGCTGTGTCATTCTACAGTAATGACACTATTACGCCCCAAAATATAATGCTGAGTCGATAAAGCAGATTCTATCGTGCATTGAGCAGGAAAAAATAGCCCTTAAGGTGACGAACATATCACACACCGCAAACGCACACAAGTGCAAACGACGTTGGTGCCTAACTTCCACATGAGCGATTTTTACGCTTATGCCAAAACGTAATATAAACCTGGTGTGTTATTGTTTATTTAAAAAAGCACAAGGCAAAAGTTCATTGTATTGAACTTTCGCCGCGTGTTTCACGTAGATGTGTCACAAGACTTACATGACGATGCCAAACTGAACGACCCTGCGTCAGTTCGATATAATCGGATGCGAGCATGTTTGGTCGGATTAAACGGATCTGAAGCAGAAGACCAATTCTCCTACCTAAAAACGTTCAAATTCAAGTCGCAATCTCATGCCAGCGAGAATCAAATGTAAACAATTGTAAGCAATCGCTTTTCAATTTTTGACAGATGAGATTGCGGACGTTGTTAAAAAAAATACGGGAATTGCCCTTCAGGTCATGTCTAGGTAGCCTTTAAAGAGCAAACGTCACGCCTCGGTCGCCTTTGACTTGACCAGCCTTCCCGTTGCGCAAGCGCATTGTCACACCAGATTTACACCCCGGGCTCTATTTCTGAAAGACGGTGTCAATCTGCTACCAGATCTTAACATATCACGTATTATTTATTACACGTATCCTAAAAAAATCCAAATGTTTTTAATATTACAGTACATACGATGTACTCGAGTGCCTAAAATGATGATAAATTATTACTAAGATTTCTCAAAGTTTGACTTGAAATCAGAAAATGTTCCGCGCAAAAAATTAAAGCCCATGAAATTGTGACCAAAATCGGATTCGAATAGGGAAGTATACATGCGGTGTACACAGCTAGTACTCAATATAAGTCATCGACAGAAATTGGGAGTATAAAGCGAAAATACTACGTATCTATTTAAGAAACTATAAAACACCACTTTTGACTGTATTTTAAAACAGAGTGATAGATGTTAGTAACATCGTCTTACTGTGAGTGACGAGATACCTGAGATTAAAGTATGAAAGCGACACTTTCAACGATATTAGATATCAACAGCCGTCAGCAGGCAAACCGTGATCTAAGAAGAAAATATTTTGAAGGGAAATTTTATTCAACTTGATCTATTGAAGATGAAGACGGATCTTTTTGAAGTTTATTAGATATTCTCAAAATGTAAATACCATTTCAAATATTATGGGAAAGAGGCTCGAACAATGTTTTGTAGCAATTATCTATGCAGAACCACAGATTAATACAGATGGGACACTCCGCAAAATCATTTAAATAAAAAGCGACTCTTGCTACGACACAATAAAGTGCAATTCAGTTAGCAGAACGCTAATTACGTATATTCACCTACAAATTGCCTCTCTTTCCATCGCGTAACACTTATACCTTCGGCGCGCGGCAGTAATACTGAATTAGCCCCGTGGACGGGGCCCGCCGCGTACTTGTAGCTTCATACCTAAACTGCGGAGTGTCCCATCTGTATTAATCTGTGGTAGAACGCGGCAAATTACTGATCGGTATAATTATGTTAGAACTACGCGTTGTGTTTGTATTATACGTATAGACGATATGTCGCAAATCGTGATTATTTTTAGTTTTTAGTTTAAAAAATGTTTGTGCAATTTATTTTATACCTTTAGTGTAAAATGTTTACGTTTACTTGACAGTCAATGATATTATTATAAATAAAAAGAGGTAGATAGGTAACTCACATCAATTCTGTTAGCACACAAAGCCGAAGTTCGCACCGACGGCGACGTAAAAATATCGCGGCGGGATTTAATCGCGCACGGGATTTTCAACTCTCGGTGTTGAGCCGAGCTTCGAGAATCCAACCTAACAACAACAGAGTGCATCCCAGCGCGTTGAAAAAACACACTGTTGGATTTTCAACTCTCGGCGCTAAGCAGAGCGTTGAAAATCCAATGTGTGAACGGCTAACGCTTACCGCAGCGCAGCTTTTTTGTACAATTCGACAAGTTATCGCCAGGTTATCCACAACCCTGCGGTTGTGGATAACCGTCGGTGTGCTAAAGGCGCAAAACTTGGCTAATTAGTCTAGTTACGTATCGTCTTGTCTCTTTTTCGCTCCCGAGAATTAAGACATGCCGTCCTACTTCCACATGTCATCTAATAGTATGACATTGTCCCATTTTGAACATCGAATGTTGAGTAGGTAACTTATCTACCTCTTTATACTTATAATAGAATTGTGAGTACGCAGCAGAAATGGTTCCGCTTTGTGGAGCGGTTTCCTAGGAGAGCGGTGGCCGCCATATATAACGTCTGCAATTTACCGCCGAATGACGTCACTGACACATTATTTATGAAAGCAAGTTGGTGTGTTTTCCTAAAGAGCGTTTTTTGACACCGTAACCACCGATTAATACAGATGAGACACTCATACAACAATCATTTAAATAAAAAGCGACTCTTGCTGCGACACAATAAAGTGCAATTCAGGTCGCATAACGCTTATTAACTGCAGTTATATTCACCTACAAGTTGCCTCTCTTTCTATCGCGTAACTCTTATACCTTCTGACTCGTTAGGGTTGTCTTCTTTTACGACGCGGCGCTTGAGTGAGTACCGAACTAACATGCGAGCCGGCCGGTGCACGGCAGCCCTCACTGAAATGACCCAGTGAAATGAGCCCGCCGCGTACTTGTAGCTTCATACCTAAACTGCGAATGTCCCATCTATATTAATCTGTGCCGTAACGTCAAACCCCGGTGCCATCATTTTCATGACGGCCGTTATGTGGCGGCCACCGCTCTCCTAGGAAACCGTAGCATTACACAGTCTCTTGAACTCGATGCGTCATGTAATCATGTTACCACCCGGGTACTGTCAGTATACAGGGTGGCAGGGACATCGACGCGCTAACTGTGACCATGAATTCAGCACAATCATGGATTCTAGACCCCCTAGCGTACAAATTTTTAGTCCGTTATTAAAAAAAAAGGCTGTGTCATTGAAAAGTGTAAAAACCTACGCGGTCAAAATGTATAACCTCCTCTGGGGGTGGACAGCTATTTTGTTGTTTTTTTTTTAAGACGCTACCGAGCGCGCAGTGGCGCCTCATCGTTTGTTTGGTTATTTCTTTTATTTTAGAATGAAAATGCAGAAAATAAGCACGTTTAGTTGTGCTCCACAAGACTATACGTTATTATTATTACAAATAGTAGTTTTACATTGTTAAGTTTTATTATAATCGTTAAAACGGAGCGGAGTGGCCACTAAGCTCCGTTTTAACGATTGTAATAAAACTTAACAGAAAGAACTTAAAATAAATAACCAAACAAACGATGAGGGCGCCACTGCGCGCTCGGTAGCCTCTTAACCTTTAACAAACAATTTCAACGCTGGGGAGTTCAGAATCATGTACTGAATCAGGTTGCGCTTTGATGTCCCTGCCAACCCTGTATGTTTGTCTGATTTCAGCCAAATTATATCGACCTGTCGCAAAATTATGTGTACGTAAAGCCGAGATAAATAAACATTACTTATGGCTGTGCTTTCTGAAAGTCGACACTGTCCCAAATAGCTGTCGAATATTTCGTTGTTATCTAATAAACATGAAAAGTTTTTAAGCAGAGCGCAAATTTTCACGGATATACAGATAAATCTATAATCTGAGGATAAAAAAAACAATCTACCCATGAATATGAACAACTTTCACTATGGGACCAACTCTGAAATCACCAAAAAAACACAGCTGTTCAATACATTTTGGTCGAATAAGTATTGAACTTTTGCAGAAACAGCTGTTTTTTTTTGGTGACTTCAGAGTTGGTCCCATAATGAAAGTTGTTCATATTCATGGTTACATTGTTTTTTTTATCCTTAGATTTATCTGTATATCCGAAAAAATAGCGAAATATTTGACAGCTATTTGCGACGTTGTCGCCTTTCCGAATGCAAGGTGCATTTGCTCTACATGTAGTTTGGCTAAGATTTGCTCCCGTTTCTGTCTCTCTCTCTTGTAGTTTGAGAGTAACGCTGGCGCTAAGTAACGTGTATTTATCTCAGCGTAAGTGTATATAGACGAGAGTTAGTTAGTACACAGTATCTCATGGCGGCTTACCCTTAGTATACTATAAATAAACTGATAAACTGATCTAATGAAGTCAGGTTGCAGGTTGCATTACTTATATCAATGACATTATACATCTAGACGTTGCCATGATTACAGTGTGAAGTGTGGAAGTGAGACACATATATACGAAATAATTAGGAAAATTGAGATAAAGCATTGTATCTTCTGTCCCTTACGGCGTGCCGTATTTTTGCATGGCAAAATTTAAAAATGTTGCCAAACAAAGTACTTTCACAGTTACAAAATTTATCTTGCGTCGATTAATTTAACATTTTTGGACAGTTTCTGCATTGTGCGAATGTATTGACATGGGTTTCAGTCCGAAATATCGAAGATTTCTTACGTTAAACCTCATTTCTCATACCACATAACCTAGAAAAAGTATAATATTGCTGTCTCATGACCGGCCACGCGGTGGCTCGATCTAGATGTATATTATCTAAGACTTATATCAATAATTAGTATCCATTGTCAGATTATGACGTTTCACAATTCGTCTGAATTTTCTGACAGGAATATTATATATTGAGAAAAATATACAGGGTGTATCAGAAAGGTTTGGTCAAAATTAAGTGTGTGGATCAAATTCATTAGGTACTAATCGATAAGTTTTGTACACACAGCAGCAGGTCAACTTACTACAAACTGTCAAATTTTCACATTCGATTTTGAACTTAATATCAACATTTTAAGGTTTAAAATCATTTGGAGAATTTTTTTCAGTTTGGTATAACCTGATGTGCTGTTGTCTGTACTTACCTGCCTATGATAATATGATATATTTCAATGCATATTATATCGGGGCTCTTGTATCTCGATAAGTTTTTGTATGTTCTGCGACATGTTTCGTTTCTATTTCAATATCTGATAGTACCTACATGTATATTTATCGGCAAAGATGTCTTCACTCATTCTTCTAAAGCGTTCTGATTTTGTCGTTGTAGGCTCAATTTAATGCGAAAAGTTTGATGGGTCCTTAGCCTTTGTTCCAGTAAAATATTTATATGCGGGAAGTTGTCAGATGTGCGTCACGTGCTTTAAAAAACTGTTCCAAAAGCTATAAACAGAGCAGTGAAAAGTGGCAAGTGTTTCCACCGAAGTGGAGATTTCGAGCACTTGGATTGGTCAATTCACGGTTCGGTCCTCTCCAATCGCCAGCTCCGCATCAGTGCGACTGACGCGCGAAGCTGGGCGGAGTGTAAGGGTAACTAAGCAGCCCTAATCATCAGAACTATCTCAGTGTGTTACCCTTTATATCCGTTATGAAGGTTCTTCACCGATAAATATACCTACCTTACTTATCATACTAAATTGTGTAATATACTTAGGATAAAATGTTAAATGTATATGTATTTATTTTAGGCTGTGTTTTCTTATAATATATAAAGACTAAACAAAATTATTTTCGTTAAGTTCTTGCCCTATGTGAATGAAGTATTGTTTTGTATGTAATAAGTGTACATTTAGTGTTGTATAAAGATCATGATGCCATCATAATTAAATTGGAATATATTTTTAAATCGCATTTACCTTCATAAATAAATAATCGTTACATAAATTTCGTTTTATTAAAATTGATACTGACCACAGCTTTAATTCTAGGTTCGTTCCGTTTCGGCTTCTTTATGGCGATAACCTGTGATGATAATTTAACGCTAAATACATCTGTGACTAGAGAATACAATGTCGCGTGCTAAGTTTGATGTCGAGATTCGAGGATTTCGTAATTATTTTTAGGTAAGGCGTAAGATCTTAAACTTATAATGGGAAAAAGTAGGTTTATACTTTTTGTAGTCGTCTTATATTTTGTAAATACAAAAAAAACTGCGATTATTACCTGCACTACGCACACTAAATCCATTATTATAATATGGAAAATGTCTTTGCATTTGAGATTGCATTTCCTACCTGTGACTATATCTCTGTACCTAGCGATTGACCACTAATTTCGACTAATTAGCGACTAAAACTGGCGACTAATTTCGACTAATTAGCGACTAAATCTGGGAGAAAACAGATCTTCGCTAGGTGCCCTAGTTTTTGAGATATAAAGGTGCCAAGCTGGGGAGACTCTCCAGATCGGCCACCAATGACCCCTTAAAACTTTTGAACCAGTGACCGACAAATTCTGATATTTGGCGACAAATTTCGACTAATTAACGACTAAATCTTTGTGTTATCAAAAGTAAAATCCCTGATGATGGCCAAGCCAGTATAATATAATATAATAAATATCAGTGTCAGCCACACCAAAGTCTCGGATAGTTGTGCATATGGATAGCAAGGAATTGATAAAAAAAAATCACTTTAAAAGATATAATTTATTTGATCAACATTCAAATATGGAGTGCATTCAGGAATGTTATAACTTCATAACAATATTGAATATAAATTATAATAATAATATTTCTTACTCTAAAGTTTTCATAAAAACATGTTTCTACTTTACAAATACAGGATTTTTCTTGTTGTCTATGTATAAACTATTAAAAAAAACTACAAATAAAAACTTCTTACGAAGGATGTGGTTTGGGACGACTTAGAATAAATATCGAATAAAAAAAACCGGTGGGTAGGGGGAATATAAGTACGTGGCAAGACTAGCCTAGGCGGATATTGAGGGATGATGAATAATGATACATAGAATTAATATGCACACTTAGTGCTACGCTTTTCTTCCGAAGGGGTTGGCAGTGGTACAGACGCCAGCACATCAAGCTACTACAATCTGTCAAATTTCTTTAATAGATTTTCATCTTTATCGGTAAAGCATTAGGTTCAAGGTTGATTGGGAAAATTTTACAGTTTCGGGTGGCTTGACCTGGCTGGCATCAGAACATTAAACTCACGTTGCTATTACCTTCCGCCAGATAACCGTGCAATAAGTCATTAAGGCGAGTACTGCCGCCAACTAGCGCCACCATTGAGGAAAATGTCATAAGTCTGGAGATATGGAACATTTTGAAATTTCCTATGCTCACATTTTTAGTCAGATGAGGTAGAATTTTTTGCATCAAAAAAATCAATACTAAACCTCCTAGGTTCGAAGCCTTAACCTTTTAAGCGCTTGGCTAAATATCAATTGCCGTGCCCGTACCTAAGCGCGCGGCTACAAATCGATAAAATGATACTTACAATGAAAAAGTCATATAATGTTCTCTGTCGCAGAAATACGACTCGAACGGTAGGGGAACGGAAATATGTGTCGCATAAATGCGAAATAAGCGCTAAGGCTTCGAACTTTGAACATGTTCCATATACCTATCCAGACTTATGATTTTTTTCTGTCTGCTAGTTGGCAGCACTATCATCGCCTTAACCTTATAAAAAAAAAGTTCTCGAAACTTAAATCTTTCTTTGTCCAGGCGGTATTTTTTTGGAATTTCCTCTGAACATTACGATGGCAACCAGTCGGTTGTCTTTCAAAGTGAAGGCACGTGAACATATTCGCAAGAAGTTGGCAGAATCATAGCAGCGCTGATTTGCTGGGTTCGTTTTCTCGTCTACCTACCGTTATTTCTCCTGACAAAGTTTATTCTGTTTAGGGCCTATTTCACGATGTCCGAATAGCAACTACTCACCGAATAAATTCAAAAATGAAACGGAATTTGTATGAAATTATCTGCCAAGTAAGTTAATAGGAACTTAATCGTAAGTGGTGAAACAGGCCCTTTTTCGAGTTATCTATCCCTTGTGTTGCACCTGCCATGTTTTGTCTCTGCATCACCCTAAGGTTGACTGGTAGAAAAGCCCTCAGGCATTAAGTCCACCTTTGTACAATATTTTTTTTACTTGTGCATAGTTTTAATAAATAAATAAATAAAAGCAAACAAAAAAAAATCCACATGCAGGGGTCAAGCACGCCTCTAACTGCGATACGTTTGCTGTGATCGTGTTAGCAACACTGCCTTTTACATTTTTCGTATCGTTGTGAAATATTGGTATACATTGGTAGAGGGCGTCAACGACTTTTATTCGTCTTTTATCTGGCGGAAGGTTTAATAGCACCAGTTATGTGATAGGGGTCGAGCCTCGTCTTTTATCGTCAACAATTCCAAACTTCGGACTGCTATCACGGACTAGAAAAAAAGAAGGACTCCGCGCCACTCATTTCGAAAGTGAAACACAGTAAGTATGCCAGGACCGTTTGTAACACGCCTCACGCACACATTTACATCATAGTACAGGAGTACTCAACTAATATGGCTTATCGATGTACCTGCGCAGAAGATGAATTTTCAAAGCGCGGGAAATGCTATTGACCAATCAGCACGCTCCACGCTTTTTCCTGTACCGCTATTTTTCGGTAGCTGCCGCCATGTCAGCGCGCCGCTTGACAGCCGCCATACTTGCGAGTGAGACGGAACTAACAGCTGCAGTGTATTATGAACCCTAGAGTAGTGATCTACGGTTGATTACAGTTTTAAGTATTCTCGTTAATCTTCGGGGCCATACTTTCTTTTCTGTGCGAACGAGATTCACGACGCGCCTTATTACTTGGGTACTACTGTATGCCGACCGGCCGCCATTACGTGACACCACGGCGTCTGTCAAATCACGCACACATAGATCGGTACGGTGCTTCACTTTCGATACGCGTGGCGCGGAGTCCTTTTTTTCCTAGTCCGTGACTGCTACTGACACTTTTCCATACAGAAGCCCCCATAACACGTTGGCCGACCTAGGAATCGAACCCGGGCCCTCACAGTCACAGCAGCCGTACTCGCGACCACTAGATCAACCACGCTGTCATTGTCAACCCTTTATTTTACCTTGCCTTGCTTGGGTAAGTACCTTGCCTTCCCATCAATGTTTGAAGGGAGACAAGCGGAATGCCGGACATAGTTTTAGCTGCCTACAATGACAATACGTAAGTATTTTGTGATTAGAACACAGTGTTATGGAATGTTCAAACAACTATTTGTATGAGCTCATGAATAAATTAAATCTTAAAAACATCGGACTAATAAATAATTAATTTTAATAAACAACATGAAATTAAAATATGTCCCTGTGTTCAATATGTTTTGTACTACAATATATTTATCACAAAATCATAGTCTATGATCATATTTTTTTTTTTTTGATATGGCAGGAATACGATTGAGTTTCAGTTATTGAGTATGAGACAAACTATTGCTCAGAAGACTAACGCAACAATTTGCGTGTTCGAGTCTTTACTTATTAATAATGATAAAAGACGTAATTGAAATAACTGGAAACGCTGTACCTACTAGGTTTTCAGTTATTTCAATTAGGGCCTATTTCACGATTTCCGAATAGCCACTACTTACCGAATAAATTCAAAAATGGAACAGAATTTGAATGAAATTATCTGCCAAGTAAGTTAATAGAAACATAATCGTAAGTGGTGAAACAGGCCCTTACTTGTCCAAGGTGTAAAATACCCATCACCAATACGAATCTACGCATTCAGTACATCTAACTACACTGTGTAAAAAAATTGCTGCAGAAGACTTATTTACACTTTTTATCTTCTTCTCTAACTCGGAAAAAGAAAAATATGTATACAGTTTTTTAAAATTTGTTTGCCCCAAAATTCAGCAACGCGAATACCGTTCGCTGTCATTAGATCCTCACGTGTGCGGGTGACCGCGCATGCGCTGCAGCATGGGAAGTGAGCCCTTGTCTGTGGAGAGACGCCACATAAACACACCGGAGATCTGTTTGATAGGAAAAAGCGCGGTTAATTTTAGCGTACAATGTAATGTAATGTAATAGAACTTGTTTATAGAACGACCCGAGGGTTACTTAAAGTTTCGTTTTAAAAGATCTACAAATAAATTATTTCTTTGAAAACTGGTTTTAGTATTAAAAAAGAAACTTAAAAAAAAATACTCTGACTTAAATCTCCAGAACGAGTCGGTTCCCAGGTTTGACAAAATACAAAAAAGCAGCTAGCTTCGTGATGGGTCTTCTACGCCCTTTACAAGGTACAGATAATGCATTCTCATGATATTTTATGATCCATGTAATAAAAGGTACAAAATGACGGTTAAAATTGTTACAATTAATTAAACGAGCTTTTTCATTATTACCTACGGCATTCTTTGTTGAGTTGCCGCTAATTCTGTGTCCATGTCCAGCAGAGGACGTGTACCACGCGGGCTACGCCTTCCAGGGCGGCTTGTAGCCGGCGCGGCGCTTGTCTCGCCGCTCCGCTCGCTCGGAGGGCTCGGACGGCTCGGGTGGCTCGCCTGGCTCGCGTGGCTCGGCTCGCTCGGGCCGGTCGCTCGTGGGCTCCTCGCTGAGCGCGCGATATAACTCGGACACGTCGCCGCTGCCGTCCAAGTTCGGTGGCTTCGTTAAAAGCTGTAACAAGTGATATTTTTAATACTAAATTACTGTTGTGCAATCGCTTCCTCTATTCTCACAATAGGTACCTATAATTTCAACATGGATGATGTAAACAATATTTAGAAAAATAAAAAAATACGTGTCCAATATTTTTCAAATAATCTACGTGACGGACAAAAAAAAAATCTATTGTTGATAAACAGACGTTGTCGCTCGTCGAGCGAGAACTTGTCAAGATGCCGTGACAAATTCTGCAACACGCAGTGTTACCAGCAACATGTTGACAGCAACTCAGCAACATGTTGATTATACCTTGTTTATAAACAAATGTTTACCATGAATACGGGACTTTAGTCTCATAGTCACAGTAGTTGAAACAATGTTAAGCAACTTTGTTTCCCATGTATACAAGGCTTTAAGGAGTGCGTAGTGGTAGCCCGCGAAGGCGAAATTACATTTTTTTTTTGGGTTTTTTGCAGGTCCGTGTCAGGTTGTATCTTGATCAAAATATGATAAGCGGCAATAAACCATAATTATGTATTTACATTATTTTTATTCGTCGAAAATCTAACGAATCTGCACGAAATCTAAGTTAAGATATTAGTATTCATGATTTTTATGGTTAAAATTATGTAATATAATACATATGTTTTATTGCCGCGTATCATATTTTGATCAATATACAACCTGACACGGACCTGCAAATTGCAAAAAACCCAAAAAAAATTGAATTTCACGGGCTACTACTGCGTATCCTCCTTAAACAATGTAGCGAGTGTGAAATGTGAAATAAAACAAAACAAAAAAAAAGTGTACAATTACCAGTCTAACGTACTGTTGTAGCTCATTGTCGCTGAGTCCGTCAAAGTTGAGATTGTCGCGCAGCTCGTCGGGCCGGGCGGCCGCGCGCGCGTCCGGCCGGCCGTCGCTGCGGCCGTCCGCTCGCACGAGGCCTCGCTCCGGCAACGTCAGCGGCGGCACTTTCACGAACTCCGGTCCCGGTGTCGCCACTATAAACGAGTTTACTACTTACAAGAAAGACCACGGTTTGTAATAACACGGTTCAACATTCTCTAAACAAACAACTTTTCTGAGCTAATTTTGTGATATACTGGTATTAGATTTGTTTATCTAAAAACACACACAGAGGCGGACTTATTAGGCCATACCGCTGTTAAACCCGTGATGGTTTGTGTGGTATGTTCAACGTTTCAACAAATGTGTGTAAACTGTTTTTTTTTTAAATAAATGCCACAGGTATTTTCTACCAGTCAACCTTGCAATAACGAAAAATTAGGAATAAATATTTATGTAAATATAAAGATATACCTACATACACCGTTATTATAAGTACTTTAGCTGTTATAACAGAACCTCTTCTAAAATAAACGTATTATTTGGTAATTTTATTGGGACGAAGTTCTTTAACGCGGCTTGCGGTAGGAGTTAACTGGAAGAAATCGTCACTAACAAAAAAGCGTTCATACTTGTCTCGATGACTCGAACCTCGTTAAGTTGTTATTTATTTATTTATTTTACAGTTTTTGGAAAACTTACAGCTAAATATTTTGCAAGATTGAGAATAATAAAAATAAGGCCAATTAAAAGTTTTCACACATAGAAGAGAGCATATAAACAGATAAAAAAAACTTGAGAAGGTAGACAGTGTGTTAAGCAAAAACAGTATTTAAGTAAAATGAGTTTCAAACAGCTGTTATTCTCGGTTAGACTAAAAAAACGCGGTATCTCGAAATTTCTAGTCGTTGTAACTCGAACAAAATATTATTTCCCTGTAAGGTATTGAAATACATGATACCTGATACAGTATAAGTCGAATTTCTAATTTTTTTCTAGTCGAAATCATAAAATATAATAATGACTTACTTGGAATTCCCCGAACTACATATTAATACAGATGGGACACTCCGCAGTTTAGGTATGAAGCTACCAGTACGCGGCGGGCCCATCTCACTGGGTCAATTCAGTGTGGGCTGCCGCGCACCGGCCGGCTCGCACGTTAGTTCGATACTCACTCACGCGCCGCGTCGTAAAATAAGACAACCCTAATGAGTCAGAAGGTATAAGAGTTACGCGATAGAAAGAGAGGCAACTTGTAGGTGAATATAGGTAATAAGCGTTGTGCGACCTGAATTGCACTTTATTGTGTCGTAGCAAGAGTCGCTTTTTATATAAATGATTTTGCGGAGTGTCCCATCTGTGCCCGGACTCAAAGCAATAAAATCGAATCATGTTGTGATGATACTTCTTAAGAATACGCTCGGCTTCTTACGAATGTAAGTAAGTTACCGGTGTGTGCGCGCGCGAGGTGCGGCGCGGACGCATGTCCGTGCGTGAGGATGGCGAGCGCCTGGCGCCACTGCGCCTGCATGACGCCGTGCAGCTGCGCCGCCAGCTGGCCGCGCCGCCGCCGGAACGACTCCAGCTTGCTCTGCACATCGCACAACACAACCACGTCAGCCGTGCGTCACTGGTATACTGTACCCAAATGATAAGGCGCGTCGTAAATCTTCGTTCGCACAGAAAAGAAAGTATGGCCCCGAAGATTAACGAAAGAATGTTAAAACTTACAATCAACCTTAGATCACTACTATAAGGTTCATAACACACTGCAGCTGTTAGTTCGCTAACTAACTTCCCCGCGGTGCGCGCTAACATGGCGGCAGGTGTCGACCAATAGCGGTACAGGAAAAAGAAGCGCGGTGCGTGGAGCGTGCCGATTGATCAATAGCATTTCCCGCGCTTTGAAAATTCATCTTCTGCGCAGGTACGTCGGTAAGCCATATCAGTTGGGTACTACTGTAACACGACAACTACGCAAAACACCTTTAATCTAGGTTGTCCTAAAATTGCGGTGGGCGCCACACAGCGTCCGCTATTTACCGTCGCATGACATCACTATAACGTTATACAACGTGTAACGTTAAATGCGCAAAACCTCTTAAGGGGTCATTGTACTCATCATTATGAACAACTTTTACTCTGGGACCAAACCTGAAATCGCGAAAAAAAAATCAGCTGTTCAGTACATTTTGACGAATTATGCGAACATAAATGTACTGAACAGCTGATTTTTTTTTCGCGATTTCAGGTTTGGTCCCATAGTAAAAGTTGTTGATAATGATGAGTACAATGACCCCTTAAGAGGTTTTTGCGCATTTAACGTTACACGTTGTATACACCGTGTAATTGACAGGTTGGCAAAAACTGAAACAGTAGCTTCAGACCATGATTTATGACTGAAAAACGTTGGATTTTTCTTCAGGAAAATTGTCGGATTTTCCGACTGTTTTTCAACTAGATTTGTGTTCTATTCATTTGTTACAACAAAATCCAGCCCTAAAAACATAATTTTAGTGAAAAAAAGCAAAAAACTTAAACTCGGCAATGTAAATAATAATGATTTAAAAAGAAAATTCATACATGCCGCGCGGAATCAGCTGTTAGCTCTAAAAGTTTACTGGCCTCCGACAGTACCTACGACGTTCACCTATCATTTCCGGGAAAATATTTCACTATCAAAATGTTAACAATACCAGTCTGAATTTATACTTTTCGTTTTTGCCAACCTGTCAATTACACGGTGTATATGAAAGCCCTAGAGCGTTTTTGACACCGTGAAGTCAAACCCTGGTGCCATTGTTTTCATGACGACC
This sequence comes from Cosmia trapezina, assembly GCA_905163495.3. Classification (NCBI taxonomy): domain Eukaryota; kingdom Metazoa; phylum Arthropoda; class Insecta; order Lepidoptera; family Noctuidae; genus Cosmia; species Cosmia trapezina. Next base: position 2,515,590 of record LR991029.1, on the reverse strand, counting down.
GTCACTGTGGCCGCTGTGTGGCGGCCAGTCGCGACCGACGGGCCAATATGGCCAAGGGGAAAATTGGAACAATGGGAAAAATTAAAAGTCCTTTTTCTATGGGATTTTTGTATAAACTATCGTTTGTACATGACAACGTCTGTCTGGATAGCTAGTTCTGTAATACATACAGGTTGGCCGGAACATTGACGTCTAAAAAATATTTAGGTCCCTCGTATCGTGGGGTATCCGAATCACCCCCATGTATGTTCCGCGACTTTTCATAGTTTTCGAGTTATGATTTTTTTTGAGAATTTTATCAACTTAAAAAGTTTCTAAAAAAAAATAGTAGAAGATTTTGTTGAGTTTTTGTTTTTTTACAATTGAGTCTTTATGAGTTCTTTTATGCATAAAATAATCAGCTTCGTAACTGTGATGAAAATGTTGGTCTAAATTGAATTAGACCAACATACCAACATTTTCATTTTCGTTCGGTGAATTATGACTTAGATTTTCAACTTTAAATAAAAAATCTAAACAGGTGACTTCATGGTACCTGTTTAGATTAGAAAGTCTTTTACATTTTTTTTTATAGTTACTCAAGTCAAAAATTCCCAAAAATTCAGAAACTCGAAAACTATGAAAAGTCGCGGAACATAAAGGAGGTGATTCGGATACCCCACGATACGAGGGATCTAAATAATTTTTTAGACGACAATGTTCCGGCCATCCTGTATGAGCCCCTGTTCTTCCCTTCATGTAAAGATTACCTCGAGCAGGCCGATCTTCTCGCTAGCCTGGGCCAGCTGCAGCCTGCATAGTTTGATTTCTTCTCTCTGTTTCTCTTCCAAAATATTTACTTCCAGTTTGTGCCTGAAAATTATACATACAATAAATTATACATAGCTATACTTACCGTTATTTTATTTTATTCCTTAATTAGTTTTGTAACCTTATGTGCCAATATCTTATTTTATTTTATTGTGATTTTGTACGGTTGTATTACTCCCATGCAATGTGACGAAATTGTATATATTTTTTTTTGTTATTTTATTTTATAATCTAATCTCAAATATAAATAATCAAATTACAAATTGTCTAAATACGTGTCTAAGTGTCAACTTATTATGTCTTTAGTATTTTAAGAAATTGGAATGTAATTTGTGGGGATAAATAAACATATATTTTTTTTTTTTTTTATAATCTTGTTTGGGTATTTTATTAGTATCAAAATTGTATTGTTAATATTGTAAAGATTTAAATATTAATTGAATAGTTGTAACCTTTTAAATTATTGTGAATGTTGTGCATGCCTTTATGTGATGTATTTACACCAGTACTGAAGACTGAATTACCTATTGTTATTTCAAGTTTGGTCCCATACTAAAAGTTGTTCATGATGATGAGTACAATGACCCCTTAAAAGATTGCCACTGTTTAGACTTACACACTGTATAGGTACAGTGGGCTGCATCAATTGGGTACCTCAGTTGAATTAAAATTAACTTTGCTACAACTTTGCAATTCAAACAATACATCCTTAAGAATAATACAAAAAGTGTTTCTTATGCCGGACGCGTATATAGAAATGCTAATTCAGTACGTCCCCTCAGGCGGAGACGAAGACCTAGAGCTAGCGCATTTCCAGGTGTTAAACACACGTAACAGTAGCATTTACTAGCATTTACGTGTGTTTAACGCCTGGAAATTACGCTATCGTCTCCGCCTGAGGGGACGTACTGAAGTAGCATTTCTATATACGCTGCAAGGACGAGATTCTAACCATCGAGTCATTGGTTATACAATGATAACCGCGAGCTCGTACCAACTAAGCCAGTTAGGTAGTTAATAACTCAATGAATTATCAATCTACTTGGCGTTATAACTCTGTCTCTGTCCATGAAATTGTAGTGAATGAATAGTTTGTTATTAGAGGGTAGTTATGCATACATTTTACTAATCTATAATGAAGTTACCGTCTGATGAGTCTAGTTTTGCTTTACCTTTCGCACTTGTCTAGGAACCCGTTTGTCTCAGTTGGCAAAATATGTCTAATATGGTAACTGTAAATTATCAAATCAAATTATTGTAAAATATAAATCTTTGTAATTTGTTACATATTATCAATAATAAATTATTAAATGATTATTATTTTTTTTTTTTGTTTTTTAAATTCTTTATAAATATTACTAAAACAAAATAAAAATATATAAAAAAAAACACAAAAATAAATACTTACTTAAAATACAAAAATACTAATAATAACTAAAAATTTATATAAAAAAAAATATAATGCACGACAAAAAACACAATTCGTGCCTAAGATTTGAACCTCCAATCTAATGCACGGCAAGCGGTCTTGAAACCTCTGGTCTATTTAGACGTTGAATAACTCTTCGTAAATGTCAACCCTATTATTGCTTGTCGTTATACGCAATATTAGAAGTATTAACGTTTTAGTGAGCTAATTGGTGCTGATCCATGCGTCATTTTCGTGAACGGGCGCCGTCAGTTGGGACTGGTCGTCTCTTAGCTGCCACGGCTTATTTTTAATTTAGTTTTTAGTTTTTTATCTTTCTTATTACGGACGCTTTTAACGTGTACGTCTTTCTACATTGTTCTCACATGTATATTTTCAATATGAACGATATAGCCAGTATTTTGTAAAAAAAAAATGATTTAAAAGAGTGACCGTGGAGTTTCTTGCCCGTTCTTCTCCATAGAGGGGTTTGGAATGGGCAACTAGCTTCATCTTTCTGACTGACCGACCCAAGACCGACCCCTTGACAATTCAAAAGTGCCTGTAATTGGTTTATTTGAAATAAATGCTCTGAGTTTGAGTTTGAAAAAGACAATAATGAGTTTTCATTATTGTCTTTAAAAATAGACTTAATTAAAAAAAAACTAACATAAACTTATTTATTCACAAAAACAATACATTAATTATAATAAAATGTTTTTGCAAAATACAAAAATCAACTTCGGCCTATCACGGATTTGAACCCACTTGTCTTTTGAGGGGTACCCAATTGATGCCGCCCACTGTACACTGCCATGTTATGTGCTACTCACTGGTCCTGTATCCTGGCGAGCTGCTTGTGGTAGGAGTCGACCAGCGCGCTCTCCTTGGCGCGCGCGTCCTCCCGCGCGTCGCTCTCGGCCGCGTCCAGCTGCTGCTGGAACTCCTGCAGCTTGCACAGCACCGCGTCCTCCAACTGCTTCTGATAATGACCCTTCAGCTCCGTCTTCTGAAGCTCCAAGTGTTTTCGAAGATTCTTCGCTTCGATCTCCAAGTTGTCCTGAATGGTTAACATCGTCAAGCTAAATTGCGCGCCCCTCGTGGCACGGCCAGTCAACCAAACGTCCATAACATGGGTTCTCGTGGTTCAAGTGTTAACTTACGCACAGAATGTGTAAAGGCTATATATACAGGGTGTTCGGCGCATGGACCGACACAATTTTTTGGGGGATTGGGGGGTCATTTGCTAGGTTTCACCTAAAGACCTCCATGTCCTAAGTGTGACGGTAATTGAGATATGTTTTTTTTGGTTCTTTCTTTGAATTACCCAAAATCTCGCCTTTGAATCGATATTTTTTTTTTGTTTATGGTTGTAAAAGAATAAAATAATTTTTATTATAGTCTACAATGTATTATTATTCGAAATAAAATAAACAAATATAATAACCGTAACAAGTCTTTTCTTAAAACACTCCATAACTGACTCTCTAACTAGTATTTTGACTACATTTGAATTGTTTTTCATAGCGTGTAGCATACCCTTAGAAAGGGTACAAGCTAAAGAACTTTTTGAGATAAAAATAAGGTCAAAATGGCTTCATTTAAAAAAAAAATGAATTTAAGAGTAGTAATTTTTCATACATTTAAACATTTTTAAGACTTTGGAAGCACATAAGTCATTTTCTACTGATCAATTACATCAAATAATAATTTATTTAGAATAAAAATACATTGCAGACTATTATAAAATTTATTTTGTTCTATTGCAACCATAAACAAAAAAAAATATATCGATTCAAAGGCGAGATTTTGGGTAATTCAAAGAAAGAAAAAAAAAACATATCTCAATTACCGTCACACTTAGGACATGGAGGTCTTTAGGTGAAACCTAGCAAATGACCCCCCAATCCCCCAAAAAAATGTTTCTTTTAAGTTGTCAAGCCAGTGCGAGCTGATAGCAGAGTACCATACCTATCGATTTAACCCCCATGTATGTTCTTCGATTTTTTGTAGTTTTCGAGTTATAATTTTTTTTCAATATTTTTCCTGATTCAACGAAATGATGGCTTTCAAAAAATAAATTTCTTTTGGGTCAACTTTGAACAAGAATGTACTAAATAGGGCATTATTTGCTGAAATCGGTCGTTGAAAGTGGTGTATCTGAAATCTTGTGATTTTCATATTTTATAATTAAATTATCTTTGCATATTTTTGTCAATTCTGATAATAACTATTCCTCTACAAATACAAATAGTTTATTTTCTTTAACATGGTTTGTACTACATAGCTAGTGATAGAAGTGTCCTTTTAAGCAAATAAATGCCTGTATTAGGACACTCCGCTCTTCCGCAACTTAAATTTACGTAATGTACATTCACATACAAAATTAATCTAGTGTTTACTACTTATATAATTTTGAAAAACTAAAGTAAAATAATAAAGATTAAATTAATACAAACAAAGAATTGTAGAAGACTAATATTTTATATCATCTTATTACGAAAGAATTGTTACAGTTATGTAAGTTGGGAATGTGGTTTGTACGTCAACATTTTAAACATATATATGTGTGTGGGGGTGTGTCTGTGTGTGGGGTGTATGTGTGTGTGAGGGGTGTGTGAGAGGTGCCTGTGTATGTGTGGTGTGTACGTCAACATTTCGAACATATGAGTAAGTGTACGCGTGAATGAGTGTGTTATGATGTGTGCTGCAGGAGGGCCTCCGTGTCCTCATAGTCGAGTGATTTTATCCATTTAGTTATATCTCTACGTTTAAGCAGAGCTCAGTTGATAATAAATATATATAATTTTTATACCTACTATTCTATCCTTAACCACTACCATTGATATGAAATGAGAGATCCAAAATAACTCGAAAACTACAAAAAATCGTAAAACATACATGGTTAAATCGATAGGTATGGTACTCTGCTATCAGCTCGCACTGGCTTGACATCTTAACAGAAACACCCTGTATACAACGTGTAACGTTAAATGCGCAAAACCTCTTAAGGGGTCATTGTAGTCATCATTATGAACAACTTTTACTATGGCACAAAACCTGAAATCGCGAAAAAAAAATCAGCTGTTCAGTACATTTATGTTCGCATAATTCGTCAAAATGCTGAACAGCTGATTTTTTTTTCGCGATTTCAGGTTTGGTCCCATAGTAAAAGTTGTTCATAATGATGAGTACAATGACCCCTTAAGAGGTTTTGCGCATTTAACGTTACACGTTGTATAGATTAGATAGTAAAATGAACTTACACATTTGAGCATGAGCTCAGTGGCGTGGCTCTGCTGGTCGGTCAGCTGCTGCTGCAGCGAGCGGTTCCTGGCGCGCTCCTCGCCCAGCCGGGCCTGCAGCAGGCCACGCTCGTCCGCCGCCAGCGCCGCGCCATGCTGCAGCGCCTCAAGCTTACCGCTCAACTCACTTAACATACGCTTCGTCTCATCATGTTCGGATTTTTCCTGAAATATTTAAAATTTTCTAATCGGTAAAACCGACTATCCGGCTATATTTTGTAGTCGGCGGCTAGTCGGCAAAAAAGCCGATCTTTACGTTATAATTTTTTCTATGCTTACATTTTTTGTTAATAATTTTTATTTTAGAATTTGCCTTACAAGTTGTGAAGCCTAGAAATAGGAACCAAAGGAAGACCTTTGGTCGTCAATAATTGATCTTAAATCAAGAAAAAACATCATTTTAACTAAAAAAACCGGTCAAGAGCGAGTCGGACTCGCGCACCGAGGGTTCCGTTCCGATTTCTGGAAAAGTGTGCTATTTAAGACATCGTTTTATTTTTCCTGTACTTAATCTTTACATAAACTTCTATCACAAAGAATAATTTCAGATTTTTCTCTTTGCAAACTTCGGAACGGTATTTTTTTTAGATTTTTCACCAAAAGTCGAAAACTATGCGGCTTAAAAAAAAATTTAAAAATGTTTGAGAATGTGCAAACAGCACTCTTTCATATGATACCCCACATGCCCTAGTAGCCCTACTTTGAATTTTTAAGACCCACTTTCAGCACCTGTTGCAAAAAAAATATAAATATTTATTTTTCTTTCTTATTTGCAAAATAGTTAGGTAATCGTCATCTAAAACTGTTCCAAATTTGAAGTTGATAGCATTAGTAGTTCTTGAGATATCCAGCTGTGACAGACAGACAGACAGACCGAGTCGCACCATAAGAGTCCCTTTTTTACCATTTTGGTACGGAACCCTAAAAATGTCTTTAAATGTGAGCTTCTACAACTCTGAATAAAGACCCGAACTCGGTTTGGCCGACTAGTCGACTGAGTAATAAAGACCCGAACTCGGTTTGGCCGACTAGTCGACTGAGTAATAAAGACCCGAACTCGGTTTGGCCGACTAGTCGACTGAGTAATAAAGACCCGAACTCGGTTTGGCCGACTAGTCGACTGAGTAATAAAGACCCGAACTCGGTTTGGCCGACTAGTCGACTGAGTAATAAAGACCCGAACTCGGTTTGGCCGACTAGTCGACTGAGTAATCGGCCTTTTCGCAACTGACTAGACGGCGGCCGACTTTTCACGTCTAAACTACCGAACGATACGATCGTTATCAAATTTTACAGATAGGTTGCCTGGAGAAGAACATAGGCTACTTCTCACTCTGGATATTTGTACTTAAAAAATGGTAAATAGACGCAGACAAAGTCTAATGCCGCATTTACACATTCGTGCGAATCGCGAGGCGAATGGCGAGGCGAATAACGAACACGCATATGTAAACAGTACGCTCGCTAATCGCATCGTGTCTCGCCTCGCGATTCGCGCGATCGCGATGGGAGCGGTTTTTCGGACGCGAATCAAAGGGCACGAATGGCGAACACGAACTTACTGTTTACACATTCGCCTGCATTCAGTTGACAGCTAGCGCCCGATCCAACAGGACGTGTAGACAAAATGGAGTGGAGTGATGTGCGAATTTTAGAATTCCTAGAACTTTATCAAAACGAAGAGCTCATTTAGAACCCTAAACATCTCAATCATAAAAATAGATAAACGATGCATGGAACCGTATATCAACTAGTATGGGATTGCCAGTCAGCCACTTAAAATAAAGAAGATGGCCTGTTTTCGTATGCATCTTCGATTCATCATCTAAATAATTGTATAAACTCAATAGACGTAGCGCGCATGCCGCCATTATTTTCACGTCCTCCATATTCGTGTGCGAATGTCAAAATAATTCACACCGCGAATGTGTGAACAGTAGTTCGCGACGGCACTCGTATACGAATGTTTCGTCGAATGTTCGTCGAGTGACGAGGCGAATGGCGAACACGATTGTGTAAATGCGGTATTATACCGCATTTATATATATTTTTTTTTTTATTATAAGTATATTTTTTATAATATATATTTTTTTTTTATTAACCTACATTGGTCCCACTGCTGGGACACAATGTAGGCACTGCTCCCCTTTTTCCTTCCAAACCTCCATGTCTTGTGCGATCTCTGAAAATCTGAAATCTTATCAGAAATATATATAAATTACCAAAATATAATTGGCGTGTACCTTTTCCAAAGCATCTTCTAAATGTTTGACACAGTCGCTTGACTGCTTATTTAGCCTCATGACCGTTTCACAGTTTTCCTTCAACGCTGCAATCTCATTGTCTTTTTTTGCAATGATGTCATCTTTGTCCACCGCAGTGTTCTGCATTCTCTGTTCAAGCTCCTTCCTCTCTGCAGTCAGCTGCTTGCACTTCTCTTGGTAATCATGTGCCAGGTCCAATGCTTTGTACAGCTCTGCTTCAAAGTGACTTGTTTTCTACAATTTTTTTTTTTTTTTTAAGAATTTACTGGACTATATAACAAAGTACATGCAGATTAATTATATAAATGCGAAAGTAAGTCTGCCTGTCTTTTACATTTTCATGCCAAAAGCACTGAACTGTTTGTTATGTTTGACAGATATATAGGTGGCCTGGGGGACATATGTTACTTTTCATCATAGATATTTGTACTTATTGAAAAATGAAGTAGATAGACTTAAATACTGAATCCTGATGATAGTTACATTTTATTAGTTATGTTCAGCTGACTTGTATAATACGGAGCATTGACGGGAGTCGACCGCCTTGAACAAAACCAAACCAAGGGAAATAATGTGATGTTTTAATAGAATGCGAATTTGGAACCAGCGCAAGTTCGCGCGAACTCGTGATCAAACACATGTGTCGAATAGGTGTTCAAATCTATAAAATATTTATGCATAATCAGTTCCCACTGCTGGGACACACACAGGCCAGGCACTCAGGCAGGACAGGGATTGGGACCTAATCTACTACGCGGACCCAGTGCAGTTCAGTGTAGTGTAGGTATCACATACCTTCGAATTTTAGTTCTAGGACATGCCGGTTTCCTAACAATGTTTTCCTTCACCAATTTGAGTGCAGTGGTGATGAAAAAATTTACACAAAGTGAAGTCAAGCCTGTCTGAGTTCGAACCTACGACCGACTCGTAAGTCACGGCACGGCTGTTACCACTGAGCCACCACTGCTCTTAAATATATACAACGTGTAACGTTAAATGCGCTAAACCTCTTAAGGGGTCATTGTACTCATCATTATGAACAACTTTACTATGGGACCAAACCTGAAATCGCGAAAAAAAAATCAGCTGTTCAGTACATTTATGTTCGCATAATTCGTCAAAATGTACTGAACAGCTGATTTTTTTTTCGCGATTTCAGGTTTGGTCCCATAGTAAAAGTTGTTCATAATGATGAGTACAATGACCCCTTAAGAGGTTTTGCGCATTTAACGTTACACGTTGTATAACAAAATAAAGTTAACATAAATATTAAACCTTTTGAGCATCATCTGCAACCGTTCTAAAGTTGTCTACTTCTCTGACCATCTTGTCCAGAGCCCCTCGGTGCCTCTCCTCCGCCTTGTCCAAGTTGCTGGTGAGTCGTAACCAGGCTTCTCGAAGTTTGCCAATGGCTGCATCTTTTGCACGGTCTACCTTGACAGCCACAGCCAATTTTTCTTGTTGATCTAAAATCGTTTTTTGTAGTTGTTGTATCATGGATTCGCAGTGCTGAGAAAACAGTAAGTCAGAAAAAAGTATTAGTATTTACATAGGTAAAATCACTTTATAATAAATATTGTTTCATATTATAGCTGTTGCCCGCTTTTTTTACATACAAATATTCATGTTGAAAAGTAGCCTATGTCCTTTTCAAGGCATACCTGGCTAATTTCAAAACGATTGGTTCAGGATTGTAAAAAAAAATATAGCACTGTGGTAAAAAAAAAAGATATGTAAACATTTAAAAAAGTATCTTTTGGTTCTGTTGGTTGATTTTGATGAAATAAATGCTAAATGTTACTCACAATAAAGTTTCTTGTTTTTCAGTAATCCGTTTTTGAATTGAATGAGTGGCTTTTACGTAATGACGGCATAAAGAAACAAACAAACTGACAAAAATGTATTTTTTACATTCTGTTACTTATTTCACGCATCTTCCAGTATTATATGTATAGATTATCCTATAATTACATAATAAAGTTTGTTATGAGATTATAGCATTAACTCACCTCTCTCTTAAGTCTTTCCTCTTCCAGCTTAACGCTGTCCATTCTTTCAGTGCGATCCCCCCTCTCTCCCCATAGCTCGCTCAAACTCAACAGATCTGTGTCTATGGACTCCACGTATTTATTCTGCAATGAGCTGAGCTGTACACCATCCTTATTTTCAGGGTTATAAGGCCTCATTTGTGGCATCCTGAACTCTTCCTTCTTAGGTGATAAGTAGCTGTCTGTCAGAGATCCCTGAGTGTTCCTGCTGCAGCTCTGAGACTTGTACTGCTCTAAAACTTTTGATGCCCTGTCATAAATCTTATTTGATGAAGGCCTGAATGTGTCCAAGAAGCTTGTTTGTGGTCTTTTTGGAGTAGATGTTGGTTGCACATCCTTATCTGAAAAGTTCAGTTTTCTCATAGTTGGACTGCGAGAGCCCTGTTTACATGTCTCTTGTGACACAATGGAAGTGCTTCCAAGATGACTAACACCAGGTTCCTCATTGTGACTCTTGTAATTCATAGAAGGAAAAGGCTTTTCTGCTTTAGATGTTGCAGTATTATTTTTAACTAAGTAAATATATTTATCAAGTATATGACTCTACCGCTTGGCAGTTTAACTTCTACATTGCTTGTTGAGTCCAGTTTTTGTGAAATATAATCTCCTGTAGCCTTTATTACATTTTCTGAACTGATTGCTGGCTCTTGATCTTTGTATTTTGTGTCAGGACTCTCATAGTTTTCAACTTTTGTAAGAAATTCATCTATTTCATGTAAAAGCAATTTGTCATTTTTTTTACTTGGTGTTGAAACTATACTGCTAATATCACCATCCATACTTTGAATATCATTTATAACTTCAGCAGGTTTAGAGTAATAAGTTTCAAATACATCTAATTTCAAAGGCAGGCCGGATCTCAGGTGGGTGCTGGTAGAATCTAAGCTAGTCAGAGACAAAGGCAGGACGGTTCTCACTCGCGTGCTGACAGAATCTAAGCTAGTCAGAGACAAATCACGGCTTCTAAGCTTCTTAGCGGTTTTCCTTTTACGTCTGCGAGGAAATGTAAAACATTTGCGATCTACGCTTCGGCTATCAATGCTGTCTGTGGTATCCCAAGTTTTAGGCCGCCTTACAGTGCCGAGACTAGATCCATCACTGTTTAACTCCAAACTTTCTAACCTCGACTCCAATGTGTGAACTTGGCTTACCAATTTTCCGAGTACTTGCGCAGTGCAGGATTTAGGCTTATGTACAACAGTCCTAGAAGATTCCAGCAAAGAATCCTCTTCAGAGCCAGAACTTTGCACCAAAAAGAAATTAGGTGGTATCAGCAAGAGAACATCAGTGTCATCGGTCTCACTCATCACAACAAACAAAATGCTTTGCCTTTATGCAATCATGGGCCATTATTTGATTTACACAATAGATATTATTCAAACTATTTAGTTTAGTGTAGAACGAATTACCAAACAAAACCACAATCGCTCGCCCGATTGTTTACGATTGTTTATTGGTCTATTGTTTGCGTATGCTATGTATGCGTATCAACAAGAATCAATCCGTCAATCCGTCATTCCGTCCACAGACTATATGGACGTAGTTATGCTACAACGTTCCAATCCACAAGGTGGTCAAAATTGAGTTTTTGAGCCCAAGCTAGGTATTTTGGATCGTCCTATCTAGTGCTGAAGACACTGACTCTCTGACGACAATAACTATTGAAATAATTAAGCGGTCTAAATGATAAAACGAACCAAAAGATCTAATTATAATTTTATAAAGTGACATTACATTTGGATCGTACTGTCTTAATTCGTTTTGGACTGAATGCAATAAAAATAAGGATCCAATCATCTTGAAACGTTTTAACAATAACTAATTTTAAATCTTAAAAAGTGACATTCCATTTGGATCGTACTATTTTATTTCGTTTTGGACTGAATAAAATAAAAATAATGATCCAATCACCTTGGAACGTTTTAAAAATAACAATTTTAAATCTTAAAAAGTGACATTCCATTTGGATCGTACTATTTTATTTTGTTTTGGACTGAATAAAATAAAAGTAATGATCCAATCAACTTGGAACGTTTTAAAAATAACAATTTTAAATCTTAAAAAGTGACAATTCATTTGGATCGTACTGTTTTAATTCGTTTTGGACTGAATAACATAAAAATAATGATCCATTCATCTTGTTATATTATTATTTTTTATTTCTTTTTATTATCTATTTCTTCAAAACATTCCATGTACTTTAAATGTGTACGATAATTCATAATGGTAAAAGTAAACTTCAGTCTACCTGTGACCACGAACGCTGTAAAGTGTTCGAAACGTCAGGTTAAATAAAATGTTAATAAATCGCGAAATAATCCGTAAAAGTAGTTTCATTTAAATGTATCGTGTTCGCGTAAATAAAAGTAAACGATTTATAACGTGTATACTGGTGGGAACATACAGTTATCTAATCATTAAACGATCCATCACTATTGTATTTTTTATAATAAGGCCTTGTCTAAAATAATAATTATACAACTAGGTAACGAAATATTGTGGCAACTTGAAAAAAAAAATTATCTGTTATGGAGTCTGGAACGTTATCACTAAAATAATAAAGCTAAACAATAAAACGTTCCATTGTCATTTGAAACGTTTTATGAATAATGATTACACGGCTTACAGTGTGACTCAGGACCCCTTATCTTCCTGATTTGTAAATAAAATATGAAAATTAACAATGTTTCAAACTACATGAATGTAACTTACGACTATAGGAAACAAATTTTGATTTTGTTATAAAATTTTAACTCACGTAACGACCACGGCGCTTACCTACATTTACCATCCTACTCCCACGCCTTGGTGTGTCGTATGTTTTCTCTCTCCGCTTCCATACACTGGTGAGATGCGCGGAAAGATTGCGCACTACGATAATATTATTGTTATTTGTTGTGACCTTGTGACACAGTGACAGTTGCTCTTGACCTATATTAATGTAAACAAGTGCGTGCGGCTAATTGCTCTCAATTGATATTTTAATAAAAGCGTGTTTTAGATAATAATACAAAGTGTAGTTTGTGTTCGCGATGAACGAGGAAGAAGTAAGTAACTAATTTGTGTATTGATCAGACGGTTTTTTGTTAATTATTGGTGCTGTTTTGATTTACTTAAAATGTGGTTTAAGTTTAGTCGTTAATTTTTCGCAGTATGACAAGAACAATGAGAATAACAAGGATTTAATGATCTTGTTGTCAAAAAGACGAAAATTATTAAGCTTGCGAGATACGATAAAATGTCGTGGCCAAAAAGATGACGACGGTAAGTACTTAGGTACTAAGTAACTTAAAACATATTATAGAAAATGAGATATTAGTTAACCAATTTAAGCAATGTTGAGTAGTCGTAATGCTGGCCCGATTGCTCAGAGGTGTCCGATTTGATTCGGGGATCGGCCCAAGTTATCCCAACGTTGCAAAAGTAGCTTAATTAGAATGTAAAGAGGCACAGTAAGATCTTTACTGTGGGACTTGTAGGATTGTTAAAAACATTTAAAAAAAAAACATTAACCTAATTAACTATTTTTAACTTGTAACTTGTTATCAATTGCTTCTTCAGTGTGCAATAAAGAATATATCTATCTTCTTACTTTACATTAAATTATTTCTTTCTCTCAATCATTTCTATCAACATATTTTTTTTTTACTATCCAGGAAATGATGATATCGCATCGGATAAGCCTAACACTCCATTATCATCAACTACGGAGATTTCAATTACTCCACCACCATTTTCACCACTTACTCCTCGAATGTACGTAAAAAGTAACCAAGAAAACAAAGAACGTAAGTAGTTTTATGAAAATTGGTAGGTTAGTTATGTGGCATTCAGTATAGTTTTATGCAATCACAAAATTTCTGTGTAGATGGTTCTAAATTCATCTTGTTGTTTTCAGATGTATCTTATACTGACAGTCCATTGACTGACGTGTGTTCAACTACTTCGCCAACAAAAAATCAGCTGAGTACGTACATATGTATATTTTTTAATGCTTAAACTTAATTTACGTGGACAAATTAGGTATTTAGGTTTCCGTACCCAAAGGAGAAAGATGGGACCCTATTACTAAGACTTCGCTGTCAGCCTGGTGACAGCAGCAGCCCGTATATCATGAACCGTGATAGGTAGACAGTTGACAATTTGAGTCAGATGATGTATTTCTATTGCCGCTAACAGACATAATAAAATACATATTTGAGGGGGGCTCTCAAACAACAAACATGATTTTTATCTTGTTATTTGGTCGATATTCGTAAGGGCTTGGCATTATGGTATGGAACCCTGCGTGCGCGAGTCTGACTCGCACTTGGTCGGTGTTTTACTATAAAGCAGTAGTTTAAGTACCTATTAATTTGAAATTATATAGTTTCAGATAGATGCACTCCAGATACACCACTGCCACTCACTCTTGCTGATGGAACTTCTGTGAATAGTACAGAATTAACTACGATTACTTTAGAACCTAATTCATCGTTTATCCCATATATGACTCCAGAAATTACAACAGCTCTCAATGATGTAGAACAGGATGCATCGCCTCTTCCGTGTATGTCTCCTGAAACTCAGAAGCTTTTTAATGTCCTTAATGAACAAGAAATGTGTCTTGAAAATGATTCACCCGATTATATTGAAAATAGTGATGATAGTGTTGCTGATCCAAACTTTGAGATTCGTAATTTAACGGACTCTGAAACAGACTGTGAATCAAATGTTAGTGGCGACGACAATAACACTAAAACCAATAACAACACTAGAGATGAACACATTGAGAGCTTCGTAAAAATTAGTGAAGAATGCAGCCAGAAAAGGGTATTGAATTCAACAACTATGAATGTAGAAAATGATACAAGACATGACACTATAACACAAGATGAAGATGAAACTAATTTACCTACTCCTCAAAAAACTATCTTAGATAAGCATGGTGAAGTTTTAAGTCCTGTCATTGAAGTTCAGAAAATAGGAAACATTTCACCTGAAAAGGAACTTGATAGCTCAAATGAAGAAAACATTAATGAAAGCAATGACCAAGTAATAATAACATCTAGTTCCCAGGCTGGAAGACCGAAAAAAGGCCGCAAACGTAAGCATCCTGAATCCAATTCGGAAAGGAAGTTTAAAAAGTATAATAATTTATCATATACTACTGTACGATCACAGAAAAAAATTGAACCAAAAGTATTTCAGGATTATCAATGCAAATGTCTTAAAATATGTGCCAGTGCAATTTCGTTGGAAGATCGAAAACAAATATTTGAGACTTATGTAACTCTTGGATCTTACAATGCTCAGTTAATGTACATTAAGTCATGTGTCACAGAGGAACCGAAAAAACGGAGCTACACCATGACTTCTGTCCCTGTTACCAAAAAAAAGCCTAAACAATTTCATCGCACCTATAAATTTAACGATGTCAAAGTCTGTCGCGATATGTTCCTGCACACTCTACAAATTACAACACAAAAAGTTACCATAGCATTATACAAGATTCGTAATAATGAAATAAATGACTTTCGAGGCATGAAAGACAAAAGCTGGAATAAATTGACTGAACAGAACTTAAACTTTATTAGGGAAGTTATTTCAAAATTACCTAAATATGAATCGCATTATCGTAGGGAGAATAACAATGAGATCCAATATTTAGAGTCTGGCATGACAATATCGAAACTTTATGATATTTACAAGAAACTTTTTGTTGAAAAATTTGGCACCGAGTTGAAATGTGCCTCTCTTGAAACTGTAAAGAAAATTTTCTTGACTAATTTTAATTTGAGGTGTAAACCATTAAAAAAAGACACGTGCAATAAGTGTGATTTGTTTGCGGTGCAATTACAAAACACTAGTGGATCAGAAAAAACAAAAGTAGAGGCTGAGAAATCGTTACACTTAGAGAAGGCACAAAAAATGAGGGAACAGATGAAATGCGACTTTGAAACTGCACAAAATACCCCAAACATAGAATGCTTATCATTTGATCTCGAAAAAACTTTGCCCCTGCCTCGTATACCGACAAACGTAATTTTTTATAAACGTCAGCTTTGGCTATATAATAGCGGTATACATTCAGCATCAGATGATGTAGGGCACTGTTATGTTTGGGTGGAAGGTGAAGCCGGAAGAGGCGCTCAGGAAGTGGGATCATGCCTTGCCAAATATATTGAAAACAAACTACCTCCTACTAAAGAACATCTTATACTATGGAGTGATTGTTGCGGTGGACAGAACCGAAACATAAAAATTGTTTTAATGTTGAAGGTTATCTTAGACTCCCATTCTACATTAAAAACGATAACTTTTCGGTATCTTGAGTCAGGGCATAGTTTCTTACCTAACGATACCGATTTTTCTAAAGTTGAAACTGCGCTTAAAAAGCAACAACGTGTTTATACAGCTGACGAATATATAGAAATTATGAAAAATGCTAGAAAAAAAAAACCATTTCAAGTATATAGAATGGACAAAAATGACTTTTACAGCACTGAAGATATTGAGAAAAACATAGTAAATCGTAAGAAATTCACAGATAAAACTAAACTAAACTGGCTGCTGGCAAAGGAGATAAAGATTGTAAAAGCTAAATTATATTCTATTTTTATGAAAACGTCCCTTGATGAGGATTATAACGAACTTAACATTAAAAAAACGACAAAAGGAGAGATTTCGACTATACATAGATCTGATCTGAAACAGTTATGGCCTAACGGGAAACCCATTGCTCCAGCTAAATTGGCTGATTTACGATCTGTTTACAAGTTTATTCCAGCAGATTGCCTTAGTTTTTATAAAACATTGAAAGCGTCTAATGACGCCATTGACGATGTCGATGGATTTGGAAGGGAGCTGGATTTCGATCTGGATGATGAATAAATTGTGATGATTTTCCATGCTTTGATACAACTATTTCTTAATATTTTTTTTTTAATAATGTTGTTTCATTGTTATACTTATGTTTTAGAAAAAATATATGTTAACTACCAAAATATACCAATTTTCAGATATTGGATCGTTTTTGCAAATTATGTTAAAAGCTATTTCCATACAAAAAGCCTTTTTTCAAAAACGTTCCAAGTGCATTTTTTTCAAAATTTGTATGAGAAATATTAATAAATTTTAATGACAAGTATATAATAAAATAATGTTTATTTATTTAGTTGAAGTGATACATACTACTTAGTTGTACTCGCTACCAAAAAAAAGCGTACCACAAAATTACAAAAACGCGATTTACTCAGTTCGACCTGCGTGTGGATTGGAACGTTGTAGCATAACTACGTCCATATAGAGAACAGATTCCGTCCTCCAGCCCCACAGACTACAAAGACAGACTGGGAATACTACTACTTAATCTGTGACAGACATCGTCATGTCAAACGTCAGAATGACAATTTGACAGTGTTGCCAAGTTTTGAGTAGGTACTTTTTTTTTAGAAATAATATAAATCTTAGTCTGTGTATAAATGTGACCAAGCTTGGGAGACGCTCTCCCCGTCTCCCCGGCAATATCGGCAACCTATGAACCCTTACCTATAACTTTTGAACCAGTGAGCGACAAATTCTGATATTTGGCGGCAAATTTCGAATAAAAATCCTGATGGTGGCCATGCCAGTGTCAGTCCAACGCTCTATATAGAAATGCTACTTCAGTACGTCCCCTCCGGCGGAAACGATATAGTAATTTCCAGGCATTAAACACACGTAAATGCTAGTAAATGCTAATTCCGCGTAAATGCTACTGTTACGTGTGTTTAATGCCTGGAAATGCGCTAACTCTAGGTATTCGTCTCCGCCTGAGGGGACGTACTGAATTAGCATTTCTATATACGCGGCCCGTGCTTTCCTTTTGTACTGTAATACTACTTAGTCTGTGGGTACTGTCGGTGTCGATCTATAAAAAAGTACTCTGTGGTGTCGATCACAGTATCGCATGGATCGAGCTGCGCATCTTCCTCGCACAGCTGCCTCGCGGCGGCGTATCTTCATAGGACATCTTACTCGCTCCGCTACACAGCTTAGCATTAGAGGAAACTACTGGAAACAGGCACATAGTTTCGTAGCTTAGCTTGCTTTCACATCCTCGCAGCATAGCACATCTCTGCTCTGGTGAAAAAGCAGCCATATGGTCCCGTTAGGGTATATAATGTTCTGTGCTTATAGTAAGACAGATATTGCAGTATGCGTTGTGTCTGTTGCAATTTTTAGTGAAAAACATTAGGATATAAATAATAATATCTTTATTTCTCTTCATAGAACAAGACCTTAAATGATAAAATAAGAATAAAATTTACTTAGGGCCTGTTTCACCACCTACGATTAAGTTCCTATTAACTTACTTGGCAGATAATTTCATACTAATTCTGTTCCATTTTTTAAGTAGTGGCTATTCACATTGTAGTCTGATAAATAAAGGTTAAATTAAATTAAATTATTCGGACATCGTGAAAAAGGCCCTTAAGGGAACAATATTAACAGCCAAGAGTTTATTATAGGTGTAGACCTTTATGTATTATAAATCACCCTGGTCCTCACTCCATAGAAATTAAGGATAATATTTATAACAAAAACTTGAAAAGAAAAATGTATGGAAGAATTTATAAACTTTCAATTTACTTAAGTAATTAAAATTTAATTTAATGCTAGTATGTAGTGAGAAAATTTAATTACATAATTATAGTTAAGTATTATAATTCTAGCCTTTATTTAACTTATTTCTATACATACTAAATACATTAATACAATATTATACTTGGTAATCTCTTATGAAGCTTAAATTACAATGATTAAATAATAAATTATGGAACACAGTTTATCAAGATGCTCTAACATGGATGGGAGTTTGCTTGACAAAAGCATCCAGTTTGTTTTTAAATAATTCACTAGTAATGGGCTCTCCGATACCACACATGGGATTTCTTACAGCATACTTCACATAAATTTCTCCATAGATCTTCTTCAATAAGTCCCTGACTCCTTGAGCTTGGTTGTCAGTATTCATAACAAATTTTAAACCCGATGGAGTTTCAAGACAATGCAGTGTGTACTTTGAAGTTTTGTAATTCATAAAACCGTCTTTTGGGTCCAGTGGAGATATTTTGGCGACAAATGATTTAATTGAGAATAGCATCCCATACATTAATTTCCCCTCCTGAAAAAAACACAAAATAATTTTGGACTTACACCATTGTTGTAATAATAGCCACACAGGTCGATCAAACAGGTTAAACTATGCTTGCCACGGTTGGACTTTCGATGGGTGACCAACTTTACACACCCTACATGCCTCGGAAAGCATGTTAAGCCATTGGTCCCGGCTATCATTCGTAGATCTTTGACAGCCATTGGTCCCGGCTATCTTTGACAGTTGTTACGGATTGTCAGAAGCCCGAAAGTCTGACAACCAGTCTGACCAAGTAGGTATCGTTTTACCAAGTAACTGGGTGGTAGAGGTCAGATAGGCAGTTGCTGCAACTAAAATACTGGTATTCAGCTGCATCTAGTTAGACTGGAAGCCGACCCCAACATAGTTGGATACAGGCTAAGCAGATGTTTGTCACCATTACATTATCAGTCTTTTATCTGCACTTGTTTTGCTGTTCATTTCAACAACTATGCATAAAATTCATGTAAGAATTAAATATCAGCAAACACTTATCTTTCTATGATCACCTAAATAGCAATGTATTTTTAAGTATTGCACATTCTTTATCCATTGGCTGAAAATCAGATATAGTCATGTAGGTAGAGTTGCCCTATTCATGAATGGCTCGTCTTATTCCCATGTTGATGCTAGCATAAATTATGTCAATCCAAAACTTAGCTTCAAGTTTAGCATTAATGTAGTATACCTTGTAAGAAATAACAACGGGTCAGAGAGTCATCTTAAGGTGTCTTTATTTATTTATTTATTTTGTCTTACGGGTCCCCTATTGGAGTCTTACACCTCACTCCTCCCGCGGGCCTGAGGTGGCCCGGAAAGGCGGGCCGGCACCAGCCGGGGATCGTGGAAGGTGCACAAGTTCCCATGATCCCCGGTCCAAGTGTGGGAAGGGAACACTGAGGTGGTTTTTAGTCAGTAAGAGTCTGACAGACCCATGGAGGACATCCATGAGGATTTTCCAACCCCGAAGAAAAAAAAGGTATCATGGGTGGGTTCTGTCATGCAGTTTTTTAAATACAACTAAAACAAGGTAATTTATATCCACTAACCTCCTCCCTCGACATTCCCGATTGTTTTGACCTGTTCCATTCGCCGTAATAGAGTAACGTACCGTATCGGTCGAAAATGTATAAATTGAAGATCGTCATCGTTACTTTATGTAGGTAGGCCTACGACCCTTGTGAAGTTGTGAGTCAAAAATACTCAAAATATTACTTAGTAGGTACTTCTTTATATGTAGCGTAATAATTGGAATAATTTATTTGAAATATTTAGAACAGGAAAACCTTCAGTAGTTGTTGTAATTTTTATATATTGTTATTATTTTATTTTATTGATTTTATTAACAAAAAAAAACATGATCAATTTCACAATTCACTATGACATTACGAGTATGACATTGACAATTGCATTGACTGACAGTGACACAAGAGGACACAAGCACAACACTAACATCACAGATTCTTATGATACTGGCACCAACTGGCACAGACGAAGTAGTATTCATACTGGTTTCTGAATTTCTTTACTTCAGCATAGAAGTCTTCAGCTAAAAAAAAAACTTCGAAAAGGTAAACGATAGTCAACAGAAAGCCAATTACAAGTCTACTTGAATTAAGTATTTAGAATTTTCTGAAGTTGGGAAAACTACGTTACACCGCGAAATTCAAAAGCAAATACCGAAAGTTTTTCGGGCTACATTGAAGAAGAGAGTTAAAATTACCGTACCGCACCCGAATAGCGAATAATGAATTGAGAATTTGAAATTCAGAAATTCTCAATTCATTATTCGCTATTGGGATGTACGTTTGATTGACGAATCAGACCCTTCATGAAAAATGAATCCAAACACTCTATCTGCTATTTTTTTTTTCAAGAGGGTACTAGTGTAGTGCAGCATCAGACCAAGAATTCCATAATCTTGCTTAAAGTTATTATAGCCTTTAAGGGTGTTTGAAATAGGTCGCACACAACGAATTAAAGTCGCACATATCGTCACTAATCTAACTAAGTGACGTAACTGATTCGAAGAAAATTTTAGAGCGCAAGCTATTTTTCTTCTTTTTTTTTTGTAAACTGTAGTTAAATCGGTTTCTATTTTGGCATTATCATGGAGACAGTAAGGCGTAGGTAAAGATACGCCGATTAGACAGATGGATTCGACTTGGAAAATATAGTATAAGTATCAAATTACATATTATACTTATATAGGTCGGCTATCGGCTTAATCCAAAATATCAGATACGTCAGTTAGTTAAATTAGATATGTTTAAAATTAAAGTAAATATACCCATTATGCGTCTAAGATCTCTACCGCAGCTAACAAAAAAGCAGATAACCTTGAAACGGCAGGACCGATTTTGATAAAACATGTAGACGAACCACCGCTAGAGAACCTGCTTTCAAATAAAAAAAAACCGCATCCAAATCTGTTCAATATAGCGGTCAAACTTCTCACCCCTCTCTTTCTGCGTCAGAGATTAAAAACCGGTCAAGTGCGAGTCGGACTCGCGCACGAAGGGTTCCGTACCATATTATATGTTTAACAATCGCAAAGATAACTTTTTACTTATTTTATAATGATACTGTGAATTACAAGGTTATTTTTTGCAGTTGCAGAAAATCACCCATGTTTAAACAAAATACCTTATGAATCGCCGTTTTCAGTATTGTTGATTAAATACAGTATTCATGGTACTTACATGGTATAAAGAAGTTTCAAATTCCTAATTTGTTGAATTGTTGCGCTAGAGCTCGTACAAAAATGGTTTAAAATTTACAACTTTTACGGCGCCCTTTTTCTTAATTTTAAAAGATAAAAAAAAAATATGTTTGTACTCTACTCAATGAGTTCTAGACGATGACACCCCACATAACACATAATCAGCCTATAATTTTCCCACTGCTGGGACACAGGCCTCCTCTCGGTGAGAGGGAGCGGGCCGTAATCCACCACGCGGGCCCAGTGCGGGTTGGTAGATGTCACATGTCTTCGAATTTTTGGTTCTAGACATGCCGGTTTCCTCACAATGTTTTCCTTCACCGTTTTCACATGCTAGATTATTTTTTTTATTTTTTTTTCAAAATGAAAAGTTTATTGTATGGGGACCGACCCCTTAAATTTTTAACTTTGCTTTATTTTTATAATTTGTTATTATAGCCGTAATAGACAGCGGAGGCTTAGTAAGTTTGTACTGGGCTGTACGTGGTTGTCTGATTTCATGGATTTTAATTTTCTTGCGCGGAACCCTAATTATTTTTCTAAAATAAAAATAGCCTAAGTTACTCCTTAAAACATCAGCTATATGCCGTCAAAATCGGTGAAAATTCGTTTGGCAAGTTTCCTAACTTGACTCAAAGTACCATCTTTTTAATCGGACTGCGCTTTTAAGTTCTTCTATACAAACTTTAACATCCGTAAACCTCATTTGAGGCGTAGTTTTGAAAAACTAATAATGACAAACATTATTACTTACTTATGCAAGTATTCGTGCTAAGTTTCAAGTTCATTAACCAAATTAACAAGATTTTTCATATAAACTGTATCTCTGTTTTCACGAACACAGATACCTAAAGAATTTCAAAAATCGTCTGGTATGTTTCCATAACTTGACTCAAACATTATTTACACCAATTTTAGAGTTAATCAAGCCCCCAATAAAATCCTCCGCTATAAAATTAACTTTTCACCCCTTAGGGGTAGATTTTTGGAAAACCCTAATACACGTCAGTCTTAATTTTTGGTCTCAATTATAAAAACTGAGATTTGAGTTAATCGGACCGCGTGTTAAAGTTCCTCCATACAAACTTTGACACCCCCAATCCCTCCTTAGGGGGTAGTTTAGGAAAACTAAAAATGATAAACTTTATAATGTACTTAGATGAATATTCGTGCTAAGTTTCAAGTCTATTAACTCAAGGGATAGGATTTTTCATACAAACTTTCATGCCCTGTTTTACCCCCTTAGGGATGGAATTTTCAAAAATCCTTCCTTAGTGGATGTTTACACTATATAAGGTATCTATGTGCAAAATTTCAAGTCTCTAGGTTCATTGGTTTGGGCTGTGCGTTGGTATATTAGTCAGTGACTCAGTCAGGACTTTGATTTTTTTATATATATAGATTTACCATGTTATTTTAAGACCACAGACTTCTTATAGGTTTTCCTGTAATCTACAGGTATAGAACTAATTTCTATATTTTTTTCAAAATTTTAGGCTCAGTAGTTTCGGAGATAAGGGGGGGAGAATGGTCAATTTTCGTCTATTTTCTTAAATAACTTTAAAACAATAAATTTTAAAATTATAAAAAAAATATATTTGAGACCCTCATAGTAAGCCCTTTCATTTGATATGTCACTCGGTACAGTTTACAAAACTTTTTTTTTTAATTTTCTTATTTTCCCCCTAAAAGTGACTCTCATATTCAAAATTCATATATTTACTTTAGCTGTACATGTTTGGGTCACAGAAATCCATATGTGTAGCAAATTTTAACTTAATCGGTCCATTAGAATCGGAGCAAATTGGCTGTGACAGACGGACAGACGGACAGACAGACAGACAGACAGACAGACACACGAGTGATCCTATAAGGGTTCCGTTTTTTCCTTTTGAGGTACGGAACCCTAAAAACGAAAATGGGTAGTCAATCATGACTTTTTTACACAACACAAACACACCTTGTGTTTATTAAATAAAATGCTATGCATTTTTAAAATGTTTTTGGCCGAATTGGTGATCTATGTGCATGGTACGATTCTGAACTATAAAAATTTTTCTCAATAACCGTACCGAGGTGAAAATTTTTACTTCGGTACCGTTATTGAGAAAAAGTATTTACATTGTCATATAGTTTACTTGATCTCATTGTCTTTCATATTTTTTGATAATTTATATCCATCTAGTCGTATCAATCTGCCTAGCCTTTTCACAACTATGGGTGCTTACATAAAGAAGCAGGTTTCCGGTACAGACAATTCTGTGCGGGTCGGTAGGTACAGGCTTGGTTACAATAAGCATAGGTTTATAAATATAAGCACCTGTTTCTTTATAAGTGAGCGCATATGATAACAAAGAAATTAATGGGTACCTGCACCGATCGGTACCGACTATTGACCCACCCGTACCGGAAACCTGTTTATTTATGTAAGCACCCTATGTTGAGGTCAGCTTCTAGTCTAACCCGATGCAGCTGAATACCAATATTTTACATGGAGTGACTGGCTATCTGACCTCCACAACTCAGTTACTGGGTAATACTGGTAAGACTGGTTGTCCGACTTTCGGTCTTCTGACGACCCGTAACGACTGTCAAAGATCAACGAATGACAGCCGGGACCCGTGCTTTCCGAGGCACGGAGGAGTCTCGGTATAGTCGGTATCTAAAGATGGTCACCCACCCATGGATCAACCCCGACAAGCGTAGCTTGTTCTGATGGATCGACCCATGTGGCTGTTATTACCAACGAATTAAGAATGATATAGAATCATAACTCTCTTACGAAGCCCGCTAAAACATGGTCCCAAACTCATACTACTAAACTGATAATACTAACACAACACACACACAGACAAAATATAATAGTTTGCTAAATTTATTTTCCGTACATGAATTCGCACAACCATTCATTTTGGGGCGCAATTTTATTTAGTATGACAATGTTAGAGTGAAACGGAAATATCGAAGGCAGGGAGTGGGTACGAGATGGATTATTAAGTAACCATGGTAACATCACAGTATAAAAACATAAGACTGTGGTGACATTGAGCATCGAGGATGGTGTAATGCGGTTTAAAGTAGGAGTCAGTAATTTATTATGAACTCAATTATTATGAATTAATATGACACCTCTTTACCTTTAGTTTCCAATATTCCATTCTTTAAAAAAAGAAAGTAAATAGTTATTTTATTACTCACCAAATATCTATTTTAATTGTAGAGAGGAAATCATTATCTCCATCATAGTACAGGATCTATCGACTTTCGTCACAATTTTTTAAAGTAGGTAGCATAATAAATGCAATTTCCTTGATGTTTAATAGTTTTTTTCTTGATAAGTAATCGTAATGATTGAAGGTCATTTATTGGCAAACGCCATCAGAAGTACAAGCCAAAATTTAAGGGGTGATCGTACCCGTGCTACTCAAAAACTTTAGGGACAACCAGGGAATCTGTTTCCGGAAACGTGTTTTTTTTTAGGGTTCCGTACCTCAAAAGGAAAAAACGGAACCCTTATAGGATCACTCGTGTGTCTGTCTGTCTGTCTGTCCGTCTGTCACAGCCAATTTGCTCCGAATCTAATGGACCGATTAAGTTAAAATTTGGTAAACATATGGATTTCTGTGACCCAAACACGTACAGCTAAAGTAAATATATGAATTTTGAATATGAGAGTCACTTTTAGGGGGGAAATAAGAAAATTAAAAAAAAAAGTTTTGTAAACTGTACCGAGTGACATATCAAATGAAAGGGCTTACTATGAGGGTCTCAAATATATTTTTTTTATAATTTTAAAATTTATTGTTTTAAAGTTATTTAAGAAAATAGACGAAAATTGACCATTCCCCCCCCCTTATCTCCGAAACTACTGAGCCTAAAATTTTGAAAAAAATATTGAAATTAGTTCTATACCTGTAGATTACAGGAAAACCTATAAGAAGTCTGTGGTCTTAAAATAACATGGTAAATCTATATATATAAAAAAATCAAAGTCCTGACTGAGTCACTGACTAATTTACCAACGCACAGCCCAAACCAATGGACCTAGAGACTTGAAATTTTGCACATAGATACCTTATATAGTGTGAACATCCACTAAGGAAGGATTTTTGGAAATTCCATCCCTAAGGGGGTAAAACAGGGGATGAAAGTTTGTATGAAAAATCCTATCCCTTGAGTTAATAGACTTGAAACTTAGCACGAATATTCATCTAAGTAAATTATAAAGTTTATCATTTTTAGTTATCCTAAACTACCCCCTAAAGAGATTTTGGGGGTGTCAAAGTTTGTATGGAGGAACTTTAACACGCGGTCCGATTAACTCAAAACTCAGTTTTTATACTTGAGACCTAAAATTAAGACTAACGTGTATTAGGGTTTTCCAAAAATCTACCCCTAAGGGGTGAAAAGTTAATTTTAATAGCGGAGGATTTTAGGGGGGGCTTGATTAACTCTAAAATTGGTGTAAATAATGCTTGAGTCAAGTTATGGAAACATACCAGACGATTTTTGAAATTCTTTAGGTATCTGTGTTCGTGAAAACAGAGATACAGTTTATATGAAAAATCTTATTAATTTGGTTAATGAACTTGAAACTTAGCACAAATACTTGCATAAGTAAGTACTAATGTTTGTCATTATTAGTTTTTCAAAACTACGCCTCAAATGAGGTTTAGGGATGTTAAAGTTTGTATAGAAGAATTTTATAGCGCAGTCCGATTAAAAAAATGGTACTTTGAGTCAAGTTAGGAAACTTGCCAAACGAATTTTCACCGATTTTGACGGCATATAGCTGATGTTTTAAGGAGTAACTTAGGCTATTTTTATTTTAGAAAAATAATTAGAGTTCCGCGCAAGAAAATTAAAATCCATGAAATCAGACAGCCACGTACAGCCCAGTACAAACTTACTACGCCTCCACTGTCTATTACGGCTATAACAACAAATAATAAAAATAAAGCAAAGTTAAAAATTTAAGGGGTCGGTATACAATAAACTTTTCATTCTGAAAAAAAAAAAAAAAAATTTAATCTAGCATGTGGGGTGTCATGTCATTATTTCATCACCGCTGCTCTCAAAACGGTGAAGGAAAACATCGTGAGGAAACCGGCATGTCCTAGAACCAAAAATTCGAAGACATGTGACATCTACCAACCCGCACTGGGCCCGCGTGGTGGATTACGGCCCACTCCCCCTCACCGAGAGGAGGCCTGTGTCCCAGCAGTGGGAACATGACTGATTATGTGTTATGTGGGGTGTCATCGTCTAGAACTCATTGAGTAGAGTACAAACATATTTTTTTTTTATCTTTTAAAATTAAGAAATAGGGGTCCGTAAAAGTTGTAAATTTAAGACCATTTTTGTACGAGCTCTAGCGCAACAATTCAACAAATTAGGAATTTGAAACTTCTTTATACCATGTAAGTACCATGAATACTGTATTTAATCAACAATACTGAAAACGGCGATTCATAATGTATTTTGTTTAAACATGGGTTATTTTCTGCAACTGCAAAAAATAACCTTGTAATTCACAGTATCATTATAAAATAAGTAGAAAGTTATCTTTGCGATTTTTAAACTTATAATATGGTACGGAACCCTTAGTGCGCGAGTCCGACTCGCACTTGACCGGTTTTTTATATCAGTCATTGCAATCAGCAGATTGAACACAGTTAGTTTTTAATCATAGCCTGAGTGCACGATTATTGACAAATGCGTGCACTGACTGGACAGGTCCACTCATTCTGTGAGGTTCTTTCCTCAAAAGACCATTTCAGACACCAATTTACAAGGTCTTCAGATGATCTGACCAAGATTATGTCTGGACTTTAAAAGAGACTATGACCTCCGAGTTGGTTTCGGCCTTTCTTCTCAGAGCCAGATAGGAAACGACGACCTCATCTAGTTTTTATTAAAAATATGATTCACGAGTAAGTGTTTACAAACCTACTTACAGAAATAAATCATTTATCATTATGGGAGTATCAAAAATGTTTCGCGTTTCCGAATAAAGTTGTTCAGTATTAAGGACAAAAACATCTAAATATTGGTTCGCTGTATTTATTAGCTCATATATGAATGTCACGCAAATGCCACGCCATAATTCTCGTTCTGTATTCTACGATAAAACACCTTTTTCGTTCCACGGAAAATCACTAATTGATTTAGTTTATGACGATTTGAATTCAATATAGATTAATTTTTTGCCATGTAATGCAAACAAATTAATGAATGAATACTTTAATACTTTTGATGCAACCTAATCAAAATTTAAATCAAATCAACTCAAATCAGTTTATTGCAAACATGTTTAGTACTAAAGTTGGGATAGTACTAAAGTTGGGATAAGATTGGTTGGACCTTAATTAATATTAACAGGACTAACCGTACAAATAGGTACAACAGATTTTTTCAACATACGATTGCCTGTGCGTGACGAATATAAATGCCTTCATTCCCAAAATGTATACAGCATACCCTACTAGCACTAGTTGGTAACCACTCCAGTCATCCTCTCTTCTTTCAAAGCGGACTGTTGTAATCCACTGTAATCACAATCAGTGAATCTCTTTTTTGGGAGTGCTCTAAACTGAAAGATACGAAATAGGAAATCCCATCCATCCAATTTATAAAAAACTCTGTAGGTAGTAAATATTATATTATAGTTACGTATTAAAAACTGGCTGGTTATCTGGTTGCATAATACAGACCACAGTATTTTTAACAAAACACGAAATTATGTCACTTTCCTGTGATAAGGTTATCCGGGTTTGTTTTTTACTTCCTTCTTTCAGTCTTTTGCACCACTTTACCACACAGAAGGTCATTTTTGTCCTTGAGAAACTAGATGTTTCTTGGATTTTTCACTAATCAAAACGATGTAGGCGTCTGTCACTGAGCGCGCGACAGACTGAGCGACGAGTCGGTTGTAGTTTTTTCGCCCCGCCCCGCCGGTTGGAGTTTGCGTGGTACCATTTTTGAGCGGAATTCGTATTCTATATCATTCTTAATTCGTTGGTTATTACTTAGCCACGAACTCCTCTAAAAAAATGAATAAATAATAAAAAGGACAAAACAGAAAAGGTCTAAAAAGGTTTATCTGAAGTGTCAAAAAACGACGGCTGTCCTTAGAGCATTAGGTTAAATGCTCTAAGCGGCTGTCAGAATACCGTCGAATCAAAATTCTGACTAATCCACTGAAAACTAACTAACTAACTAAACTGACTAATTCTGATTAATCTGTGGATGACACTGATGTAAAAGCCAGAACCATGTTGCAAAAATCGTGATAAAAATCTTTAGATAATTATTAGAAGCCTCAAATTTAAAGAAATTGTGTATTCAAGTGTAAATTACAACATTAACATCTGACCAGTGCGTACTAAAATTTTTTCTGAGACTTGTGTTCATACTTTTAGTTTAGATTTTGAGGTTATCTTTCTTACCTAACACCTTCATTCCAGAACCCGTAAAATCAATAAACATAAAACATGGATGAATACACAAGAGAACCATGCCCTTGGCGTATCCTTGACGATTCCGGTGGTGCGTTTATTATGGGAGCTATCGGTGGTGGCATATTTCATTCGATAAAGGGTTTTAGGAATGCGCCCGTGGGATTGAGTAGAAAAATGGTATGTTCTTTACTAAACTGTGAAGTGGTAATATAATTTAGCCGTCTAATTCATTATTTTAATACTTATTTTTAGCTTGGAAGTGTAGCAGCATTGAAAGAGCGCTCTCCTATTGTGGGTGGTAACTTTGCAGTATGGGGCGGTATGTTCTCGACCATCGACTGTTCTTTAGTATACTTGAGGCAGAAGGAGGACCCTTGGAACTCCATCATGAGCGGGGCACTCACTGGTGGGATTCTTGCAGCTAGGAATGGTAAATATTATGCCACTTATCAGAACATTTAGAACCTAGATAAGACTTGAAACTAGGTGTATTGGTAATTTTAATAATAATAATATAACTGAACTATCATTAACATGAACACTCATGAGGATGTAGTAGTTTATAACATTCTTAAACATAAACAAGGCCCCACAAAACCCAATGAAATGGTAGTCAGTTTGGTTAGTTAAACATACAATATCAACTATTTAGCATAGTCAACTTGGATAATTTTAATTACATCTGACAACTTCTGAGATCTTTTACCTGCCCAGTATAGGTTAACAATTTGAAACTTGACAAACAAACTAACCTTATGATATTTCCTCTAACAACTACATTAACAATACTTCCAGGTGTCCCTGCGATGGCCGGCAGTGCTCTTGTTGGTGGCATTCTTTTGGCATTAATAGAAGGCATAGGCATTATGTTCTCCAGGATCACAGCAGAACAGTTCAAACCACAGCAACCAATATTTGAGGACCCTTCAGTTTTAGGTAACCAAGGACAAGCACAGAGTCAACCTTTCCAGTAGATTAAGTGTTAAGAGCATGATTGTTGTGGTTGTACAGCCTTACTTGGTCTTACAAAGTTACCTGGACAATGTAACTCGTAGAATCTTTAAAGACCTTAGAAAAATTTCCATTAAAGTCTGAATTGAAAATAATTATGCAGATAAATATTTTGTAGTAACAATAATATTATTTTAAAGGGCTAGGCTGTACAAATTAAATTGAAAACAAATCTCTAGCCATAGACTTATAAAAAAAGATGGACTCCGCGCCACGCATATCGAAAGTGAAGCACAGTAAGTATGCCGGACCGTTTGTACAAACACGCCTCGCGCACACATTTACATCATAGTATGCCGACCGGCCGCCATTACGAGACACGAGCGACGGCGTCTTTGCAGGTACTCAAATCATGCACACATAGATCGGTACGGTGCTTCACTTTCGATATGCGCGGCGCGGAGTCCGTCTTTTTTTATAAGTCTATGTCTCTAGCCAACATGGCACTTTTCAGTAACCTAACATGTCTAGAATCACTTTTAGTTTTTTTTTGTACGAGTGAATTATTTGCATCTGTGATATTTTCAGTCCTGTACTGATTGTTTATAATTTCACTCGAAATGGTTTTGTTATATACCCTTTGGTTATTAGGTTTCAATAACATTATTTTGTTCCTGCAAAGCACAATGCAACACTAATTTATCATTATTCATTTGATATTTCACAGAATATTACCTACTTATGTCGCCTCTACTTAATTATTTGTTCCCATATAGTAAGAGGGCCTGCAGTATCGGTTTTTAACTGGCTGATTATGAAGATTATTTCTGCCATCTTTAATTTAGCTGTTAAAAATTGTTATTGCAATAGTTGCAGGTAGGTAATTTTTTGTGAAATGTGTTGTGAACATAGAATTTATTTAAAAATAAAGACTTTTTTTTTTATAAATATTGCTTTTTTATTTTGTTCTTCAGGCAATGTTATCCTAACTACGTTAGTGTTTAAAATATTTACATGTTCGACAATAGGTAAGTACCTAGTCATTAGTATTATAGTGATAATGAATCAGCCGAATCAGGGCAGGATTTGTACAAAAAAAGAAAGATTTTTAGAGAAGATGGAATTCTAATTCTTATACTGTTGGGTGCCTAAAGAGTATCTTCAGGCATCTACAATGGGAACCGATCACTTTTCCGAATTTTTTTTGTTCGAATTTCATCTTACCGAAAACTATTGACCGACGTCTTTTTTGCTCTATGTATGCATTATTTGATGACATATTTTTAGATCATCGAAGTCATAGACTTATAAAAAAAGATGGACTCCGCGCCACGCATATCGAAAGTGAAGCACAGTAAGTATGCCGGACCGTTTGTACAAACACGCCTCGCGCACACATTTACATCATAGTATGCCGACCGGCCGCCATTACGTGACACGAGCGACGCCGTATTTGCAGGTACTCATATGATGCACACATAGATCGGTACGGTGCTTCACTTTCGATATTCGTGGCGCGGAGTCCATCTTTTTTTATAAGTCTATGATCGAAGTATCATGTGTCATAGGCTTCGATCAATAATAGCACTAGATACAGGATCAGGAACAAAAATACGTTGCTAAAGTGGCCACGTTGACACACACATAAACATTTACCTACATTTCTTACTACGAAATATAGAAAAAAGTTTTATAACATTAACAACTTCAGTTCATTATAAACCTTAACACTCAAGCATAAAGTTTAATTACGATCGCAAAATATTTATATTTAAGTACTTCTATCATCGGAGAAAGGTAAAAGCAATAAATTAAAAATGTCGCTTGAAAATAAAAAGTCATTTTTATAATAAGTACAAAAATATTTATCCTAAAAGAAAACTTAAGTAATAAGGTTAAAATCATTTTATTGACAATTTCGTGCTTACTTTATTTTGGAACTAGCCGTAGTTCCTGGTATTACATTTCAATGCTCAGAACACAGTAACGACGTAGAGTTGCAGAATAATAATTTATTTTTTTAGGCGAACGTTCGTTTTAAGTATATGGTAGCCATAGACTTATAAAAAAAGATGGACTCCGCGCCACGAATATCGAAAGTGAAGCACCGTACCGATCTATGTGTGCATGATTTGAGTACCTGCAAAGACGGCGTCGCTCGTGTCACGTAATGGCGGCCGGTCGGCATACCTACTATGATGTAAATGTGTGCGCGAGGCGTGTTTGTACAAACGGTCCGGCATACTTACTGTGCTTCACTTTCGATATGCGTGGCGCGGAGTCCATCTTTTTTTATAAGTCTATGATGGTAGCAAATGTTTTTGACCGATTTAAAAAAGTAGTAGGACTAAATTAGTACAACGGTTATTTTAATAAGACATTGCTCATAGACTTATAAAAAAAGATGGACTCCGCGCTGCGCATATCGAAAGTGAAGCACAGTAAGTATCTAAGGTCCAGCGACGGCGTCTTTGCAGGTACTCAAATCACGCACACATAGATCGGTAGGGTGCTTCACTTTCGATATGCGTGGCGCGGAGTCCATCTTTTTTTATAAGTCTATGACATTGCTATTAATTGTATGCGGGTTGGCTCATTGTAATCAACACGTATAAAAAAATGAGTGCGTCTACTTATGTACGCGATTTAGAAGGGCGCAGCTGGTAAAAAATATTTGTATTTTAACAAATTATTTTTTTATTTAAATTAAACTCCAAATAAGAGTGTATGGTAGGTAAACAATCATGACTGAAGGTCCGTGCAAGGTGGATGCTTTAAATAATGTATCTGGATAATAGTAATCGGTCTCTTTAATTGGGATGCGCTAAGGTAGCCCGCGAATTTCAAATTCTCTTACGTTTTTTGCAATTTGCAGGTCAGTGTCAGGTTGTATGTGGATTAAAATGTGATTCGCTGCCGTAACTAATATGGCTTTACAGAATTATAATCATTAGAATCAGCAATACAACTCCATAAGTTAGAATTGACCTCAAATCATGAAATCATGAGGGAGAAGAAAATTTGAATTTCGCGGGCTACCTTAGCGCATTCTCCTTAAGGGGCATGCGATGCGTAAATTCAAATCTTCATAACACAAGTACAGTTCAGTATACAATTAATAAATCAAAAATCAAATCAATGTTTATTAACGATTCATTATTGAAGAATTTTTTCCATTCTGGGTAGGTACCTGAATTAATTTCCTTTAAATAAGTTGAGTTTGTTATACAATTGTCGTTTTGATTTGTTTTTGATATCTCCCGTTTCTTTTTTACATAATATGTAATGTAACCTTACATCACTAAATTTTTCTGGAACTGCTGTTTTAACCAATCGACGTCTGTTAGTATTTCCGGATATATCCGATTTATCAAAGTGATCCGAACATATAACCGTATTCCTAGCTGGCTTATAAAAGTCATCTCTTCTTTCTCTGGCGACAATCGAGATCCATTCTGCTCACGTAAATGGATTGCTAGGAAAGCTAAAATAAAAAAGGAAAGCTAAGTATCTAATGAGAGTCCAACAAACAGACACAAAAGTAGCATTAACCAATTTTAACCTAGTCGGTTAAAATTGGTTAATGCTACTTTTGTGTCTGTTTCTTGTGATTTTGAAGTTCTGGTAACAAATTTTATAAAATTATTACAATACAAATCTACTCCATGCATCTACTGTTCTGTTGAACAAAAGTTTGTGCGTATGTTGGCGAGCCTTGGCCAAACTTGTTGCGGTGGTTTAAAATCGGTAATTTTGTTCAAAATTTGATATTATTAGTTAGTTTAAACCTTAAAATATAACTTATTCTTCATGTACTTACTGAAAGTAAGATACTCCGGCCGCTATATTGCTTTTTTGGGGATTATTTTTACAACTTTTAAATACACACTGCGGCATTGTGAGACGTGTTCACATTGGCTGTGTTTCAAGCCAACTAAACAAAATAAAAGCTCACATCTCAAGTGCGCTTATATTTACCACGAGGTTTTTTTGCGCTGACCCGTGATCTAGTGCTATTATTGATCGAAGGTCATAGGTATTATTTTACCAAACTAACTACATTTCGCCGATTTACAAAATAACTTTTTGCTATTGGCCGAAGCCTCTTTTGAACTTTTTCATTTGCCAAATGATTTATTTGCCATATTTTCACCACGCCGAAACAACATTTTACGGAATATTATTTGGTCACAAAATAAATAGTCGGTTACTTGGTAAGTAGCGTTTTCAAAATTAAATGAAAATAGTGATAGCAAAAGTCAATATGTTGTGCAATGATATATATACGTCATTGATGTTGTGCTACAAAATTTAGTGACAGACACGAATCGCTGCAAAACCGACTTCACGCAGTCTTGTCTGCCCTACCCTAGAGTGTAATTTAAAAACGCGTAGGCGCGGAGGAGTGGGGCGGCCCGCGAGCTGAGGAGCAGGTGGTTTGAAGGCTCGCCGCCGCGGCTGAGGCTGCGGTGGTGAGCGTTAAAACCATCTGCAACGATAAGCTCGCGTGGGGCCGCCCAAACCTCGCAGCGCCGAAGCCGTGACAGAAACAATGCTTGCTGCATGTTGCATGCCTGCTTTGTATGTTGCATGCCTGCTTGCATGTTGCATGCCTGCTTGCATGTTGCATGCCTGCTTGCATGTTGCATGCCTGCTTGCATGTTGCATGCCTGCTTGCATGTTGCATGGAACATGCAAGCAGGCATGCAGAATGCAAACAAGGATGCTTGCTTCAAGCATGCAGTATGCAAGCAGGCATGCAAGCGGGCATGCCACATGCAAGCAAGCTTGCCGCATGCAAACAAGCATGCATGCAACACGTAAGCAGGCAAGCAGCATGCAAACAAGCATACAACATGCAAGCAGCATGCAAACAAGCATACAACATGCAAGCAGGCATGCAACATGAAAGCAGGCATGCAACATGCAAGCAGGCATGCAACATACAAAGCAGGCATGCAACATGCAAGCAGGCATGCAACATGCAAGCAGGCATGCAACATACAAAGCAGGCATGCAACATGCAAGCAGGCATGCAACATGCAAATAATGCATCCTGCATGCCTGCTTGCACCATCATTAGTAAGAAGCATGCAAACAAAGATGCTGATGATGATGGTGATGATCATGAAGAAGATGATGATGGTGCAAGCAGGCATGCAGGATGCCATGCTGCATGCTTGCATGTTGCATGCCTGCTTTGTATGTTGCATGCCTGCTTGCATGTTGTATGCTTGTTTGCATGCTGCTTGCCTGCTTACGTGTTGCATGCATGCTTGTTTGCATGCGGCAAGCTTGCTTGCATGTGGCATGCCCGCTTGCATGCCTGCTTGCATGTTGCATGTTTGAAGCAAGCATCCTTGTTTGCATGCTGCGTGCCTGCTTGCATACTGCATGCTTGAAGCAAGCATCCTTGTTTGCATTCTGCATGCCTGCTTGCATGTTCCATGCTTGTTTGCATCCTGCATGCCTGCTTGCACCATCATCATCTTCTTCATGATCATCACCATCATCATCAGCATCTTTGTTTGCATGCTTCTTACTAAACTACTACTACTACTATTTTTATAACCCCATGAAAATATAATGTTAAAAGAAAATAGTTTAACGAAGAGCTCATTATTTCAGAACGAAACGGCGTCTGCCAGTGCAAGACCCGCCACACCATAGATTAAACAGTTAGTCACTTCACTATGGATGCAAACGGCGCGCCGTTTGAAATTTCAAACATATGAAACCGCCGCGGTGGTTTCATATGTTTGAAATTTCGCGCCCGTCGTCGCTACCGCGATATGCTGGCAGTGTGGATGCACACTTACGCCAGGGGGCTTAGGGCTTACTATGAGTCTATGATTGAGCATATTTATAAACATTGAAATAAATAAAATAGAGGGGAGGGTAAAAGAGAGTAAGAGGGTAAAGTACGCTCCGTTGGCGATACGTTATCATTTTGTGCCGATAGCAGTTCAGACCATGGGTTGTTGGGGAACTGAGGCCAAGAAGGTCATTGGTGAGATAGGCCACAAACTCCGTGAAAAAACAGGTGACTTCCGCTCCGGCTCGTTCTTGGTGAAAAGATTAGCTATTGCCATCCAACGTGGCAATGCTACAAGCGTTGCCCTTTGCGCCAGGAACAGTTAGGGGCGAGTTATTTGACGTGTCAACTATTTTTTCTGTTACAAGTCAAAAATATTTGTATTTTCTATTTAATTATTTTTTTAACGTTTATTTATTAGACTACCAAATACAGCCGTATAAATAAGGAGTATTACGGTGCTCGTTATAATTAAACCAATTGTTTATGTACTGGGGGCCTAAAACTTCCTCTAAAAGCGATTCGTTTCCTGAATTCCCAGCAATTTATTATGATTGTGCTATTTGACATTATACTTCAATAAAGCAATTCATTTGTGGACCATTTTACGAATCTGCATACAAAACTGTCAAACGGATGAATTGCGTGTTATGAATTATTGTCAGTTTGAGACCGTTTTACGACTTCAAATATGATTCATAATTTATATATTATCCTATTATGATTCTGCCAAAGTGGTCGTTTTAGCCCCCTGGACACCCAGATCTTTCACAGATGGTCGGAACAGATCAGGAGACGTGATCAATTTCTGGAAGGAAGTGGGCTAGGGTTGAAATAACCACCCACGGCCGCCATGGCTCACGTACAATGGTCCACTTGAAGAACTAATCCAAACCCAACCATCAAACTCAAACTCAAAGCATATATTTCAAATAAACCAATTAGGTACAGGCACTTTTGAATTGTCAAGGGGTCGGTCAGTCAGATAAATGAAGCCCAAAGCGTATATCCTGGAGAAGAACGGGCAAGAAACTCCACGGATACTCTTTTATATCAAATATTTTATATAATATTGGTTACATCGTTCATATTGAAAATATAGATGTGAGAACAATGTAGAAAGACGTGCATGTTAAAAGCGTACGTAATGAAAAAGATAAAAACTAAAAACAACTAAATTAAAAATAAGCCGTGGCAGCTAAGAGACGACCAGTCCCAACTCCCAACTGACGGCGCCCGTTCACGGACATGACGCATGGATCAGCACCACATAGAACTTAGGTACCTATTTGACACGGTTGGCGCAGTGGTTGA
Source organism: Cosmia trapezina (assembly GCA_905163495.3). NCBI lineage: Eukaryota > Metazoa > Arthropoda > Insecta > Lepidoptera > Noctuidae > Cosmia > Cosmia trapezina. Next base: position 2,478,333 of record LR991029.1, on the reverse strand, counting down.
GCGATTGACTGCTGCGCAGCATGTCGCGGGTTCGATTCCCGCACGGAACAAATATTTGTTCGACCTACAAGTATTTGTTCCGGGTCTGGGTGTTTTTCTATCTACTTATAATAATTTATTTATTTAAGGATTACCAACGAGATACATTACAATTATCTTCTACAGTAATAAACATGCGTAATAAATACGTTATAATGTAATGCGTACAAAAACACAACCATGCGTGCGTGTATGTATGTATTTACAAAAAAAAAATGAATGTAAGTAGTTTATTAGCCATCTCGTTACCATAACACAAGCATTAGGTTGCTTAGCTTGGGACTAGATGGCGTTGTGTGAAATGTCCAAGGATATATTTATATAATAGTTTTAACTAGGTACCTATGTAGTTTTTTGGAAATAAAATATGCACAATTTGACCTCCGTGTGCTTCAATTTTCTTGTTTCATTTCACGTCATTTCAATGAAAGACTAGCCTACATGTGTATGCGCGAACAAACATAAAAAAAAAAATACAAACATCCGAATTGAGAACCTCCTCCTTTTTTAGAAGTCGGTTAAAAATGGGCTTCTTTTTAACTTTTCAGTTTTAGTTTTTTACTGCAGTCGGTTTTTTTAGTTTTTTTAATTACTTTTTTATAATTACTCGATCACCGTCAATTTTTACTGAAACTGAATAAGCGCCGTCTGGTGACTACAATGGGAATAACAATTATTCCATACAAATTGACGTAAGGTAAAGATAGCGTAAACGCGATCGAGTAAAAGTAAGTTTAAAAACTCGCACAAAACCCATTGATCGTCGACTGTGTTGCGTGCAATGATATATTACCTTTAGATGCGTTACCCGGGCTCAAAAATGGGAAATTAAATGAATAATAATAATACGTCATTGGTTGCGTGTGCCTATTCTTGCTTCGATGTAATTTTCGCTTTCTATAACGGATTTTTGTTACTCTCTTGGAAATTTGGTTTCTGCTTTACCCTGAAAACTAGGCTTCTACCACGGACTTTTGAATCTCACGTTTATCTTTGACTTTGTGCTTCTATTCTCGACACTGGATTTTGATTTACGAATTGGACAATGAGGTGTATCAACTGTGACCTCAATCTTCTTTCTCCTTATTATCTAGTGCCAGTAATACTGATGTTGAGACAAATAAAGATTTATGATTGATTAATCTTCACTATTCCCGGCGTATACTTTTGTAAGCTTTCATTAGGCTGGATATAATCTAGGACCAGAGTTCTTGTCAAGACGAATCAAACGAGCCAAACTCGATAGGGTTGCGTCGTTTTATTACTGAGTTCCCATGGCCACCTTCCGATTCTATCATCAGATCAGCTCCATGTCATAATAATATTGCACTGTCATCCGATATACACGTGCATGTAAAATTTCAGCTCAATCGGAAACCGATAGACAGACAGACACTGTGACAGGTGAAACTAAATAAAAGCTTGTAAAAAGTAGTACCTAGCCCCATCGGTATCAAACACCGTATTACCTAGAAGTCATATTATTTGTTAAACGTACATTGCTTGTCGAACTAAAGACCTGTCGCACTAACGACCTGTCGAACTAATGACATGTCGCACTAATGACATACACTCCTTGAGTTGTCACTTCGTTTTTTTTTTTTTATAAATACAAAATGTCCAACAAGATGAAACGAAAAACTGTTATTTTCATTTAGAAATATTTTAATGGGGTTTTAAAAATATGATAAGTATATCAATCTACTCCCGGCAATGTATTCTCAACATTGAAAAATGTTTTGAACCCTCTAAAGTCTAAATGAACACTTTTTTTTTGCACAAATTAAGTAATGTAAGGATCTTGCCATGATTCTTTGGGTCACTTAGATACACAGACTTATATTGGCTAGATTACGCAAGTCTCATCGTCTGAATAGAAACCAAGCGTGCCATTATTTTTCCACCTACTGTGACGTCACATGAGCGATTTAGTGATGGGAACTCCCCGTCCGCGAGTAAACGATTCAAAACGATTTAAAGGCCCCGCCGCGTTTCGCCTCGTCTTTGGAGCGAGAAGTCGCGTGCGAGCATTCCGTCCGCTTGCATCTTATACCTACTTGTTTCACACTGCTTCCGGTTGTGCCTAGGTATCCCGAAAGGGAAGAGGGAGTATTACGTAAAGATTATTTGAGTAAAAAATAATAATTTTATAATATCGATTTAGCAATCGATTATTCGAGTTCATCGACAGAGGAATGATAGATCTAAAATTATTTGTTTTTTTTTACTGAAATGTTAGTCATTTTCGATTATGTCGTTATATAACTGGTTCTTATTGGTTGCTTGAACCTAATTAGTCTTATTAGGTACTTTGTTGTAGGAAAGTTACAACGTTAATAAAAAAACCCTAGAAGACATTTTATCTACAAAAAGAAAAGCCCGTAGAAGTCGCTATGAAATAAAATCCGATCCAGAACTAAGTAAATAAATTAGTAAAAAATAAATTTAAAATATTTTTAATAATTCCTGAAAAAAAAGCAAATGTAAAATAAAATGTAAAGCTTGCGGCGGGTTCTCACTGGCACCATTCTTTAATCCTACATTTCTAACAAAAAACCGGGAGCAGATTCGATTAGATGAACACTTTTAAATGGGATCAATCGCCTTAAACAATACGCTTAAGAGTTCCGACATCGACAACATCTAAGTACCTACTGATTTCTATAAAACATAGAGAATTTTAGGTTTTAGAGAACGATGCCAGTGAATTCGAGCCTAAAGTCAATCCACTAACTCCAGCATTAGTTAACGCCTTCAATACATCAATTGTAGTCAGGCGTCGAAACTTTTTGTTTCCGTAAAGCTGCCTTCATTAAAATGAACAGAGCAAATTCGACTATATTGTGTTGGGAACCAATTTTCATGCCCCGTCGCTTCAATCCATATTTATTTAACTTTGGTATCACTTGGAAATCTGTAAATATAATTAATAATATTCTAAACAAAATCACTAAATTGGCACATTGGAGTAAAAAAAAAAATTACATGTCACAAAAAACCCAACGCAAACATTCCTCATTCCTCTGTTTCCAAAATCGATTAGAATCGAGATTGACTGTACAAACTGTGTGTACAACACGATTTGCTTTATTTGACAGAAAAATGAGAATAGCGACTGCACCACGAAGCTGAGCGACAAGTGACAATATCGATCATTTTAATTTTCATTGCGTGTTTTAACAGACAAGTCATACTGCCTTGTAACTAAAAACGGCAATGTATCATGAATTATTTGATACACACTCAGTTACATAGTGTTCATTGTAAGAACACAATGAACACAGACAAAAAGATGCTGAGAACTGTATTATTACAATATTAACATATAAACCGACTGGGGAGTCAGATTAATACAACAAATGTTTATGTGGCTGTGCCGCCTCAGTTGTATCTATAAGACTGAGAACCTTACTTATGTACAGACGCCAGCAGGTCAAGCCACCTGAAACAGTCAAATTTTCCCAATCAACCTTGAACCTAATGCTTTAGCGTTAAAGATAAAAACTATTTGACAGATTGTAGTAGCTTGATGTGCTGGCATTTGTACAAATGCAAAAACAGTACATTTGTAAAAACAGTAAAATACATAGGGTTCATTTTTAGTTTTTTATTTCATTGCTCTACCCTATTTGTAGCAGATAATTATTTCTTGATTTATTAGCTGGGCCCTGGGGGCATGGCATGGCAATTGTTATAAAACCAAGCGGTCAATGGTTAGTCTAGTGTCGACACAACTATACCAAAGTTTTGCTTACAACTTTATACTTTGTTATTAAAAGGTATACAAAAATAGTTTACTAGTTTATCTTAAAGTATTAAATTGGGGCAATTTGTAAGTTAGTTAAAAAGATCAGTTTTATGGTTGTAAATGAGCAGGTCTGTTTTGTGCGGCAGCATCACCCATTTTTCTGATTTCTTTGATAACGTGCGCTAGTACTTCCGGATCAACGCCCAGTTCACACAGCCTTATGCAAATTGAAAGAGTATCTGCGTCTAGGCCCGTGCAGAGGAGTTGTGATATCTGATACATCATTTGAAAAGCTTCACGCGCTTGACCCACCTGAGCATTCTTTTCTGATGTCATTTTGATTTCCTGAAACTGTTAAAAGCAATAATTATTATAATTGTATTATACTAAAACAAGCAGCACGGTGAAGATAAAAGTATTTACCGCATTAATTATTTTATTAAATATTTGTATTGTTAGATTTACCGTTTACAGAAACTCCGCGCCTAAGACGACCCACTGACCGAATTGAATTTTGATACAGGCTTTTAGTTCTTTATTTTGTAGGATGAACAGTTATTTTCTATTACAATAACTTCCAATTTCACATCAAAACAATAATGAAATTTGAAAACACAAATTATGAGCAGCGCTTCTTTTGTACACTTGACAATTGACATATTATGTTTTGACCACAGTACTTGACATTCACTGTCTGTGTGTCACTGTCATTCTAACACAGACTACATATTTAGAATTCTCTGTCTATGCTACATATGGATTGCATTCTATATTCTTAGGTTTTTAGATGTACATACTAATTCATGTCGTTGTCTTTTTTTCCCATGTATGTACGGACAACAGCACCAGGTTATACCAAACTCAAATATCTCCAAATGATTTTAAACCTTCTATTACTTTTTAAACTTTTTCTTTAAAAGATAATTTTTGATAGGTTGTGGTAACTCTGCTGCTGTGTATACACACGACTACATATCAAGCTAAACATTGTATGGAAATCGTATAGAATGCGAGATCAGCTTTTTGGATAATTATAGCTTGTTATGTAACCGTGTGTACAGACGCCACCAGGTCAGGCCACCCAAAACTATCAAATTTTCCCAATCAACCGTAAACCTAGCTATAACGGTAAAGATGAAAATCTATTAACCCGTCGCACGCCAATTAGCAGACACAATACATTATCTATTGTTATCTGAACACCTAGGTGTGCAATCGACGCAGAGATTTTACAGATTGTAGTACCTTGATGTGCTGGTGTCTGTACAACTTAGAGCATTTAACCTAGCTCTAAGCTGTACAATAATTGTAGAGCCAATGGGGAGACACAGACGGAAGAGACTGTACTATATATAGTAAATGCTAATTCCATGGAGCAGACAACAGTGTAAGTACTGCCAGGTTTTACCGCTAGTGGCGCTAGCAGCATAAACAGAAATCAAACAATGATGATTTTGCATGACGATATTTTTATCATATCATTCTGCCTAGCATTTTCCAACTATATTGCCTTCCAGTCTAACCAGATGCAGATGAATACCAGTATTTTACATAAAGCGACTGCATATTCTGTCCTCCACAAAACCACAACCCAGATAATGGGTAGCACGATACCCCTTGGTAAGACTGACAATATTTATCATTTAATACAGAGCCATCTAGTACCTAACCTTACTAGATGGCTTCTGTATTAATACCTACGATTAATACATAGTATACAGCGAAAGGAACTTCCGGGAACTTCGTTCCCACGAAACCTCCCGACTTCTTTTTTATTTAAGATCTATGCCCCTAAAGCTACGATTTTCTAGAAGAGCAGACGCCGCCACTAATGGCCGCAGTGACAGCTGTCATGAAAATGATGGCAGTGGCAAAGATTTTAATTGACAGATTCGCCCTACCGCGACAAAAGATAGTTGCTTTTTTCTGTTTCGTTATGACACCTCTGAAACAAAATGATGCAGTGACTTCATTTGATTGTCATGAAAACACTATTTAATAATGTGTGAGCTCACTCTTTTCAGTATGGACACTTTTCCTTGTGACTAAGTATGGTAAGGGCAAATTAAATCCCGCTACCCAAATATTTAAATCGCTATGATTTAAATCTTTGGGCAGCGGGGTTTGATTTGATGTCAAAAACTGGTAAAAATTATAGATTTTCGTGACGGCCGTTTTAGTATGACGGAAACGCTTTCCCAGGAAACTTAAGCTTTACAACATGTTTACAACCGTCATTGCCGACGTGTATTTTATTTTGCGATACAATTTAAATAAATCCATAATGGTGCCATCTCCCGAGCGAAATTCAGTTTTGAGCCCCAGTGACTGAAATCCTATGGGTTAGTAACGTTAATTAGGGTTCCGTACCAAAATGGTAAAAACCCATAAAACCTATGGTGTCACTCAGTCGGTCTGTCTGTCTGTCACAGCTGGATATCTCAAGAACTACTAATGCTATCAACTTGAAATTTAGAACAGTTTTAGATGATGTCTGCCCAATTATTTTGCAAATAAGAAAGAAATAAAAATATTTGCAACAGGGACTGAAAGCGGGTCTTAAAAATTCGAAGTGGGGCTACTAGGGCGTGTGGGGTATCATATATGAAAGAGCGCTGTTAGCACATTCTCAAACACTTTTTTTTCTTTTTTTTTAGGCCGCATAGTTTTCGAGTTTTAATGAAAAATTAAAAAAAAAATACCGTTCTAAAAATCTGAAATTATTGATTTTATTGATTATATATCTGAAAAGTTTATGTATAGATTACAGGAAAAATAAAACGATGTTTCTAAATAGCACAGTTTTTCAGAAATCATCAACAAAAATTACATGGTACGGAACCCTCGGTGCGCGAGTCCGACTCGCTCTTGACCGGTTTTTTTAAAAATAAATCCGCCGTTTTCAACTGATCGAAAAACTAGTCAGGTTTTCCTACTGTCATATCTGATCTAATTAAATACAATTTTTCAGTAGGATAGATCTTGCCTGATACAAAGCGATGACGATGAAGTCTTTTGCACCCAGAACAGCCCGTTTACCTATTGTACTCTATAATATAACTAAACGATAATTTTGGCTTACTGGTTTTAGTTTATGTCGGGTTAATGATCCTTCTTTCATCAACGCGTGGCGTGTCGTAGGACTCTAGGTAAGTACAGGTAAGTAATAAATTAATAATCGTAAGGATTGGTTCGGAGGGTAAAAATAAAATGAAGCTCGCGGGTAGGTATTAAGGATGATGCGCAGTGGTAGCCCGCGAAATTCAATTTTTTTTTGGATTTTTGCAATTTGCAGGTCCGCGTCAGGTTTTTATCTTGATCAATGTATGATACGCGGAAATAAAACATAGGTAATATGTTTTTATATAATTTTAACCATAAAAATCATCAATACCTATATCTCTTTATGTTAGATTTCGTGTAGAGTCGTTAGATTTCGTTTGTTTGACGACTCTGTACGAAACCTAACTTAGAGAGATGTATTGATGATTTTTATGGTTAAAATGATATAAATACATATGTTTTATTTCCGCGTATCATACTTTGATCAAGATACAACCTGACACGGACCTGCAAATTGCAAAAAACCCAAAACAAATCGAATTTCGCGGGCTACACAGCGCAATCACCTTAACTAACATTGGTTTATGATTGCGGATAGCGCAATCATGAATCATGTTTGCGCTTTACCTATTCCGCAAACATTATTTAATTTACTGGTTTTGATTCATGAGTAGGAATGGTAAGATAATAGTACCTACTATCTTCAAAAAATACTTCCGCGATAGTTTCAGTTGCAGATAATTTGAAACAAGCGCGGGAAAATTTTACGAATTTCACGACGCTCTATATTTTCTATTTATATATCAGTGCGTCTGCACTCCCAAAAATAGACGTTCAAGTTTTGAACATAGTATATTGTACATTCTCTCCGCTTTTGAACGTGATCCTTTGCTAGTGATTTTTCAGTGCAAATAAATCTAATCAAAAACCTACATAATGGTGAGTATAACTTTTTATTAAAAATGTTTATAAATTGTCGATTCTTGTCAGTTGAATTTCATTTTGTCAAAATTATTGCTCGCGAATGGGTAGGTAATGTATCTTTAGGTTGTAATGATACAACTAAAGCGTTCAATAAAGTAGGCACCTGACACCTGCATGGATTGTTGGTAGCAATTCAATATGAGATCTATGTGGACTAGGGTACGTGGTTACGAGGAAGTACCGAGGGTAATTTGTGCCTTATAATAACTAACTGTGAAGCGTAAAAAGTGCAAATGTAATCTCTACTTTCTCATTGTGCGCTTAACTTAGTAGGAAATAGCTTGCAAGCAGAGTTTAAATATAGATTCAAGTGCTATGTCTTGTTTGATGGAACTGTTTAAACTACCGTTTTCGTAACTTTCAGAATATTTTGCTAAGAATTTCCTAACCTAGGTACATACATACCTGACTAGGTAGGCGCCTTATATGCAAACTTTAGTGCAGCTTAGTGACTTAAGTAACTATTATCATGATTAAGTACCTACAAAAACGCCTACAAATAATATTAGTTTAGTATTACGCTGCTTAAGGAACTTACCCACTGAGCAAAGATGACTCGACGCGGCAAAGTTTTACTTAATCTGACGTCAAGTTGGGAGTCCATTTTTTTTTTTACAGAAAGATCGTTTATATTATTACAAGCCTCCACGTGAAGTTCTATGTTGCAGACTCAGAGATAAATGGTTTACGAGAAAAATACTTTTTACAATTATTTGTCTCGTCATTAAACGTTTCGTTTTAATTAAGGTTAACGCATTAAAATGTTTTACTTCTTATTAATGATGAAATAGGTAAATATGTATATTTAGTGATTTAGATAGTTTTTATGCATATATTTTTTAGGAAGAGTACCTACTTATTACTTAATAGTCCGCCCAACGAATTACCAAAAAGGGGGTGTAGAATGCGTGAGCTGGGACGTAAGCGATTTCTTCAGTTGTTCAGAGGGTGCTTAGTAAACATATAACTAAAAGTCCACGCGTCTAGGAGGTGAGCCGGAGTTGTGGATAAAAGTTCCCACTTTTAAGTTTTTCGCTAATATCATTAAAACGGTGCGCAGAGAAAAAAAAGTCTTCTATGTAATGAAAGCTCATAACTTTAACTAAGTAAGTCAATATCGCCCAAGTGGATGTCGGAAATTATCCCACGGGAACCTACTACATACCGAGATAAAAAGTATCCTATGTGTTAATCCAGGTTTTATACTATCTGTGTGCCAAATTTCATCCAAATCCATTCAGCCGTTTTTGCGTGAGGAAGGGGATGGCAAAAAAGTGCAAATGCCAACAATATAGTTAGTGCAATCCACGCGCCCCACTCTTTTTTCGCTATGAGTACCTACCGTAGGTACGGTCTATACCGTATAGACCGTGTACGGTATAGACCGGACCTACCTAACTTTCATAGTTATGCATTCTGACATTACAAACAGACAAATCAATTTTATTTATTTGTACAGATATACATAAGTACCCTATCCTTTATAATCGTTTTAGTTTAGGGCGGATTCGACATGGTTAGCTTAGGTTTGAAAAAAATCTTGTTAGTCACACTGGTGTGACTACTCGTACGTAACAGGAATTTTGACCGCACTCATTTAAACGAAGCGTGTTAGTTCCGGTGCGCCTGAGAATCTTCTATGTATCTCGCGTCAAACTGGACAGTCATACCGCCATTTCACTTACCGAGCTAAACCACGCTTCGATGTATCCTCTTAACAAACTAACTTGCATGAGGAAGTGACGATGTTTATTGTGTTGCTCTAATAATCGGCCATCGACAAGTATCTCCGTAAGTAGTAAGTACTTATTTAGGTTCTTTGCCAGAACTAAGGTTTTTATGAAATTTTTTTTTCCAGGCAGACCAAGTTCAGAGCCCAGGTCAGGAGTCTGGTGAGCTACGGGACGCCAACGGAACCACTACAGCACAACCTACCAACCAATTACCAATCAGCGCTGAGCACAATCAAATTGTAAGTCGAATTATTTTTCTGCTCAGCCATTTGCTGCAGATTTAAGTAGATATCGTTTAGGGGCTCGTGGCTAAATGATAACAGCCGCACGGGTCGATCGAAAGTTAAGCTACGCTTGCCACGGTCGCTCGTGGATGGATGACCACCCATTATAATTATGTCGAGAGTTCGAGACCCCTCCGTGCCTCGGAAAGCACGATAAGACGTTGGTCCCTGCTGTCATCTGCAGATCTTTGACAGTCATTACGGGTAGTTAGAAGCCCAAAAGTCTGACAATCAGTCTTACCAAAGGGAAAACTGACATTCCTATATTTAAAACAAATCTGATCTAATCAAAGTGGTTTATAGATTGAACCCTCGAGCGTAGAGCCGGATATAAAACCTGAAGAAACAAAGAACGTACAAGAAGAAGTGCAAGAAAGCAAGCCTGCTGAGCATAGTGGCGACACTACGACTGGCATTCATGAAGTGTTAAAGAATAATGTCCAAGACAAAGTAAGTAAGGGAAAATACGATGTCCAAGACATTAACGTATGCTTAGAGAAGTTCCTTCCCTAAAAGTCAGTAATGCATTCTGCGAGTCTTTCTTTTGTTTCAAGCATGGTCGAACGCTGCCGTCGCGTTAATGAATTTATGGCATAACAAAATATGGTTCTCTCCTCCATTGTGTATTATTTTTTTCAGGGTGATTGGCAACAAAGAGAACAAGAACTCTTGAAGAAGATTGAACAATTGGAGAAAGTAAAGAACGAAAGGACCGAAGACGGAGTTAAACTAGAACTGAAGGTAGCACAAAATCTAACACCTACTATCCATCAGTTGTTGAGGCTCTGTTAATCACTAATCTCCCAGGGTACAACGTTATCTGAAGCCTACATTTCACACACAGGTCCGTGAAGAAGAGATCGACCTTCTCAAAGCAAGGGTACGGAATTTGGAGACGGAACTGCAGGCGGCTTTGTCCAAACCCAGCGGAAAGAACCACGAGATGATTGAAAATATCAAACAACAGCACGAAGAGGTTTGCTTTAATTGATTAGACTTTTCACACAACCGGTCACGTAATCATGTTGAAAATATTCGTTGGTGTATTGTTTCAGTTGCTGAGCAAAGCGCGTGGCATGATCTTCGACAAGACCAAGATGGTAAAAAATCAAGAACTCCAGATTGAAGCTTTAACGACGCAAGTGCAGTCACTCAAAGATATCAACGTAATTACAAAAGACCTGCTGGAAATTAGAAACTCTGAAGTTAAAGCTATGGAGGTGGGTTTGGTTTGACGACGAAGCTTGTACCTTGGGTGTACCATTATTGCGAGTACCTATCCACTATAGTTGAATAATCAACGGAAGTGGATAAAAATAGTTTATACCGTTGAATTTATTGCGAATTTATCCACTGGCCTGACTCTGGCCCGCCCGGGAGAGTCCGGGAAGCAGAAATGTATACCTAACAAGTTTAGTCTAAACAACTAAGCGCCAACGTGGACGCATGTTGAACGCGTTGGCTTGGCTGTAGGTGCGTTTAGTCGTTTAGCCAATGCCCATTGCCGCTTGGATACTTTGCGCCACCTGGGACCGAGGTATGCTGTCGTCAACAATTACAGGCACAACAATTTTACGACTAACAACCATACAAATTCTTCTTTTGCACGCAGATCTTTTGCATTTCTTGGGTCATATCTTTACTCAAAATTCTACTCCCACAATAGATCTATACTCACCTTAACATACACCAGCTGCAAAAATGCAATATTTAAATGGCTGCACCCCAAAAATTATGACGAAACGGAAGACCTTTTGCACGTACAGTCGTAATATTGACATACCTACTCACGAACCTACCCATTTTCACCACATACACCCAACACACCACACACACCCCACACATCACACACACCCCACTGATTGATTTTTGTCAAAATTTAAATTAATTTATTTAATTTTAAAAAAAATGTTTGTTTTACTTGGGAAGAGACTGGACCCCACGACACAGGGAATCCTAGTGTGGGGTCCAGAGAATTTGTAAAAATCTAACACCTAGGGACATTTGATTTGATATTGATATATTTATCTTATCTGATTCGGATATCGGATTGTTCATGAAATCCAGGTGTAGCTGTTTTTAGTGGGGAATCCCTTCTTGTCGTCACTCTAAACTCGTAAGGGTAACCGTCTATATTTTCCAGGATCGCCTGCTGGCAATGGAAGCCAGGTTCAAGGCTGAGAAGGACAGGTACGGACTGGTGTTGCAGCGGGCACAAACGAGCACTACCCTTAACGATGACTTGAAGAAGGAGTATGAAACCCAGCTCGCTATATTCAAGGTAGGTACTGACTTTTAGCACTCTATTATACGGCACAAATTACTAGTTTTATTTTGTAAATCTGTTTAATTAAACGAATGTTATTACTTTGTGCAACAGGAACTGAGGGAGAAATATGAACAAAGGGTACAAGCGCTGGTGTCTGAAAACACGAAGCTTAAGGAGATAGCCGCATTAAAAGCCGGTACGTCTGGCTAGAGGCGACGGTCTGAGCCTGCGCAAGTCCGTTTGTCGCAGTCTCGAACCAGCCATTCGGAATATCACGTAGCCCATGTCTGACCATCATCCATCTCTACATTTAAAATTGTTCAAGGTTTATTCACGGCTCACGGCCTCACGCGCTTTGCATTGCGTTGCATTTTTGAGTTGCAAATAAAAGTCCTTTCTCAGATGGATTTAAAATTGGCGCCAAAGTTATTTGTACAAGTTGAATAAAGTAGATTTTGGCGCCAATTTTAAATCCATCTGAGAAAGGACTTTTTGCAACTGTGCGGAGTAAGAAATAGTATAAAATTGCATCAAATGTGGTGAAAACCTCACAAATGTGAGATAGGACTGGTTGCCAGTTCACAGTCGATATTTACTAATTCAAGCATCTAGCAGGTTCTGATAAATGTGTGAAGTGATTTTGTAATAAGTATTAGTTTGTGTGGTGCGGTGAACTTATCTGTCTTGCAATATTAATGCCGATGCCTCCCTGCAGATGATTATGTTACGGGCGCGGTCTGCCTTGTTATTCATTAAATACTCACTCGTGATTTTTATATTTTTTTTAATGTGGGTAGAGGTACTTTATCAATGAACATGATCACTTATGTGTATACAAGACTGTTTTCATTGTCATCCCTAATTTTATACATCAATGTTATCATCAGATTTATTCATGAGGTTGTTTACAATATTGTTTTTGTACGTTTATTACTTAGCTCTTATATTTATTTTAATAAATATCAAAATTTGAAGTATTGGGCTTTTGTTTCTGATGCATGATATATTATAAGGATTTTTTTAGGGTTCCGTCCCGAAGGGTACCAAACGGGACCCTATTACCTACTAAGCCTCTGCTGTCCGTTCGACCGTCCGTCTGTCACAGGGCTGTATCTCATGAACCGTAATAGGTAGACAATTGTCACAGATTGTTTATTTCTATTACGGCTTTATCAACAAATAAGTAATAAATAAAATAAAGTTAAAAATTAATGGGGGTCCCGCTAAGGGTCCCCCCCATACAATACACTTTTCATTTTGAAAAACAAAATTTTTACCCTAGCATGTGGGGTGTCATTGTCTAGAACTCATCGAGAGTAGAGTACAAATATATATATATATATTTTTTACCTTCAAAAATGAAGAAATAGGGGGCCGTAAAAGTTGTAAATTTTATACCATTTTTGTACGAGCTCTATCGCAACAATTAAACAAGTTAGAATTTGAAACATGATATTAATCAACAAATAATAAACTGCAAAAAAAAACCTTCTAATTTACAGTATCATTATGAAATACAAAGTTATATTTGCGATTGTTAAACATATCGTCGTTAACAAGTGACGTAACTGATTCGAAGAAAATTTTACAGGGCAAGCTATTTTTCTTTTTTTTTTTGTAAACTGTAGATATATCGGTCTCGATTTTTGCATTATCGTGGAGACCGTAAGGTATAGGTACAGATTCGGCAATTAGACAGATCGATTCGACTTGGAAAATGTATCAAATTACTATAGTTAGGTCGGCTATCGGCTTAGTCCAAAATGTCAGATCAATTGGGGGCAAGTGCGCCATACTTTTTGAATAGATGATTTCGATGCTAAATATTTTTTTTGAATGCAGACTTATGAGTGTACTTTTATTAAATAATATAAATTTGGTATTTTGTAGCTGTAAGAAACGTCGATTCAAGCAAATCTATCAATAATTTTACGATATTTTATAGGAAATTGGGAAACATGGATATAGGCGCACTTGTCCCGTTTCCAGGGGCAAGTGCGCCTATAAAAAAAAAAAAACGATAAAATCGTACGTTACCAGAAAAATAGATAATTTATTCAATAGGGCATAAACAACTAAATGCATTACTCTTGGTTTTTTAAATTTACTCGTACTACTACTACAGCTACTGCAGCTTCCGTAAGAAATTTGGGGCAAGTGCGCCATAGATTAGCAGTCAGGGGTTCTAAACCTTTTTTGCTCTTTCTTTATACAAAGTGAAAACTGTTGTATTTATGTAAAAAAATGGTTAGTTTGGCTGGAATAATAGATATCTTTAATAATAAACCAAATTAGACTGTTATTATATTACTTTTATTTATAAAAAAAAAATACAAAAGTAGGTAATAATTTTTCCATCGACGCGATAGGACACAAATACTTAGAATCTAGTGAATGGCACTCAAGAACATCTGAAAAGACAATAATTTTAGGACTAATTATGGTAAGTATGGACTCGTCTGGGTGTGAACTTTACGGCAGCTGTCCAACTGCTTCTTGTCGAGTGGTCTGTGGGCAACCTGGTATGTAGATGTTGAATGATAACAGCCGGGACCGATGGTTTACCGGCCACTCATCCATGAACTGATCGCGCCAAAGTGCTTAGGTGGGCTGTAGGCGCCCATAAAGTAAAGAACAAAGGAAATGACAAATACGATGGTTTCATCCATGAACTGATCGCGCCAAAGTGCTTAGGTGGGCTGTAGGCGCCCATAAAGTAAAGAACAAAGGAAATGACAAATACGATGGTTTTACTGTAATAAAAATCAAATTAAAAACATAACAATCGTAGCACTAAATAAAAGGCCTTTACTAAACCCATCACCCAACGACTTCTCATCCTCCGTCTCCATCACAAGACCCTAAGCACATCCAGACAGTAAGTTCTCAATAAAAAAACCATTAACCTTTTTCAGGAGCAGTCGGTTAAGAAAACATCTGAATAGTAAAAGTTGACAACTTCTGTCTTGGGGGAAGTGCGCCATACTACCAACAACTTAGGCGCACTTGCCTCACTTGACTTTTTAGAGGTCAAGATTTAAAATTCTGTAAAAAAACATTAATTTCACTATCTAGGAGTAAAATACAAACATAGATTTAAAGAAAAACATCTAAATTCTGTACTCACCTCATTGGTTTCCCGCAACACGTAAAATATTTTAAGATTTAAGGGGATTCATAACACGTATAACAGACAACAGATAACAGGTCTGTCTGATAACAGGTTTAAATGATACTAAAACTAAAATGGCGGATATATCACGTTATGGTGAACAGAGGCATCTGTGATTGTGAAGTGGAACTGTGTTTTAGTTTGTTGCATGGATGTAAGATGTCATTAGTTGTATAATATCTGTAGTTTTCGATATTTTTATGGTACATGCACTTACCCCGTCGGCGCACTTGCCCCGACTGACTTTACGTCAGTTAGTCAAATTAGCGACGATATATGGTACAGAACCCTTCGTGTGCGTGTCCGTCTTTCACTTGGCCGGGGGTTTATTTAATTTTTTCGCGACGGCTGCTGGCAACATTGACGATTTCAGTGAGGTTGTAGTCCCTGTTGATTATGGATGCTCTGGCGTCTGACGTAGGTACAGAAAGAGGCACCCTGGTAGGTATATGTTTGCCGACGACATTGTTCTTGTTGGTGAAGATGGACCTGAGATCCAGAGTAGATTGGAGAAATGGAACAGAAGCAGAAGCTGGAGAATCGAATCAATCTGCCTAGCCTTTTCCCAACTATTTTGGGGCGGCTTCCAGTCTAACCGGATGCAGCTGAATACCAGTATTTTACATGGCGCGACTGCCTATCTGACTGGGTAATACGATAACCCTTTAGTAAGACTGGTTGTCAGACTTTCGAGTTTCTGACGACCCGTAACGACAGTCAAAGATCCACGAATGACAGCCGGGACGCGTATATAGAAATGCTACTTCAGTCCCTCAGTCGTCCTCTCAGGCGGAGACGATGGAGTCATGTCCAGGCGTTAAACACAAGTAAATGCTAATTCCGCGTAAATGCTACTGAAAACTAGCATTTACGTGTGTTTAACGCCTGGAAATGCGCTAACTCTAGGTCGTATTCGTCTCCGCCTGAGGGGACGTACTGAATTAGCATTTCTGTATACGCAGCCGGGACCAACGGCTTAACGTGCTTTCCGAGGCACGGAGGGGACGGATTTTCCTACATAAGTGCAATCAATATGTTACCTACTTACGCGGTCAAAATGTATGTTGCAGCTAGGGTTTGCACTATTCGTTTAATTTTACTATTCGAATAAAATGAATACTTCTAGAGCTAAATATTCGAATATTCGGATATTCGAATATTTTTTTTAACACTTATTGAAAATAATGAAATATCAATCCAACACAAACATGAGCAGCTATACTGGGGTTTAGTTTGATTGCCGAATATTCTATTCAAATAAAATCAAGTATTATTGTTAGTAGTATTATTGTAAATCAAGTAAGTAACTATTATAGTTTTATATAAAAAAAAACATTAATTATCGTTTTACAGAGTAAACATAGGTAAGTCTTAGTTTAGGGATATGATGATACTGATGATGTTTTGGATAGGTAGTAAAAAAAAACAACATTCAACTACTATATCAATATTTATCTTCACTAGAACTAGAGTAGGAATTTTGGTTACATTTTACATAATATTCAGTTAAGTTTTATAATCAAAACAAAATCGTATTTCTTTTAGACTCAAACTGTTGTAGAATTGTCTGTGACACTTTTTAGAAGAAAATGGTTTTTAAAAAACTGTCACTATAGAAATATATGAAAGAAATATAAGAATTTTTTTTTTCTTTTTACAAGTAAATCGTTGTAGTTAATAAAGTAATTCCCGACCCAATTTGTATCATTTGGCGGCCGTGATAATGGATAAGGCAAAGGAATCGAGGAAAATTATACGTCAACGGTTTACAAAATGCGTGAGTAAAGTTGAAAATATTCTGTCTCAAAAAGATAAAAGCGCATTAATACCCGAGTATGAAAGCCTAGGCAAACTGTTCGGCGAGCTCTCCATCGTTCAAAATAAAGTGATAGATATGTGGTTGCGGTTGAAAGCTGTTGGAACAAGATATAGATGCCTCCGATTGTTACGAAGCTCGTTGGTATGAAATTAAATATAAAGTTAAAGAATTTTTAGATGAATAGTCGCAATGTTCCAATAAAGGTACTGTTAAAGAGATTGATAAGACTAGCAATTCATCAGATAGTATTAATAAGCATCGTAATTTTAGACTACCCCAACTGCAGCTTCCATCATTCGATGGAGAAATAAAGAATTGGATTGGTTTTTGGTCTCAATTTAAGAAAATTCACTTAAATAGCGACATTGACAATGATGATAAGTTCCAATATCTTCTACAATGTATGGAGCAGGGTTCAATTGCGAGAGAATTAGTCAAGAGTTTTCCACCAAATGGAGAACATTATCACAAGGTCGTAAAGCAATTAAAGGAACGATTTGCTAAAGATGAGCTTATTATTGAACACTATGTTCGTGAGTTATTACATCTAGTGTTAGCTCAATCCAAAGGTGCAAAAATATCATTAAGAGCACTTTACGACAAACTCATGACGCAAATTCTGGCGCTAGATTCATTGGGTGTAACTCAGGAGAAGTATGCAGCTTCGACACTGGAGAGTGGAATGGAGAGCAATAAATTATATGCTCGGGTTAAATGTGTACCACGTTGTCCACCGCCGTCAAAGAGACCCATCTCCACTTGGATTTTAGTGCCAAGATTCAAGACCTCTTCTCCGGACTGTCGCAGCTGTAAAGATTCGGCTGCGTCATTTTGTAGCTTGCGGCGCAGCTGATCTTTCATAGACATACTGTTCTCATCATTACTTTCTGTCTCTGTTTGTACTCGTGGGCTGCTGCTGAGGCTACGGTTTTCAGAGTCTGTTGATGACTTGAAGTAGCTGTTCAATTTGATGATTGTGTTTTTAACCTCCATATTATGCGGATTTTCAAATGGATATGAAGATCTCCCTTCATTGTAAAATTTTGCAGAATTATCCAAGTATTTGAGAGTGCCGCTCAGCTCTGGTAGTCGTCGTTCTCCAATTCTTTGTTTCAGTGATACTAAGAGATCACGGCTCACGTCATTTTGGATTTCACCGAGTTTCTCAATCATAAACGTCGCCACGCGCAGTTATTATCAATAACACAACACAACTCTCACTTATTATGCGTTCGCGCACACTGTCGCTGCGGTGAGTGAATGACTGAGTGAACGAACAAGGACACAGGGTGGTACTCAAGGACAGGGTTGACTTGGAATCAAAAAAATATAAGTACCTTTATTAAATATTCGAATATTCGGACAATTTAAATGAATTATTCGAATTTGAAATTGGACCGGATATTCGAATAAAATGAATATTCGAATTGCAAACTTACAGCATGTAGTATTATATTATCTGTGGTACAGCTACAGCAGCTAGTATTATATTATCTGTGGTACAGCTACAGCAGCTAGTATTATATTATCTGTGGTACAGCTACAGCACGTAGTATTATATTATCTGTGGTACAGCTGCAGCACGTAGTATTATATTATCTGTGGTACAGCTACAACACGTAGTATTATATTATCTGTGGTACAGCTACAGCAGCTAGTATTATATTATCTGTGGTACAGCTACAGCACGTAGTATTATATTATCTGTGGTACAGCTGCAGCACGTAGTATTATATTATCTGTGGTACAGCTACAACACGTAGTATTATATTATCTGTGGTACAGCTACAGCAGCTAGTATTATATTATCTGTGGTACAGCTACAGCACGTAGTATTATATTATCAGTGGTACAGCTGCAGCACGTAGTATTATATTATCTGTGGTACAGCTACAACACGTAGTATTATATTATCTGTGGTACAGCTACAGCAGCTAGTATTATATTATCTGTGGTACAGCTACAGCAGCTAGTATTATTTTATCTGTGGTACAGCTACAGCAGCTTATTTTTTTTAAATAACCGACTCAACGCATGGGGTTCCAGAATCATGTATGATTCAGTAATCGTGAAAGAAACCCCATATTCAGTATGGGGTTTCTTTCACGATTACTGAATAAATAGCCACTATAAGTACTTACCTACCGAATAAATTCAAAAATGGAACAGAATTTGTATGAAAAGGAGAAGTTACAGCGAACATAGAAAATTACCCCACGTCCAACAGCTGAGTAAAATATCTCAAAAAATAGATAAAAATGAGTATTATTAAATTGCATACCTCCGATTGCCATCCTTACTGGCTATCATACTTAGAAATTGCTCCAAATATTAAAAATATTTGACTTTCAATCGTGCAATACCTACTACTCTAACGACCGGTCAAGAGCGAGTCGGACTCGCGCATCGAGGGTTCCGTTCCAATTTCTGAAAAAGTGTGCTATTTAGAGACATCGTTTTATTTTTCCTGTAATCTTACCATAAATAGCCTCCCTTGTCTGTCTACAGTCTGGTGTCAAGGACCACCAACTCTCCGCTTGTGTATGGGTGAACTCCTGTGGCCACCTGTGTAACTGGTTGAAGGGAATGGGTACGACTGGCTCAGATCCAGACAGGCGTGCTGGATGCTCTCCTAGCTAGTTCGTCAGTTGCATCGTTACCCAGTGATCCGCTGTGTCCTTTCATATATTGCAGTGTCACTGTGTTGCGGTTAGATACCGTCACTCGTTCGAGTGCATTGTGACATTCTAGTATTAATCTCGAGGTAATGTATTTTTCTGTAAGGATTGGAGCACTGTGGAGCTCGTGGCTAAGTAATAACAGCCGTATGGATCGATCCGTTAGGTTAAGCTACGCTTGCCGGGGTTGGTCAGTGGATGGGTGACCATCGTTACATACCGAGATTCCTCCGTGCCTCGGAAAGCACGTGAAGCCGTTGGTCCCGGCTGTTATTCGTGGATCTTTGACAGTCGTTACGGGTCGTCAGAAAGTCGCCCTAAAGTCTGACAACCAGTCTTACCAAGGGGTATTGTATTACCCAGTAACTGGGTTGTGGAGGTCCGATAGCCAGTCGCTCCATGTAAAATACTGGTATTCAGGGACTGGAAGCTGACCCCAACATAGTTGGGAAAAGGCTAGGCAGATTGATTGGAGCACTGAGGCACTGCCTGAGAGTATACGTATATTTTATGGGTATCATGTCTTCTATGGCGTAAGCCACTTGTATGAGGCCCTCACACTCTACCTGGTAGACAGTGTTAAATACTACCAGCGAGCTGGATATGTTTATGTTGAGATCGTGTGGGAAGACTCCGACTCCGATTTCGGAGTCAGTCTTTGATCCATCGGTGTATACTCTCAACTCTTGCGGCTTGAGTTCTTACGTGAGTATTATGTTTGAATGCTGTTGAAAGTAGTGTTATTTCGGGGCTCTGTCGCATGGTGATGCCATCATTGGCTGTCGTTTCCAGCCTCTCAGTGTCGAGTCTATACTATGTCGAGGGCCATGTTGATGCTATTGAACATGGTTTTGTCAAAGGCGCCCTCAAGTGCTCATCGCTGGCCGTCTTCATTGATATAGATATCAATGAAGACGGCCAGCGATGAGCACTTGTGGTCCACTGCGCATTCAATTTTGGAAACTAGCAGCCAGTGGAGTATGCATGCTGGTATGAAGCTGTTTATGAAGTGGTTTTACCCGAAGAGGTCCGTCACGGATGTGTCTATCACAGAGTCTCTCGAGGGTTTTCAGTAGAAATGATGTGAGGCTTATAGGTCTATAAGCCTTGGGTTGTGTATAGTCGGGTTTTCTAGGTTTGGTTATAAAAATGACATTCACTTCACGGCCATGAGCGAGAAGTATGTATCCGAGTGCTATGCAGGCTGAGATAGATCTCCACCAGCCACGGTGTCAAATGATCGACCCCCACTGCAGTAGCCATCCAGTCCTGCGGACTTATATGGCTGGAAGGAGTCTTTAGTCCACTTTATCCGGTTTTCTGTTACTATAACGTGTGCTCTAGACCAGTCTTAATCCGTTGGGGTCCATCCTGGTTCAGCCTCCCACGTCCTGTCCTCTAGGAGTTTACAATGTAAGGTTTTTAACTACCTGAGTGAGGCCGGGCCATTGCTATAATTATAGCCGTCCGTGTGTTATTACTTATTACACACGGACGGCTATAATTATTTTACAAAATAAATAGATAAGGTACTGACTACCTTATCTATTTATTTTGTAAAATAGGTAAGCGTTACTTAAAATAATACTTTTTAAATACTTATGTTATTATTAACCTAGTATAATAACTATTATCAAACAATCGCAAATGAGTTAATAAAGTGTTTAATTGCTTTTTAATCCTATTCCATAACTAAAATCAGAAATTACTATATTACAGGTATTCTGCCCCCGAATTAATATTTAGAGCAATTTTTTAATGTGCTAGCCCAGTAGTAGCCAGTAAGGATGATCAACGGAAGTATATCTTTTTTTTTAGACTCATTTTTAGCTATTTTTTGAGATACTTATCATTGCAGTCGGAAGTGGGGCATTTTTGCAACTTCTTCTTTATCTAGGAAACAGTCCCGCCCTATTTCACGATGTCCGAATATCCACTACTCACCGAATAAATTCAAAAATGGCACAGAATTTGTATGAAATTAACAGAAGCATTATTAAAGCAGAAGCTGGAGAATATTGGATTGAAAATCAGCAGAACCAAAACCGAATATATCTACATAGTATGTCATGCGACTTCGGCGGCCTCTCCAGCGGTCTGCTCCGACTTTCGGTATCTCGGTTCAAGCGCAGGCCACACTGGGCAACGAAGCTCAGTTCGTTTAGCTTTCCTCCGCGTCTTTTCATACTTCCATTTTCGTGTCGCTACGCGGTGTGAAACGAAGTATGAAAAGTCGCGGAAGAAAGCTAAATTAAATTAGAATAAGAATATTTATTTTCACTAAAAATTACAATCAGGTGAGATTGAATTCCTGGACCTCACACTAGGATTCCCTGTGTTGTGAGATCCAGGCTCCTTCGTTCCGTTAACATTTTATTTTATATTTACATTTTAAAACTTAAACTAGGTATAAATAAACTGTGCATGTGTGTTGCTGTGATTTGTGTCAGATGTGTTGGTGTTAGTGTTGTAAGAGAGTGTCAGGATGTTATACGTATGTTAGTGAGTGCACGTGTGTTGTGAATTGTCAATGTGTGTACTGTGCATTCTAATAAATTTTCTGTCGTGTCGTAGTCCAATGTAAGAAGCCAGTTTGTTACCGTCACTCTGCATTTTTTTTGTGAGTTTTAGTAGGTATGTTGTGTAGACCATTGAGTTTCGCATACTATTTGTGTGGACCCATAAAACCCATAAAATTAGCTTCGTTTCGCTTCGTTCCCAGTGTGAATACTACTTACAATGCTATTTTGCTAAATCTTCACAATATGGCGCAAGGTCATTCCTATTCTTAGTTGAAACCAATTGTAGTCTGTGCCAGTGTGGCCTAGTGCTCGATTCGTGCAAAGCGATGGCGAAGTAGACATAGAATTATCACTGGATATGGCGGATATGGTGGCTGGAAATGACGGTAGGTCACAGAAACAATCTGCATTGTGTGTGTGAAACAAACTCCCGCATTCAATAGACCTGCTGTCTTGTATATCACAGACAGAACAGATAGAGAGGTGTTCTGTGTTGTATATGGATCAGAATGTTGGGTCACAAAACGGATGAATGAAAAGCACTTGTTTATTGCATGCAGCTGTGATGAGAATAGAAAGTTTGAAAGCGACTGAAAAGTTATGTGGAAATCGGTGTTGTCATGGTATGGACTTGTTATGCGGAGGAATGAGGAAAGTGTCGGCAGGAAAGTTTTGAGTATGAATGTGGACGGCTATACGAGTAGTGGAAGACCAAAGAAACGATGGATGGACTGTGAGAAAGATTGCTTGAAAGAGAGTGACTACTGAGATGACGACTAATAGAGAAGCATGGAAGAAAAAAAGACATGTTTCGCCGACCACAAAAACAGTGGATTTCATTTATTACGACCTTGGTAGGGTTGTAGCGACCATTTACCTATACCGACGTTAAATCTAAGTCCCTTGAATTTAAAGCATACTTTAGTACAAAATTCATGTGGCTATAGCGACTTTGGATGTAACGCCGAGTTCGGGTGTAGCGACTGTTTTTAATGAATCATTTGTAACAAATTCCTAGAAATCCCATGCAGATATTGCGACCGGAGCAGGCCGCCGAAGGAACAAAGATTTCTTTCTTTCACAAACATTTCTTATCTTTTGTTTACATCCACACAGATGGTCAGCAAGTGTGGACTGTGGAGACCTTTACCTTTTGTTTATAGATATCAGCTAAGTAGGTAGGGAAGCGTGTACGTTTCGGAGTTTTTATGGTTCAGTTACAAAGTGATATTCTGAGTATTAGCAACTGGGTTTAGTAAACTTTTGAATAAGTATGGCTGTAACGACTTCCGGATATAACGACGAAAATAGAGTGGTCTTCATCGTCGTTATACCCGAAATCCACTGTAAATTGGTACATAATGGCAGGAGAATGATGAATGATACAGGCTGGGTTTGGTACTTTGGTATAATGGTTCTTATGAGTTGATTTTTGAATAAAAGTAAGGAACTTAAATTATTATTAATAGTATTTAATAGAGAAATTACAAAATATTATAATACGAGTAAATAAGTCAATATTCAAACGTATCTATTTGTTACGTAAAAAATTTAGTCTTATAAGTTAATATCCCTGCGTCCGTGCGTCAACAATCCATGTGAATGATTGGATTAGGTATATTGATCCAGGAATATCGATTATGTTTATACTGGTTGATCCGTTGAGATGGATACGGAAAAATCTCCTCGCCATACAAGTGATTACGACGATCGCTTTCCATTAGGAGACACCCGGCAACAAAAGCTCAATGGATTTTTTGTCTTGTCAAATTAGAGGGGATTGTCAATCCGAAAGGTTACCTATCGCAATTAGAGTGCGGGTTCGACTCTTCAGTCATGTATAAGTTTGAAATTTATTAATACAGCCCGAGTCATCTTGATGGACCATCCAGTATAAAACTTGTAAATACATACAAAAAATAATAATGCCGCGGCCCCACGGCCCGCGCCAGGCCAGGCCGACAGACCGTGGGAACAGTCGGCCTGCGGTGGCCTGTCGTCGCCCGTCCGACCGGTATATGGGATGATCCGTGGAATGCTCGGCACGGGCCGCGACAGGCCTTGACGGGCCGTAACGCGGCATACAATTTATCAATCAAATTAAATAATACTGACCTATGCATAAACAGTAATTAGGCATAAACTTTTCAAAAATACATTCAATATCTAAAATTAAGTAAGTATATTCAGTAACAATTCAATTACCTACGATTTAAGTTATGCGTCTCAGCAAGTCAGCTATCATCATATCTCTTCGGAAATATGCATGAGCGATGACATTTATCCAATCAATATCTAATACCTAATTTTGGATCAGATTTGTATCGTATAATTATTAACCCGTCGCACGCCAATTAGCAGACACAATAGATTTTCTATTGTTATCTGAACACCTGGGTATGCAAGCGACGTTCAAAAACTTAAGTATCTAGTTTTAACCTTTCCGGCTCTACATATATTATGAAGAGCCCTAGAAGTTCTAGAACTCACTTTTTTTAATTTTAGTGACAGACGACGCGACGAGGCGCGACGGCATGAAATTAGTACAAGGTAGCTCCTAATTTTATGACTACATCAATGAGGTAGCTTATTAATTTGGAAACACGATGATTTGCCGAGGCGCATAACTGTAAGCGAAGGACTGTACTTACTGTAAAAAATATGCGTCACTCGCGTATATTTACTCTATAAATAAAAGTTATCTGACGTTTGAAAAATTAGCCCTTAGTGGACAAAGTAACTTCTAATCATAATCATAAATATTAGAAAAATCTTTATCTTCACTTTCGGCTTGTTCGTCTTTATTATCAGACTTCTCCATATCTTGTGATGAAGTAGTTAAAATCCAACAAGAACGTCCATCCTGATCACGGGCAACTTTGCTGCACTGGCAGCATTTGTGCCCTACTACGGCTTTGACTTCCGAGGTATCGACATCGACAGGCAACTCCAATATTTTGTTATCTTCGTCATTGAAAATATTAAAAGCGACTTGTCCGTTCATAATTAACGGCTCAAAGTAAAACTTGTCGCCTAGTTCTTTAGAATCCTTCGCGCCGCTTGCTTGTCTGACTCCGTCCTCCCCAGCCGTAGGAGACAGTTGTAAATACATATCGCTGTCAATGTTGTAAAGTTTGAATAAAACTTTATTATCATCCAATATTGGAATTATCTTCCAGACTGATTTGTTACTGGACTTGTAGTGGCCATCTCCCCGCGCGTTCGTAGTTTTAGGCTCTAAAACCAGCGCCTCATTGTTTTGATTGTTAATGATGGCCATACAGTCGCCGTCGAAGATGTGTTGAAACACTGATGGGAAATGCTCACGCACAACCTCTTTGTCATCGATATTCCATAACTGGTAAGCGTACACGATGACATTTCCGACGTTTTTCGCGAGGAGTTTGTTAACGACGTCAGCTAGAGCTCCGCCGCAGTAGGTGTTAGTCAAACATCCAGTCAGTATGACGGCAGCCTCGATATCACCTTTGTTAACGTTTCTGTAGAGTTCTCTTTTGAGTTCATTGATGCCCAAATAGGCTCTATAACATGTCTTCCAGTACGTTAATCGCAGATTATCAGGTAGCATGTAAATGGGGCAGTAAAATAACTGCTTCATCTCCATCAGTTCGTCAGTGAGCATTTCAATTGATGCGTCAATGAATCCATAAACAATTACTTTTCCTCGCTCGCTATTCACTACACGAACAATATCTTGAACTAAATTCTGTGACAAATTATAGTATTTAAGGCTTACAGTGACAGTATGGACAGAGTTGTCTTTTATATAATTACGGGTAGAAAATCCAAAGTTCGCCTCTATGGAATATGGTATCCTGTTCGGTATCTTTCTGCCTTTATCCGGACATTCTTCTTTAACTAACCTATACTCGTAATTAACATTATAACAGTCAGGAAACCCTATGGTGCCTGTGGGCAGTTGTATTCTTCCTACACCATAATAATCTACATGTTCTATTAGATTTTTAACACATACCGGTATCTTGACCAGTTTACATTCGTTTTGAAACGGATTATCAGAATAAGGATACAGTTTATTTTTATTAGTTTCATAGTTTGGGGATTTTGCTTGTTTCCACGTGTCTTTATCACTTGTCATTTCAATATCTGAAAACAAACAAAAAGGAAACATATAATTTTTTGTTTTTTAATACTCGTTATCATCATTTGTTTTCTGATTTTTTGACTAGGTAGCTAGGTAGGCATTATCATCAGTGAATGTCAGTATTTTTAACCAACTTCAAAAAAAGAAGGTTTCTCAATTCGACCGTATATACCTACTGACTTTTTTACCGTTAAAAAATAGGCTATAATAGGTGAACGGAGTAGAAGCCTATAAATAGTCCACTCAACGAATAACCAAAAGGCGGTGTAGACTCTACACCTCATGTTGTTACATCTTACGTTGCATATGATTTGAATTTCGATATTTTTAAACGATTTT
The DNA here is from genome assembly GCA_905163495.3 of Cosmia trapezina. Taxonomy (NCBI): domain Eukaryota; kingdom Metazoa; phylum Arthropoda; class Insecta; order Lepidoptera; family Noctuidae; genus Cosmia; species Cosmia trapezina. The sequence continues at coordinate 2,451,557 of LR991029.1, read as the reverse complement.
TTTTTTTCAAAATTTGTTTTTATTGTTCTATAATTCTATTATGAAAAGTTTACATAAGTACGAGTACATCGAATTTGTAGTATTTATTCATACGTTTATAATTTTTTTCTGTCTTAGATATTTAAAAAAAAAACCTACGTAAGCCATAGGCTTCTACTCCGTTCACCAATATAGGTAAGTACCTACCCTATTTTTTTCAAGACGGTAAAATATTTTTTCTTTATGTGTGTTCGCGGATATCTTCATAGTTTATGAACCGATTTCTTCGATCAATAATAGCACATTGATCGAAGACCGATTTTGATGATTAATTAGGGTTCTGTATCAAAATAGTAAAAGGAACCCTTATGGTGCGACTCAGTCTGTCTGTCTGTCACAGCTGGATAGGTATCTCAAGAACTACCAATGCTATCATCATCTTGAAATTTGGAACAGTTTCAGATGACGTTTAAAGAAAGAAATAAAAATATTTGTAATTTTTTGCAACAGGGAATGAAAGGGGGGGCATGTTGGGTATCATATGAAAGAACGCTGTTTGTACATTCTCAAATTTTTTAAATTTTTTTTTAGTCCGCAAAGTTTTCGACTTTTGATGAAAAATGTAAAAACAAACACCGTAGGGGGGGGGGGGGGGGGGGTACGGTTTCTCCGAAGTTTGCAAAGAGAAAAATCTGAAATTATTCTATGTGATAGAAGTTTATGTAAAGATTACAGGAAAAATAAAACGATGTCTCTAAATAGCACACTTTTTTAGAAATCGGAACGGAACCATCGGTGCGCGAGTCCGACTCACTCTTGACCGTTTTTTTTTTTGTTGGAAAGGAGATATCCCAAGGGAGCCTTGGGATATCTCCTTTCCAACAAAAAGAAAACCATGATAAGGAAACCAGGATTTGGTGATGGCATCACAGACAAATCGAGGGGAACCATAAAATTTTATAGGTAAGTACACCTATAGCGATTTGGGTATTTTTTATAGTAGGTACCTACCTAACTCGTGAATTTGCTCCCGGAAAGCAATATTTGGTGAAGATGAACTAATGAGGGAGACCACAGATGGCCATCGGAACTACCTACTCAATAATACGTATTTCACGGGTTGCGATTCGATTATTGCTAAGCAATGTATGCTCGTCACAATACATATTTATGTTGAAGTGGAGCTGATGGTGACTTCACCATCAGTTCCAGTTCTCCTGGTTCCTTACTTGGAGAAAACCTCAACAATTAACGTCCTTGTAGAATCGGGAAAAGTAGGTAAGTACAGACGCCAGCAGGTCAAGCCACCCGAAACTGTCAAATCCCAATCAACCTTGAACCTAATGCTCTTGAGATAAAGATGAAAATCTATTAAAGAAATTTGACAGATTGTAGTAGCTTGATGTACTGTACCTAATATTTTGTAAAAATAAAAACTTTTTTACAAAAAAAGACAACCGATTTCCAAAAAAATACTTACAAAGTGAAAAATAACTTTAATTTCGGAAGTCGGTGGCAAAAAACTAAAATACAGATCCAAAGACACCGACTTCCGAAATTAAAGTTATTTTTCACTTAGTAGTATTTTTTTGGAAGTCGGATGTTTTTTTTTTGTAAAAAAGTTTTTACATGGGGCGACTGCCAACCGGGGGGGCTAAAACGGCCACTTTGGCAGAATCATAATAGGATACTATTATGACGTTTACGATTACCGTTTTACGATTTCAAATATTATTCATAATATTTTCCTATTATGATTCTGCCAAAGTGGCCGTTTTAGGCCACCTGATGTTACCTTCGATCAATAATAGCACGATCAACATTAGCAAGATCAATAATAAATAAATAAAATAAATATCCTTGGACATTTCACACAACGCCATCTAGTCCCAAGCTAAGCAACCTAATGCTTGTGTTATGGTAACGAGATGGCTGATAAACTACTTATATACATTTTTTTTTGTAAATACATACATATTATAGATAGAAAAACAACCAGACTCGGAACAAATACTTGTAGGCCGTACAAATATTTGTTCCGTGCGGGAATCGAACCCGCGACATGCTGCGCAGCAGTCAATCGCTCAACCACTGCGCCAACCGTGTCGTCACACAACACGTCGATCAATAATAGCAATAACAGTGCTATTATTAGACGGGCTGGTCACCCGTCCATGAGCCGACCGTGGCAAATTCAGTGTCCTCGCTCGCATACGCGTGGTGGTGATACCCAACACAAAAAAAAAAATTTTTTAGGTCATGACTTTATGTCCGCTAATGGGCGCTATAATCAGTTTAATGTGACGTCACACAGGCTACAACTAGCGGACGATTAAGACGCTTCCAACAATACCTCATTTGTCAAATTATGAATACGTAGTATCCCTAAGTAGTCTGTGAATTATGACAAGTACCTACTTTATAAGATAAGAGGGGAACAGATAAACATACATACTACATGACATCCCTAATCTCACCAAACAAAAAAACCCCACAATCAGACAGAGTTTGCTGAAAAGAAACTTTTCAACTGTTTGTGACTCTCATAGAATACATTTTAAATAGATATTTATCAGCCAAAGGAAGTGGCTTATTGTTCGTAGCACAGATTGCCACAGATTGGATAATAATTCAGATTTGTTACAGATGTAATGGCAATCATGTCATTTGGTTTAAATAGGTTTTTATTTTTATTAATTTATATTTTAGATAACTTATAAAAAGATTTTTTTATATTTTGAGAATGTCAGAATATTGAAGGCTTAATAGACTGTAAATAAGACCATTTTTTATTTTGTTAAGTACCTGGTACAATACTTGTTGACAGGCCTACACTGTCCGCCCATACATATTAATACTGTAATTTGAAAACATTGTAAAAGCCAATTATTTTTAAAAGAGTAAGCTTGAGGGAGTTTCTTGCCGGCTATTCCCATAGGAAACAACCAGTTGGAACTGTGCACCTAGCTTCTTCTTTCATATGTGCCCATGTAGGTTTACTTATCACCATCACTATCACTACATAGTATAAAACAAAGTCGCTTCCCGCTGTCTGTCCCTATACAACGTGTAACGTTAAATGCGCAAAACCTCTTAAGGGGTCATTGTACTCATCATTATGAACAACTTTTACTATGGGACCAAACCTGAAATCGCGAAAAAAAAAATCAGCTGTTCAGTACATTTTGACGAATTATGCGAACATAAATGTACTGAACAGCTGATTTTTTTTCACGATTTCAGGTTTGGTCCCATAGTAAAAGTTGTTCATAATTATGAGTACAATGACCCCTTAAGAGGTTTTGCGCATTTAACGTTACACGTTGTATACATAGGGACAGACAGCGGGAAGCTTAGATCTTTAAAACTATGCAACGGATTTAGATGCGGTTCTTTTTAATAGATAGAGTGATTCAAGAGGAAGGTTTATATAATAGGGTTATAATAAATGCGGGCGAAGCCGCAGGCAAAAGCTAGTGTGAAATAAAATATTTTGAGTTGATTTCATCTAAGACTATAAATAATGCAGAAAAAAACTTCAACAAAGCAATAATGTTAGTTATTAAGTCTACTTATTAAACCAAATCAAGTTAACATTCAAAACAAATTATGATTTTATAATGATTTGCTAGGTAGGTACCTTTTTTAAATGTAGGAAGGTAATTGAAGTCTCCAAATAAATAAGTTATTATGAGCAACATGTTATTTGTTTATATTCAGTCCTAAGCTTCCCAGAACTTATTTAAGTAGGTACCTACTGAGTATTATTTTTCCTTGTTAACTAACATGGAAATTAAATAAACAGCCAAGCATAGACTTATAAAAAAGTCTATGCAGCTAAGTCAACCCACTAGTGCACATAGCGTGGGTAGAAATAGTATTGTGCATGCAATTTGTGCGTTATCTATGTAAGAAAGAACATGCTTATGTGGCCACTTTGCACGGCCACTCCTAAAGCCATACACAATGGAATTGCAATGCAAGTTGCAATTCGTGATAGACCCCATTGTAGCCCTCTAATTACCATAAATACCTAAATTACTTACATTTTTATTGGATCAAGATCACGTTATGTATCTAAAATTACTAACATTTCTCATGAATTAGGTATCCACAATGGTATCCACCTAATCGGACAAAGGGAAATGAAGAAATACACAAAATATACGTACTTACCTAATTCTTTGCGAAATACCGACTTTTACATTATATTGAAAACACTGTACGAAGCAGGTCAGGGGCGCGTCGCTAGTATGAAATAAATTAATACAATACTTACATCTTTTCTCCAAGCAGGGGATTTCACACAACAAACACAAACAACTGGGTGTTATCATCAGTCTTTTTTTTTTTTTTTTTTAATATTTTTTATTCATGACCATAGATACAAGTCTTTCAGTCGCATACATAAATGGTAATATTACAATACAAAGGTAATAAGGTACGAGTTACACTTCAGTAAATAACATTAACATATTAATCAGTTTTTACATCAATAGTTTTGTTCATTATTACCAACTGGCCACCCTTTCGGGTTGCGTGGGTACATCTCAGTGATATTATGTTAACATCGTTATTTTCATACTAAACATACAAACCTAGACATTTAAATAACAACATTAATTAAATTTTTTCTATAGTATTACAAATATATTTATACAACACACTAAAATATTTCTTATTTTCTAACAAATCCTGAACGCGGCGGGGAACACTTTGTGACGGTTGACGTTCACTTTCAATGTCATTGTCATTGTCATTTAATTCACTCAATTCACTGACCAAAATCAAACGTTGAATGTTAAAACTTGAACACTGTAAGATAATATGATCCAAATCAGCATCCTCTGCTCCACAATGATGACATCGACTGTGGTGTCTTGGTTTTGGTTAGGTTTAGGTATCACAATAAAACACTGTTTGCAATATCACTGCGTTAGGCGTGTTGTCATAACGGCCGCTCGGACCAGACTGAGTGTGGCGCACCACTCCACAATCCGCTCACTGCGCAACCCCTACCACAGCACGCATAACTTGTTTATTGAACGTCACATCCGCATAACTTGTTTATTAAACGTCACATCTCTTCTTTACAAAATGTAAAAAAACAATAATAAAATCATTTGCTTATAAAATAAATGGCTGACAATATTTCAATTAATCTTGCCTGTAATTAATCAGAAAGCTAGTCGTTCGTTCACAAATCTACGTCTTCCTGGAGAATAAGTACAAGAAACTTCATGGAAACAGTATTAAAGTATTCTATCAACACATTTCTTACATTTCCATAACTTATCGTTAACTTCAAAACAGTTCTATCTCTTGGACCATTACTCAGAATAATAGCAACAATAGAACTTGAATATTGCATTATACAATTTCAACACATTAGCAATATAATATACCTTACACAAAGACATAATCATAATAAACAATAATTGCGGTATAATATATGTAAATAGTTAGTTTGTGAATCAAATTCATTACTGGAATCACCAGTTTCTGATTTATGGACCGTCCATTTACTTTCTAATTTCTTTAATTGAATAATGTTTCTACGTGACGTCTGTTCTGTAATATCATCCTGTTCTTCATCACCAACTCTTTTTTTTTTAATGAGATTGATCATTAAATTGTTAAGTTAATACATTTCCTTTAATCATTTTTGTTGTTTTCTTTGATCATAATATTGCTATTTTACTTTACTTTCAAGTAATTTGACATTTTTGCTAGTCTAGCAAAGATTTCAAATTTCAGATTTCAAATTAGCTAGCTTTGTTATTTTACTTTCAAGTAATTTGAAATTTTTTTGCTAGTCATACTGCTAGTGTTGTGAAAGACATAAATCCTTTAGTCTTTATTTCTAGGCCAAAATAGATTTACAAGACTTGGGGACTATTAGTCAAAAGTCACGACTCCTTTGAGTCTTTTAAGTCCCGAGTTCTTTGACTCTTTGAATCCTATGTCCTCTAAGTATTATATTTTAAACACACATCTAATTTCAATTATTTTTTCCTTGGCTTAACTTTAGATAAGGAGTCAGGCGACTCAAACCCAAATTCTTTGAGACATACTCGCAGAAGTAGCTATCATAGGCAGGTTTGGGTAGTACCTGAATTTCTTGTTATTTGAAATACAACTACCTATTTGTTTTCAAACTACTATTACAAACGTAATTTGTAATTAATATTTCAAATACCTGACGCTGAATTGTTTTATAACTAGTATTTCAAACACTTATGACTTCAAAATACATTTTTACTTAAATACATTTAGTGATCTTATTAATGAAAACGAAAAATATGCTGCCTTATACATACACTAGCATCTGCACTAGAAGCAGTATATATGTTAATGTTTAGAGTTGGCAACACTACGTGTACCGACTGAATTGTTCAATTTTCTATTGAAATAGTTATGAATTTTGTCTATTTGTATGCTTGTATAAATTTGAGTTATAGGGCTCTATAACTACCTATCACTTGTACCATAAGTATTCCAAAATTATATAAGCATTATTAGCACATTCAAGTGTGGAAGTTGAAATCGTTCTTACATTAGGGCACTTACGACAGTTATAAGGCTCTGAATGTATTTTAAATAAACAGAGTCAAAATATTTTGTATTTCAATCGAAGCAAAGCATATTATATTTTGCCCAGCCCTGATCACAGGTAAAATTAGCTTACGAATCTATTTACATAAATTCCCAGTTTGGCAATAAATTAGCTTACGAATCTATTTACATAAATTCCCAGTTTGGCAATAAAAATGCTACCACTGGTAAGCAAAACGATTCTGTTTTGTTTGGAACCAAGCATTAGTTGCCCAGGCACTAAATACAGGGTGGGCCAATAATTTTTGCACTTTTAAAACATGAATAGAAATAAAACTACAACTGTTATTTTGTTGATTATATATTTAACGTTTTGAAAATTTAATGAAATTTATTTTTTAAAAATGACATCGTCGAGATGTGCACCGTCTCGTCGTTGGCACTCTAGCAATCGACTACGCAAACTTTGGAAAACTCGCTGACACATGCTGCGGGGGATCGCGGCTATCTCGTCGTGGATGTTTTGTTTTAATTGGGATATATTCGTCGGTTTATTAAGGTAGACTCGACTTTTCAGGTATCCCCATAAGAAAAAATCGCATGGTGTAAGATCCGGGCTTCTCGGAGGCCATGGAATATCACCTCTGCGAGAAATCAATTTATTCGGAAACATTTCTTTGACTACCGGTAAAGTCACATTTGACGTGTGGCATGTTGCTCCATCTTGTTGCATCCAGGTCCTGCTGTTGTATCCTTGAAATTCATGCAACTGCGGCGTCAAAAACTCTCGCAACATCTTGACATATTCCGCTGAATTCACAGTTACATTATCTCCTTGATTATTTTCAAAGAAATACGGACCAATTATGCCCTTTGCTGATATGGCAGCCCATACTGTCGTTTTAGGTGAATGAAGTGGCTTTTGGTGTTTAAGGCGAGGGTTTTCCCTGCTCCAATATCGACAATTGTGCTTATTCACGTGCCCGTTGATGTGAAAGTGGGCCTCGTCCGTAAAGAATACATTCTCCAGGCTAGAGAATTGCTCCAGCATTGTGTCAGCCAATAACTTACGTTGAATGTAATCATTTGGTTTCATCTCCTGCACAATTTGAAGCTTATACGGGTGCAGTTTGAGGTCTAGATGCAAAATCCGCCGTAGACTGGTTCTCGGTAATGCCAGAACCGCCGAACGCTTACGCGTAGATAATTCTGGATCGTTCCGAACGGAAATTTCAACCTCTCGAATGTTCTCATCGCTTCTTCTTGAACGTGGCCGGCCTGTTTGTTTAATATTCGTTGTCGATCCCGTTTGCTCGAACTTCACGACCCAAGCTTTGATTAAATTCACACTTGGACACTCGCTTACACGGCGTAATCCATATTCAATTCGAAACAGGCGTCGTACAGTAACGTAGGAATCGTTGTTTTTGTAAAATTGTTTAACACAAAAAGCACGCTGTTGTCCCGTGAAGCGCTCCATCGTGACTAAAATTGCATGTAGCGACGCATAGTTTCCCGCTACCCGCGCACCCCTCCTTCCAACGGTATTCGAGAAATTTAGTGTTGCTATTTGCAAAAATTATTGGCCCACCCTGTATAACTTGATAGTTTTTTTTTTTAGTTTTATTGAACTCGAAAGAATTAATTAAACAAAATACTCAAAATATTCATTGCAAGATTTTGATCACTTACTTTACAAATTAAAGTGCTTTTAATTTTATTTAAATAAACAGATGTGGTCTGATTGTATCTGCACTTTTTATATTGGTAAGTTAAAACATTGTCAATTTGAAGTATTTAAACAAAGTAATACCATCTGCCTAGCCTTCTCCCAACCATGTTGGGGTCGACTTCCAGTCCAACTGGATGCAGTCAAACACCAGTATTTTACATGAAGCGACTGCTATCTCACCTTCAGTTACTGGGTAATACAATACCCTTTGGTTAGACTGATTGTCAGACTTTCGGGCTTCTGACGACCCGTAACGACTGTCAAAGTTTCACGAATTACAGCCGGGATCAACGGCTTAGCGTTTTTTTTTTTTTTAAATATTGAAGTCACCACACATAATTACTTCTTTATTTACAGTTTCAAGTTTTGCCAAAACATTCAGTTTCAAGTTTTGCCAAAACATTAATTGCTGACTCATTTATAGAGTACCTATATTTAATAATTTGGGGGTCTGTCAACGCACATGGTATATTATGACGTGCTTAACTAGCACAACACAAGAAAGTTCACAGGTATGTTCAACAGATAATTCAACTGTCTTTACGAGTTTTTGATTGAATACAACTTTTGATTAGGATTAGTGAACCAGCACACACAATATTATTTTCATGCAATTTAACTGCAATGGTTCGTGTCACTAAAATGACTTGACCTTGTGTTCACGTTCTGTGTCCAAACAGTTTATTCTTTCATTACTTCTTTTTTGTTTTGATATCACCTTTTGTCATTTAAAAACTATTAGAGTAATAATGGTGTACGACGTGGTGTGGTCTATACACTTTGTTCAAGCGTACGATGATTGTTCTGTACACTTGTGATGATAGAAACCCGGGGAAGAAGAATTAAACCGCCCGTGTTGAGTGTGGTAAAATCACTGATTTATTTTACTTAGCCAGTACACTAAATGATCGCGCGTATGCAAACGCTGATGTAGCTTAACCTACTTAATTAATATTATGAAATGTGCGGGTTCACCGTACATACTGCCAACTCTAAAGGAGAAGACGAAGGAATATGTTGAACCTAGATGAACCTAGTGCGTCTAAATACAATAATAATGATGACTTAGGATAAATGATACAATTTTTCGTTGAAAGCTGATACAAGGTGATTTCAAAAAAATGTCTACTCTAAGTACACCTAACACTAAATTGTCTGATTTTGTCCTAGTTAATATTTCACCATAGGAGAGGTCCCTTTATTTACACTTTCGGTTGTCTTACTTATATCACTGAACTCACTGATCACTGGCACTGGCACTGTTTCACGCGCGCACTCAGTAGATCCTGGTCCTGTGCGGTTGGCTTGCGCCTCCGCCCCCGAGGCTCGCTCGCCTCGTACACGTACCTCCAACATCTCACGCTGCTGCAGCGCAGGTGCGGCTTGGCACTTACTTCTTATAATTATGTATAAACATAAGCCGCCTATGACGAGAACCAAGGCCAAGGTAATGTACACGACGGAATAATGGTGGATGTCGTGGACGTTTAGTTGTGTAGTAGATTGTTCCTTTATATTGGCTATTTGGTCTCTAAGCTGATTCCACATATGGGTGTGGTTTTCCGGTACGTCGTAATCGTTGGGGAAGGTTGTGTTTATTAGAGTGTTTAATTTGGAAACCTGTGGGACTTCGATATTTGATCGCATGTTTAAATAGCGTAAATAGTTGTTGTGGGAGTGAATACTGTACGAATCTGATTTCAGTGTGCATCCATAACCTAGGTCAATGATACCACTGCCTCGTATAACCGTCGTTGTCGTGTCAGCAATACAGGAAATACGGAGTTCGCATGACTCACAACAGGTGTAAAACCATGAGTTCGAATTATGTAACTTGACCCAATAATTGTGGCACGTGGATACGTCTTGTTTACAAGCGCTCCTCATATTACTTACAGTCTGGATATCACATAACGATTGTTTTATTCTCAGATTGTAAACAGGTTTGTCAATGGAGCACAGTAGCCGATTGTTACTGATGATATGAAAGCATGCTTGCAGATCGCTATCTGATAAGAGAAGAGCGTGGTCCTTTTGAATATTGTAGGCGATATATGGTGAGCTTGGGACTGTGCGAATGTGATTCGACCCCTTTTTCTGAGGGATAGGTATGATTCTATCTAACTCAAAGATATCGTTACTTACAAGCGGAATCTTTATCTCTATAATAAGATAGCCTTCATACAGCCTTGCAGACGCCTTCATAATTTTGTACAGCTCGGATAAGTTTGATGACTCGATTGGGGTCATTAGATTTCCCTGCAATTGCCCGGAGATTATGTTGATCTGACGAGCCAGCTGTTCGGGAGTCAAAAGGTACGGGTCGATGCGACCGTGGCTGATGTCTGTCACGGTGTTGATAAGTGTGTGTTGGATTCGCATTAAGTTTGACAATATGATACTCGCAGCTAGGGCGGATGATGTTACATAAATGCCGTTTCTGTTGTCCAGACGCACCTTATTGATTTCGTCGGTGACGTTTTGAAGGTGTTGTTTTATAAATTTGAACTGTTTGTTCATAGTCTCCTCGCTGCGTCGCAAAATGTTGTATTCAGATTCCAAGACCATGGTTTGATTTTTCAGTAACTTTTGAAGATGATTTTCATTATTAGTTATTTTTTCTATGTCCTGTTTATACTGTTGAGCGAAGTTTTCATCTAATACTCCGAACAAAGTGTTTGCCAGGTACCCTACTCCGTTGATTAAACCTCGTTTTTGCCTTCTTGCATTTGGGTTTTCAAGGAGGTTTTGATAATGCCCAAGTTCCTTTACTTCGTGCTCTAATTGTAGGATGACGCTGTCGTATTGCGATCCCATGCAATCGGCTGTTTGTTTTAAATGCTTGACATAGTTTTTAATGTCCGATACTCCGTGATAGAACGTGGACATGTTATAAAACACGATGAGTTTCCAATCGTCCTTGATAACTTGGAGGTTGCACATCTTGTCGAAGTAAAGTCCTTGGTTTGTAGGAATTTGCGTAACGTTGTATGTCGTCACTTTCTGCTGTAGACTAGGAGATGCAAACAAAAGCATTAGTAAAACACTGATCAAAAAGGCTTGCAATGTTTTTTTCTTTCGTGGTCGTGGAGGCCGCTTGCCTTCAACTTGATCTGATGATGGAGTGGAAGACTCATTCTCACACTGGTTCATGGGTTTTGGTGGGGATACCTCCTCATTTACAGGCAAGTATACAAGCTTGTTGACTGGACGCTGTATGGTGTTACTGCTTGTCTTGACAGTAACTACTCTCACATACCCGTCCTTTCCAGGATGAAGTAGGTGCACTCGTCCCATTGCCCATTTACCCGGAGGTACGTTCTCTTCACGGATGAGGACGAAGTCATCGACTTCAAGATTACGTCGTGCCTGTTGCCACTTGGTTCTGGTTTGTAGCTGTTGAAGATACTCCGATGACCACCGTTGCCAGATATTCTTTGTCATAGCTTGGACGAGTTGCCATCGCGCCTTTAGCGTTGATGATTCCAGTTCAGTTTGAGGCCGTGATAAAATGGGTCCCCCAGTCAGGAAGTGTCCCGGAGTAAGGCAGTCGTCGTCAGAATTTTCCGTGAGTTGACATAAAGGTCTGGAATTCAGGCACGCCTCTATTTGGCAAAGTACTGTTGAAAACTCTTCGTACGTAAGACGTTGATCGCCTATGACCCTTTTTAAATGGTATTTCAGGCTCTTCACAGCCGCCTCCCAAAGTCCACCAGCATTTGGCCAGGCTGGTGCATTAAAGTGCCACTGGATGTCCTGCTCACTGATTTTGTTAAAGAAGTCCGGATTGATATTCTGGATAATCTCCTTAAACTCCTTTTTCATGAGGCGATTAGCGCCTACAAAGTTTGTACCGTTGTCACTATACATGTGGCCTGGTGATCCACGTCGGGAGCAGAATCGACGAAATGCTGCTAGAAAGGCGGCCGTACTCAGGTCTGAAACCAGTTCCAGATGGACCGCTTTCGTTGATAGGCAGACAAAGAGTGCTACGTACCCTTTCGTTGTTTTGATCCCGCGTCCTTTATTGATTTTCAGCTCTATGTGGCCCGTGAAATCGACACCAGTATGCGTGAATGGCCTTGACGGAGTGACTCTAGCTCGTGGTAAATCTGCCATAATTTGCTGTTGAGCTTCGTTGTTAAATCGGCGACACTTAACGCACAGTCTTAACTGCCGTTTTACCGTCCTGATTCCGCTGATGATCCAGTATCTATCCCTTATGTAGGAAAGAGTTAGTCTGGGACCACCGTGCAAAGTAGTTATGTGTGCCTGGCTAATGATAAGATCAGTAAGTCGACCGTGGCTTGGTAGAATGATGGGATGCTTCGCCGATTTGCTTATACTGGCGTGTTTTAAACGTCCACCAACTCTTAATAAGCCATTTTCATCTAGCCAAGGGTTAAGACTGCAAATCTTGCTTTTTGAGTTCACGTGCTGTTGACACTTAATTTGTTGCAATTCTTGTTGAAATTCCTGTAATTGCACTTCTTTAATAATTAAATTGTAAGCGTCGTTTATTTCTGATGACTCCAGAAAACCATGTGTTGCACTCTGTTTATCGCGAATTCGCTTGATGAAACGTAACACCCAGCCAATAATCCGCACAATTCGTGTCAACGAACTGTAATTTTGCAGTAAGTCAGTAATAAATGTAGCATTATTTTCCACTAAGGCTGTGTTCACACAAACCGCTTTTGTTTCTATTGTTGGGGACTGGTATACGATCTTAACTGAATGTTTACTCTCGCAACCTTTTAGCCATTCAGGGCCTTCCCACCACAAAGTTTGGTTTAACAGTTGATGAGACGTTATGCCTCGTGTAGCACAGTCAGCAGCGTTTTCTTCCGAGCTGACATGACTCCAGTATTCTGCCGGGACTGTGTTGGTTATCTGATTAACTCTGTTAGCTACAAATGACTTCCATCTGGATATATCTCCGTGTAGCCAACCCAAAACTATCATAGAATCTGTCCATGCATGAAGCGTCATACTTATATTTGGTAAGGACTCAATGACCTTCTTTACAAGTTGGGATAGAAGTAGCGCGCCGCACAGTTCCAGTCTAGGGAGCGATGTTTTCTTTGCGACCGGTGCCAGCTTTGTTTTTGCAGCAACAATTGTCGATGTGTACTCGCCCTTATTGTTCTTGGTGACGAGGTAAATAACGCAAGCGTAAGCTTTGTCCGATGCATCGCAAAATGCATGTAATTGACAGGTTTTTTCTGTGTTACCTAAGTATCTCGGTATGCGGAATTTGTCGATACAGTTGATATCCTCTTTTAATTTAAGCCAATTTTCTTGCATATCCTTTGGTAGTTCTTGATCCCAGTTGGTTTCAATGGACCACGTTTGTTGAAACAGTAGCTTCGCTCTGATTGTAAGCGGTGATAACCAACCAAGAGGATCGAATAGCTTTGATACTTCTGACAATAATTGCCGCTTTGTAAATACTGCATTGCTCTTAGGAATTACATGACTTTGAAACATGAATGTATCAGATGACGGGTTCCATTTTAATCCAAGAGTCTTTCTGGATTCAAGACACTTAAATTCGTAGGGACTATTCAATTGGTCGGTAGTTAAATTCTGTAGGAGTTCTGGCTTGTTACTTGACCATTTTCGCAGGTTCATACCAGCGCCCTGGAGCATTTCAATAAGTTGTTTTTGTAGCTCATTTGCTTGATCGGCCGTATTCTGTCCAGTCAGCAAATCATCCATGTAGAAGGAGTTCTGAACAGCTGCTGCTGCTAGTGGATATTTCTCGGCGTCATCTGCCGCGAGTTGTTTTAGAGTCCGCATGGCTAAAAATGGAGCTGCTTTGGTCCCGTACGTTACAGTGGTTAATTGATATTGATTCAATTGATCATCCATTGAATGTCTCCAAATGATCGTTTGCAGAGGCTGGTCTTGCTCTCTAACAAGTATCTGACGAAACATTTTTTCAATGTCCGCAGTGATTACATATTGATATTGCCTCCAATTTATCACAAGTGCTAATAGGTCTTGTTGTAAGTTTGGTCCACTGTACATTAAGTCGTTCAGACTGTTACCCGATGTAGTCTTGGATGAGGCATTAAAAACTACTCTCAACTTTGTTGTTGTGGAATCAAGTTTCCATACACCATGATGTGGTAAGTAATACGCCTGATCGGTTGTACTTTGGACTTGCCGCATGTGACCTAATTCTTGGTATTCGTTCATAAATTGTTTATATTGACTTGAAAATGATATATTTTTAGACATTTTTGACTCTAATTGTTTAAATTGCGCTGTAGCCTTAAACTTTGATGATCCGAGTTGCTGCTCGAAGCCTGGCATCATGGGTATCCCAACTTCATACATTCCATTATATAAGCGTGTCGTGGTGGTTTTGTAGAAATCTTCACAAAATTGATCACCAATAGTCACGTTCGATGATGATGAGTCGTGAATATCCTCCAACTCCCAAAACTTGGCTATTTCTTCAATGTTATTGATGGCGACATGACAGTTGAACCTTTTGACATTTCCTGATAAGATCCAACCCATTTTGGTTTGTTGAGCTATTGGGGCCTGCGCTGGGCCCTTGATAAGACCGCTTAATATGATTTCTGAATATACACTGGCATCCAGAAGAAGATCGATTGGTCTTGATACGTTGTACTCCGGGTCAGCTAACTGAAGATGTTGCAAGTGAGACCAGGGTTGTTTGCGGAATGATGAGTTCGGTAGGCTGTTTATGACCTTTGATACTACTAAAGCTTGAGTCTTCAGGGAATAATCTCCGTAGATGGACTTGCAGTCTAGTGTTACAATTCCTTTGCTTTGTTTGGAGACTGGACCTACTCCTGAAATGGAGGCATGATATTGTCGACGTTGCAAGCCTAGCATTTGCGTTGCATTTTCTGAAATCAATGAAATTTGGGACCCCTGATCTAGAAGCGCTCGTAATGTGACATATGTACCGTTTTCAGATAATACAGTTATCGATAACGTGGTTAACAGTATTTCTTCATTATCAGCTGCGACGTGGTTGACATTATGCTGCACCGGTGATGGCTGCACGGTAGCGCTCGTCGTCGCTGCGGTTTGTTGATGTGGTACACACACATCATGCAGTAAAGTGTTGTGTTCACTGTTACACTTTTTGCAACGTTTCGTGCTGTTGCACTCACTGTCAGGATGATAATTAAGGCAATTTTTGCAAAATTGACTCTTTGTTACCAAGGTCAATTTATCACCCGGGGTCATTTTCATAAATTTCCTGCAACGGTAAATAGAGTGACGTGTATTACAAATCGGACAGTCTGGCCCTTGAGTAGCGACGACTTGATACTGTTTCTTGTAGTGGTTCCCATGATTTGCAGGTTTGTCACGCTGTTGTCCAGACTCCCGTTTAAAGGCAGGCTTCGTTGTTTCTCTCTCTCTTCGGTGTAAGGGTTCCAGGGCTGTGAATTTGTTTTCGAGGAACGTCATAAATTCTGTCAAGGATGGGAGCTCCCTGGGTGAGGTACGCGACTCTTTGTAGTCACAGTAAGTCTCCTGGTCCAGTTTCTTACTGAGAAGATGTACTAACAACGGATCCCATGTATTTGTGTTCACACCAAGGTTGTGTATAGCGTGGATGCACTCCGTGGTGGTATCATATAACCGCTTTAACTCATAAGCTGTTTGCTTGGAGATAGAAGGCTGATTTAAAAATATCTCTATTTGATTTGTAAAGAGAACTTGAGCATTACTATATCGGTGATTTAGAATTTCCCAAGCTGTGTCGTAATTTTCTGACGAAATGTGAAGATGTTGAATAAGGCGTTCGGCCTCTCCCTTGAGCTTTCCTTTCAAGTGTTGCATCTTCTGAGCCTTGGTTATTGTGTTGTTGTCGTGAATAGTTTCTGTAAACAGGTCACAGAATGTTGGCCACTGCGTGTATTTCCCCGTAAAAACAGGAATCTCGAGCTTCGGCGTTGCCTGTTGTACATGAACCATGGACGATATTTTCTTATTTAGCGAACGCTTCATATCTTTGTAGCTACGTTCGTACATGCTAAATTCATTTTCGTACGATACATCTCCACCTTGAAGTATGTGGTCGATGCGCAGGTGTAACGTATCAATAGTGTTCCACTTGGCTTGTATATTCCTTAGCTCGTCTTCAAGCTCCCATTTTTCGGATATTTCGTCTACGTTGATGCTCCTCACTAACCTGCTGAAATACCTAAAGTTGGTGCTCTGTTGAGCCAACAGTTCAATGGCTTCAGGGTTTGACTGCGTACCCTTTTCATCCGAACCAAAGTCAGTAAGTAAGTTTCGGGTAGACTGGTAGAGGCTCTTAACCTGTTGATAAAAATTTGTTGCGAAATACTGAGGTTCCTCATCCGGAAACTCGGAGAGTTTCAAATGATTTTGTTCGAACTCTCCCCACAGGTTATCCAACGACTCTATTCTCTTTTGGATATATTCCGGAGTTTTTCTCGACAATGGATCCTTACCGAAGTTGATCTTTATCCTATTGAGACCTTCTAATATTTCCGATTGACGATCGCTTGTAATGGCCATTATGACTTAATAAAAAGGAACAATCTTACTTGGACACTGACGAGTTGCGATACCAACTGTGGGCTGCCGACGCCGTGTGCAGTACAGATGTTGATTCAGCTCCACCGATGTCTTCTTGGAACGATTCACTGAATGGACTGAGTTGAAGTATCTACGGAACTGTCGCGAAATACTCAACGATTATAATCAAGTGTGTGGCTGCGATTTCAACACACCTTGATCTTGGTCTATAATACCCGATAGATTGAAGGACCAAAAAAATGTACGACGTGATGCGGTCTATACACTTTGTTCAAGAGTACGATGATTGTTCTGTACACTTGTGATGATAGGAACCCGGGGAAGAAGAATTAAACCGCCCGTGATGAGTGTGGTAAAATCACTGATTTATTTTACTTAGCCAGTACACTAAATGATCACGCGTATGCAAACGCTGATGTAGCTTAACCTACTTAATTAATATTATGAAATGTGCGGGTTCACCGTACAAATGGCATTAGGGTCATAAATGTATTCATAACTGATGAAATTATGTATTTGTAGGAAGCCTGTGGCATACAATAATTTTGAGAAGAATGACTCAGTTTGTTGCAAAGTAATTTCCATAACCCCTTTTCCAAAACTATCAGAAAACATAATGGAGCAGTAAAACTTTACTACTTACAAGGAAGAGAACTAGTTTTTAACTGAGCTACTTGCAATGGACCTTGTTCAATGCCTGGTGTATCCTGATTGGGGATACAGACCCAAACACTTCCTAACTGGGACGGGTTCTCCGTTGCCTCAGTTTGGAGAGTGGCAAGTTTGGATTTCCTTAGCAAAGAACAATGAGAGCTGCTGAGAGTTGGTGAGTCCACTTGTCTGCATTAGATTTGCACATGTCCACTAACTCATTTGCAGCAAGGATATGCTTCTGAATTAGTTTTTTTCCAGACCTCACATACCTAGTATAAAGTGACTGCATTGACTCTTCTACCTGAACTTCAGAGTAAGCGTTGAGTGTCAATCTCATAGATGTTCTTACTGTTTTCTCATTTAATTTGGTAGTTATTGGATTTATTTAGTAGCAAAGCAAGTTTTTTCATTATATTTGAACCGCGTTTTTTTTTTTATTCCTTATTGCATCTTTTTATGATTTTATTTAGTTTTGCATATTTTTTCATTTTATTTTGAGATACCTACTTTATAACTATTATTATTATGTTTTAATTTTCAATATAGAAACTTCAGTAAGGTCTATGTTTAGTAAGGAAGAAATGTTGAAATTGGTTTTATATTATTCAATATATGTTACTAGTTTTCATAGCCAGAGTACATTCTTTTTGTTTTGTTTTAGTAATTTAGTAACTTGTATTTTTGCATGAATTAATTGTGCTACTTACATGTATAGCTACTTACATGTTTTCCTATTTATCTGGTACCATTCAGACTTAACTGAATTACCACATTAACAATAACTCATTTAAAATGCAACGAAAGACATTCAAAAACAACTGTTCCATTTCAAACAGAACAACAAATTTATAGTATTATTATTACAGCGTAACTATAGTGAAAACCATTAAAATTGACTGTATTTAACTGATAATTAATCTTATAAGATCAATGAAATAATATTGCTTGGAAAGTAGACCAAACAAATATTGTTATTTTCACTCGAAATATTTTACTTTGCAATCTTTAAAGTGTTTATTATAAATATGAAACTTTAAAAATTATATTCAAATTATAAGTTTCTTGTAACACTAAAAGGTGTTATGATAATGTTTAAATTTCGAGATAATTATTTTGATAAAACCTAATTGGTTTTTATTTTCACTAGCGCTGACCCAATGTCTGTTGAAATCTCGTTCTTGGGGATTAACAACGTATTTGGATTTTGTAGTCTATATTTGCAAAAATGTATATATGATTATCTACCAATGTCCGTGGTTTGTCGACCACAGGTATAGCGTGATTAAATAGGTAACTCACTTGATATTTTCACATTGCAAATTGTGAAAATGTAAGAAATGTTTTCAAGATTACTTTGGGCTATCTGCTACTATTGTCTTTTGTTTGTTGTTTGACATTGCTTATAATAGTTTTGTTTTTATTTACTGATTTTAGCAGTTCACTATTTAATTCATACCAATATGTTTTTTCTAGCACTAACAACTTAGCTAGTTCGTTTTTTATCCACTAAGGTACCAGGTATCCAGGTAAGGTACCCATTGGATTTATTTAAGCTTATTTAGCTTAAAGGTACCCACTATTCATTTGATAGTTTACCTTTTCAAATTACTTCGTAATGTTATGATATCGATTAACCAAATAATCTATCAGTTTAGGTACCCACTATTAATTTAATAGTTTACCTTTCCAAATTACGTGTAATGTTTTGATACCGATTAACCACATAATCTATCAGTTTCGTACTTTCCACGACTCATTTGCCTTTTTGGCAATTTCGTTATAGTTTAGTTGGCACATATCAACAAATGAGGTCATTATTATTTTGTTTTTTTTTTAGATGTTTAAAGTGAAATGTAGATAGGTAAGTAAACATTTTTTTTTATTCGTGACTAGATATTCACGGTAAATAAACAAAGAAAATTAAATGCCACTCACGAATGATTGACGATTTGATTTGACGATGATGATGATGCATAAAATGACATTCACGGTTTTCACGATTATTTACTGTCATTTCATGTGTATTTTCTTAAGAGCACTAGGTACACTCTTAGGTATTGGTAGTTTCATGAATATATGCTATGTTTTACCACAAATTATTCAGGGGAAACTTAAACTACATGAAACCTCATTCGTTAACTTGCCAACATATCTCGCAACCATTAGGTTGTTTTAATTTTAAATTTTATGCACGACATACCTTAATCCTCGTCGCCACTTGTGGTGTCTTGGTTTTGGTTAGGTTTAGGTATCACAATAAAACACTGTTTGCAATATCACTGCGTTAGGCGTGTTGTCATAACGGCCGCTCGGACCAGACTGAGTGTGGCGCACCACTCCACAATCCGCTCACTGCGCAACCCCTACCACAGCACGCATAACTTGTTTATTGAACGTCACATCCGCATAACTTGTTTATTAAACGTCACATCGACTATTGTTAATTATGCGAATCCTATTCAGGTGAGCTGGTGTTAAGCAATGTCCCAATCTCATGCGTGCTATAATAGTTATAAATCTTCTTGTGATGTATTTGAAGTTATGATACCAAGGTTTAATCGGTAATTCATTTTGTATTTCAGCATACCATCTGCCTTTCGTTTCCAGGGTTATGTCCCAATACTCCTTCCATAAGTGTCTATTAAGTTTTTTAAAAAGGCTGTAGTAATCAGTGAATGGAACCTTGAGCAACTCCGATCGATCCTCATCATGATCTGAACGGGCCGCCGTGTCAGCTACCTCATTTCCACGAATGCCACTGTGTGAAGGTACCCATACAAATTCTACTTTAATATAGTTATCAAGTAGTTTTTGGATTATAAGTCTAATATTACAAATAATATAATTTAACTTATAAGAAATATTTACATTATGTAGAGCAGACAAAACACTTCTGGAGTCTGTAACTATCAAAATATTATGTACATTATTTACAAGACTATTTACATGCTGCAGTGCACAATAAATTGCATAGCATTCTGCAGTGAAAATGCTACACACCCTGTTTAATTTGATACATTTGGTGAAGTCTAGCTGTGGATCATAGAAAGCTGCATTTACATTATGGTCTGTTTTAGATCCATCTGTGTATATAATATAATGTTCTGGTCTATTGTCTTTAAACTGTAAAAAATCAAATTCATTGTGCACCGTGTCAAAATGGATTGCAAAGCTGTTAATAATACCATTATAAGGAATTTTGTATATAGGCCAAATATTGTTTTTAACAATATCTTGTGAATTCTTATTTACATGTCCAAATATTGTTGGCATTTCAGGTAGAGTTCCACCAACCAAGGAAGAAGCAGAAATGGCATTGGGAGCAATTGACTGTGAGATTGCAGGATGTATTGTTAGTTTCTTTAGTAAAGGATTATCATCTGATGCCATGACTTTTAATAAAAATCTCTCAGCCAACAACAACCTTCGTAATGTCAGGGGAGGTATACATGTCTCAACTTCTAAAGAATTAATAGGTGTGGAGCGCATAGCACCACAAATAAGTCTCAGTCCCATATTTTGAATTACATCCAATTTTCGTAACAAGGTGCTATTGGCATTCATGTAAGCTAAACTACTGTAATCAAAATGGCTTCTCACTATACTTTTGTACAGCATACTCATAACTTTGGGGTCAGATCCCCAAAAACTTCCTGCTAAATGTCTCAATAGATTAATACCTTTCAGTGCTTTGTTACTTATATGGTTAATATGTTCATCAAACTTTAATTTATCATCAATAATGACGCCTAGGAATTTGTGCTGCTTAACAACAGGAATTTCTACATTATTGTATGAAATTTTAATATTGCTAGGAGTATTTACATTTTTACTGATAACTAAAACTGTACTCTTTTCTGGACTAATTTCTAATTTAAGTTTACTATGGTAATATCTGTATAATTGAGACAAAGCCTTATTGATATTAGCCATTGCTATATCTATGTTTTGATTTATGCTGTACAAAAGCAAGTCATCTGCAAATTGCAGGATATTTACACCTGGGACATCTACATATTTTTGTATTTCAGAAGTGTATAAGTTATAAAGTAAAGGTGACAAAGTTGCCCCTTGCATTGTGCCTTTGTTGACAGTCCTAGGTCCATGCAATTTATTATTATATTTAACAAATACAGTTCTATTGTTTAAAAAAGAATAAAGCCATTTTAGAACATGACCAGGTATACCAATATCGTGAGATACTTGAATGAGTTCTTCTATATTTACATTGTCAAAAGCACCTTTTACATCTAAAAACACGCAGATTGCATTAGAGTGACTTAATTTAACCTGTTTTGCATCTGATAATAATGATACAAGGCTTTCAGAGCAACTTTTACCTTTTCTGAAGCCAAACTGTATAGGAGGAATTAAGTTTTGAGATTCAACAAAATAATCTAATCTTAACTTCAACATATTTTCAAAGAGTTTACCCAGACAAGATGATAAGGAAATAGGTCTATAAGAAGAAGCACTACCTACAGGTTTATTAGGTTTTAAAATTGGAATGACACACTGTGTTTTCCAAGACTCGGGTATTACTAATTCATTCCATAGTTTATTATAAATATTAATTAATGTTGTTTGTGCATTTAAATGTAATTTTTTTATTAACATGTAAGGTATGTCATCCAATCCCGGTGTAGTATCTTTCCTACTCTTTAAAGATGTTTTGAACTCTTCTATAGTGAAATTGTTCTTGAGAAATACATTTACATCATTTTCTGTAGCATTTTCGAACAAATACTCACACCTATTATCATCTATTTCAGTAGAATCTGCTAAGTTATCTAAAAAACTTGGAACCCACTCATCATTGATGTTTTTGTTTCGATTTGTTCCAATTTTTTTAAATTTTTTAATGTATCCCCATATCCTAGAAACTGGAGTTAACCTATTGAAGCTGCTACATAAATTTTGCCAAGAAGAAGAACTTTCTTCCTTCAGAATTATTTTCTTTTTTGCATCTAGTTTTTTATACCTTATCCAGTTTTCAATGTTGGGTTGAGAAAAATAATACTTTAATGCATCTTTTGATTTTGCGACAGCGTCACTACATTTTGTATTCCACCATGGTACTGGTTTTTTAATTGCTGTGTTTGCACCTAATTTTCGTTTTGGAATTGTTTTATTCCTTAAATCATTTAATGTTTCTATAAAATGGTTATATGCATTGCAAGGGGAATCATTTATTAAGTCCAAGTGGGAAAAACAAGTTTCTGATAGGCTATAATATTCGTCCCAATCTGCCTTGCTATAAATATATTTCTCTTGATCCACAGGAGGTGATGTGTCATACATAGATGGCTGAATGTTGATCTCAAGTAAGGTTGGAAGATGATAGCTACCCATGGGATCGTCATGAACATACCAGTTACATAAATGAGCTATTGAAGAGCTAACAAGGGCAAGATCTATCGCTGAAGCTTGTCTATTAGGATATGGAACAGTTGTTGGTGATCCATCATTCAAAATACATAAGTCAAATTCATCAATTATATTATATAAACATCTACCTCTATTATTATCACTATGGCATCCAAAGGCTATGTTATGAGCGTTAAAATCACCCATAACTATACAAGGTTTGGGTATGTTATTGATTATGTCCTTTAACTTTGCCGAGTCAAACCTGATACTTGGAGGGCTGTACACACAAAGTATTGCCATTGCTCCAAATTGTGTTTCTATAGTGATACATAAGTTTTGAATCGATTCTGAGAAGTGTGTATTAACTACTTTGTACTTTAAACGATGATTCACCAAAATGGCTACTCCATTGTGAGAATTTATGGAATTTTTGTAGATTAAATTATATGTGGGAAAGTGTGGAATTATAGAATTAGATTTGAACCAAGTCTCATTAAGAAGACAGATATCTATATTTTTTTCAATTAATAAATTTTGTAATAGGCTTCTTTTACTCTGTAAACTTTGTATATTATACTGTAAAATATTTAGATAATTATCCATGTTTAAATTAAATTTGATAAAAATATTTCTTTTATTTTCTTATGTGTGAGTGGTCCATCAGAGTCACTCTTGTTTCCTAATGCAACCAACGATTTAACAATTGCGTTAATTATAATATCATTATTTGCTACTTGTTTAATATCTAAAGTTTCATTAGTTTTAGCCTTATCCGTAACCTTGGGTAAAACAGGGAAAGATTTCTCATTAAATGTAGGGGTTGGTTTCACAACAGTGGCATACGATTGCTGCAGAAATTTTGCCTTTTTCTCTTCAATTTTTTGTTTTTTAATGGGACAGTCTCGTGAAATGGCAAGATGATTACCTGCGCAGTTGATGCATGTGATCTCTTCGACATCGCATTCTTTGTAGGAGTGACGACCAGCACAAGAAGAGCAGTTTTGCTCGCCTCTGCAAGTCTTAGCAGAGTGGTTAAATTTAAGACACTTATAACATTGCAATAGTGGTGGTATGTATGTTTTCACCTCGTATCTAAATAGTTGTATGTAGGCGTATTGCGGTAAAGATGTTGATGCAAAGGTGACAGCAACTGTATTCAGAGGCACTAATTTTCCTTCTACCTTACGCATGAATCTCTTAATTGATATTACTTCAGAGTCACACACTATATTTTTATATATATCTTCATTGGAAAGTTCTTTGGGCACAAACCTCAATACACCAATCCTTTCTGTCAGATAGGATGGTATGAATGCTTTAAATTTATTCCTCCACAGGAACTCTTCCATTTTTAGAAAATTATTGGCCGCAGTCGCTTTTCTAAATGTTACTCCTATTTTATGCGCATTTACTCTATGTACACCTAGGACTCCTTTAACATTGTCTGATATTAGGTTGGTGAGTGTGATAGGATTTTTATTCCCTACCTTCTCCTGTTCTGTCGACTCGACGTATACTATATATTCTGAACTCGTATTTTCTATAAACAATCTTTTATAGTTTGGTTTAGTAAAAATATTGTATTTATTTATAGAGTCAGAATTTCGAGTACCGGTAATTTTTCTTTTCTTCTTTTCCCCTGGCTCTGGCGGCTCCTCACCGCCACTGGTGACACTCATGGTGGTTCGAGGTCTTGTCAGAAGTTATTTATGTGGTATTTCCGTATAATTTTATATTTAATAAACTTTTTGCGAAATCAAAATTACCGCCTCGTTTGACTTCCCGCCAAAAAAGTCTTATCATCAGTCAGTGAGTCAGTGTTGCCAGCCAGGTCCTGTTTTTGTTTTACACTAAGTCTGATCTCAATTTACTGATTTTAAAATAAATGAAAAAATTACCCTAAATTTTTTCATACGCTTTCCTTCACTTTACTATCTATATTTGAAACATTTCATGCAAGATCATACACAAGACGTGACAATACAATCTATAATATAATTATAGACAAATTTTTTTCCGACGCCATTTTTCTCGGTAATCAAATCACAGTATCGTACGTAGTCGTACACACGGCTACACATCAAGCTATAAATTTCCAGTTTACACTGACCTCTCATTGTAAGGAAATCCTATACAATGCGAGATCAGCTTATACTGGAAATATATAGCTTAATCTGTAGCCGTGCGTACGCGCCGAGCGAGCGGGATACAAAGTACTTTGCGAAAATGCGAAAGATGCGAGCGGGAAGCGGGGCAGAGCGGGGCAGCGTAGGAAGCACAGATTAAATTAGTATTTTAGGAAGGAAAGGAACGAGACAGGCGGAGAGGCGGGAGGGGGTCAGAATGTGAGTGTGTTACGGCCCCGCCGCTATCGGATGTCGCATGAACATACTAATGCCGTGCCTGCGCGTGGCCGTGCCGCAGGGCGAAGCGCGCCCACGTCAGTCCTTATACCAAAGAGTAAAGTAAGTATGAGCATTGAAATGTAATACCAGGAACTACGGCTAGTTCCAAAATAAAGTAAGCACGAAATTGTCAATAAAATGATTTTAACCTTATTACTTAAGTTTTATTTTAGGATAAATATTTTTGTACTTATTATAAAAATGACTTTTTATTTTCAAGCGACATTTTTAATTTATTGCTTTTACCTTTCTCCGATGATAGAAGTACTTAAATATAAATATTTTGCGATCGTAATTAAAATGCTTGAGTGTTAAGGTTTATAATGAACTGAAGTTGTTAATGTTATAAAACTTTTTTCTATATTTCGTAGTAAGAAATGTAAATGTTTATGTGTGTGTCAACGTGGCCACTTTAGCAACGTATTTTTGTTCCTGATCCTGTATCTAGTGCTATTATTGATCGAAGCCTATGACACATGATACTTCGATGATCTAAAAATATGTCATCAAATAATGCATAGGTACATAGAGTAAAAAAGACGTCGGTCAATAGTTTTCGGTAAGATGAAATTCGAACAAAAAAAATTCGGAAAAGTGATCGGTTCCCATTGTAGATGCCTGAAGATACTCTTTAGGCACCCAACAGTATAAGAATTAGAATTCCATCTTCTCTAAAAATCTTTCTTTTTTTGTACAAATCCTGCCCTGATTCATTATCACTATAATACTAATGACTAGGTACTTACCTATTGTCGAACATGTAAATATTTTAAACACTAACGTAGTAATTGAACGTAGTTAGGATAACATTGCCTGAAGAACAAAATAAAAAAGCAATATTTATAAAAAAAAGTATTTATTTTTAAATAAATTCTATGTTCACAACACATTTCACAAAAAATTACCTACCCGCAACTATTGCAATAACAATTTTTAACAGCTAAATTAAAGATGGCAGAAATAATCTTCATAATCAGTCAGTAAAAAACCGATACTGCAGGCCCTCTTACTATATGGGAACAAATAATTAAGTAGAGGCGACATAAGTAGGTAATATTCTGTGAAATATCAAATGAATAATGATAAATTAGTGTTGCATTGTGCTTTGCAGGAACAAAATAATGTTATTGAAACCTATTAACCAAAGGGTATATAACAAAACCATTTCGAGTGAAATTATAAACAATCAGTACAGGACTGAAAATATCACAGATGCAAATAATTCACTCGTACAAAAAAAAACTAAAAGTGATTCTAGACATGTTAGGTTACTGAAAAGTGCCATGTTGGCTAGAGATTTGTTTTCAATTTAATTTGTACAGCCTAGCCCTTTAAAATAATATTATTGTTACTATACCAGTCACTTACAATTTAAAGTAGTACACAACTACTTTAAATTGTAATTTATCTGCATAATTATTTTCAATTCAGACTTTAATGGAAATTTTTCTAAGGTCTTTAAAGATTCTACGAGTTACATTGTCCAGGTAACTTTGTAAGACCAAGTAAGGCTGTACAACCACAACAATCATGCTCTTAACACTTAATCTACTGGAAAGGTTGACTCTGTGCTTGTCCTTGGTTACCTAAAACTGAAGGGTCCTCAAATATTGGTTGCTGAGGTTTGAACTGTTCTGCTGTGATCCTGGAGAACATAATGCCTATGCCTTCTATTAATGCCAAAAGAATGCCACCAACAAGAGCACTGCCGGCCATCGCAGGGACACCTGGAAATATTTTTAATGTAGTTGTTAGAAGAAATATCATAAGGTTAGTTTGTTTGTCAAGTTTCAAATTGTTAACCTATACTGGGCAGGTAAAAGATCTCAGAAATTGTCAGATGTAATTAAAATTATCCAAGTTGACTATGCTAAATAGTTGTTATTGTATGTTTAACTAATCAAACTGACTACCATTTCATTGGGTTTTGTGGGGCCTTGTTTATGTTTAAGAATGTTATAAACTACTACATCCTCATGAGTGTTCATGTTAATGATAGTTCAGTTATTATTATTAAAATTACCAATACACCTAGTTTCAAGTCTTATCTAGGTTCTAAATGTTCTGATAAGTGGCAAAATATTTACCATTCCTAGCTGCAAGAATCCCACCAGTGAGTGCCCCGCTCATGATGGAGTTCCAAGGGTCCTCCTTATACTATACACTAA
Source organism: Cosmia trapezina (assembly GCA_905163495.3). NCBI lineage: Eukaryota > Metazoa > Arthropoda > Insecta > Lepidoptera > Noctuidae > Cosmia > Cosmia trapezina. Next base: position 2,424,135 of record LR991029.1, on the reverse strand, counting down.
TATCTGGAAGTCGTCCCCCACCTTCAGACGTGGCTCGTCCTAGTTTATTCAGTGATTTCACATATACTTATTGTAAATCATCAGAACAGAATATGATCAAACAGACATACAGACAGATATACTCTTCTACATATGGACAAAGAGACAGAAAATTCAGTTCCTGTCGCTTTGGCAGCTGAAATTTAGAATGACAGATCTTGTATCCTGCTTTCCACAGCGCTCGTGAAGGTGGTAGATTCCACGGGAAGACTTTGCACAGCTCGAGCCCTTCTAGACAACGGCAGCACTTCTCACTTTATCACGCAGCACTTCTGTGGGAAAATAGGTCTTATTGTATACAACGCAGGCTCCATTGTATCAGGTATCAACAATCAATGTTCCTATAGTGCAGAGACTTGTGACATAACCTTACAATCATTCTCAGGCAAACTATGTAGCAAAACTTAGTTGTTATGTATTACCTAGAATTAAGTCTTTGCCTTCGTCTCACATAGACATCAAAGACTTGCCTCTTCCTACGGGCATAGTTCTAGCAGATCCCTCTTTTAACGTTCCCTCCACTATAGACATATTAGTTGGAGCAGAGATCTTTTTGGGATATCTGTCAAGGTAAGAATGACGGGTGTATTGCTGCAGAATTAAATATGTTATATATGAAAGGAATGTACCAGCAATGTACTAGAACGTACCTTTAATGAAATTCAATGTACCTCCATGAAACAAGAACAATTACAATAATAAAGTGAGCCGCAGACCTGACAGTCTGAATGACGGGTGTATCCTGATAAACAATGTAATAGATATCTTATGGTTATCTAATGTTTACCAGAGGAATGTACCTGCAATGTACCTCCTGAAATATAATCTGAAAATATAATGCGACTAATAAATAACGAGAAAATCAATAAAACAAATTTTTTCATAGCAATATCGCACCTCCGCTCAATAAGTGTCGTAAGTCAAAAAATCAAACTTTCGGAAGGAGGTTTGTGCTAAACAGACTCCGTGGTCATGGGCGTACCCAGCTTTTGACCCAGGGGGGGCAAATCAGAAGTTTCTTAAGCCCACATATTTTTAGGGTTCCGTACGTCAAAAGGAAAAAACGGAACCCTTATAGGATCACTTGTTTGTCCGTCTGTCTGTCTGTCAGTCTGTCAAGACCCTTTTTTCTCAGGAACGCGTGGAGGTATCAAGTTGAAATTAATACGAAATACGTAGATCTATGGTCCCTTGAAGTCCTGAAAAAATCAACCTTCTAAGTCAACGCAATAAAAAAATACGGCCATTTATGTGGCATATTTTGATGCTCGCAAGTAAATCAAAACCTATAGGGTACTTCGCGTTGACCTAGAATCATGAAATTTGGTAAGAAGCAAGGTCATACAACACAAATAAAGGAAAAAGTCCGAAATTTGTTAATTTGTTATTCTATCACATAAAAAAAATGTTCAAGTCTGTCAGTCTGTCAAGATCATTTTTCTCAAGGACGCGTGGAGATATCAAGTTGAAATTAATATCAAATACGTAACTCTATTGTCCCTTAGAGTCCTAAAAAAATCAGGCGTCTAAGTCAACGCAATAAAAAATACGGCCCTTTTGCGACACATTTTGATACTCGCAACTGTCGCAAGTAAATCAAAACCTCCCCGGTTACTTCCCGTTGACCTAGAATAATGAAGTTTGGCAAGAAGCAAGGTCTCGCAGCACAAGTAAAGGAAAAAGTCCGAAAATTGTGAATTTGTAATGTGCAAAAAAAAAAAAAACCGGCCAAGTGCGTGTCGGACGACACGCACTTGGCCGGTTTTTTTTTTTTTCACCTCATCAGTCTGCTCAATGTCCTCAAAATCTATGAGAGACTTATTTCCTCAAAGATTATGCCGAGACAAAGAGCCTAATTCCTAACGAGCAGTTTCGAACCCAACACTTGCGTACAGCAGGTCCACCACGTTGCGCATCTATACAGCGTGTATTCTCCCAATCATGACCTATGCGGGTTCAGTATTTATATACTTTTTTTTTATTTATTTCGAAATGCAATTCGCTCAAACCTCATTTTAGGTAAGTTTCTAAATAATAAAAAAATAAATGAAGGAAGGAGAACTGGATAAATACTGTCTAAATCCGAATATCAGCATATTATGGTGGAAATATGGTCAAACTGCAAATGATTTAGATATTTATTACGTTTGTATGGACAATTCATCCGTCGCGTCGTCACGCTCTTATGTCACTTTCTTGCTTGTCTGTTGTTCCGGCCTTCCGGGTGGCCTCTTGCAACTCAAATTTCGAGCAGTTCCTGATTATATTCAGCTGAAATTTTCAGGATATCCATGCTCAAAAATCCATGACATTGCATTCTAAATTCACCATGACCTGGCTGCTGCATCCAGGATTGGCTTCAGACGAGGGAACTCCTCAACAGTCAACAGTACAGACACGAAATTTTATATACGCTTTAATTGTTGTGTCCTCTCTAAATTCCACCATGACCTGGTTGCTGCACCCAGGATTAGCTGCAGACGATCCCAACTCCTCAACAGTCAACAGTACAGACACGAAATTGTTTACACGCTTTAATTAAGTTAGTCCGTTTTAAAGTCCACCATGACCTAGCTGTTGCACTCAGTATTGGTTAGACAAGGAGATGCATAAAAACGTGGTTTTTAGATTAAGTTTTTAATCTACATTTTTTTCACTGCTTTCATAAACTGCTTTAATACAGCCGACGTGTATATTAAATATGTATTTGTAAATTGTCTTAATTACTAACGTAGGATAAGTTGTTTACTAACAAATGAGTCTTTGTTACTTGCTTAATAAATTAAATTGAATTGAATTGAATAAAGGTTGAGTACATTTACTCAACCTTCATGAAAGAGGTGTAAAAAAATGAAAATAAATAAAATAATATTATTTCCTTCTTATTTTTTGTTTTATTTATCAAATCACATGTAACTATGTAAAAATATCATAATTAATTTATTCAGATAACAAACATCCATTAGGTTATAGTAACAATAGTCTTAACCTATGTTCTCCTATGTTAGTACTTAACTAAAGTCCCCGTCACGAGAAACCATAAAAGAACTTTTACTAAGTTACGTAGCGACAATTCTTGCAATCAACTCAAAGTAACGTATGTGTAATACGAAACAAACGAGCATTTTTACTTGGTCGCGTTATATTTTAGCGATATAAAGTGCTATCGTCTAATGTTTTGTGGCACTGGAACGCGTACTAACCACAGCGTCTAACTCATGGAACGTAAATATTTGCCTTGATTCTCGTAAGGACAGATTCTCATAAGGACAGATTCTCAAAAAGACAGTAGAAGGAAATATCTCGGACACTGTTTCCACAGTTTCTAAATAATTAGGTACTGTTGGAGGTTGCAATGTGGCGTCACTATTGGTGTCTAATATTGTGATAGTGATATTTTAGTCGATAGTGGGTAAAATTGAAAACATTATATCTGAATGTTGAAGGAGCGGTCTATCAACTATAAAGTACTTGCAACGTCTTGAGTCCTGTCACCCTCTTATTTTAGTGATTGAATCAAGGGTAGACAGGAAAATATAGCGGTGCCACCAATTAATAAAATTATTAAACGTTTCATTTTTCTCTTTATCTGCTTACGTGTACTCCTGTCCTTTTGAGAATCTGTCTTTTTGAGAATCTGTCCATATGAGAATCTGTCCTTTTAAGAATCAAAGAATATTTGGGCCCCAATTATGAAGTAAACTCACGCCTATATAAATATCATTACAAAACTGTTTTTTTTTATTTGATCTGGATAATCAATTTGCGAAGCGCGGTTCGAAAAGTCGCCCATGATTGTCAACTGTGTCGGCTGAAACGCGCTCAACCCTTCACACCGCCTACTGGAGACCTCCCATCAGCCCGCCTAGCCCATCATCGTAGACCGTTCACTTTCGTTGGCTTGGACTACTTTGGCCCAGTTCAGGTCACAGTTGGCAGAAGAAAAGAGAAACGCTATGTAGCATTGTATACGTGCCTTGTTATACGAGCAGTTCATCTAGAAGTTGTACATACTTTGTCAACCGACGCGGCCATCATGAGTTTGCGCCGTTTCATTGCACGCCGTGGAACGCCGAGTGAAATATGGTCCGATAACGGAACAGCTTTTGTGGGTGCCAACAGGACGTTAAAAGAGCTGTACGGAGTGGAAATTAACAGTTTTGCAGCAGATGAGAAGGTCTCATGGCGATTCATTCCCCCTTCGGCCCCATTCATGGGTGGAGCGTGGGAGAGAATGGTAAGATCAATCAAAACAGCACTCAAGACCACCTTAAGAGAACGCTCCCCCTCAGATGAAGTTCTGCAGACCTTTCTACTAGAGTCAGAGAATTTAGTAAATACACGTCCACTGATACACGTTCCAGTTGATCCAGACTGTGAGGAAGCCTTGACACCAATGCATTTTATACTAGGATCGTCCTCAGGGAAATCTATCCCAGCTACGTTGACGGATCGGGATATCATCGGACGAGACGGTTGGCGAAGAGCCATAAGACTTACGGATCATTTCTGGTCTCGATGGGTTCGAGAATATCTTCCGACTTTGGTGCCTCAACGCGGCGGCGGATCATCCCCAAATATAAAGGAGGGTGACTTGGTTATTGTAGCAGATGGACAGTTACCCAGGGGATCTTGGCCGAGAGGTAGAGTGACTAAGGTATACAAAGGCCCAGACGGAGTAGCAAGAGTGGCGGACGTGCGAACAGGTGCTGGCCCTCTCAGGAGACCACTTAAGAAGTTAGTTCCCCAGGAGCTCTAGGCTAGACTTTTTATTTTTTTTTAAAAATGTGGAGTATGTTGCGAATCGAACTCGTTTTGCAGCTTATCACCTTTTCGGAGCATTTATGTTTTTTCTAAATTCTAGTGTTTTTACTGTCAGTGTTTTTGACTAGTGTGATTTGTCCTTTTGATGGTTTCATTCACTTTTTCGTATATTTTGGCTGTAAAATAATAAACTGTGGCTACTTACCAGCGCGTTTAATTCTCTTAGTTACGATCAGTAATATTTTTGGTTGCGAACCCCTGAATCTGTGTTTACAAAATTTATAGCTTCTCGTGACGGGGTCACGGGGACTGTAATAACACAGACACGTGTTGTAGGTGACCTCACCAACGGGCTGTCATGTCTCCCGGCTATAGCGCATAGAATGCTGCTGGGGCTGCCACGGAGTCTGTTTAGCACAAACCTCCTTCCTGGAAAGTTTGATTTTTTGACTTACGACACTTATTGAGCGGAGGTGCGATATGATAGAGGAAATTATGGCATCTGACTTAGTAATCTCAGTATATATAATAGTAGTCTATGCTTAGTAATAAATAAAGATTCAGAGTAACAAACGTCTATTTAATTAACATGAGAAAATTATACTTTTTGCAAATACTTTAACAAGATCATTGACACACACGTCAAGAGCTTATTTCTATTTTTAAATATATATATCCTACAGATAAACTTGTGCCAGCATTATGATCATCCAACACCTTCTCCTAATGTGCACCCAAGTGGCTGAACCGTCACTATCCACACATGAGTGTTGCACAGTGTCTTGCAAATTTCACCTTGGACAGTGGCTTCGTCATAATATCAGCTAACTGAGTCTCTGTTGGCCAGTAGCTGACATTATGTCCGTAAGGATTGAGTCGCCAAATTTCGTATCTTAATGAAATTTAATACTTATTTAGTAGTAAGTTTAAAAATTTTGTAGGTTCGATCCTCGATTTTGTAGGTATAATACTTCAAAAGATATATGAACTTATAGGTGGCAACTCAATCTAAATGTTTGGACTGAGTCGCCACGTCAGAACTAAGAACATCATGGATGAATGTTTATCATAATTTGGTATGATTTAGTAGTATTTGAGAGTATTTAGTAGACAAAATCTGAGCTTGGTAGTGTTAAAATTAAAAAAGTTACAATATATTATGTGTGGCTCCTCAGACCATACACATACGACTGGTCATATTTCAAAGAAGCAGTAGTTCAATTTAATGCGCAATTTCAACATCATTTAGTAGTAAGTATATTAGATTTGTAGGATAAGAGTCGGCAATCACAAAAGAAAGAAATGGGAGATATAGCATATTTAATGTGGCTCCTCAATTCAGATGCTTCGGTAAATAGATTTGCCTCTAATCTACATAATCATGTGACGAAATTTGGAACAAAAAACGCCAATATTTTGTATAAATTTCTACAAAATGTAGGTATAAATACAAAAAAAAGTACATATTTACGAAGTTATTAGCTATTCTTTAATTTCTTATGAATTTTTTTTGTATGGTGACCATGAATACATGATTTAAAAAGAAAATGTACGTTTCGTGGCTTATAGAAACAAAATCTATTTTGTCGCATGTTTTCAAAGTCAGCCTGTATAGTCGGATTTGCACAATTATTTTTTTGTTTGAAAGGTTATGCTCTCGAGGTGGTCCCACTGTCACCAAATCAGAATCTGATGAGGAGATCCCATGGAAATCGAGGGAATCCCTTAAATTTTCGTTTATTGGCAAAGACACTACCAGCCGCACTACCAGTAGTGTCGTTTCCAATTAACGACACTACCAAGCCTATTTTTTTTGGATTATATTGTACAGTCAACACAGCAAACTTCATTATCATCATAGTTTCATCATGGAACTTGTGAAATTTTTTAAGGGTGTAAAACACTAGAGGTAAAAAAAAAAACACCTAAAACGATAATGAGGTCAAAATGGAAATCCAAGATGGCGGCAGCAAAAATTTTCGCAGCCACCATTTCAAGCCGACGCCGACGCCGCGCGGCGCAGCGGAACGTGTCTACATTCGCCACGTGCTCCCGCCCCGCCCTGCGTCTTTTTAATTTTATTTTTGTATTCTTTCCTCTTCCTCTTCTGCAAGAAGTCCGATTATAACAAGATCCCAGTCTATCATTATAATTTCACTCGAGCACTCAACCAAACTGCTTCAATTCTACACGAAGTCTGGACGGAAACAGTAGAGAACCAAACCAACCACCTATTAACCAATCCTTTCACGAATTGTTCGTGGATAAAATGATATCGCACATCTATGTGCTTCGATCTCTTGTTAAAGGAGCCAGACTTAATTAGTTGTATTGAACTTTGGTTGTCAACATATAAGTGTATTTTCAAGTCCAAGTCTGTAATTTCCTTCAGCAGGGAATTGAGGTACATTGCCTCTTTGCAGCAGTCTGCAGCCGCTATGTACTCTGCCTCGGTCGATGACAGAGCAACAATTGGCTGTCTTTTGGATCCCCATGTTATAGGTCCATTAGCTATCATAAGAACGCTGCCAGAAGTGCTTCGTCTTGTCAGAGGATCTCCAGCATAATCAGAGTCAGTGTAAGCATCGATTCTTTCAATTCGGCTATTTCTTTTGAAGAGTATATCTTTATCTTTAGTGCCGATCAAATATTTAAATATTTTCTTCACTTTCGTGATATCTTCTTTGTTGGGATTTTCTATTTTTCTGCTGACTTGATTAACAGCTTGGGCGATGTCTGGTCTTGTTCGAGTGGACAAATACAGTAAACTTCCCACTGCTTCCCTATAAGGATATTCCTTCTCCTGGGGAGTTTCCTGTGTCACCTTTGCATCGTTACTTCCAGGCGTCTCACAAGGTTTAGCGTTTTCCATACTATACTTTTTCAGCATGCCATTTATATAATTCTTTTGAGTTAACTTAATTCCTTCTTTACAATTATTTATTTCTATACCCAGATAAGTTTTTGGGTTTTCAATTTTTTTTATTTCGAATTTTGTTTCAAGTTTTGACAGTATATGTTCTATCTCTTTTTTGTCTTTACCGATGACTAGTCCATCATCAACAAATACAGCAATAATAATGGTCTTATCTTTGTTAATAAAAACGCATCTGTCAGTCTTGATTGTCTTGAAACCTAGGTCAAACATTGCACGAGTAAAAGTTTTATTCCATGTGAATGGTGCTTGTTTTAAACCATATAACGACTTTTTCAGTCGGCATACTTTATTAGTACTATCACAGGTAGTTTTATAGCCAACAGGTACTTTCATGTAAACTTCATCTGTCAGTTCGCCGTACAAGAAAGCGGTTTTGACGTCAAAAGTACAGAAATGATAATTTTTAGATGCGGCAATTGCTAACAAGGTCTTAAGAACAGACTGACTTACAACTGGACTATATATTTCTTCAAAATCCAAGTTGCCTTTCTGCTCACAGCCGCGTACGACTAATCTGGCCTTGTAAGTTCCGTCATTTTTTATTCTAAATACCCATTTATTAGACAATACTTTGTGTTCTTTGGCTTCTTCTTTATCGACTAGTTTCCAAGTATTATTTTTCTCGAGCTATTTCATTTCAGATTGTGTTGCCTTCTCCCAATTTTCTTTATCGTTGCCTGATACAGCTTCTTGAAAAGTAAGTAAACAGTCATTACTGTTCTCAGATATCAGCATATTTACACAACTGTTTACAGCTCCTAGCTCATAGTCTTTAGTCCAAGCTGGTAACCTTCTTTCTCTTATTGGCCTTTCACTTGTTGCGGACAATTCAGTTCCAATTTGCATGGGCTGTAACGAGTCTGAAGTAGACGGAGTTGGTTCCTGAAGAGTTAAATTATCGTCGATTGTTTTTTCTTGTAATTCAATTTGTATTTGTTCTTTTGCTTCAGGATCTAGTTGTTCCGGTTGGAAATCTTTGTATTCGACCGCAGGATTCTTGTCAAAATGCATCTTTTCAATTATTTTTACATCTCTGCTAAAGATTACATCTTTCTTTTCCGGTACGTAAATTCTGAAAGCTTTTGCGTTTATTGCGTAGCCCATAAATACACCTTCCGTAGCTTTCGGAGACAGTTTTCCTTTACGCCTTTTGTTGAGAAAGAATGCTTTACTACCAAAAACATGTAAGTGGTTTCCACATGGTGTTTTTCCAACCCACTTTTCGTATAGTGTGCTACCATTTAGCGCCTTTGCTGGGCTTCTGTTAATAAGGTAGTTTGCAGTGTTCACTGCCTCTGCCCATAAGCTTGGAGGAGCGTTGGAGTCGATCATTAAACATCTCGCTTTATCCATTAGCGATCTGTTCTTTCTTTCGCTACCTCCGTTTTGCTGCGGTGTATATGGTGCTGTCAGTCTTCGTTTTACGCCATTTTCTTTTAGGAACTTATCGAACTCTTTATTCCTGTACTCACCACCATTATCGGACTGCAGGTTTTGTATTTTCTTTTTTAAAAACATTTCCACTCTGGATTTATATTCTTTGAACTTTTCAAATACGTCATTTTTATTTTTAATAAAATAAATACAGCAATATCTCGTATAATCGTCGACGAATGTCACATAATAGCGTGATCCGCCCAGTGATTCTACTTTGAATGGCCCACATACATCACTGTGTATGATTTCCAATGGCTCACTTGAGATACGACCATGGCTTTTAAATGGTAGGGCTGCCATTTTGCCTTTTATGCATGTTTCGCACGTATCCAACTTCACTTGTTTTAATACTAGCCCTTGCATCATCTGATTATCAACCATCATCTTCAGATCCTTTTCGTTAATGTGGCCTAATTTTCGGTGCCATGTCATAGTCTTATTTTCATTTGTAGGAGCCCAATTTGCTGTCTCGCATTGTTCAAAATCCAGGTAGTATAGTCCGTTTTTTCTTTCTGCACTAAGAACAGTTTTTTTCTTTTCCATGATGTAGGCTTTTTCTTTTGTGAATAATACATCGAAGCCATTATCAGTTATTTTGCTGACCGACATGAGATTTGTCGATATTTCTGGTACATATAGTGCATCATTTAGGTTATAATCTTGGTTCTCCTTGCAGACCACTACTTTCCCTTTTCCTTTAACTTGGGTAGTATATTTGTCTGAAGCCAATTTTAGTGTGTCTGATGTGGAATTTATGTTTAAAAACATACTTTTTTCCGCCGTCATATGAGAAGTGCAGCCACTATCCAAACACCACATTCCATCTTTTATATTGGAGTTGTCTAATGTTAAACATACATTAAAATTCTTTTCTGGCTTCTTGTTGTTAGAAGAATTCTGTTTCTTCTTTGACCAACATGCTTCAGTGGAATGACCCTTTTTGTTGCAATTTTTGCATGATATAGAATTATTAAACTTCTTTTTCTGCTTGACATACAATGCCTCTGAACTTTGTTCACGTTGACCTTGCTGTCTTGCGTCATTTTCTTCGGTAATTTTTATCTTTAAATCTTCGGGACTTGGCAGAATATCTCTCGACTCAATTGCTATACGGAAACTTCCGAAGGTAGTTGGCAAACTGTAAAGCATCATTATGCTAAGCAGCTCTTTTTTTTTTTTTTTTTTTTTTTTTGAGGGTGGGAAATCATCAAATAACTTCTCCCGCTCTAGGTGGAGCGGGAGGGCGTGTCAGACTTTTACTGACTAAAACCCACCCGTGTTCCTTCAGTTGCCTATGCCAGGGCCGCGGTAACCCTTTCAGACAACCCGCGACCCCAGCGGCGTCGGCCCTGTTGGGCCCCGTCACTTGCTGACATCTCTCTGAGGCGCGCGTGGAACACAACGCGCCGTCGACTCGGGCCTGGTCCTTACCGGACGGCGAGCTACCCGCTGCTCACCGTCCGCAGGCCCGCGCCTACGGTGGCCGGAAATCGCCCCGCGATTCCCGCCGCCCAGGGCGTCTCCTGCGGCGACTGAGGGCGTGAGGCTGCCTCTCCCTCACGCGTTCCGCCTCCTCCTTCGCTAGCATCACTGCTTCGCAGAAGGAGGTGACGGCCTCCCATGCACTCTCGCTCCGCACCATGGCCTGGACCAGGCTCGGACGCGAGAGATCGCCGCCGCCGATCGCCTCCGTGAGAACACGGCGGTGCTCTGCCCAAGCCGGGCAGACCTCCACTGTATGCTCCACCGTGTCCTCCGGGCGATCCGCACAATGGAAACACCCGGGCGTTTCCTCCCGCCTTATGCGAAACAGGAACCTCCCGAAACAACCGTGTCCGGTGAGGACCTGCGTCAGGCGGAAGGTGAGGACGCCGTGGCGCCTCTCTAACCACTCCTCAAAGAGGGGACTTATCGCCGCTATTGTGGCGTGCCCAGCCGCTATTGTGGCGTGCCCAATGCTAAGCAGCTCTGAATTTATTTTTACATCCATGTCTTCCAACTTTCCTACCACATCCATAAAATGGTTCAAATGGTCTCTTACATCTTCTTGTGGACTCATTTTTTTTAATACCAATTGCTTCAACAATGTAGCTTTTCTGGCAGGTCCAGTACTTTGATGTATAGATTTTAGTTTGTCCCATACCTCTTTTGACGTGTTACATCCTTTTATCTGTTTGAGTTCAGCAGGAGACATCAGAAGAAGTAACTCAGATCTGGCCTTCAAATCTTGCTTTTTGAAAAAAAATATCTCTTCAGCAGTGGCGGTCGCCGCCAGCTTAGTGTCACCGCTTGCGTAATCCCATAGCTCACATTTAATGAGAACAGCCTCTGCTTGTAGGCTCCAGGTGTCGTAATTACTTTTTGTTAGCAGTTCTATGCATCGAGATGTCGACGCCATTTTTTTTCTTTTCGTCACTTCGCGTTTTTTCTCCGGCAAATTTTATGAACTACATTTATTATTTTATCACTCATTTAATTGCTCTGCTACCACTGATAGAGGAAATTATGGCATCTGACTTAGTAATAAATAAAGATTCAGAGTAACAAACGTCTATATAATTAACATGAGAAAATTATACTTTTTGCAAATACTTTAACAAGATCATTGACACACACGTCAAGAGCTTATTTCTATTTTTAAATATATATATCCTACAGATAAACTTGTGCCAGCATTATGATCATCCAACACGATATTGCTATGAAAAAAATTGTTTTATTGATTTTCTCGTTATTTATTAGTCGCATTATATTTTCAGATTATATTTTAGGAGGTACATTGCAGGTACATTCCTCTGGTAAACATTAGATAACCATAAGATATCTATTACATTGTTTATCAGGATACACCCGTCATCCAGACTGTCAGGTCTGCGGCTCACTTTATTATTGTAATTGTTCTTGTTTCATGGAGGTACATTGAATTTCATTAAAGGTACGTTCTAGTACATTGCTGGTACATTCCTTTCATATATAACATATTCAATTCTGCAGCAATACACCCGTCATTCTTACCTTCACGGATATCTTAACTTCCAATTTCATAGATTTAGGTAGCCAACGTCCTAAGTTGCAGCAAACTAAATTAAGCAAAGAAAAAAAGCAAACAGCAAAGCTGTTTTCAGATCGCGCTCTGAACGACTCTACATTGTTTTACAAACAAATCCATGCAATTTGACAATCGTTCGTTATGTCAAATCAATGACAAAAGAACAGTCGATCATGTGCCACCTAGCGTGATAAAAACTTAGTTTTCCTCCCCATTGTGTACGTTGCACTAAGATTTAAATCTAAACCGGTTCAGCATGAGTAACTTACCACATGATAGGACACATTTAGTTTCCTTTCTTACATACTGGTATTGATTACGCTGGGCCAGTGTTGATATCAGATCAAAAAGGCAGAGGTAGTAGACTCACGAAATCTTATATTTGTGTTTTTTGTCTGTTTCGCAGTTAAAGCCTTGCACCTCGAGCTCGTCACGGACCTTACCAAAGAGGCATTCATTGCTGCTCTTCATAGGTTTATGAGTCGCCGTGGAAAGTCACAGACTGTTTCATCAGATAATGCGACAACCTTCGTCGGAGCTAGTAACGATATTCAGTAATTTTTTAGAACTTATTCAGACGATATTCAAACAGACATGGCCAGCCAGGGTATTGATTTTAAATTCATTCCACCCTATACTCCACACTTTGGTGGGTTATGGGAATCAGCAGTAAAGTCAGTCAAACATCATCTCAAGAGAATACTCTCGCTGACACAACCTCACATACGAGGAGATGTCGACTTGCCTGGCACAGATAGAGGCTATCCTTAATTCAGACAGACCCTTCAGACCTTACATGTCTTACACCATCCCACTTCCTTATTGGACGAACCCTCACATCAGTACCCAAACTCCCGTCGCAGCTGATAAGAACCGACTGCAGCGCCATAATATGAAAGGATACGAAAACTTAAAGAACATTTCTGGCTAAGATTTTCACAAGATCATATTACCCTTCTACAGACCAAAACCAGGTGGCATTCAGCAGCTGGTGAAGACTTAAAGCTGGGATCCTTAGTCCTTGTCAGGGACCGGCACTAGCCTCCCTTGCTGTGGCTGCTGGGAAGAATAATCAAGCTGTATCCGGGGCCGGACAGCAACAGCAGGGTGGCAGACATAAGGACCTCCAAGGGGATCATCCAGAGGGCATAAAATAACATATGCCCTCTCCCTATTACATCTTGAAGCAGACTTCAAGCCCGGGAGCCTGTTACGGCCCCGCCGCCATCAGATGTCGCATGGACATACTAATGCCGTGCCTGCGCGTGGCCGTGCCGCAGGGCGGAGCGTGCCCACGTCAGTCAGTCGTCGTCCGATACATAGCACAGATTAAGTAGAGATGCTACGCATATACATAGATAATACACTATATAAAGTAACAAACGTCGCTCATCGTAATTAATAATACGTAGGTACTTTGTAAACCATCATTATCAGAAATATAAACCAGACTAATAATATCAAAGTCCATTATTTCGAAGCCTTAAGGTTGATGCGCAAAATTTCTTACGTGTTTTGCAATTTGTAGGTCAGTGTCAGCTTATATGTTGATTAAAATATGATTCGCGGCCGTAGCTAATATGGCTTTACAGAATTATAATCATTGGAATCAGCAATACAACTCCATAAGTTAGCATTTACCTCAAATGTAGCGATTTCATGAAATCATGAGGTTTGAGGTAAATGCTAACTTAAGGAGTTGTATTGCTGATTCTAATGATTATAATTCTGTAAACTTATCTGTAAAGCTATATTAGCTACGGCCGCGAATCATATTTTAATCAACATACAAGCTCACACTGACCTACAAATTGCAAAAAACGTAAGAAATTTTGAATTTCGCGGGCTACCCCAGAGTGCGTTCATGAAATCTCGAATCAACGATATTAAGGTTGATGCTCCAGGGTAGCCCGCGAAATTCAAAAAACGTACGAAATTTTGAATTTCGCGGGCTACCCTGGCGCTTTCGCCTTAAGGTGCGTTCACAATTCTTAAAAAAAATAGATAATTTTATTATTTATTTCACTCAAACATGACTTGCTCGTAGCTACAAAAATGTTTGAATGAATATTTAATCCACTTTACCCCAAACCTTATCCTGGATAAAGTTTTACCCTAAAATTAACCTGATCTAGTTTGTACCCTAAAAATTACCCTGCTGCTTAAGCTTTACCCTAAATCTAGGGTAAACTACCCTAAGTTGGCACCACTGGCTTATCACTGCTGTGACACTGTCACAGGCAGTGTGACCAGATTTAAATTGAACATCATGCTAGCTGCTTGCCTAAATTCTGCTATTTAAAAAAAAAATCCAATATTCTGCTAGTTAGTGAATTAAATAATTTTTAAGTATAAATATATTTAAAAAAATGCAAAAATAATTACTAAAAATATTTATTAAAAAAATAAAAATAAAAAAATAAGTTTATTTCATATAGCATATTTGGCTTACAATGCCTGTCGAGGAGTCTCCATTTAGGCATATAAAATGCCTGTAGTTGAAGGCTCCGCTCTTCCCTTTACATTAGAAACTTACGAGTACAAATAGGTATATGTATAAAGAAACAAAAAAAAAGGAAAAAATACAATCAATTTCTACCAGTGTGTACGTGATTTATATGTGTGCGTGTGTATGTGTATGTGGGGGTGTGTTTGTGTATGTGGGGGTGTGTTTGTGTGTGTGAGGGTGTGTGTAGGTATGTGTGTGTGAAAGCGATTTTGGGTGTACCTACATGAGTGACTAAAAAAGCAAATAACATCACTCTTAAATATTATTAAGTCACATGTTGCAGAAGTAACTCTACGTCATTATAGTTTAAAGTGTGAAGCCATGTTATTAACAATTAAAAACTTCTAATTTTCTGTGGTATCCATGTTTTTACATTATCATATTTTTTGATGGCGTAAAATTTACGCATCCACCTGTGGCGGCATCTACATCGCCACATATGATCGATTATGTTTATATACTGGTTGATCCGTTGAGATGGATACGGAAAAATCTCCTCGCCATACAAATGATTACGACGATCGCTTTCCATTAGGAGACACCCGGCAACAAAAGCTCAATGGATTTTTTGTGTTATCAAATTAGAGGGGATTGTCAATCCGAAAGGGTATCGCAAACAGTACGGGTTCGCTTGAAATTTATTAATACAGCCTGACTCATCTTGATGGACCATCCAGTATAAAACTTGTACATACAAAAAATAATAATGCCGCGGCCCCACGGCCCGCGCCAGGCCAGGCCGACAGACCGTGGGAACAGTCGGCCTGCGGTGGCCTGTCGTCGCCCGTCCGACCGGTATATGGGATGATCCGTGGAATGCTCGGCACGGGCCGCGACAGGCCTCGACGGGCCGTAACGCGGCATACAATTTATCAATCAAATTAAATAATCCTGACCTATGTATTACAGTAATTAGACATAAACTTTTAACGATACATTCAATATATAAAATAAAAACTTTTTAACAAAAAAAAAAACCGACTTCCAAAAATCACTACAAAGTGAAAAATAACTTTGATTTCGGAAGTCGGTGTCTTTCGTTTTTTATTTACTTTCTTTTTTTTTGCCACCGACTTCCGAAATCAAAGTTATTTTTCACTTTGTAGTGATTTTTGGAAGTCGGTTTTTTTTTTTGTTAAAAAGTTTTTATTTCTCGCTTTTTAGTGGGTCTGTTTATAATTTGTATAAGTTACAATAGTCTAATGTCAATTGCTCATCACATGTTACAAAATATTGCTTTTCCCGATGCTGGGACGTTAATTGTTGAGGAGTTCTGCTAGTAAGAACCAGGAGAACTCCTCAACAACCACTCACCACACGCATTGTGTGACGAGCGGAAATTGCTTAGCAACCATATTAAAGTAATCGAATCGCAACCCGAGAAATATTTATCATTGAGAAGTTCCGGTAGCCATCTGTGGTCTTTATCATCAGTTCCACTTCACCAAGTGGTGCTTTCCGAGAGCAAATGCACGAGCTACTATAAAAAATACCCAAATCGCTATAGGTGTGCCTATAATATTTGAAGAGTTCCTTCGATTTCTCCAGGATCCCATCATCAGAACTGGATTTTGACAAAAATGGGACCATTTGGGAAGTACCTATACGCTTTCCAACAAAAAAATAATTTTTCAAATCGGATGGCAAGTGACCGAGTTATGCGCGAACAAACATAAAAAAAAAAAAAAAAAAAAAAAAATACCTCCTCCTTTTTTAGAAGTCGGTTAATTAATTATATTCAGTAACAATTCAATTACCTACGATTTAAGTTATGCGTCTCAGCAAGTCGGCAATGTTCATCTTTCTTCAGAAATATGCATGAGCGATGACATTTATCTAATCAATATCTAATACCTAATTTTGGATCAAAGATTTGTATCGTATAATTATTAAGGGGGATGCGCTGTGGTAGTCCGCGAAATTCAGTTTTTTTTGTTGGGTTTTTTGCAATTTGCAGCTCCGTGTCAGGTTGTATCTTGATCAAAATATGATACGCTACAAATGCTACAATAAAACATGTATTTATTTACATAATTTTAACCATAAAAATCATCAATAAATCAATACATCTTTATAAGTTAGATGTAATGATGATTTTTATGGTTAAAATTATGTAAATACATATGCTTTACTAACGCGTATCATATTTTGAGATACAACATGACACGCGAGGTCCGTGTCATGATACAAATTGCATAAAACGTAAGAAAATTTGAATTTCGCAAGTTACCACAGCGCATCCCCCTAAGTACCTAGTTATAGCTCTTCTATGAGCTACATATTATGTAGAGCCCTAGATCTCGCTTTTTAAAACTTTTTAGTGACAGACATAGAGCAACACGGCCCCGGCGTCACATAGAGCAACACGGCCCCGGCGTCACATAGAGCAACACGGCCCCGGCGTCACATAGAGCAACACGGCCCCGGCGTCACATAGAGCAACACGGCCCCGGCGTCACATAGAGCAACACGGCCCCGGCGTCACATAGAGCAACACGGCCCCGGCGTCACATAGAGCAACACGGCCCCGGCGTCACATAGAGCAACACGGCCCCGGCGTCACATAGAGCAACACGGCCCCGGCGTCACATAGAGCAACACGGCCCCGGCGTCACATAGAGCAACACGGCCCCGGCGTCACATAGAGCAACACGGCCCCGGCGTCACATAGAGCAACACGGCCCCGGCGTCACATAGAGCAACACGGCCCCGGCGTCACATAGAGCAACACGGCCCCGGCGAACCGGTTCGCCGGGGCCGTGTTGCTCTATGGTGACAGACGACGCGATGCGACGGCATGAAAAAAAAAAGGTAGCTAGGAAGAAACACGGTGATTGCCGAGGCGCATAACGTAAGCGACGGACTGTACTTACTGTAAAAATATGCGTCACTACATAGGGAGTATGTACTCCCTTTTTAACTTAATTTATCATATAATATCAGAAAAATTACAATTTACTTAGGTAAGTAATTAACTTATCCAAATAATATTCTAAATCTTACTTAGGGCTGATTTTTCAATAGTCAGATAACTTTTATCTGAAGAATAAATATGACAGTTTGACATATTTTCTATACCTACGAAAGCTGTCAAGCCGCCATATTTATTCCATAAATAAAAGTATCTGACGATTGAAAAATTAGCCCTTAGTGGACAAGTTCTAATCATAATCATAAATATTAGAAAAATCTTTATCTTCATTTTGGGCTTGTTCGTCTTTATTATCCGACTTCTCTTTATCTTGTGATGAAGTAGTTAAAACCAAACAAGAATGTCCATCCTGATCACTGGCAACACTTTTGTGCCCTACTACGGCCTTGACTTTCGAGGTATCGACATCGACAGGCAACTCCAATCGTTTGTTATCCTCGTTATTGAAAATATTAAAAGCGACTTGTCCGTCCATAATTAACGGCTCAAAGTAAAACTTGTCGCCTAGTTCTTTAGAATCCTTCGAGACGCTTGCTTGACTGACTCCGTCCTCCCCAGCCGTAGGAGACAGTTGTATATACACATCGCTGTCAATGTTGTAAAGTTTGAATAAAACTTTATTGTCATCCAATATTGGAATTATCTTCCAGCCTGATTTGTTACTGGACTTGTACTGGCTTTTAGGCTCTAAAACCAGCGCCTGATTGTTAATATTGTTAATGATGGTCATACAGTCGCCATCGAAGATGTGTTGAAACACTGATGGGAAATACTCACGCACAACCTCTTTGTCATTGTTATTCCATAACTGGTAAGCGTACACGATGACATTTCCGACGTTATTCGCGAGGAGTTTGTTAACGACGTCAGCTAGAGCTCCGCCACAGTAGGTGTCAGTCAAACATCCAGTCAGTATGACGGCAGCCTTGATATCACCTTTGTTAACGTTTCTGTAGAGTTCTCTTTTGAGTTCATTGATGCCCAAATAGGCTCTATAATAGGTTGTATAACACGTCTTCCAGTAGGTTGAGCTCAGGCTATCCGGTAACATGTAAATGGGGCAGTAAAATAACTGCTTCATATCCATCAATACATCAGTGAGCGTTTCAATTGAGTTGAGGTCGTTTCCATAAATAATTACTTTTCCTTGTTCGCTATTCACTATACGAGCAATGTCTTGAGCAACCTTGTTTGTCACATGGTTGTGTTTAAGGCTTACAGTGACAATGTGGACAGAGTTGTCTTTTATGTAATTACTGGTATAGTATCCAAAGCTGTTCCCATTGGACATCGGTATCCTGTTCGGTATCTTTCTGTTTGTATCCGGACCTACTGCAACTAACTTATACTCGTAGTTAACATTATAACAGTCAGGAAACCCATATGTGCCATGTTCAAGTGTGATTCTTCCTTCACCAAAATAATCTACATGTTCTATTAGATTTTTAATACAAAACGGTATCTTGACCAGTTTATATTCGTTTTCAAACGGAATATCAGAATAAGGATACTGTTTGTTCTTATTAGTTTTATAGTTTGGGGATTTTGCTTGTTTCCACTTGTCCATGGCACTTGTCAATATCTGAAAACAAACAAAAAAGAAAAATATTACTTATTATTTTTTTTAATAATCGTTATCATCATCATCGTTTTACGTTTTTTTTGACTAGGTAACTAGGCATCAGTGAATGCCAGTATTTTACATGGAGCGACTGCCAACTGATGTTAGCGCCTGGCTGGTCACCCGTCCATGAGCCGACCGCGGCAAATTAAGCTATATCTTGCAGATCGTCCACGCTCGGACACGCGAGGTGGTGATACCCAACACAAGATTAAATTTTTTTGATCATGACTTTATGTCCGCTAGAGGGCGCTATATTCAATCTAATGTGACGTGACGTCACATAGCCTATAACCAGCGGACTATTAGGAAGCTTCCAACGATACCTCATTTCTCAAATTATGACCAAGCTAAGTACTTTAGAAGATAAGAGGGATCAGATGAACTTGCATACACACATACATACATGACATCCCTAATCTCACCAAACAAAAGATTCCCACAATGAGACAGAATTTGCTGGAAAGAAACTTTTCAACTGTTTTTGACTCTCGTAGTATATATTTTAAATAGATATTTATCAGCCAAAGGTAGTGGCTTATTGTTCCTAGCACAGATTGCCACAGATTGGATATTAATTCAGATTTGTTACAGATGTAATGGCAATCGTGCAATCATGTAATTTGGTTTAAATAGGTTTTTATTTTTATTATTTTATTTATCCTCGTATAAAGTTTTTTTTATATTTTGAGAATGTGAGAAAGTTGTAGGCTTAATAGACCATAAATTTATAGACCATTTTCTATTTTCTTGTTGACAAGCCTACACTGTTCGTTCATACCTATTATTACTGTAATTTGAAAACATTGTAAAAGCCAATTATTATTAAAAGAGTAGATTTGATTTAGAAAATAAATGCAGAAAAACTTGAACAAAACAATTCTTACTCAATTTTATTTAATAAGTCTACTCATTAAACCAAATCAAGTTTCAAACAGCCAATATAAATGCAGATTTTATAATGATTTGCTATTTTTCCGGAACAATTAAAAATTGCGAAGGTTGTGCCAGTTTATAAAAAATCGGACAAGTGCGTGTCGGGCCACGCGCAGTAATCGGGTTCCGTAGTGCACGCCGCCGCCCGTCGTCGTTATTCGAGCGTAAATATTATTAATTTAGAAATCATTATTAAAAAGAATGTTATGATTTTATTTTTGTATATTTTTACATGGTTCATAAACATATTTACTACCTGTTTCACACAACTAACAACGTTACAAAAGTAATTTTTAATGGAATTTGTACGAATTTATTACTGTTCAAAGTACATTTTACAAGTTGGTTGACTATTAACCCCCGTTTCCACGAGCGTAATAAAATCGCGCCGGGATTTTATCGCGCACTGGATTTTCAACTCTCTGTTTAGCGCCGGGAGTTGAAAATCCAAAAGTGTGTTTTTCGTCGCGCTGGGATGCACTCTGTTTTTGTTAGGTTGGATTCTCAACGCTCGGCTCAACAACGAGAGTCGAAAATCCAGTGCGCGATAAAATCCGCCGCGAGTTTATTACGCTCGTGGGAACGCCGACTTACTCGTAAGAATAGAATAGAATAGAATATCTTTATTTGCATAAAATATGGTACATAAAAGGTCTTAAATATAAAATTAGTTCCACATATTTTGCTTACTTATTTCAGCATGCAAAAAAAAAAACCTTAAAAATATAAACAAAAACACTTATTACTAGCCTACTGAGATCATGTGAACAATAAAATATTTAAAAAATAAAAATGAGAATAGTGAGATCATAAATTGATGAATTTAAATATACCTAGTTAAGTTAGCTTAATTATTTTATGCTTAGCTTATAATTTAAAAATTCACTTAAAGTGTAGAACACATTAATACAGAGCCATTTCTTAAGTTTTATCTTAAAATAATTTAATGGTAGCTCTCTGATCTGTTTAGGTATTTGGTTATATATTTTGACAGACATATTATAACAGTTGTTCTGGAATAGTGTGCTTCTACATCTTGTGACAGCCAGTCGGGTTGGATCTCTTGAAAGGAATTTTTTATTTTCATTGGCTTTAGTAAATAGCTGAGAGTGCTTTTTAACAAATATTCCTACTTGCAATATGTACAGACTAGGTAGAGTTAGTAATCCTAATTTCTTAAATAGAGGTCTGCAAGATTCAAACGGTCCGACCCCACAAATTGCTCTGACACATTTTTTTTGTGTGATAAAGACTTTTTTAGCCTGAGAAGAATTACCCCATACAAGAAGGCCGTATCTGAGAACTGACCCGACGTACCCATGGTACGCGGTCATAGCAGTTTTTTGGCTTGATAATATCTTAAGCTTTTTAAGAGCAAAAACAAATTTATTTAGATTAGAGCATATGCGAGTTGTGTGTGCTTTCCAATTACAGTGTCTATCTAAGGTAATACCTAAAAATTTGGTCTCAAGGACTTCTTCAATTTTAGTGTTTTTATAGTTTAAGTCTAAGGGTTTCAATTGGGAATTGTTATAGTTAGAGAATTGTAGAATTATAGTTTTAGATACATTAGCTGTTAGATTGTTGTCCTTTAACCAGTTCATTATTGATTGTATAGTATTGTTTAATGAATTTTCGTAGTTGCTATCTGAATTTTCCGGTACTATAACTGAAATATCGTCCGCGAATAGAATGCATTGGTGTGATGTCACTTGAGGAATATCGTTTATGTAAATAAGGAAGAGAAGAGGGCCTAGTACACTTCCCTGAGGAACACCGAACTTATTTATTAAAAGAGTAGACCTGAATGGTGTAGACACAAGTTGATCATTTAATTGGTTTATTTCAACGCATTGTTTTCTGGTGCTTCAAACATGAAAAGCCTACTTAGCTGTGATAGTTTTCCTTTTAATTTCGTTATATATACTACTACCGTGTTTTTTTCACCCATCCAAAACTAACCGTTTAGCTGGCAGGGGGGGGGGGACACTTGACTTTAACAAAAATCAGCACTTTAAGCTTCAAAGCTTAATATTTCAGAAACGGATCCCTAAGGCCGTGCGCTGCGTTAGGCGTGCGCACGGCGCGGGCGCCCGCGTGGCGTGCTGTTTTCATGTAATCTCATAGATCAGCGCAGCGCAGCACACATGAAATTACATGAAAACAGCACGCCACGCGGGCGCCTGCGCCGTGCGCACGCCTAACGCAGCGCACGGCCTTAATCGGAAAACTGTTTTCACAAACCCGCAATATTTTTGAATGACCTATCCAATAACACTTCACACTATGGGGGACGACAAAAAAAAAAAAACATCCCCACTTTACGTGTTAAGAAGGTAACCTAAAATTTTTTTTTATTTTATTTTACTTCTTTGTCGGCGTGATGAATATGTATATTCATGCCAAATTATAGCTTTCTAGTACTAAGAGTCTCTGAGCTAAGCTGCGGACGGACAGACAGACAGACGGACGGACATAGCGAAACTATAAGGGTTCCTTGTTGACTACGGAACCCTATAAAGGGTTCAAAAACGGACCCTAAAAATTGTGCGGTTGCCGCAGTTTCTGCGTGCAATTTTAATTCTCATATTTTTATTAATTCTCGGATTTTTCTTATTTTAAAAATTATACGTATTATTGTGGCAAATGTTTATCTTTCATTTATTAATGCTACATTTATGGCGAGCTAAAAGCATTTCTGCTAAGTAAAAACTTGTACTCAATAGACGAACTGTAATATTATTCCAATTTTCTTTAAAAAAAATAATAAAAAAATGCTATTTATTATTATTGTTTTAGTAATGATGTTTTTATTATTATTATTTTTATATTTTTGTTATTATTGCTGCATGTTAATTTTAGAATTTATATTAATATTATTAAGTTAAGTATCTAATGTATGTCACAAATAATGTGTAATGTGTGTCACAATGTCAATAAAATTGTTCTTGATTAAATAAATAATTAAATAAATAAATACGAACGGCTACAGATCAAGCTATACATTTCCAGTATAAGCTGATCTCGCATTGTGTAGGATTTCCTTACAATGAGAGGTCAGTGTAAACTGGACATGTATAGCTTGATGTGTAGCCGTGTGTACAATAGGTAAAATTAAAAACGGAAAAAATAGGTAAATTTCGAAAGCATTGGTTTGCATACAAAAGAGACTGAGTAAAGAAAATATACAAAAATTTAATTACCATATTAGTAAGCTATCATTTTCAGAAGTATACTTGGAAACAGACGTAAATAAAGCCTTTTCACTATAGCACGATTAACTTTGTCTATTTTATGAGCTGTGTTTCCCATTGATTAAAATTAAGATGAACTCTAACTCTCTAAACCCAAAAATGGGTAACTAATAGTTATTTATGCAACTGACGTATAATAAGGGGTATTAAAACACGAAGCCTCTTTTGATAATAGTATAACATGAGTGTTTTAATACCTAATTATGTATAGTTGCATACAAGACTTTATCTACATCCATGTTATGAATCCTCTATAAAACGTTCTGAAACAGTTTTTTGCAATACTAATACTCGTATCGAACATGGCGTCCGGCGTCATAGTATACGACGTGAATTCGAATAAGTTCTTTCTTTAAATTACGGCGCTGTTGTAGTGAAACGCGCGTGCATTACAATGTTCTTTTTTGGTAAACGAGTTGCATTATGAAATTCAGTACAACATTATAACACCCGTTTGGATGCTATTATGGTTACTATGACACTGGCTGTTTTAATGTTGGCAATAAGCCAACTGTTTCAGAAACTTTTATAGAGGATTTATAGCATGGGTGTAGATAAAGGTCTAAAACGGTCATTTATATAAAAAAAGAAAACTACAAGGTATCTATTATAAAAATAAAACTACCTACAATAAACAAAAATTTAGAAAATATAGCAAAAGGCTAAGGTAATGTGTAAATACGATACAAAGGGATAATAATCTATACTTATAATAAATCTGTAGAGAGGTCAATTCTGTACATGATATATATTTTCAAAATAACTATCAGGGGGTAATTAGTGATCGATACTGATGCAAAAAATGCAATCAGTAAAATTTTTGTCTGTCTGTCTGTCTGTCTGTCTGTCTGTCTGTCTGTATGTTCCTTATAGAAACAAAAACTACTCGACGGATTTTAACGAAACTTGGTACAATTATTCTTCATACTCCTGGGGAGGTTATAGTATACTTTTCATCACGCTACAATCAATAGGAGCAGAGCAGTGAAGGGAAATGTTGGGAAAACGGGAGAAGTTGTTCCATTTTTTAAGCTTCCGTCGCGTGTGCAGCCTTAATGGTTAAAGCTACATAGAAATCATTTATGACGGAAATGTTCTACATAAAATTATCTGAAAAATATCCCACAACAGCATATGTCTATCTTTTATGGTTGACTCACAATAACACGTGTAACTCCCGATAGCTTAGCAGTCCAATACATTAACTTAATAACATACCCTTGGAGTTACACGCTGACGGAGTCGCGGGCACAGCTATTAATAATAATATTCTGCGGTTCCTTATTGCGATATTTTTAACAGTATTGTGGATTGACATATTATATTTCCCTACTAAAATACGAAAGTTAATCTGTCTGTTACATCAAAACCACTGAACCGTGAGGAAGGACATAATGGTACTTTTTTAAGAAAAACGACGGAAACGCGGACGAAGTCGCGGGCAAAAGCTAGTAAATAATAAACAGAAATTAGAGAAATTTTGGATGGGGAAAATATATTAAAAGAAGGTGATGATATAGCAACATACTTTAATACTTAATTACTTTATCAACGTCGCTAAAAAGGAAAACGCCCAAAATCAACAAAATAAACATGTTTGCAATAAAATGGTTGTCAACTCAATTTATCTAGAACCGGCTATAGTCTAGTAAAAATAGTGTTTGAGATTGCATTAAAGACACTTTAGTAAATTGGTTTTGAAATAATAGTATAGTTATTTACGTATGCATTCGTGGCAATTTTGTGTTCATATGGTCGGAGGAACCTCAGAAATACCTAAAGTTGTGTTTTTACTGTTTAACGTTAAACAAAAAACACACTTCAGGTGAAAAGTAAGATTATCGTCTATAGCCAGCCTAAAATTATAGTACATAAGTAATCCCTCGGTTTAGGTACAAAATTCTTAACATTACGAGATTTTTTCTTTCATGGTGTGATAAACGAGACTTAAAAAATCTCACTTTCAGGGATTTTTCTGTTTATACTTTCCAAACGTTAGGCTCGAACCTATGTTCAGTTTTCACCTTGGTGACTTCTCAGGAACATAGTTAAAAAGTGTTTTATCATGATTTGTCTATTGTACATAAAAGACACTTGAAATATTTTTTAGGATGTGCATTAATATTTTCATTCTTCATATGTAAGTGTCATAATCCCCTGATTAAGTGATAAGGAATCTTCGCAAAATGCATAAAACCTAAATTACTAGGTAATTTATATAAAATGCCAACCTTGACCGAGCGCCTTGCATCCCCCGCGTCGGTGTGCGAGAGGGACGAAGTTATCGGATGTGATAAAGATGGAGCTATTGTTTAACTGCTCAAATAATTGCTGAAAACTTTCTTCTCACTACGCAATGAGATTGTTTACTATGCGCCCGGATTTTCGGTACTTATTTATTATGTCTTGCGTAATATGTGGAAAACCCTTAGATGGTGATTCTGTCACCGTTGGGCAGTAAAGGTTTTAAAACTCTATGTTTTAGTGAGCTTCGGAAAGACAATTTATTTCATTTCTCGGATAATGTGCCAGTGATTTTACATACAATTTGCCGAAAACAGTACACAAAGGAAAATGCGAAAGGTATACAACATGCCTCCTCTGCAATCTACCCACTCACGCGACAATTGCATGAAACTGCCGGTCGATTCTGTAAAAATCTCACCGTGAAAACTTAGGTGAAGTGAGTTTGTTTTTGCTAGGAATTGACACTATTGACAGCTCTCTCCACGCTCACTTCACCTAAGTTTTCACGGTGAGATGGTTACAGAATCGCACTGCTGTACCGGAACGAAAAGCCAGGATTGTCCGACTACACGAAACTGACGTTGTTGTTGTTACGTCCGCAAAGAGAAAAATCTGTAATTATTCTATTGTTAGGATTTTAATAAACTTAGTACACAATTATACCTATGGGATATAATAAATGCGCTTTACATTCAAGATAAGCGCATTTATTCTATCAACTAGCACCTTCTGGTTCGAATCATGTAAGGTAAACGCGGGTGAAGTCCACAGTGACCCAGTAGTCGTCTAATTATCTAAAAACATCAATATCTCTTTCTACTAAACATTAAACTTGCCGATTTTGTGGCAACCTATTCTTTGTAACATAATGCACATTTAAAATAACAACACTGAGTTTTAACTGTAATAACGTCTGAAATATTTTACTTGAAAAGTGTGTCCGACAAAAACTTATTTTTTTTGCAAGTTCAGCTGCTAAATGTGAAGTCGGCACGTAGTTTTGTTTTTCGATTTGTGAAACTTCAGTTGGGTCTACGGTAAGTCTGATTCTTTGATGAATTTGTTAAGTTAATTTGCTAACGATATAACTTGAAATTGGAACACTTTTATAATAAAAGTATTTTTATTCGAACGTGACATCTATTGGTACCTAAAAATTCCTACTTGACCTCTTCATCTCGTCATTTTAAGTACTACTGTGACAATTACTAGGATACGCTTAATAGTTGCCTCTAAACCCACCATATTCTAGGTATTTGCCACCTTGTTGTTATATGCCACAAAATGCGAATAATAACTATTATTATGATCACAACATAGTTGTTAACGCTTTTGTACACACAGCAGCAGGTCAAGTTACTACAAACTGTAAAATTTTCTCATTCAATTTTGAACTTAACCATCAACGTTTTAAGGTTTAAAATCATTTGGAGAAATTTGACAGTTTGGTATAACCTGATGTGCTGTTGTCTGTACAAACATTATATTATAAGGATTGGACTACATTTGACGACTAGGTTTTTCTAAAGCTGGAAGCAGTTACTAAGTAGCGAACGTGCGTGACAGACACTTGTGGTCGGTGGTCGGCACAAGTGGTCGGTAGCCGCTACTTTTATAACCCATTGCTAGCGTTTAGTTTAGTAGTCGGTGGTGGCTACGTGAGCAGCCTATCGTGGCGAGTAGCGACCACCGGCGTTATCCATGTGTGGCGAATTCAGACGAGCTCCGAACTATAGTTTACGTACATTGTATTATGTATGAAAACTGTAGTCCACAGCTCGGCGTGAGCTCGCGCTTTTCTTGTGATTGAACTTGCTTCGCTCACTCTTATCGTGTGATTAGGCGAACTATGCTTATTCTTAATAAGATGTGGTTAAATGGCGCGTAAATAGCGTGAGCCCACACGGGCCACGCAGTCGTCCGTGTAGGCACGGCTAGCTCTTTCATAGGTGGCAAGTCTGCGTGCCGCGTCACCGCGCTGCTCTTTAATCTATCAACTATGCCGTTGAATAAACGTAAACGCCATGTTGCCGCAGCAGCAGCTGTTATTTTGCTCAGTGGTGACTATTTCGGCCAACACCCTAAACACAAGGACACTGGCACCCGAAACACAAGTTAAATCTTATTTTCGGTGCCAGAGTTCATCGAAAATACTCTTTGTTGGCGTTCCCATTGAGGGACCACGTTTGAATTTTGAGCTTTTGAATGCGTCAGCTTTAAGTAAAAGTTCTCAAACAATTGTAAATTCAGCCTCTAGTTTGTAAAAGTAGGCACTCAAAAGATACAATTGGTTAAAGGTCCCTCAATCGTGCCTGCCAGGCAAAATTACATAATTACGTACAATTCTCCCGCCAAGGATTGCAAACGGGTGTTACGTAAGGCGCGTTTTGACGAATTGAGGCCAAGTTGGCATCCTTTCAGGTAGCAAGGAGTTCTGATCGCTGTCCAAATCGGTCTGATGGAACGCTGGCTCATCCCGCGCAAGAAAGTGCAAACTTATTAGCCTTTGTCTTTGCCGAAAATTCACGCCTTGATGCGGCCTCTAACATAACCCACTGTAGTTCCACAATGCCGAAGATCTCCATTCACCTGAAAGAGGTCCATGAGGCCCTTTGCAGTCTGGGTGTGAATAAAGCAAGCGGACCTGATGAGCGAGGAGCTGACCTGCTCGATGCTAGTGGTTGACACAATTGACGGCTCACTTTCAGATCACTTCACCTAAGTTTTCACTGTGAGATATTTACAGAATAGCACTACTGTACTAGTTACCGACCGCCTAGAGCTTTTGGGCATAGAGTTGACGTCTGATCTCAACTTCGGCTCATCCATCGAGTCAATAGCACAGACTTAATTCCGGACAAAAACTGATTCTTTTATTTTGATCTCTCATTTTTTTTTGGCAAACGTCTCTTAAATTTTTTTAAGCAAAAAATATTTTACAATTTAATTTACCTTGCTGTTTTTATTACCTCCTGCTCTGCTACAAACGTTAGTAAATCTTAGCATTCAGTCTTCTACCTACCTTTTGTTTCTTAGACTCATATCGATAAATGATAAATGATTTATTTTCAGTAAGTAGGTTTGTACAAACACTTTTACACGTCAATCATGTTTTTTTAAAACTAGATGAGGTCGGCGTTGCCTATCTGACTACTCTGAGAAGAAAGGCCGAAACAAACTCAGAGGTCACAGTCTCTTTTAAAGTCCAGACATAATCTTGGTCAGATCATGTCAAGACCATGTAGATTGCTGTTATCAAACATAATCTCATTATTTTTAATGTTTATTAATCTTTAATCCTACTTATCTTGATCTTTATGTTCAAGACCTGAGAGTTCACACTAGCACAAAAAATTTAACACGACTGGGTCCTTATGACGAGTAATAGTACAAATCCGACGACTATTGGTACGAATCGCCTTTTTTTATTATTTTTAGGGTTCCGTACCTCAAAAGAAAAAAACGGAACCCTTATAGGATCACTCGTGTGTCTGTCTGTCTGACTGTCTGTCTGTCCGTCTGTCCGTCTGTCACAGCCAATTTGCTCCGAATCTAATGGACCGATTAAGTTAAAATTTGGTACACATATGGATTTCTGTGACCCAAACACGTACATCTAAAGTAAATATATGAATTTTGAATATGAGAGTCACTTTTAGGAGGAAAATAAGAAATTAAAAAAAAAAAGTTTTGTAAACTGTACCGTGTGACATATCAAATGAAAGGGCTTACTATGAGGGTCTCAAATATATTTTTTTTATAATTTTATAATATATTGTTTTAAAGTTATTTAAGAAAATTGACGAAATTTGACCATTCCCCCCCCTTATCTCCGAAACTACTGAGTCTAAAATTTTGAAAAAAATATAGAAAATAGTTCTATGCCTGTAGATTACAGGAAAACCTATAAGAAGTCTGTGGTCTTAAAATAACATGGTAAATCTATATATATAAAAAAATCAAAGTCCTGACTGAGTCACTGACTCGCACAGCCCAAACCAATGGACCTAGAGACTTGAAATTTTGCACATAGATACCTTATATAGTGTTAACATCCACTAAGGAAGGATTTTTTGAAATTCCATCCCTAAGGGGGTAAAACAGGGGATGAAAGTTTGTATGAAAAATCCTATCCCTTGAGTTAATAGACTTGAAACTTAGCACGAATATTCATCTAAGTAAATTATAAAGTTTATCATTTTTAGTTTTCCTAAACTACCCCATAAGGAGGGATTGGGGGTGTCAAAGTTTGTATGGAAGAACTTTAACACGCGGTCCGATTAACTCAAAACTCAGTTTTTATACTTGAGACCAAAAATTAAGACTAACGTGTATGAGGGTTTTCCAAAAATCTACCCCTAAGAGGTGAAAAGTTAATTTTATAGCGGAAGATTTTATTGGGGGCTTGATTAACTCTACAATTGGTGTAATTAACATTTGAGTCAAGTTATGGAAACATACCAGACGATTTTTGAAATTCTTTAATTGTGTTCGTTAAAACAGAGATACAGTTTATATGAAAAATCTTATTAATTTGGTTAATGAACTTGAAACTTAGCACAAATACTTGCATAAGTAATTAATAATGTTTGTCATTATTAGTTTTTCAAAACTACGCCTCAAATGAGGCTAGGGATGTTAAAGTTTGTATAGAAGAATTTTAAAGCGCAGTCCGATTAAAAAAATGGTACTTTGAGTCAAGTTAGGAAACTTGCCAAACGAATTTTCACCGATTTTGACGACATATGTTTTAAGGATGTTTTAAGGAGTAACTTAGGCTATTTTTATTTTAGAAAAATAATTAGGGTTCCGCGCAAGAAAATTAAAATCCATGAAATCAGACAACCACGTACAGTCCAGTACAAACTTACTAAGCCTCCGCTGTCTATTACGGCTATAACAACAAATAATAAAAATAAAGCAAAGTTAAAAATCTAAGGGGTCGATCCCCATACAATAAACTTTTCATTTTGAAAAAAAAAAATAAAAATTTTAATCTAGCATGTGTGTCATCGTCTAGAACTCATTGAGTAGAGTACAAACATATTTTTTTAAATCTTTTAAAATTAAGAAATAGGGGGCCGCAAAAGTTGTAAATTTTAGACCATTTTTGTACGAGCTCTAGCGCAACAATTCAACAAATTAGGAATTCTAAAAAACTTCTTTATACCATTTAGGTACCATGAATACTGTATTTAATCAACAATACTGAAAACGGCGATTCATAAGGTACTTTGTTTAAACATGGGTGATTTTCTGCAACTGCAAAAAATAACCTTGTAATTCACAGTATTATTATAAAATAGTAAAAAGTTATCTTTGTGATTGTTAAACATATAATATGGTACGGAACCCTTCGTGCGCGAGTCCGACTCGCACTTGACCGGTTTTTTTTTTATTATGTAAACTACTAAAATTACCTATTGGTCTCTTTCTGCATGGAACATTTATTCCATTCTGTATCTGGAGAAGGACGTTGTTAGCTGCGCTACAGTTTATACTTTTGCAGCTATGACCGTTTTACTTTTGTACTTACTTCTTGTGTTATTGTTCCAAAACTTTTTTTTTTTTTCATTTTGCTGATATCAATTTTTCCTAGAAGTAGGACGGCTACACATCAAGCTATACATTTCCAGTTTACACTGACCTCACATTGTAAGGAAATCCTATACAATGCGAGATCAGCTTATACTGGAAATGTATAGCTTGATCTGTAGTAGCCGTGCGTACTATTTTATTTTAAAACATCACATCTTTGTTTACTCATGTGGTCTAATTACACGAATCCAAAATAAAATTTATGTAATAGACGCGACCGCTTGATGCATCGCGCCGCCACCGCCGCCACCCGCGTGCCGCCCGCCCGCACCCCTCTGGCGAGTTTTTGATTTTCATTTAATTATTAGAAATGCTTTATAGATATTCAGGGGATTTCTTCTAATTTGAGTAGACAAAAATTATTGGTATTAGGATTCATAAAAATATACTGAGTGTCTTTTATGTACGAGGGTTAAATGCAAAAACTTCACAAAAAAAAAAGTATAATAGCCACCTTGGTGATAATTTACATAGTTATTTGTAGTAACTATTTAAATACTTTGACAAAATTTCACTCTCTAGGCAATTACTGTTTTGAAGTTATCATTTATTTTATATAAAATAGTCAATATGGTACTTATTATGTTGATTTTGACCGGGGATAATTATTTCCATAATTAAAACTTTTGAAAAGGAGCAGCCATGTACAAAATCACCAGTGGTCCATTTTTTGTTCCCACTTAAATTTAATGTTATTGCTATAATTGCTAATAACTCAATATATATTAAAAAAATATCGGGGATTACTGTCAATTTATGTATTTCAGCCATTTATATATTTAATTCTGAATTATCACCCAAAGAGCATTTATTGCAATCTACTCCATACAAATCGATCTATTTTTACTGGACTACTACTTGTATGGAAATATTTATGACAGATATGAAATTACGAAATACCAACTCAGTCGGATATGATAACATTAGTACAAATATTATTTTTTTAAATTAAATTAAATAAATTTAATAACTTTAACAAAACCCATGACTTACATAATAAATTTATCTTTGGAAAAGGGTATATTCCCCGACGGTTTAAAATTTTCTGTTGTAAAACCCCTTCACAAAAAAGGACCTATACTCGAAAGGTTTAGGTAGTGAAAAAAAGGTAAACAATGTTGATGTGTCTTTCATCTTTTTTTATTTTAAAACCTCCGTTTAAAAACAAAATGCAACTAAAAACCAATGTAAATACAACAATAATGATTACTAAATCAATTGAACCATTAGTTTAAGCAGTAGTTTATTTGTTTAGTATGTGTTTGTGTAAAAAGTCACATCAAGATTGTTTACCTTTATTTCACCACCTAAACCTTTCTTATACAACGTGTAACGTTAAATGCGCAAAACCTCTTAAGGGGTCATTGTACTCACTCAAAAAAAAATCTGCTGTTCAGTACATTTATGTTCGCATAATTCGTCAAAATGTACTGAACAGCTGATTTTTTTCGCGATTTCAGGTTTGGTCCCATAGTAAAAGTTGTTCATAATGATGAGTACAATGACCCCTTAAGAGGTTTTGCGCATTTAGCATTACACGTTGTATAGATCTGAGGCAAATAATTATAGACCAATTACTTTCAAAAATATTTGAGAAGGTAATGAGCACAAGGCTTATAAATTTCTTAGAGAAACATGATGTATTATGTAGTCAACAGAACCTACGACTTTGGCATGTTTTAAACTAGTAATAGTTATTTATGCAACTGACGTATAATAAGGGGTATTAAAACGCCGAGTGTGATAATAGTATCACATGAGTGTTTTAATACCTAATTATGTACAGTTGCATACAAGACTTTATCTACATCCATGTTATCAATCCTCTATAAAAGGTTCTGAAACAATTTTTTGCAATACTAATACTCGTATCGAACATGGCGTCCGGCGTCATAGTATACGACGTGAATTCGAATAAGTTCTTTTTTTAAACTACGGCGCTGTTGTGGTGAAACGCGCGTGCATTACAATGTTCTTTTTTTGAAAACGAGTTGCATTATGAAATTCAGTACAACATTAAAACACCTGTTTGGATGCTATTATGGTTACCATGATTACTATGACACTGGCTGTTTTAATGTTGGCAATAAGCTGACTGTTTCAGAAACTTTTATAGGGGATTTATAGCATGGGTGTAGATAAAAGAAATTATGGATGCTATCAATAAAAAAGAAATCCCAGTAGCAGTATTTTTGGATATCAGTAAGGCGTTTGATATGGTATGTCATGAAACCTTACTGCGTAAACTTGAGCAGTTGGTATACGAGGTGTTGCTCATAGTTGGTTTGAAAGCTAATTAAGAGGCCGACAACAATGCACGGAGATTAAAAAAAAGTGTTTCGAAACTAACACCCAGAAAACCTTTAGGTCACCGTACTTAGCAAACTACTGTGGTGTACCACAGGGAAGTGTCCTTATTGTTTATCACACTAATATTATAAAGGCGAAAGTTTGTGAGCGTGTGCGGGTGTGTGTGTATGTTTGTTACGTCTTCACGCTCAAACGGCTGGACCGATTTGGATGAAATTTGGTACGTAGACAGCTTATACCTTGGATTAACACATAGGCTACTTTATATCCCGAAAAATGTAGTGTTCCCGTGCGATGAGCAAGGAATTCAAATATATTTGCTACTCTTTCAAACTCAAACGGCTCGACCTATATCGATGAAATTTGGTAAGGAAGTAGCTGACACCTTGGATTAATACATAGGCCACTTTATACCCCGAAAAATGTAGTGTTCCCGAGGGTTTATTGAAATAAATCAATCTATATTGAAAAATAGGGTTGAGGAAGGAATTCAGATACATTTGCTACTCTTTCAAACTCAAACGGCTCGACCGATTTTGATGTAATTTGGTGTGGTAGTAGCTGACAGCCTGGATTAACACATAGGCACCTTTACATCCCGAAAAATGTAGTGTTCACGTGGGATGAGCAAGGAATTCAAATAAATTTGCTGCTCTTTCAAACTCAAATGGCTTCACCGATTTTGATGAAATTTGATGTGGAAGTAGCTGACACCCTGAATTAATACATAGGCTACTTTATAATTTGCGTGTGGTGTGAGGGCCACTTTTTTAAAACTCTTTGAAAATATGCTTAGGATTTAGTGAACATTCCTAAAGAATTGTGAAAGTTGAAATCAGATTTTGTGAAAGTCAACTTTGCGAGATATGGACTGTAAAGTGGGGCCCTCAGTTCTCACATAGAGGATTGAGGGCCCACCTGTACCTAATAAACTATGGACACTACAGATAAAGTCTTTATGCCAAAATCTAAGCTTATACCAAACAAAATTTGTGAAAACAAGATATTATCGCAAAACGCTGTCCTACTTGGTATATCTTCGTTCAAAATGGGCCCTCAATCCTCACACACGTAAAAGTTTATCACGCAAATAAAATGAAACCATTAACTTATAGCTACTGTTTGTAATCCTATAAGATACTAAATAAATTGTGAAAATTTGTGAAAGGAAGACCAGGTCACCATTTCTTGTTGTTTGAAAGATATGACCTTGACAAAATTCGGTTCCTCAATCCTCCATTTATTTTGTTTTCCGTTTTAATACGCTTATCGTATGAAAGATTAGACGAATACAAAATAGTCTCTTTTTGTGAAAAAAATTGTGCAACAAATTGGTGTTATTTGTTACTAATAAGAATAACGATTAAACTAAATATCTTAATAGATACCGAAATCGACTATTTTTGAATTGTGTAGTAGGGTAGGGTGACAATAATTTTTGACATAAGGTGCTCAGAGAACAATGCAAAGCATATATTATTTATTATACATATAGTTGTATGGGTAATTATCTTGGAGTAGTGAATGTTGATATTTAATTTTATTTAACGATTATTATGTTCCAAACATTTTCACATATAATCGAGGAGGAGTTTTGGAGTTCAACCTCATTAGTTTCTCTATGCGACTACTACAAAGAAAAAGTATAGTGATGTTCTTTTTATTACAATAATATGTCATGTCAATTGATTGAGAAAACTACGAAAATAGTTACTGAAATAGTCATACAAATAAGTACATGTAAGTTTGTTTTGATACATACTCATCTACCTATATGTTACTGTAAAAGCCCGAACTGCGGTAAGTGTTAGGATTTACCCGTAAATTCTAATATTTACCAATTCTCACCTGTAAAACCCCGAATTATTCTAAAACTTTTACCGGTGTTCAGTCGCTAAACCTTATATTTTACCGGTAAGGCCCTGCGTGCACTGCCGTGCCGTGTGGGAGTGGCGCGAAACGGCGGGGCGTAACTCCGTTGCCGCGAGAAATCACGGCACAGCGGACAGACCTCCGGCGGGATCATGGCGACGTGGAGAGTGCGACTGTCGCAACCCAGCGCTGGGCACGCCACAATTGCGACGATAAGTCCCCTCTTTGAGGAGTGGTTAGAGAGGCGCCACGGCGTCCTCGCATTCCGCCTGACGCAGGTCATCAGGCGCGGGCGGGCGTGTATACTCCCGTTGCCGCGCTTATAGGCACTTTCTCACACATTATAAAAGGCCGCGTACATAGGTAATTAATGATTTTATTGTTAAAATTATGTAAATACATAATTATTAATGTCGCGAATCGCAAGAAAATATGAATTTCGCGGGCTACCACCGCGCAATTACCTTAACGTGTTACCACGAGTGCCCAAAAAAAGAATTTTATTTTTTTATTAGAGTTTTAGGATTTTAATTTTTTTGTTATCTGGTAATTTATAAATAGTGATTAAAAAGTTTCATTTTCACATTTGTTGTTTTAATCCTTGTAACATCTCCATTCTAGCCTGTTACTTCTTGTAATACACATGTGGTGGCATCTACATCGCCACATACGAACTACGCATCACAAGGACATGACGTCCCGCAACCTGCATCGCGCAATGATAGTTTACCGCGCGACTGGCATTTAGGTATACAACAACCCGACATTAACCGTGGGGCAGTTGCCCACTAGACACAACACCCATCTGGTCGGAGGGTCCTCCCTTTTCAATAGAGGATGAGTGAACTTTACACCCTGTTCCTCATGACTCTATACACACAATACGTATGGACGGTAAAGATTTTGATTTTTAAGTGAAAGCTATAGCTGCTGTAAGAGATACGCTGATCAATTAATAGTTGACACTTTTTTAATTTACACAGCCGAATGACGTCATAAAATGGCGGCTACTATTTCATGGTTTGAGAAAACATTAAAAAAACCTGAAAACTTTGAATTTAATTTTAAAATTTATATTGTTATTGAAGTAAAACTAATATTTTCCGATTGCTTTTTGCCTAATCTATCTAAATAATATATTTTTAGTTTTTTTCTCATATAGAGTAAAATACCGTATTGTGGTCACCCTATTTCCTAATTCAGGGAACAAAAATAAAACTCGATTTTTATTTACAATAAAGGGTCTTTTAATTTCTTTCTGGTATCGAATTTGTTGCACAATTTTTTTCACAAAAAGAGACTATTTTGTATTTGTTTAATCTTTCATACGATAAGCGTATTAAAACGGAAAACAAAATTAATGGAGGATTGAGGGCCCGAATTTTGTCAAGGTCATAACTTTCAAACAACAAGAAATGGTGACTCTTGCTTACACAAATTTTCACAATTTATTTAGTATCTTATAGGATTACAAACAGTAGCTTTAAGTTAATGGTTTCATTTTATTTGCGTGATAAACTTTTACGTGTGTGAGGATTGAGGGCCCATTTTGAACGAAGATATACCAAGTAGGACAGCGTTTTGCGATAATATCTTGTTTTCACAAATTTTGTTTGGTATAAGCTTAGATTTTGGCATAAAGACTTTATCTGTAGTGTCCATAGTTTATCAGGTACAGGTGGGCCCTCAATCCTCTATGTGAGAACTGAGGGCCCCACTTTACAGTCCATATCTCGCAAAGTTGACTTTCACAAAATCTGATTCCAACTTTCACAATTCTTTGGGAATGTTCACTAAATCCTAAGCATATTTTCAAAGAGTTTCAATAAAGTGGCCCTCACACCACACGCATATACTTTATATACCTACCGAGAAAAATATTACTGATCCCGTGGTATGAGCAAGGAATTCAAATATATTTGTTACTCTTTCAAACTCAAACGGCTTGACCGATGGTGATGAAATTTGTTGTGGTAGTAGCTGACACCCTGGATTAATACATAGGCTACTTTATATCCCGAGAAAAATATTACTGATCCCGTGGTATGAGCAAGGAATTCAAATATATTTGTTGCTCTTTCAAACTCAAACGGCTTGACCGATGGTGATGAAATTTGTTGTGGTAGTAGGTTACACCCTGGATTAATACATAAGACACTTTATACCCCGAAAAATGTAGTGTTCCCGAGGGATGAGCAAGGTATTCGAATATATTTGCTACTATTTCAAGCTCAAACGGCGGGACCGATTTTGATGTAATTTGGTGTGGTAGTAGCTGACAGCCTGGATTAACACATAGGCACCTTTACATCCCGAAAAATGTAGTGTTCACGTGGGATGAGCAAGGAATTCAAATAAATTTGCTGCTCTTTCAAACTCAAATGGCTTCACCGATTTTGATGAAATTTGATGTGGAAGTAGCTGACACCCTGAATTAATACATAGGCTACTTTATAATTTGCGTGTGGTGTGAGGGCCACTTTTTTAAAACTCTTTGAAAATATGCTTAGGATTTAGTGAACATTCCTAAAGAATTGTGAAAGTTGAAATCAGATAAGTTGAGATAGGCTACTTTATATCCCGAAAAAGTGTAGTGTTCTTGTGAGATGAGCATTTTTTTTGTAAATATTTTTTTCACCGATTAAATAATAGACGTTTTAGTGTATCTCAAACCGCGGCTAGCACCGCGGCCCGCGGGGCGCAGCTAGTAATATATATAAACGAACTGCCCAACTCCACGAACCAATTTGCTATATTATTTGAAGATGATACTACCGTGTTGACAAAAGAGAAAACTCTAGATAACAGTAAAATAGTTACGAATAAAGCATTGACAGATTAAATAAATTGTCTAGATAAGAATAATTTAAAAATAAATACAAATAAAACTAAATTTATAACATTTTTGCCATAATTTATTAACCACTAAAAGATAAGAAATAAAATGAAATTAAATTTA
Organism: Cosmia trapezina; assembly: GCA_905163495.3. Taxonomy (NCBI): domain Eukaryota; kingdom Metazoa; phylum Arthropoda; class Insecta; order Lepidoptera; family Noctuidae; genus Cosmia; species Cosmia trapezina. Next base: position 2,385,670 of record LR991029.1, on the reverse strand, counting down.
AAATACAATAATAATGACATAGAAGATGTTAATAATGACATCAAATTTTTAGGAGTAGGTAGTTATGGACAAACATTGCAATTGCAAAGCTCAAGTAGATAATGTATGAAAGAAAATAAACAAACTCGTATTTGCACTTAGGAGGATCAAAAATTTAACAGATATTCAATCAGCCTTATTGGTATACCGTAGCCATGTTTGTTCCGTTTTAAGGTATGGAATAATGGTATGGGGAAATTCAACAGATGACCAGAGGGCATTAATAGCACAAAAAAAGTGTGTAAGGTCAATTTTCAATCTTAAGTGGACAGACTCTTGTAAACCAGTATTTATTAAGCAAAAGCTGCTAACCCCCGTCTTTAGATATATTTGAAACCTGCAAGTAAGAAACAACTACTCGCTTTTTGAAAAACATGAAAAGGCTAAGTCAAAGAGGAAAATAGTACAAAAGCCAGTAGTAGTCCCGCGTAATTGACTAAAAATGTGCAACAAAAATTGTTATACCATGGCGGTGAAAATATTTAACCACTTAGACGAAGAATTTAGAAGTGCTACAGATTTAGAATTTAGTAAGAAGTTAGATAACTGGTTGTGTGAGAGATGTTTTTATTTCATCAATGAATATTTTGAATGTAAAACTTAATTATTATGACATCTAAACATTGGTATTTTATATTGACATGATAAATTATGATAAGAATTGAATTTCATTTTAATGTATTAATTGAATGTAATCTAAATTTTAATTTTAATTATGAAATGATTATTAATATTTTCGTGTTATGTTATTACTAAATGTGTACATGCTCTAAGATAACCAAGATGCCAAATCTAAATATTTGTATGGCTGAAATGCCGAGTATAGTGAAACCCATGACAGATGTTAAGAACTTATGTACCTACCTATATTCTTGCAAATAAATATCATTCATTAATTCATACATTTTTTAAATGTAGGAAGGTAATTTAAGTCTCCAAACAAATAAGTTATTATGAGAAACATGTTATTTGTTTTTATTTAGTCCTAAGCTTCCCAGAACTTATTGTAGGTATCTACTGAGTATTATTTCCTTGCTTACTAATATGGAAATTAAATATACAGCCAGGTCAACCCACTAATGCATATAGCATGGGTAGAAATAGTATTGTGCATGCTATTTGTGCGTTACCTATGTTATTAAGTAAGAAAGAACATGCCTATGTGGCCACTTTGCACGGCCACTCCTAAAGCCATATATGTACAATGGAATTGCAATGCAAGTTGCAAGGCGTGATCGACCCCATTGTAGCCCTCTAATTACCATAGCTAACTACATTACTTACATTGTTATTGGATGAAGATTGGATACAGAATGCTCAGTCATTTCAAATTGGTAATTGACACGTTATCTAAAATTACAAACATTTGTCATGAATGAGGTATCCACTTAATCGGACAAAGGGAAATGAAGAAATACACAAAATATATGTAAGTACTTAATTACTGAGGTACCTAATACTTTGCGAAATATCGACTTTTACATTATATTTAAAACACTCTGTACGAAGCAGGGCAGGGGCGGGTCGCTAGCATAAAATAAATTAATACAATACTTACCTACACCTTTTCTCCAAGCAGGGGATTTCAACAAGCACAAACAAAACTGCTGTGTGTGACCACGGGCCACAGACCAAGTATTAGTATTAGTCACAGACCAAGTAGTATTAGTGTAGTAGCATTAGTAGACCAAGTGCCAAGTGGTATTAGTATTGCTGTGACACTGTCACAGATGACAGCCACAGTTTGACAGTAAACAGTTGACATAAGTGTTGCGAAATACATCGAGTATTTTCTATCAAAGCGAGAATTTTATGAATAGTGACTAGAGTTTGTACCGTTGAATGCCATCCCTCACACATCACACAATTTTCGTGTTATAAATAAAATATTTTTTACAAAAAAAAAAACCATCGACTTCCAAAAAAAACACTACAATGTGCAAAATAACTTTAATTTCGGAAGTCGGTGTTTGGACCGTATTTCAGTTTTTGCCACCGACTTCCGAAATAAATGTTATTTTTCACTTTGTAGTGTTTTTTTGGAAGTCGGTTGTTTTTTTTTTTGGTGCTTTCCGAGAGCAAATGTACGAGTTACTACAAAATTGCCCAAATGGCTATAGCTGCTTCCCTCGATTTCCATGGGATCCACTATCAGATTCTGACTTGGTGAAAATGGGACCACCTCGAAAGTATACCCTTTGAAACAAAAAAAGAATTTAGCAAATCCAGACGGATTTGCAAAATTCTTTTGCAAAATATATGACGAAGTTATGCCCGAACATACATAAAAAAAACCGAATTGATAACCTCCTCCTTTTTATGAAGTCAGTTAAAAAAAACCGCCTTTTAACTCACACTCAATTAATCAAAGCGTCACTTTTGAATTGTCAGAGTCGGTCAGTTAGTTAGTCAGAAAGTTGATAGTTACCCATTCCAAAACGTACTTAGATCTCAATGGAGAAGAAAAACGGGCATGAAACTCCACGGACACTCTTTATAAGTGGTTAACGCGGTGGAAAGGACTATGCGATAAAGGTACGGAACAAAGGACACTGTACGCGAGTCAATGGTGCCGATTCTCTTGTCACAAATGCCTCTAAACTAGACTAAAAATCACTAAAATTTAGTTTATTCCTGTCAAACGATGATTTCCCATTCTGAAATTGATTAAAGTGACACAACTTAACTAAATTTTAGTTTGATAGCACTAAGATTGTACTGAGATAATAATTTAGTGAAAATGGCAATTTTGCTATTCTGAATTTGACGTTTTTTCACCTAAAATTTTGATTGTCAAACTAAATCAGACTATTTTTAATCGCGATTAAAAAGGTGTGGAATAAGATTAGTTGTCATGAGCTAAAATTCACACAAACACCTTGACTTCAAGTGCAAAAACAGTACTGTATTTTTTTTTTCTTTTCCATATATCTCGAAAACGGTGTGTCTTATCGCAAAAATAATGAAAATTTGGCCCCCCTTTATAAAACCCTTAAACGCCTAACCCTCAACACGTAGGTACCAAAAAAAAAATTCCACAAAAACACGTTGAAGCTGCCTCCTCCCTGCCCCCCTCCAGCTCTATAAAATATCTGACACGGTAACGGCGGCGCGCGGCGATGTAAAATTGTCTGTAAACAAAATATGAGAAGCCTTCTCACTTTTCATAGTGATTTCGTTAGTTCCAATTAAAGCCACCGGGTCAAATATACTACGAGCACTATACCACGCGGAGTCACGATTGTCAAACTCGATTTTAGTTGTGTAAAATTTTTTTCTAAATTTAGAGTTTTTTTTTTTTGCAGAACAGCTCTAAGATTCTCATGGAAAAAAGTAAGGAATTTTAGTGATAGTTTAGTTAGTTTAGTTCGGTGTACAACAGAATCGGCACCAATTATGAATTTGAGAAAATACTTCATGGGAACTTGAAACAGGTATTTGGACTAAGTATTTTTCGACACTCGTACTAGGTGGACCTAGTACGGCACACCTCTAAGTGACAGCTCACTGCCTATTGTTGTCAAATTCAGGATTCCCACTTTGCTGTACTCAATGTTGCCAGATTCAATATTTTAATTTTTCAATCGTCAGAAAACATTCATAGTCACAAGTCACAACCTTACAACGTTACACTTACAAATTGACCGTCGCCAAACAGAAGCCGCGGGCAAAAGCTAGTCTATACTAAAACGCACTGCTGTTTTAGTATAGACTACCTTTTGCCCGCGGCTTCGCCCACGCAGGTATTATACATAATTATAAACCTTCCTCTTGAATCACTCAATCTATAAAAAAAAACCGCATCAAAATCCGTTCCGTACTTTTAAAGAGAGCATACTTAAGGACAGAAAGCGGGCAGCGACTTTGTTTTATACTATGTAGTGACGATGGTGAAATTACTACTGCGCAGTAATTTGTAGCCTACTTCAGAACGGCAAAGTTATTTGACGCGAACTATAGTTTATAGAGCGAGCTACAACAATCTTTAGGCCCAGTTTGGCCCACGAATGACTGAGAGCCGCTAGATATTAGACATACATACTTAAGGATCAAAGATCTTTTGGCGCGTGGCCAAATTCGGAACTAACGGCGACATCTTGTTTTTCTTTACAATTTCACAAATATCTAGCACTAGCAACGTACGGAACCCTGTCATTCAAGTGCCAAAAGATTCTTGTAGCTCTGTAAAGTAAAATTAAAATTGTAGCCTGCATGGATATTATACCTACAGGGTGGTCGGTTGATTGACGTCCAAATAAAAAAATTAGGTTCCTCGTATCGTGGACTATCCGAATCACCCCCATTAATTCAGTCAATTTGTAGGTACTCTAAACGGCTCCTAGTGGGAAAGTTTTGGGGTAGTACTGATTTCTTTCATTCTATTATGTACTATGGGGTGCTGAATCCGAATCTGAGGTTTGCGGACAAAATTTCGTGACGCAACATTAATAAAATCGCAAAAAAATCGAAAAATTTCTGCTTTTTTGCTTAAAACTATTAACTTTTAGTACATGGTCTGTTTACAGATATTAAAGTACTTAAAATTCTCCGTAAATATCACTATTTAGTTTTTTTTTCAGACGAACCGTTCGGTCTCAAGTGCGAGTTGAAAATTGGCAATTTTCAACTCTCGGCTCTCCCAGGCAACTCGGCTGCGTTCCCAGTCTATTTGTATTGTTTATAAACGTTATTACGATTTCTACAAGTTATGTTTAGGTGTGGTGTTAAAAATGGCTTCTGACGTGTGTTTTATTTGTGATAAAGTACTGGATAATGCTGTAGAAAAGGTGACGACGGTGCGGGAAAAAGGCTTGAAAACATTTATCGAGTCGACCAAGAAGAGGAAGGATGTCATTGCCTCATTACCCCCCACCGAAGCTGCTGCACGAGAACATTCACTGAGAGTTTACTATCAGGTGCAGCAGTGGTTTTCAAGTCAAGCCACACCTGACGAGCAACAAAAAGACCCAAGTGAGTGGGGGTGGAAAAAACTAGTACCTAGTGGTCTCGTGCCAGTGCCAACCACTTTGGACGCTGCAAAAAAACTCAATACTCTGGTACATTTCATGTAAATGTAAAAAGGGCTGCCAACGTCATTGTGGATGCAGGAAGGCGGGCCTCCATTGTTCCCCAATATGCACATCATGCGAAGGACTATGACATGTGATAACATTGAGCCCCCGGAATACAGCTCTGACATAGACGTAGAAGAGACTGAATAAAGAGACAGAGGTATGTCGAATCTCACAAGTTATTTTGTAGTCATTCATCTCTCCTTGATATATATCAAATATGATCACAAGTCAGTGTCTCACCACCTCTTTTATTTTCCAGGAGAACGATCCCCGACGCTGACGATGGAGAAAACTGAGCCAGGAGCCGATGACATCGAAGAACCTCAGCACGATGCCGAAGGTATGTTTAATCTCACAATATATATTTGCAATCCTCATCTCTCCTTGAGAAATGACACCACCTCTTTTATTTTCCAGAACAAGCAGAATATGTACCGTGAGTCGCGACCCATCGCCACCGAAGAACCTCAGCCTTCTAAAAGACAACGGCTCATATAATTTTTGCATATTATAATTTATAACAAGTAACGATATTTTAAGTTTTATTTTGTTAGAGTGAGAGTCCTACATTTTTGATACTGAATTTGCATAATTTCGACCTTTTTTTTTTCTTTTTAATTACTTGTGCAGAAAACTAGGAGTTTATGAAATGACGGCATTCTAGTAAAAAATAAAGTTTTGGAATGTAAATAGTGGGTTTTGCAGAGACTGCTGAAAATCGCCAATTTTCAACTCGCATTTGAAACCAAATCGTTCATCTGAAAAAAAAAAATAGTGATATTTGCAGAGAATTTTAAGTAGGTACTTTAATTTCTGTAAACAGACCATTCATTAAAAGTTAATAGTTTTCGAGTTTTAAGCAAAAAACCGGAAAAAAGCAGAAATTTATCGCTTTTTTCCGATTTTTTCAATGTTGCGTCACGAAATTTTGTCCGCAAACCTCAGATTCGGATTCAGGACCCCAAAATACATATGGAATTAAAGAAATCAGAACTACCCCAAAACTTTCCTAGTAAAAACACTAAGTATTTAACTGAACTAAATGTAAGTTCCGCGATTTGTCATAGTTTTCGAGTTATGAATTTTTTTCTGGATTTTTGCGAGTTTTCGACATGCCCAATAAAAAAAAATCTAAATAAACTGAATTTTCATGAGTCTTACTTATCAGCATAAAATAATCAGCTTCATGACTGTGATGAAAGTTATGAAAATGTTGGTCTAAAGTAAAACATTAGGTAAATAAACGTGCGAGGTAATCCGGCAGCCTACGTGATTTATGAATAGCTTCAGTCTGATTACAAAACGGTGTGTCTTCAATGGATTCCATCGCATTGTCAGGTAGAGGAAAATGAAAAGGTTGATATGCTCGCCAAACAATAAGCGTGTGTTGATGGAGTTCCCATGAATATTGAGTTCGTTTCAACCGCGCGGCCATGGCGTTAAAAAAAAAAAAAAAACTATGCCAACATTTTGTAACAATTTGTAAAAGTTGACTCCCAAAACCACAAATTTGTCAAAGCTATGGTTAAAAAGTTAGAAGGGTTTGAACGTGGCCGCGCCATCGAAACGCGGAGAACCGCGCGGCCACGGAGATCTCAGAAACTAAGCGTTGCACAGACCTGAAATTTTGGTAAATAACAGATTCAATTTGTAAACAATTTGTAAAAATATAGAAAAAAATCCTAGGTTAATATTTTAGGAGCTGTGAGACTAAAACCCCGTGGCCGCGCCATCGAAACGGTGAAAAAAACGTGATAGCCGATATCTCGCTGAAAAAGCATCGCAGACATCTAGAGTTTTTTGTAAAACCCAGATTTGAATTTGTCAAAACTTACAGAAATGCAACAAAAAATACTAGGTTAATATTTTAGGAGCTGTGAGACTAAAACCCCGTGGCCGCGCCATCGAAACGGTGACAAAAACGTTATCACCGATATCTCGCTGAAAAAGCATCGCAGAGGTCTGAAATTTTTTGTAAAACCTAGATTTGAATTTGTCAAAACTTGTGAAAATAAAACAAAAAATCCTAGGTTTATATTTCAGGACCCGCGCCATAGAAACGGTGAAAAACACGTTATCACCGATATCTCACTGAAAAAGCATCGCAGAGGTCTGAAATTATTTTTAAAACCTAGATTTGAATTTGTCAAAATTTGTAAAAATATAACAAAAAATCCTAGGTTTATATTTCAGGAGCCGCGCCATTGAAACAGTGAAAAACACGTTATCGCCGATATCTGACTTAAAAAGCATCGCAAAGGTCTGAAGTTTTTTGTAAAACCTAGATTTGAATTTGTCAAAATTTGTAAAAATACAACAAAAAATCCTAGGTTTATATTTCAGGAGTTGTAAGACTAGAACCCCATGGCCGCGCCATTCAAACGGTGAAAAATATGTTATCACCGATATCTCGCTGAAAAAGCATCGCAGAGGTCTGAAGTTTTTTGTAAAACCTAGATTTGAATTTGTCAAAACTTGTAAAAATACAACAAAAAATCCTAGGTTTATAGTTCAGGAGCTGTAAGACGTCAATGGCGCGGCTCCTGAAATATAAACCTAGGATTTTTTTATGTATTTTTAAAAATTTTGACAAATTCAAATCTAGGTTTTACAAATAATTTCAGACCTCTGCGATGCTTTTTCAGTGAGATATCGGTGATAACGTGGTTTTCACCGTTTCTATGGCGCGGGTCCTGAAATATAAACCTAGGATTTTTTGTTTTATTTTTACAAATTTTGACAAATTCAAATCTAGGTTTTACAAATAATTTCAGACCTCTGCGATGCTTTTTCAGTGAGATATCGGTGATAACGTGGTTTTCACCGTTTCTATGGCGCGGGTCCTGAAATATAAACCTAGGATTTTTTGTTTTATTTTCACAAGTTTTGACAAATTCAAATCTAGGTTTTACAAAAAACTTCAGACCTCTGCGATGCTTTTTCAGCGAGATATCGGTGATAACGTTTTTGTCACCGTTTCGATGGCGCGGCCACGGGGTTTTAGTCTCACAGCTCCTAAAATATTAACCTAGTATTTTTTGTTGCATTTTTGTAAGTTTTGACAAATTCAAATCTGGGTTTTACAAAAAACTCTAGAAGTCTGCGATACTTTTTCAGCGAGATATCGGCTATCACGTTTTTTTCACCGTTTCGATGGCGCGGCCACGGGGTTTTAGTCTCACAGCTCCTAAAATATTAATCTAGGATTTTTTTCTATATTTTTACAAATTGTTTACAAATTGAATCTGTTAGTTACCAAAATTTCAGGTCTGTGCAACGCTTAGTGTCTGAGATCTCCGTGGCCGCGCGGTTCTCCGCGTTTCGATGGCGCGGCCACGTTCAAACCCTTCTAAGTTTTTAACCATAGCTTTGACAAATTTGTGGTTTTGGGAGTCAACTTTTACAAATTGTTACAAAATGTTGGCATAGTTTTTTTTTTTTTAACGCCATGGCCGCGCGGTTGAAACGAACACTGAATATTACACCACTGTATTCGGACTATTTTGGAAAGGTTAAAAGAAAGTGTTTAAAATAGATTTTTGCCAGGAATATTTTGATGACAGATCAAAAGAAAAAGGGATAATATGGTATCGAACTATCCAGCCAGAGATTGACCGCAGACGTGTCATTGGCATTGGCATCTGGCTTTTAAAAATACCTAAGTACCTACCTAGGTACCTTGGTTTTAAGTTACTTTATAAATTATTATTCAAATCATTAAAAAATTTCAACAAGAAATTGTCAACAGTATCCGGACCCCTCTTAAAATCACTCTCCACCAGTGGTGGCGAATGATAATTTACAAAGTTGTGCCGCTGTCCCCCAGTGGTGGAGTGGACAACGAGAATATTTTTAGGGTTCCTCAACAGGAAAAAACGGAACCCTTATAGGATTACTCGTGTGTCTGTCTGTCTGTCTGTCTGTCCGTCTGTCACAGCCAATTTGCTCCGAATCTAATGAACCGATTAAGTTGAAACTTGGTACACATATGTATGTATTTTGGTAACCCAAACACGGACATGTAACGTAATAGTACATTATGATATAAGTGCGGTAAGTTGAAAATTACAGCCGAGGCGATATTGCTAGCCCGAGCCGTAGGCGAGGGCTACAAGAAAGCAGAGGCTGTAATTATCAAAGCGCACGTATGTCATACGACGTTTTATAACATATTTGCGAGGAAATAAATAAAACTCGGACTTTCTTAAACGAATAAATCTTTAAAAACACACTTTCTGAAAATGAATTTGCATCTTTGTTTGTTTTCCATACGATGAAATTTTGATCCGCTTGTAAGTATCTATCGGTCGATTTTTCGGGCAAGAGGCTTAGAGTAGCCTTTTTCGCTGCCTCTGAGACTTCTGGCGGTGTCGAATGAATAAATTCATCATTACTTGACGACATTTTCAAATAAAAACAATACAGCGAAAAGGAAACGCGCGCGGAATAATTTTTACTTGTTCACAAATTAGCGATGCGCACGCATTAGCGCTTTTTTTTTGAAAGGCAAAGGCACAAAAACAGCCAGTATTATTAAAGTAAATTAATATTTTTTTGTTTTTGTTACAGATAAATGGTTGTAATTTATTGCCAAAATTAATTAAATCAAAGAATTAAATGTTTAACATTTAATTCTTTAATTTTATCCCAAAGTTAATTTTATTCATAAAATGTTGACCACTTTTCTGACATAAAAAGTCTATGCTTTACTTTCTTTGCTTTTTTTTTCTTAAGATTTAAAAAAGTACCGTTGGTTTTAGACGGAGCATCATGATAAACCGTACGTGTTACCTTATTAGAAAGAAACTCGTGCGTTTTACTTTACGATTACGCACAAGTACGTAATGACATACATTACGATATATTGAAATTGGTGAAATAAGAGGCCCTTTACGAGCAAATGTGTTATAAATAAATGAATTTTGAATATAGGGGTTCCTTTTGGGGTGAAAATAAGTACCTACAATTAAAAAAAAAGTTTTGCAAACTGTACCGTGTGACATATCAAATGAAAGGTCTTACTGTGAGGATCTCAAATATATTTTTTTTTATAATTTTAAAATAAATTGTTTTGAAGTTATTTAAGAAAATAGACGAAAATTAACCATTCCCCCCCCACCTTATCTCCGAAACTACTGAGCCTAAAATTTTGAAAAAAATACAGAAAATAGTTGTTTACTTAAAGGATTACAGGAAAACCTATCAGAAGTTTATGGTCTTGTAAATCTATATATATAAAATTCAAAGTCCTGACTGACTCATTGACTGATAATAATCAACGCACAGTCCAAACCAGTGATTGATTGATTGAAAAAAAAAAAAAAAAAAAAAAAAAAAAAAACCACTGGACCTAGAGACATGAAATTTTGAACATATACCTTATATGGTGTAAACATCCATTAGGGAAGAATTTTTGGAAATTCCATCCCTAAGGGAATAAAATAGGGGATGAAAGTTTGTATGAAAAATCTTATCTCTTGAGTTATTAGACTTGAAACTTAGCACGAATATTCATCTAAGTTAATTATAAAATTAATCATTTTTAGTTTTGCTGAACTACCCCCTTTTTTGTGGTTGGGAAATCATCAAATGACTTCTCCCGCTCTGGGTGGTGCGGAAGGGCGTGTCATACTTTTACTGACTAAAGCGCCGTTTACACGGGGCAAGTTTCTGGAACGTTCAAGAGCAATAATTGCATGCCATAAAGCACGTTCAAGTTTTTTGACATTCAAGAACTGCATGAAGTGTTTACTCGCGTGCGATTCCATAAAATGGCATGTACAATAATTGAATGCAAGTTTTGCCATTCAATAAAATCGCATGCGACTTACACCAGGCAATAAAATTGACAGGCGATTATTGCATGCAAGTTTTGCCTAGACATGATATTTCATTAAATTTTAATGAACGCTTCTTAAGATATTTTTCAAGTTGTTCTTGATTTGATTTCTTGCCTCAAAATAGCAACAACGATTACCACACCCTCACTTACCGCAGTCATATTTCAATGACAACACAAATGTCAGATCATGCCAGAATTGAATGCGATTTTATTGTACGAGCAATTATTGTATGTACTGTGTGATTTTCTTGTACATGCTTATACTAGTTTTCAAAGTTGCCCGTATCGTCCAACAATATTGTACGTGTAGTTTAGACGGTGCCAGATATTTGCCTTTCAATTTTATGGTATGCCACAGGCAATAAAATGTCGCCGTGTAAATGGAGCTTAAAACTCACCCGTGTTCCTTCAGTTGCCTATGGCAGGGCCACGGTATCTCTTTCGAACAACCCGCGACCCCCGAAGACGGTATTGGTGGGTGTCAAAGTATTTAAAGAGGAATTTTAACACGCGGTCCGATTTACTCAAAACTCAGATTTTGTACTTGAGACCAAAAATGAAGACTAACTAACGTGTATTAGGGTTTTCCAAAAATCTACCCCTAAGGGGTGAAAAGGGGTAGTAAATTTTACAGCGGAGGATTTTATTGGGGATTGATTAACTCGAAAATTGGTGTAAATAATGTTTGAGACAAGTTATGGAAACATCCCAGACGATTTTTGAAATTCTACCCCTGTGGGCGTGGAAACAGGGATACAGTTTACGTGAAAAATCTTATTAATTTGGTTAATGAACTTGAAACTTAGCACCAAATACTTGCTTATGTAAGTAATAAAGTTTGTCATTATTAGTTTTTCAAAACTACCCCTTTTTTTTTTTTTTTTTTTTTTTTTTTGAGGGTGGGAAATCATCAAATAACTTCTCCCGCTCTGGGTGGAGCGGAAGGGCGTGTCAGACTTTTACTGACTAAAACCCACCCGTGTTCCTTCAGTTGCCTATGCCAGGGCCGCGGTAACCCCTTCGGACAATCCGCGACCCCAGCGGCGTCGGCCCTATTGGACCCCGTCACTTGCTGACATCTCTTTGAGGCGCGCGTGGAACACAACGCGCCGTCGACTCGGGCCTGGTCCTTACCGGACGGCGAGCTACCCGCTGCTCACCGTCCGCAGGCCCGCGCCTACGGTGGCCGGAAATCGCCCCGCGATTCCAGGCGCGCGCCCAGGGCGCCCAGGGCGTCTCCTGCGGCGACTGAGGGCGTGAGGCTGCCTCTCCCTCACGCGTTCCGCCTCCTCCTTCGTGAGCATCACTGCTTCGTAGAAGGAGGTGACGGCCTCCCATGCACTCTCGCTCCGCACCATGGCCTGGACCAGGCTCGGACGCGAGAGATCGCCGCTCCGTAAAGGGCCATGGACCGCACGCCCCCGCGTAGAGCCTCCGGCAGGAGGCGTTTGGACCCCCCAGATTGGGCAGGAGCCGCCTCAAGGCAGCCCCAGCCCGTGCCAGTCTGGGAGCCAAACGTCGGAAGTGCTCCACGAAGTTCCACCGGCTGTCAAGGACGAGTCCCAGGTACTTCATCGTCGACCCGACTCCGATGTGAACCCCTCCCACCGTTATTTCGGAACCCGACGGTGGCGCATTCCGAGGACCATGAAAACACATGGCCTCAGACTTGTGCAAGGCCACCTCGAGTCCCAACTGCCGGATCCTCTCCACGACTATCGCAACCCCGCGTGTCGCTAGTTCAGCCGCCGCCTGGTGCGACCTCCCCTGCGCCAGGACCAGCGTGTCGTCAGCGTAACATACTACGCTGACGCCGCTAGGGAGGTCGGCGCGCAGCACCCAGTCGTAACCGATGTCCCACAGATGCGGCCCCAAGACCGATCCCTGTGGGACACCGCACGACATCTCTCGCCGGTTCCACTCTCCCTGATGACCGGGGTAGATGACGGCCCTGTCCGTCAGATAGGCCTCGACCACTCGACAGAGGTAGGTCGGCATCCGGTGATACCGCAATGCCTCCCTGATGCAACTCCAGGGCAGGGTATTAAAGGCGTTGGCGATGTCTAGGGACACCGCCAAGACGACCCCACCCCGGGCCACTGCATCCCCCGTCGTGAGGGCTCGCACGCGCATGATGGCGTCCACCGTAGAGCGCCCCTTGCGGAAACCAAACTGGCTCTCCGCCAAATCCGGCCCCTCCTGCACCAGCCACCCGACGAGGTGGTCTGTAATTACTCTTTCAAAGAGCTTGCCCACCTCGTCGAGCAGCACGATGGGCCGGTAAGCGGACGGAGAGTCCGCAGGGCGCCCCGGCTTCTTAATGAGGACCAGTTTCCCCGTCTTCCAGCGAAGTGGGAACTGGCCCCTCTCCAAGCATGCGCTTAGGAGCCCCCCTAGTCGAGGCCCGAGAGCCCCAAAGGCCTCTACCTCGGTCACTTCCGGAGCATCAACGTCGTCGTCGGTGTCGTGGTCCGCAGCGGGCACCGCATGAGGCGGAGCCATAGGCGGGGGAGTATGTGCCCCTCGCGAAGGGAACAGAGCGCTCACCAGGTCCTTCACGAGCTCGGGCCGGAGACTCTGCGTCAGCGAGGGCGCCCATGGGCGGAGTTTCTCCCGCACCATCTTGTAGGGGCGCCCCCATGGGTCTCTGTTCAGAGTCTCCAGCGACTCCTCGCGGCCCAGTTCCCTGGACCGCAAGATCTCCGCTCGGAGGGCGGTCTTCGCCGCTCTGTACCCCTCGTACAGCTCCGCCTGAATGGCTTCCGTATCCGGAGGGCGGATACGGAACTACCCCTCAAATGGGGTTTAGGGATGTTAAAGTTTGTATGGAAGAATTTTAAAGCGCAGTCCGATTAACTTGAAACTCAGTATTTATACTTTTGATGTAAAATAAACAATAATAAGAAAATTAAAACCCATGAAATCAGACATCCACGCGAGCGAAGCCGCGGGCAGTCTAGCTAGTATCTCAATATTGTGCGTACAAACTTACTAAGCCTCCGCTGTCCGTCCGTCCGTCTGTCACAGGGCTGTATCTCACGAACCTTAATAGGTAGACAGTTGAAATTTTCACAGATTGTGTATTTCTATTACGACTATGACAATAAATAATAAAAATTAAGTTGGTAAAGTTAAAATTGAAGGGGGCGGTCCCCATACAAAACTTTTAATTTTGAAAAAAAAAATTACCTGTGTGTGGGGTGTTATTGTCTAGAACCCATCGAGTAGAGTACCTACAAAGATACCTCTATTTTTTTATCTTCTAAAATGAAGAAATAGGGGGCCGTAAAAGTTGTCAATTTTATAACATTTTTGTACGAGCTTTATTATAATGTACCTTATACTATATTTAATCAACAAATACTAAAAACGGCGATTCGTAAGGTATTTTTTTAAAATATGGTCGATTTTCTGCAACTGCAAAAAATAACCTTGTAATTCACAGTATCATTATGAAATACAAAGTTATCTTTGCGATTGTTAAACATTATAATATGGTACGGAACCCTTTGTGTGCGAGTCCGTCTCGCACTTGGCCGGTTTTTTAAAGTTGTTTCGCTGTCCCCCAGTGGTGGAGTGGACAGCGAGAATAAATTTTTAAAGTTGTTTAGCTGTCCCCCAGTGGTGGAGTGGACAGCGAGAATAATTTTTTAAAGATGTTTCGCTGTCCCCCCGTGGTGGCCAAACAGGTGGTCGACATCGGGAATGAACGCTTAAAATTACTTGCCGACCCCTGCTCTCTAAGGTCTACCTGTCAAAGTAAAATAAATAAATATCCTTGGACATTTCACACAACGCCATCTAGTCCCAAGCTAAGCAACCTACTGCTTGTGTTATGGTAACGAGATGGCTGATAAACTACTTATATACATTTTTTTTTTTTTTTTTGTAAATACATAGGTACATATTACAGATAGAAAAACACCCAGACTCGGAACAAATACTTGTAGGTCGTACAAATATTTGTTCCGTGCGGGAATCGAACCCGCGACATGCTGCGCAGCAGTCAATCGTTCAACCACTGCGCCAACCGTGTCGTCAAAGTAAACAATGGTGGATGCGCTAAGGTAGCCCGCGAAATTAAAATGCAATTATGTATGCACATAGGGTATGCATTACTGATTCTATTGATTATAATTCTGTAAATACATAATTGTAAAGGTCGCGAATCATACTTTAATGAATATACAATCTAATTATCATCATCATTTCAGGCGAAAGACGTCCACTCCTGGACACAGGCCTCCCCGAAACACCGCCACTTCGACCGGCACCCTAATATTGGACAACACACTATCAATCGGAATTTAGAGTATTTTGGAGCGAGTTCGTTTTCTCTATTTTCACCCGAGCTCCCAGGTACACACGGCTACACATCAAGCTGTACATTTCCAGTTTACACTGACCTCCCATTGTAAGCAAATCCTACTCAATGCTAAATCAGCTTATACTGGAAATGTACAGCTTGAGCCGTGTGTACTAAGTTGGTACTAAGAGATAATAAGAGGAAGTCCGAAAGTGATTGAAAAGTTGTGTGGAAATCGGTGGTCATGTAGGTATTTGTGATTAGGAGAAATGAGGAAAATGTCTGCAGGAAAGTGGATGCCTGTACGATTAGGGGAAGACCAAATAAACGATGGATGGACTGCGTTAAAGATGATATGGTTAGAAGGGAGTGACTACCGAGATGACGACTAATACCTAGAGAAGTATGGAAGAAAATACATGTTTCGCCGATCACAAATAAATTGAGACAAGGCAAGAGAATGATGATGAATGATACAGGCTGGGTTTGGTACTTTTGCATAATGGTTCTGATGAGCTGGTTTTGAATAAAAGTAAGATTAATAATTATTAATAGGTAGTATTTATTATAAAATAACAAAATATACTTGATACAAGGCACTAATCAGACATTATCCCTGCGTCAAGAATCCACGTGAATGATTGGATTAGGTAAGTATATTGATCCAGGAATACAGATTAAGTATGTTTATACTGGTTGATCCGTTGAGATGTATAAGGAAAAATCTGAAACTGAGGTACGTAGAATTTGTTCATGCTCACCAAACAAGTGCTCACGGCGATCGCATTCCATTAGGACACCGTGCATTTTGGATTTTGTTGAGTTATCAAATTAGAGGGGATTGTCAATCCGAAAGGGTATCGCAATTAGAGTGCGGGTTCGACTCTTCAGTCATGTAGGTATGTATACCTAAGTTAGAAATTAATTAAAACAGCCTGACTCATCTTGTTGGATCATCCAGTATAAAACGTGTACCTACCACGTACCGCCTCAACTACTGGTCCTAGAGAAAAGCCATCAAAAAAGATTTGATGTTAAATTTTGTGTTTGATTTCAACTTAATGCTATACTAATTCTTATACAAAGATACTTCAAAACGCGTCCATAGGGTATATTTTTCGAGCACAAAAACGACGTGTCGATTATGACTGGGCTATACCTACAGTAATTAGGCATAAACTTTTCAAAGATACATTTAGTAACAATTAAATTACTTAAGTACCTACGATTTAAGTTATGAGTCTCAGCAAGTCAGCAATCATCATTTTTCTTCAGAAATATGCATGAGCGATGATATTTATCCAATCAATATCTAAGCTGGCTCTACATATTTTTGCAGAGCCAGTAGAGCTATAACTAGGTAGTTAAGTACTTACATAATAATTATCTACTGGCTCTGCAAAAATATGTAGAGCCAGCTCACTTTTTGAAACTTTTAGTAACAGACGGCAATTAGTTGGTAACTAGCTTATTAATTTGGAAACAAGACGATTGCCGAGGCGCATAACTATAAGCTAAGTACTGTACTAATTGTAAAAAAATATGCGTAAGTACAGGGAATACGCTTTGTTTTTTTGTAACTTAATTTGTGATCTATCAGAAAAATAACAATTTACTAATCCAAATAATATTCGAAATCTTACTTAGTGGACAAAGTTAATTCTAATCATAATCATAAATATTAGAAAAATCTTCATCTTCACTTTGGGCTTGTTCGTCTTTATTATCAGACTTCTCCATATCTTGTGATGAAGCAGTTAAAACCCTACAAGGACGTCCATCCTGATCACGGGTAACTTTGCTGCACTGGCAGCATTTGTGCCCTACTACGGCCTTGACTTCCGAGGTATCGACATCAACAGGCAACTCCAATATTTTGTTATCTTCGTCATTGAAAATATTAAAAGCGACTTGTCCGTTCATAATTAACGGCTCAAAGTAAAACTTGTCGCCTAGTTCTTTAGAATCCTTCGAGCCGCTTGCTTGTCTGACTCCGTCCTCCCCAGCCGTAGGAGACAGTTGTAAATACATATCGCTGTCAATGTTGTAAAGTTTAAATAAAACTTTATTATCATCCAATATAGGAATTATTTTCCAGCCTGTTTTTTTACTGGACTTGTAGTGGCCGTCTCCCCGCGCTTTCGTGGTTTTAGGCTCTAAAACCAGCGCCTGATTGTCTTGATTGTTAATGATGCCCATAATACAGTCGCCATCGAAGATGTGTTGAAACACTGATGGGAAATGCTCACGCACAACCTCTTTGTCATTGTTATTCCATAACTGGTAAGCGTACACGATGACATTTCCGACGTTATTCGCGAGGAGTTTGTTAACGACGTCAGCTAGAGCTCCGCCGCAGTAGGTGTCAGTCAAGCATCCAGTCAGTATGACGGCAGCCTCGATATCACCTTTGTTAACGTTTCTGTAGAGTTCTCTTTTGAGTTCATTGATGCCCAAATAGGCTCTATAACACGTCTTCCAGTAGGTTGATCGCAGGTTATCCGGTAACATGTAAATGGGGCAGTAAAACAACTGCTTCATCTTCTTCAGTTCATCAGTGAGCATTTTAATTCCTTGGTCATTGTACCCATAAATAATTACTTTTCCCCACTCACTATTCACTATGCGAGCAATGTCTTGAATACACTCTGTCACATAACCCGTGTATCTAAGGCTTACAGTGACAGTTTGGACAGAGTTGTCTTTTATGTAATTACGGGTAGAAAATCCAAAGCTCTCCTCATCGGAAAATGGTATCCTGTTTGGTATCTTTCTGCCTTTATCCGGACCTTCTGCAACTGTAGTCCACTCGAATTGAACATTATAGCAGTTTGGAAACCCTCTGGTACCTGAGGCGAGTTCGATTCTTCCATAACCAAAATAATCTACATGTTCTATCAGATTTTTAACACAAAACGGTATCTTAACCAGGTTATATTTGTTTTGAAACGGCATCTCAGAATAAGGATACAGTTTGTCCTTATTAGTTTCATAGTTTGGGGATTCTGCTTCTTCCCACTCCTTCATCGTAATTATTTAAGTTTAATAAACTTCTTTCAATATCTGAAACAAAGAAAAAAAGACAATTATTTTTTTTAATACCCATCTGTCATCATCCGATTGGCATCAGTGAGTATCAGTATTCTACACAGAACGACCGACGTTTTATGACACTTTAAAATAGCTTTTGCAAGGTCTCCGGCGTGCGGGAAGTGCAACCCCTTCGCTCTTACGTAACAAAGGATAGGCAACCATGCTCACCTTCGCAGTTTCAGCTTGCAGGCTGGTCGCCGCGACCAGCCTCAGCCGCTACCTACGCCTCGCATGGGTGCCTATTGTAGTGACGTCTGATAAAAAAAGACTACTTAATACAATTTACGACCATGAAACAGAAATTAACAACACAATTGACAAATTAATTGTAAGTATGGTTTGACGACATGAATAACTAAAAATTTATTTAAATAAGTCTATATTATATACCGTTTAATAAATCTAATAATATTAATAAATACAATTTGAAACTTAACATACATACCATTCGCTCAAAAGAATAAAAAAAAAAACGAGTTTAAAACATTTTGAAAATTAAAAAAAAAACTTTTTTCAGCCCTGCAGACAGCTTATTATTATTTGGAAACACGATTACTGTCGAGGCGCAAAACTATAAGCGAAGCTATTAGAAAATTAACCATTCACGAACGAATATACGAATTAACATATCCAAATAATATTCAAAATCTTACGGACAAAGTTACTTCTAATCATAGTCATAAATATTAGAATAATCTTCATCTTCACTCTGGGCTTGTTCGTCTTTCTTGTCAGACTTCTCCTTATCTTGGAATGAAGTAGTTAAAATCCAACTAGAACGCCCATCCTGATCACTGGCAACACTTTTGTGCCCTACTACGGCTTTGACTTCCGAGGTATCGACATCGACAGGCAACTCCAGTCGTTTGTTATCCTGGTCATTGAAAATATTAAAAGCGACTTGTCCGTTCATAATTAATGGCTCAAAGTAAAACTTGTCGCCTAGTTCTTTAGAATCCTTCGAGTCGCTTGCTTGTCCAACTCCGTCCTCCCCAGCCGTAGATGACAGTTGTAAATACATATCACTGTCAATGTTGTAAAGTCTGAATAAAACTTTATTATCATCCCTTAACGGAATTATCTTCCAGCCTGATTTGTTACTGGACTTGTAGTGGCCCTCTCCGCGCGCTTTCGTTGTTTTAGGCTCTAAAACCAGCGCCTGATTGTTTTGATTCATCATAGTGATGGCCATACAGTCACCGTCGAAGATGTGTTGAAACACTGATGGGAAATGCTCACGCACAACCTCTTTGTCATTGTTATTCCATAACTGGTAAGCGTACACGATGACATTTCCGACGTTATTCGCGAGGAGTTTGTTAACGACGTCAGCTAGAGCTCCGCCGCAGTAGTTGTTAGTCAAGCATCCAGTTAGTATGACGGCAGCCTTGATATCACCTTTGTTAACGTTTCTGTAGAGTTCTCGTTTGAGTTCATTGATGCTCAAATAGGTGCTATAACGTGTATTCCAGTAGGTTGATCGTAGGTTATCCGGTAACATGTAAATGGGGCAGTAAAATAACTGCTTCATCTTCTTCAGTTCTTCAGTGAGCATTTCAATTTCTTCGTCACTATAACCATAAACAATTACTTTTCCCCGCTCGCTATTCACTAAACGAGCAATGTCTTGAACTACGGCCTCTGGAAAACACTCGCTTTTAAGGTTCACAGTGACAGTTTGGACAGAGTTATCTTTTATGTAATTACGGGTAGAGTGTCCAAAGCTCGTATCTGTGGACATTGGTATCCTGTTCGGTATCTTTCTGCCCTTATCCGGCCCTTCTTTAACTAGGTTATACTCGTAGTTAACATTATAACAGTCGGGAAACCCCATGGTGCCTGTGGGGAGTTCTATTCTTCCTAAGCCAAAATAATCTACATGTTCTATCAAATTTTTAACACAAAACGGTATCTTAACTAGTTTATATTCGTTTTGAAATGGAATCTCAGAATAAGGATACAGTTTGTCCTTATTAGTTTCATAGTTTGGGGATTTTGCTTTTTTCCACGCCTCCATAGCACTTATGTTTTAACTTATTTAAATATCTGAAAACAAAAAAAAGGAGACTATTATTTTTTTAAACACCCGTCGTCATCATTCGCTTTTCGATTTCTTAACTAGGTAGGCATTGGCATCAGTGAGTATCAGTATTTTACACAGAACGACCGCGGCATGTGCAGCTTTACCTTGCACTTGCACTTTACCTTGACTAATGAAAACGGTTCCCTGCATGCGGAACTTATAGCATGCGTTACAGAAACGTACTCCGCACCTCGCTTGCGAGCCCTATTGATCGATCAATGAAAATGAGCCTGTATCTACATCGCCACATGCGAACCACGCATCACACTGACATTACGCAAAATCCTGCATCGCGCAATCAGAGTTTACCGCGCGACTAGCATTTACATACACAACGTCTCGAAATCAAACGTCGGGCAGTTGCCCACCAGACAAAACATCCGTCTGGTGCGAGGATGCTCCCTTTTCTATGGAGGATGAGTCAACTTTTCACCCAGTATCTACCTCATACCAAGCCTTTAAGGTGCAAGCCTGCATCAAGTAGGTAAATACTTCAACAGACATTTCAACTGACTACAATGTTTACCTTGAATAGCTGGCGCGACTCGGAGCGTTGTTTTGAACAAAGACTGCTTCTTACTCGGCCACTCAAGACTGACTGAAACATGATTAAATTAACTCCAGTTAGTCATGTACTCATGATGCTAATATATTATGTACCAACGCGGACATTTGCGGTGAACCACTTTTGAACCTTAGCAATGAGGTCAAAAAGTGGTTATAAATGCATAGCACATGTGTGAGCACTATGTAGCTAATATAAAGCTACCTTTTACTGGGTTCGTCTTTCACTGACTTGAATGTGCCCTGGCGGTTGAGAGTATGTCATGCTCACTCAAATGTCTCGCTGGTGGTGGCGTGTGTGTTGGATCATTAAGTTCCCTTCAAAATGGTTGAGCTAATTGGTGCTGATCCATGCGTCATGTTCGTGAACGGGCGCCGTCAGTTGGGACTGGTCGTCTCTTAGCTGCCACGGCTTATTTTTATTTTTTAATTTAGTTGTTTTTAGTTTTTATCTTTTTTTTTTATTATTACGGACGCTTTTAACATGCACGTCTTTCTACATTGTTCTCACATGTATATTTTCAATATGAACGATGTAACCAATATTTTGTAAAATATTTGATTTTAAAAGAGTGTCCGTGGAGTTTCTTGCCTGTTCTTCTCCATAGGATCTACGCTTTGGAATGGGCAATCTAGCTTCATTTTTCTGACTGACCGACCCTTTGACAATTCAAAAGTGCCTGTAATTGGTTTATTTGAAATAAATGCTTTGAGTTTGAGTTTGAGTTTGTTCACCGCAAATGTCCGCGATGGTATGGTCAGCAACAGAAGTCGATTATTACTGCTACTTTTTGACATCATCTAAATTAACACAAAATGATACGATAACCTGCTTTTTAGCATTTCATTTATTGGATGAGTTAATTTTCTTTAAAATTTACATCTGTTCCGATTTTAATGAAGTATTTTTCTCAATAATTCAGATTTAGAAAATTCAAGTGTTAATCGACTTAAGTAGCTGACTGTACAGACAACCGCACATAGGTGGTAACACTTGCACTACGAAATTTGCACCTACTGCTACGACATCGCTGTCAATATCAGATTGTTACCACTGATCACTGACTGTTCCTTCTGGAATATTCTATTTTTACTTGGAAAATGTTTTTGTGAACCTTAGATGTTTTTTCTGATTAAAAAAAAAAATATTATTGTAAAATGTCTTTGATATAATTAGTACGTAGCATAGAGTTATAGTACATAAGTATTATATCGATGTTTGGAAGGCATACGAGAGCCCGAAGCCAACTCCTAGAGGCCCCTTCGACAATTTTAAATTATGAGGAGGTTATTTCAGGGATTCCTAAATTACACTAAAAAGTATAGGTAATACGGGCTGGTATCCGCAACTCCACGTCAATGCACGTATTTTGCGTAGGTGGCACTAAAAAGGATATAAAATTATTATACCAAAAAAAATAACTACCTACTATAATAAATCGACGGGTTATAACTCAAACTCAAACTCAAAGCATTTATTTCAAATAAACCAATTACAGGCACTTTTGAATTGTCAAAGGGTCGGTCTTGGGTCGGTCAGTCAGAAAAATGAAGCTAGATCGCCCATTCCAAAGCGTAGATCCTATGGAGAAGAACGGGCAAGAAACTCCACGGACACTCTTTTAAAATCAAATATTTTACAAAATATTGGTTACATCGTTCATATTGAAAATATACATGTGAGAACAATGTAGAAAGACGTGCACGTTAAAAGCGTCCGTAGTAAAAATTAAAAAAAAAGATAAAAACTAAAAACAACTAAATTAAAAAAAACAAAAAATTAAAATAAGCCGTGGCAGCTAAGAGACGACCAGTCCCAACTGACGGCGCCCGTTCACGAACATGACGCATGGATCAGCACCAATTAGCTCAACCATTTTGAAGGGAACTTAATGATCCAACACACACGCCACCACCAGCGAGACATTTGAGTGAGCATGACATACTCTCAACCGCCAGGGCACATTCAAGTCAGTGAAAGACGAACCCAGTAAAAGGTAGCTTTATATTAGCTACATAGTGCTCACACATGTGCTATGCATTTATACATATAAAGTACAGTGGAGTCCGTTCGGGGTCCATCATCAGACCAGCTCCATAGTATCATATTTTAGAGTTGTCACCAAAGGTAAGTATTTAAGTAGGCAACGTTTTAGCTCGATTCCAGGAAGTGCTTGAAAAATAGATAACAAAGCGAGTAACCGGAAACAGGAGCAAGCTTGTAATAAAGTTATAAATACCTATGTAATAAACAATTTTACAGAAAACTGGTAATTATTTAACCTGGGACCTGGTGTTGAAAATAGGCTTTTGATACAGGAATCTTACAGACTGTATAATTATTTTCCAATAGTTTCTGCAAATGGCTGAACAACTTGTCTATTAAGTATGTGAAATGTGTGTCTCTCTGCCTATCCCTTCAGGGCATGCAGACAAAGAGTTAATATTAATTGGAACTTGTGATTGATGGAATTGCTTTTTGTTTATTTTTAGCACTTACATCAATATAATCATCGTCCTGACTTCAACATCAAAATGGCTATTCTTATCTCTAACACTGGCCATTATTTTTTTTTGCGCCACTACTTATTAACTTTTATCAGTATGTTACAGGCTATACTGCACCATTTCAGGCAAATGTGCCTAACGGCTTTTTCCTAACATTTTGTGTTAATAAAGACAATGTTAAATGACTTGTTCTAGCATGGTCATAAGTTAACCGTTGGACTTCCTAAAGGGAGGTGTTAAAAAAACCCTTCTAAATATCATGTTCGATCTGAAAGGCTAACTCAAATCATTTAGAGACACTTCAGAATAGTGATGTGCCGCTGGAAATATTGAAAATTTACGGGAACTTTCCCATTGTAAATTTACAGGAATATTCCCAATATTCCCGTAAGTATTCCCAAAGTTTCCAAATATGTATTTAATACATTTTTCGTATAATTACACATGTGCAACTAACATTACGCGATATTTATATTCCTACTAGCTTTTGCCCGCGGCTTCGCCCGCGTGGATGTCGGAAAATATCCCATGGGAACGTTCATGTGGAAAACATAGGGCATATCCCTAACTTAAGAAATGCTGGGTTTCCCATACAAACTTTCATCCCTTTTATCACTCCTTGTAGGATTATGTTTTAAGACAAAAAGTAGCCCATGTCCTTTCCCGGGATGCTATCTATAGCCTTGCCAAATTTTATCGAAATCCGTGCAGTTTTGTAAATTTTAAAATCAACCCCTATTTACCCCCTTAGGGGATGATTTTTCAAAAACGCTGACCGCATATTTCTTTATTTCCTATCAAAAGCATACATTTTAATTTTCACATCCCTAACTTAAGAAATACTGAGTTTCTCATACAAACTATCATCCCCCATATCACCCCCTGTTGGATTATTTTTTAAGACCAAAAGTAGCCTGTGTCCTTCCCCAGGATTCTATATAAAGCCTTGCCAAATTTTATCCAAATCCGTGCAGTTTTGTAAATTTTAAAATTAACCCCTGTTTACCCACTTAGAGGATGATTTTTCAAAAACGCTGAACCGCATATTTCTTAATTTCCTACCAATAGCATAAATTTGTTATCCCTAACTTAAGAAATACTGGGTTTCCCTTGCAAACTTTCATCCCCTATATCACCCCCTGTGGTATTATTTTGGAAAAAAATAGTATCGTATGTCCTTCCCCAGGATGCTGTATAAAGCTTTGCCAAATTTTGTCGAAATCCATGCAGTTTTATAAATTTTAAAATCAGCCCCTATTTTAATCCCTTAGGGGATGATTTTTCAAAAACGCTGAACCGCATATTTCTTTATTTCCTATCAAAAGCATACATTTTAATTTTCACATCCCTAACTTAAGAAATACTGAGTTTCCCATACAAACTTTCACCCCCTGTAGGATTATTTTTGAAAAAAAAAGTAGTCTATGTCCGTCCCCAGGATACCATCTATAGCCTTGCCAAATTTTATAGAAATCCGTTCAGTGGTTTAGGCGCGAAAAGGTAACAGACAGACAGACAGACAGACAGAGTTACTTTCGAATTTATAATATCCTACCAATAGCATAAATTTGTTATCCCTAACTTAAGAAATACTGGGTTTCCCTTGCAAACTTTCATCCCCTATATCACCCCCTGTGGTATTATTTTGGAAAAAAATTGTATCCTATGTCCATCCCCAGGATGCTATATAAAGCCTTGCCAAATTTTGTCGAAATCCATGCAGTTTTGTAAATTTTAAAATCAACCCCTATTTTACCCTTAGGGGATGATTTTTCAAAAACGCTGAACCGCATATTTCTTTATTTCCTATCAAAAGCATAGGTAGGTACATTTTAATTTTCACATCCCTAACTTAAGAAATACTGAGTTTCCCATGCAAACTTTCATCCCCTATATCACCCCCTGTAGGATTATTTTTGAAAAAAAAGTAGCCTATGTCCGTCCCTAGAAATATATATAAATAATAATATATAAATAAATAATAATAATTTCAATTTCAATTTCAATTTAACTTTATTTCAGACCACAGCACAGGGTCCATAAAAAAAAAAAAACAATAACAAACACAGTGCATACAATATTCAAAAGACGGTGTTAGTACAGGTGTTAGTAGTACACACAAAACAAAAAAAAAAATGAATTAAAATGAAATAAAAAATAACATAAAATAAAGAAGGTGTTAGTAATTTGTTAGTAAACAAAACAATATATACACTAATTATCTCCTATTTCCTATTCCTGTGCAAGTGTACACCTGCCCAGTACACAGCAAACGGACTATCAATTTTACACGCTAACGTTCTGAGGACAGTGTTGGTGCTACCACGGACCCTGCTCATCATCGACGCAGTTCTTTTCCTAATTATGGCGAAGAAATCATCAATGGAAGCATCCGCAAACATTGCGGATGCACTGCAGTACCGTGGTTTTCTCAACACTGCCCTCAGAGCGTCGTTGTACTGAACCCGCAAGGCGTTGTACGCCCGCCGCGTAAAGCTGATCCACAGACTACACGTGTAAAATGACTGACAGAAGGCTCTGAATAATAACAGTTTTACATCTGTGGTACAGCGTGTGAATCTGCGGGCCAGCATATTGCAGCGGACTGCCAACGCCCTCCTTTCCCTCTCTAGGTCTTCATCATCCTGTAGCCTATCTGTCATCATGTGACCCAAATACTTCACTTTATGTACCCTCACGAGGGCCAACCCACCGATCTTAATTGGCGGCACGTTAGAGGGAGCCTTGTTTCCTGCTTTATATACCATGAGTACACTCTTACTAGCATTGTATTTGAGTCCATGTGACAGGGCATAAGATTCACAGATACCCAGAAGTCTCCTGAGTGCACTAACTGACGGGCTCAACAGAACCATGTCGTCCGCATAACTAATATTGTTGATCATTTTTCCATCTATTGAGCAGCCGACCATGGCTCCGCTGAGCCTGCCGACCAACTTGTTTACAAACAGGTTGAACAAACTCGGGGAAGTCAACCCGCCTTGCCTGACACCGCATTTCAGATTGTATTCCTGACTATACGTGTTGACCCATCTGACAGCATTCTTTTGATTACTGTACCAATATTTTAGGAGAGATATCAGCTCCTTAGGCACAGAGGTCTCTTGAAGCAGTTTATGCCAAAGAATATCATAGGACACCAGGTCGAAGGCCCTCGAAAGGTCAAGAAAGCACGCATATATTGGTGTTTGCCTGTCGGTATAATACTTCACTGTTTGCTTCAGACACAAGATTGCCATTTCTGTTGATAGGTGGGGCCTGAAACCAAACTGTAAGTCATGTATCTGAAGGTGTTCGCTCAGCTGCGCGTTCATGAGACTGTCAAGGACCTTCGCCATGGTTGTAGCTAATGATATCGGCCGGTAATTATGCTTGTCAGATGGATCTCCGGTTTTGTTCTTTATTATTGGAACTACTACTGTTCTCATCATATCATCCGGAATAAATGAATGTCCTATACAAAAATTAAACAATAAACTCAGTACTCTGGGCAAGTGTACACCTGCATAACGCAGATGTTCTATACTTATACCGTCGTGACCTGGTGACTTTCCTCGCTTCATCTTTTTTATGACGTTCCTCACATCTAATGGCATAATTCGACAGTACTTCTCACCAGGTCTAACGTCTGGTTTACTTAAGTTACTTAAGTCACATGGCATTGGTTCTACTGTAAATAACTCCTTAAAAACATTCGCAATATTCTGATCCCCTACTACACTGTCGACTCTCACAGGAACACTAGGCCTAGGATTCAACTGCCCCGTTTTTTTCCAAAAACTGCTAAAATCTTTAGCCTTATGTTTTGCCGCCAATATATCCATTTTTATTTGCTCAGTATTATCCTGGCACCACTTCAACTTCTTCTTAAACTCTTTTCTTGTTTCACACATATTTAAATACTGAGGCCCCGCGCGCGGCTTCCCCTGTAAAACCCAGTTACTGAAACTAAGCCGAGCCCTCCTATGAGAATCTCCTACATGCTTGTTCCAGCCTGCAATATTCGTCTTTTTATTCATTTTATTAGTATTTCGAGTTTCCTCCGCGGCACTACTCAAGATAGACTTAATGTTAGCGTACATTGTGTTAATTATACACCTATGATCAATATTGTCGCATATATGGTCACAACAGTCCCTTAATTCCACTGGAAAGTCTATATTGCGTAGTGCCTCGTTGCATAACTCCGTATATTTACAAATCTGTTCATCATTTCTTACCCCCCATAATATTTTGTTATCTATTTCTCTGTTTACAGCAGTTTTATTTGGTATACTCATAAGATTACATGTTATTTCTAACGGAAAGTGGTCCGACCATGATACTTCATACAGTACCTTTACATTTTCAATTGTTTGAAATGCCATTGACGTAACCAGGCAATGATCTAACCATCTTACAGTTCCATGCGCCTCACTTAGGTATGTATAAGTGTTAAGACAACTTGGTAACAAATCTACATCAGCACACGACCAACTTTGTTCATTACAAAAATTCAACATTTCATTATAAAACAATTCCCTCGGATGCGCATTGAAGTCACCCATAATAAAGACAGTATCTACATTGCACTCATCAATTACCGCATTTATTTCCGAGAGACACGCAGTAAATTCAGGTAAGTTGTCCTGACAGTCCGTAGGCATGTACACTGAGAATACTAACATTGTTTGACACTGATTCACACATTTGATAGCAGAGATGCGCACACTATTACACTTAATAATCTCAACGACACTAAACGCACTCTTTCGCCATAGAAGGGCCACCCCACCATACGGCCTCCCCCGCAGCACTCCCTCCGCTGTGTCCACCGCTGAGACTCCCACCGCCGCAAAGTCACAATGAATGTCATTGAGGTAGGACAGATCATGAGGTAGCAGCCAAGTCTCCTGCAGTGCAACTACATCCGCAGAGTCACACAGTTTTTTAATACAGTCTACAGATCTCTTTACAGACTTACAATTAAAACTCAATAGTTTAAGTAATTTATTTTTCGCAACCATCTTGACGTATTACTGCCCGCTCCTTTCCAGTGACTATGTACTTTTTTCTAGCCTGAAATATTATATATCTCCTAAAAAATATTCCATTCGGCCAAAAATCATCTTTTACAAATAAGTCTAACTTACTTCTAGGAATAAAGATCTTATAGGAATTATACTCCTTCGAGTGTTTCATAGGTACCTTTTCTGGTGTTACTGGAATACTGGTTTTCGCCATGATATACTCTTCAATATCCTTTTCCACTGTGTCCTTGGAAACGTTGTAAATAAACAATGGAACTTTTACGTCCGCGGCTCTAAATTTCGACGACGAGTCTATCGGAGCACACCCTAGTTTCCCTTTAAACCTCGTCGAACGACGTTTTTTCACCTCAATCCATTCCCCTTCATTGCCTTCCTTTTCCATTTTTCGGCCGTCCACTCGTAATTCATTTGAAATATTATAATCCTGTCTGTTTACATTACGCGCGCGGCTAACTGTAATATTTTGCCCGCACCCCACCACTTGCACCGGCTTACACGGAGACGACAGCGGCGACGGCGCCTCACTGGACGGCGACAAAACTGATTTCATACCGTTCGGAACCGCAGTTAACATGCCGGTGGCCTCCACGCGTGCACCTAATGAGTCCGGTGACGCTCGCTGCCTGAGCGAGGTAGAGGTACTTCCCACTCTGCTCACGTACGAGGGAGACAGAACAGTCGCGGACTCACTTGATAAATCTTTTACCTGCGCCTGAGCTATTGGTGACTCATGCTCGGTCACTGACCTCTGCGTACAGTGCATAAAGCCCATCGGTCCGCTGTTACAAGTAAAACTATCCTGCAAGCAATAACCACCCCTCTTCATATTAACATTAGGCTCAATATTGTTCGTCCTCTTCTTACCTGACTTCAAACTATCAATTTCGAGCTTGAGTCGTTTAATTTCATCTACCGTCGCATATTGAACATTAGTAATACACTTCTCCTGTATCTCACGCAGTTCTTTCTGGATCAAAACAATATCCTTCAATAACCTAGTCACATCAATATGGTCGAAAGTTACCGGCGGCAACTTCTGAAGATCCCGTGCTACAAAAACGGGTATTTCTTCCGGATCGGTTTGCTTCAGAAGGGTTACAATGTCGTATAGGTTCTTATTTGATTTACGAACACCCTTTCGCAACACACTACGTTGCGTAACCGATTCAAAAAGCAATGATTTTGCTTCCTTAATATCTTCCTCCGAAAAGGCAGATGCACACACAGCGACGAGGCTCTCTTCATCCATTACATCCATTTTATTCTGGATGAATGATAGCACTTCATTAACAACTAGATTGCAGTTATTACACTTTAACACTTTAGAAGTCATTTCCAATACAGGTCAATGACCTCCGCGCGCACGAATGGGTACAAAACCAAATAATAATATATAAAAATAATTAATAATTATTATAATTAATTAATTATAATATATTAATATTTATAATTATTATTAATAATAATAATTATTATTATATTATTATTATTTATATATTCCCTAATAATATTGAAATATTATTGTTGATTTTAAAAAAAGTTAAAATATTGTCAATTTATTTTTGTCGGTGGGTAAATTTGTAAAAATTACTAGTGCAATGTTTCAATGGTGCTGATTATACGAGTATATTTAGTCTTTAAAGACAGATACTTGTTAATTTTAAACAAATATAAAAGTGTGTTGATTCCGTAGTTTATTAAAATTGTTAATTGTATTAAAAAGTTTATAACTCTCAGAATTTGATTGTAAAATTGTGTTAAGAAATCAATGTGATTAAAAATGTTTTAATAAAACATCATTTCTGATGCTTTGTGATTTTTTTTACTACGGGAATATTTACGGGAAGATTATAAATTTACAGGGAATATTCCCGTAAATATTGGAAACTTTGGAAATTTTTAACTTATATGTATAATCAACTAGCGATGTAACCACGATAGTACGCAAATTTACCTAATTAATTGGCTACCATATAATAAAAACACACTAAAGTACATTATCACCAATATTCCCCTAAATTTCCAGTTTTGGGAATATTGCCGGGCACATTTACGGAATATTCCCGTAAGTTTCCAAAATTCCCGGGAACGGCACATCACTACTTCAGAATTAGTAGTAGGTACCTACTTTTGATAGTTTGCATTGACTGATAGGTAGTTGGACATGATCATTAAACCTACTTAGAGAGCAGTGTATTACTTAGTAAAACTTGTGGACAGGATATTAAGAGGAAATGGGGGCGACCAGACTTTTGAAAATTAGGTATTTTAAGAATGTATTGCTGTCGCTCTGCGAGCGCTTCGCCCTCGAATTCGTGCGATAAGGACAACTGCAGATCCGACTAAATAGCCTATGTAAAAAGTCACATTTCGAAGTTTGGCTCTCGCCTATTTCCTCCTCCAATATAGGACCAATATAAAAGATATTTCATAAACTGAATAAGAAGGATATATACTATGCCCCTATGTTTATCTTTTTTCGTTAATAGTTGTCAAATTGGTACACTAGGCGTCTGTTGACAGCGGTCTGAATAGGCAATTTTGAACATTTTTTGAGGGTTCTAGTTCTTATAAAAATAATATATCATCAAAAAGGAAAACATAGGGGCATACAAGTAGCTGATATTTATATTTCTGTAAAAAATCATTGCTTTATGGTCACTAACCAGAAAGAAAACAGGCGAGAGCGTTTGTATATTTTTGTATGGAGAAAAGAGCACCCACATTTCCTCTTAATTCAGATTTGTTACATTGTAGGTAAGGTCAATGTCATTTGGTTTATGCTGGTTTTTATTTTTTTATTTATCTTATAAATACCTATTAACTAGATTCTTTTATATTTTGTGTTGTAAGCTTAATAGACTGTAGATTTTCTCTTTTGTTAAGTTCCCAGTAAACACTTAAATTTTCCACTGCTGGATATAGGCCTCCCCCAAGCACCGCCACTTTGAAAAATTGTAAAAGCCAAATATATTTAACCATACATGTAACCGTGGAGTTTCTTGCCGGCTCTTATCAATAGGAAACAACCTATTGGAACCGTGCCCCCAGGTTCTGCTTCCAGAATTAGCTTAGGTACATAATGACAGGTTATATGAGTTAAGTACCTACTAAAATTGTTTAGTTTATTCTATTTGACAAAAATATAATTTAATGTATTGTGTTGCATAAATTATTTTGCATAGGTACTATTGTATAGAATCTAGTTCTTCTAACTGAACAGACAGCTGTGCTGCTGGGGAGTTTGTTCCGCTACTTCTTCTTCCCAGCTAAAGCACTAGGATGTGGTGAAGAGCGGGCGTTTTGTGGAGACTGTCTTATGTAATTTCAACGTTCAAAAAGTGCTGATTCCCAGCCTAATTTGAATAAATGACTTTTGATTTTGATTTTCTGAAGTTTCATAAGTGCCCATGTAGGTTTATGTGAAATAAAATATTTTGTGTCAATTTCATTTAGAAGCTTTAGGCAGAACAAAACATCAAACTAAACAATAATGTTACTCATTAATCCAAATCAAGATAACATTCAACACTTTCAAACAGCCAGTAGAAATGTAATTTTAAAATTATTTGCTACCTTGTGTTCCATGTACCTACCTATAATGTTATTCAACTAAGAATAGGAACGTCAATGACCTCTAACTGTCAACTGAAACTAGAAATATACTTACGGCTTGCAAAGTTTTGTAGTGTTATCCATTACCATTTATAGTTCTTGTTAATTTGTTTTTGTTACTTACTTAAAATATTTCACTGACTTTGCAAATGTGTAAACGAGGTCCTGTTTTGCTAAATCTTCACAATATAGCCCAAGGTCATTCCTATTCTTAGTTGAAACGCATTGTAAATAGGTTTCTTGTGTAAGTAATATTATGTAGGTATCTAAATTATGTAGTTGATGATTTTGGTGCACGGTAAAACTCTAATGAGTTTATGTTTGCACCAACTTAGATATGTTTATAATGTAGGTAAGTGTACTACTGATTAAATAAATAATGAGTACTTACCTAATGAGTTTATGTTTGCACCAACTTAAATATGTTTTTAAAAGTGTAGGTACTACTGATTAAATAAATAATAAGTACCTACTTACCTAATTGAAACCTCCAAACAAAGAAACAATTATGAGCAACATGTTAGGTACTTATTTGTTTATATTCAATCCTAAGCTTCCTAGAACTTAAATAAGTACTTACCTACCTACTCTACAAAAGTTCTTCTATGTGGCCACCATGCATGACCACTCCCAGTCACAATGGAATATTAATTGCAAGCAAGTTGCAAGTGACAGGCCCGTCCAGATATTATCAGCCCTCAAATTACCGTAGTTGTAGTCTACATCAAATTTTTATTGAATGAGGATTGGATAGGGAATGGTCAGTCGGTCAGTGATTTCAATTGGTAATTGACGCGTTATGTACCTATCTAAAATTACAAACATTTCTCATGAATTAGGCAGGTATTCATCTCGACGAAGTAGGTATCTACACAATGTAAATCTTTGCGAAATTGATACTTGATATTGACTTTTTTAACTAATTAAATAAGTACACTTTATTCTAAATAAATTAGGTACCTACTTATTAAAATAATACAGAACTTACATGTTTTGTAGAAGCAGAGTTTAGTTTAGCAGAGGATTTCAACCAACTCTTGGACAAAGATCACAAAGACACTTGAAACAGAAACAGCCACACACACACAAAAGGGCGACAGCGACATAAGTAGAGTTGAGACGAGACGATTTATAAGTTTTTTTTTTCTGAACCAGGCCGCACCTAGTAGTACGAGTACCTACGACGAGTAAAGTAGGTATTTATATTTAGTTAGCCATCAGTAAGTATTTTCTAACAAAGCGAGAATTTTATTAATACCTAGTGACTATCATTTGTACCGTTTATGATGTTAATAGCGCTTTATAATATCATTTCTCAAACATCATACAATTTTCATGATTATACCCGGTTTTATTGATTTAAGTACTAGCTTTTGCCCGCGGCTTCGCACGTGTGAGGATCCGAAAATATTCCACGGGAACGTACTAACTACTAACTACCGGGACAAAGTCTCCTATGGATAATTCCAGGTCATGCTCTAACCATATGCCTTTCATCCAAATCCATTCGGCCATTTTACCGCAAAAGCGTAACAAACAAACAAATCACTTTCGCATTTATAATTATTATGTTAGGATTAGGATTTATTTATTGTTAGGTATTTTACTGATATTTATTTTAGAAGTATGTATTTAATTAAGTATATATTTTATGTTTTACTGTTTTTTCTTTGGATTTCATGTATTTTATTTTCTCTTCTACTGTTACACACTTTGTCTACATCTCTTTTTATCCTCTGTCCTATCGCAGGTATGCTGTAAGATATTTCTTTTGAAATAAGCATCACCTTTGTACGTTCTTTTCTGTTCCTCTCTGTTTATTTGTGTGTACATAAATTGTTAAATAAATAAAAAACTTTACAGAAAACTATCCTTATTTACCTAATATTTTTCGAATACAGACTCAACAATTGATCGCGTTACAGGATGCTATCTATTGAGTCCCTAGGTTTTTGCCGGAGTACGTTCCGAGCGAGCGCAGCGTACGGCTATCAAGTATCTAGTATTACCTATTCTAATCGATTCATATCATGTAAAAATAAAGGTGCTATTTGGAACCGAGCTGCCAACTGCACGTGTTGTTGGCAGTTGCAGTTGGCAGCTCGGTTCTAAATAGCTTAAACCTATTTAAATGCACGTAAAATTTAATTTGAAATGGAAGAATGCTTCTTGACGATTGTTCGTGGACTTAGTTTAGTTTACAAAATCATAGTTGTATATACATATAGTACAAGAATTAAAATGTAGGTATTCCTAGGAAGATAATACGCAAAATATTATAGTTGCATGAGAGACTTCATGTCTCGTAATCTGAACGCGGTGGAAAGGACTACGCGATAAAGGTACAGAAGAAAGAGGACCATAAGATACGATACATCCCAGTGTGCGCAAGTCATATCTGAATTTGAGAAAATACTTCATAGGTACTCGGAACAGGTATTTGGACTAAGTATTTTTCGATACTCGTACTAGGTTCACCTAGTACGAAAACTATTTTAAGCACACCTCTATAAACAGCTTCATGAGCGTCATGAGCTCGCTGCTTATTTGTTGTCAAATTCAGGATTCCCACAATTTGCCGTACTCAATGTTGCCAGATTTAATATTTTAATTTTTCAATTGTCAGAAAACAAAACATCCATAAAGAAGTGACGATCTTACAACAAATTGGCCCTCGTCTACAAACCTTAGAGCATTTAACCTACAAACACTATCAATAGGTACCTATAGAGCTGACTCACTACTAAACGAATGACTAATGCCGGGGTCACACTATACGGAAATCGCCGTTGATTATCGCGTTGAAGGGCGATAACCGTAGGTGTAGCCACCACTACGGCGATAATTTGACAGCGGCATTCACATTGCCGATGGACGAGGAGTGTGAATTCATTGAGCATTGACATTGACCGTTCAAGTGTGACCACTCAATTCATCGCGTTGAACAACAGAACAATTACCGCGATGTTTAAAGCGTTTATGGACGTTGACGTATAGTGGGGCCCCGGCATGAGAGGCGCTATTAGTATAGTTCGCGTCAAATAACTTTGCCACTCTGAAGCAGGCTACAAATGACTGCGCATTAGTCAATATCTATACTAAAACTGTAGGAAATCTAGGTTCTAACACTTTAATAAAACGAGTTATGGGCTTTTTAAAATGTATAGATTATTATTAGCCAATTAAAAGTCACTAGGAAGTTTATACGTCCATCTTTCATAAGGCGCTAACGAGAAGTGAAGTAATAATAATGGTGGGTAGTATTTATATAATAAGTAGGTACCTACGACATATCGATTATTACAGAATCGACTAAAGATTGATTTTTGTAAATAATTAAATCAAATAAATCAACACGCCCCCTCAAAAATTAATCTACCAATTATACAAACAAAATAAGTCATAGTACATACTACCTAATTGACCGGAACATATTCACTTCCTAGTGTTTGCTGGGAAATGCATGTGGTCCAACATTTGCTGCCAAGGATTAAGGGAAACCCAGAAAACCTTAATCAAACCATTTCATTAAATTATTCTTAATAATAATTAAATTAATCATAAATCATATTATTATGTAGAATCACTAAACATTCAATCAGTATCTTATTCTAAGCCCATTTTACTTCTCATCGCTTGAAAAGTGATAGCGGGTAATGCCTTGGTCAGAACATCTGCCAACTGCTGAACTGTTGGAATGTAATTTTATTTTATTACATTTTTCTCAATCTGTTCCTTAGAAAAATGATTCTATGTGTATTGTACGTTTGTGATTGGTTGGATTATTTGCAATGCTTATGCAGCCATTGTTATCCTCACAGAATATGATAGATTTAATTATATCTATCTTAATACTAACTGCTAGTGATTTAAGCACTAAAGCCTCCCATGACAGTTTCATACAATGCCATACAATCTGCCTCAGTCGAAGAGGCAGCAACTGACATTTGTTTCTTTGTACTCCAGGTTTGCTTGCAGCTTGAAATACCCAGTTGTACTTTTCCTGTCATTTGAATCACTGCCACCCCAATCTGAATCTACGTAGCCACATATAATGTTAGTGTAGGCACATCTTTTACCTATAACTTAATATTAAATCAACAGTACCTTTCAAGTACCGCAGCACTCTCTTTAGACACTGCCAGAGTTCTTTACTATTTTTGTTCATATACCTACTCAGTATATTAACGCTTGTAAGTAATTAAATCTGGACGAGTGCATAACATGACATACATTAAACATTCTTTATCGTTTCAACATGATCATTACATTTTTCTTCAGAGTTTAATGCGTCATAATTAAGTTTATTTTCCATTGGTGTATTGACAGGTTTACAATCGTGCATATTAAATTTATTTAATACCGTTTATATGTATGTAATTTGATTTAATGCTATTTCATAAAATTAAAATTATTTCATCATCATTATTAATTTCATTCATCGTCATTTTAAATTAACTCATTATTTTGTTTTTTTTTTTAATTATTTCAATATCAGCGCATACTATAACTAAATCACCTATATATAAAACGACAAATTTTTATGTACAATCACCTGCAAAATTGCATGGATACCTTAGTGTCTATTTTCCTGTGAACGTTTGAGTTGAAGTTTTCAAAAATCAAACTAGATGGCGTCGGTTTCTTCACAACTATGATTCATTATTTACGAAATGTATTATCTGTTCAATTCCCAGTGTCACTTGTAGGTGACAAAAGTTTTTATGGTTTTTTTCATTTTTTTCTACCACAAGGCAATTTTACTTTTAATTTCTACAAGAATAATAAAAATCGCATGTCCTTTAAAGTCTTAACTTTACACAATGACAATACCCAGTGTCATCTGTAGGTTATACCTGTAGGTTATAGGTTTTTTTTATATTTTTGTCCTAACTAAATGCACACAGGCGTCAGTATGTGTCCCTCAAGTTTTAAAATGTTATACTGCTACAACATCGAACCCGTTACGAATAATTTAAAGAATACTGCAAAAAGAGTTCATTTTTCCACTTGGATTCGAACCATCGCTTCACCAAACGTCGTCATACTCATACCAGCAGTTTCACAAACTAGCCAGCGAGACCTTAAGAAATGTGATGAAATTGTTATCTACTATCGTCCGAGAAACTTTATCTTTAGGTCTCTGTCTAATCGATAGATGTTATAATTTGAGGGTATCCATTAATTTTACTTACTTACGTTTTCTTTATAAAATTAATCCATACCCTCAAGTTATAACTACAACGTTTGATGTTGCGTTATAGGATGTCACTTGTCTAGGAACCCGTTTGTGTCAGTTGGCAAAATATGTCATGTCATATTATGAGAACTGTAAATGATCAAGTCAAATTGTAAAATGTCAATGCAATTGTATTGTAAATTGTAATCTTTGTAGTGAAATAAGATCAACGTTTTGTTAAATAATAGCAATAATAAATATTATTAAATTTTATTACAATATTTTATTTTTCTTGTTTAATTGTTTATAAATATTACTAAAACAAAATAGAAAAATACTTTCTTTAAAAAAAATATATAATGCATGCCAAAACAGCACATGCCGTGCCTTGGATTTGAACCTCCAACCTGATACACGGCAAGCGGTCTTGATACCTCCGGTCTATTAAGACATTCAATAACACTTCACAAATTTTAAGTCTATTATCAAAAGAAACCGATACGAATAACGAGTGGGTATTCAACTTTTAATAATTTAGTAGGTATTTGAGTTGGTAGTTACTTAGCAACAAAAAGGCACTATTAAAAAAATGTAGAGATTTATTTCTTACAGTTTATTATTCAAATTTAACATTTACTTTATTAAATATCGTATAACATTATAATATTATGTATAACTTCTTATTGAGGCCATAGCTTAAGTATTCGTTTCCAAAATTGGAAAGAGGATTGAAGCTTATGTAACCTCAATAAAAACTAACAGGAGACCAGATTATTTTATCACAAAAGTCAAACGGATTAAATGGATTAAATAGGTAGGCTAAAAACTACAATTTACAATTTTCAATTGCACAAAAACAATGGTTAGTAAATAACATAAAAAACTAAAAATTATGTTTTTTGAACTTGAAGTGTTCATAACTTTTTAAGTTATTAAAAATACGTAAATAATATGTTACACAGGTTACACACATAACCAGGTCTCCAGTTAATATAAATAATAAGCACTAAGTAAAATAATATTAATTAAGTATAATTTTATTTAAGTACTAATAGTTCGGGTCTGGCTGATAAACAGCTTGCATTATATGGCAACGCATTGAATTAATTAAATTTTTACACAAATCTGAACCACGAATACCTACTCTCCCATATTTGTAAACAATGAGCCTCTAACGCATCTGAAGAACGCTCATTTTGATTATTCCACCGTTGAACGATAACACCCCATAGATGATAAGCAATATGGTCTCCTCCAGCACTTTGCACTATTTGCTCGACTTGGTAGCCTGACTACTTCTCCCGTATCGGCTGCACTCATCCATCCCCACATGTTCACTGTTATATGACCAGATTGCATATTGGGCACTACGTGACCACTTTTAAAACGCGTAATATTTCGCCGCCACAAACATAAGCGTCCGTGTTCACTGCACTTAAAAGTTTTTTCATCTGTAAAGATGACATTACTCCAATCGAAGTGTGATCCAAAGCAAACTGTAATCTTGCCCTTTTATGGTTTTCCGTAAGCAAGTGTTTCACAGCATGCCTCCGATAATGCAGCCCTCCACTGTGAAGAGCAGGCGGACAGAGTCAACACTTGTGACACATAAACCAGCATAGTGGTTAGTCGGCAGAAATCCATTTTCTTCATAGTCCCTTATCATAGTTTGACCACATGAGTTTGAGTTTTGAGCCGTGGTCTACCAGTTCTTTGATGGTGTTGTAAAGAATCCTTCTCTTCAAATTGTCGTACCCATAGAACAGCTGTTTTTCTCTGCAACAATAAAACAGAAATATATAATACCAAATAGTGATTATTATGTAGAATGGTAAAAAAATTATTGTAGTTTTAAAATAGTGTAAAAATAAAACTACTTACGTTTACACCGGTCTCTTTGGCTATTTCTGACAAGTTTTTGCCTTGATTATGCAAAGCAATTATTTGAGCTGATTTCGTTACAAATCAATATTACAACGCGTA
The DNA here is from genome assembly GCA_905163495.3 of Cosmia trapezina. Classification (NCBI taxonomy): domain Eukaryota; kingdom Metazoa; phylum Arthropoda; class Insecta; order Lepidoptera; family Noctuidae; genus Cosmia; species Cosmia trapezina. Next base: position 2,346,332 of record LR991029.1, on the reverse strand, counting down.
CTCATTATGGTAAAATAAGTAATTCACCTGATTACAAATAAAAACTGAACAAAAGGCACTCGAACGAGGTAATTGAAATGAACTTAGCGAATCAATTGAGCTTAGTCATAACTCATCGATCTAAGTATTAATTATACTACCTACCAATTATTTATAAATCCATATTCAACCTACCCTCTCAAGTTTGGAAACTAAAACTCAGAAAATCATATACTTATAAGTATATGATTTAATAGATATTCAATTTTAAATTAATAGTGTTTAGAACAGTTATAAATTATTTGAATGTTTGAAGAGACAAAAATTAACTATTAAAAATATTTTATCGTTTATTAAAGCAAAGCAACGCCATCTAGTAACAGCATGATTAAGTTTTGTTAGTCGATAACTGATTTACGCTAGGTGGCGTCATTTCTCGCTTCACACGATTTTATTTCTGTTCTATCCATGGACTTTTGCTGGCGACTGTACATCTTCATTGTCTAGCTTATATTGACACCTATTCGACTGAAGAATTGTGAAAACCTTCTTCTACGAGATTGTTTGAAAATTTCAAACCAACATCTAGCTGCCTGCATAATTCAGCCCGTAAAGTACTTTATTTAATTCACACATATAATTATCTAAACAAGAGATACCCTCAGGGACTTTCATATAAATATCTTCCTTTAATTTGTCATTTAGGAAGGTAGTTTTGACATACCTAAGACGAACTAGCAAAGTAAATTGATTCGCAAAAGTAAGATACATCTGAAACTAGCTATTCATGCTTATACTGCTGCGAAAGTTTCATTAGGTTATAGTCCGTGAGGTATTCTTGACTGAAACACCTTGCAACAAGTTGTGCCTTTTTTATCGTAAAGGTTTTCCAAATTCATCATGTTTTATAGGAAACATCCATTTACAATAAATTGACAATGTTTTTATTTTCAGGTCTTGGTACCTACTAAAGTCCGTATTATTTAGTTTTAGAGAATTTAGTTTGTCCCTAATTGCACTTTCCCACTGAGATCTGTTGTCTCGAGTTTTGATGTCTTCTAATGAATTTGGTATTTTACATAGAATAGACTGAGCACACAAAATGGCGATCATCATCATCGTCTTCATTATACGACATAGGCGGACGACTTTTGAACCTATTGCATCATCTAACGTCAGGATTTTATTTGTGTTTTCTTTTGGTGAAGATGGGTTATCAAAAAGTTTATCATTTATTTCCTCCGATTCAATTTTATATTATCATGGTTTAATTTGCGAACTTTACTAGGACACTCGTGTTCATCAAATTTAGACCATAGACGTATCTGATTTAGAACTGTCAGAGTTATGAGACTTGACCGGCACTGACTTGGATATTACATCATCAGCTTTGCCGTGAGAATTTTTTTAATATTCCCTTTAGACTTGAGGTCTGGCCTGGATTGAAGAAATCCAGTCTCATTAATAATAACATCCCTGACTACTATGTAATTTTTCGCACTCCGGGTTCCAAACTTTATAGCGTTTGGTTCATAACCCACAAGTATCCCTTTCCATGATTTTCCATTAAACTTGGCCTTACTGCTTTTATTATGAACGTAAACAGTTGAACCAACTACCTTCAAATATTTTTTTTATTCGAGGTTTTGTATCATGCCACATTTCGAATGGTGTTTTTGAAAACTTTCAAAGTTTTAATTGGGGTCAAATTAATCAAATAAACAACAGTTGATACTGCGTATCGCCCCAAAACACTTTGTCTAATTTAGCAGGGTTTATCATAAAACGAACTTTTCCAGTAAGTAATGGTTCCAACCATACGTTCAGAAACGCCATTCAACTGTGGTATTCTCGGAATTTTTAAATGTTATGACATCCCTCTCTCTACACAATAACCTTTCATTTCAATCGATAGATATTCGCCACCATTATCGCAGCATAAGTTGACTAATTTTAAATTAAACTTAGCCTCGCTTTTAGCCACGAAACCTTTAAAAACAGAACACACGTCTGATTTATAGGTGGGTTAAACAGTACGTAACAAAGAACCTAATGCGTATACTCATCAACAAAAAGTACAAAGTAGTTTTTTTTATTTATCGTTAGTTGGGGGTATAAACAGTAACAATTGTCCACAAATATTTGAGTGGACAATAAAGAAAATAGCTGTTTAACATGACTTTTATATTTGACCTGATATGAACGGAAATCGACTTTGTTTCCTATTTATACAGGCCTCACCTCCGTGGGCCTCACACAATTTATCATCCAGGCTCGCATAACAGTTTCGATTTGGCCGGTGTCATCAACCATTTTATTATTTTTTTAATTTCGATGAATTATTTTTTTTCTTATTATGACCAAAGCCATAGTTTGTACATATTTTTATTACTGCATACTTGAGAAACAGATTGACACTTATTTACAGATGCCATTAAGTCTACAGCAATTAAATTATTTTTTTCAACATACCTTGCACGATAGTTTTATTAGCCTTACGTATTGTGCTCCTTGCTGGTCGAAAATGACTGTCAACCCAGCACGTTGCATTTTCGTTAAGAACCGCACCGCACCGCACCGGTGGTACCGCAGCATAGGAGAACACGTTCTCCAAAACTTCTTGAACGCCCATGTTGCTGGTCACATACATCGTTCCCTGAAATAAATTCACCATTTTAAGCAATAGTAATTTTAATGGCGTTTGCAAGACGGTGTGACTAATGAAAAGATTTTCCCTGTTTAATATGGTCCGATGTTCCAGAAATCAACAGGAAAGTATCTTCCATCATGATCCGCTTGATAGTCTGCCATCATAAAAGCAAAGCCAGAAAAATAGCTCGACGTGGATGATTCACTGATTCCAACTGCCTGGACCGTCCTTGTCCTCTCCGTATTTTCTGCTGCTGCTGTAATGTATGAGCTCTTTTGAAGTAGAAGCAGTTGTTTTTCACATGCTTCTTGCGGCCACAGTGATAACACTTCATGAACTGAGACTTATTCTTCTGCTTGTTAACTTCCTAGTTGAAGCTATTATTCCCTTTATTATTTTGAGAATTATCGAATTTTGTTTTTCGAAATTCCTGTCCATTTTCCCTCAAATTGCAAAACTTTTGACACTGGTATCACTGGACTCATTTTTAAACTTGACTTCATGATCCAATAGCCTTGGTTTAACGAATGTTAGCATTAACTTATCCTCCGATAAAGTTTCGATCGCAGTTATCACGCCATCATAAGATGGGGGTAGGTTGAGCAACAAATGAGCTACCTCGCGTGGCGTGGTTTGGCGGCGGCGTGCCGGCTAACAATTCGATGATCAAATCATCAAAAATTGTGTAAATTTTTTTTATGAGTATGCCGTCACCGACGACACCATTGTCGACGATAACATTGGAACTTTTTTTATCACGTCCATTTCACTTAACAATGCCCGTATTTTTTATTTAAATTTTAACCACTTATATTGCAGTAAAAACGTAACCTGGGCCCATAACCTGTAGGAAATCTAGGTTCTAACACTTTAATAAAACGAGTTATGGGCTTTTTAAAATGTATAGATTATTATTAGCCAATTAAAAGTCACTAGGAAGTTTATACGTCCATCTTTCATAAGGCGCTAACGAGAAGTGAAGTAATAATAATGGTGGGTAGTATTTATATAATAAGTAGGTACCTACGACATATCGATTATTACAGAATCGACTAAAGATTGATTTTTGTAAATAATTAAATCAAATAAATCAACAAAAACAGACAGCAGTGCGTTATGCCATGCGCTTCGGAAAGCCTGGTTTGGCCTGAAGGCTAAAGCTACCGACACACTTTTAACACCTGAAGCCACGCCACGCGTGTTCAGTGGCCAAATGACGAAGCTGTGCGTCACGAGATGAAAATGTGGCCAATGAGCTTCATCATTTGGCCAATGACACGCGTGGCGTGGCGTCGGGTGTCGTCGGGTGTTAAAAGTGTGCTGAGGCCTTAATTCTCGTACCTCAAAACGTTCAAATTCAAGTCACAATCTCATGCTAGCGACAATCAAAATTTCAAAAACTAATTTTTGACAGATTGAGATTGAGATGTGATGCGAACTTTGTTAAAATACGGGAATTGCATCTGCTTCCAGAGCGGCAAAGTTATTTGACGCGAACTATAATCATCTTACAGACTTACATACTTATATTAATTACATCATAGTGGTTCAAGGATCTTTTGGCGCGTGGCCAATCTCGGAACTAGCGGCAACATTGGTTGAAATTGTCGCTTATGAGCAACTCACCAGATTCTCAACTCACCAGATTCGCAACTCACCAGATTCGCAACTCACCAGATTCGCAACTCACCAGATGTACAAGGAAACACAAAATCACAAAAAATAACAGAATAGGCAACCATAGTCACAACAAAAAAAAAGTATAAGTAAATCGAAACAAAATCAAAATAACACCGAATTCTTAATGTAGGCAGTTCACCTGTGTTAATATTCGCCTAGGTGCATTAACAATATTTTTCGTAAATATTATTCCCCTGGGTGCATCAAAATGATTATGATGTAGATTAGGCAGTAGCTAAAAAAATAAAATAAAAAAATAAACATGTTTAAGAAATGAGGTTGTCTATCAGCTATTTAATCCGACCTCTTACGCATTTGAATCGATTTTATCAGTTTATGTAATGAGGTTTTGTCTGTCAGTAAAATATAATTTATGTGCTGGATAGTACAATAGCTGATGAGTTGCGAATCTGGTTAGTTGAGAATCTGGTGAGTTGAGTCTGGTGATTTGCTCATGAGGGTAGTATCGTTTGGCAGGAGGAGTGGGTGGGATGGGACGAAGAGGGTGGAGGGTGGTGCGCCCACTCCCCCGGTACCACTCCCATGAAAAGGTAATGCACCGTTCTTGAGAAAAACTAAATTAGATTTACCTCAAATCTAGCGATTTCATGAAATCATGAGGTTTGAGGTAAGTAAATGCTAACTTACGGAGTTGTATTGCTGATTCTAATGATTATAATTCTGTAAAACCATATTAGCTACGGCCGCGAATCATATTTTAATCAACATACAAGCTCACACTGACCTACAAATTGCAAAAAACCTAAGAAATTTTGAATTTCCCGGGCTACCCTGGCGCTTTCGCCTTAAAAAAGATGTGTTTTATTTGCAATATTTTCAAAATATGAAGCAAAAATTTTAGTAATAATTTCATTAGTATTTTGGTATAATTGTACTCATTTTCTTTTTAGTACTTTTTAGTAGATTTCAAAGATTCCGTTGGTAGGTTTATAAAATTAGAAACGGTCACACTGATTGTAACCTAACCTCAAACCACTCTTCTGCAACGTCTCCGGTGCTCCGGTACCACAGAGCACGTCTTTATAATACTGGTACCTACCTATACCTGTTGGTACAGATTTGGTTGTCCATTTTAACATTTCGTTTCACTATTTGTCTGATTTGGGGTTAGAAACAATTTTTATTAATTTCTCGAAAAATATGCATTAAGAGTGGTAATCAGGGACCCAACCCCTACCAGCTCTCACCGCTTTTACCGCCCTCCTCCTGCCAAACGATACTAGATCCGACCGCCCTTATAGAAATCACTCGTGTCTGTCTGTCTGTCCATCTGTCACAGCCAATTTGCTCCGAATCTAATGGACCGATTAGATTGTGAAATTCTGTGACCCAAACACGGACGGACATAACATAGCCCAGTAAATAAATGAATTTTGAATACTATGGGAGTCACTTTTGGGAAGCAAATAAAAAAAAAGTTTTGCAAACTGTACCGTGTGACATATCAAATCAAAGGGTTATTATCATGGACCTATTATACAAACTGGACTGAGCTCTCATACCAAAAACACGAGCAGAGAGAGATATGTCACATGAGGCAGTTATCTCCTTCTAATAGGGTGACCAAACATTTTTATGACAAACAGGAAAATTCGTTTATACAGAGATAATTTGCGTCCGGTTGACCATAAGTGATTTCAAATTATTGTTTGTATTACAAACATATTGTAATTAAATAATATAAAGAAATAGACCTTTTTCGAAAGCTCCTTTATGAAACTGAACATTATTGTGTTCTGTGTCGGTGTTGAATCGTGTACCTACCCATGTTTTGAGGCAAGAAGGAAGGACTACAATATTGGTGAGATTCGTCTTGTGGCGAATCATCAAATTTGATCACGTAGGTATACGTGGCTTATGATGAAGTAGGCATGTAGAATCTCGTTCTGGGACCATGGTACTTTCTTGCTCTTTTTTCGTTTACTGTACAGAGCTGGTTTGGGTAAGTATGTAATTGAAGCAAAGGGAACTAAAATGATTCTGGAATTACATCCAACCATATTTGTTGAATTTCTTCTTTGGATGGAAAGCTGTAAACTACTTAAAAATAATGCTATTTCAATCATGCGATACATAAGTACAAATTGTATTTATTATACGCCTAATATTAATAGTTTTAATCAGAAATACACTACTTATAGCTTTTGTAGACAGAAGACGCTAAGTCTTCTGTCTACAAAACGTCTAGAGCATGGTTACACTACTTATACTCAAAATTGTTATTATTTAGTACCTAACAATTTTAAGTCTTTTATCGAGATTTATTTAAATCTTTGTTATTATTCCTTACAAGTTCCTTACCTGTGAAATTAAATGCCACAACCAGCATAACATTCACTTTTACATTTCTTGATGCAACACTTTCTCACCATTTTCGCTATATAAATTGAAAAAAACCGCCATGAAACCATTGATGTCAGATTTCAGTGTTACCAGAGTAATTATATGATAGCTACCAAACATTAATCAAAATTATATTATTTTGATTATTTTACTCATGTAGCTTACTTATAAAATTATTGACTATGATATACAGATTGTAAACCTATAAATAAAATTATTTAAAACTAATCTAAATGCTAAAAAAAATATACGTAACTTATTTTACCTACTTGTAGTTGGTAAAATTTTCTACCATCTTTATCATTTTTATCTGTTGGCAATTGAGCAAAAGGGACACACTCCACAACTCGGGGCCTCTCTCTCGGCTCGTTTTGCCTCAGCTAAGATATCCTATCAAAAGTAAACCTAAACTGCAGTCATTAAGGTTAATTTTTGTATGATACGATTTTTGGAGAGCTCAGTCCTGTTTATATAGTATATTAGGTCCATGGTTATTATCAGTTCAAATATTTTTTTTTATAGGTAATATTTTAAAATACATAAAAGATCTTTTTTTAAAAGTCTATGGTTTTAAAGTTATATAAGATAAAAAGTAAGTTTAAAAACTAAAACCCGACTAGGTACTAAAAAATCACGCTCTAAAAAGTATAAAACAAGAAAATATTCTCATCTGAATTTAGGAAAAGACAGACAAATTAAAAATGCGGAGTCACATGTAATCTATTCGATATACCTATGCTTTATCATGACGTGTGACTCTGGATTTTTAATTTGTCCGTCTTTTTCTAATTTCAGATGAGAATATTTTCTTGTTTCATACTTTTTAGAGCGTGATTTTTCTCAGTAGTCGGGTTCACTCATGAGCAACTCACCAGATTCTCAACTCACCAGATTCGCAACTCACCAGATTCGGAGCTCATCAGCTATTGTACTATCTAACACATAAATTATATTTAAGTTTCAAATAAATTATTACGACTATTTTACTGACAGACAAAACCTCATTACATAAACTGATAAAATCGATTCAAATGCATAAGAGGTCGGATTAAATAGCTGATAGACAACCTCATTTCCTAAACATGTTTTTTTTTTACCTACTTTCATTTTGATGCACCCAGGGGAATAATATTTACGAAAAATATTATTAATGCACCTAGGCGAATATTAACTTACTTATGCTTTTTTTTGGTGATTATAGTACCTATTCTGTTATTTTTTGTAATTTTGTGTTTCATTGTACATCTGGTGAGTTGCTCATAAACGGTCGGGTTTTAGTTTTTAAACTTACTTTTGTGACGAAATCATACACCTCAATTGCAGTATTGAATATAATTTATTCACTTAATTCCAAAACACATGGTTATTAACAATCACTTATCACAGTTATCACTTATCATCATGAATTTAATAAAAGTAGCACGGATCCGTCAGATATGCTTACAGGTCAAAGCCTAGAAAAAGACTGACCCTGTGAACTCTGTCCCTAGCAAATCAGTTGCCAACTGAAGGATCCCCACTTTAAACGGAAGTGAACACTCAGCCGGCTAACGACCAATCAGAGCAAAGTAAACAGTACACACAATCACTTGACTAACTTAAATAATTTCATGACTTATGATTAGCCTTATGATTATTATAAATAAATATTTTAAAACTTAAACAATAATTATTTACTAACTGTATTAAAGAAATATACTTTAATAATAGTATTCTACAAATGAATACCTAAACGGATGTATAAAGTTCGTGCAATCACTAGCGCCATCTGTCGCTTGTGGAAAAAAGTCTTATTCGTAATTATTATTTTAAAAATCATTACATTCGGCCATCCGACATCGTGCGATCTCCTGACGCACTATTTTACAATTCCAATAACAGTTAAATTAAAATAAACCTTACATACCTATATAATCATTACATTCGGTTATTCATTGATCTCGGATTTGATTCTGGGGCATGGTTTATCGTCAACATTATTACTTTCAGCACCAGAAGATGAGCTACTATTATTATTTGATGAACTTTTATGGTCTTACAGTCGTCGGAAACTATGCTTTTATATTGTATTCTTCCGTTTATTTTTCGTTTTTTTTTTTTTTTTTAATTAAAATAAGTGATAGACATAATTTTATTACCTACTAGAAATAAAGATAAAATAGATCAACCATTTTTAAGATTAGCTAAAGAATACCGAATTTTTGTTATTTTATTTACATCTTTTATGGGGTACCTGCTGTGTTAAATGTTACAACAAAATATTTTGTGACATATTGCAATTAAATAAAAGAAAATTCAAAACTCATATTAAAAATACGCTTTGTAAACAAGCATAATACAAATTATAGGATTAATCCAGGATTGGATGCTTGGAAACATGCTGGTCCTGTTCATAGGACAATCTAGAGTCGAGATGAAATCAAACTGGTTGCTAATTTAATTGTATGACACGTGACGTTATTATTTTATGACATTGATTTTACATTCTGTGATTACTTTAACTCACGACTTGTTACTTGTTAAAATTTCAAGAAAATCGTATATACTTTTACAATGTATCTTTAACATAATTAATTTATCTGTCATTGTTCATTTTTAATTATTTTTACCTAACAAGTATATTAATTTTTATTCTAGTTGTATCATCTTCACATAATAATGATTTATTAATGTATACAAAATATTGTAAAACAGTTTTTTTTAAAGAGTAGGTAACGCTAAATTTTGGAAGGGACAGCTAGAAACAATTTTTTTTTTTTTAAATTTTGACGCTCAAAAGTGCCTATTTGAAATACATTATTTGATGTTGACTTTTATTAAATCCCAGAATTTCAGCAAATTTTATATTGGTCATTACCTAAAACTCGATGATTTTGCACGAACCTTCTTTATAGGTACTAACAGGCCTTTCGGCATCATAATTAGCTTTTTGTTTTTCTTGGCTAACTCGGATATTGGTGCTGGCCTCATCTCTTAAACTTTGTAACGTGTCTGGTATGGCGTCAAAAAGATTTGACAGAACTAGGTAACATTTACCTGTGCCTATACGACAAGTAGCCTAATGTAAGTTACATCATTTACCAGGTTTACTACTATTAACCTTATATGTAAAACATCTCCAGAATAACAAGAACATAAAGCAAAAACTTCTAACTAATTCGAATATGTTTTATTGTGATATGTTAGATAGCTGAATGTGGTTTTGAAAGATAATTTCTAGGGAATTCAAAATCACTGGCGTTACAACGGAGCCCAGGAGTTTTGCAAAAGAATAACGTACCTACTATCGTCTTTAAATAAAGCTATGGATGGTAATTCAGTACAATTTTAACCAATCAGTAAAGCAGTCTGCATAAAGTCATATTAACCAGTACTTCTACACTCGATTAAATGATACGATGTCAAAGCATATTTTAATCGTAATGAAATTCCCAATTAAACTAACGTATTTTATTGGATAAGGATTAGTAATATAACCGTCAAATTATCTTTGGAAATAACAATTTTTTTTTTTTTTTTTAAATTGTAAAAGATAAAAATTGTTACTGCGAATAATCCTTACAAGAAAGACACATGCAGACTTTTCTGCATAGACTTTCCTGTTGAACTTTTTAATATATACAATCCCATAGAACATTAATTTTATGTATCTCTTACCATTTAGTCAGCGCACGCCATGTAAGTGCTAAAAAAAACCTATTTTTCACGACTTGATGGCAAATTTCAATACTATCTACGTTTATGTTTAATATACATGGATAACACATAAAAACCTTCCAGAACAAACTATCTAAATGATGGTGGGAACCGCATCAAAATCCGTTGCGTATCTACGAAGAACAACGCGGACACAGACAATCAATAATACCGTGAGTTATACAATCTACGGCTCTTTGACCAGTAATATGACACCTGTGTATAAGCATTAATTTGTCGTAAAAATATTCAGATGAGTTATCATTACTTTGAGTCGTACGAGCTAACATTTCTTCTAGAAGCCGACCATAATTTTGCTCACTTGGAAACTCCTTTGTAAGTTTGGCTTGACAGTAAGAATCTTGTAATTAATCTAAATAAAACAAAAGTTATTCATTGCCACCAGCGTCGTAAGTATCCACCAGTTAACATTACGTATAATAACCCTATAGTAGAAGAGGTTACGAATGCAAAGTTCTTGGGTACAACTGTAGATAATAAACTAACATGGAAATCTCACTTAGAGGAAATCTGCATGTGTCTGAGTAAATCTGCATATCAATTATTTCAATTATCCAAGAAAGTTAATGCTGACATTCTATTACAGCATATCATGGATTGGTCGCTTCTATTTTTTTTAGATATGGTGTTGTTTTTTTTTTTTTTTTTTTGGGGACAGTCAACTAATAGAGAACTTATATTCAGGATTCAAAAAAAGATGTATACGATCAATGTGTGGTCCGAGAGTAACGGATAGTTGTGTTCCTTACTTTAAAAAAAAATTAAAATACTAACTTTACAATGTTTGTACATATTAGAAACTGCATTGTTTGTAAAAAACGAATCCCAATATGAGAATTTGTTGTGCCAAATCAAATGCAAAACTGCTTTATTAAAAAAAAAGAGTTTCTTTGGTATTGCTCCAAATATTTATAGTAAAATACCTGATTCTATTAATGTATGCCTATAAACAAATTTAAAAGTCCCTTCAGGGTTATTATTAGAAAAGTGCTATTACAGCGTAGATGAATTCATAAATGATATTTTCCTTGTATAGTATTCTCAAATTAAATTTTAATTTTGACATTTTAATTTTGAATTTTGACTTTGTAATTATAAAATAAATTTTGACATTAAAATTTAATTCAAATTGACATTGTAATCTCTTTCTTTGCTTTTTTTTTTTTGTATTTGTTTGTCTAGTATGACTAATTATATACGCCATAAATGGCAAAACATCTAGCTACCTCATATTAATTATAAGACCTGTATAATTTTACTCATGTTTTACAAAATAAATATATCTTGTATCTTTTCCTTCCTTGAAAAACATTCAAAAGATTCAGTACCTCTTTTTGAGAATAACTTGATGTCCTTTTCTGTTTCTTGCGTCGTGGTGGTGTACTTGTTGTATCAGATATCATGCTTGAAGACGAAGAGGTCGAAGTAGACATCTTGCGCTTCCATTTAGATCGCTTCTTTGCACATGTCGTCTTTGTCTCTGCCTTGTTCGACACAGGGGCTACTGGTTTGTCTTGTAACAGGCGGCTCTTCTTCTGAAGTTTACCTCAAACATAATAATACACTGGTTAATACAGTTACACAATTTGGTAACTTGCCACATTAATGTCCCATTAGTCATTTATAATAATCTAGTAAGTCAATAATAATAACCCAGTCCAGGGCATACTGTCATCACATGAATAATTTTAATACTTATGTAATTTTAAGCTCCTTTTATAATAATTATCTCTTTAAACTTTAGTACCTACATTAACGTAATGTCCAATTAAAAGTATTTCATTAAAATAAACAAGTAAAATTAATGTCTAGGGAAAGAGAAAAATAACTAAAGCAAAAGACACACACACACATGGCTCAATAGGCATACATAGGCTCTAGTAACTAAAGCACACTTGGCTTCCTATTGTAGGCACACATAACCTCTGACAACTAAGCGCACATGGCTCAATAGGCATACATAGCCTCTTGTAATTAAAGCACACTTGGCTTCCTATTGTAGGCACACATAACCTCTAACAACTAAGCGCACATGGCTCAATAGGCATACATAGCCTCTAGTAGCTAAAGCACACTTGGCTTCCTATTGTAGGCACACATAACCTCTAACAACTAAGCACACATGGCTCAATAGGCATACATAGCCTCTAGTAGCTAAAGCACACTTGGCTTCCTATTGTAGGCACACATAACCTCTAACAACTAAGCACACATGGCTCAATAGGCATACATAGCCTCTAGTAGCTAAAGCACACTTGGCTTCCTATTGTAGGCACACATAACCTCTAACAACTAAGCACACATGGCTCAATAGGCATACATAGCCTCTAGTAGCTAAAGCACACTTGGCTTCCTATTGTAGGCACACATAACCTCTAACAACTAAGCGCACATGGCTCAATAGGCATACATAGCCTCTAGTAATTAAAGCACACTTGGCTTCCTATTGTAGGCACACATAACCTCTAACAACTAAGCGCACATGGCTCAATAGGCATACATAGCCTCTAGTAATTAAAGCACACTTGGCTTCCTATTGTAGGCACACATAACCTCTAACAACTAAGCGCACATGGCTCAATAGGCATACATAGCCTCTAGTAACTAAAGCACACTTGGCTTCCTATTGTAGGCACACATAACCTCTAACAACTAAGCGCACATGGCTCAATAGGCATACATAGCCTCTAGTAACTAAAGCACACTTGTACGTACCTTAGATAACACTACTTGGCTAATTAGCATTTTTAAGGCTCCACAAGAAGAATTATTTGAGGTTCACAAAAATAGGCACAATCATTACATTAGAGGAAAGAAAATAGGAATTATTTGAGATTGGATTAAATACCTAGATGCCTTTTGCACACATGGCCAAATATTTTAAAATCTGACGTACTTAGTCAATAGTAAATCGATGAATCTAGGTCATAGTTAATCGATAAATTCATGCTTTACTTACGTGCTCCAGGATAGCTTTGTTCGTATCGGGCACACTTGGCCCAAGTCTTTGTTAGCTCACTTGGCCAAACAAAAACTTTAAAGCACACTTGGCTTTATCTTTAGCACACTTGGCTAACCTTTAGCACACTTGGCTAACCTTTAGCACACCTGGCTAACCTTTAGCACACTTGGCTAACCTTTAGCACACTTGGCTAACCTTTAGCACACCTGGATAACCACACTTGGCTTCCATTATATAGCACACTTAGCTTTACTTTAGGCACACATAACCTTATATTTCTTAAGTCACTATTGTTGTAGGCTTTTTTTTTTTTTTTTTTGTAGGCATGTCCCACTTCTGAAATGTGACGAAATCATACACCTCAATTGCAGTATTGAATATAATTTATTCACTTAATTCCAAAACACATGGTTATTAACAATCACTTATCACAGTTATCACTTATCATCATGAATTTAATAAAAGTAGCACGGATCCGTCAGATATGCTTACAGGTCAAAGCCTAGAAAAAGACTGACCCTGTGAACTCTGTCCCTAGCAAATCAGTTGCCAACTGAAGGATCCCCACTTTAAACGGAAGTGAACACTCAGCCGGCTAACGACCAATCAGAGCAAAGTAAACAGTACACACAATCACTTGACTAACTTAAATAATTTCATGACTTATGATTAGCCTTATGATTATTATAAATAAATATTTTAAAACTTAAACAATAATTATTTACTAACTGTATTAAAGAAATATACTTTAATAATAGTATTCTACAAATGAATACCTAAACGGATGTATAAAGTTCGTGCAATCACTAGCGCCATCTGTCGCTTGTGGAAAAAAGTCTTATTCGTAATTATTATTTTAAAAATCATTACCTACACTTTTTACGAAATACTTACCTACTTTTTTTTTTACGTGATAAACTGATAAAGTATAAAATTTGCAGAGCCACTTTACATTTTATAAAGAAGAATAATTAATTAAGTATTTTTTGGGTAGGTTTGGAGAAAAAATAACGCTAGGTACCTATCCCGGCGCACCACACCACAGAGTCGCAGACGATCCCGATTACCTGCGTGAGAGTCACTCACACACACAGTTGCGAAGCTATGGAACCAGCTAGATGACCATTACAACATTGCAAGCTTTCCTAAACCTACGACCTTCGATCAATAATATTGATCGAAGCCTACGACAGTTCGTATAACTTGTTCAGAAGATAGGTAACTATAGAATGCTGAGAAGGAGCTACTTACCTATCATACCTAAGGAACATTTACTGCAAGCAAAGCAATCAAATGATCAAATTATGGGAAAGATTTTGAAAATTATGGACTTGCCAATTAGAGGAAAATTACCAATAATGTACCAAAGAAAACTATAAAACTAGATACCATTGACCTTGGTAGTTTCAATGGGCAGTTTGCATTCAAGTGACTCTGAAATTGCAAGAACTACCGCTACAGTCGTCGAACACTGAAGCTAGATGTACAGGTATAGACACCAGCACATCCAGCCACCCGAAACTGTAAGATGACAATCAATTAAAGAAATTTGACAGATGTATTATCTGTCAAACTTTAAAAGATTTTCATCTTTATCCTTAGATAACTTAGAGCATTTAACCTAAGATAATTATCTTTATCGATACCTACGCATTAGGTTTAAGGTTGATTGGGAAAATTTTACAGTTTCGGGTGGCTTGATGTGCTGGCGTCTGTACATACCACATTTTACTAACCGGTGCATGTGTACTATGTGTAGGTACTCATTATCATGATTATATGTACTTCATTAATGTAGTTTAGATGAGTTTGTTTAATATTTTTGTAAGTTTATTAGATCTTATATTTATTTTAATAATTTTTGTAATAAATATCTAAATTGGAATTTGGAAGTATTGGGACTTTCTGATGTATGACTTATTGGAAGTTTAAGGATCGTAGCAGGTGGCTTTCTCTATTATCTGCCTACCCCCCCATGGGAAGAAGGCGTGAGTTATGTATGTATTATTTATTTTTTGCAAAGGAAATGATACAGGCTCAAGTTTGGTACGCACGGCTACAGATCAAGCTATACATTTCCAGTATAAGCTGATCTCACATTGTACATAGTCTAGTAAAAATAGTGTTTGAGATTGCATTAAAGACACTTTAGTAAATTGGTTTTGAAATAATAGTATAGTTATTTACGTATGCATTCGTGGCAATTTTGTGTTCATATGGTCGGAGGAACCTCAGAAATACCTAAAGTTGTGTTTTTCCTGTTTAACGGTAAACAAAAAACACACTTTAGGTGAAAAGTAAGATTATCGTCTATAGCCAGCCTAAAATTATAGTACATAAGTAATCCCTCGGTTTAGGTACAAAATTCTTAACATTACTTACGAGATTTTTTCTTTCATGGTGTGATAAACGAGACTTAAAAAATCTCACTTTCGGGGATTTTTCTGTTTATATATTCCAGACGTTAGCCTCGAACCTATGTTCAGTTTTCACCTTGGTGACTTCTCAGGAACATACTTAAAAAGTGTTTTATCATGATTTGTCTATTGTACATAAAAGACACTTGAAATATTTTTTAGGATGTGCATTAAAATTTTCATTCTTCATACGTAAGTGTCATAATCCCCTGATTAAGTGATAAGGAATGTTCGCAAAATGCATAAAACCTAAATTACCTAGACAATATAAAATGCCAACCTTGACCGAGCGCCTTGCATCCCCCGCGTCGGTGTGCGAGAGGGACGAAGTTATCGGATGTGACAAAGATGGAGCAATTGTTTAACTGCTCAAATAATTACTGAAAACTTTCTTCTCATTACGCAATGAGATAGTTTACTATACGCCCGGATTTTCGGTACTTATTTATTATGTCTTGCGTAATACATATGTGGAAAACCCTTAGATGGTGATTCTGTCACCGTTGGCAGTAAAGGTTTTAAAACTCTATGTTTTAGTGAGCTTCGGAAAGACAATTTATTTCATTTCTCGGATAATGTGCCAGTGATTTTACATACAATTTGCCGAAAACAGTACACAAAGGAAAATGCGAAAGGTATACAACATGCCTCCTCTGCAATCTACCCACTCACGCGACAATTTCACGAATCGGAACGAAAAGCCAGGATTGTCCGACTACACGAAACTGACGTTGTTGTTGTTACGTCCGCAAAGAGCAAAATCTGTAATTATTCTATTGTTAGGATTTTAATAAACTTAGTACACAATAAAATTATACCTATGGGATATAATAAATGCGCTTTACATTCAAGATAAGCGCATTTATTCTATCAACTAGCGCCTTCTGGTTCGAATCATGTAAGGTAAACGAGGGTGAAGTCCACAGTGACCCAGTAGTCGTCTAATTATCTAAAAACATCAATATCTCTTTCTACTAAACATTAAACTTGCCGATTTTATGGCAACCTACTTTTGGTAACATATTGCACATTTAAAATAACAACACTGAGTTTTAACTGTAATAACGTCTGAAATATTTTACTTGAAAAGTGTGTCCGACAAAAAAATATTTTTTTTGCAAGTTCAGCTGCTAAATGTGAAGTAGGTAGGTAGTTTTGTTTTTCGGTTTGTGAAACTTCAGTTGGGTCTACGGTAAGTCTGATTGTTTGATGAATTTGTTAAGTTAATTTGCTAACGATATAACTTAAAATTGGGAACACTTTTATAATAAAAGTATTTTTATTCGAACGTGACATCTATTGGTACCTAGAAATTCCTACTTGACCTCGTCATCTCGTCATTTTAAGTACTACTGTGACAATTACTGGGATACGCTTAATAGTTGCCTCTAAACCCGCCATATTCTAGGTATTTTAGTGTTTTATGCCACAAAATACGAATAATAACTATTATTATGATCGCAACATAGTTGTTAACGCTTTTGTACACACAACAGCAGGTCAAGTTACTATAAACTGTAAATTATTTTCTCATTCAATTTTGAACTTAACCATCAACATTTTAAGGTTTAAAATCATTTGGAGAAATTTGACAGTTTGGTATAACCTGATGTGCTGTTGTCTGTACAAACATTATATTATAAGGATTGGACTACATTTGACGACTAGGTTTTTCTAAAGCTGGAAGCAGTTAAAGTAGCGAACCTGCGTGACAGACACTTGTGGCAGCCTATCGTGGCGAGTTCAGACGAGCTCCGAACTATAGTTTACGTACATTGTATTATGTATGAAAACTGTAGTCCACAGCTCGGCGTGAGCTCGCGCTTTTCTTGTGATAGAACTTGCTTCGCTCACTCTTATCGTGTGATTAGGCAAACTATGCTTATTCTTACTAAGATGTGGTTAAATGGCGCGTAAATAGCGTGAGCCCACACGAGCCACGCCGTTGTCCGTGTAGGCACGGCTAGCTCTTTTATAGGTGGCAAGTCTGCGTGCCGCGTCGCCGCGCTGCTCTTTAATCTATCAACTATGCCGTCGAATAAATGTAAACGCCATGCTGCCCGCAGCAGCAACTGTTATTTTGCTCAGTGGTGACTATTTCGGCCAACACCCTAAACACAAGGCACTCTGGCACCCGAAACATAAGTTAAATCTTACTTTCGGTGCCAGAGTTCATCGAAAATACTCTTTGTTGACGTTCTCATTGAGGGACCACATTTGAATTTTGAGCTTTTGAATGCGTCAGCTTTAAGGAAAAGTTCAATTTCAATTTCAATTTCAATTTATTATTTGTGAACATAGGTTACAGTAGGTGTTACAGTCAAGTTATGATCTCTATGTCCTACCACTTAATGGTGTACAAATAGTAGGTGTTAAAATAACAATATCAATAATAATCATAATTACAATTAAAATAAATAGCAGGAGATGTCAAATAAAAGCATTAAATTACACAATTAGATAATGTCCCATTATAATAATCACACATAAAAAATAAAAACAATTGTACTATATTCGGTCATTAAGGAATTCCTCAATAGAGTAATATGTCTTCTCGATAAGAAATAGGAATAACCTCTTTTTAAATACATTAATGGTATCTGCTGATTTGATACACTTTGGTAGTTTATTATAAACCTTCGGGGCCATTGCAAATATGCTTTTCCGAAATAATGCAGTTTTATGTGGAGCCAAATTTAACGTACCGGCTCTGCGCAGGCTACTCACTTGTGAGAACTTAGACAGGTTGCGCCTGACAAAAAGGGCAGTCTCGTAGATGTACATGGACGGTAAAGTTAATATTTTTAAATTTTTAAAATGAGGTTTACAACTGTCGGTCTTTTGTATATTAAGGATGGCTCGGATACACCGTTTTTGTGCGATAAATGCAGTTTCTTTTCCAGTTGCATTACCCCAAAAAATTATGCCATATCTTTAAACATGATGCAACTAGTCCATGATATGCGGTTAGTAATGTTGATTCACCTACAGTTCTCCTTAACATGTTTAATGCATATGAATATTGGCTCAGCTCTCAAACAATTGTAAATTCAGCTTCTAGTTTGTAAAAGTAGGCACTCAAAAGATACAATCTGTTAAAGGTGGTCCCTCAATCGTGCCTGCCAGGCATAATTACATAATTACGTACATTCTCCCGCCAAGGATTGCAAACGGGTGTTACGTAAGGCGCGTTTTGACGAATTGAGGCCAAGTTGGCATCCTATACCTTTCAGGTAGCAAGGAGTTCTGATCGCTGTCCAAATCGGTCTAGGCAAATTTCTGCCATTTGCTGCCTCTTATGCTTAAGTCTGATGGAACGCTGGCTCATCCCGCGCAAGAGAATGCAAACTTATTAGCCTTTGTCTTTGCCGAAAATTCACGCCTTGATGCGGCCTCTAACATACCCTACTGTAGTTCCACAATGCCGGAGATCTCCATTCACCTGAAAGAGGTCCATGAGGTCCTTTGCAGTCTGGGTGTGAATAAAGCAAGCGGACCTGATGAGCGAGGAGCTGACCTGCTCGATGCTAGTGGTTGACACACTTGACGGCTCACTTTAAGATCACTAACTTCACCTAAGTTTTCACTGTGAGATATTTACAGAATAGCACTACTGTACTAGTTACCGACCGCCTAGAGCTTTTGGACATGGAGTTGACGTCTGATCTCAACTGATTCTGTTATTCTGATCTCTCATTTTTTTTTGGCAAACGTCTCTTCAATTTTTTTAAGCAAAAAATATTTTACAATTTAATTTACCTTGCTGTTTTTATTACCTCCTGCTCTGCTACAACCTTAGTAAATCTAAGCATTCAGTCTTCTACCTACCTTTTGTTTCTTAAGACTCATATCGATAAAATAAATGATATGTGATTTATTTTTAGTAAGTAGGTTTGTACAAACACTTTTACACGTCAATCATGTTTTTTTAAAACTAGATGAGGTTGGCGTTTCCTATCTGACTACTCTGAGAAGCAAGGCCGAAACAAACTCAGAGGTCACAGTTTCTTTTAAAGTCCAGACATAATCTTGGTCAGATCAAGTCCATGTAGATTGCTGTTATCAAACACAATCTCATTATTTTTAATGTTTAATCCTACTTATATTGATCTTTATGTTCAAGACCTGAGAGTTCACATTAGCACAAAAAAATTAACACGACTGGGTCCTTATGACGAGTAATAGTACAAATCCGACGACTATTGGTAAGAATCGCCGTTTTTTTATTTATTTATTTTTTTATGTTTTATTATGTAAACTACTAAAATTACCTATTACTCTCTTTCTGCATGGAACATTTATTCCATTCTGTATCTGGAGAAGGACGTTGTTAGCTGCGCTACAGTTTATACTTTTGCAGCTTTCACCGTTTTACTTTTGTACCTACTTCTTGTGTTATTGTTCAAAACTTTTTTTTTTCATTTTGCTGATATCAATTTTGCCTAGAAGTACGAGTAGGTACACAAGGCTACATATCAAGCTATACATTTCCAGTTTACACTGAACTCTCATTGTAAGGAAATCCTATACAATGCGAGATCAGCTTATACTGGAAATGTATAGCTTGATCTGTAGTAGCCGTGCGTACTATTTTATTTTAAAACACCACATCTTTGTTTAATCATGTGGTCTAATTACACGAATCCAAAATAAAATTTATGTAATAGATGCCCGCTTGATGCATCGCGCCGCCGCCGCCGCCACCCGCCCGCCGCCCGCCCGCACCCCTCTCGCGAGTTTTTGATTTTCATTTAATTATTAGAAATGCTTTACAGATATTCAGGGGATTTCTTCCAATTTGAGTAGATAAAAATTAATGGTATTAAGACTCATAAAAATATCCTGAGTGTCTTTAATGTACGAGGGTTAAATACAAATTTAACTTCACGAAAAAAAAAGTATAATAGCCACCTTGGTGATAATTTACATAGTTACTCGTAGTAACTATTTAAATACTTTGACAAAATTTCACTCTCTAGGCAATTACTGTTTTGAAATTATCATTTATTTTATATAAAATAGTCAATATGGTACTTAATATGTTGATTTTGACCGGGGATAATTATTTCCATAGCTAAAACTTTTGAAAAGGAGCAGTCATGTACAAAATCACCAGTGGTCCATTTTTTGTTCCCACTTAAATTTAATGTTATTGCTATGATTGCTAATAACTCAATATATATAAAAAAAATATCGGGGATTACTGTCAATTTATGTATTTCAGCTATTTATATATTTAATTCTGAATTATCACCCAAAGAGCATTTATTGCAATCTACTCCATACAAATCGATCTATTTTTACTGGACTAACAGGATTTCCTTACAATGAGAGGTCAGTGTAAATTAGAAATGTATAGCTTGATGCGTAGCCGTGTGTACAATGCTTCGGATGAGTTGGTTTTTGAATAAAAGTAAGGTTAATAATTATTATTAATATTTATTATAGAAATAAAAGAATACATGATACGAGTATCGCATGATATAGTAAGGGTCCGTCTCCACGGGCGAGAGAATCGCGGCGATAGTCACGCTGTGCCTACAAAAATCAATATGCGCGAAGCACGCACGTGTGTACAAACTTACATTTACTGTTGGAATGTATGGGAGAACATGTTTTTCAACTATAATGTTAAGTTTGTTCTTGGTATAATTTAATACCAACTACGGAACCCTTCATTGTGCGTAGTACAACACGCACTTGGCCGGTTTTTTATTAAAAGAACAAAGAACTTCATTTTTTTTTAAAATTGCAATTCAAAGTTGACAATTAACTTAATTTTACTCTTAGTATATGTTGGTCAATTAAATAAATAAATAAATTTTTACTTCTTGAAAAATCTTTGTGAGTCAATAAAAACAAAACTAGAAGTTACTTGCAAGTAATTTAGATTTTGATAGACCCGTACAATATTACACATTACAATTATTAAAAATTAGGAGGCTATACCAATATTTTTTTTTAAATTCAAGTTCAAAGGCTGCTTTTTAAAAAAAATTTTGGTTTTCTGCTTCCACAAAAATCCGCATGCCCACATTCTAAAGGACACCACACATTACACTGTGTTTCTGTCCAGCTGGGGCCCGCGAGCCAGGCTCGTAAATAGCAATGCTTCGTTTGTTCAATGTACCTCATGAATTTATCAACAAGATCCAATGTACCTCGATCATTTTGATAGAAAGCATGATAAATCGCCTCATCTATCCAGCGATGTGCGAAAAACTCTTCCAATCCCAACCAAATTATAAGAGGATTTAGGAAATAATTGTGAAAACTACATGGTAAGGTATAAAATTTGTGAAACCTAAACAAAGAAAGTTAGAACTCATTAACTGGATCTCTCAATCTGGACAACTGAAGAAAAAGCCATAACGCGTATCCAAGAATATACTGCCTATGTGTTTATAATTTGCATTTTAATTAATTGTGAAGGATTTGTGAAAGCTGCTAAGCAAAATTTCGGATCGTTTCAAAGCCACGTTTAAGATTTATAACGGTTTATATGGATCACTCAGAGTGGGCAATTTTCAATTGAGTGATCTTGTAAAACACGACCTAATACTGAAAAAGTATGAATAATAATTATTCATACTTTTTAAAATAATGATCTCTCAGTGGGGACGATCAAAAAACAAGATTTTCATTTTCTCTTGAACCAGTAAGATTTCAATCACGATTTTTGTTTCACAAATTTTCCCAGAAGCATAATTTGCAATAAACATGATAATAATTATCATACTATATTTAATAAACCAAAACTTATAGGTAGAAGGTAGATCAGACATCAGAAATTGTGAAAAATGTTGTACTAAAATTTGACGAATCAGTCATCCCTGTAAGTGTTATACTTAAAAAGATAAATAATTTTTTACAATCCTTAATTGAAAATTGTCCACTCTGAGTGATTCATATAAACCGTTATAAATCATAAACGTGGCTTTGAAACGATACTTGAATACTTGTTGTTGCAATAAAGATTTTGTATTTTTGTTTGTATAGGCAGCATATTCTTGGATACGCGTTATGGCTTTTTCTTCAGTTGTCCAGATTGAGAGATCGAGTTAATGAGTTCTAACTGTCTTTGTTTAGGTTTCACAAATTTTATATCTTGCCATGAAGTTTTCACAATTATTTCCTAAATCCTCTTATAATTTGGTTGGGATTGGAAGAGTTTTTCGAAAAGATCTCTCAATCCACACGCACATATCCAGCGGGGCCCTCGGCTATACTGCACTCGTAATACTTCCATAAAAATAATACTGATTGCATCTGCTCCTAATGTACCTCCCGATTCATGTATTAAATTCTAGGAATCTTTGATAGATCAGGAGAAATTAAGCATGAACGTTTTGTCTTTCCAGCAGGGCCCTTTGTAATTAGAATGAATACGCACAGAAAAAGCATACCATTTTTATCCATCACCAATGTACCTTACCTTACTCAAAGTTCTTCACGTTTTACCAAGTTTTGATACAAAATTATGATAATTAGTAGTATTTGCTTGGTAAGGTCAACTAAATGATTTTCCGCAATGAAGGTAGTAGTGCTAAACTATTGATATTGCATCGTTTTTATCAGTCGGAAAACAAAACTAGGTAAAACGTGAAGAACATTGAGGTACATCTATCTATACATATAATAAAACAGTAACGAAAGAAAAACTGTACATTGAGAATTTTCGAGAAAAAATAAGTAAGTAAAGTAAGTAAGTAAGTAAGTAAATAACTTATCCGAATAATATTCGAAATCTTATTTATGGCTGATTTTTCATTATTAAGATAACTTATCTGAAGAATAAATATGTCAGTTTGATATATTTTCTATACAAAAGCTGTTAAACCGCCATATTTATTCCATAAATAAAAGTTATCTGACGGTTGAAAAATTTGGCCGTAGTGGAGAAAGTTCTAATCATAATCATAAATATTAGAATAATCTTCATCTTCACTCTGGGCTTGTTCGTCTTTCTTGTCAGACTTGTCCTTATCTTGGGATAAAGTAGTTAAAAACCAACTAGAACGCCCATCCTGATCAATGTCAACACTTTTGTGCCCTACTACGGCTTTGACTTCCGAGGTATCGACATCGACAGGCAACTCCAATCGTTTGTTATCCTCGTCATTGAAAATATTAAAAGCGACTTGTCCGTTCATAATTAATGGCTCAAAGTAAAACTTGTCGCCTAGTTCTTTAGAATCCTTCGCGCCACTTGCTTGTCCAACTCCGTCCTCCCCAGCCGTAGGAGACAGTTGTAAATACATATCGCTGTCAATGTTGTAAAGTTTGAATAAAACTTTATTATCATCCAATATTGGAATTATCTTCCAGCCTGATTTGTTACTGGACTTGTAGTGGCCGTCTCCGCGCGCTTTCGTTGTTTTAGGCTCTAAAACCAGCGCCTGATTGTCTTGATTGTTATTGATGGCCATAATACAGTCACCGTCGAAGATGTGTTGAAACACAGATGGGAAATGCTCACGCACAACCTCTTTGTCATTGTTATTCCATAACTGGTAAGCGTACACGATGACATTTCCGACGTTATTCGCGAGGAGTTTGTTAACGACGTCAGCTAGAGCTCCGCCGCAGCAGGTGTTAGTCAAACATCCAGTCAGTATGACGGCAGCCTCGATATCACCTTTGTTAACGTTTCTGTAGAGTTCTCTTTTGAGTTCATTGATGCCCAAATAGGCTCTATAACATGTCTTCCAGTAAGTTAATCGTAGGTTATCCGGTACTTTGTAAATGGGGCAGTAAAATAACTGCTTCATCTCCATCAGTTCGTCAGTGAGCATTTCAACTGAGTCGTCACGGCATCCATAAATAATGACGTTTCCTCGCTCACTATTTACTATACGAGCAATGTCTTGAGCAACCTTGTTTGTCACACGGTATTCTTTAAGGTTCACAGTGACAGTATGGACAGAGTTGTCTTTTATGTAATTAAGGGTATAGGATCCAAAGCTTCTCTCATCGGACATTGGTATCCTGTTCGGTATCTTTCTGCCTTTATCCGGACCATCTGCAACTAATTTCCAGTCGTAGTTAACATTATAACAATCTGGAAACCCTATGGTGCCTTCGGGGAGTTCGATTCTTCCTGAACCAAAATAATCTACATGTTTTATTAGATTTTTAATACATAACGGAATCTTGACCAGTTTATATTCGTTTTGAAACGGAATATCAGAATAAGAATAAAATTTGTTCTTATTAGTTTCATAGTTTGGGGGTTTTGCTTGTTTCCACTTGTCCATAGCACTTGCCGTTTCAATATCTGAAAACAAACACAAAGGAAATACATTATTTATTTTTCAATACACTTCCTCGAAAACTGGTTCATATCGCACTACGATTAGGTTCACAATCACAATGCAATGTATGTCGCACGCGTGCGATTTTTCATTTTCCCACCCGTGTGCGGGAATAAAAATTGCCACAGATAACTTATACCTATACTTAGTCCAAATTGGTTCAATGCCTCTATTCACAACTCTCTATTCGGAGGTGAAGTTTTTTTTTAAATTTCGGCGAAGAGTTACACATCTTTACGACGTTAATATTTTTTGAATATTAATATTTTTAAATATTTATTTATTTATTTTATTTTTATGGAACAACTAACAGCTACAATATAAAACATAAATAGAATATCTTAAAAAAAACTATGATTATTACAATATTTTCATATTAGGCTGTTTATCGGCTTTATACCTTTGTTTCTCCTTCAACCTGGCGAAAGCAAAGCGCGGAAAAAAAAGAAAATTTAAATCATAGTTTCTTAATAATTCATGACAAAAATATTTTCCGTTATTTTATTTTATTTCCTCAAAAGTGTAATGAAAAACGTCGTTTGATACACGTGGATATTTGTTATTGCAATTCTCGGCTCAAAAACAACGTCGCCTCTACGGCTCGTGTGTTAATTCCGCCTCAAATGCAATAACAAACATTCTCCCACTTGTATCAAAATGTACTATTTTTAACCAACTTCTGAAAAAGGAGGAAGTTATCAATTCGGATGTCTATGTATTTTTTTTTTTTTTTTTTTTTTATGTATGTTCGGGCTAACTTCGCAAAAAAACACTACAAAGTGAAAAATAACTTTAATTTTGGAAGTCAGTGGCAAAAAACTAAAATACAGATCCAAAGACACCGACACCGAAAATTAAAGTTATTTTTCACTTTATAGTGTTTTTTTTTGTAAGTCGGTTGTTTTTTTTTGTAATAAAGTTAAAGTTATAATTTTTCACTGTTTAGTGGGTCAGTTTGTGATTTATCTAAGTATTTTATTTCTTCAAAAGTGTATTGAAAAACGTTGTTTGAGACACGTGGACATTTGTTATGCTCGTCAAAATGCATAATGGTGATGGATGACTTCACCATGGAGCTCCAGTTCTCCTGGTTCTTACTAGGAGAACTCCTCAACAATTAACATCCCTGCATCGGGAAAAGCAATATTTTGTAAAAGGTGGTGAGTAGTTGACATTGGGCTATTGTAACTTAGATAAATTACAAACTGACTCACTAAAAAGTGAAAAATAAAAACTTTTTTACAAAAAAAAAAAAAAAAAAACTACCGACTTCCAAAAAATTACTACATACTTAGTGAAAAAATATTTTGGAAGTCGGTGGCAAAAAAACTAAAATACAGATCCAAAGACACCGACTTCTAAAATTAAAGGAATTTTTCTCTTTGTAGTGTTTTTTTTGGGAGACAGTTGTTTTTTTCTTGTAAAAAAGTTTTTACTAACCCGTCGCACGCCAATTAGCAGACACATTGATATAAAAGTAAAGATACGGTCGTCCGTAGTGCCTGACGCGTTCGCCACACAGAAACACTAACGCCATCTATTAGAACTACTCTTAACTACGATGTCGATCGGCGCAGGCTGCTCGTAGACGTAACCTTGTAAGAGCGAGCGGCGTGGTATTTTTCGAGTTATAAAGAAATTATGAAAACTTTTATTTTTCAAATATTATATTTACAACGCTCGCTTCGCTCGCTCGGCTCGTGCGTAGGGGGTCACAGTTTTAACCTAACCTAACCTAACCATTTTTTTTAAAAATAAGTAATTAACCTAATCTAAATAGTTGAGTTCCGGGTAACCTACTAAAAACAATATCTTTTTTCCTATTAATGCAAGTCGTGTCTGGCACTCGCCGGCCGCTGCCGCGGCACCGCTCGCTTCGCTCGCTCGGCTCGTGCGTAGGAGGTCACAGTTTTAATCTAACCTAACCTAACCATTTTTTTAAAAATAAGTAATTAACCTAATCTAAATAGTTGAGTTCCGGGTAACCTACTAAAAACAATATCTTTTTTCCTATTAATGCGAGTCGTGTCTGGCACTCGCCGGCCGCTACCGCGGCACCGCTCGCTTCGCTCGCTTGGCTCGTGCGTAGGAGGTCACAGTTTTAACCTAACCTAACCTAACCATTTTTTAAAAATAAGTAATTAACCTAATCTATACTCCATTTAGAAAAAAGAGGCTCGTAGAAGCAGGAGTGCAAAACATTTTATTTCAAAGTTCAGATAAAACACTTAAAATAAAATTGTTTAGAGAATTGAATATTAATAAATAGGTCTAAGACAGTACTAAATACTTAGATAAACGAAATAAAAGATTTGTTGTTTTAATTATGCTTTATTTATAATAAGACTGAATGAGACATCCAATCACGTCATGATGATTTAAATTGAATGAAGGAAGGAAATAAAAGTAATTTATTTAACAATATTTTAATGAAAATAACAACTTACAACACTATAGTTGGTGAAACTTCTTCGTCTTCATCGTAGAATTTAGTCACTATCATCAGATGATGAAGATGAAGAAGTTTCACCAACGTTAATAATAAATTTTTCTACCACATCATGCATTATGCCATCGAGTTGGCAAAACTTTTCCTCTTCTTTAATTGCATGAGCAACACAAGACTGCCATCGTTCTGGCGTAATACTATCCAGAGCTTGTGGGAGTAATTTTTCAGTTTCATTCAGTTTGAAAGTTTTATTATGTTGGGCCACATACCCCTTCATTTGAGCCCATATTAGTTCTATAGGGTTGAGCTCGCAGTGGTAAGGTGGGAGGCGCAATACTGAAATACCCTTCTTTCTAGCCATCTCATCTACAACAAACTTTTGGTATAAATGTTTTTGTGTTTTACTTTTTCTAATAAAGTTGCCCTAAGATCTTTTTCCTCAAAAGGAATATTTTTGTTTTTTAACCATTCCAGTATATCTGCTTTTCGTGTGGCTGTAGTTGGCAGGTTCTCCAGTTTCCTTGAGTGGTATGGTATGGTATAGGTATGGCGCATTATCCATAACAATTACAGCACCACTCTCAATTTCAGTTAAAATTAACTTGAACCACTTTTCAACGTTGAAGGCGTCCATTTCGGAGTGGTAGTCTCCATCTCTTTGCATCACATATTAATGCAGCATCTGTTAAAAACCCTTCAGTCGATCCTGTGAAATAAAACGAATACAAGTCAATTATTCCGTACCCCTATATAATTTCACTGCTGGAAATAGTTTTAATTTATACAATAATAAAGTAGCAACAACATTTATAACTTTAATAGTTCGCATTGCACGTGTAAATTCATAATACAATATAATATTACTTCGTTAATAGTCAATAACAATGGGGTGTTCATTTGCTAATGGTGAGGACAGTCAATAAAATATATATTAAAAACAAATTAACGCAAGGAAATAAAGTACATACCAATATGTCCAATTATAAGCCGCCTTCCTTTTCCCGTTAGGTTCTTTAAGCCAGTGGATAGACCTTCCCGATGTGCTTCTTTTGAAGACTTAATAGTCGTGTCATGCCATATTAGGCTTTTCGTGTGACCTGTTATGATAAAAGGTTTAAATACAATATTCACAAAACAAATTTATGAAAGAATGTTGCACTTTGCTCTTATCATAACGTTAATCATAACGTTATTGAATACAGGTTTGCTTGGTGCATAAAAAAACTGTTAATAATGTTGCACTTTCCTCTTATTTAACTGTATCATAACGTTAATCAAAACGTTATTTAATACAGGTTTGCTTGGTGCATAAAAAAACTGTTAAGAAACTTAGAAGCACTGTACCTTCATTTAGCCAAGTCTCATCTAATTAATAATATATTTTTCTTCCTTCATTCCTTAGCCTTTTTATTTCATGAAGATACTTTATTCTCCATAGGACGATCTCCTGTTTGTCTATGAGTGCACTTTTTCTGCTCCGTTTGATATAAGTGAACTTTAATATTTCTTTAATTACTTTATATAGACTGCTTCTCTTACAACCTGGCAGAGAATCGTCACTGTTTACTGCTTCCAGTATCTTATCCAAGGTGGACTCATTATTAAAAAAGAAAGAATGAATTTTCCTGCGTATTCCACTGAATGTGATGTCATCAAAATCATCACGTTTCATGTGCTTCCGTTGGCGAGGGGGAGATTGCAGGCGACCTTTTATGTTGTACTCTTTGATTATATTGTAGACAGTAGCCCGAGATACGCCTGTAAATAATAAGTCAAATATATGTTTTATCACAATTCATGTTACTTTCAAATATTTTTATAGTAATAATTGTATGAATCATTCTTACCGGCAACTTCAGCGGTTTTATTTACCATCTCAGTCTTATAACGAGGAGTATCTGTAGGCCAGGACTCCTTAAATTGCTTAAAAATATTTATTACAGTTTGCTTTTCTACAGCACGAAGTGCAGTCTGCTCCACTCTCTTCTACTTGGGAGACATTATTAAGTCGTCGGGGTCAACATTTGAGCCACGTTTTTTTCGCCGTTGGCTTAGGTCAGACTCAGAATGTTGTTGTAATCCGCTCGGGCCCGCGCCGGAATCACCCATAGCTCAACAAAACGTACCTAACGTTTTGTACAAACAACCCAATAACAACACTGATAACAAAACCAGTAACAAATAACAACAAAATCACGAAAATTTGGCAATAACAAAAAACAAGTCGCAGCATTCACAAGTATTCACAATTCAATGACAATAAACGACAACCACAGAACATTACGTCAATTTCACAGACGACATAAACCGACAAAATTAGAAAAACCCGGCTGTCAGAGCTTATGAAGGGATTATTAGCATTTTAGATTTGGTAGAATTATAGTAAAACGAAAAACGTTCCAATATTGTTTACTCCTGCTTCTTTTAGGTTTTTTAGATTGACACCGTAATTTTAATTTGGAATGAAATAATACATCTAAATGAAAGCAACTTAATTTCATATGATAAATTGTTAAAGTGATATTCAGCTGCATCCGGTTAGACTGGAAGCCGACCCCAACATAGTTGGGAAAAGGCTAGGCAGATTGAAATTGTTAAAGTGATTACAATTAAGTGTGACAGCTGGTATATAAATAGATTTTTAATAAATTTGGCGTCAATCGTAACTTGAACAAGTTTTTGTACTATTGCTATAAAGTGTGCATTAAAAATAACCTTTTTTAACTTCTGTCTAATGCTATTATAAATGGAGTATAAATAGTTGAGTTCCGGGTAACCTACTAAAAACAATATCTTTTTTCCTATTAATGCGAGTCGTGTCTGGCACTCGCCGGCCGCTACCGCGGCACCGCTCGCTTCGCTCGCTCGGCTCATACGCAGGAGGTCACAGTTTTAACCTAATCTAACTTAACCATTTTTTTTAAATAATTAACCTACTCTAACTACTTCCAGAAATAAACTAATATCAAATAACCAATAAATTTCCATTGCAACAAAGGAGAATGGGCGGGTCCGTCCCCAGTGGTGTATCAAGATGTGATATACGTCATTTTAAAGATCATAACAATAGCTTTATTTTCTTGTATGACACCAACAACGAAACTCGTGCAGGGAAGGAACCATGAATAATTTTAATTTTATTTTTTAATAATATTATTTGTAACTTTTACAGTAACGTAGCAAGTATAACCATGTGCACAAAATGCTAGAGGCGTCATCGCATCAGGGTGAAGATCGTCAGAGGGCGGATGAACCCGAACGAGATAACAATTACGGAGGTGAGAGGGATAAAGACAATGAACAATTTCTTTTTACAGCTGACTATTGTATTGTACTCGTTTGTTTTCACTTAACCGCTTAAGTGTCCAGGCGTACTTTTTTAACCAAACCTTTTTAAACCGTATTGGTTTATTTTGAGGTCGTACTTTCCAAATGTCATGCTTTATTTTTGTTCATTACGAAATTCCTCTCACTTTGATACACTTTGATATATGACAATACTAGCAGTGTTTGGTCTGTGATTTTATTGTTTCATTCTGTGAGCTGTCAATGGCTTGTATTGTAATGATAGTTTGGTTTATTTATTTATTTATTACATTTGGGAAAACAAACAGTAGTATACTAAGCATAAACAGTGTTGTCTTACAATTAAAACTTTACAAATATATATTTTTTTTTTTGGTTGATTGATATTGCCTTACGATACGCCCCTCGCATGCATCTTTTCCTCCTTCATCGGTTCGACACTGTATATTTTGACTTTGGCACGCTAAATGGACTTGATTCCTCTGCTTTTACTTTGATTTTGGCTAGCTTGAATGGTTGCAAAGGTATTGGATACGTTGTGTTATGATGGAACGTGTAAACCGTATATAATATACATATATAATATATATAATATACGTACGAGGGGCCAAACTCGCAGAGGCCCCTTAGACAATTTTCCAACCGACGACAACCCCTGGTTGGTGCAGGACTATTTGCAGGACATGGAAACAAAACATATTGGGCTTTGGGTTTGGGTGGCTGTGGAATGGTTACCTAGAACTATGGAAAGACTATGGCCCCTGTCTGACCAATGTTTTTTATACAATAGACAAATGAAATCGCAGGGTGTGACTTTTTTTTTGTGGATGGGAAATCATCTAATGACTTCGCCCGGTCTGTGTGGGGCGGAAGGGCGTGTCAGACTTTTACTGACTAAAACCCACCCGTGTTCCTTCAGTTGTCTATGCCAGGGCCACGGTATCTCTTTCGAACAACCCGCGACCCCGGCGGCATCGGCCCTATTAGACCCCATCGTTGCTGACATCTCTTTGAGGCGCGCGTGGAACACAACGCGCCGTCGACCCGGGCCTGGTCCTTACAGGACGGCGAGCTACCCACTATTCGCCGATCGCAAGCCCACGCCTACGGTGGCCGGGAATCGGCTCTCGACTCCCGCCGCCCAGGGCGTCTTCTGCGGCGACTGAGGGCGTGAGGTTGTCTCTCCCTCACACGTTCCGCCTACTGCTTCGCAGAAGGAGGTGACGGCCTCCCATGCACTCTCGCTCCGCACCATGGCCTGGACCAGGTTTGGACGTGAGAGATCGCCGCCGCCGATCGCCTCCATGAAAACAGGGCGGTGCTCCGGCCAAGCCGGGCAGACCTCCACTGTATGCCGTGTCCCCCGGGCGATCCACCGGAGTGCCTCCCTGATGCAACTCCAGGGCAGGGTATTGAAGGCGTTGGCGATGTCTAGAGACACCGCCAAGACGACCCCACCCCGGGCCACAGCATCCCCCGTCGTGAGGGCTCGCACGCGCATGATGGCATCCACCGTAAAACGCCCTATGCGGAAACCAAACTGCCTCTCCGCCAAATCCAGCCCCTCCTGCACTAGCCACCCGACGAGGCGGTTTGCAATGACTCTTTCAAAGAGCTTGCCCATCTCGTCGAGCAGCGCAATGGGTCGGTAAGCGGAGCAGGGGGCACACTCAATAATGGGCAACCGGAAACGGTCGCTAGCAAATAGTGACGTAGCGACAAGGGGGCAACACATCCTGATGTGCTTGAGGAGTGGAGAGGTATTCCACGGCTCTCACAACAATCTCAGAGCTCGGAAGCTGGTCAAGATTCCTACAAGCACTTACTGGAATACTTCCTTCCTCCGAGCACGTTTGCTCTTGCGAATCTCCACTCAAGCCGGTCAATAAAGGCAAGAATGAGGTGGGAGCTCTGTTCCCGTCGGTGTTCTCTCCAGCCGGTCAATAAAGGCAAACCAGAGGTGAGGAACAAGACTTCTCCCGGGAGATAGGGTCCGTGGGTTCGCTACTTCCCAACAGCTTGCCACACGCTGCCTGCGGTTTTCTGTATCTCTCTTGGTCTGGCTCCTCACCCTAGACCTGTTTCGGCAAAGTAAACTCTACCGGCACAGACTTGGAGTTCTGAGGGCGCAAGCCTCACCATGACGTCAACGTAGAGATACGGAGGTGGGGAAAAGTTGAAAAGTCAAGTGTGTAGGTGTGGCGATAAAGGCGCAACACAAGACTAGTAGCTGCACCGCAAAGAACGCTACATGAAATAATAGGTATATACGAAAAACTGTTCATGCTAAACATAATATCATTAAGAAAAAAAAAAAGATTCATAGTATCTTCTTTGCACGAGTTTCGTTGTTGATGGCATAAGCTAACTACCATTACCTCGAGGACACATAAATATGTTAAGACTTCGATCATATCTCGCTCCATCGCACTTTGAATAGATAGAACAGTCTAGGCTATCTCGCTCCATCGCACTTTGAATAGACAGCAGTCTAGGCATACTCCAGGATATCTGCAAGACAAAACAGGTGGACGATGGTAAAATAAGCGAAAATCACATTTAAAAAAAAAAAAATGTAATCATTCGTAGGTCTTCCCCTGCAAGAGTGCGATGGTTGGTGTCATAGAATAAAATAAAGCCATTCTGATAAGCTTTAAAATGACGTATCGCTCAATTTGATACAGTCCTGAAACAGTCTGGGGACGGAGCCCATACAAAAGCGCCCATTCTCCTTTAAAATTGTAATGTAAAATTATTTTGCATTAAACAAATGATTATATTAAAATAAAATTGCATTTTTTAATTATATAATTACCAAAAAATGCTATTTTTGCCTTAATATTTTTTGTCTTAACAAATAATTTCACCAAACGTTTATTGTCTGAAGATTGTTTGCTGTAATAAATCATTTGATTAAAGACCAAATGACTTAATGACATTATACTTAGTAATATTTTGCCAAGTAAAAATTTGACCAAATGAAAATATGCGTACTAAAATCATTCGAAATATTGCAATGGTATAAAAAAGGTTGCTAAAATTTGTTTGGGTAATGAAATTTTGGCAAAATCTTTTCGGCAAAACGGCAGGCACCCTACAAAAATATTTTTCAATCACTTGTTCTAAAATTTTAATCGCTATAGCTACTGTCATGATTATCATAAAAAAAACCGGTCAAGTGCGAGTCGGACTCGCGCACGAAGGGTTCCGTACCATATTATATCGACGCCTTAGAGTGAAAACCTCGTAACTGTAAAAGAAGTAACTTTTCAGGAGGAAGAAAAAACTGCGCGATGTGAAATTTTTGTACGGCGTCTTTTATGTTTTTTTTTTATTTATCTATCTGCCTAGCCTTTTCCAAACTATGTTGGGGTCGGCTTCCAGTCTAACCGGATGCAGCTGAATACCAGTATTTTACGTGGAGCGACTGCCTATCTGACCTCCACAACCCAGTTACTGGGTAATACGATACCCCTTGGTAAGACTGGTTGTCAGACTTTCGGGCTTCTGACGACCCGTAACGACTGTCAAAGATCCACGAATGACAGCCGGGACCAACGGCTTAACGTGCTTTCCGAGGCACGGAGGAATCTCGCTATGTAAAGATGGTCACCCATCCACTGACCAACCCCGGCAAGCGTAGCTTAACCTGACGGATCGACCCGTGCGGCTGTTATTACTTAGCCACGAGCTCCTCTCTTTATTTATGAATGTGGAAATTTAACCCGCTTTTATATCGAGAACTGTTCGATTCTATATGATTGTCCGAAATGCATAAAATGATACTTACGAGGTATTCGTACAAAAAACCCGACCTAAAGCATACAAATACTAGGTAGGTACTGTCATAGATGGCGCTACGAGTATCGAATGAACAAATTAGTCAGATCAGGATGTGCGTTGCGAAGTTTTCCTCCTAGAAACGCAATAAAATCAATTTGAGCAAAAATGTATTCCCGAGGTTTTCACTCTAAGGCGAGTTGTTTAACAATCGCAAAGATAACTTTTTACTTATTTTATAATGATACTGTGAATTACAAGGTTATTTTTTGCAGTTGCAGAAAATCACCGTGTTTAAACAAAATACCTTATGAATCGCCGTTTTCAGTATTGTTGATTAAATACAGTATTCATGGTACTTACATGGTATAAAGAAGTTTCAAATTCCTAATTTGTTGAATTGTTGCGCTAGAGCTCGTTCAAAAATGAAAATTAATAATTACTAATACTTAATTTTAAAAGATAAAAAAAATATGTTTGTACTCTACTCAATGAGTTCTAGACGATGACACCCCACATAACACATAATCAGCCTATAATGTTCCCACTGCTGGGACACAGGCCTCCTCTCGGTGAGAAGGAGTGGGCCGTAATCCACCACGCGGGCCCAGTGCGGGTTGGTAGATGTCACATGTCTTCGAATTTTTGGTTCTAGGACATGCCGGTTTCCTCACGATGTTTCCCTTCACCGTTTTGAGAGCAGCGGTGATGACATAATGACATGACACCCCACATGCTAGATTAAATTTTTTTTTTTTTTTTCAAAATGAAAAGTTTATCAAATCAAATCAAATCAAATCAAATCAAAAATCATTTATTTCAATCCATTGATCATAAAATAAATTCAAATTACGTAATAAATATAAATAAAATTAAAATTTGTAACATTAAATCAAAATAAAATTAAATCAAATCAAAATAATTAATTTAAATTACAAAAACACAAAATTAAAATAAAATCACATCAAAATAATTAAATTAAAATAAAATAAAAAAATTACAATAAAATAAAAATTTAAAATTACTAATAATACGCCTGCCTCTGAGTCATTTGTTTGTTTGTCATTACATTAACCATATAGCAATGGTTAATGTACTGACAATCAAACCTATTCGCAAATACGCTCAGGATGGTGTTGGAGGTGGTCCGGAGCCTGCGCCCCAGAGATGTGCACCGTTTCCGCATCGTCGTGTAGAAACAGTCGACACGGGCGTCGGCGAACATCCCCGACGCGCTACAGTGCCGGGGCAGCCCCAACAACACCCTGAACGCATTATTATACTGAACACGGAGAGCGTTGTACTGTTTCTGGGTATATGATACCCACAGGCTAGCTGTGTACAGGGACGTACAAAACGCTCTGAAAAGAGTTATTTTGACGGCCCCCGAGCAACGAGAAAACCTGCGGGCGATCATATTGGCCCTCACAGACAACGCCCTCCGCTCCCTATCGATGTCCGCATCGTCCCTCAGGTCAGGGGTCACGATATGCCCGAGATATTTAAACTGTTGAACTCTTTTTAACGCAACACCGTTCAATACAATAGGTGGAACAGTATCCGGGCACCTCCGACCCCTGGCCTGGAAGACCATGCATTCACTCTTCCTTGCGTTATAGAGCAAACCATGATCCAGCGCGTAACGCTCGCAGATGCCCAGCAACCTGGACAGACCACACACCGAGGCGCTCAGCAGCACCATGTCGTCCGCATAACTAATATTGTTGACACAAACACCATCAATATGGCAGCCGACACGAATGCTGCTGAGCTCCTCTATCAGTGCGTTTACGTACAGGTTGAAGATCTTCGATGAGGTCAGCCCCCCCTGCCTCACCCCGCACTCCAACCTGTACGGCTCCGACAGAACACTCGACCATCGAACGACGTTGACCTGGTTAAGATACCAGTACTTGAAAATTTCTATCAGTTCGAGAGGCATAGAGATGTTATAAAACTTTTGCCATAAGATGTCATAGCTAACCAGGTCAAACGCCCTCGAGAGGTCGAGAAAACAGGCATAAATAGGTGTGCTCCTATCGGAGTAGTACTTGACAGTTTGCTTCAAACACACAATAGCTGACTCAGTAGACAGTCCCGGTTTAAAACCAAATTGATTGTCATGAGTGTTGACATACCTGTCAAGCTGTGCATTAAGCAAACTGTCAAGAACTTTAGCAAGCACTGTGGCTAGTGAGATTGGCCTGTAGTTGCTCGTGTCACTTAGGTCACCGGTTTTACTCTTCACAATTGGTACCACCACGGTCCTCATCATCTCTGCTGGTAAGTACGCATGTCCTAAACAAAATGTATATAACATGGCAAGAACTCTGGGCAGGTGAACGCCGGCATGCTTTAAATGCTCAATGCTCAGACTGTCATGGCCAGGAGACTTTCCACGCGACATTGACATTATAACTCCCCGAACATCCTTCGCTGTGAATCTGGTGTTTATCTCCTGTCCATGAGACCCCTCCACATTGGATGACCGTGATGGCCCCAAAGGCGACTTCACCATAAAGTGATCTTTAAATATGTCCGCAATACATTTCGGATCACTCACACCGTTGATGCTCACTGGTAAGCCCGGCTTATTATTTAGCCTACTAGTAGTTTTCCAGAAGCTACGAAAGTCATGCTGCGAATGGTGAGAAGCGAGGATGTCCATCTTTATCTGCTCCCTATTATTTTGACACCACTTTAAGCGTGACTTAAAGATTCTACGACTCTCCCGCATCTCCTCCCAAACACGTCCTTCATTCGGTTTACCCCACTCGACCCATTCCATAAATTTACACCGAGCTACCCCGTGAGCGTCACGCACATGCTTGTTCCACCCGATCACGGGTGGTTTTCTTGCCGGTTTAACAATAGTATGAGTCTCAGAGGCGGCTTTACACAATGCATTAACAACCTTATGATACATACTGTCAATAATATGCATGTGGTCTCGGTTGTCACAACGTTTATCACTACAGTTACTGAATTCAGGCGGAAAATCAATTTCTTTTAAGCTATCATTACATAATTTACTATATAAATCTATTTGTTCGAGGTTTCTCTCCCCCCATTTTATTTTATTAAATTCAAAAGTTTCTTGCATAATCTTTGGTTTTACATTATTTATATTACATCTAATAATGAGTGGCAAGTGGTCAGACCACACTGGATCATACTTAATGTGTGTATCGACTATAGTTTAAAAAGCCGACTCAGTAACAACACAGTGGTCTAGCCATCTTAGCGCCCCATTAGCGTCACTTATATAACTATATGTGTCAGAAAATAAACCTAGATTAATGATATCGGCACATTTCCAATCCAGATCGCTACAAAAATTTGAAAGCTCATAATAGAATTGCTCACCCGGGTGGGCGTTGAAGTCACCGAGCATGTAAACACACTCAATACCTTCATTGCCCACTACTGCACTCAGCGTCGCCAAACAATCCGTAAACTCGACTAGATTCACCGTGTTATCAGTCGGCATGTACACACTGAACACTAAGAATGACCTTTGCCCTATCACTACTTTAATACCGCACACTCGAGTATTATCACATCGCACTACCGTAACATTATTAAAAATTTTCTTATTCCATAACAATGCAACTCCACCCCACGGTCGTCCTGAAATCATCCCCTTTGACGTATCCATGGGTGATATACCCGTAGAAGTCATCATCTATACAACTCAGGAAATTAATGTCGTGCGGCAGTAGCCAATGTTCTTGCAAGGCAATTATATGGGATGTTCGACACAACTGCCGCACGTCTTCCACTGAGCGCTTCACATTCTTACAGTTGAAACTCACAAAGTTATATAATTCCGTATTTGCCATATTCATTTTGTTTCTTGATGGGCCGACACAGCGTAATTACCGTTCGTACTCCTCTGTCGAAAATTTATAAATCGTCTAAATATGACTCCTTCCGGCCATAAATTACTATCTAAGAACATAGATAGCTTCCGCTCCGATACAAAAAACTTAAAAGCTTTATGATCCTTCTCTTGTTTTATTGTAATTTCTTCCAAAGTTATCGTCTCCTTCGTCTTTCTATATACATAGCTAATTATGTCATTCTCTGTCGTATCCATGTGAATCTTTGTTATAAATATCGGAAGTTTTCTGTCAGCGGCTTTGAAGCCCCCCTCCATACCTTTCGAAATTCCCGATTTCCCAAGATAACGGTAATTAAATTTCTTGCGTCTCGATACTGTCTTCCAGCCTTCATTATCATTCTCATTCGATTCAGGTTCACCTACTGAGTTTACTGCGCTGTGGCGCTCGACTCTTTTCTCAGTTGTTATTATGCAGTTATCGGCGCACTGGCCGACCGACGCCGCAGATAGCGGTGACGTCACCTCGGCTCGCCGGTCCACACAGCTCGCCATTGCATTCTTGCCTCCAAACAATACCGGTGACCGTTGTCTCGGCACAGCTGATTTGCGAACATTTTGTTTTTTTAAGTTTACCCTCAATATTTCTCGGTATTCCTGTTTATTATCACCGGAACTGCTCTTCTGGTTATCTGCCGGCTCATTTAACGTGGAATCGTTTATATCATGCGAGAGACCAACTGGCCCACTATCATGCAGCTGCCATGCTCCGCGCCTTACATTCACGTTCAGTGGAGACACAGGTGGTAATGAGTCATGTCTCAACTGTAGTAACTCAGATCTGCACTCACTCAGCTGTTCTTTTGTAATGTAGTTAGCTTTAACTACATCTAGTTCACTTTGCACTTTTAGTAGGTCTTTCAGTAATTTCGTGCAATCAAGATGATCGAAAAGAATAGGGGGTAGCTTCTCCAGCTCGCGAGCCACAAAAATAGGTATAATGTCGGGTTCCGTCGATTTAAAGAGGTTCAGTATATCGACTAGGTCTCTTCCTTCCTTTCCTTTGTTCTTCCGATTTATCTTGATTTTGTCCGTAGGAATAGATTCAAACAATAACGACTTTGCTTTTTTAATTTCTTCGCTCGTAAATGACGTTGAACATATTCGCACCAGCGTTTCCTCGTCTATTATCGAGATTTTGTTCTGAACATAGGATAAAAGCTCGTTGATCACTATGTTACACGAGTTACACTTGATAATTTCCGACATGTTGATTACTTATCAACACTACACACGGAGTACGCTCACAGCGCCCGGCACTGAGGGATGCGCGCGCGCGACTGACTTATTGTATGGGGACCGACCCCTTAAATTTTTAACTTTGCTTTATTTTTACTATTTGTTGTTATAGCCGTAATAGACAGCGGAGGCTTAGTAAGTTTGTACTGGGCTGTACGTGGTTGTCTAATTTCATGGATTTTAATTTTCTTGCGC
This sequence comes from Cosmia trapezina, assembly GCA_905163495.3. Lineage (NCBI taxonomy): Eukaryota > Metazoa > Arthropoda > Insecta > Lepidoptera > Noctuidae > Cosmia > Cosmia trapezina. The sequence goes on along the minus strand of LR991029.1, from coordinate 2,306,379 downwards.
GGAACCCTAATTATTTTTCTAAAATAAAAATAGCCTAAGTTACTCCTTAAAACATCAGCTATATGCCGTCAAAATCGGTGAAAATTCGTTTGGCAAGTTTCCTAACTTGACTCGAAAGTACCATTTTTTAGAGCCTCCAATAAAATCCTCCGCTATAAAATTAACTTTTCACCCCTTAGGAGTAGATTTTTGGAAAACCCTAATACACGTTAGTCTTAATTTTTGGTCTCAAGTATAAAAACTGAGTTTTGAGTTAATCGGACCGCGTGTCAAAGTTCCTCCATACAAACTTTGACACGCCCAATCCCTCCTTAGGGGGTAGTTTAGGAAAACTAAAAATGATAAACTTTTTAATTTACTTAGATCAATATTTGTGCTAAGTTTCAAGTCTATTAACTCAAGGGATAGGATTTTTCATACAAACTTTCATCCCCTGTTCTACCCCCTTAGGGATGGAATTTCCAAAAATCCTTCCTTAGTGGATGTTTACACTATATAAGGTATCTATGTGCAAAATTTCAAGTTTCTAGGTCCATTGGTTTGGGCTGTGCGTTGGTATATTAGTCAGTGACTCAGTCAGGACTTTGATTTTTTTATATATATAGATTTACCATGTTATTTTAAGACCACAGACTTCTTATAGGTTTTCCTGTAATCTACAGGTATAGAACTAATTTCTATATTTTTTTCAAAATTGTAGGCTCAGTCGTTTCGGAGATAAGGGGGGGGGAATGGTCAATTTTCGTCTATTTTCTTAAATAACTTTAAAACAATAAATCTTAAAATTATAAAAAAAATATATTTGAGACCCTCATAGCAAGCCCTTTCATTTGATATGTCACTCGGTACAGTTTACAAAACTTTTTTTTTTTAATTTTCTTATTTTCCCCCTAAAAGTGACTCTCATATTCAAAATTCATATATTTTCTTTAGCTGTACGTGTTTGGGTCACAGAAATCCATATGTGTACCAAATTTTAACTTAATCGGTCCATTAGATTCGGAGCAAATTGGCTGTGACAGACGGACAGACGGACAGACAGACAGACAGACAGACAGACACACGAGTGATCCTATAAGGGTTCCGTTTTTTCCTTTTGAGGTACGGAACCCTAATTATCAATATCACTGAATTCTATTTCTTCTTGGCTTCCACGAGATGTAGAAAGTTGTTGGTCATGAATTGGGCTATTCATCGGGCTAGACAACTGTCTAGGGGTTGATAAGGGCTCGTCATCTTCGTCGTTATCTTTATGTTTATGCAAAAGATTCCAATTATATGAAATAAAAGCTATCTTTGTGACTGTGTATAATTATGAGCATGTGTGCTAAATGACCGTTCAGTTCAGTCAGAAGGCGTACTGCAATCCTACTTAGCAATTTGGAGCTGCAAGTCCCCTCCACAAAACGACTGGGTCCATTTCTGCGACATTTTTCCATATGAATGGTCTGCCCCATAAGCCCCGTTTAGCTCTTTTCTTAGCTAAATCTACACCAACATCAATACTAAGTGATTGGCTCACTTTATGTATAAACACCATGGCATCTACTTCATGCTCTTCATCCAGTTCAATGCCTTGCGATCTCGGATCTAACAAATAAGCAGCACAATGGATTGGTTTGATGCAATTATTGGTTCGCCTGGCTACAGCATTTTTTTATTATTATTTTTTTTTTGTTGGTTTGGCTGGTCATCTAAAATAGAAAGAAGAAGGGTCATCTGTGACCCAAGCCCGGCGCAAACCAAACATATCTCACTTTTTTTGTTATTTTATGTATTTAAATATATAGATTTTTTTTTCGATTTTAGTGGCTAACCTATTTAAATTGCCTTCTTAAGGCAAATTATTTTTTTTTAACTAAACCCGCTTAAAATCTTTTTCAAAAATGTAAAATCAATTGAGACGAGTTATTACCTACAAATAACTACAGAATTCAATATAAGTAGCTACATTATACCTATAGCTAAGTTTTGGTTACAATAACAATGGAGAAAACCATTGTAGCGAGATATGGTCGTAAAATGATCAGCGATTCTACTTATTTCGCTAGTGTGCACAAAAGAACTCGCACTTGCTATCTCACTCCTGCACTCCCTAAAATAACGAGATGTCTATATTTGGGTTTTTTACCAGCACTATAGGTAAACCGCGTACGTTATGTACAACCCAGAGATTGAGAGCCGAAACGCTATTCTGGAGTAATAATGTACATGCAATCATGGAAGAGGAACATAGCTCATGCCATGCTCATGCTCATGACATGTCATGTCTTAAGTGTGGTTTATTACTTAGGGTGGGCTAGACATCGAGATGACTTCTAGCATCCCGCACTGGGTATAGACACTATACTTATAGTAATCATGGTTTGATTTAAGTATGTTAGTATTTATGATTTACAGATTTATGTACAATCGCGTTACTTCCCGGTGATACACTTTTAAAACAAAGTGCTTTGAACGACTATACGCTGCATAATTGCGCGTGTGTGCGTGTGGCTCTGCTTACATTTAGAGCAAGAAAAATTATGCTATTTCAATCAGAACATAGAGCAGTAAAAAAAAACTTTCAAATTCAAAAATTACGTAATTTGCTTCTTTTTTGACATGTATTCCCAAGTACACATAGAAATATAGTTATTTACTTTTCAATAGCACTGCACAAGTAAAATGACAATATAAACATTTTGTGTATTGATACACATTACCTACTCACATACTAAGATATGAGAAACACAAAAAGATGTGAGGCGCTCAAAACAGCATGAATTATAAAAAATATTAATATTAAGATATATTTTCTTGAGAACACTACGCGTGCACACTGATTCTCAAGCAGAAATAGAAATTAACTCTTAATATCTTACCAAGATTTCAACTAACGCGCATTATGTTTCACGTAAAAACCAGTCTCAAAGGGGCGGGCGCGGTCTGCGTACGGACGCCACCTGCGCTGGCCATGCAAGCGATTTCAACCTTATGGGTGGTCGACCGGAAAGTAACGCCACTTTACTTACATGATTATATAGTTTAAATATTATATAATTTTAACATCATGAACTCATGGTGAACCATCACTTTTCGACCTTATTACTATAGGAATAAGGTTCATTATGATTTAATTGAAAATAAAAATATCTAAAGAAAATGCCTTTGTTTAATTTCCAGAAAAACATTATGTTTTGTCTTACACAAGCAATTCAACTAATCTAAGTTATTAAAAAACCAAAATATATAATTATATAATATAATATAATATATATAATATAATATAATACTCGCTCTTTTAGGGAGTGCAGGAGTGATATAGCATGTGCGAGTTCTTTTGTATCTCACACTAGCGAGATAAGCCGAAATGCCGATAATTTTACGACCATTATCTCGCTACAATGGTACCTAACTTGGTTTTTTCCATTGTAATTGTCTTTACTAAAACATAGCTATATAATGTAAAGCTTCTTATTTTGAATTCTGTCGTTATTGGTAGGTTTGATAAAAATAATATTTTGCCTTGTGAAGGCAATTTAAATAGGTTAGCCACTGAAATCGAAAAAAGAAATACCTGATAATTGATGTACTTAAAATAATGAAAAAACTAAAATATGTTCCGTTCGCGCCGGGCCTGGGTAAATTTTGTATGGAGCGTGACCCTTCTTCTTTCGGGTAGCACAAAATTAAATAGATTAGTAGATTTTATATCTCTGAAAGCCATGTATAGGTAGGTAGGTACTTCGTTTATTAATATTCCGTTTCCTTCAAGTTTGAAAATTTATACGAGTTTTTTACCATTTGAAATTTACTCGTACAACAATTTTTGCTGTATTCCTTCATTCATTGAGATATAAATGTTACAGGTTCTAAGAAAAGACAAACTTGCCTTAACTAACTAGCAATATAGCTTATCTAAGTGGAAGTAACGTGACTCACTACATAATTATATATGACGACGAGTGTCTGAGTGCGAGCGAATCGCTCGACGCGCTCTCGCAGCGAGAGCGCGTCGAGCGATCTGAACTCTTTCAACAAAACTATTGCACAACGCCTCTTCGCGGAAACGTGGCGATTCCATTACGAGTCGCGACGATACGCTGGCGAAATAATCACTCGTTCTCTCCTGACGATAGAAGCGCGGACTCGTCGCGAGTCTCGCTCTCTGGCCCCTGAGAGTAGGTATTAGGGTATTTACATTCTATCTGTGCGAAGCAGGGCAGGGGCAGGTCACTAGTATAAAATAAATTAATACAGAACTCACAACTTTTCTTCTAAGCAGAGGATTTTTTATAAATAAACTTGAAATTAGGTAGGTATTTAAATTTGTGATTTGATCACACTCACAGCACGTTCAAACTCACAGATTACTTATATGTAGCAACTTCATCAAACTATACAAAATGTACTCTACGCTTCAAACTGCTTCAAACTTTTCAAACGATCGAATGAAATAACTAGATTATAGACATGAGTATTACTTACGTATTTACTAGAACAGATTGATATGCGATACCTAGTACGACGCGTAAAGTACGAAGTACATCGAGTATTTGCTATCAAAGCGAGAATTTTATGAAACATTATTTTATAAATGATAGTGTAGTGACTATCATTCGTACCATTTTAACAATGCCACCCTCAAACATCACACAATTTTCATGCAATATTCGGCTTTACAAAAAACCGGTCAAGTGCGAGTCGGACTCGCGCACGAAGGGTTCCGTACCATATATGTTTAACAATCGCAAAGATAACTTTTTACTTATTTTATAATGATACTGTGATTTACAAGGTTATTTTTTGCAGTTGCAGAAAATCACCCATGTTTAAACAAAATACCTTATGAATCGCCGTTTTCAGTATTGTTGATTACTGGTATTTCAGTATTGGTACTTACATGGTATAAAGAAGTTTCAAATTCCTAATTTGTTGAATTGTTGCGCTAGAGCTCGTACAAAAATCGTCTAAAATTTACAACTTTTGCGGGCCCCTATTTCTTCATTTTAAAAGATAAAAAAAAAATATGTTTGTCCTCTACTCAATGAGTTCTAGACGATGACACACATAACACATAATCAGCCTATAATGTTCCCACTGCTGGGACACAGGCCTCCTCTCGGTGAGAGGGAGTGGGCCGTAATCCACCACGCGGGCCCAGTGCGGGTTGGTAGATGTCACATGTCTTCGAATTTTTGGTTCTAGGACATGCCGGTTTCCTCACGATGTTTTCCTTCACCGTTTTGAGAGCAGCGGTGATGAAATAATGACATGACACCCCACATGCTAGATTAAAATTTTTACTTTTTTCCAAATGAAAAGTTTATTGTATGGGGACCGACCCCTTAAATTTTTAACTTTGCTTTATTTTTATTATTTGTTGTTATAGCCGTAATAGACAGCGGAGGCTTAGTAAGTTTGTACTGGGCTGTACGTGGTTGTCTGATTTCATGGATTTTAATTTTCTTGCGCGTAACCCTAATTATTTTTCTAAAATAAAAATCGGTGAAAATTCGTTTGGCAAGTTTCCTAACTTGACTCAAAGTACACATTTTTTTAATCGGACTGCGCTTTAAAATTCTTCTATACAAACTTTAACATCCCTAAACCTCATTTGAGGCGTAGTTTTGAAAAACTAATAATGACAAACATTATTACTTACTTATGCAAGTATTTGTGCTAAGTTTCAAGTTCATTAACCAAATTAATAAGATTTTTCATATAAACTGTAATCTCTGTTATCACGAACACAGATAACTAAAGAATTTCAAAAATCGTCTGGTATGTTTCCATAACTTGACTCAAACATTATTTACACCAATTTTAGAGTTAATCAAGCCCCCAATAAAATCCTCCACTATAAAATTAACTTTTCACCCCTTAGGGGTAGATTTTTGGAAAACCCTGATACACGTTATTCTTAATTTTTGGTCTCAAGTATAAAAACTGAGTTTTGAGTTAATCGGACCGCGTGTTAAAGTTCCTCCATACAAACTTTGACACCCCAATCCCTCCTTAGGGGGTAGTTAAAACTAAAAATGATAAACTTTATAATTTACTTAGATGAATATTCGTGCTAAGTTTCAAGTCTATTAACTCAAGGGATAGGATTTTTCATACAAACTTTCATCCCCTGTTTTACCCCCTTAGGGATGGAATTTCCAAAAATCCTTCCTTAGTGGATATTTACACTATATAAGGTATCTATGTGCACAATTTCAAGTCTCTAGGTCTATTGGTTTGGGCTGTGCGTTGGTATATTAGTCAGTGACTCAGTCAGGACTTTGATTTTTTTATAATATATATAGATTTACCATGTTATTTTAAGACCACAGACTTCTTATAGGTTTTCCTGTAATCTACAGGTATAGAACTAATTTCTATATTTTTTTCAAAATTTTAGGCTCAGTAGTTTCGGAGATAAGGGGGGGGGGGGAATGGTCCATTTTCGTCTATTTTCTTAAATAACTTTAAAACAATAAATTTTAAAATTATAAAAAAAATATATTTGAGACCCTCATAGTAAACCCTTTCATTTGATATGTCACTCGGTACGGTTTACAAAACTTTTTTTTTTAATTTTCTTATTTTCCCCCTAAAAGTGACTCTCATATTCAAAATTCATATATTTACTTTAGCTGTACGTGTTTGGGTCACAGAAATCCATATGTGTACCAAATTTTAACTTAATCGATCCATTAGATTCGGAGCAAATTGGCTGTGACAGACGGACAGACGGACAGACAGACAGACAGACAGACACACGAGTGATCCTATAAGGGTTCCGTTTTTTCCTTTTGAGGTACGGAACCCTAAAAAACTATCTTGATTTAATATTTTTTCCGAATATTGACTCAATGGATCGCGTATGGGATACGATCCGTAATGATGTATTTGGCAAAGTACGTTCATCGCGTACAGCTATCGAGTATCTACAGGGTTTAAGGGACAGCCCTCCGCAAACTGATATGCCTCGTTTACATTCAGCCCCTGCCGCTGCTCCTCGCGCTGCCGGCGATACTTCCCTAAATACTGCCGCAGCAGGATCGAGAGAAGTGTGTGTTTACATACTGCCCTACCACTCACTGTCACTCACATCACTTTCGACTTTCGGCAATGGCAGACGTCGAAATAATTACAGCGTCCGCTCTGTGTCTTCTTACAATACATAATTATGTTCATTGTTTAAAAAGATATAAAATTCAAAAAAAGAAAATTCGTCGTCGTAGAAGATGGTGGATGATATCTGTCCATCGTAATAGAACTCTGTAAGTACCTAACCACCTACATAACAGATTTTTGTGTGCCTATATTTGGGTGGGTAAACTAAATTCTAATGACCTATACCCATATACATAAACAACTGTTTTTTTGTTTCATTTTGACAGTAAGAAAATAAGGCGGCACGCACATCCGATTCATTCAGGCGCTCGGCGAGAAGTTTTTTTGCAGTTTTTTTTACATAAATGGAATGCTGCGAATACACAATGCAATTTTACATTGAAATAATGAAAATGTAACTGAAAAAAAAATTTAAAAAATGAAAATTTTCCTGAGTAAATTTCCGGTAGAATATGATTCAAAATGAGGAGCTGAATGCACCCTGTTAGTTTGCGTATGGGCTGTCCCTTTCACCCTGTATACATATATTCCAGTCTATTTATATCATGAAAAATAAACCTAATTACATGAATGTAAGATTTTATTTTAAATGGAAGAATTCTTCTTGATGATTGATCTTGGACTTACTATGTGCTTTAGTTCACAAAATCTTAGTTATGTGTAGTACAGACGAGACGCTAGCACATCAAGCTACTACAATCTGTCAAATTTCTTTAATAGATTTTCATCTTTATTGCTAAAGCATTAGGTTCAAGGTTGATTTGGAAAATTTGACAGTTTCGGGTGGCTTGACCTGCTGGCGTCTGTACAAAAGTTAAAATTGATTCAATACTCAATATATTAGGTCGGGGAAAAAGTTCCTTCGTATTTTATATACAAATTCAAGACACTTTTTTTTTCATAGTTTATTATTGGAACGAAGTTAATTATCGTGCGTTGTGAAACCCGCTAGAGGCAAAAATTCTTACAAAAAGTTGTCACGACACTTTTTTTTCTTACGAAAAGTTGTCACGACACTTTTTGCTATAGTAAGCTATTGTAAACTGTGCGGCGTCGCATGTTTCTCTGTCTGTCTGTCTGTCTCTCTCTCTGTCTCTCTCTCTCTCTTATAGAAAGCAAGCCAGATATATCATATCATATCATTTCACATTCTTAATATATTTTGAACTTCGTTCCATCCGGGTGTCCCTTGACACCTCTCAAGTTTTTTTTTAGTTATGTGTCATTTGAAAAATGGATCAAAACTGTTTTGTGGTCAATTCCCAGTTCTTCAGCTACGTCGTTACTACTGATATGCCGATTTTGCTCCACTTTTTAAAAAATGGCATCCATTTAATCCGTAATAGGGCGACCAGAGCGACGTGCATCTTTGACATCAAAATTTCCGGATTCCGGATTTCCGGACTGAAAACGCTTAAACCAAATTTGTGCTACTCTCACAGATACTGCACTAGGTCCATAAACATCGCACATTTTTTCGCGGCTTGCGTTGCATTTTTACCTTTTTTGTAGTAAAATTTTAAAATGTCTCGAATTTCTTCATTATATTCACTCATCTTGACAGTACGAAAAACAAATGAAAATCACACATTTTTCTAATTTGAATTTGGAATTATGTTCTTTAAAATTTAAACTTTCAATGATATCAAAACCAGCCAGATACAAACAGTAGAGCCAAAGACATTTTATTATAACTTTATACCTATCAAATACGAAAAACTTTTTCCCCGACCTATTATGTATTTATTGCTTCCACATGTGAAATTAGGTGGTAGATTCATAAAAAAATATGACCATTGTGGACCCTGTCGGGTACAGAAAAAAGTAGGAGATAGGAAGAGGGTTTATTCTACTCAGTTGATTATAAGTGATAAAATGTAATGATGATAATTATGATGATTGATAATATTAAATGATTGATAATAATAATTAATGATTATATTTAATGTAATTATTCATAAAAACATGTAGGTAGGTACCTAATTAAAAATTTATCATTTAAATATTCATGGACACTATAATAACATTTAGATATTAAAAATTGTTTTAATTTATTTATAAATACATTAATTTTTTGTTGTTCTTTAATTAATTCTGGTAATTTATTATATATTTTAATTGACATGACTAGTGTACTTGTTGAGTGCATTTTTAGCTTAGAGCTTGGTAAGTTTAACCTATTGTTACGAGCTAGGGTTCGGGATAAATAAATTTATGCCAGTATACACCAAAAACAGACTTTATTTAAATAATCACAAATAGGTACAGTAATCAGAAACTTTAAGCAGAATCACTTGTAGGTCACTGTTGGTTCACTGATGTTCACTGTTTCGCATTCTTAGCTGAACTGCCGTACACCGCTGGCAACCCTCTATTTATTATGACGAGTGTAAGTTCTAAAAAGTTCGTGGACATAATTCGAGAACATTCTAGTACTTACAGGAATGATCTAGAATGCTGCAAAACGACACTTAACTATCTAGAACATTCTGGAAGAGTTTAGGATGTTCTAGAAAAATCTCACGAATCGTCGTATCGTGTACTGCTACTCGATAACAGATGGCGTTAGCGTCTACGTAACACTATTTTTATGGCGTAATGTGTATTTTGTTTGATTGTATATTTTCTCTTGTTGTGTAAAAGTGTTGGTAATTTCGCACGAATTTGCATATTTCTAGAATGTATAGGCAGGGGAGGAATAGTATTTTTTGCTCTTTTAAATGGGGTTTACAGCTGTCGGTGTCTTCTATATTTACTAGTATTCATCAGAAGGTATAGTTTAATTCTACACAAAATAGTAATATGTATGAAACAGACTTAAGACGAAAGGCGGTGGAAAGGACTATACGATGCGATACATCCCACCGTACGCGAGTCTATTTGAATTTGGGTAAATACTTCATAGGTACTCGGAAGTCGGAACAGATTAGTCGGACTTAGTATTTTTCGATACTCGTACTAGGTGGACCTAGTACGAAAAGGATCTAGTACACACCTCTAAAATTATAAAAAAATAAAAGCATAAGTAAGTTCTTAATTCAATAATCAAACAATCTGTCACAACTCACAAACTCTGTCACAAACAGCCAGGCATACAGCCACAGAGTACTTATACTCGTATAGGTATACATATGACCTTAGTGCTCTTAGAGCAATGCTCTAAGTTAGTGCTAGATTTTATACTTGGGCCGGTTGTTTTAAACGGTTGGTAATTAATGACGACGTAAGATGTTTAACGTTCGCTAAATACAAAGCGTTGTTCCACTGCAAAATAAAAAACCGGTCAAGAGCGAGTCGGACTCGCGCACCGAGGGTTCCGTTCCGATTTCTGAAAAAGTGTGCTACTTAGAGACATTGTTTTATTTTTCCTGTAATCTTTACATAAACTTCTATCACATAGAATAATTTCAGATTTTTCTCATTGCAAACTTCGGAGATAAAAAGGGGGGGGGGGGGGGAAACGGTATTTTTTTTACATTTTTCATAAAAAGTCGAAAACTATGCGGCCTAAAAAATAAATAAAAAATAGTTTGAGAATGTGCAAACAGCGCTCTTTCATATGATACCCACATGCCCTAGTAGCCCCACTTTAAATTTTTAAGACCCCCTTTCAGTCCCTGTTGCAAAAAAAAAATATAAATATTTTTATGCCTTTCTTATTTGCAAAATAGTTGGGTAAACGTCATCCAAAACTATTCCAAATTTCAAGTTGATAGCATCAGTAGTTCTTGAGATATCCAGCTGTGACAGACAGACAGACTGAGTCACACCATAAGGGTTCCTTTTTTACCATTTTGGTACGGAACCCTAAAAACCGATTGTCTGTGAAACAGCGGTTTTTAGGGTTCCGTACCAAAATGGTAAAAAGGAACCCTTATGGTGCGACTCACAGCCAGTTTCTTCATCAAAAGTAACAGCCAAAGTAACGCCGCAAAGTCAAAGTAGCGGTTAATATTGTTTCTTCACAATTTTAGCTGTTGCTTTTATTGAGGAACAGGGTGAAAAGTTCACTCATCCTCCATTGAAAAGGCAGGATCCTCCGACCAGACGGGTGTTGTGTCTGGTGGGCTACTGCCTGACGGTTGATGTCGCGACGTTGTATATACCGGATGACTTTTTTTACCGTCTCGAAAAAAATTGGGTATATCAGGTGAACGGAGTAGAAGCCTATGGCATACCTAGAGTCTGTCAAGCGAGTCGTGTCCAATTGGGTATATCAGGTGAACGGAGTAGAAGCCTATGGCATACCTAGAGTCTGTCAAGAGAGTCGTGTCCAATTGGGTATATCAGGTGAACGGAGTAGAAGCCTATGGCATACCTAGAGTCTGTCAAGCGAGTCGTGTCCAATTGGGTATATCAGGTGAACGGAGTAGAAGCCTATGGCATACCTAGAGTCTGTCAAGCGAGTCGTGTCCAATTGGGTATATCAGGTGAACGGAGTAGAAGCCTATGGCATACCTAGAGTCTGTCAAGCGAGTCGTGTCTAATTGGGTATATCAGGTGAACGGAGTAGAAGCCTATGGCATACCTAGAGTCTGTCAAGCGAGTCGTGTCCAATTGGGTATATCAGGTGAACGGAGTAGAAGCCTATGGCATACCTAGAGTCTGTCAAGGGAGTCGTGTCCAATTGGGTATATCAGGTGAACGGAGTAGAAGCCTATGGCATACCTAGAGTCTGTCAAGCGAGTCGTGTCCAATTGGGTATATCAGGTGAACGGAGTAGAAGCCTATGGCATACCTAGAGTCTGTCAAGCGAGTCGTGTCCAATTGGGTATATCAGGTGAACGGAGTAGAAGCCTATGGCATACCTAGAGTCTGTCAAGCGAGTCGTGTCCAATGAAAAAGGAGGCCAAAAATAAAAATCTTACATGTGTCAACACTGTACTGTTAGCTGCATCCCCGACCCACACCCCTCCAGCCAGCCCGGAGCATGTGATCGAGTCCATAAGACGACGTGCACGGGCTCAATCCCTTCCTACACCCGGCGGCGCGCACTTTACTATTCCCCATAATTTTGTAGCCATCATTTTGTAACTAATTTTACTTTCATTAAAAAGACTTCCTTTGTTAAACTTCTTGAAATTCTTTCATTAAATTCCTAAAAGTACGCTGAAAACATGTTTGATACTTGAATTTTTGTACATAAAAAATTTCTTTAAAAAGTGCATTTCAATGTAGGTATTTATTAGTCACAATTAGAACTAAAATCAGAATCTAGAAATTCAATGCCTTCATAAGAGAAATCACTGTCAGTATCATGACGCACAAAAATGATGAAGGGTTCCAACTCCGTATCGGTTATCCTTTGTTTTCTACATGAATAGTGTGATCTGTGCATTTATCCATTAAATATATTTCTTTTCCATTCTTCTTTAAATTTCCATTAATACAAATTAAATAATTGAGCTAAAAGCATCAAAATGCTGTAGCTTAGTGGAACAGAAGTTGTGACAATCCGTTTCTCTTCTCCGAAGAGGGGCAATTCCCGTATTTTTAACAGCGTTCGCAATATCATCTTGAGACTCAATCTGTCAAAAAGTGTACAGCGTTTAATACAATTTTTGACAGATTGAGTCTTAAGATGATATTGCGAACGTTGTTAAAAATACGGGAATTGCCCCTCTGCTATTCAAATCATAAAAATATCGAAATTCAAATCATATGCAGGCTGCATATGATTTGAATTTCGATATTTTTAAACGATTTATTATTTATTTTTCAAAATTTCTGTTTTTATGGTACAAAAATGAAAAGTTTACATCGAATTTGTAGTATTTATTGGTACTTAGATATTTTTTTCTGACTAAGCTATTAAAAAAAAAAAAACTAGGTATGCCATAGGCTTCTACTCTGTTCACCTAATATACCCAATTTTTTTCGAGACGGTAAAAAAAGTCATCCAGTATATGCTAGTCGCGTGGTAAACTCTAATTGCGCGATGCAGGATTTCGTGACGTCATGTCTTTGTGATGCGTAGTTCGTATGTGGCGATGTAGATGCCGCCACATCACTCCCCTCCGGAGACCGGAGGTCGATAGTGGGCTGAGTCGTGTATTTTGTTAAGCTTGCCAGTGCCAGTTGTGGTTCCAGTGAGTCGGAACCGGGTGCCGCATAGTTCACGGTGAGTCGGAACTCTCTGCGGTGAGTCGTGTTCCAGTGAGTAGGGGTGGCGCTGCGTTATGCTCCAGTGAGTCGGAGTGTACAGCGCTGGGTTGAAGTTGAGGCTGAAGATAATGACCAGGAATGCGCGTCCGCTGCATACTGGTGGTCAGGATACCCGTTAAAGCCGTGGATGCTGGCTGGCTGTGTGACTCGCCGCTCGAAAGCTTGAGAAAGTGATGCTGATGATGTCACGCTGAAGGAGTTGCACGAAGGCTGCGCTGACGTTCATGCTCGGCGTCACCAATTTAGAGGCATGAAGAACAGGGTGTAAAGTTCACTCGTCCTCCATTGAAAAGGGAGGATCCTCCGACCAGACGGGTGTTGTGTCTGGTGGGCAACTGCCCGACGGTTGATGTCGGGACGTTGTCTATATTATTATGCTAGTCGCGTAGTAAACTCTTAATTGCGCGATGCAGGATTGCGTGATGTCATGTCTTTGTGATGCGTAGTTCGTATGTGGCGATGTAGATGTTTGTTGTTGTATTTTTACAAATTTTGAAAAATTCAAATCTAGGTTTTACAAAAAACTTCAGACCTCTGCGATGCTTTTTCAGCTAGATATCGGCGATAACGTGTTTTTCACCGTTTCAATGGCGCGGCTCATGAAATATAAACCTACGATTTTTTGTTGTATTTGTACAAATTATGACAAATTCAAATCTATGTTTTACAAAAAACTTCAGACCTTTGCGATTCTTTTTCAGTGAGATATCAGTGATAACGTGTTTTTCACCGTTTCAATGGCGCGGCTCCTGAAATATAAACCTCTGCGATGCTTTTTCAGCGAGATATCAGCGATAACATGGTTTTCACCGTTTCAATGGCGCGATCATGGGGTTCTAGTCTTACAGCTCCTGAAATATAAACCAAGGATTTTTTGTTGTATTTTTACAAATTTTGACAAATTCAAATCTAGGTTTTTCAAAAAACTTCAGACCTCTGCGATCCTTTTTCAGTGAGATATCGGCGATAACGTGTTTTTCACCGTTTCAATGGCGCGGCTCTTGAAATATTAGGTCTTTACCTATGAAATTGCCGTTTTGTATGAAAAAATTTAAACGAATTTTTTTCATGTATTTTTTATTTGTATTAATCGAAGTAATCACTCATGCAATCAATGCATCTTTGCCAACGCAGTGGCAGTTTATTGATGCCCTTCTTAAAGAAATCAGCTGGTCGGGAGGCAACAAATTATTCAAAGGCATTTTGTACTGCCTCTCGGGTATTGAATTTTTTTCCCGCCAAGAAGTTATCCAAATTCTGGATAAAGTAGTAGTCTGTAGGCGCAAGGTCTGGTGAGTAGGGCGGATGACGGAGAGCTTCCAACCCCCCTTCTTGCAACTTGGAGACCGTCTGCTGTGCAGTATGAGGTCGCGCGTTGTCGTGCAGGAGCAGCGGAGACGAGCGATTGACCAATGCTGGTTGGAGATGTGCCAGCTTCTCCATCATTGTGTTCAGTTCTTCACAGTACACATCTGCAGTAATGCTCACCCCGTTTGGTAAGAAGCTGTGATGAATCACACCGGCGCTAGACCACCAAACAGTGACCATCACTTTTCTAGGGGTAAGTTTTCGTTTACGGCATTGTTTAGGTGCTGAACCAGGATCCAACCAACTTGCTGAGCGCTTGCGGTTATCAAACAGAATCCATTTTTCATCGCAGGTAACAATGCGGTTCAAAATTCCTTCATTTGTGTGTCTGTTGAGCAGTGCAAGGCACGTCTCGACGCGTACTTCGCGCTGGCGATCATTGAGTTCGTGGGGCACCCATTTGTCAAGCTTTTTTACCTTGCCAATTTGACGCAAATGGACCAATATTGTTTTGACGCTAACGTCGAAAGCTGCTGCTAATTCAGCCGTAGATTGTGTATCATCAGCTTCCACAATCGCCTTTAATTCGTAATTGTCGACCAAAGTCTTCGGACGGCGAGGTTCATTTTTCAGGTCGAAATTTCCAGAACGGAAGCGAGCAAACCAATAACAGGTGGTGCGTTGGTTTGTAGTGTTAGCTCCGTAAACGTTGTTGATGTTGCGTGCCGCTTGTGCCGCGTTGCTGCCACGACGGTACTCATATTCCATAATTACTCGAATTTTTAACGTATCCATGATGACGAAAAAGATTGAAATGCGATGAAAATGTAACACTAATCAATAAACAAATGTCTACTTTTGGAAAAAAAAATCCATGTTTTTAAAATAAAATTAATTTGAAATTAGAATTCTTAGCCAAACAAAAATTATTTTGATTTGAAATGGCCAGTACTGCAGAACGGCAATTTCATAGGTAAAGACCTATTATAAACCTAGGTTTTTTCGTTGTATTTTTACAAGTTTTGACAAATTCAAATCTAGGTTTTACAAAAAACTTGAGACGTCTGCGATGCTTTTTCAGCGAGATATCGGCGATAACATGTTTTTCACCTTTTCAATGGCCCGGCCATGGGGTTCTAGGCTTACACCTCCTGAAATATAGACCTAGGATTTTTTGTTGTTGTTTTTTTGTTGTATTTTTTTTTTTTTTCCTGTGGCAACACTACAGCTAACAGCTGATTTGAATTTGTTCTTGATAATTTTAGCTTAAATATTTAAATTTTATGTTTGTGAGGCCTATTTCCAATTACTCATCAAGTAAATAGGATAATACTGTGTATTTTGTATTAGATTCACATACTAAGTGCAAAATAAGTGATATTATATCAATGTGAATCGGTGACAGTTGCCGGCACAAGTGAATTTTTGCATTGTCATCTAGTTATCAGGTACAATATTCAGTAATTTACTTTATTTTATTTTGTTTACGTGTTATAACATTACACCAGCAACTTATTTCACTTTTAATACGGTTACTTGTTGATGCCAATGACCTTTGTACGTAAACATAACCCTAATTTGGTTTGGTGACAGAACTCCTTGCTTGTCATCTAATCTAAATTTCGAAATTTCGTTTTCTTTTTAAACTAATCATCTTTTAAACTGCTGCCACAACTACCTACTCTCTTCTAATTTGTTTGTCTTTTCCTTATTAATTATGATGACTCGCAGCGCCCGTGCTCGCCATGAAGAGTCCAAACTCAGCCAGGCTTTGAGCGAACTAAAGGCGTCAAAGGAGTACTGTGACCAACTAAATAAGGAAATATATGACAATGAAAGAGTGCTCTTTGATGCCCATGAATTGAATAGGAAGTTAAAAAATGAAATGGCTCAGATACATATTCAATACAATGATGCCATAGAAGCCCGGGATAGACTCCAAATTGTTGTGGACGGGTTCAGCCAATGTAGCATAGAGTATGAACAAGCTCTTAGTCACAAGCATTTACTTCAACAGCAGCTGCATGAGGCTCAAAGTCAGATTACAGAACTTGAGACCACAAATCTTAACATCACTGCCTCGCTGAATCAAAGTCTGTTCAGCGAATTGGTGTCTATTGCCCCGTCAATGGTTTCTGCCATAAACTCCACATGCAATATTGATTTGACAGGTAATGATGAATCAGAATCATGTAATTCAGTAAGGGTAGTCACCAGTAAAAACAAGATAAAAAAATACATTAAAATTAATAAATACATTGTAAAAACTCAAAAAATGGTAAAAAAACAAAAATTCTTCACCAAAAATGTTAAACTTCATAGAGATAGATTAAATTTAGTTAAACAATTAGATAACTATTCTTTTAATTTGGAGCAAAGCAATAGGAAATACAACATTGACACACAGGCCTTGCAATCTCAACTTGACCATCTAAAGGAGAAACTTAGTTTAATGACCGACAAGTATAATACCTCCGAGGATCTGATAAGGGAATCTGTGTTGGCTATGAATGAGCTGGTTAACTCACAAACCAACAACTGTGAGTGTTGTCAAACAGCGTCCAATGTACCTACACCAGACCATTCATCGTCAACATGCAATACCTCCTTTCCGCAGCCTTGTGTTGATTTGACAATTCCTGTTATTAATAGTTCCAATAAAAAACATTGTAAACCAATTGTAAATAATGAAATTGTATTATTTTGTGATGAGATTGGAAAGGATTTAGGTCACTTGTTAACACATAATTATCCGGGACACTCAATAATTAATTACTGTATGCCTGGTTGTTCCTTACTTGATATTATGAAAGAAATTATTAAATGTAACTTTAGTCAGGAAACAACATTATTAATTTTTATGGGAAATAGGGGAAATGTGAACAAAGGGGAATTGCTCAAATATCATAAAACATTGTGCAACCTTAGATTGAAAAAAATTGTGTTGTTTACATTCCCTTATAGTAACAGTTTGCCACAGGAAGAAAATAACATAAGATTTGACATTAACATAACTTTGCACAATTTGACATATAATGATAGTCTATTCCATTTAATTGATACTAACAATTATGTTGGTAGTAATTTGTATTTGACAAAAGATAGACATAATATTGTTATGTACTATCTTTCTAATTATCACAAAAGACAGATAGCTGTGTCGCTATCATATTTTTTTTCTATTTCAGCCAAAAATTTGGCTAAACAACTTGCTTCTTTTGAGCAATGCAATGACATTTTAAACAATTCTGCCAATAATTTGGCCACAATTATTAATGACATTGATTTTCATTTAAATTAGAAATTAGGACAAAAGAGGCAACCTCTTGCAAAAATGTAAGGAAGGTAAAATCAAATAAAAGTGTAAAAAATTTAAATAGTATCAACCTGGTGCATCAAAATATTCAAGGTTTTTTGAACAAAGATTTAGAAGTAGAATTATTCCTGAATTGTAACGATATAGACATTCTTTGTTTGACAGAACATTGGCTTAAAAGCCACCAGTTCATGTTCAATTTTAGTAATCACCAGGTTGGTAGTTCGTTCAGCAGAGTAAATGCTATACACGGTGGCTCATTAATTTTAGTAAATAAACAGCTTAAATTTAAAGATCGTAAGGATATTGTGAGCCTATCTGTTGAGCGGACAATTGAATTAGCCTGTATAGAATTGGAGCAGTTCATTATATTAAGTGTGTACAGGCCTCCATCAGGATTGTATGATTGTTTTGAAAAGGTTATGGATGAAGTATTGCACAAAATCTATAATTCTAACAAGTCTATCATCACTTGTGGTGATTTTAATGTTAATTTGTTAGAAAATTCTGGGTCAAGTACTAAAATTATAAGTTTGTTTCAGTCATACAACCTTGCTAACCAATTTTTAGAGCCCACTAGAATAACTCCCACTAGTGCCACATGCCTAGATAACATTTATACAAATATTACACCAACCCACAAAGAAATTATTAATTTATTAGACTCAGATCATTGCGGACAATTGATTACCATTCCAAATCTAATAAAAAAAAATACTAAAAAGGATATCACTGTTAATCCAAAAACAGCTGATCGTTTGGAATCATTTAAAACTAAACTTTTGAGTAAATTACCACTTTTGTCAACTAATGATGACCCTAATGAACAATATAATGATTTTTTTAATATGTATTGCACACAATTTGATAACACTTTCATTCCAAAGGCATTCTCGGTTAATAATAACACTTGCTTCAGTGACTGGGC
The DNA here is from genome assembly GCA_905163495.3 of Cosmia trapezina. Taxonomy (NCBI): domain Eukaryota; kingdom Metazoa; phylum Arthropoda; class Insecta; order Lepidoptera; family Noctuidae; genus Cosmia; species Cosmia trapezina. The sequence goes on along the minus strand of LR991029.1, from coordinate 2,287,555 downwards.
CACCATTGGTATACATAAAAGTAGAAAACGACTTTATGAGTTGTATGATGAACGGACTTGTATTAACACTGCTGAATTTAATTTATATGTTAAGAACTATTCTAAATTATTTAAAAAAGTTTGTTGTATGGCCAAGTCACGTTACTTGAGTACAAAAATAAAAAATAGTAGTAATGTAATAAAAATGACATGGAATATCATTAATAGCGAAACAGGAAGGTCAAGCAACCGAAGTAGTGACTACAGCCTTGCTATTGATGACAACATAATTAAATCAGATTCCCAAGTCGCCGCGGCCTTTGAAAAGTTCTTCGCTGAGATTCCCGTATCAACTACTAAATCTCTAATGTCATCACCCACTGCTGCAGAGTCTTTACTTAAAGAAAACGTTTCAGTTTGTGATTCTGAGTTTAATTTCCAATATGTTACCTGTAGAGACATAATTAAAACCTTTCACACATTAAATATTAAAAAGACTGCTGATCTATGGGGTAATTCTGTGGACGTTGCTAAATCAATTATAAACATTGTAGCACCTACTTTAGCAGTTATTTTTAACAATTGTATTGACCGTGGTGAGTTTCCTGATCTTATGAAATATAGTAAAATAATACCGTTGTTTAAATCGGGTAGTACATCTGACCCTACTAATTATAGACCTATTTCAGTGCTACCTACCTTTAGTAAAATTTTTGAAAAAGTTATTTTAGATCAACTGCAAAGATTTTTTAATAAACATAAATTATTACATAACAAACAGTTCGGTTTTACAAGGGGTCGTTCGACTACTGATGCCGGTGTTGAACTTTTAGGTCATGTTTATAATGCATGGGAGGATAAATGCGATGTTTTGGGCATTTTTTGTGATTTGTCCAAGGCATTCGACTGCGTTCTTCATGAAACATTAATCAGGAAACTGCATCACTACGGAATCCGGAACGCCTCTCTGGATCTTCTCACTTCTTACTTAAGTGATAGGATTCAAAGAGTTGATGTTAACGGGAAAAGATCACCCGGATCCGTAGTAACAATGGGGGTCCCCCAAGGCTCAATTCTTGGCCCGTTTTTGTTTCTTATTTATATTAATGACTTGCCTTACCTCATAAAGGATAATCATGATATAGTGTTGTTTGCAGATGACACTTCACTTTTATTTAAACTCAAACGTCAGCAGCTGGTTACTGACAATGTAAATAGCGCCCTCGCAAAAGTAGTTAACTGGTTTAATGTTAATAACCTACTTCTTAACGAGAAAAAAACTAAGTGTATTAAGTTCACTATACCTCATGTTAGACAAGTAAAAACTAGTGTTCTCATAAAGGGTGAAGAGTTGATTCCCGAAGATACCACAGTGTTCTTGGGCATAACTTTGGATGCCAAACTTCAATGGGGCCCCCATATAGATAAATTGTCGAAAAAGCTTAGCGCTGCAGCATACGCCGTTAGGAAAATTCGTGATTTAACTTGTTCAGAGACAGCCCGTTTAGTTTACTTTAGTTATTTTCATAGTGTGATGTCGTACGGTATTCTGTTGTGGGGAAATGCCGCCGATATTCAGACAATTTTTGTTTTACAAAAAAGGGCTATTCGTTCAATTTACAAATTAAGTCCCAGACACTCCCTCAGAGATAAATTTAAAGAAATTAATATAATGACTGTGCCTTCTCAGTATATCTATGAAAATCTTTTGTATGCTCATAAAAATATCAATTTGTTTAAAAAATACAGTGACGTCCATAATGTGAATACTAGAAACAAACACAAATTTGTTGTTCCTACAACCAGGCTTAAGAAAATAAGTGGTTCGTTTAGTTGCCAATGTATACGTTTTTATAATAAACTACCTAGCCACATTCAAGAACTAAGCCTTAATAAATTCAAAAATTGTATAAAGCGGAAACTTTGTCAGAAAGCCTTTTATACTGTCAAAGACTATATTGAGGACAAAAAGGCTTGGGATTGAGCTGCTCCAATAAATTTACACTATTAATGTTGATTTAAATACCTTTTTACATATTCTATACAATGACATGAATATTTACTTTGTAAAGTATTACTTATACTATTTTTAATTATTGTGAATGTGAAGACTACGTGGATCATTGTTTTTTATTTATTTTATCCTTTTCTCAGTTTTAGTTACAGTCTGACAGTTTGAGTAATTTATGCGGCCTACCCAAATGTCTTTTCTTTGGTATTGTTCGTCGAATCGTTAAGCTCCTTAAGTTTTGAGTTGAGCTGTACGATTACTGACAAATGCGTGCACTGACTGGACAGGTCCACTCAATCTGTGTGGTTCTTTCATCAAAAGACCATTTCAGACTGCAATCTACATGGTCTTCACATGATCTGACCAAGATTATGTCTGGACTTTAAAAGAGACTGTGACCTCTGAGTTTGTTTCGGCGTTTCTTCTCAGAGTAGTCAGATAGGAAACGTCGAACTCATCTAGTTTAAAAAAAAATATGTTTGACGTGTAAAAGTGTTTGTACAAACCTACTTACAGAAAATAAATCATTTATCATTTATCATTTATCATTTACAAATTTTGACAAATTCAAATTTAGGTTTTACAAAAAACTTCAGACCTCTGCGATGCTTTTTCAGTGAGATATCGGCGATAACGTGTTTTTCACCGTTTCAATGGCGTGGCTCCTGAAATATAAACCTAGGATTTTTCGTTGTATTTTTACAAGTTTTGACAAATTCAAATCTAGGTTTTACAAAAAACTTCAGACCTCTGCGATGCTTTTTCAGCGAGATATCGGTGATAACATATTTTTCACCGTTTCAATGGCGCTGCCATGGGGTTCTAGTCTTACAGCTCCTGAAATATAAACCTAGGATTTTTTGTTGTATTTTTATAAGTTTTGACAAGTTTAAATCTGGGTTTTACAAAAAAGTAGACGTCTGCGATGCTTTTTCAGCGAGATATCGGCTATCACGTTTTTTTTCACCGTTTCGATGGCGCGGCCACGGGGGTTTTAGTCTCACAGCTCCTAAAATATTAACCTAAGATTTTTTTCTATATTTTTACAAATTATTTATAAATTTAATCTGTTATTTACCTAAATTTCAGGACTGTGCAACGCTTAGTTTCAGAGATTTTCGTGGCCGCGCGGTTCTCCGCGTTTCTATGGCGCGGCCACGTGCAAACCCTTCTAACTTTATAACCATAGCTTTGACAAATTTGTGGTTTTGGGAGTCAACTTTTACAAATTGTTACAAATTCTTGGCATAGTTTTTTTTTAATGTTTAACGCCATGGCCGCGCGGTTGAAACGCACAGAAGTTTTTGGGATCATTAAAAAAACGGGAGTTATAGCTCCGAAATAGGAATTAGGTACTGGTGACATAATTTTATTATTTCTAGCTCTTTAAGAGAGCTCTTTATTGAAGAGTTCGTAAAGGTCTCGGTAAATATTTAAGTACTTACTGTTATTTGGTAATCTAACATTTAAACTGGTTCACCTGTTAGACCGAATGAATCGTAGATACGTAGGTACTGCGCATGCCAGTGTTTGAAACTGTCATGCCAACCATGCCAGGAGGGACGGCCACCAGTACCGTGTTAGTAGTCACGCGGTGAGGGTGTCCCACCCTGAGCTAAAACGTACGCGCGTCTTTACGATCACGACAAAAAAAAATCATAACAGAAACCAAATACATAACCTTGTGTTATTTCTATGCAATATAGATAATATTACATCGAAAATTAGTTATATTATATGTATGTTACATGAAATTTTATAGAACAGTGACTTTAAAATATTGTAGCTACTTATTTAGCAAAATTTGAAAGGTTGAAGTTAAATTTATTGTAATTTGACCAAAATGTGGTGGATCCTGCGACGAGCCCGGCTCACCGGCGCCTCGCTCTTCAGCCAGGCCACGGGGACTAATAACAACAACAATGTGAAAACAGGTACAACGACTTAATCTATATATATATATATAATATATATATTATATACTTATATATAAAAATGAATCCCCATTTCCCTTGGTCATCGCATCACGCGTGAAAGGATGGAACAATTTCGCTAATTCTTCTTTTGTTGTGTTTATTATTGTCAGGAGAAGGTTTTAATAAAAGAAAAAATTAAGAAAATTTCCCAGAAAATTGGAAAATTTCAGAAAACTTAACGACTATTTTAACTTCACGCGTTTACATTAGAATATTCATAGTCTGTCGGGTCAGCTAGTTACTAATATTTTGGAAGTTCTCAATATCAGCCCGGAGCTCGGAGTCTGCATTTGTGCCTGGTTGAATGACACTAATATTATAAAGGCGAAAGTTTGTGAGTGTGTGAGTGTTTGTTACTTCTTCACGCCCAAACGGCTGGACCGATTTGGATGAAATTTGGTATGTAGATAGCTTATACCCTGGATTAACACATAGGCTACTTTTTATCCCGGTCTACGCGGGTGAAACTGTGGGGCGCAGCTAGTAACTGATAAAATGATAAATGATTTATTTCTGTAAGTAGGTTTGTACAAACACTTTTACACGTCAATCATAATCTAGAAAAAAAAAAACTAAATAAGGTCGGCGTTTCTATCTGACTACTCTGAGAAGAGAGGCAGAAACAAACTCAGAGGTCACAGTCTCTTTTAAAGTCCAGACATAATCTTGGTCAGATCATGAGAAGACCATGTAGATTAGTGTCTGAAATGTCTTTTGAGGAAAGAACCACACAGATTGAGTGGGCCTGTCCATTCAGGGCACGCATTTATCAGTAATCGTGCAGCTCAACTCAAAACTCAACGAGGAGCTTAACGGTTGATGACAATAGCAGGGGCGCATTTGCCCTAAGGCACAGTAGGCCCGGGCCTAGGTCGGCCAGATATTAGAGGCGGCCAATCTGACAAAAAACTGACGATAAGAAAAAGTAACTGAAAGTACCTATACAACGTGTAACGTTAAATGCGCAAAACCTCTTAAGGGGTAATTGTAGTCATCATTATGAACAACTTTTACTATGGGACCAAACATGAAATCGCGAAAAAAAATCAGCTGTTCAGTACATTGTGACGAACAGCTGATTTTTTTTTCGCGATTTCAGGTTTGGTCCCATAGTAAAAGTTGTTCATACTGATGAGTACAATGACCCCTTAGAGGTTTTGCGCATTTAACGTTACACGTTAAATGCACCGCATCCTTTAACAATAATCTTCCTAAATCACTTTCGTACATACATAGGGTTACCGGTTATTGACCAGAGTCACTGTACTCATCATTATGAACAACTTTTACTATGGGACCAAACCTGAAATCGTGAAAAAAAAATCAGTTACTAACTAGCAGTAGGTAACAAACTGAATCGATTTCGATAAAAGTTGGCAATAAAGTAAATTCATTATGTAGTCTAGATGGGTGCTGACAAAGGGGTGGCTGGTACTTAGGTACTACATGGCCCGGGGCCTAGGGCGGCCAACACTGCAAATCCTCCTCTGCTACATGGCAATAGGCAATAGGCTCGCCCCTGCTACATGGCAATAGGCAATAGGCTCGCCCCTGCTACATGGCAATAGGCAATAGGCTCGGCTCTGCTACATGGCAATAGGCAATAGGCTCGCCCCTGCTACATGGCAATAGGCAATAGGCTCGCCCCTGCTACATGGCAATAGGCAATAGGCTCGGCTCTGCTACATGGCAATAGGCAATAGGCTCGCCCCTGCTACATGGCAATAGGCAATAGGCTCGCCTCTGCTACATGGCAATAGGCAATAGGCTCGCCCCTGCTACATGGCAATAGGCAATAGGCTCGCCCCTGCTACATGGCAATAGGCAATAGGCTCGCCTCTGCTACATGGCAATAGGCAATAGGCTCGCCCCTGCTACATGGCAATAGGCAATAGGCTCGCCCCTACTACATGGCAATAGGCAATAGGCTCGCCTCTGCTACATGGCAATAGGCAATAGGCTCGTCCCTGCTACATGGCAATAGGAAATAGGCTCGCCCCTGCTACATGGCAATAGGCAATAGGCTCGCCTCTGCTACATGGCAATAGGCAATAGGCTCGCCCCTGCTACATGGCAATAGGCAATAGGCTCGCCTCTGCTACATGGCAATAGGCAATAGGTTCGCCCCTGCTACATGGCAATAGGCAATAGGCTCGCCTCTGCTACATGGCAATAGGCAATAGGCTCGCCTCTGCTACCTGGCAATAGGCAATAGGCTCGCCTCTGCTACATGGCAATAGGCAATAGGCTCGCCCCTGCTACATGGCAATAGGCAATAGGCTCGCCCCTGCTACATGGGACTTCGACATAACTGGAGGAATATGGGTGTAGGTAATGTAGGTACACCTCTAGTGTCTAGAGTTAATTAGACTAGATGTGACGACATTTTGGTGGCGCCAAAAGTAGGTACGGTCAAATACACGCTAGTAAGTAGTGTATTAACCCTTGAACTACGAATACGCGAAAAATCGCGATTGCAATTTCTCATACTTACTTATCTACTTTTCAAATATTGGCCCCATATAAGGTGGCAAAAGAACCTCAGCTCTATTACGTAATCGTTTCTTTTCGTATGTTGTTTGTGTCACCCCCAGACTAAATAAAAAACCCAGACATAGCGCTGCGAACAGTAGGTACAGTGAAGCATGCGTAAAACTACACCTCGCTCTATCCATACACGCTCACGCTTACACATTTACACCAAACTACATTTAAACTACACCTCACTAAGTGCACACATGTTTACGAAACCCGAAACGTGAGGCTTCACTTCATTGTTGACAGGCTTCAGTCTTGGTTTTTAGGGTTCCGTACCAAAATGGTAAAAAGGAACCCTTATGGTGCGACTCAGTCTGTCCTCCATCTCCGAAGTTTGCATAGAGAAAAATCTGAAATTATTCTATGTGATAAAAGTTTATGTATTGATTACAGGAAAAATATAGCGATGTCTCTAAATAGCACAGTTTTTCAGAAATCATCAACAAAAAATACATATAAATGATGGTACGGAACCCTCGGTGCGCGAGTCCGACTCGCTCTTGACCGGTTTTTTTGCAAAAAATCTTTAATGTACAGAAACGGAAAGTTTATCATTGTATTATTATAATATAGATGTAGATAGATAGATATAGATTGCCGGATGCTGAGGAGTACGTGGCTAAGTGAGGACCTCGTGGCTAGGTAATAACAGCCGCACGGGTCGATCCATCAGGTTAAGCTACGCTTGTCGGGGTTGGTCAGTGGATGGGTGACCATCTTTACATTCCGAGACTCCTCCGTGCCTCGGAAAGCACGTTAAGCCGTTGGTCCCGGCTGTTATTCGTGGATCATTGACAGTCGTTACGGGTCGTCAGAAGCCCGAAAGTTTGACAACCAGTATTACCTAGGGGTATCGTATTACGCAGTTTCTGGGTTGTGGAGATCAGACAGGCAGTCGCTCCATGTAAAATACTGGTATTCAGCTGCATCCGGTTAGACTGGAAGCCGACCCCAACATAGTTGGGAAAAGGCTAGGCAGATTGATATAGATTGCCGGATGTTACGTTGATTACTTACAGTCATTTATAAAAGAAGATGTACTTACCTACCTAGATAACGTGTAGGTACTTACCCAACTACGAACCGGTGAAAGATATTACAGAGTCGTGCCTCGAAGTCGCGTCGCACCCTATGTGCGTGCCTTTAGCCGTAGGCTTTAATATCGGTTCAAAGACTAATCGCTACTGTGGGTGGGCTTAAAGAGTGAGTGAGTTGTTAAAACTCAGCCGACGGTCTCCTCGGGGATTACCTCAGCACAACACAGATTATAATAATACTATGGTTCATCATTATAATTTATGATTATAATAATATTATTACCCCAACTTTCAGTTAAATTAAAGAGTACCTACCTACCTATAAGCTAATTACTTGATCTTGAGATTAGGATAAACGTCAGAAATTCTTTAGAGATATCTGCAATAACTCCAGGTATTTATTCTTTATGTACATAATATATAAAGTAACACAGATTTAAAATAATAATATGTAAATTGTATAAAAAAAGGAGGGGAAAGGATCATAGGGCATCAAAAAATTCGTCCGCATCGCTGTCAATAGGAAAAGTGCCCAAAAGGCTGGCAGCATTGCCACGCTGTATGGCAATGCTGATTCTTTGGCCAAAAAATAGGCCAGCCCTCTGGTCACGTGAAGAGTCGACCAATCGCTTAGCGATGTCTTGGAAAACTAAGTGGGCACTCGGACCCCATGGCTCTAGTGTTTCAACCCCAAACGGCTCGAAAATATAACTCCCAAAAATATTTGAATATTTTCGCCGTTTGAGGTTTTCCGCACCTGCAGCAGCCGCACCAGCACAGCCCACTGTGCTAGGAAGGTGGGATGGCGCAAGGGTATCGACACACGTTGCATCCCATACCAAAGGCCGACCTAATAAATAAAAATAAATAAAATAAAATAACCTAACCTAACTTCCAAGGCATTATGGTCATTCCGTCAGGTCTCTTTCCATCGTCGCGTGCCAAACCGTTGGGTTCTAAAACAGCTGGCACCCCGGAAATTAGGAATATTAAGAAATTCTTTTGAAAAACAAAAAAGTAAATAAGTAAGTAGGTACTTACTTACTTTTTTTTCTATTTATGTTTATTGAAATAGCAAGTTATACAATATGTCCCGTAATTAACGCAAACCCTCTTAAGGAGTCATTGCACTCATCATTATGAACAACTTTTACTATGGCACCAAACCAGATATCGCGAAAAAAAAAATTCTGTCATACAAAAATGTCATACAAAATTCAATAAGTAGTTCAATTGAAAAGTTCAATACCTACTCAACCAAAATGAATGAAACGGCAGATTTTTTTTCGCAATTTTAAGGTTTGGTCTCATAGTAAAAGTTGTTCATAATGATGAGTTTAAGAGGGTTACATGTTGTATATAACCATAGATATAAGAAAGAAGGAGATGTGCCCAGTATCTTAAAATGTATCGGAACCCTGTGTCTCCACGTTTTCCCTTTGTCACTTTCATGATTTTAAAGACAAATACGGTAAAATACTTGTATTTACATTATGGAAAGTGATTCCATGATTTACATGGCTTCGGTTTTTATAAGAAACCACTGAACAACACGGCATTCTTATAAATTGTCACGGTTACAGTCGAAAACGCACTAGTTCGCAGAGACGGAATCTGTACTGTGAAGTGAACGGCTCATACTGAGCATGTCGCGCGGACAAAGATTCGCCCGCTTGCCACTTCTCCTGTTTTGTATATTTCTATGTAAATATATAACACTAAAAACAAACAAAGGTATTCTTGAAAAGTCTAAAACCCCGAATATTCTCTTCTGGGGTTACATAACTGCTGTTGTAGAAAAGGCACCATCATGATCGGAAATGATTTTACTATTGGAAAAATAATATTGCCTTTCCTTCTCTAGGATTTGTTCCTTATTTAGATAGTAGATAGATCTAGTACCTTTCTGGAATGTGCATCTGTTACTTTTTCAGGGCTAAACCTATTTTGATGGAAGCTAGCTTGAACCCTGGGAAAGAACATTTTTCTTGTAATCAACCGATGCCCCTAATGGTGGTGAAATCCGAAAACCAGGAGGGGTGAAGTCGCAATTAATTAAAAAAAAGTATTTTTTAAAAGAGTAACTGTAGAGTTTCTTGATCCAGCTTCTGACGTTTCATATGTGCCCATACTGCCCATCACATGTAGGTTTACTTATGTGAAATAAAATGTTTTAAATTTTAATTCACCCCCGTGTGAAGCAGGGGCGAGTCGCTAGTAAATAATACAGATAACAAATGAAAAAGTTTAAAGCAAGCCGTATTTACTTGGCAGGGGGGGGGGGGGGGGGGGGGGCGAGGGTGGTTGTTCAGCTGAAGGGTCAAGGGGGGCTTCATTGTTGCTGATTGATACACTTTCCGAGCGCTCGCGCTGACTTCGTGACTTGTGTTTAAGGGGACTACAGAACGTAAGTTTTATAATGCCTAAAAGTATATGATCTACTGCAGTAAACAAAATCATAAAAATGTATGACAGACACTCAGGATACATGATTGTTAGATATTGTGTTGAACACATAATAGGTACAACTCATTTGATACGACAAAAAAATCACGAAGATACGAGTGAGTACCTCTAATTTTTTTTTAAAGATTACAAACCAATCTATCGTAATGCAATCATTCTGATTTTTTGTCAGATTATTCTACTAAGCAATAACAATAACAATATTAACGTAAGTGTTTTATTTTTTTAGTCCAATCAATTGGAAGGAAAAAGGGCAGGCCTTTGCCCAGCAGTGGGACACAATGTAGGCTAGCAAAAAAAATGGATTTTTTGTGAATAGATAATTGCTTCATATTTTGCAATAAATTACTAGCGTTGTCTCAGACTAAATAAACAATCAAGACATAGCGCTGTCAACAGTGACGTGAGGCCGCACGTTTCGTGTTTCGTAAACATGATCCCACCAAAAACATTTTCATGTAAAATGTTGCCAAGACGAGACCACGTATAGCTCGCACTGACAAAAAGCTATCAGATCTCATGTAGAGCCAAGCTTCTAACTCTACACGCCTTAACTCTCCAAGCCCTAACTTCACAAACTCTACACCTTAGTCAAAATATGTGGCTTGGCCGTTTCGCTACCATCACATGGGCGCAAGGTGAAAAATGTATTCACTGTTCATTACTTTTCTGTTATACAATAGTTCTTGTAGTAACGAAACGTTCTTGTAGCTTGGCTCTACATGAGATCTGATAGCTTTTTGTCAGTGCGAGCTATACGTGGTCTCGTCTTGGCAACATTTTACATGAAAATGTTTTTGGTGGGATACATTTTTCACCTTGACATTGAACCAATTTGGACTAAGTATAGGTATAAGTTATCTGTGGCAATTTTTATTCCCGCACACGGGTGGGAAAATGAAAAATCGCACGCGTGCGACATACATTGCATTGTGAACCTAATCGTAGTGCGATATGAACTAGTTTTCGAGGAAGTATATTGAAAAATAACTTTTAAGGGCAGTGATGTGGTAGTGGTGCATTGCTCATGCTTAGACGCGTAGAAATATTTCTACAATCAGTCATTTTGTCTATTCTTCCGTCGACAAAACCCGTTTCTATGGCGGTCATGCTACACGTGCAGATTTAACAGGTTGGCATGGCGTGATCAACTAGAGATAAAGTTGTAATGTCTATATTCTTGAAGTTTTACATCCTCACCTGTTTAAACGATGACGAATTATTCAACGAGAGGCTTGACTATTACTATACAACTAGTAGGTACTTAGTTCTGTGGCACAGTAGACCTCGCTAGCACAATTTTTTTACAACACTAAATTTATTTAAGATATTTACCATGTTTTTTTACGTCAGATTTCTTCACCAAATTTTTATAAGACCAACTCAAAGTACCTTTCAAATGAAAAATGAACCATCGAAATCGGATCTCATGAGGCGGAGATATCCAGTAGCCCCTTTTCGGAGGAAGTAGCCCTCTAATCAAAAATCCCCGACGGCAAAAAATCTATAAAATAGTAAAACCTGTATACCAAGTTTCGTCCAGATCGTTTGTAAAATGCGAGCTGTAGAGGAGTAGCGACAAACAGACAGACGAAAGCTGCCAGACTTGCAGCAAGGGGACTACTCCCTAAGTCCGTCCGTCCGTCCGTCCTTTCGTCCGTCCGTCTGACTTAACGATCCATCAAAACAAGTGTAAATGTTAAATTTTTCGGACGAGCAAAAACACATCGGGAGTAGGGACATCTGTCAAATCGTGTTGTCATTCTTCGTTCGGGAACCGAACCAAACATATGTCCGTAGGTGATACGGAGTAGGAAACGCCCGTAACGAAGGTTGATATTACGGACTTCGTAATTTCGGCCTTCGCTTAGGGAGTAGACCCCCTGAGACGCTTCGATAGCTCGGTCAATAAACTATGTAGTAGATTGTCTTCATGGTTTGTTTGGAGTCAGTTAGCCAATAACAATAACACAGCATTTAAGCTTCAGCCATATAGCCACAAACACCATTTAAAAAAACCGGTCAAGAGCGAGTCGGACTCGCGCACCGAGGGTTCCGTTCCGATTTCTGAAAAAGTGTGCTATTTAGAGACATCGTTTTATTTTTCCTGTAATCTTTTCTTATGCTTCTATTACACAGAATAATTTCAGATTTTTATCTTTGCAAACTTCGGAGAAAAGGGGGGGGACGGTATTTTTTTTTACATTTTTCATCAAAAGTCGAAAACTCCGCATAGTTTGCAACAAAATAAAAATAAAAATAGTTTAAGAATGTGCAAGCAGCGTTCTTTTATATGATACCCCACATGCCCTAGTAGCCTCACTTTTAATTTTTAAGACCCCCTTTCCACACCACACCCCCTTTACAAAAAAATATAAATATTTTTACTTCTTTCTTATTTGCAAAATAGTTGGGTAAACGTCATCTAAAACTGTTCCAAATTTCAAATTGATAGCATTAGTAGTTCTTGAGATATCCAGCTGTGACAGACTGTCTGAAGAGGTTACCGCGGCCCTGGCATAGGCAACTGAAGGAACACGGGTGGGTTTTAGTCAGTAAAAGTCTGACACGCCCTTCCGCTCCACCCAGAGCGGGAGAAGTTATTTGATGATTTCCCACCCTCAAAAAAAAAAAAAAAAAAAAAATTGTGACAGACAGACAGACAGACTGAGTCACACCATAAGGTTTCCTTTTTTACCATTTTGAACCCTAAAAAGAGCCAACCGATTCAACGCCCACAAAAGGCACCAACCTTTACAAAGGGCATTTGCATGTAAAAGCAAGAATCCGCACATTTCAATAACTTTTCTTTTGAATTCTTTATTTTCGCCGTTTACCGGATCCTACTTAATAATAAGCTTTACTGCTGTGAGTCTAAAGCTTATTTTTATTGCACATATTTCTTCCTCTTATACTGCCATTTTTAGAATGGTATGTGTGATTCTAATTTGACTCGTTAAGTTTGGAATAATATTACCGAAAACATAGGCGGCCTCGTTCTACCGTGGACTTTGATCACTAGATAGGTATCTTACCCCATGGTTAGCGCTGATGCGGTCGACGAAAGTATTCATTTATCTAGAAGCAACTTATCCAGAAGCATGTTGATCGTGACAATTTTTTATTATACCACAATAAAAGTGTTTGTAGACTACAAATTATGGAAACCATTCGTAAAGACCCCATTATACTTATTCTCCCAGATTTCAGAAACAAAGGAGAATATTTTGGTCTATTTTATGACAATTTCATACTGTTTTGTTTCGGTTTCAACACAGTTTTTTGCTTTGTTATTTCCAAACGTAGCAGCGTTTTTGAGCGCGGCGAGCAAAACCTACTAATTTCATTAAAACCGCACACCGTAAAATGTTTTGTCCGTCCGTGGCGTCCGTAGTAAAAGCTTTTTACCCACGAACTCCCACGAATTTGTACCGAACTCGCCATTACAACGTCATGATGTCAATATCTGTGGTCCCAATAGATACTTTTTCGAAAAATAACACTAAAATTGTCAATACCCATAGACAATTTATAGGAAATTTGATTTGTGTCGACCCTCATATCATTATAACTTAAGCCATATATTTTTATCACGTCACTTTTTTTAAATATACCCTAAAGTTGTTTTATACGGATTTATATTTCGTGTCTAGTTTGTTACTATAATATTGTAAGATTAAAGTAATTGTTGAAAGTGATTTCCTTTTAAATATGTCTACAAGACAGTGTAAATTAAGCCCGAATAGTTTTTTAATGTTTGCGGTAAATTTATCTAAACAAAAAAGAAGAGAAATATTACAGAAGCGGTAAAACGAGCCATACTTCCAATACTTTCAAATTCCTGTATCAAATCTTGATAAAAAATGGGTACTTGAAGTAGTGTGTGATTATTGCAGAAGTGTGCTTACGAACTGGGCTGCAGGAAAAAATAAATATTTAACATAATTGGCATTTCTTAGGTAAACACAAAGCAGAAAATTTTAAAGAAATTATTTCCAATTTCCACAAAAAAAAATAAATAAATTTGAACAAAATTACCCCAAAATGGGAGTGCATATGTCCCTTAAAATCCACTTTTCGCACTCACACTTTTTCCCGAAAACCTAGAAAGCGTAAGTGACGAGCATGGCGAACGTTTCCATCAAGATTTTTAGTCATTTGAAGAGAGGTAGGTAAGGTTGTTGGGACAAAAATATGTTAGCTGATTACTGCTGGTCTATCTTGAGAGAAACTGACCCCAACCAGTATAAAAGAAGAAGTACTTTCAGTCATAGAATTAACTGACCCCAACCAGTATAAAAGAAGAAGTACTTTCAGTCATAGAATTAACTGACCCCAACCAGTATAAAAGAAGAAGTACTTTCAGTCATAGAATTAACTGACCCCAACCAGTATAAAAGAAGAAGTACTTTCAGTCATAGAATTAACTGACCCCAACCAGTATAAAAGAAGAAGTACTTTCAGTCATAGAATTAACTGACCCCAACCAGTATAAAAGAAGAAGTACTTTCAGTCATAGAATTAACTGACCCCAACCAGTATAAAAGAAGAAGTACTTTCAGTCATAGAATTAACTGACCCCAACCAGTATAAAAGAAGAAGTACTTTCAGTCATAGAATTAACTGACCCCAACCAGTATAAAAGAAAAAGTACTTTCAGTATTACTCTAAGCTTTCAGTCATTTTTAATGTTTTTATTGTATAACTAAGCAAAAAATTTGCAAATTTTTTAAAATAAATATTTTCAAAATGTGACGTGCTAATTTTTTTTTACTTCAGTATCGAACTAAGGATGGTTTATTCTAAAGATACACATCACTTTCATGTGTGGGTATTTTTTGTTGTAAACTAGTGTAATTTAATGGTCATATTTTTTAAACTATTTTTAAATGACATGGTGAAACGCACGTTCGCACCTGACTAAATACCGGTTGTAAAAAGACATTTGCCGAAGCCGAAAGCCATATATTCTAACCGTTATTTGGATCGTTTTTTTTCACCACTAGACCATACCTGGGAAGCCACTGGTTCTGGAGATATTGAAGGTCAAAGTCCCATTTTTCTAAAATTAAAAAGTATTCCAAGTGTTATTACTAAACTTTTTCCGATAAGTACCTGCGCGTACCAGCCTGGGTTCACGTTACATTGCGCATAATAAAAAATAGTCAGCAATATTTTTTGCGCAAAGCTACTTAGTTAGATGTTGGTTAGATGTACAGTATGAATCGGTGACGGCTTTGTGATGTGTCTTTTTACACCCTGTATGGTGTGTACGGCTCACCTTGTGCCAACGGCGGGCGGGCGTCGCTGCTGTAATATAAATTAGGTTTTTTTTTGTTAGCCTGCCCTTTCCCATACCTGGGCAACGGTCTCCCTCCACTCCTTCCACCGTTCGCGAGCCCGCGCGCCCAACTTCCAGTTTTGGCGGAATCAGTCCAGCTCGCCCCGCCAACTCCTACGTGGTCTGCCGCGGCCGCCTCGCTGTCTCAGGACACCAGCTCTGTGTCATCTGGGGCCACAGTTTGTCGGCAGACATGTCCTGCCCGGTACCTACCATTTAATTTGGGCAGCCTTTTGAGCCACATCAACTATCTTCATTTTGGAGCGCAGTATTGTGTTGTAGGTATGATATGTGGGCACGCCACAATAGCGGCGATAAGTCCCCTCTTTGAGGAGTGGTTAGAGAGGCGCCACGGCGTCCTCACCTTCCGCCTGACGCAGGTCCTCACCGGACACGGTTGTTTCGGGAGGTTCCTGTTCCGCATAAGGCGGGAGGAAACACCCGGGTGTTTCCATTGTGTGGATCGCCCGGAGGACACGGTGGAGCATACAGTGGAGGTCTGCCCGGCTTGGGCAGAGCACCGCCGTGTTCTCACGGAGGCGATCGGCGGCGGCGATCTCTCGCGTCCGAGCCTGGTCCAGGCCATGGTGCGGAGCGAGAGTGCATGGGAGGCCGTCACCTCCTTCTGCGAAGCAGTGATGCTCGCGAAGGAGGAGGCGGAACGCGTGAGGGAGAGGCAGCTTCACGCCCTCAGTCGCCGCAGGAGACGCCCTGGGCGGCGGGAATCGCGGGGCGATTTCCGGCCACCGTAGGCGCGGGCCTGCGGACGGTGAGCAGCGGGTAGCTCGCCGTCCGGTAAGGACCAGGCCCGAGTCGACGGCGCGTTGTGTTCCACGCGCGCCTCAAAGAGATGTCAGCAAGTGACGGGGCCCAATAGGGCCGACGCCGCTGGGGTCGCGGGTTGTCTGAAGGGGTTACCGCGGCCCTGGCATAGGCAACTGAAGGAACACGGGTGGGTTTTAGTCAGTAAAAGTCTGACACGCCCTCCCGCTCCACCCAGAGCGGGAGAAGTTATTTGATGATTTCCCACCCTCAAAAAAAAAAAAAAAAAAAGGTAGGTATAGAATAGTTTTGGCCCAGCGGAAATGACCGACAGTGACGAGTTGTAGGTCGTAGGTTAGAACCCAGACAGACACAAACATTATCATAAACACTGCTCTCAGAACTAAAATTTCCCGCGTGGTGCAGTACATCAGTAGAATTAGAATTTGTACGCCGCGCTCGGAGAGGAGGCGTGTGTCCCATCAGTGGGAACATTATGTTGGAACATTATAGACTGATTATGCTCTAGGTAATTATTTGTTAATTCATTTTATGTCCATAGATCAACAAATTAGTAGCCCACTGGCCTAGGCATCATCATTATTCTCCTGCCCGTATCACAATTTATTTCTTCTTATCGACCTGAATTGTATTCGATATTCAGTATCCGTTCTCTTCCCCCTCTTAGGTTTATCCCTAATAAGTTATTTTATGAGCGTTCACGGCGACTTTTCAGTCGAGATCAAATAAATTGCTTTATCGTTCTTGCAAACTGTACTTTGCCAATTTCTTCCAGGTAAAGAGGTAGGGTCTTTAAAATTGATGCTGATAATATATAGTCCCACTAGCTGTTGCCCGCGGCTTTGCCCGCGTAGATGTCGGAAAATATCCCATGGGAACGTTCATGTGGAAAACATAGGGCATATCCCTAACTTAAGAAATGCTGGGTTTCCCATAAACACTTTCATCCCTTTTATCACCCCCTGTAGGATTATGTTTTAAGACAAAAAGTAGCCCATGTCCTTTCCCAGGATACTATCTATAGCCTTGCCAAATTTTATCGAAATCCGTGCAGTTTTGTAAATTTTAAAATCAACCCCTATTTTACCTAATTAGGGGATGATTTTTAAAAAACGCTGACCCGCATATTTCTTAACTTCTTACCAATAGCATAAATTTGTTATGCCTAACTTAAGAAATACTGGGTTTCCCTTACAAACTTTCATCCCCTATATCACCCCCTGTAGTATTGTTTTTGAAAAAAAATAGTATCCTATGGCCTTCCCCGGGATGCTATATAAAGCCTTGCCAAATTTTGTCGAAATCCGTGCAGTTTTGTAAATTTTAAAATCAACCCCGATTTTACCCCCTTAGGGGATGATTTTTCAAAAACGCTGAACCGCATATTTCTTTATTTCCTATCAAAAGCATACATTTTAATTTTCACATCCCTAACTTAAGAAATACTAAGTTTCTCATACAAACTTTCATCCCCTATATCACCCCCTGTAGGATTATTTTTAAGACCTAAAGTAGTCTGTGTCCTTCCCCAGGATGCTATATAAAGCCTTACCAAATTTCATCGAAATCCGTACAGTTTTGTAAATTTTAAAGTCAACCCCTATTTTACGCCCTTAGTTGATGATTTTTCAAAAATGCTGAACCGTATGTTTCTTAATTTCCTACCAATAAAATAAATTTGTTATCCCTAACTTAAGAAATACTGGGTTTCCCTTACAAACTTTCATCCCCTATATCACCCCCTGTAGTATTGTTTTTGAAAGTATCCTATGTCCTTTCCCAGGATGCTATATAAAGCCTTGCCAAATTTTGTCGAAATCCGTGCAGTTTTGTAAATTTTAAAATCAACCCCGTTTTTACCCCCTTAGGGGATGATTTTTCAAAAATGCTGAACCGCATATTTCTTTATTTCCTATCAAAAGCATACATTTTAATTTTCATATCCCTAACTTAAGAAATACTGAGTTTCCCATACAAACTTTCATCCCCTATATCACCCCCCGTAGGATTATTTTTGAAAAAAAAAGTAGCCTATGTCCGTCCTCAGGACACCATCTATAGCCTTGCCAAATTTCATCGAAATCCGTACAGTTTTGTAAATTTTAAAGTCAACCCCTATTTTACGCCCTTAGGGGATGATTTTTCAAAAATGCTGAACCGCATGTTTCTTAATTTCCTACCAATAAAATAAATTTGTTATCAGTAACTTAAGAAATAATGGGTTTCCCTTACAAACTTTCATCCCCTATATCACCCCCTGTAGTATTGTTTTTGAAAGTATCCTATGTCCTTTCCCAGGATGCTATATAAAGCCTTGCCAAATTTTTTCGAAATCCGTGCAGTTTTGTAAATTTTAAAATCAACCCCGATTTTACCCCCTTAGGAGATGATTTTTCAAAAACGCTGATCCGCATATTTCTTTATTTCCTATCAAAAGCATACATTTTAATTTTTACATCCCTAACTTAAGAAATACTGAGTTTCCCATACAAACTTTCATCCCCTATATCACCCCCTGTAGGATTATTTTTGAAAAAAAAAGTAGCTTATGTCCGTCCCCAGGACACCATCTATAGCCTTGCCAAATTTTATCGAAATCCGTGCAGTTTTGTAAATTTTAAAATCAACCCCTATTTTACCCCCTTAGGGGATGATTTTTCAAAAACGCTGAACCGCATATTTCTTAATTTCCTACCAATAGCATAAATTTGTTATCCCTAACTTAAGAAATACTGGGTTTCCCTTACAAACTTTCATCCCCTATATCACCCCCTGTAGTATTGTTTTTGAAAAAAAATAGTATCCTATGGCCTTCCCCGGGATGCTATATAAAGCCTTGCCAAATTTTGTCGAAATCCATGCAGTTTTGTAAATTTTAAAATCAACCCCTATTTTATACCCTTAGGGGATGATTTTTCAAAAACGCTGAACCGCATATTTTATTTCTTTATTTCCTATCAAAAGCATACATTTTAATTTTCACATCCCTAACTTAAGAAATACTGAGTTTCCCATACAAACTTTCATCCCCTATATCACCCCCTGTAGGATTATTTTTGAAAAAAAAAAGTAGCCTATGTCCGTCCTCAGGATACCATCTATAGCCTTGCCAAATTTTATCGAAATCCGTTCAGTGGTTTAGTCGTGAAAAGGTAACAGACAGACAGACAGACAGACAGACAGACAGACAGAGTTACTTTCGAATTTATAATATTAGTATGGATATCAGCTTTGAGAGGATGATTTTTTGTTCTTAATTATTTTTGTTTTTTTTTGCTTAGAAATTGATTCAGTAGTCGATTCTGAACAACTCTTCATTCAGGCAGTGCGTTTATTCTGTTATATATTGTACCTAGATGGTAATTCTTGGATGACCAGGTATGTAACTACATTGGACGAATGTATAAAGTTTTGTGTGTGCCTCACCACACAATCCTCATATTTGAAAACTTCAAGAAAATCAATTTTGAGAACGCCAAAAAATAGTACTGAAATAGTCATAAATAGTACCATTGGTCAAAAAAATAGTACCATTACGCTTCCGGAGTTATAGCTATCAGTTGGTGAGGATTGTGTGGAGAGGTTCACCACACAAGCCTCACCTCTAGTGCAAGCAAACGGCTGGCAGTATCGACTTCGTTTGAATTCCAAAAAATACTACTGAAATAGTACTGACGCTATGCCAAATCTCGAAAATAGTCATTAAGTGATTCCAGAGATATATAGGTGTCTTGGTGAGGATTGTGTGGGGAGCTTTTATGATTACCTGATTACTGCGGAACGCTTACGTTTTTGAATTTGAATTTAGTGTCAAAAAATAGTCAAGAAATACTACTCTCCAACCATGACAATTTCGACCTGGTTTACTATGTAGAAGTATGTTAAACTTCCACGTAAACTTCTACATACATTTTGTTTTGGTACAGTCGCGAACACTAAAATTACAAATCAATTTTTATATTGTTATATATTAATTTAAAATGATAATTTGATGTAATATAAAAGACTAACCGTATTATTCATTAAAAAAAAACTCAAACGCCTAGTTATAAACCTGTTTTAGTTAAAAACTGTCTTGTCAAAAGACAAAACACTTTTTAACTATAGGTTGATTATGCGTTTTAGTTTTTTTATGAATAAGGGAGTAGGTGTAAGTCTTTATTTCAAATATTTTTTTCGTAGTATGAGTAATAATATTAAGACTATCTGCCTACTTACCTATTACTAAAATACCTACTTACTGTACTTACGGTGCCGACAATTTTGTTTACATTATTAGTAACAAAACATTTTGAGAATAATAAAACAAAACAATGATTATCAGTTTTGGGAAAACCAATGAACAAATACCCAGTGTGGCTCAACATCCCGGCATCGTGGGATTTTTATTCTCAAAATGTTTTGTTACTAATAATGTAAACAAAATTGTCGGCACCCATTCATAAAAATATGACTTTTATAGTTTTTGTCGGCACCCATTGATCAAAATATACCTTTCATATTTGTACAGAGGTCGGAATAGGTACAGTATAATTACGTAAACTTTGAGCCAAGAAGTCACAAGAGTGGATAATACCTCCTATAAAATCCCGGAATCATAAACATAACGATTAAATCTCGATAGCAGGACTCTTGCGCGAAAGATACTTGCGCGAACCCACTTGCACGAAAAGACATTTCCGCGCATGGACTTTTGCGCGAAGGAATTTTTGCGCGAAGGGACACTTGCGCGAAAGACACTTGTGCGACAAGACATTTCCGCGACTGGACTTTTGCGCACATGGGCGTTTGCGCGCAAGACACTTGCGCGAAAGACACTTGCGCGAAAGACTCTTGCGCGAATCCACTTGCGCGAAAAGACAAGTTCTTCATAACATCACGCCTGTATTCTTTCAAGGGATTGGGCAGGGATGTACAGTACATTTTTTTTTTCTTATTTAAGTAAGTAAAAGTACAGAAAAATTCTAATAATATAGTTATCTTATTATTGTTATTTCTTTTAGTTTTTTTTTTCGACATGGGTGCCATTTTCATGGTTTTTGAGGTCACTGAAAATAATAGTGGGGTCAAAATGAAAATCCAAGATGGCGCCTGCAAAAATTTTAAAATTTTTCGTCATGCGTGTCATTTCCATGGTTTTTGAGGTTGCTGAAAATGATAATGAGGTTAAAATGAAAATCCAAAATGGCGGCTTCGTAAATTTTCAAAATTTTCGTCATTGGTGTTATTTTCATAGTTTTTGAGATCGCTGAAAACGGTAATGAGGTCAAAATGAAAATCCAAGATGGTGGTTGCGAAAATTTTAAAATTTTTTGTCATGTATGTCATTTTCATGGCTCTTGAGGTCGCTGAAAATGATAATGAGATCAAAATGAAAATCCACGATGGCGACTGCGAACAAATTTTCCTTTTTAAAATTCATTTTGATTTTGACTTCATTATCGGCTTTAGCGTCGTCGAACACAACGGAAGCGACATCAATGACGAAAAAATTGAAAATTTTCGCAGCCGCCATCTTGGATTTTCATTTTGACCTCAATATCGTTTTCAACGACCTCAAGAACCATGAAAATGACACCCATGACAAAAATTTGAAAATTTTCGCAGCCGCCACCTTCGATTTTCATTTTGACCTCTTTATATTTTTCAGCGACCTCATAACCATGAAAATGACAACCATGACGAAAAATTTGAAAATTTTCGCAGCCGCCATCTTGGATGTTCATTTCGACCCCACTATCGTTTTCAGTGACCTCAAAAATCATGAAAATGACACCCATGTCGAAAAAAAAATTAAAATAAAAAAATAAAAAGATATTTTTTTGATATTAGAAAAAAAAAACTTAACAGATAAGTAGGCACTCAAATGTATTTTTCTGTATAATTAATGTACTGTACATTCCTGCTCAACCCCTTGAAAGAATACAGGTGTAATGTTATGAAGATCTCATTTCCGCAACTTTTTCGCGCAACTGTCCTTTCGCGCAAGAGGCTTACGGGCAAACGTCCATGCGCGCAAAAGTCCATTCGCGCAATAGTCCAGTCGCGGAAATGTATTGTTGTTAACTACTATCAGAAACCAACTTTGTGATTAACTGTGCTGTTAGTTTGTAAGTTTTTATTCAACTTTTAAATTAAACTTTAGTTTGTTTCTTCTTAGATTGTCTTTTTCTGATCACAACCCCTACCTACACTCAACATTAATTAATCTTGTTTGGTAATTTTGTAAATATTCATTTTTGGATAAAGGCAGAAATCCGTCTGCCCGAAACCCGACACTCTCCCACGCACTGCAGTAGCAATGAGAAAGTCAAAATGCCAAATTTTCGGACGCCGAATATTCAGCGCTTCGGCAGATAGCGTGACTGAGTATTTGGTATTCAGCTAAATCATTATTCATGGCATAATAATAAAATATCTTGTTTTTATTTATCTCTACTTTAATTAATCTGTTACGACCGAATAGTTTTGTAAGGAAAATTCAACATTATAATGTAGGTTATGATATTCTGTAAATTCAAACCAATCGCAACCCGGCTTCGCACAGGAAGCATATTTCTATACTTACACTTAAACCTTCCTCATAAATCACTCCGTCAAATTGGTGAAAACCGTATGAAAATCCGTTCGGTAGTTTTTGATTTTATTGCGTTCAGACTTGGTTCAGACAGTTCGCGTTAAACACATACTTGAAATACCTACTTAAAATAGCTACATAACTAACAATGCAACCAAAAAATACCCTTTTGAATACAACCAAAAAATAAGGTGACCACTAAAAATACGTACTTAATCACTTTTTGCTCGACTGTACTCGACTCGAAAAATGTATGTAGAAGTTTACGTGGAAGTTTAACATACTTCTACATAGTAAACCAGGTCGAAATTATCATGGTTGGAGAGTAGTATTTCTTGACTATTTTTTGACACTAAATTCAAATTCAAAAACGTAAGCGTTCCGCAGTAATCAGGTAATCATAAAAGCTCCCCACACAATCCTCACCAAGCCACCTTTATATCTCTGGAATCACTTAATAACTATTTTCGAGACTTGGCATAGCGTCAGTAGTATTTCAGTAGTATTTTTTGGAATTGAAACCAAGTCGATACTGCCAGCCGTTTGCTTGCACTAGAGGTGAGGCTTGTGTGGTGAACCTCTCCACACAATCCTCACCAACTGATAGCTATAACTCCGGGAGCGTAATGGTACTATTTTTTTGACCAATGGTACTATTTATGACTATTTCAGTACTATTTTTTGGCGTTCTCAAAATTGATTTTCTTGAAGTTTTCAAATATGAGGATTGTGTGGTGAGGCACACAGTTTTGTATAAAGATTAAATTAGGACTAATATTAATATGTTTTACTGAAATATTTTGTAATGGCGTTTGGTATGAGGCATTTGAAATTGTACCTACTTACTTGTATACTTTGATATAATGTTAAACACTAAACAGTTTTCAGAACGTAAAATACAATCTTTTCTTGCCAGGTGTCCTGCCCAAAGAACATAAAAAGTAGTCTGTCCCAATTCCATTTGAGTACAACTCAAATAGAATTGGGACAGACTACTTTTAGTTTTAAGTACGTTCTAGTTTTAAGTTAGTTGACACGCGAAATCAGGAATAAAAGTACGGCGCAATCATAGCACATTCCCCAATGGATAGTTTCCTGGCACGTAACGTGATTCACAAGATTGCTCCGATGTTTGTCTTCGAAGTATGCACTCCAGTGCCGTTTTGTGAAATAAACTACTGTAAATAAGCGTAAGCGTAACTTGATCTAAGATAGTTTTGTGAAGTAAGCTTCACGGCTATTAGCCTCAATGTTGCGGTTACTTAGCTAAACTTTATCGCAAGCGATTGCGTTCTATTCTAACATTGCGCTTAACGTGACATAGATTGGAGGCTATGAAGTGTTCTGTATGAGTCGTGACTATATTGTTGGACGACTGTCGTTCCTAGCTGTTTCCACTCGGCCACCAGGACGCGTAAGGGTGACCAATTGCGCTACCAAGTCGTCTCGGTGTAATAGGATATTATGATATTTATGACAAATGATTGCTTCTGGCTATAAGTAATAACAGCCGCACGGGTCGATCCATCAGGTTAAGCTACGCTTGCCGGGTTTGGTCCGTGGATGGGTGACCATCTTTACATACCGAGACTCCCCCGTGCCTCGGAAAACACGTTAAGCCGTTGGTCCCGGCTGTCATTCGCGGATCTTTGACAGTCGTTACGGGTCGTCAGAATCCCGACAGTCTGACAACCAGACTTACCAAGGGGTATCGTATTACCCAGTTACTGGGTTGTGGAAGTCAGGTAGGCAGTCGCTCCATGTAAAATACTGGTATTCAGCTGCATCCGGTTAGACTGGAAGCCGACCCCAGCATAGTTGGGAAGAGGCTAGGCAGATTGGATTTTTGACAAATGATTGCTTCGTCGTGGTCGCAAACACAACCGCTGAGTATTAGGCCCTGGGTTCGATTCTCAGGTCGGGCAAAATGTTATTGGGTTTTCCATCCGAAATTTCTCAGCTCGATGGGACACTCCGCAGTTTAGGTATGAAGCTACAAGTACGTGGTGGGCTCATCTCACTGGGTCAATTCAGTGTGGGCTGCCGCGCACCGGCCGGCTTGCACGTTAGTTCGATACTCACTCACGCGCCGCGTCGTAAAAGAAGCAACCCTAACGAGTCAGAAGGTAAAGAGAGGCAACTTGTAGGTGAATATAACTGTAGGTAATAAGCGTTGTGCGACCTGAATTGCACTTTATTGTGTCTTAGCAAGAGTCGCTTTTTATTGAAATGATTTTGCGGAGTGTCCTATCTGTATTAATCTGTGCTCGGAGTCTAAATTTGTGCCCGGTTGATGGGAAAAGACTCGCCTCACATGGGACCTCACAGGGGACTTAAATATAACTGGAAAAACGTAGCTGCATTAGGTATACCACTGTCTAACTCTTCAGGCAAAAGTAGAGCGCTATTATTTTATGATAAGTATGACCACAGATCATGTAAACATTATATGATCTGTGGACAAATCGTATTGTTAAATATTGCAGACGACTGTTAATCGTACTTTCGTATATGCATAGCTCTATACATATACTGGTATTCAGCTGAATCCGGTTAGACTGGAAGCCGACCGGGTGACCCTAACATAGTTGGAAAAAGGCTAGGCAGATGATGAGCTCTACTTCCATAAAACTTAATCAATACTACTACTAATACTATAATCAAATACTTACTAATATCTTATTCGTTTGGGGTTGAAACTCTACGGCCATGGAGTCCGAGTGCCACTTAGTTTTTCGAGACATCGCCAAGCGGTTGGTCGACTCTAAACGTGACCAGAGGGCTGGTCTATTTTTTTTGTCAAAGAATTACCATTGCCATACAACGTGGCAATGCCGCCAGCCTTTAGGGCACTTTTCCTGTTGACAGCGATGCGGACGAATTTTTTGATGCTCTATGATTCTTTCCCCTTCTTTTTTATAAACTTGGAAATATTAATATTATCATTTTAAGACAGCTTTTATATTATGTAAATAAAATTACTTCCAAATATTACACAAAAATATACTACTAATAAGGATATTTTTAGTAGGTAACTTATCATTACATAAGCAGTGTGCCCGATGAGATTTTCCATTCGTAATTAAAATTAACGAACTGCCATACACACTTTCATCCCTTATGTACCAAAATAAATTGGGAGCTTTTTCGTAACTATTTATTTCACTACATGTAGGGATTTAATTTTTGTATATTATATTGACTATTTGATTTAATACTCTGACTGAAGGAAAACGCAATTGGCTTTTTCCTCGATAGAATTTAGTTCCGAAGAGACCTCTACTTTTTACATTTTTTTGCTGTAATTCTAAAATCCTAAGTAATTTCATTGTTAAATTGCATGCAAAATGTGCGTACAATTTTTATTTGGTTTGGCGCTTTTATTTTGGTTCCAGTGCATTGTTGCGCTCTATTTTTTCGCATGTGGAAGTAATTGACTCTGTCACTTTCTTATTCCCAGTTTGCTTTTTACATATCACCTTAACCGCCTGAGGGGGTGAATTTTCTGAAATTCTTCCGTAGTGTTCACTTTTGCCATTTAACGAATTCTTTTGCAAAATTTCATGCTTCTAGACTCAGCGTGTACGTTTTCGGCCAGTGAGTGAATTAATGTATTTAAGGTTTTTTTTTCTTAGATACATGTTGACTGTAACGTGAACTCGTGACGACAGCGGGAACCATGCCTCAAAATATTTTGTCGTCAGTGTTTGGAAATTACAGTTTTTAAAGGTAAAAAGTGTTGTTCAAAAAATTTAAGTCTCGTTGAACACTAGAATTTTATGGGTGCCTCGCTTCGCAAACATTTTACGTGAAAACTCATCGTCCGCGTAGCTCACTTAATACCTCTCGGGGCGAACCGGGGGGCGTATATAGAAATGCTACTTCAGTACGTCCCCTCAGGCGGAGACGATAGAGTCATTTCCAGGCGTTAAACACACGTAAATGCTAGTAAATGCTAATTCCGCGTAAATGCTACTGAATACTAGCATTTACGTGTGTTTAACGCCTGGAAATGCGCTAACTTTAGGTATTCGTCTCCACCTGAGGCGACGTACTGAATTAGCATCTCTATATACGCAACCGGGTGATTGGATTCAAACTTTCCAAGTACATGTCCAGAGTGAAATTGTGTAATAGAAAAGTGACTTATATAACATTTAAGTGAACGAAATTGGCCACTTTTTCTATTGGGCACCGAAATTAATATTGTCATTGAACTTCTATCACAATTCACGAGTCACAAGTTCAAGACTCAAGAGTGTCAAAAAGAAATAAATTATGAATGAGATTTACAAATATTGGTAAAAGAAACGGTATTTTTTTTACCAAATCAATCTGCCTAGCCTTTTCCCAACTATGTTGGGGTCGGCTTGCAGTCTCACCGGATGCAGCTGAATACCAGTATTTTACATGGAGCGACTACCTATCTGACCTCCACAACCCAGTTACTGGGGAATACCCCGCTCCCCCCTTGGTAAGACTGGTTGTCAGACTTTCGGGCTTAATCTGACGACCCGTAACGACTGTCAAAGATCCACGAATGACAGCCGTGACGAACGGCTTAACGTGCTTTCCGAGGCACGGAGGAGTCTCGCGGTATGTAAAGATGGTCACCCATCCACTGACCAACCCAGCCAGCGTAGCTTAACCTGATGGATCGACCATTTTTTTTACCAAATATCAAAATTATGGTTGGTTGTTTGTTTGTTTGTTTGAGATATTGAAGTCTTTTAACCCAAAGCAAATGTTGTTGGGAACTGTTCGAAGCGAAATCAAATTATATTGAAACTTGTGAAAACAGTTTAGACTAAGTGGTTGGTATAACTTCTGTAATTTCAACATGGAATCGAATTGAGACTGAGTTTTTAAGTGTTTCGACCCTCTTAACAACTTGTGGGGTCTGAAAGTTCAGTAGGTATCTAACTACGTAGGTATTGTTATTGGGTGAAAATTTATCTTTACTGTTTGTAGGCCTTTTATTCTTAGTGAAATGCGTATACTCATAATATAAAAATTAGAAATTTTAAACACGCATGTTTTTCTTGAAACTAGCGTAGAATACCTGTAGCGTAGAATATACTGTCACAATCACAGAACAGATAAAGACCTCTTTATCTGTTCTGTGGTCACAATGCATAGGATTTCGCTCAGGAACTGGGAGTTGTACCTTGTACCCCGCCCTCGCTGTTGACAGCCAGGGTAGGAATACTTACAATATTATTAGACCTCCATAAACATCCGGCCTAGCAAGAAATTATTCAAAATTTATACAATTTCCAGATTACAACGCGCAACGGCTTTATAATAGGTCTTTACCTATGAAATTGCCGTTTTGTATGAAAAAATTTAAACGAATTTTTTTAATGTAAGATTTTTTATTTGTATTAATCGAAGTAATCACCCATGCAATCAATGCATCTTTGCCAACGCAGTGGCAGTTTATTGATGCCCTTCTTAAAGAAATCAGCTGGTCGGGAGGCAACAAATTCTTCAAAGGCATTTTGTACTGCCTCTCGGGTATTGAATTTTTTTCCCGAAGTTATCCAAATTCTGGAAAAAGTAGTAGTCTGTAGGCGCAAGGTCTGGTGAGTAGGGCGGATGACGGAGAGCTTCCAACCCCAGTTCTTGCAACTTGGAGACCGTCTGCTGTGCAGTATGAGGTCGCGCGTTGTCGTGCAGGAGCAGCGGAGACGAGCGATTGACCAATGCTGGTTGGAGATGTGCCAGCTTCTCCATCATTGTGTTCAGTTCTTCACAGTACACATCTGCAGTAATGCTCACCCCGTTTGGTAAGAAGCTGTGATGAATCACACCGGCGCTAGACCACCAAACAGTGACCATTTAAAATAAAATTAATTTGAAATTAGAATTCTTAGCCAAACAAAAATTATTTTGATTTGAAATGGCCAGTACTGCAGAACGGCAATTTCATAGGTAAAGACCTAACAAATTGATGTCAGCATAAAAAAAAATCACTAACATGAGAGCGGTAAATAATAAGTAGAATTTAAAACATAACATTGGAAGGTTTAAATTAAATCGTAATTACGTCGGGTGGTCGCTGGGTTTACGTCGGGTGGTCGCCGTGCTTACGTCGGGTGGTTGCTGTGCTTACGTCTCGCCGTTGCAGCGGGGTTAGGGTTTGGTATTTCGGTTATTGACGGCGCGACGCGTCTATAAATTGAGGGTGCTGAGCACATTGTGATATGCGATGCGACATGCCTTAACCGGTTTGCACGGGATTTCGACATGTCGCCAGCTTGACAGCAAAGAATGTTCGGTAATGCTCGAGCAGTTTGCTGTTCCGTCTTCTTTTCCTTTTAGTTCCTGTTTCATTTCATTCATCGCCCAATTACTCAAACGCAACCTTTTGTCTCGTGCGGGCTGTACTGTCCGTAACTATATGGCACGTGAACTTTCAGAAAAAGTTTGCCTTCATTTTTAGGGTTCCATACCACAAAAGGAAAAACGGAACCCTTATTATAGGATCACTTCGTTATCCGGTCTGTCTATCTGTCTGTCTGTTTCTCAGTCTGTTAAGACTCTTTTTCTCAGGAACGCGTGGAGGTATCAAGTTGAAATTAATATCAAACACGTACGAGCAAGTGCACTAGTCCTAAGTCTGACACGCACTTGGCCGGTTTTTTTCCTCGACGTGTTTAAGTTCTATGTTAATGGGTTTGGTTTCTGCAGTTAGTCCTTCAAGTAGACCACTGCACGTGGGCCATGGCGGCCGTCATTGATTATACACCCCGACGTGTAATTGACCTAAAAATAAAGTACTGTACGTGTTTAAGTTCTATGTTAATGGGTTTGGTTTCTGCAGTTAGTCCTTCAAGTAGACCACTGCACGTGGGCCATGGCGGCCGTCATTGATTATACACCCCGACGTGTAATTGACCTAAAAATAAAGTACTGTACGTGTTTAAGTTCTATGTTAATGGGTTTGGTTTCTGCAGTTAGTCCTTCAAGTAGACCACTGAACGTGGGCCATGGCGGCCGTCATTGATTATACACCCCGACGTGTAATTGACCTAAAAATAAAGTACTGTACGTGTTTAAGTTCTATGTTAATGGGTTTGGTTTCTGCAGTTAGTCCTTCAAGTAGACCACTGAACGTGGGCCATGGCGGCCGTCATTGATTATACACCCCGACGTGTAATTGACCTAAAAATAAAGTACTGTACTATGCGTGCCAACTAAGAATAGAATCGCGCTTGCTGACAACTTCACACGATAGCTGTCAAATACACGATAGCTGTCAAGTTAGTACTGCCGATAGATGTCAAATACACGATAGCTGTCAAATTAGTACTGCCGATAGATGTCAAATACACGATAGCTGTCAAATTAGTTCTTTCGATAGCTGTCAAATACACGATAGCTGTCAAATTAGTTCTTTCGATAGCTGTCAAATACACGATAGCTGTCAAATTAGTTCTTTCGATAGCTGTCAAATAAACTATAGCTGTCAAATTAGTACTGCCGATAGATGTCAAATAAACGATAGCTGACAAATTAGTACTGCCGATAGATGTCAAATACACGATAGCTGTCAAATTAGTACTGGCGATAGATGTCAAATAAACGATAGCTGTCAAATTAGTACTGCCGATAGATGTCAAATACACGATAGCTGTCAAATTAGTACTGCCGATAGATGTCAAATACACGATAGCTGTCAAATTAGTTCTTTCGATAGCTGTGAAATACATGATAGCTGTCAAATTAGTACTGCCGATAGCTGTCAAATTAGAACTGCCGATAGCTGTCAAATACACGATAGCTGTCAAATTAGTTCTGCCGATAGCTGTCAAATACACGATAGCTATCAAATTAGTACTGCCGATAGATGTCAAATACACGATAGCTGTCAAATTAGTACTGCCGATAGATGTCAAATACACGATAGCTGTCAAATCAGTACTGCCGATAGCTATCAAATACGTCTTGACAGTAGTATTCTTATTTGGCTCGCATAGTAGGTACGCACGGTTACAGATTAAGCTATACATTTCCAGTATAAGCTGATCTCGCATTGTATATTATTTCTTTATAATGAGAGGTCAGTGTAAACTGAATATGTATAGCTTGATGTGTAGCCGTGTGTACATCTAGCTGAAGATAGACTTAAGAATTTCCGCGGTCTGCACGGGTTCCATTTTACTGATTTTAAAGCTATTCCAGACCTAAGTGAAAGCATAAAATTCTTAAAGACTTCCATGCACCGATTAATCTGTTAAGAAATTCCTTTTCGTAAAACGGTTCAGGTTCCGTTAATGCTGCATAGTAAAGTGCAGTAATGAATGCGCTTTAGTAAAGCGATAAAGCCCAGACTTAAGATCTTTTGAAAATTGCGGTTTTATTACATTTCCATTCGTCTAACTAATGGCACGTTCTTAGAAATAGGCTAATGGCTCATGTTTAATTTGAAGAATCTAAGTTTTATTTTGTGATGGTAAAGCTCATTTTCGTGTGTGGGCTCTGTTTATTTTATATTAATAGCCATAAATAATGTTTTCTTTATTTATAAACGCTGTTTTTTATTGGTGCAAGCCGCCATGATGGTGTTGTACTCATCATTGTGATCAACTTTTACTATGGCACCAAACCTCGAAAAAAATAATAAGCTGTTGTACATTTTGTCGAGTTATGCGAACATAAATTATGTAAGGAGCAGCTGATTTTTTTTCAATTTCAGGTTTGGTCCCATAGTAAAAGTTGTTCTTATTGATGAGTACCTACAACATTATCGTGGTAGCTCCCTAGCCAATAAAAACGCAGCGTGTATAAATAAAAATAAAATGCTGTTCATTGGTAAGCACATCAATATTGATAACGGCTGGACTGACTTGGCAATGTTCTTTTAAACATTTTTTGGAAAGAAAAATTGGAAACGTTTTCCGGAAAATTTTCGAATTCGGGAAAAACTGAACGTCGTTTTTTGTAGGTATGGGTTCTTTGTATGAACTATGGACAAGAGATCGTCTGTTGGGTCAGCTAGTGTTTAATAATCTCAGCCTCGCAAAGCAAAAGCCTCGAATGTTCTTGCACACAAGAATGCTCACTGTGTCCTGTACAAGGTGTTGTCAAAAAGGGTGTGGTACAGACCACCAAACTGAACAACTTTCTCCACGGGACCAACATCGTAATCGCGAAAAAAATATCAAATGTCCCATACAAAGCTACCTACTCGACCCAAATGAATCATTATGCGGATGGCTGATTATTTGTCTCATGAAGAAAGTTGTTCAGTTTGGTGGTCTGTACCACTTCCATTTTGACCACACATTTCTCGTACACGCTGTAGGTATAAGCACAGGTATAAGTCCAAGTTTCCTTTCGATGTTTTTGATTTAGTTCTCTCAGAAAATTGCGAAGTATAGGAATACCTTTTATTGAAAATCCGAATAATCCATAAGAGACATTTCGAGCCAGCCATCGTTATAATTTCGAATATTTTCGTATCGCTATACAATTTTGGGCTCTAAGGATATTATCGTTTTAATCGGGCAAGTGGTCCCAACTGCTGAATTCTCATCATCTTCTTTATATTATTACTTACACATAGTATAAAAAAATTAAGTCGCTGTCTGTTCGCTTAGATCTTTTAATCTACTCAAGAGATTTTTATGTAGTTTTGAGCAATAGATAGAGTGATTCCAGAGGAAGGTTTACATGGGAAGTAACCACACACACGCGGACGAAGCCGCGGGCAACAGCTAGTTGATAATAATTTAAAACTTAGTAGAACTAACATCGGTTTGTTCACACTCACTCATGTAGTCTTAGGTCGAAGCGGCGAAGCTCCAGAGCCTCTTTTAGTGCTGCGTGCTAAGTAAAACAAGCAAAAAACTTAAGTAGGTACCTCCTACTGCGGTGCATTCCCCTTGTGAATAAACCTCTTTGCTCAGGTACAGCACATCTTCATAGAAATAACGTGATTTTATTTATGGAATATCTAGCCTTGGTGGCTGGTGGCGAGGTCGAATCTTTTTACTGTTAGTAGGTGTTCGATGGAAAGGTCATGCGAGACTTGCCCGGGGGGACTCGTAAACACTCTCGTATTCAGATGACATCTAATCCCAACGTTTTAGGTAGCACTCTTCATAAAACAAACCCTTTTTCGCAGAAAAAAATATTGTGTTTTTTTAATAAAACTTTTAGTAGCCCAGCCCTATGGCATGGTACTACACCCTTTATTAAAAAAAAAAACCGGCCAATAGCGTGTCGCGCCACGCGCGCAGTTATAGGGTTCCGTAGTTGCACAATAAAGCGGGCTAAAAAGAGGGCTCTTTGTTGTGTCATGAATATTTGACTATTACTCGTAAACTTGAAAAGCCTACTTAGATTAAGTAATAAATTGATTTAATTTGATTTGATTTGATTTGATTTTAGATGTGATAGTTTTCCTTTTACCTTCGTTATATATACTACTACCATGAATTTTTTCACCCATCCAAAAAACTAACCGTTTAGCTGGCACTGGCAGGGGGAACACACTTGACTTTAACGAAAAATGAGTACTTTTAAGCTTAATATTTCAGAAACGGATCCCTAAATCGAAAAATTGTTACCACAAAACCGCAATATTATTGAAAGACCCGTCCAACAAAACCCCACACCATGGGGTAGACGAGAAAAAAAAAACATCCCCATTTAACGTGTAGGTACCCTAAAAAAATTTTTTTTTCATGATTTTATTTTACCACTTTGTCGGCGTGATGAATATATAGGTATATCCGATCCATGACAAATTATAGCTTTCTAGTACTAAGAGTCTCTGAGCTAAGCTGCGGACGGACAGACGGACGGACATAGCGAAACTATAAGGGTTCCTAACCCCCCCCCCAAACCCCCTAAAAAAACCCCCTTACCCCCAAAAAATATTTTTAGAGACATATTATTATTATAACTAAATGAGATGCACATTTCTAGCATCCCTGGTAACTGTGACTGTTAACATGACAGTTTTCAGTAGAATTTTGTGAAATTATAAATACAAAAGTTCCAAAATTTTACAACACCAGACAGATGGAGCCATTAACAAAGAGGCAGGTCTCGAGGTAAACTCAAAGCGGTGGAGCTGGACACAACATGTGCCCTGAGTCGCAACTCCAAGTAATTGCTGCGTTTTAAGGCCCAATACAGTGACATCACGTGTTCGGCCGCTAATTTGTTTAAACATTATTAGTTTATTTAGGTACAAGGACCACATTTTGCCGTCAAAATCAACCGTGTTGTCGATACCAACCACAACGCAGCCACAACGCAACCACCAGCGAGACCACGCACTAAGTAGCGATCGCAACGTTGCGTCGACCATTTGATTTTGTAACTACCACAACGCAACTGCAAGAAGCTGCAAGTAGCGATCGTAACGTTGCGTCGACCATTTGATTTTGTAGCTACCACAACGCAACTGCAAGAAGCTGCAAGTAGCGATCGCAACGTTGCGTCGACCATTTGATTTTGTAACTACCACAACGCAACTGCAAGAAGCTGCAAGTAGCGATCGCAACGTTGCGTCGACCATTTGATTTTGTAACTACCACAACGCAACTGCAAGAAGCTGCAAGTAGCGATCGTAACGTTGCGTCGACCATTTGATTTTGTAGCTACCACAACGCAACTGCAAGAAGCTGCAAGTAGCGATCGCAACGTTGCGTCGACCATTTGATTTTGTAACTACCACAACGCAACTGCAAGAAGCTGCAAGTAGCGATCGCAACGTTGCGTCGACCATTTGATTTTGTAACTACCACAACGCAACTGCAAGAAGCTGCAAGTAGCGATCGCAACGTTGCGGCGACCATTTGATTTTGTAACTACCACAACGCAACTGCAAGAAGCTGCAAGTAGCGATCGCAACGTTGCGTCGACCATTTGATTTTGTAACTACCACAACGCAACTGCAAGAAGCTGCAGCGACTGCGATGTGGTTTGGTTGTGGTACAATCACCTGCAAAATTGCATGGATACCGTAACGTCTATTTTCCTGTGAACGTTTGAGTTGAAGTTTTCGAAAATCAAACTAGATGGCGTTGGTTTCTTCACAACTATGATTAATTATTTACGAAATGTATTATCTGTTCAATTCCCAGTGTCACTTGTAGATGACAAAAGTTTTATGGTTTTTTTCATTTTTTTCTATCACAAGGCAATTTTACTTTTAATTTCTACAAGAATAATAAAATCGCATGTCCTTTAAAGTCTTAACTTTACACAATGACAATACCCAGTGTCACCTGTAGGTTATACCCCCGTAAATAAAAATGGGTGTAATTTTTTTTTTATATTTTTGTCCTAACTAAATGCACACAGGCGTCAGTATGTGTCCCTCAAGTTTTAAAATGTTATACTGCTACAACATTGAACCCGTTACGAATAATTTAAAGAATACTGCAAAAAGAGTTAATTTTTTCGACTTGGATTCGAACCATCGCATCACCAAACGTCGTCATATTCATATCAGCAGTTTCACGAACTAGCCAGCGAGACCTTAAGAATTGTGATGAAATTGTTATCTACTATCGTCCGAGTAACTTTATCTTTAGGTCTCTGTCTAATCGATAGATGTTATAATTTGAGGGTATCCATTAATTTTACTTACTTACGTTTTCTTTATAAAATTAATCCATACCCTCAAGTTATAACTACAACGTTTGATGTTGCGTTAAAGAATGTCTCTTGTCTAGGAACCTGTTTGTGTCAGTTGGCAAAATATGTCGTGTCATATTATGAGAACTGTAAATTATCAAGTCAAATTGTAAAATGTCAATATAATTGTATTGTAAATTGTAATCTTTGTAGTAAAATAAGATCAACGTTTTGTTAAATAATAGCAATAATAAATATTATTAAATGTTATTACAATATTTTATTTTTCTTGTTTAATTGTTTATAAATATTACTAAAACAAAGTAGAAAAATACTTTCTTTTAATAAAAATATAATGCATGACAAAAAAGCACATGCCGTGCCTAGGATTTGAACCTCCAACCTCATACACGGCAAGCGGTCTTGATAACTCCGGTCTATTAAGACATTGATTAACACTTCGTAAATGTTAAGTCTATTATCAAAAGAAACCGATACGAATAACGAGTGGATTCAACTTTTAATTTAGTAGGTATTCGAGTTGGTAGTTACTTAGCAACCAGAAAAAAGAGCAGAGTCACAGCAGGTAAACAGGCTCGCCAAACAAAAAGGCACTATTAAAAAATTGTAGAGATTTATTTCTTACAGTTTATTATTCACACTTAACATTTACTTTATTAAATATCGTATAACATTATAATATTATGTATAACTTCTTATTGAGGCCATAGCTTAAGTATTCGTTTCCAAAATTGGAAAGAGGATTGAAGCTTATGTAATCTCAATAAAAACCAACAGGAGACCAGATTATTTTATCAGAAAAGTCAAACGGATTAAATGGATTAAATAGCTAGGCTAAAAACTACAATTTGCAATTTTTAATTGCACAAAAACAATGGTTAGTAAATAACATAAAAAAACTAAAAATTATGTTTTTTGAACTTGAGGTGTTCATAACTTTTAAGTTATTTAAAATACCTAAGTAATATGTTACACAGGTTACACACATAACCAGGTCTCCAGTTAATATAAATAATAAGCACTAAGTAAAATAATATTAATTAAGTATAATTATTTACTAATAGTTCGGGTCTGGCTGATAAACAGCTTGCATGATATAACATGGGAACGCATTGAATTAATTAAATTTTTACACAAATCTGAACCACGAATACCTACTCTCCCATATTTGTAAACAATGAGCCTCTAACGCTTCTGGAGTACGCTCATTTTGATTATTCCACCGTTGAACAATAACACTCCATAAATGATAAGCAACATGGTCTCCTCCAGCACTTTGCACTATTTCCTCGACTTGGTAGCCTGACTAGTTCTCCCGGATCGGCTGCACTCATCCATCCCCACATGTTCACTGTTATATGACCAGATCGCATATTGGGCACTACGTGACCACTTGTAAAACGCGTGTTATTTCGCCGCCACAAACATAAGTGTCCGTGTTTACTGCACTTAAAAGTTTTTTCATCTGTAAAGATGACATTACTCCAATCGAAGTGTGATCCAAAGCAAACTGTAATCTTGCCCTTTTATGGTTTTCCGTGAGCAAGGGTTTCACAGCATGCCTCCGATAATGCAGCCCTCCACTGTGAAGAGCAAGCGGACAGTGTCAACACTTATGACACATAAACCAGCATAGTGGTTAGTCGTCAGAAATCCATTTGTTATCATAGTTTGACCACATGAGTTTGAGTTTTGAGCCGTGGTCTACCAGTTCTTTGATGGTGTGGTAAAGAACCCTTCTCTTCAAATTGTCGTACCCGTAGAACAGCTGTTTTTCTCTGCAACAATAAAACAGAAATATATAATACCAAATAATGATTATTAAGTAGCATGATAAAAAAATTATTGGAGTTTTAAAATAGTGTAAAAATAAAACTACTTACGTTTACACCGGTCTCTTTGGCTATTTCTGACAAGTTTTTGCCTTGATTATGCAAAGCAATTATTTGAGTTGATTTCGTTACAAATCAATATTACAACGCGTACTCACTATGGTAAAATAAGTAATTCACCTGATTACAAATAAAAACCGAACAAAAGGCACTCGAACGAGGTAATCGAAATGAACTTAGCGAATTAATTGAGCTTAATCACTCATCGATCTAAGTATTAATTATACTACCTACCAATTATTTATAAATCCATATTCAACCTACCCTCTGAAGTTTGAAAACTAAAACTCAGAAAATTATATACTCAATACATATATAGATATTCAATTTTAAATTAATAGTGTTTAGAACAGTTATAAATTATTTGAATGTATGAAGAGACAAAAATTAACTATTAAAAATATTTTATCCTTTAAAGTAAAGCAACGCCATCTAGTAACAGCATAATTAAGTTTTGTTAGTCGATAACTGGTTTACGCTAGGTGGCGTCATTTCTCGCTTCACACGATTTTATTTCTGTACTGTCCATGGAATTTTGCTGGCGACTGTACGTGTGATCGGGCTCTTTCTTCTTGGAACAAGGGTCGGAGTAACACCATATAGCGGTATCCTTCGAGGCCACTTCAGCACATTGTAAGAGATATGTCTTACACTGTAACTTTATTGCCGCTACATATTATGTAGAGTTCCATTTGAACGGTCTACAAAGTGGGGTAATGTGCGTAGGTAGTTTTCATACAATGTTCGTCAAGGTGAACTATAGATGTTATTACAGCAGTGTTAAGAGGAAATGCGGGCGACCAGAATTTTGAAAATTAGGTATTTGAAGAAACTATTGCTGTCGCTGTGCGAGCGCTCCGCCCTCAAATAAGTGCGCTATGGACAACTGCAGATCCGACTAAATAGGTAGCCTATGTAAAAAGTCACATTTCGAGGTTTAGCTCTCGCCTATTTCCTCCTCCAATATTGGACCATTTTAGAAGATATTTCATAAACTGAATAAGAAGGATATACAACGTGTAACGTTAAATGCGCAAAACCTCTTAAGGGGTCATTGTACTCATCATTATGAACAACTTTTACTATGGGACCAAACCTGAAATCGCGAAAAAAAAATCAGCTGTTCAGTACATTTATGTTCGCATAATTCGTTAAAATGTACTGAATAGCTGATTTTTTTTTCACGATTTCATGTTTGGTCCCATAGTAAAAGTTGTTCATAATGATGAGTACAATGACCCCTTAAGAGGTTTTGCGCATTTAACGTTACACGTTGTATAATATGCCCCTATGTTTTTCTTTTTTCGTTAATAGTTGTCGTACACTAGGCCTCTGTTGACAGTGGTCTGAATAGGCAATTTTGAGCATTTTTTGAGGGTTCTAGTTCCTATAAAAATAATGTATCATCAAAAAGGAAAACGGAAAAAAGGAAAGTAGCTAATAAGTATTTATATTTGTGTAAGAAATCATTGCTTTATGGTCGCATTTTGTCACCTCTCTCGCCTCTCTCTCTCTCACATGGGACCAAATTTTTATGATTGAATGTTAATGAAAAGATGCTTTTTTGAAAAATGTAATCAATTAGCGGACTAGTAAATAATATTTGGAGAAGATTGGGAGTATCCTCCTGGTGGTACGAGGACTAAATAAAACCGGTGACTTTATAATGGACTGTAATACTATAAAACTTTACAAGGATAGCAAACAGATTAAAATTTAAAGATGGCGAGAAAATCAATGTAGGTCGTTCAGTAGCGCGGACGACGACGCAGTGAGGTGCCGGTCAGCTGTGCTGCACGCTCGCTGCTCGAGGGCCCCCCGCGACCGCAGCTACCGCCCGCGGTTGCCCGGCGCGGCGTGATATTCTCAACATATTAATTGAATGAAAATCCACTTTTAGTTTTCCCGAATTTTCAAATTTTCCCGGCAAATTTTCCAATTTTTCTCTAAATAAGAACCTTCTCCTGACAATAATAAACACAGCAAAAAAAGAATTATCGAAATTGTTCCATCTGTTCACGCGAGATGCATGCGATGTCCAAGGGAAATAAGGATTCATTTTTACCCGACTACGGCGAAGCAAAAAGGAGGGTTATGATTTTTATATATAAAGATGTATAGATAATTCGACTCTTGGCTGATTGTTCGAATGTAACTATAGATATGATCAGCCAGTATATAGTAGTATACAACAACAGTACAACATAAGGCCAGAATAGCCTTATGTTTTATTGGCTGTATACTGATGTAGTACATAAGGCTGCTCTTCGCATGAAACCTTTACAGTAACTACTCGAATATTCCTAAATGTTGGTAGCACCGCACACTACTGAACACTATTTTAGTTTAATTTTGTAAAATAATGTTATAATAACTACGTACCTACATAATTATATATACAAAGGACTGACAGATGCCTAGACTAATTATAATATCTCCATTATTTGTATCTACCTGTCAGTGATTAACAATATGTTTCACAATAATTGGATCCAATTCTGTGAAACACAAATTAATTTCAGCTATTCTGAAATAAGATTGATGTTTTATTTACAAAATTTCGAATATTATCAAATAAATATATACTACCAAAATGTATTAATAGTCTGTATTGTCCCACTGCACTGCAAGGCAAAGCTCTCGTTTTTCCATACAATAGAACATACTTAATTTATACGAAAATGAAAACAGTAAAATATTTCTTACGGAAAAAGTTCTTTCTTTGGTGCTCTGGAAAAAAAAAGCTCATTTACCTGTACACCTTAGGTAAATGAGCATAATGAGCTTAGAATGAGGTAATGAGCTTAGGTAAATGAGGTGCAGGTAAATGAGGATTTTTTTCAAACAAGATTTAATATTTTTAGGGTTCCGTACCTCAAAAGGAAAAAACGGAACCCTTATAGGATCACTTGGTTGTCTGTCTGTCAGTCTGTCAAGACCCTATTTCTCAGGAACGCGTAGAGATATCAAGTTAAAATTAATATCAAATACGCAAGTCTATGGTCCCTGGGAGCTCTAAAAAAATCAAGCTTCTAAGTCAACACAATAAAAAAATACGGCCATTTAGACGCAAAACCTATAGGGTACTTCCCGTTGTCCTAGAATCATGAAATTTGGCAAGAAGAAAGGTCTTACAGCACAAATAAAGGGAAAAGTCCGAAAATTCTTAATTTGTAATTTTTTCACACAAAAAAATATTTTCAAGTCTGTCAGCCTGTAAGACCCTTTTTCTCAGAATCGGGTGCAGGTATCATGTTGAAATACATATAAATAAATAAATAAATAAATATCCTTGGACATTTCACACAACGCCATCTAGTCCCAAGCTATGCTTGTGTTATGGTAACGAGATGGCTGATAAACTACTTATATACATTTTTTTTTTGTAAATACATACATATTATAGATAGAAAAACACCCAGACTCGGAACAAATACTTGTACAAATATTTGTTCCGTGCGGGAATCGAACCCGCGACATGCTGCGCAGCAGTTAATCCCTCAACCACTGCGCCAACCGTGTCGTCAATATCAAATACGTAAGTCTATAGTCCCTTGCAGCTCTAAAAAAGTCAAGTTTCTAAGTCATCGCGATAAAAAATACGGCCATTTATGCGATACATTTTGATACTCGCAAATAAATCAAAACCTACAGGGTACTTCCCGTTGACCTAGAATTATGAAATTTGGCAAGAAGCAAGGTCTCACAGCACAAGTAAAGGAAAAGGCTGAAAATTATTAATTTGTAGTTTTATCACATTTTTTTTTTGTCGGTAACAATGTTAAATTTGTTTTTGGAATAAATTCTTTTCAAGTACGGAACCCTAAATTGTGCGTGGTCCGACACGCACTTTGCCGGTTTTTTTTGATTGATTGCCTATTTCAAATCGACTTTGTAGTTTCAACATGATTCCGTTGCTGTAGATACCCTATGTCATTTGTCATGATTTCGAATCCCACCTTTTAACTCACTTGAAACTTCTACAATCACAAGGTATTTAGCATTATATGTAGTTAAAAGGGTTGCAGGAATCTTACATACCGTAGTATGGTACTTATAACTGAAGTAGCAAAATAAAAAAGTTTAAAGCCACATTTATAAAAGCGACCCATTAAAACTCGTAAAACAGATGAATAAAATACGTCTTAAATAAAAAATTTAGTGCTGTCATAAGATATTCAAAAGGAAAAATGGCGGCTAACGACGTCCAAACTTCTTATTTAGAATGTTTTCGGAAATTGTGAGACTCTCAGTCGTCTTAAGTACATTTTTTAGAGCTGGCTTAACATTTTAGCCCTTAAAGACCGCTAATGTGCCACTTGATTTCTGATATATAATTAGAAAAAATAACTTCTTATTCATTTTCCCAAAATATATTATATAGGATAGGGTGGCCCGTTTGCAGTGGTTCAAAACGATTTTTTTAAACTTCTTGCCCAGGGCTTTCTGAAATATACTACAGGGGCAATAAAGTATACCTATTTTCACCAGTTGTTTAAATTTTAGCAGAAAACATAACTCAAAGGGAAACATTTTGTTTGACAACATTCTTATGAGATTTTCTGACCCTTTAAAATTAATGAAGAAGTGTGTCCAAGACTTCACAGTAGTTTTTATTAACCGACTTCAAAAAGGAGGACGTTAACTTAATTTTTACTTTGTGGTGTTCTTTTTGGAAGTCGGTTGTTTTTTTTTTTTTGTAAAAAAGTTTTTATCCAGCTTGTAATCTGTACGTTTGTTATTTAACAGTTAAATGTAGAAAAGTAAGCTATATTTTACCACAGATTAATACAGATGGGACATTCCGCAGTTTAGGTATGAAGCATAGACTTATAAAAAAAGATGGACTCCGCGCCACGCATATCGAAAGTGAAGCACCGTACCGATCTATGTGTGCATGATTTGAGTACCTGCAAAGACGTCGTCACTCGTGTCACGTAATGGCGGCCGGTCGGCATACTATGATGTAAATGTGTACGCGAGGCGTGTTTGTACAAACGGTCCGGCATACTTACTGTGCTTCACTTTCGATATGCGTGGCGCGTAGTCCATCTTTTTTTATAAGTCTATGGTATGAAGCTACAAGTACCCAGCAGGCCCCGTCGGCGGGGCTAATTCAGTAGGTCAGAAGGTATAAGAGTTACGCGATAGAAAGAGAGGCAACTTGTAGTTGAATATAACTGTAGGTAATAAGCGTCGTGCGACCTGAATTGCACTTTATTGTGTCGTAGCAAGAGTCGCTTTTTATTTAAATGACTTTGCGGAGTGTCCCATCTGTACTTATTAATCTGTGATTTTACTAACAAAACTTATCCTAGGGCTTCTGAAATATTTCTACATTTTCTATTAATTACGAAAACTATCAAAGCTTGTTTGCCCAAAATTGTTAAATGATTTCGCAGAACTGGAGCAAACTACAAAGGACAACTTCGCTTACAACGATATCCATTTTCACGTCAAAATTGATTTCAGAATTTATAAGGTCTACAACGGCAATTTTAATTCTATTCGTTTTGTTTAGGTTGCTATTCTAATATGGCGAGAAAACTCAACGTGGTACTTTAGTTCTAGTTTTTACAAATATAAAATACGAATATTTAGGTACCTGGTAGATTTATTATCAACTAGCTTTTGCCCGCGGCTTTGCCCGCGTGGATGTCGGGAAATATGGGAACGTGCTACGGGAAATCCTTCCTTATTTCTTGTCTACATTATAAAGAGAGCCTCTGTGCAAAATTTTAGCTTTCTAGGTCCAAGGGTTTGGGCTGGGCGTTGATGAGTCATGCAGTCAGTCAGTCAGGACTTCTCTTTTTATTTATATAGATAATAGATAATGTTACGCTAATAAAGCTTATGTTGTAACAATTAACCTATGTTACACCCTAATTGCACCATAATAAATGAATGCCCCGACACAGCTAAAAGGACCTAGCTCAGGCTAAATAAAAAATGTTGACAGCGCTGTCAACAGTAAATAAATAAATATCCTTGGACATTTCACACAACGCCATCTAGTCCCAAGCTAAGCAACCTAATGCTTGTGTTATGGTAACGAGATGGCGTGACAGTGACGTGAGGCCGCATGTTTCGGGTTTTGTCACCCCTCCTCCTCTCCCTATTACCCTCCTTTCACCGCTCCTCTTCTCCC
This sequence comes from Cosmia trapezina, assembly GCA_905163495.3. Classification (NCBI taxonomy): domain Eukaryota; kingdom Metazoa; phylum Arthropoda; class Insecta; order Lepidoptera; family Noctuidae; genus Cosmia; species Cosmia trapezina. The sequence continues at coordinate 2,244,186 of LR991029.1, read as the reverse complement.
TCTTACCCCCTCTCACCCCTCGCCACCATCTCTCACACCCTCACCCTTCCCATCCACCTCTCCCTCTTACCCCATCAACAAATCCCTTCCCGCTAACACACCCTGTCACACCCCCCTCACCGGTTTCCCCTTCCCCTCTACCCTCGCCAGCTCCTCCCCTCCCCTCATCCCCCTCTCCATACCCTCCTTACTCACTACACCCTCCTATCCCTCTCCACCTCTCCCCGCTCTCCAATCAATTAGTCAAAAATCTCAAGTCAATCTCTGTTCTACGAATCAGTGCTATACAAAAAGCAACTTTAAGATGTAAAGGCACTCGTCGTAGTCCCCCTCTCACCCCTCCCCCTCTCCCTCTAACCCCTTTTGTAAACATGTGTGCACGTAATGAGGTGTGGTTTAATTGTAGTGCGGTGTAAATGTGTGCGTGTGAGCGTGTATGCATAGAGCGAGGTGTAGTTTTGCGTATGCTTTTTTTGTGTTCGCAGCGCTATGTCTAGGTTTTTTATTTAGTCTGAGGGACCTAGCCTCAGGGTTCGTGTCGTCCGGCCGACAATCCCAGTTGGAACGAATGCTGGTACCTTTCTTCATGATTAAGCCAAGTTTCGTTATTACCATGACAGCATGGTTAAACTCACGAAATCGTAAAATCAAACCTTGAATATCTAATTGAAATATGGGGATCAGCCGCGAAATCAAATCTAAACTCACTACAAAGATTACAAAATAAAATTATCAAAGTATTATTTCATTATGACTATCTTTATCCAACAAAACAATTATACGAAAAAACTAAATTACTAAATCTCACACAACTTTACACATATTACACCTGCATTCTCATAAAAAAAATCACCACAAATTAAGTGCAGTCAAATATACAACTACGTAAAAAGACAACAACATACAACACAAGAAGTAAAAACAAGTTTCAAGTAATGACTGCACGGGCGCGGACTAATTACGGCAAAAAAACAATATTAGTTGAGGGAGCACGGCTGTTCAACAATTTTCCGGAAGATATAAAGAAGTGTGATAGTATAAATATCTTTAAGACAAATCTCAGGAAACATGTATGTACCCTATAACGTCACCAACACCCCAGAGGAAAATGTGATAATTTACTTTACTTAGATGTAAGCACTTTGTATCTCATTTTAAGTGAACTGTTATTTAAGTTCTTATGAGAATAAAATTCTTTAAACCTAAATGAAAATGTATAATCCTTGGCGTAACAAGTCAGTTTTATTCGAACATTGTCTTCGTACTGTCCGGACACAATGAAATGAAATCTTTTATTGTCCAGATATAAATCGACATACAATTAATCAGCCTAGCCTTTTCCCAAATATGTTGGGGTCGGCTTCCAGTGTAACCGGATGCAGCTGAATAACAGTATTTTACATGGAGCGACTGCCTACTAGGTAATACGATACTCCTTGGCAAGACTGGTTGTCAGACTTTCGGGCTTCTAACGACGCGTAACGACTGTCAAAGATCCACAAACGACAGCCAGGACCAATGGCTTAGCGTGCTTCCCGACTTCCCGAGGCACGGAGGAGACTCGAGTACAGATGGCCACCTACCCACGGACCAACTCCGTCAAGCAGCTTAACCTGATGTTATTACTTAGCCACGAACTCATCTATAAATATAAATCCACATACACCTTCGCGAAATCGCGAAAAAAAAATCAGCTTTTCCCTACTATTTTTTTTCGCGATTTCAGGTTTGGTCCGATAGTAAAAGTTGTTCATAATGATGAAGTACAATGACCCCTTAAAATAGGTATTGCCCAAGAATTCAATTTCACCCTGTATAACGTAATAAACCCTTGTTCGCTTTAGGACAGATTCGTAATAAACATACAATACTCATTCACATTACACATACGTTATTATCAGTGTGTGGTAGGTCTGCTGCCACTCGTATGTAGGGGGTTGTGGTTGCCGCTGGGGTCGCGGATTGTCCGAAGGGGTTACCGCGGCCCTGGCATAGGCAACTGAAGGAACACGGGTGGGTTTTAGTCAGTAAAAGTCTGACACGCCCTTCCGCTCCACCCAGAGCGGGAGAAGTTATTAAAAAAAAAAAAGGGGGTTGTGGTTCCATTCTCGTACCGCGGCGCGGCTACCAAAGAATGAGCCGATCGATGTATGGCGGCGCGTGCGGCGGGCGGCCGGCTCCTCAGCAGCCCTGCGCAGGGCACGAATACAGGAGACCGATATCCTCAAAGTTTTCTCATAACGACCATTAACTGTACAGTTCGCAGTTCGCACCCTAAATAGGAAATTAAAGTTTAATCTATCACAATATCTTGCCGCGGGCCGACCCTGGAGCCTGCAGACAAAGGAAACTTTACACAAACTTCGTCCGTTTTTCAACTCGTGCACAACTTTCAGTGTTTATTGTCCAGCGCAGAGAATAATACAAAAGTTCAACTTGGTTCGCTTGCGAGAACAGCAGGCCGTCCTCTGATGATACTCTGACCATCGCGCATCGCGCCGGGCGAATCAATGATGCAGCTGGAACGTGTTCTGTCGTTTCCGGCTACGTTTGAAGGTTTGAATCTTCAATGAAACTCCACCTGAGCAGGTTTTTCTGTCTACTTTACCGACCGACTAACAAAAGATTTAAAAGCGATCGTCGAAATAACAAATAATAATAACAATTAATATTTAATTTATATTAAGTATAACTATAGGTATATATATAAAATTTGTGCACACTATAAAATATTATCGAGAACGGGTCTTATCGCGATCTAAAAAAAAAGAAATAAAAAGGAATATCGCGATCGATAACGGGTCTTCCGTTATCGATAATATTTTATAGATATCTTTTTTTTATTTTAATTTTATTTTTTTTGTCGCGCGAATACGCGATCGTCGCATTCACTTTTTGTTCGCACAAAAAGTGACATATGCACGCGATGAGTGCGTATTCACGTGACGATTGCTTTTATATTCTACGCGATGTGAGATTTCTTGTTCATGTCGCATATTCAGTTCACACTCACAAATCTCGCGTGAGCAAACATCTCGAAACCAATTCCACGTTTGGGATGACAGTCTGAAGCCTAGAATAATATTGGCTCCGAGCGGGTAACTTTGTCGTCTTAGATGGTTAGATCCGAAGTAAAGCGGCTAATAAATTTTTCCTGTACTTCCAATTCAATTTACATATACACACACACACACATACTTCAAGCACACACCCACACACACCCCCACACACACACACCACACACATTACACGCACACACACAATCACCACTACAGGCTCATTCTAAACAATTTTCATTTATTTGTTTAAGTTGTATTATTTTAGTCTTTTTATTTTTCATTGTTAATCTTATTGCATAAGTTTTCAATAGTATTTCCTCCCGGGAGAGGGCACTGCCTCTTGTAACACAGGTTAACCACCTAGTACAAGTTTAGTGTCAGGGACTTCACATTAATTGTAACCACTTCCTTATGTAATAAAGATCATTATATTATATTATATTATTATTATATATGATTTTTTTTTCTTTTTTAAAACATCTACAATTTTAATTTTTAAATGTTTTAATTAATTTTGAATTATTATAAAGTTATTATAAATCTATTTAAAATATTTAAGTATTGCAATTATCAATTGTTAGGAATTGACTGGATCTTGTATGCGTAGACTCGACATTTATAACTAAATGAACTAATTGATTTTAAAGACTTATAAGTTATTGCTACTAAGCTATTGTTAATCAAGTATAAAATTGAATATAATTCTAATTTTAAAATGACAATGATACTTATTTTTTTATTTTTTATTTAATATTTGCACAACCGAAAGCTTGAATATAGTGTAACAAACAAGCTGTAAGGATATCATCTTATGTACATTCTATTCAACCTCTCAGCTTGATACTAAGTTATTGGACATTATCTAGTACCTATACTGAGCGGATCTTTGACAGTTACGGGTCATCAGAAGACCAAAAGTCTGACAACCAGTCTTACCAAGGGGTATCGTATTACCCAGTAATTGAGTTGTGGAGGTCAGATAGGCAGTCGCTCCATTTAAAATGCATGGCATTCAGCTGCATCCGGTTAGACTGGAAGCCGACTACAACATAGTTGGGAAAAGCCAGGCAGATTGATTGATCTTGTATACTGAGCCTATAGCAAGCCTTCTGCTTGTCCTCGAACGTAGCAAAACGTGAAAAAAGTTGGGAAAAGGCTAGGCAGATTGACTGATCTTGTATACTGAGCCTATAGCAAGTCTTCTGCTTGTCCTCGTACGTAGCAAAACGTGAACTTGTAATTGTGATAAATATCGGAGAGCGACCGCGCAACGTCTAACAAGAATTATATTGTCTGCTTCATGTTATTCGATTACTGCTAGGTCTGTTGTATTCGTTATGTAAATGAAGCTTGCTTGTTGTAGGGAGCGAAGGGACTTCTGTGTCTCTATTTGCTGTTAAATGTGTCTAAAATATTATTTCTGGGTATTTTTGGGTTCAATTAGGTGGCATTCATAAATATGAGAGGTAGAAAAGTCCGTATCTTAAATTTAAGTATCGAAAACAGTGCTTTTTGACTAGATAATTCTTCAACTTATGCTGAATCTTCTTAATCTATCTATCCGAATAAAAATTAATGGCAAAATGTGTTGCTAAGCGCAAAACTCGAGAACGGCTGGAACAATACGACGAATTTTTTTGAAATATTCGTTGGAGTCCTAGGAAGGTTCTTATGAAGAGAAACATTGGGAAAATAGCACGGAAAAACGTAAAAATCTCATTTTTATTTTTCCCATATAAACTGTTCCTAGCTGTCAATTCTAGGGATGGCAATCTGATGTAATATGTAGATTTGACACTTTCTGTTTCTACAATTTACAGTTTGACTTTGACAGATAAATTTGCAGGATAACGTCTGTCGGGTCAGCTTTAGTAAAAATGAAATGCTGTTTCTTGGTAAGCGTATCACTTGAGAACAGCTGAACCGATTTCACTATTTTTTGTTTTAAAATGTATGTAGTAGTCCGGAAAGGAAAATTGGAAAATTTTCCAGGAAAATCTTGAAATTCGGGTAAAACTGAACATCCTTTTTTAATCGACTGCGGCGAAGCCAAAAAACCGGCCAAGTGCGTGTCGGACCACGCACAATAAAGGGTTCCGTAGTTGAAAAGAATTTATAATAAATTAAACATTGATACCGAAAAAAAAGTTTTTTTATGTGATAAAACTACAAATTAGTAATTTTCGGACTTTTTACTTTACTTGTGCTCTGAGACCTTGCTTCTTGCCAAATTTCATAATTCTAGGTCAACGGGAAGTACCGTGTAGATTTTGATTTATTTGCGAGTATCAAAATATGTCGTATATATGGCCGTATTTTTTTATCGCGATGCCGATGACATAGAAGCTTGATTTTTTTAGTGCTGCAAAAAAAGCTGTTATAAACTTACATATTTGTTATTTATTTCAACTTGATACCTCCTCGCGTTTCTGAGAAAAAGGGTTTTACAGGCTGACAGACTTGAAAATATTTTTTTGTGTGAAAAAATTACAAATTAAAAATTTTCGGACTTTTCCCTTTACTTGTGCTGTACGACCTTGCTTCTTGCTAAATTTCATGATTCTAGGACAACGGGAAGTACCCTATAGGTTTTGATTTACTTGCGAGTATCAAAATATGGCGCTTTTTTTATTGCGTTGAATTAAAAGCTTGATTTTTTTAGAGCTCCAAGGGACCACAGACCTACGTATTTGATATTAATTTCAACTTGATACCTCCACGCGTTCCTGAGATCTTGACAGACTGACAGACAGACAGACGGACAACGAAGTGATCCTATAAGGGTTCCGTTTTTTCCTTTTGAGGTACGGAACCCTAAATAGGAGCGTTACTGTATGAAGTATTGATATTTGGACAAGACAACGTCTGTCGGGTCCGGAATATTTGGCATTTATACAACGTGTAATGCTAAATGCGCAAAACCTCTTAAGGGGTCATTGTACTCATCATTATGAACAACTTTTACTATGGGACCAAACCTGAAATCGCGAAAAAAAAATCAGCTGTTCAGTACATTTATGTTCGCAAATTTCGTCAAAATGTACTGAACAGCTGATTTTTTTTTCGCGATTTCAGGTTTGGCCCCATAGTAAAAGTTGTTCATAATGATGAGTACAATGACCCCTTAAGAGGTTTTGCGCATTTAGCATTACACGTTGTATATGTAAGTATAGGATGACCTATACCCGCGCCTACAAAGCGTCACCCTGTTAGCTGTCCTGTATCAAATATGCACATAATTTGATGGATGGTACCTGCCCAAAATGTTCATAGACGTAATAACCTCAGGCTTACGAGTGTGCACGTCTTGGCGATGCTATGGATGCCGTGGATGAATTTCAAAAGGGGCCTCAGAGGATTCCTCTGGGTACATTTTTGCTATGTTGGAAGTTCTAAAATGAGACGGTTTTTGGCAAGTTGGAATTCCTAAAGTTTTCATTGTGGTTACACTACGGTTGATAGAATGCTGTCATTATACTGTCTCGTTTGAAAATGGTTTTTGTGTTGTAATTGGAAGAGAAAGAGAAATAAATATGTAGTTGAATGTTACAGGTAACAATTTATAATTTATAAATGTTACCACTCCACAATTTTTATTTTGACATTGATAATTGAGTGTTAGTACGTAAGGAATTGTGTGTTATTATGTAATTGAGTTATTTCATTTTAAATGTGTGTCCGCTGTTTCGACACAAGTAACTTTTTTATTATTTGTATGCTTTCGAGTAAAATGTAGGGAACTGACCATCTTATTATACCTACATCCTATTGTATTGAAACCTACATTTACGAATCCTACATTTGATTTGATTTGGTAAAAGAATACAAAAAAATGCAACTAACAAATTATTTTTAATAAATTAATTTTTGATAGTAAGTTTAATTTGGTAAACTTTTCTTTTTATTTATTTCAGGTAATCATTATCGACGGTTGATAATAAATATTATGTAAGTACCTACAAAGTAGAAGAAATTTGCTATGATTATAATGAACTACCTAACTATGGGTAATCAATTTGGCGTGTTGTTGTAAAACTCTGAATTAGAACACTGATCTCTGATCTGATTCCCAATTAATCAATCTGTCTAGCCTTTTCCCAACTACGAGTATGTTGGGGTTGGCTTCCAGTCTAACCGGATGCAGCTGAATACCAGTATTTTACATGGAGCGACTGCCTATCTGACTTCCACACCCCAGTTACTGGGTAATACGATACCCCTTGGTAAGACTGGTTGTCAGACTTTCGGGCTTCTGACGACCCGTGACGACTGTCAAAGATCCACGAATGACAGCCGGGACCAACGGCTTAACGTGCTTTCCGAGGCACGGAGGAGTCTTGGTATGTAAAGATGTTCACCCATCCACGGACCAACCCAAATCTGATTCCCAATCACAAGCTTAAAATTTAATCCAACGTTTTTAGGTTGTATCCTTAGTAAGTAATTCTAATAAGGCTCAATTTTACGATTCTGAACAATTTCCCTGACATAATAATGTACGAATTATTTAAATTAGGGGAAACTCTTATAAGGTATTGCGAAGGATAGGAATTCTTGTACCCTTATAAAATATCTATCATGGCGCACGTAATTTTAGTATGTCGTCAATTTCTCTTCTTATTAGGTACCATTCTAAATCATCGCAAGAATGTGTAATCAGTATCCAAGAAAATCGTGAGTGGTTTCAAATAACTTCGGAATAAGATGTAATAATAGACAAACAATCTAGGGTCTAGAACCATTCATTGAAGTTCCTTCGTGAAATTAACTGTGACAAGTATTTTATGACTAAAAATCACTTCGTAATTCGGACTGTGTTGAGCTATAAATTCGCGATAATTTGAGTATTGACTTTAGTGAGTTCTCTTTCGAATGGAATCCTAACCCTCAATTATAAATAACTTTATCCTTTTAAGGGATCGTTGTACTCATCATTATGAACAAATTTTACTACGGGACCAATTCTGACATCACGAAAAAAATATCAGCTGTTCCCTACATTTACGTTCGCATAACTCGTCAAAATGTAGGGAACAGCTGATTTTTTTTTCGCGATTTCAGGTTTGGTCCGATAGTAAAAGTTGTTCATAATGATGAGCACAATGACCCCTCTAAAAGGATATAAGGGGATGCTTGTGTTTGGCTAACATACTAACTTAACGCCTTTACCCGATGGAGCAAGCAGGTGTGTTGTAACTTGGCATATTACTATTGACTTAATAAGTTAGATGACATATTTATGTGGAGTCGAACTTGGAACAAAATAATAAAATGGCCGGGGACCGTTTTCTTTGTCACGTTTTTAGCTTCAGGGCTGCTACTAAGATGTTATTTATTTTATTTTATTTTAAGATAGAAAACTATTTGAAATATAATATTATTACTACAGTCGGCCGACAGGAGACCTCGAGACGGCAGATTCAATGGGAAAGATGAGGAATTTCGTGTTTTTGGCGTGTTGATATTATGTTTCTAACAGGTAAATACAATTTGTTATAAATTTTCCATTTGAAATAAGATAAACGACACACAATATAAAATTAGTATTAATCATTGGAATTTTTTTTTATTTTTATTATATCACGATTACGATCTCTACACTAATAACATGCAATAGGGAGGATGATGCCTGGGTAAAAAGAAGATTTTTTGCCTTAGCTTTTACTAGCTTTTGCACGCGGCTTCGCCCGCGCATGTATTATACATATGAACCTTCCTTTTGAATCATTCTATCAATTAAAATAAAATAAAACTGGTCAAGAGCGAGCCGGACTCGCGCACCGAGGGTTCCGTTCTGTTCCGATTTCTGAAAAAGTGTGCTATTTAGAGACATTGTTTTATTTTTTCTGTAATCTTTATATAGCAAGGCTAGCAAGGCGTTACGTCATGACACATTTTAACGCAATATATCGCCGTAATCTTTTGATTACGTAAAAAACAAAAAATACGTGTCAAATATTTTTTAATAATCTACCTGACGGAGAAAAAAAAAATTAGTCATCACCCCTATTGGCAGCTTAACACGAACACCTGGCAGTCTGGCAGCCCTACATAACATAATGTACTTAGGAGAGAATCGTGTCACGTAAACTGATATAAATAAAACTAGACGTGTATGAAAAAGTTTCACGAAATCTATTGAATTAGTGACTCCTAGGAGTTCAAACGTTATTGGACGTTCGACATTTTTCGTGTTATTTTTTCGAGGAATGGGGTGGAAGGTGCTCCGTCAGGAATCTTGACGATCCTTGTGCAGATCGATGTGCCCTACCTAACGCCTGACTATACCTGCGAGATCTAGAATACCAACACGACGTAAGATACTACAATCGATACTTCTGTCTCTTTCTTGTTTAGGCACAGAGAAAAGGATAGCAATAATAGCTTAAATTAAGTTGGTTGGTACACAATAAAATCAACTCTCTCTATTCGGATTAAACCGTAAAATGTTTCAACGTACTCTATTTAAACATGTATATAAGGATACCGCAGGACGGGGTCGGTATTCAGTACCTAGCAATAACGCGACCCTCGTCTACATTGAGACAGCATGGGCTAGCCCGGTTAGCCGCGCCACGCCGTCTGCCACCCTAATTTAACTAGTACCTATAGGGCTGCATGTGTGAATTATCTGCAGGCCTTCTCTCTCCAATTATTTAAAAATGAGGCTCTTGCACTACGATTTTATTTTTTCACGATTTTAGAATCGTGAATCTGCCGCGGGGACTTCTCATCCTATGCACTGTGACGGCCATTTTGTTTTTTCTTAAACGGATAGCAGCGAGACCTCAAACGATGATTTTGGAAATAACAACTAATACAGCATAGCAGTGGCATAAAGAGTCAAAAACGAAGTTTAACCGCCAAAAGATTCACCGGGGAAGCTGGATTTGAAGAAACATGGCAGCAACGTCGTAAAAAAGCCCATCCATATTATATCACCCGTCTCTCCACTATTCCAAGGCTTGCTTTACGGTGCATACTGGGTAGGATCTTTATCCCCTCCATATCTGTAGGGCATGTCTCCTACCATTACCCCCCCCCCCCCCGGTCTACTCACAGATATACAATGGTCTCTGTTGCACCATGTAACATGAGGCAACAGGGGATACTGTGAATCTCTTGGTTCATTCGAGTAATCGAGTCTGGTTAAACCACGCTGGGGTGAGCTTTTTGTGTGAGAGTATTTCTGGGAGGTCTCGCTATCGCTCGCTTATTTCTGGGTGTTACCGTTGTTGGTTTGTTTTAGAGACTTGACATGGACGGAACGCCATCCTAGGTTTTTCCCTACACTTTGTGCTAGAGAGAGCAGTAAAGATACAGCTTAACTTTTGCGACAATAGCGTCGCGAGCAGTCGCCCCAAAACTTTCAGCGGAAAAATAAACCAATACGTTGCATTTCTGCAAAAAAATAATCGTGCGATAAAAATTCGGGCTCGTAAAATATAAGCCAATCAAGGTTATACTCACTGAAATCCTGTACTTATAGTTTTGTTAATTAAATAATTAATTTCAGTTAGGTGTGTTCCATTTTGATTGAATTATTTGCTTAAGAGAACTTCACGTACACGTTGTATCGGTGCCATTTGTCGCAACTGCTGATGAACGGCCGCAAGCCGGCGACAGCTGGTGGCGCTAACCCTGAATTATGGGCCAACGGGGACATACTACGTACAACTGTGAAAGAAATTAGTTCGTCACGATTTGCAGATCTCACTAAATAATAATAAATTATGATGCTATTTATGCAAGTACCTTTAATAGTAAAATGCGTTTTTTTCACGCACATGAAAGTGGAAAGTGTGTGAAAAGTGCGGAAACCAAATCCTTAACATAGAACATACCTTTACATATGTGATGTACGTAATCACAGAACAGATAATTTATATGCTTCTGTCTATGTACGTAATAATCATGATCTGGTTAGAGCTAAAGACCAGTGCAAAAGAAAGATGGAGTTATTCCGGACATACATCACCGTCTTCAATTTTTAGGGTTCCGTACCAAAATGGTAAAAAGGAACTCTTATGGTGCGACTCAGTCTGTCTGTCTGTCCGTCTGTCCGTTCGTCTGTCACAGTTGGATATCTCAAAAACTACTAATGCTATCGACTTCCGTCTGTCACAGCTGGATATCTCAAATACTACTAATGCTAGGAACAGTTTTAGATGACGTTTGCCCAACAATTTTTCAAGTAGGAAAGAAATAAAAAAAACCGGCCAAGTGCGTGTTGGACCACGCACAATGAAGGGTTCCGTAGTTGTAAAGAATTTATCCCAAAAACAAACTTAACATTGCATATAAAAAAAAAAATATATGTCATAAAATTACAAATTTACAAATTTTGGACTTTTTCCTTTATTTGTGCTGGGAGACCTTGCTTCTTGCCAAATTTCATTATTCTAGGTCAACGGGAAGTACCCTATAGGTTTTGATTTACTTGAGACAGTTGCGAGTATCAAAATGTGTCGCAAAATTGCCATATTTTTTATTGCATTGATATAGAAGCTTGAGTTTTTTAGTACTTCAAGAGACTATAGACCTACATATTTGATATTAATTTCAACTTGACCTTTATGCGTTCCTCAGAAAAAGGGTCTTGACACACTGACAACTTTGAAAATATTTTTTTATGTGATAGAATTACAAATTAACAATTTTCGGACTTTTTCCTATATTTGTGTTGTGAGACCTTGCATCATGCCAAATTTCATGATTCTGGGACGACGGGAAGTACCCTATAGGTTTTGATTTACTTGCGAGTATCAAAAATGTCACATAAACGGCCGTATTTTTTTACTGCGTTGACTTAGAAGTTTGATCTTTTTAGAACTCCAAGGGACCATAGACCTACGTATTTGATATTAATTTCACCTGGATACCTGCACGCGTTCCTGAGAAAAACGGTCTTGACAGACTGACAGACAGATAGACAGACGGACAAACAAGTGATCCTATAAGGGTTCCGTTTTTTCCTTTTGAGGTACGGAACCCTAAAAACATTTTTTTTTGCAACAGGGGCCGAAAGACGGGGCTTTAAAATTCCAAGTGGGGTTACCAGGGCATGTGGGGTATTATGAAAGAGCGCTGCGCTGTTTGCACATTGTCAAAAAATGTTTTCTTTGTTTAGGCCGCATACTTTGACTTTTGATGAAAAATGTCAAAAAAATACCCCTTACCTTCGAAGTTTGCACAGACAAAAATCTGAAAGTATTCTATGTGATAGAAGTTTATGTAAAGATTACAGGAAAAATAAAACTTGTCTCTAAATAGCACACTTTTTCAGAAATCGGAACGGAACCCTCAGTGTGCGAGTCCGACTCACTGTTGACCGGTTTTTAGGGTTCCGTACCAAAATGGTAAAAAAGAACCCTTATGGTGTGACTCAGTCTGTCTGTCTGTCTGTCACAGCTGGATATCTCAAGAACTACTGATGCTATCAACTTGAAATTTCGAATAGATTTAGATGACGTTTACCCAACTATTTTGCAAATAAGAAAGAAATAAAAATATTTATATATTTTTTTGCAACAAGGACTGAAAGGGGGTCTTAAAAATTTAAAGTGGAGCTACTAGGGCATGTGGGGTATCATATGAAAGAGCGCTGTTTGCACATTCTTAAACTATTTTTTATTTATTTTTTAGGCCGCATAGTTTCCGACTTCTGATGAAAAATGTAAAAAAAAATACCGTTCCGCCCCCCCTAAGTCCGAAGTTTGCAAAGAGAAAAATCTGAAAGTATTCTATGTGATAGAAGTTTATGTAAAGATTACAGGAAAAATAAAACTTGTCTCTAAATAGCACACTTTTTCAGAAATCGGAATGGAACCCTCGGTGTGCGAGTCCGACTCGCTGTTGACCGGTTTTTTTGTTATGTGTTCACTCCGATTACGTCACTTGGTATGACAATTACTCTCTCTCCTATTGTATAGGTTACTGGACTTTTCTTCCCAGTGAAACATTGTAGTTATTTATTTTCCGTGTCAGTGGCCGCCGGCGGCGGCGTCGGGTCCTCCCCATGGGGTTCTCGGCTCAACCAAATGATTTCAGCCTCAAATTGCGTATTGATCGGTCCAGGTACCTGTTGTTAGATGAGGATAATGTCTTGTTTATCTATACTAATATTATAAAGAGGTAAAATTTGTTTGTAAGTTTGTATGTAGCGGGTAATCTCAGGAACTACCAGTCGAACTTGAAAAATTCTTTTTGCACTTGATAGCCCAATTCTTGAGGAAGGTTATAGGCTATTTAACATCACGCCATGACGCTTAGGAGCTGAATAAAAATAAAAAAGTGGTAAACGAAGTAATAGCACGGGCAGGCGATGCGATTCGACGCGGTGGGTCGGGGGAACAAGAAATTTCACGCAGACGAAGTCGCGGGCAGGAGCTAGTTAGATATATTTTATTAATAATGACGGTTTCCCGCCATTATTACGTAGCGAGAATCTCCAGGATAGGATGTGTTGACAGTTCTATAAATTGTCTTGTTATAAAAGTGTCGTTGTTTATTGCGTGTTGTATGGTAAAGAAAGTCGTGTTAGTTACACTATTTATAACTCAAGAACTGCTGAACCGATTTGGCTGAAAATTGGTGGGGAGGTAGCTTAGAACCAGGAGACGGACATAGAATAGTTTAAAAAAAAACGAATAAAACGTGGTATAACAACGGTTGGACCGATTTAGATGAAACTTTGTGTGTATATTTGAATGGGTTCCTGGATGGTTTGAAAACACAATTGGACCCGGTAGGTGGCGCTGCAGTCGGGTTCTAGGATCGTTCAGACAGGACAACGTCTGTCGGGTCCGCTAGTTAGTTATGTTTTTAGATCAGATAATAGCACTTCAGGGCATATATTAGACAGTTTTCGGTTTAGTGGAAAGTTTATTACTGTAGAAGATAATTGTACTTAATGTATCTCGTTGGTAAATAAATAAATAAACAAAATGAAAGATTTTTTTCATTCACCTAATAGGTACTTGTGCTTGTACTGCGAGGGCTCTATGCAACGCATGCAATTATCTCCACTCATAAGCTAGTCATAAATTCGCCAAATTACAATGACATGCTGAAGCGTAGAGTCTTTAAAATCGTTACTACTAAATGTAAAACGTCATTTGCTAGAAGATCACAGAAGTTTATGTTTCCATACTTGTACAATAAAATTGTAAATAAATACCAGCTCCAGCATAATACAACTCGTGAAGCCAAAGTTAATGTTAGGAAATTGGTCACCGGCATGAACTACTATCAGATGGAACAATTGCTACGTACAGTTGTCTAAAGACTAAGCTAAACACTCTCATTAAATTTTATCACACACGACACACATAACACACTTCACACATAATACTCTCTCAAACACTTATTTACACATTTCACACTCATATACATACAACACACTCGCACTTAAACTTCATGAGAATGATATGCAGATTTAATTTATTTTACTATTATTAGAGTAATCGTTTTTGTTTGATAGCCACGATTCAGGCTCTGCCTAGTGTGGTTTCACTGTTATTTTTGTAAGTTGTAATTTGAGTTGCTAATAAAGTTATTTATTTATTTATTTATTTACTACAAAATTTTGAAAGAAAAATTTAAAAGAATACAATTTTAATCAAATTCTTAACTGTACCGTGGCCTACTTTAGCCATACAAATAAATTAGGTACAGCATAGTTTTGAGATGTCATGCACAAAGACGAGCCTAACTCAAAATACGCATTATTTTGGCTAACTCGAAATTAGGTAGGTACTACTTTTGTTGGTACCATATTTCGTCGCTAATCTAACTGACGTATCTGATTTTGACATTTTGGACTAAGCCGGCCTAACTATAGCTTTTTTTGTAAACTGTAGATACATAGGTCTCGATTTTTGCATTATCATGGGGACCGTAAGGCATAGGTACAGAGACGCCGATTAGACAAATGATAAATGATAAATGACTCACAAAACTATTAAAAGCAGACCCGACTACACATCTATCATAAGCAAAAGAAACTACAGAATCCCAACACCTGACAACACCTCATTGCTAGCTAGACGCTCCCCAGCTTACTCTCTCATTAACACTTACAACAAAGTCTGCAAACTCTGCGAAATTAAAAATACTACCTTATTCAGCTGTAAAAAAATTATAAAGAAAATGTTGCAAAGCTCTGGTTATGATGACTCGGAACAACTAATATAAATACCCTGACCTGACACTGAATCAAACGTCAAATGACGCACAATGGGAACGAATACGCACGCACACACACACACCCCCACTCACACCACACACACATCACATTTACACAAACATTTACATAACATCACATTTAACAACATACAACTGAAATCACCTCTCTAGTCTCCACTCTGGAATCCGTACCCCGAGCCCCAAGATACAGACTAACTGTCTAGTTTGGGGCTCACGGGCAAATAATATTATGTAACCTAGCTATAAGTAATATTTTAAGCTACTCATGTCGTCTCAACTTATTTTTAACATGTAAACCTGCTTACTGTATTACCTGGACAATAAACTATTTTCTATTTTCTATTTTCTATTTATTTTCTGTAAGTAGGTTTGTACAAACACTTTTACACGTCAAACATATTTTTTTTAAAACTAGATGAGTTCGACGTTTCCTATCTGACTACTCTGAGAAGAAACGCCGAAACAAACTCAGAGGTCACAGTCTCTTTTAAAGTCCAGACATAATCTTGGTCAGATCATGTGAAGACCATGTAGAATGCAGTCTGAAATGGTCTTTTGATGAAAGAACCACACAGATTGAGTGGACCTGTCCAGTCAGTGCACGCATTTGTCAGTAATCGTGCAGCTCAACTCAAAACTTAAGGAGCTTAACGACTCGACGAACAATACCAAAGAAAAGACATTTGGGTAGGCCGCATAAATTACTCAAACTGTCAGACTATAACTAAAACTGAGAAAAGGATAAAATAAATAAAAAACAATGATCCACGTAGTCTTCACATTCACAATAATTAAAAATAGTATAAGTAATACTTTATAAAGTAAATATTCATGTCATTGTATAGAATATGTAAAAAAGGTATTTAAATCAACATTAATAGTGTAAATTTATTGGAGCAGCTCAATCCCAAGCCTTTTTGTCCTCAATATAGTCTTTGACAGTATAAAAGGCTTTCTGACAAAGTTTCCGCTTAAAGGCTCTTACAGACAGAGGCGATATCGCGTCGCGACGCGATATTTTTCTACGGATATAATATCGAAATATCGCGTCGCGACCGCGATATCGCCTCTGTCTGTAAGAGCCTTTATACAATTTTTGAATTTATTAAGGCTTAGTTCTTGAATGTGGCTAGGTAGTTTGTTATAAAAACGTATACATTGGCAACTAAACGAACCACTTATTTTCTTAAGCCTGGTTGTAGGAACAACAAATTTGTGTTTGTTTCTAGTATTCACATTATGGACGTCACTGTAGACGACAGATCGATTCCACTTGGAAAATGTAACAAATTACTATAGTTAGGTCGGCTATCGGCTTAGTCCAAATGTCAGATACGTCAGTTAAATTAGCGACGATTTAATAGAAAATACAAACTAGTAGTAAATTCTCAGTAGGGTTAACCCTATTATTGGATTCACTCAGAAGTCTGAATAGGGGATTCTTTATGCAAAGTGGGTTGGGTCTAAATCTCTCGGAGACATCGGTCAGGAAACGCGGCCAGTCATGAGAACCATACGCCCCAGGGCAGGTTCCAAATTCAATTGTACCTACAAGTTTAAACGTAAGCTTTTTAAATTATTGAATGACAAGGCGTATTATTCTGTCAAAGAATATCTTAATGACAAATTACAAGTACGCTCCATTGGCGACCCGCTATCATTTTGTGCCGATAGCAGTTGAGACCATGGGTTGTTGGGGAACTGAGGCCAAGAAGCTCATTGGTGAGATAGGGCACAAACTCCGTGAAAAAACGGGTGACTCCCGCTCCGGCTCGTTCTTGGTGCAAAGGTTGGCTATTGCCATCCAACGAGGCAATGCTGCAAGCGTTATGGGCACCTTTGCGCCAGGAACAGTTAGGGGCGGGTTTTTCGAAAATTGGTAATTTTGTAAAATATTTGTATTTTCTATTTAATAATTATTTTAACGTTAAAAAAAAAAAAATTACAATAAGTAATATTTTCATAATTTTATATCTGTCTGTATAATTATGACTGAGTACTACCTATTTTTTTATGTGCCCTCTTACTTTATTGACACATTATTATCAAATTATTATTATATATTAGTGTTTGCATGAAATTGACTTCATTTTATTGTTTTTATTTATTTTTTTAATGTAACATTCGACATAAGTACTCAAACTGTTTTGTATGCCTTCTGGCGGGATATAGTATGGACCAACATTTTTTTTTTTTATATAACATCTGAATTTTACTCTATGTTCACAAAATTAATAAATGAATTTGAATTTGAAGTTTTACGCGTTAATTCTTTACTGAGGACGCATCGAAATGTTTGGTAGGTAGGTACTCAAACACACCAACTCCTTGCCAACTCCGCATAATATTTTGTCCAGTTATACGAACATAAATGTATGAAGCATCTGATTTTTACCGTGATTTCAGAGGTGTTCAGTTATTTCTAAATATTACATCTTGTATACTTATAGTTCGGGAGTAGTATAGTTACCTAGTATAATCAGGAGCTGATTTTCATTAAGGGGCATGCGCTGTGGTAGCACGCGAAATTAATTTTTTTATGGTTTTTTGCAATTTGCAAGTCCGTGTCAGGTTGTATCTGGATCAAAGTATGATACGCGACAGCAAAACATATGTATTTACATAATTCTGACCCTAAAAATCATCAATACATCTGTCTCAAATAATAATAATACAAATTTCGTGCAGATTCGTTAGATTTCGTTCGTTCGACGAATCTTTCGACGACGATTGCGTATCATACTTTGATCAAGATACAACCTGACACACGGACCTGCAAATTGCATAAAACGCAAGAAAATTTGAATGTCACGGGCTACCACTGCGCATCCCCCTTAACACTAAATAAATCATAGTGTACTGGTGAATGGTCGTTCGAAACTGTTCTCGATGACCGTCTGAACTGATTAAACGTCTGCAGAATTTGTGAATCTACTTACTTCATCATTTCAAGAGGAGCTCGTGGCTAAGTAATTACAGCCGCACGGGTCGATCCATCAGGTTAAGCTACACTTGCCGGGGTTGGTCAGTGGATGGGTGACCATCTTTACACACCGAGACTATTCCGTGCCTCGGAAAGCACGTTAAGCCGTTGGTCCCGGCTGCCATTCGTGGATCTTTGACAGTTGTTACGGGTCGTCAGAAGCCCGAAAGTCTGACAACCAGTCTTACCAAGGGGTACCGTATTACCCAGTTACTGGGTTGTGGAGGTCAGACAGGCAGTCGCTCCACGCAAAATACTGGTATTCAGCTGCATCCGGTTAGACTGGAAGCCGACCCCAGCATAGTTGGGAAAAGGCTAGGCAGATTTGACTTACTTTATTTTCGGTCTCCGATAAGACCACCAAGCTGCTGAAGTGGCTACCTATACGGCAGCGTCGAGATACACTTTTTCCTCCATTTCCTCTTTTCTGTTCTTCACTATTCTAATTCTTATCAAATAAAAAAGAACTTCCTGAAAACAATGTTAGCACCTATTCATCTACCCCTTTATTCATAAAAAACTAAAACGCTCCTTAAATCTATTTTAGTTATAGAAGTGTTTTGTATTCTTTTAAACTCAAATCATACCATTTCAGACTGCAATCTACATGGTCTTCACATGATCTGACCAAGATTATGTCTGGACTTTAAAAGAGACTGTGACCTCTGAGTTTGTTTCGGCGTTTCTTCTCAGAGTAGTCAGATAGGAAACGTCGAACTCATCTAGTTTAAAAAAAAATATGCTTGACGTGTAAAAATGTTTGTAGAAACCTACTTACAGAAAATAAATCATTTATCATTTATCATAATTCGAAAGAAATTGGCAAAACACTTCTATAGTTAACTAAAATAGGCTTATACATTTTATAAAACGTTTTAGTTTTATATGAATGAAAAAAGAAGAATAGACAAGTGAAGAACGTTTGTTATTGCATTCGACGCGGAATTAAAACACCCGAGCCGTTAGGCGAGGTTGTTTTTGAGCCGAGAACTGCAATAAAAAGTATCTACGTGTATCAAACGACGTTTTTCAATACACTTTTGAAGAAATAAAATAAAATAACGGAAAATAATTTTGTCATGAATTAATAGGAAACTATGATTTGAATTTTCTTTTTTTCCGCGCTTTGCTTTCGCCAGGTTGAAGGAGAAGTAAAGGTTTTTAAAGCGGATATAAAGCCTAATATGAAAAATAGAAAATTCAAATATTTTTGAGTTTAGAACACAAATAAATGTTAATTTGTTCATAAACGTTTTTTTTATTGTAATAATCATGGTTTTTAGGGTTCCGTACCTCAAAAGGAAAAAACGGAACCCTTATAGGATCACTCGTGTGTCTGTCTGTCCGTCTGTCACAGCCAATTTGCTCCAAATCTTATAAACCGATTAAGTTCAAATTTGGTACACATATGGATTTCTGTGACCCAAACACGTACAGCTAAAGTAAATATATGAATTTTGAATATGAGAGTCACTTTTAGAGGCTTACTATGAGGGTCTCAAATATATTTTTTTTATAATTTTAAAATATATTGTTTTAAAGTTATTTAAGAAAATTTACGAAAATTGACCATTCCCCCCCTTATCTCCGAAACTACTGAGCCTAAAATTTTGAAAAAATATAGAAAATAGTTCTATACCTGTAGATTACAGGAAAACCTATAAGAAGTCTGTGGTCTTAAAATAACATGGTAAATCTATATATATAAAAAAATCAAAGTCCTGACTGAGTCACTGACTAATATATCAACGCACAGCCCAAACCAATGGACATAGAGACTTGAAATTTTGCACATAGATACCTTATATAGTGTAAACATCCACTAAGGAAGGATTTTTGGAAATTCAATCCCTAAGGGGGTAAAATAGGGCATGAAAGTTTGTATGAAAAATCCTATCCCTTGAGTTAATAGACTTGAAACTTAGCAGGAATATTCATCTAAGTAAATTATAAAGTTTATCATTTTTAGTTTTCCTAAACTAACCCCTAAGGAGGGATTGGGGGTGTCAAAGTTTGTATGGAGGAACTTTAACACCCGGTCCGGTTAACTCAAATTCAGTTTTTATACTTGAGACCAAAAATTAAGACTAACGTGTATCAGGGTTTTCCAAAAATCTACCCCTAAGGGGTGAAAAGTTAATTTTATAGCGGAGGATTTTATTGGGGGCTTGATTAACTCTAAAATTGGTGTAAATAATGTTTGAGTCAAGTTATGGAAACATACCAGACTATTTTTGAAATTCTTTATCTGTGTTCGTGAAAACAGAGATACCGTGAGAAATCTTATTAATTTGGTTAATGAACTTGAAACTTAGCACAAATACTTGCATAAGTAAGTAATAATGTTTGTCATTATTAGTTTTTCAAAACTACGCCTCAAATGAGGTTTAGGGATGTTAAAGTTTGTATAGAAGAATTTTAAAGCGCAGTCCGATTAAAAAAATGGTACTTTGAGTCAAGTTAGGAAATTTGCCAAACGAAATTTCACCGATTTTGACGGCATATAGCTGATGTTTTAAGGAGTAACTTAGGCTATTTTTATTTTAGAAAAATAATTAGGGTTCCGCGCAAGAAAATTAAAATCCATGAAATCAGACAACCACGTACAGTCCAGTACAAACTTACTAAGCCTCCGCTGTCTATTACGGCTATAACAACAAATAATAAAAATAAAGCAAAATATAAGGGGTCGGTCCCCATACAATAAACTTTTCATTTTGAAAAAAAATATAAAAATTTTAATCTAGCATGTGGGGTGTCATCGTCTAGAACTCATTGAGTAGAGTACAAACATATTTTTTTTTATCTTTTAAAATTAAGAAATAGGGGGCCGCAAAAGTTGTAAATTTTAGACCATTTTTGTACGAGCTCTAGCGCAACAATTCAACAAATTAGGAATTTGAAACTTCTTTATACCATGTAGGTACCATGAATACTGTATTTAATCAACAATACTGAAAACGGCGATTCATTAGGTATTTTGTTTAAACAAGGGTGATTTTCTGCAACTGCAAAAAATAACCTTGTAATTCACAGTATCATTATACAATAAGTAAAAAGTTATCTTTGCGATTGTTAAACATATAATATGGTACGGAACCCTTCTTGCGCGAGTCCGACTCGCACTTGACCGGTTTTTGATAATATTCTATATAGAAACATTGTTTAAATATTCAAAAAATATTAACGCCTTAGAGACGCATACTTATCTCTTTGCCGAGATTTAAAAAAAAACATTCACCTCCGAATAGAGAGTTGTGAATACTTAGAGGCATTGAACCAATTTGGACTTAGTATAGGTATAAGTTATCTGTGGCAAGTTTTATTCCCGCACACGGGTGGGAAAATGGAAAATCGCACGCGTGCGACATACATTGCATTGTGAACTTAATCGTAGTGTGATATGAACTAGTTTTCGAGGAAGTGTATTGAAAAGGCTATTTTGTTTAGTAGTAGCATTTCTATAAACATTCTGAGCAGTCATTTCTTCGTGTTATTGCTTGCATGTACTACTTAACCAGAAACAAAACATAAGGTAAGATGATAAGGTTGGTCTAAAACACAGTAAGTAAAATAAAAAGTTTTAATTAATTCCTTAATTATAAATATTATTCTGATTGGTTCAGTAAGTCTTAAGTAAGACTTTATCATAATAAACCTAAAACTTAGTTGTATACATAGAAAAACAAGTTCCCATTTCCATTAGCTACAGCTACATTTGTAATAGTTGAATTTCGTGCTTTATTACTAGCACTTGGTACTATGTATCCTAGTATTTTCTTAAGAAAATCTGTAAATCCTCCATAGTTTCTAGCCTCATTCGCGATAGTTGATGAATTTATCGAAATATTTACGGGGTTATGCCAGCTGGTTGGCGTCTCTGATGAGTTAGTTCTATTATCAATTGGAGCGTCTGTAGTAGTTATGTCGTATTCAGCGGCATTTGTAGTACTAACATTATAATAATATCCATAAGAAGTAGTTGTGATGTTGTCGTACCAGAAATTTCGTGGTATATTCGTAGTCGTACTTGTTATTATTGGTCTTCTTGTAGTCGTAGTTTCAAAGTCAACAAGTGTTCTGTTGTAACGGGAATATGGTGATGTAGACGTATATTTATTATTTTCATGTATAGGGAACCAGGTCCAGTTATATGGTCTTCTTGTAGTCGTGGTATCAGAGTATACGACTGTGTTGTTGTGCCGGTGATATGGTGTTGCAGTCGTACTCGTCGTATCGTATTCAAGTTCGTCGTACCAGTCCCAGCTATATGGTCTTCTCGTACTCGTAGTTTTTTCTGTTTCAGGGAACCAGTCATATGGCCAACCAACCTTTTTAGAATTATTTTCAGTTTCATTACGTTTCTCGGGAAAATGAGCTGTTAGTATACCATTGTCTATAGTAATGTATCCAACATCATCTTCATATGGTTTTGTATCTGCATAAGTTAAGTTGACTGGTTTTTTATCGCTCACAGCAGGTGGATTTTTGACTGGGACGGTTTCGTAATCCCATGTATTATTTTTTTCAACTGCAATGGAGTCGTAGGGCCACCAGTCAGTAGTGTTTAAAATACTCGTATCATAAGCTAGTCTTTTATTATTTTCGACTGGGACGGATTCGTAATCCCGTGTTTTATTTATTTTTTCTGCAAATGATCCGTAGTACCAATCAATAGCTTCTGTACGATTGGATGGTGTTGTATCTTCGACCGGAATTAGTATTGTCGCATTTGGAGTTCTGCACAAAGAAAGAGAGGTTAGAAATGTTCTATACTTACTTGAAAATATGAACCTACAGAGGGTTAAGAGGCCTGTCACATATTATCACCTGTCTTTTTTTTTCCTGTGTGAGCGCACATGACAAAATTTTTAAGAATGTTAAATAAATTAAAATACATATGCTTTTTTGAAAAATGTAGTAGTAGTAATCTGTTATTATTATTAACAAATAATATTAATTTAATAGGTTATTATTAAAAAAAGCATTTCTATTGAGTTATTTAATAAACTCAGCTCAATAAGTAAGTATTATGATCTGTTTTTGAGCAACAAAAACAGATCAAAATACTTTGATAATACTTTTTTTTTGTATTTAACATTATAAGTCAACCCGTATAAAGGATGTAGCGTAAATATACACCACTAGCTTTTGCCCGCGGCTTCGCCCGCGTGAATGTCGGAAAATATGCCACAGGAACAAAAATATTAAGATAACTTCTGCCCGCGTCTTCTTCCGTGTAAAATTTCATGTTCACCCAACCCACCCGTCGCATCGCATTGCCTTCCCGCGCTATTACTTCGTTCTCGCTTAGCGATCCTTCTCTCTTCTTTTTGCTCGGCACTTAAGAGTTTTAGTGTGATGTTAAATACGCCTATAGCCTTCCTTAAGAATTGGGCTATGAAATGCAAAAATAATTATTAAAGTCCGACTGGTAGTTCCTGAGATTAGCGCGTTCAAACAAATAAAAAAAGCGTGTCAGCTCCGTCGCACGGCTGGAGTTTACTGCTGTTTTTTGTGTCGCTCCGAGTTTCCGACTTTCTATTTTTCAGTAATTTCTGTCGGGCTGGGTTTCTTTAATGAATCAGTGCTATACAAAAAGCAACTTTAAGGTGTAAAGGCACTGCTACCTCTTCCCCCTAATCTCCCTTTCACCCCTCCTCTCTCTCTAACCCCTCCCCTTCCCACTCTCTTACCCTCCCAATCACTGCACTCTTTCATCCCCCTCACTCTCGCCATCCCCGTCTCCCTATCACCCCCTCAACACATAACTTTCCCGCTCAAACCTCTTCCCTTCTCCACACCCTCCCCCTCACTATGCTCTACTATCCCTCGCCCCCCCCATCTTCCTCCTCCTCAGCCTCCTCCTCACCACCCCTACCCTCCCTCTCTCTCACCACAATCTCCCCTTCCCCCTTTCCCTACTCACCACCCTCTCCCCTTCCCCTTTCCCTGCTCACCACTCCCTCCCATTCCCACCTTCCCCTCTACCCTTCCCTCTGGGGAAAAACTATTGATGACAAACTTTATTACTTGCTTAGGCAAGTATTTGTGCCAAGTTTCAACTTAATTAAGCAAATGAATAAGATTTTTCATATAAACTATATTCCCTGTTTTCATCCCCACAGAGATACAATTTTAAAAAATCGTTTGTGAGATTTCCGTAACTTAAAAGAAAGATTATTTACACCAATTTTCGAGTTAAGCCCCGCAGTAAAACCTGCCCTGTAAAATTGACTACCCCTTTTCAACCCTTTAGGGGTGGATATTCGAAAAACCCTGTTACACGTTATTCGTCATTTTTGATTTCAAGTATAAATACTGAGTTTCGAGTAAATCGGAACGTGCGTTAAAATTCCTACATACAAACTGTGAGACCCCCAATCCCTCCTGAGGGGGTAGTTTAGAAAAACTAAAAATGACAAACTTTATAGTTTATGTACTTAGATAAATATTCATGACAAGTTTCAAGTCTATTAAATCAAGGACTAAGATTTTTCATACAAACTTTGGACCCCTGTTTCACACCTTTAGGGGTTGAATTTTGAAAAATCCTTTCTTAGTGCACCCCTAGACCTCATAAGAAACCTACGTGCCAAATTTGGAATATCTAGGCCCAGCGGTTTGGGATGTGCGTTGATACAAACTTTGACACCCTCCAATCCGTCCTGAGGGGGTAGTTTAGAAAAACTAAAAGTGGCAAACTTTTTATCTTACTTAGGTAAATATTTGTGCCATGTTTCAAGTCTATTAACTCAAGGAATAAGATTTTTCATACAAACTTTGGACCACCGTTTCACCTACTTAGGGGTTGAATTTTGAAAAATCCTTTCTTAGTACACCCTTAGACCTCACAAGGAACCTACGTGCCAAATTTGGAATCTCTAGACACAGCGGTTTGGGCTGTGCGTTGATACAAACTTTGACACACCCCAATCCCTTCTGAGGGGTTAGTTTAAAAAAACTAAAAATGTCAAACTGTATAATTTACTTAGATAAATATTCATGCCAAGTTTCAAGTCTATTAACTCAAAGAATAAGATTTTTCATACAAACTTTCATCCCCTATTTGTCCCCCTTAGGGATGGAATTTCCAAAAATCCTTCCTTAGTGGATGCCTACACTGTATCAGGTATCTATGTGCAAAATTTCAAGTCTCTAGGTCCAGCGGTTTAGGCTGTGCGTTGATATATCAGTCAGTCAATCAGTCAGTCAGTCAGGACTTTGAATTTTATACAGGGTGTAAGGGACAGCCCTCCACAAATTAACAGGGTGCCTTCAGCTCCTTATTGTGAATCATATTCCACCGGAAATTTTCTCAGGAAAAGTTTCATTTTTTTTTAAGTTTTTTCGGCTAATATTCCTTTATTTCAATCCAAAATTACATTCTCTATTTGCAGCACTCCATTTATGTAAATAAAACAGCTAAAATCCAAAAAACAGCAATGGATGTCGAAATACTTTAACGAACTACGCGCGAAATCAGCTGTTCACTTTCTGCCTAGCTTCAGAGTTCATCAAACTCACCGCATACTACTTGCATACAATTGATACAATACAACAACACAGACGCGCAAGACGCTCCGATTTACCGAGTCGCAACAGTATTGCCAACTTATCAAACCTCTATTTGTGAACCAAAATGTTAGAACTAACTTGGTTCACATAAGAACTTCTCTAATTTTAAATGCAAATCTTTTCGTGCACTTAAATTCTAAAGGAAAGACGCACTTAATGTGCCCTTGAGTATTCGTGGTAGTACATACCTAATTACTTAATGAATTCTACTTTTCAAGCGATCACTGGATCCAGTTTACAAGCCACCCAAGGGGCTTTTCATGGCTTTACGATAGCTACCGACTGGTAGTCCAGTCGGGAATCGAACGTAAGCCCTCTGTAATGGAAGCCCAGTCTTCTATCACTACTATGAATCTGCTTAGCATAAACTTTGAATTAAATTGACAAATTAATCGTTTCATTTCTCCAAAAAAAAAACAGCTAACATTTATTTAGTCGAGCTTAAAATATTAGTGGTATTTTTGTACAAACATTTTTGCAAGAAATTTCATGCAAAATTTTTCGAGCAGTTGACAACACTGTTTTTGTGTGGGATTTTTCGTGTAGTCATTAGTACAATTTAGTTGTCCTGCGACTGTGTCGCACGCGCGTAGTGTCCTGCGACACTATCTGGCAGTATCGCTCGCTGTTGCAGTCGCATTGTGAAGTTTACGTACTTACCCATTTGGATTTATTTGTTGTTGTGTTGTTGTCTGTGAGAAATGGCTACATTTAGTGCTCGTGAGTATGGCGAAATGATAATGTGCTACGGGGAAGCTCAGGGAAATGCTAGTGAAGCGTTCAGAAATTACATTGATAGGTATCCTGCTCGATTAGACCCTGTGCCGTGCACGTCTCGTCGTGTGTGAAACTGTGAACGTCTCGGTGGAGGTCACAGGTGATTCTAAGGTAGGATTAATTTTTGTGCACGACGCACTATCAATTACAACCTGATTGATACCTATTGACTGATTGATTTCTATTAATTTTCTATGTAATAATAATTGGAGGTACGTTGTACACATAACCCTCCTTTTTTAACTTGCCGCAGTCGGGTAAAAAAGGGAAATACACTTCGACATTAGTTTTAGCTATTGTTTGGTACAAAATTAACTGTATTGTTTATTATTTTGTTATCTTTACTCGTTGTAAAAGGGCGGCCAATGAGGTGCCTGAATGCATGTTTGCCAGTAGTATTTTTTATTTTTATTGACTGTTAGTTTCATCTATTTGTTATTTGCGTTAAGTACAGAAACTACTTTGGTATTAATTTGTTTAAAAATGGCTCGTGGACGATACAACGTTTTACTTATGCAAGCCAGAAAAATGGTTTATAACATCATTCAATTGATGAAAAAAGGAGAATGAAAATGGCGTTCGTTCGCGTTTCCTTGGAGCTAGTGCAGATAAAGGTTTTTGAGGGAATACAGCCATTATCGTAAATTATTATTCCTTATTTCATAAAACCTTATTTTTCATTGAACCCTACCCGTACTTGACAATAAGTAGGTGCCATACACCACTTAAAACATTCAAACAACTTTCAGTTATAAAAATAATTAAATGGAGCCTAAATTATTGTCGCCTTTACTCTACCTGCGCGTAAGTACCTACCTACTCAACTAACTTGCGATCCGCCACTACGCTTACTCTCGCGGCGCGAGAATTGATTGACCCCGTGGCGGGTAGGTGCTGCGCTGCCGTTCGCTACGTGCGTTTTGCCACGGTAGCGATACATTGCGTGTGAGGTAATAAAACAAATCAGGTTTATTGGATTCCCATAACGTTCCTGAAATAATTTCATGTACCGGTCATCTTAGTATGATGTACTGAATTCACCCTATCAGTTTGCGGAGGGCTGTCCCTTACACCCTGTATATATAGATTACCACCACTATTAGACCATCACCACGACCACTATTTAGTGGACCAACGTTAAGGGGTCGATACACCGTATATTCAGATGACACGGTATAACTATTCAACTATCACATACCACCATTTTTTCCCATGTTTCAGAATAAAAAATTATATTTTTTTTTATTTAAAAATGTACAACTTGCTTTACTAATTTGGCTGTAATTTCTATGAATAACATTATTTTTAATTTTGTTTATTGTTTATAACTATGGAATACCTATGCCATCACATGCAAATATATTTTTTTCAAGTAAATAATTCTTACAAGTTACAAGTGATTTCTTCTTTTAAAAAAAAATATTTTAGACATCCCAGTAGAGGAAATCCTATATTGGACCTAGCCGCCATCTTTGTGTGTACGACGGATAGGACCAGGCATAATCACAACCTAAAGGGTGGAATCACTTCCCTTAACTAAGACAAAGAATTCGGTCAGCAGCTTAGCAAATTAACGGATTCACGCGAAGAATAAAACGGTCATTTTTTCGACAGAGCAGAGCATACATAGCCGCCATTTTGAACTATTTTAATTTTGATGAGAATTATTTAATAAAAATAAAATATTGAGAATGTTTTTAAAAGTTTAAAAATCTTATTTAGTCCACCAAATTTTGCAATAGGTACCCAACGAATGGGAAGGAACAGGCAAAGCTAATTATAGATGACGCCATTATCGCTGGTAACCGTCAGCTGTCTATCTGTTGAAGGTTTTCAAGGAAATTAAAAAGTAAACGCGCTCTCACCCTAAAAAAATTATGCGCACTAGCTACGATGCGACTCCTAGCGGGATAAATTGGCAGTGTTTCTCCACATTTAAATAAAATTATTTATATTTTTAAATCCAGCCTCTTTTTCAATGGAAATGGCTATATTTTTTGTTCAAATAATTTAATCAGTTATTATTATTCTATTTTAGAAATTAGTCGATATTTTTTCCATACAAATTTCGGGAGGGTGTTAAGTACTCCACTGATTGACACTGTGAATCCAAAATTAAACATGATGCCGATTTGTCTCACTATAAATTTTGTCTGTAAGGAAACAGAACAGTAAAATAAATAGTTATGAGCCAACAAAGATTCGTTTTTCTTGCTAATTATACTTTTAAATAAGCACCTAGAAAAAGAAGTGTAAAATCTCCAAAACAAAGTCGGTACCGACAAAGCTCAATTATCGAAGAGTTTAAAATTTTATAACACATTTGCTCGTAAAGGGTACTCTTATTTCACCAATTTCAATATCGTAATGTATGTCATTACGTAGTAGTGCGTTATTGTAATGTAAAACGCACGAGGTTCTTTAAAACGTAGGGTTTATCAAGATGCTCCGTCTAAAACGAACGGTAGGTACTTTAAATCTTAGCAAAGAGTTTGTATGTCAGAAAAGTGGTCAACATTTTATGAATAAAATTAACTTTGGGAGATAAAATATAAAAAATAAACATTTAATTCTTCAATTTAATTAATTTTGTCTGTAAATTTATCTGTAACAAAAACAAAAAAAAAAAATTCATTGACTGTATTAGTAATACTGTCTGTTTTTGTGCCTTTGCCTTAGAAAAAAAGCGCTGATGCGCGCGCATAGCTAATTTGTGAACAAGTAAAAATTATTCCGCGCGCTTTTTCTTTTCGCTGTATTGTTTTTATTTGAAAATGTCGTCAAGTAATGTTGAATTTATTAATTCGACACCGCCAGAAGTCTCAGAGGCAGCGAAAAAGGCTACTCTAAGCCTCTTGCCCGAAAAATCGACCGATAGATACTTACAAGCGTATCAAAATTTCATCTTATGGAAAACAAGAAAAGATGCAAATTCATTTTCAGAAAGTGTTTTTTTAGCCTATTTCATGGAGCTTTCTCAAAAATATAAGTCAAGCATTGTGGTGCTAATATTCAATGCCAAAAAGCACTGTGAAAACAAAACATGGTACTGATATCAAGTAATACTCACTACAACTTGCTGGCATCTAAAAAGACGCTCAAGTGGCCATGTGAGTAAAAATTCGAAAGTATTTTCGGCATTTTCTCGGAAATATGTTATAAAACGTCGTATGACATACGTGCGCTTTGATAATTACAGCCTCTGCTTTCTTGTAGCCCTCGCCTACGGCTCGGGCTAGCAATAGCACCTCGGCTGTATTTTTCAACTTACCGCACTTATATCATAATGTACTATTACTTGTAATTGATTTATGCAGTGGTTTTTAGGGTTCCGTAACAAAATGGTAAAAAAAGAACCCTTATGGTGTGACTCAGTCTGTCTGTCTGTCTGTCTGTCACAGCTGGATATCTCAAGAACTACTAATGCTATCAACTTGAAATTTGGAACAGTTTTATTTACCCAACTATTTTGCAAATAAGAAAGAAATAAAAATATATGTATTTTTTTTGCAACATGGGCTGAAAGGGGGTCTTAAAAATTTAAAGTGGTGGGGCTACTAGGTCATGTGGGGTATCATATGAAAGAGCGCTGTTTGCACATTCTCAAATATATTTTTTTTTTTAGGCTGCACAGTGTTCGACTTTTGATGAAAAATGTAAAAAAAATACCGTTCCCCCCCTTATCTCCGAAGTTTGCAAAGATAAAAATCTGAAATTATTCTATGTGATAGAAGTTTATGTAAAGATTACAGGAAAAACAAAACGATGTCTCTAAATTGCACACTTTTTCAGAAATTGGAACGGAACCCTCGGTAAGAGAGGCAGAGGCCGCCCGCCATTGACCTGGTGGTCAAATATAAAAAGAGACCTCAGGAAAGCCCAATTTGCCTGAACCGACAACCCAAGATAGAATCACTTGGCGCAGGAAAGTGAGCAGACCCGACCCCAAATGATGGGATCAGGGACGGAAGAAGAAGGAACGGAACCCTCGGTGCGCGAGTCCGACTCGCTCTTGACCGGTTTTTTTTTTAATAAAACTCGATCATTTTTAATAATAAAGCGATCAGGATCACTTACGTTTCCATCGTTATTGCTTCAGTTTCGTACTTCCCAGCAAATCTAGCTTCTGTGTTGTATAACTGAAATAACGGAGAAATTATTACATCAGACCTACTTCATAAGTACTGGAGTATTGTTGTACCTCTTTATTTCGGGTTCTGAAACTATAGTTTAGTCAATATGAGCATAGTGCATGGAATCGCCAAGCCTGCAGTCGCCAGTCAAAGCCGTAATTTTACATGTGTCATAGTTTTACATTACGAAACTAGTTGCGCAAACTTAATATTATTCATTAATAGTTTTATATGTAAATAATTATCTATTTCCACGTGAAACTATCAATGAATAATAAGTTTGCGCAACTAGTTTCGTAATATAAATACCCAATAGGGTACATAGGTAATGATCACCTTCGTCCGTTACCTTACTTGAGAGTGGTCGTGTGTTCGGTTTGCGCATAAATTCGTAAAGATTGCATACGTGATTTTAGCCCGTAACCGCTAAGTGAAAGTGACCAATATTGCTCAAACATTATTAAAAATATTAATTGTTTTGAGTTTGACCGGTTGCCGCCGTGCTTATGCACCGCTGAACTAACTCGCCGGTTTAGCCCCGCCCACACGCAGGAGCAGGACAGTCGCTCTCTCTCCCGCTTGCGCGCGCGCCTGATTGCTGCTGTGTACGCGTGTGCACCGAATATCCCCGAGTCTATCGACGTGTGTGTGATCGACATTGAACTGCGTACAATGCCTCGCGTTCAACGCTCGCCTACGGCTTCGCCATCTGTAAACTCCAGCGTACTGCAAGTGAAGTCAGACTCGGATATACCCGCAGCGGTGTCGAACAGCCCAGTCGGCGGTGTCAACATCGCGCCGCGGAACAATCGTCCTTGCCCAGTATTCTCGCCTGGTAATGAACTACAAGACGTAAAACGCGAAATACTAAAAATGTTGTCGACATGGAAAAAAGAACAAGAAGAACGCCTTACAAAATTCACGCATGATCAAAATACCTGTCTCTCTAAGTTGGTCTCCGAAATAGCTGAACTGAAACTACAGAATCTTGCGATTCAAAAATCAAATGGCGAGATAGATAAATCTATTACATTTATCACTGAGCAGTACGATGATATGATTAAAAAAATTGATGTTCTGCAAAAAGAAACCCAAAAACAAAAAGACAATATAGTTAATTTGGAAATAAAGATCCAAGATATCCAACAGCTTTCCCGGTCATCGTGCGTCGAGATCCGCAACGTGCCAGCCATGGAGAATGAGTCAGTGTCAGACTTATCCACGATTATCAGCAAGGTTGGTGGAGCAGTTGACATTACTCTCTCTAACACCGAGCTACGCGATGTATACCGTTTACCCGGGAAACCAGGCACCGTCAGACCTATTATTGCGGAGTTTAAAAATGTTCAGGTTAAAAACAAACTCATCACAAGTGTGCGTGACTTTAATAAAATCCACCCCAACGAGGGTCGACTAAATACTAAATGCATTGGTTTACCCGGAGATCGACGTCCAGTATATGTTGCCGAATATCTTCCCGCTAGCTCCAGAAAACTGTTCTATGAGGCAAGAGAATTTGCGAAGCAAAGAGGATACAAGTTTTGCTGGTCGGCGAATGGCTGCATTTTCTTGCGGAAAACTGAAGGTGCGAAACAAGTTCTTGTCAGATCTGAGGAAACTTTACGCAATCTGCAATTGGACATAAACCAATGACTACATTATAGCATTATCCACTTATACGCTAATAACCTATATATTTTTCTGAATGTTATTAATACTCTCCCGTCTAAACGTAAGTGCTTAAAATTATCTAATACATGTATAAATAATTACCTTTTAGTTATGTTTTCATACAAAGTATACACCCCTATCATATGTTTTATATCAACACACCTCACAACTATATACCTTAAATTACACTCGCATCCTTTTACACTATTTGAACCTCAGTACCAACTCTATACTATTACAGAAACTTTGTTACACACTTATTACTCATCTTATACCATAATTGTAATTCCATATCAGTCCCGAATTCATCTAGTTTCCACTTATTGCCTCCTGCACAGCTCATTGCGTCATCTACTAATACACCAAGCTAAGATTTCTAATGGCTAATATAGCACAAGTTATTGATGACATTGATCACACGGCCTTTACAACTAGCCTGACACTCCATTCTATAGATGACTGTAGGCTGCACTTGGGCGACATTGGAGGTCAATACTCGGTTGTGGTCCAAAATATACGCAGTATTAAAAAGAATTTTGATCATTTCTCTGTTCTTTTGAGCCGGTTGTTTTTTTCGCCTGACATAATTATTTTGACAGAATGCTGGCTTGACGACACAAGTACCTGTTTTGAAATTAATAACTACGATTATCATTGCTCCAAAAACTACCTGAACCAAAACGATGGAATAGTCGTATATACCAAAACATCTCTGCAATGCTCTGTCGTGGAACCATCCTGCAAAGACTCGAACTGTCTGATTGTCAATGTCAGGGAAGAACTATCACTGATTGCCATATATAGGTCTCCCTCTTTCTATAATATAAACAACTTCTGCGAATCTTTAACAAAACTAATGGAGTCTTGTAAGGCTACCACATGCGCTATTGTAGGGGATCTGAACATTGACATCAAACCAGATTGCACTGACAGACGCGCCACTGAGTACCTGGACTTGACCGGACACTATGGTTATTTTCCAGGACACACGTTGCCTACGCGAGGTGACAACTGCCTGGATCATGTTATGCTGAAAACTCAGAAATCAGCTACGGTTATTGTATGTGACACGGGCATAACAGATCACGAGACGGTTATCTTAGGTATTCAAAAAGAATCAGCTACGGCCAGGGTTCAAAAACGACACGCACGAACTGACCATATAAAATTAAAAAACGACATTGAAAGTGAGTCTTGGGACTGGCTTCTTGAACAGACTGATATTAATATTGCATTCCAAAAATTTGTCGAGATACTTTCTGTGAAAATTAAACAACACACCACTAACCGTGTATGCCGTGGCTCAGAGGATATTATCAAGCCATGGATAACTAGAAACCTTCTGAAGTGCATAAGACGACGTGACTTAATGCACATTAATGCAAAGAAACAAGAAAACCGCGACAATCTTGTCATTCAACAGGAATATAGGAAGTATCGAAACTATTGTAACAATATATTATCAAATTTAAAACAAGACCATGACCGTAAAATTCTAATGGAAACAAAGGGCGACTGTAAAAAGCTATGGTATGAAATCAAGAAAATTTGTAACATTAAAAGTAAAAAAACCGGAAAAACTGAGCTTGTGACCGACAGCGACAACCCTGTTCCCACATTAAATAAAGTGAATGACTATTTTTCAACTGTTGGCCAAAACCTTGCAGCAAAATCACTAAGTCGATTAGGCTTAACTGAGACTGACTTGACCCGTAACAACGAACAATACAGTACGGTAAACAATAGCCCAAAGTCTTTTTTCCTTACTCCGACTGATGAAAAAGAAATATTTTTAATTATCTCCCATTTAAAAACGGCGTCAGCGACAGGTTATGATGGCATTAATAACACCTTTTTAAAACAATGTTCACATGCTTTGGTCAGACCGATTGCTTTTCTGTGCAACTTAAGCCTAAGTACTGGTAAAGTACCTGACTGCATAAAGATTGCCAACATATGCCCGATATTTAAAAGTGGAGATCCAAAAATCCCTTCAAATTATCGCCCGATTTCCCTGCTGACCGCTCTCTCAAAAATCCTTGAGAAAGTTGTGAACAAACGACTACTTGCATACCTAGAACAAAATAGATTATTGTCGGACAATCAGTACGGTTTTCGGACTGGCAGGTGCACGGAGGATGCAGTAACCAACTTAGCAGATTTTATAACCCTCAATCTAGGTCAAGGACAGGCGTGTACTGGCATCTTCCTGGACCTCGCCAAGGCATTTGATACAATTTCTAGGAAAATCTTGATTAACAAAATGTCGCTTCTGGGAGTTCGTGGCACTGCTCTGGACTGGTTTACCTCATATCTCAACGATAGAACGCAAAAAGTAGTACTAGGGGAATACTCTAGTGACCCAAACACAGTGCAATTTGGTGTGCCACAGGGAAGCGTGCTGGGACCTACCCTTTTTATCATATATATAAATGGACTATGCGCAATGAAAATCCCTCAAGCTAAAATTTTTACATATGCTGACGACACCGCAATCGTATTTTATGGAAAAACTTGGGATGACGTTAAGTTCTCGGTTGAAAGCGGCGTTAAAGCTATTGCGAACTGGCTGCTACATAATCTTTTGACGCTAAATATTGAAAAAACAAAGGCAATCAACTTTGCCATCTCGAAACGTTCCGCCCCTAACTCTGTAACTTGTATACGGCTGCACTCCTGTTCTAGCCCAGAAAACTGTACTTGCCCATACATCGAACAAACCGACTCGATTAAATACCTGGGAGTCATCGTAGATAACCGTTTGTCATGGTCCACTCATCTGAGTGCTTTAAGGTGTAGGGTTCGAAAGATGCTCCGTATCTTTAAGCAGTTGGGTAAAATTGCAGATGACTCAGTTCTAAAGATGATATACTTCTCTCTCTGTCAATCAGTCCTTAACTATTGTATAATAGCTTGGGGCGCGGCTGGTAAAACCTCGTTAATAAAGGTTGAAAGAGCTCAAAGAGCTCTGCTTAAAGTTGCCTATGGAAGACCATTCCGGTACCCCACTAACACACTATACACCGAAGTGGGAGTTCTTAGAGTCAGACAGCTTTACATCCTGTCAGTCACTCTAAGATTTCACAAAACCTCCATGTGCACTTGCATCCGGTCAAGTCGAAGGGTTCATTGGGAAAAGGTTTGCTGCCGTAAAACAATCGGTAGAAGGTCGTACGGTTTTATGGGACCACACATTTACTCGAAACTCAATAACCAACTCAAAATTCTACAACTTACTCATAATAAATGCAAAACTACGGTTACAAAATGGCTTCTTTCTATGGACTATGATACGACTGAAAACTTTTTAACCTAAAAAAAAAATGCACTCATACATATATTTATATTTATATAATTACTATTCTATAACACAAACATACTATTTATATATCACACACCATATCACACATACACACACCAACACACCCCCACACCACACACACACATATTTGGTTATTTACTATTATTCTTTTTGTATTAGCATTAGTTTTCTTTTGTAACTTTGAAATTAAGAAATTTATTGTAACATTATCAAACCTATTTCATGTATATGAGTAGCAACAGATGCTAACGGAACGAAGGAGCCTGGATCTCACGACACAGGGTATCCTAGTGTGAGTTCCAGGAAACAACACAACAAATGTAACTTATTATACAATAAATTATTCTTATTCTTATTCTTATTCTTATTCTTATTCTTATCACATATAAGTACTTCATTTTAAGTTACCACCTAAGTACACTTTATACATCATCTGCCTAGCCTTTTCCCAACAATGTTGGGGACGGCTTCCAGTCTAACCGGATGCATCTGAATACCAGTATTTTACATGGAGCAACAACCTATATAACTTTCACAACCCTGCAGTTACTAGGTACCCCTTGGTAAGACTGTTGTCAGACTTTCGCGCTTCTGACGACCCGTAACGACTGTCAAAGATAAGTAAGTAGTTAAGTACACATTTTAGAATGCAAATAAAGTATTGAGTATTAAATCCGGCTTTAACCCATTGAATGCCTACTACGAAATATTACGTAGCTGGTAATAATGGCAGAGACCGACTACGTGTTATTACGTAGGTCTTCTTATACACAATATTACGTACCTATCCTTCTATAAGTTGGTATTCATGATGCCAACTACGAAATATTACGTAGCAGGCCATTTGTATGGGGGCCACAGATTGTGATTTGACGGTTAACTTCGGCACTCAATGGGTTTGACGCTCACTGACACGCTTGGTTTGTAACCTATAGGAAGTGTTGTCTGTGCCATGTCTTGCAGCGGCCGCCGAGGCGACTCCGTGCTCTGTAATGGCCACCGTAGAAACAGAAAAGACGGAAGACAATTGATTGTAGAAAGATTTCTAAGGCGCAATGTCAAAATGAAGAAGTGTCAATTTAACAAAAAGATTTTATAGAGAAAATAAAATTCGCACATTTTTTGTACACAAATTTTTCAAATACACCAAAAGTTATCGCGGGATGCTAAGGACTTAAATGGGTGAAATAAATTCTAGTTTTAAATTCGGAAGTCGGAGCTTAAAATGAAGTAAAATCAAGGTGCTTAAAATGAAGTAAAATCAACAAAGTGATATTAGTAATCGCATTA
Source organism: Cosmia trapezina (assembly GCA_905163495.3). NCBI lineage: Eukaryota > Metazoa > Arthropoda > Insecta > Lepidoptera > Noctuidae > Cosmia > Cosmia trapezina. The sequence continues at coordinate 2,207,166 of LR991029.1, read as the reverse complement.
AATGCTTATAAGAAAGGCCACTTATTTGTGGCTAAGTAATAACAGCCGCACGGGTCGATCGATCAGGTTAAGCTACGCTTGCCGCTGCTGGTCCGTGGATGGGTGACCATCTTTACATACCAAGACTCCGTGCCTCGGAAAGCACGTTAAGCCGTTGGTCCCGGACGTAATTCAATGGATCTTTGACAGTCGTTACGGGTCGTCAGAAGCCCGAAAGTCTGACAGTCTTACCCAGTTACTGGGTTGTGGAGGTCAGATAGGCAGTCGCAAAATACTGGTATTCAGCTGCATCCGATTAGACTGGAAGCCGACCCCAACATAGTTAGGAAAAGGTTAGGCAGATAATAATAAAAAGTCACTTACCAATACAGAAAATAATAATAAACGCAGGATACACATTTTGAAGACGTTAAGCTTACTGTGCACTGGATGAAGGTGAAGTATTGACATAAGATTACCTCAATAAATCATCGTGCCTTTATATAAGCCAGATTTTGTTATCAAAAAAACCACTAGTTATGTTATCCTGCTTCCGTTATTAGTTGTGGTTTTCACGCGTTAATTAGCACTGGTGTGCAGAATGTAGATAACACTTTAATAAATAATACCTTTATATACCGGTTGGGGTTCCGTAAGTATTTAAATAAAAACTTTTTTATAAAAAAAATACAAACGACTTCCAAAAACAACACTACAAAGTGAAAAATAACTTTATATTCGGAAGTCGGTGTCTGGCTAAATGTTTTTTCTTTTTTTAATATTACAATTGTTTTCAAAATTATGTGTGTGTGTTAAAATAGACTTAAAACTAAGCAATTGTATCAAATAAACCAATTACACACACTTTTGAGTTGTCAATTGTCTAGTTGCTCATTCCAAAGCGTAGTTGGTACCTATGGAGGAGAACAGGCAAGAAACTCCACGGACAATCTTTTAAATCGAAATATTGTTACAAAATATTCGTTTAAAATAAAATTTATCCATGTGAGATTATTTTTGAAAGACGTGCACGTTAAAAGCGTCCATAAAAACAATTTAAAAAAAACCCAAACTGACCATTTTGAAGGGAACGCCCATGTGGATGTCGGAAAATATCCCACGGGAACGTGCTACCGGGATATCCTTCCTCGACATTCCTTGTCTACGTTATAAAAGGAAGCTCTGTGCAAAATTTCAGCTTTCTAGGTTCAAAGGCTTGGGCTGGGCGTTGATGAGTCAGTCAATCAGTCAGTCAGGACTTCTCTTTGTATTTATATAGATAGAAGATACAGAGCAAACTAAAACCCGTTGCGTGCCGTACGTGGGCTGCAGCCCGTGCGGACCAGGGGGGCTACTCCCTAAACACGAAGCCCGTAGTTTCGGCCTTCGTTACGGGCGTTTCCTACTCCGTATCACCTACGGATGGATGATTAGTTCGGGGCCCAAACGAAGTATGAATGACAACACGATTTGACAGCTGTCCCTACTCCAGATGTGTTTTTGCTCGTCCGAAAAATTTGACTTTCACACTTGTTTTGATGGATCGTTATGTCAGACGGACGGACGGACGGACTGACTTAGGGAGTAGACCCCCCGTGGACGCTCACCTTTAACCGGACCTGATGAGCCCATCATACTATTATACGGGATGCTATTATACGGGACCAAAGCATCAAACTCACGTGCCCGGTAAATATTATTAAAATAGATTCCATACCTAACAATTTCGCTTCATATTTTAGCGGGACAAAAACACAATACTATTTACCTATTTCGCCTAATTAGACTATTGATAACAGGCCGCGCTGCGTAAAACCCTGTTCAAACATCACGCTTGTCTTCACCGAGGGGGTGCACAGAGGTGTGTCAGTACAAGCACTGGTGTGCCAGGTTGTGATACTCTCACTGTAGCGCAAAGCTCTCTTTTCATGTAGAGAGGGGAACACGCTTGTTCAGCGCACGCCGACGATTCCAGACCGTGCTTTAATAAATAAAATAAAATAAATTTAATTCTGGCAAGACCAAAAAACACACACAAAATAAAATCAAATTTCACAATACTGCCACTAATTACATCAGAACAACATGTCAATACCAGGGATGTTGCGAATATTCGCATCCGCATCCGCATATGCGGAACATCCGCATCGATTTAGACATCCGCATCTGCATCCGCATCCGCATAAATCGATGCGAAACTGATGCGGATGCGGATGTGTAGCAGGTCGCGACAAGAAAGAAAGGGGCGGGTGCGGCGAGTGGCACTTGTCGACCGCGCGTGCTGATTGACCAATAATTCTTATCAGCTCCACCAGCCAGTGTTCCAAGTGAACAGTTATTTAGTAGCGCAGGATTAATATACGAACCCTTGCGAAACAGACTGGAGTCCGAAAAGGCGGCCATTCTACTTTTCATTAAATATAATGCTCCAATATTCAAATTTAATTACTAAAATAATGAATTAGTGATAGTAATTCACTTGCTACTTTATTATTAAATAAAGAAAGAATAAATATTACTGTCTTTTTTTTTTACTCTACCCACACTTAAGTTTTTTGTACAGATCCGCATCCGCATCCGCATCCGCGGATGTGAGCCTCTTAAAATCCGCATCCGCATCCGCATCCGCGGATGTGAAAAAATCTGCATCCGCAACATCCCTGGTCAATACAATTAACATAAATGAATGAATAAATATTTTCCACCACTGCTTTCAAAACGGTGAAGGAAAACATCGTGAGTAGAACCGAAAATTCGAAGACATGTGACATCTACCAACTCGCACTGGGCCCGCTTACAGCCCACTCCCTTTGGAAGAGAGGGGGCCTGTGTCCCAGCAGTGGGAACATTATAGGCTGATTATGTTAAACTCGTATGATCGAATAATTTGTCTGCTCGACAACGTAAATAACCAACCCGATTTCAAATTTCAAAAGTCCAAATAAAATCGTATAAAATTAGAAATTAACTATTTTTTAATAAATAATCCATCGCTGGGTGCAGTTTGGCATTTGAAATTTTATGGTATATTTTAAATTATAATTGTAATTGTTAATGAAGGGATAAACTGCTTTTAAATATTAAGAGCTATGTTTGAAGATTTTTGTTGGTGCATTATTAATACTTTAATGCAGTATGTTTAATTATGTTTTGAGTTCCATCACTGTATGCGAAAAGGACTAGATTTATTTGTGAAAATTATTTACGGTTTATGAGATATACTGGTTTAAAAAATCCGGTCAAGTGCGTGTCGGATCACGCACAATGAAGGGTTCCGTAGTTGAAAGGAATTTATCCCAAAAACAAACTTAACATTGGATTCCAAAAAAAAAAAAAAAAATTTTTTTGTGTCATAAAATTCCAAATTCACAATTTTTGGACTTTTTACTTTACTGGTGCTGAGAGACCTTGCTTCTTGCCAAATTTCATTGTTCTAGGTCAACGGGAAGTGCCGTTTAGGTTTTGATTTACTTGCGACAGTTGTGAGTATCAAAATATGTCGCAAAATGGCCGTATTTTTTATAGCGTTGACATAAAAGCTTCATTTTTTTAGAACTGTAAGGGACCATAAACCTACGTATTTGATATTAATTTCAACTTGATATCTCCATGCGTTCTTGAGAAAAAGGGCCTTGACAGATGATATACTTAAAATATTTTATCATGTGATAAAATTATAAATTAACAATTTTCGGACTTTTTCCATTATTTGTGCTGTAAGCCCTTCCTTTTTGCCAAATTTCATGATTCTACGTCAACGGGAAGTACCCTATAGGTTTTGATTTACTTGCGAGTATCAAAATATGTCACATAAATGACCGTATTTTTTTATTGCGTTGACTTAGAAGCTTGACTTTTTTAGAACTCCAAGGGACCACAGACTTACGTATTTGATATTAATTTCAACTTGATACCTTTACGCGTTTCTGAGTAAAAGGGTCTTGACAGACAGACAGACAGACGGACAGACAGACAGACAGACAGACAGACGGACAACCAAGTGATCCTATATGGGTTCCGTTTTTTTCCTTTTGAGGTACGGAACCCTAAAAACACCTATTTGGCCGTTTTCAATAAATCTCCGCCTTAATATTAGAGTGTATAAGACAGTATTGGAGCTGGCCTTGCGCTCCCTGCGCTAAGCCCAGCTTTCCTCACGATGTGTTCCTTCACAGATTTTTTGCAGTAGGTACCTAGTCGAATATAATGAAATCCTCAAAACTGTTATCATAAAATTGAAGCGTCCCCTGTGGGTCGTTCTATCTTATTTAATTCCGCCACGAGTCTATTATGAAATTAATTTGGTTTCCCACTGAGTTTTCGTGCGGAACAATAGCCCCAGATGACTTTTGAATCTTAAGGGCTTGTCTTTGTTCCAATTGTAAATTAATGTTGTAAAAGTCTACTCTTATGAATATTTTGATGAGGGACCGGTGTTGAAAAGTGTATAGGTAGGTACTTAATTTTTTTTTCACTTTGTTGATTTTTAGGGTTCCGTAACTCAATAGGAAAAAATCGAACCGTTATAGAATCACTTCGTTGTCCGTCTGTCTGTCAGTCTGTCAAGACCCGTTTTCTCTGGAACGGGTGGAGGTATCAAGTTGAAATTAATATCAAATACGTAAGTTTATGGTCCCTTGGAGTTCTAAAGAAATAAAGTTTCTAAGTCAACGCAATAAAAAAATACGGCCTTTTATGCGACATCTTTTAATACTCGCAAGTAAATCAAAACCTATAGGGTACTTCCCGTTGATCTAGAATCATGAAATTTGGCAAGAAGCAAGGTCTTACAGCACAAATAAAGGGAAAAGTCCGAAAATTGTTAATTTGTAATTCTATCACTTAAAAAAATATTTTCAAGTCTGTCAGTCTGTCAAGACCCTTTTTCTCAGGAACGCGTAAAGGTATCAAGTTGAAATTAATACCAAATACGTAAGTTTATAGTCCCTTGGAGATCTAAAAAAATCAAGCTTCTATGTCAATGCTATAAAAAATACGGCCATTTAAGCGACATAGTTTGATACTCTCAAGTAAGGAAAAACTTATAGGGATCTAGTTGACCTAGAATAACGCAAGAAGCAAGGTCTCACGGCACGAGTAAAGGAAAGTCCGAAAATTGTTCATTTATAATTTTATCTCGTACATTTTTTTTTGGGATTACAATGTTAAGTTTGTTTTTGTGATACTTACATTCTTTTCAAATATGGAACCCTTCATTGTACGTGATCCGACACGCACCTGGCCGATTTTCAATAATGAGTCCATTGGTTCTTCTGTATGTAGGTGTTAAATTAATGTGTGAGGGCAGGAAGCGATCAACAGCGTATAACGCCGCTCATTTAGCGAAAGCTGCAATCACATCACACTAATATTATAAAGGCGAAAGTTTGTGAGTGTGTGTATGTTTGTTACTTCTTCACGCTCAAACGGCTGGACCGATTTAGATGAAATTTGGTACGTAGATGGCCTTAACACTTAGTCTACTTTTTATGCCGGTCTACGCGGGTGAAACGGGGCGCAGCTAATAGGTATTGTTATTCCGAATGTAACGCATGGGCTACTAAAGGACGATGTTCATTACTGCCCTAATTATGACCAGTTATATTTTTAACAACCTATCCACCCTTAATCCAAATTAGATTTTAGTTGAATGTAGTCTAAAGTTAACTCTTTAAACGTCGATTGACACCCAGGTGTTCAGATAACAATAAAAAATCTATTGTGTCTGATAATTGGCGTGCGACCGACGGGTGAAACAGTTCGTTTAATAAGATGAATTCTGTATTGTGCTTACGTCCGCAGTCATCGGAATCGGAATTATGCAGTGCATTCAGATTGATTGGAACTTACGGAAAGAAATTCACGAGACACCTAGGTTACAAATTTAAAATCCCTTATCTGAGTTACAATGAACGATGTGCTCGATTCCATGCGGAAGTAAATGGAATTGAGCACATCGTTCATTGCAACTCGGAGGAATATATCTGGCTATAGTGAAAATCAGTCAAGGATTGAATGTCCATGTTCCACCTCGACATTTTCGTTTGAGAAATATTCTCCATGCTCCTTACGCTCACACAATCTACCGCAGTAATTCCTATATGTTTCGCTCAGTCAAAGCATTATTATAAGTACATCGATTATTTTGTGTTTTTAAATTCCTATAAAAATGTATACTTAATGGTTAAATCATTTGGATTTTCCCTATACGTGTTATTTGAGTATATTGTTTACTATTTGTACTAAAACCGAAACAAGTTGAAATTTTTTCGATAGAAAAAAATTCCATAGTAGCATCGTCTATTTTTTGTTTTATTATTATGCAATAAAATTTGCTTTAAATCGAAGGTATTTAAATATGTTAAGAACTTACTAAGCTAAAATTTCATTCAAGTATAGCATTTTGTCATAAATCTAGTTAGACAGCCATAACGCCATGTCATTTAAAACACACCGAGCTAAAACACACCGAGCTAAAACACACCGAGCTAAAACACACCGAGCTAAAACACACCGAGCTAAAACACACCGAGCTAAAACACACCGAAGCTAAAACACACCGAGCTAAAACACACCGAGCTAAAACACAACGAGCTAAAACACACCGATCTAAAACACACCGAGCTAAAACACACCGAGCTAAAACACACCGAGCTAAAACACACCGAGCTAAAACACACCGAGCTAAAACACACCGAGCTAAAACACACCGAGCTAAAACACACCGAGCTAAAACACACCGAGCTAAAACACACCGAGCTAAAACACACCGAGCTAAAACCCACCGAGCTAAAACACACCGAGCTAAAACACACCGAGCTAAAACACACCGAGCTAAAACACACCGAGCTAAAACACACCGAGCTAAAACACACCGAGCTAAAACACACCGAGCTAAAACACACCGAGCTAAACCACGCTTCGATATTATCCACTTAACTAAATTGTAAAGAACGAACACCCCTCAATCGATTTGTTTGCAAGCAGCTTAGCGTCCATCACTGTTCTGGGGCCCGATTCTACTAATTTTTTATCTAATAAAAACGGTGTTGTATCTAATGAATCCTGATACTTAGTGGTTGCGCATGCATTTCTGTAAATGTTGATTTAGTGCTATATTTAGTTAGTGTAATGCTTAATGAATGTATAATCAATTACAAAACTAGTACAACAATACTCTATTGCTAACTGTGGAGGGTTGTAAATGACTTGTCATGAATAACCTCACTGTTACTTTTGTATTGATAGCTGTAAGCCACACAAACACAATGCCTACAATGAATAAATAAAATAAACAAAGAAGCTGGTTTATGATTGAATAAAAATAAATATTATTTTGTTCCGTTTGCATTTTCTGTTTATTGGCGGCGATATTTATGTGAAAGATCAAAGTTTATTCCGTTCATTCGGACAATGTTATCAGATGAGTCGCTGGAATATACATTATTTTTTGGTAGATAGGATAACCAATGGGCCACCATAATTATTACCAGAAAAGTTCAAATGTGGTCTGGCAGCTAACGTGTTAGTGGTCATATACCTTTGAATTTAACTGAATGAATTAATATTTTACGATAATAAGTCAGGCGATGACCATAAGTCATCTAACCTGCCCTAATATTATGCAAAAAATTATGCACAAACGTCCGTATATCAATGCACAAATATTATATGTATAAAGCTGTGTGATCTTGTATATATGTATAATGTACGTCTCAAACCCAGAACTGTAGAAATAGGGAATGTGAATGATATTAAACTATCATAGTCAAACATCATCAATCATATCAGCCTAAGTATAATGTTCCCACTGCTGGGACACAGGCCTCCTCTGGTGAGAAGGAGCGGGCCGTAATCCACCATGCGGGTACAGTGCGGGTTGCTAGATGTCACATGTCTTCGATTTTTTGGTTCTAGGACACTTCGGTTTCCACACAATGTTTTTCTTAACCGTTTTGAGAGCAGTGGTGATGAAATAATTTACACAAAGTAAAACGCCTGTCAGGGTTCGAACCTACGACAATTCGTCGCGGCCGTTACGACTAGGGCACCACTGCTCCAACTGTCATAGTGAATGGTTTTAAATAATGTTGTAATTACTTAATCCAAGCGAACTCTATAAACCTTAATCAAAATTATTCAGAATATTAAATTATTCAGAAACTCAAATAGAATTAAATCAAATCTCTGAAGTTTCGATCCCGTTATTCGGGGCTACTGATATTCTGAAGTTTTATTCAAGGTACCTATATACTTCATGATATAGGCAAACTTTTGTTCACCTTTTATGAAAGTGAAATATTAAGCGTGCGTTTAGACGCGGCGGGAACCGTGTGGGTCTTGTATACATGAGCGTTTTCTTCATATTCGTTCAGACGCAAACGCACGGTTCCCGCCGTGACTGAACATACGCTCGGTATACTCGTAGATACAATTACTCTTGAGTTTAACCACCATCTCTCACCGGATGGTAAGCGATATGCGATCGACGATAGTTGTTTCATTAGGGTTCCGTACCCGAACGCGGAGTCTTAGTAGGGTTCCGTTTGGCACCCCCAAACGGAACCCTATTACTAAGCCTCCGCTGTCCGTCCGTTCGTCAGTCTGTCTGTCAACGGGCTGAATCTTATGAACAGACATATGGTCCGTTATGGTAGACAGTTAAAATTTTCACTGATTGTGTATTTCTATTACCGCCTATAAAAAAAAAAAGTTAAAAATCAAAGGGGATCCCCATACAACCAACTTTTAATTTGAAAAAAAAAAACTAATCTTTACCTTTGTCTAAACAAATTTTGTTAAGTACTTCAAATCCTGAAGAGTCCCTAACAAGCTTCAATTTAAACACAAAATTACTTTATTGAATTAGGCAGTTGCAAATACTTGTGAACGATGGCGCGTTTATTTATACACCCGAGGAGCGAAACCGTCTCGTTTGAACTTTTAGAAGGACAAAGTTCTTTAATGGTCTCGAGATTTATGATAAATAGAAGATTTCACTGGTCTACATCAAAATTGCCCTTTACATGAAAATATATTCCACTCGCTGAACATAAATATACAAGTTAAAATTCATAGTTAGCTCTTATTGTGCATTTATGCCATATAAATATAATAGCGGGTAGCGCGACAGATATATCACATTAATGATGATAACTCAAAATATTTAGTGATTACCCGCGGAAAAATTTTATTATTTCACATTTGTTTGTTGCGTTTAACGCTGACTGTGTTTTGTTCAACAGTTAAAACGTGAAATTGTTACCGTTTTTTTAAATTTTTAAGGAAAAATCTACAGTTTTCGTTATGTCGCGTAAATGTGTTAATAGTGCAGACAATTTTTGCTACATTTGTGGTAAGGTGACCCTTACTAACCAAAGATGCTCAATAACACAACGTTTAGAAACTGCTTACTTACTTCCATTATTTTGGAATTAAAATTAAAAACCAAGACAAATCGTGGGTACCACTGGTAAAATAAGAGCTAATTAAAAAAACATATTCTTGTTTTTCTATTCAGTAACCTTAAAGCAATATAAAAATAAAGTATTCAATTGAAAGGCACACAAAAAGTTACATTTTGTAAACCAGTGTTTAGAACAGAATGTTTCGGTTCCGTACCCATCGGGTGCCAACGGGACTATTACTAAGGCTCCGCTGTCCGTCCGTCTGTCAGGCCTCTGCCTCGAATCTTGCGGGCAGCGGGGCGGCGGCGGCGGCGGCGCGGGAGCGGCAGGATCTTATGCGTACATTTAAATTGACCGGTTCTCGAAAACAGCGGCGCGGGAGCGGGGCGGGACAATGCGAGACGCGCCGCCGCCGCCGCCGCCCCGCAGAGGCCTCACACCTCACAGTCAGTCGCTGTCAGTCGTCTGTTCTTTTGAACCGTTACAGAAACTAGAAATTTACAGTTACAACTACTCAACAACAAGAACAAACAAGAATAATAATAAGAATAATTTATTGTTTATGAAGCAAAAAAGTGAAGTGAAGTTTTGTTTATTTTTTGTATAACTTTGCTATAACATCAAATAATAAAGTTAAAAATTAAATGGGGTCCCCATACAAGAATCGTGTTTTTTCGCCCGGTGTTTGCTCGATTTACAAAAAAAATTATGTAGCGTTAAATATTGCACTATGGTATGGAATGTGCGGATCCTACTCGCATTTGGCCACTTTTTAGATTTAATGACAAATTTTGATGGTCAGTGGGCCTAACACGAACGGGCGGTGTACATTAAGGCCACCAATACACTTGTAAGTTGCTAGTGTTGCTACCGTAAGATTTATGTAAGTAATTTACAAAAATTGACTTTTACTTAATGAAATTACGATAAGCTACTTACAACTACTTACAAGAGAGTTTACATTTGCCAAATCGTAAGTTAATTTCATACTTATGGGACTTAGGAAAACTTACAGGTGTAATGGGCTTACGTAATTTCGAAAGATTTAAAATTGAAAATACTCGTATATAGGTAATGTACTTAGTTTCAATAATTTATTCTCATCGATGCTTGTCGCAAAAATGAAAACGGAATTACTATGTATATATTAGTTGTATTTTCAATTAAAAATCTTGAAATACCTTGTTCTGTTTGGGCTAAGACATAATAATTATGCTATACGGTATCCGATTGTTATGTTTGATAAATTAAGTAAACCAAATATTATAAAATTCGGTTAATTTTTTTATAGATTTGTGCATTTACCAGCTACAAAATACCTAAGTACTTTAAAAATCTAAAAAACAGTTTCGAAATAAGTAGATTCAAATAATCTGTTGCCACTTCATTGATTTTCAATGTCGCCTTCTTAAAATCATCTTTTAACCCGATAAAATCCGCTTGGACCTCCATAGTAATGTCTAATGAAACGTAGTAATTAAGAGATACTTAGTTGAGAGAAGGTGAGGCATCACTCGGACGAGCTCGGCGAAGTGAGCCGCTCGGACGAGTTCGGCGAGTCGCGAGTTCGTGGCGCAATTAAACGAGGTGAGACTGGGGGTCGAGCTCGAGACTGCTTAACCGGACGATCCTGTGAGTGCCTTAAGCGAACTCAAAGCCTCCAGCCAGGGGAGGAGGTGAGCTGCTCAGACGTGCTCTGTGAATAGCGCGCTCGTGGTGCAAGTAGTGGGTACGAAGTTAACTGTTTGCCTCAAAGTTTACTAATTAAGTATTTAGCTGTACTGTGACGGTATTGGTCTTGTAGTCGGGTTTTGGCTAGTTTCTGAGGTTTTTAAACGGAGTTTATACATTCGATAGTGATTATTTGTTCGATATATCGTGTTTCTGAACACTTCATTAAGGAAGAATTTAGCTTAAAAGTCGAGTGAATTTTGTCGAATCAATATATTTTAGGCCTCTTACTAATAAACACGGAATAAAGTTATTCCAGGAATGACAAAGGAATAAACATACATTTTCGTAGGTTTAAACTTGGAATAACTTTATTCTGTGTTTATTAGTAAGAGGGTAAGAGTTTAAACTCCGTTAAATAATCCTCAGAAACCGGGTTAGTCGAGTAGTTTCTGGAGATTAGAGGTTGGATTCCATACGCAAAATACGCGCGTTGACGTGGAGTTGCGGATACCAGCCCGTATTACCTATACCTTAGAGGTTGGATTGAAATATGACAGTACTCGTATAAGTTACGTATGATAGTAGAAGTTACGTGTGCTTTGTTTTTTGTTGTTTATTTGTGTCACTATTCATATGAATTTCAGTTGAAGAGTAGGTTGTGTGGTAGTTTTATTAGTTGCCACAACCGCAGCGCCAATATTTGTCATTCCATTCATGTAATTAATTTCTCCGAAAGCATATAACCAGAACATGACCACGATAGGGTCAGTCGGAACCCATTTGTATATCACTCGGCCGCCATATTTAATTCCTGTAAAAAATCAAAACAGCCTCGTTTACTTTAACGACGGATCTCGACCGTATACAGCACATTGGTGAGGAAATTTATTAATCTTACGAACCTGCCTTTTCCTTCCTTTTCTCTCGTTTTATTTTCCTGCTGGGGAGAGCCTTAGAATTTACGTAGACCGATTCATTTATATGCAAATTTTGAGTTTAAAATATCATGGAGATTATTCATTTTTTAGTTAGTGTTAAGTGGAGTTCTAACGTTTGGGAGTATCTTTTCGGTGCAGCTTTTAACAGTCGCTACCTATAATAGGATAAAAAAAAACATCATAATAGGTTTAGTAGTTTATACTGTACGATGTTATTAAGGCTTGTCCGTCGTAAAAAGCGCGGTCACTGTCGGACTGCATAGAAAAGAAAGAGAAGCGCGATGACACAACGCTTGCAAAATATGTAAATATGAAGTAATTATCGATTTACAAAAAATCTGTTGATTGAACTAAAAAAGTAATGACAAGAAATCATTCTTTATTAGTTTGTAAACAACTGTATAAATTTATGAACACTTATAATGAAAACTGTAGGAGTAATATGGTAACAACTCGAAAAAATAGACCGAAATAGACCTGGATTTACGTTTTTTTTTTCCTTAGTTCTACAAACTAAAATAGATTTTAGGACACATGAAATCACTTCTTATGTATTGTAGATTACTGAGTATTTTTTCCTATCAGAAAGATGCTATAGTTACTGTAACAGCTGGTTACAAAGTTACTTAGTTTCGCCGTATTTTAGGGAGGAAACACACATACATACTTAATAGTACTGTCAAACCAATCTCCACTGTCCTAATATTAGTCGCTCACTGTTGGCCAAAGGTATTTTATTTCAACAAACAAACATCAAAGTTGGACGGTTAATATCAGCGCTTTGACGGGCGGGACTCGGTCAGAATCGGGAGGAGTCGGGTGAATTCGGGAGGAGTCGGGCCCCGAATATTAAACACGAGGACAGGTATCCGTATCTTTATGAAGTTTGCAGACTGTTCAAGGTCGCCTCTCCCTGTTATACTTGACCATCCATAATCAGCCTATAACGCCCACTGCTGGGACACAAGCCTTTTTGCTGTGAGAGTGGGCCGTAATCCACGCGGGCCCAGTGTGGGTTGGTACATGTTATTTTCGAATGTTATCTTCGAATGTTTGGTTCTAGGACATGCCGGTTTCCTCACGATGATTTCCTTCGCCGTTTTGAGAGTAGGGGAGATAGAATAAATTACACAAAGTAAAGTGCCTGCTTGGGATCGAACCCACGACCTACGACACGTAAGTCTGGGCCATTACCACTGGGTTACCACTGCACTATACTTGATCATACTAAGTGACAAATTACTGTATAGTTACTTTCACTAGTTAAGTTATAATGGATTTTATGTAATGCTGTTAAACAGCTGTTAAGAGGAAATGTGTGTGCTCTTTTCTCTTTACAATAAGATACAAACGCTCTCGCCTGTTTTCTTTCTGGTTAATGACCATAAAGCAATGATTTTTTACAGAAATATAAATAACAGTTACTTGTATGCCCCTATGTTTTCCTTTTTGATGATATATTATTTTTATAAGAACTAGAACCCTCCAAAAATGCTCAAAATTGCCTATTCAGACCGCTGTCAACAGACGCCTAGTGTACCAATTTGACAACTATTAACGAAAAAAAAAAAACATAGGGGCATAGTATATATCCTTCTTATTCAGTTTATGAAATATCTTTTAAATTGGTCCAATATTGGAGGAGGAAATAGGCGAGAGCCAAACCTCGAAATGTGACTTTTTACATAGGCTATTTAGTCGGATCTGCAGTTGTCCTTATCGCACGAATTCGAGGGCGGAGCGCTCGCAGAGCGACAGCAATACCTTCTTAAAATACCTAATTTTCAAAAGTCTGGCCACCCGCCTTTCCTCTTAATAGCTCGTTAATCAATATCAGGCCATGGCATGCTAAAGCAGACCCCAGTAGGTCTAATTGTGTGCTATATTACACTTATGTGTAATTTATGAAATATCACACTAATATTATAAAGGCGAAAGTTTGTGAGTGTGTGTGTTTGTTGTACTTCTTCACGCTCAAACGGCTGGACCAATTTGGATGAAATTTGGTATGTTGATAGCTTATACCCTGGATTAACACATAGGTCTAAGCGGGTGAAACCGCGAGGCGCAGCTAGTAAATAAATCTATATAAATAAAAAGAGATAAAAGTCCTGACTGACTGCCTGACTGACTGATTGACTGACTCATCAACGCCCAGCCCAAATCCTTGGACCTAGAAAGTTGAAATTTTGCACAGAGGTTCCCTTTATAATGTAGACAAGGAATAAGGAAGGAATTCCCGTTAGTACGTTCCCATGGGATATTTTCCGACATCCATGTGGGCGAAACCGCGCGGGAAGTGCTAGTAGATAATAAATAAACAACGTTGCACAAAAAAAAATTTGAGAAGCATAACTTAACATGACGCATGTTTGCCTGTGCGGTAGAGGCAGAGGTGTGAATTAAACCAAAATTCATTTCGCCAGTTTTGTAAACGGGTATGGCCCTATTGCTATTTACTAGCACAAATGAACTGTGTTGAGAATATCATCATCCTATTTCACGATGTCCGAATAGCCACTAGTTACCGAATAAATTCTAAAATGGAACAGAATTTGTATGAAATTATAGGCCAAGTAAGTTAATAGGAACTTCATCGTAGGTGATGAAACAGACAGAGCCTTATTAAACTTACCATTAGTGTTAACAATTCTTAGTTAATCGTCATTTGTTTACTTAGCTTTTTGTCTATCAACCCAAAGGTTGTTTGTCCATCTCCACGTCAACGGGACGTCAACGAGAACGAGATGACGTCGCCGAAGTAGCGGTATATACATTTACTATGGTTGCGTGTCCATTACACCGCACGTCCGTCAACGGGACGTCACTTTAGATCCCAATAATCTCGTTTCTCTTTGACGTCCAGTTGACGGTCGCGGTGGACAAACAGTGAAAAGGTCGTCGTACAAGACTGTACAAAATAAAACATTTAAGGGAGAACAATCATTTGTTAAAAACTGAAAGAATGGAAGTTGTTCAGAAGTTCTGATAAATTCTCTCGTACAAAGCAAAAGTTGTCTTTACCAGGTGACAAAGATATCTACAAATTGCGCGTACAATCGCACACAGACGTGAAAAGAAAAAGTTTGGACTTTTAAAAGGTCAGCTAATATTTTAGGTATTAACTTTTTCTATCGCCGTGGATAATATACGGGATTTATCTTTTGAGATTGTACAGGTAATATCTTTTTTATTTTTTGTGTACCTAGGTACTTTAGTATAGGTTTAAAATTTTCTAAAATATTATAAAATTGTTTGGGAAGTCTTAAACAATTGAAATCTGAATACTACTTGCATTTAATACCGGGTGTAAAAATATACTTGCCGAAGCCGAAAGCCACATATTATTTCGGACGTTTTTTTTCCACTAGACCATACCTGGGAATCCACTGGTTCTGGAGATATTGAAGGTCAAAGATGCATTTTTTTTTTACTAAAACGTATTCCAAGTGTTATTACTAAACTTTTTCCGACAAGCTCTACCGTACGCGTAGGTAACGCGTACGGTAGAGCGAAGGGGCGGGGCTTAACTCCGTTTGCCTGGCTTCGCGTTACATTGCGCGTAAAAAAAATTGTTTTTTTTTTATACCTAAAAATAAAATCGTTTCCCAGCAATATTTTTTGCGCAAAGCTACCTTATTTAGATGTGCAGTTAACGAATTAAGAATGATATGTACAGTACGTGTAGTAAGTTGACGGATTTGTGATGTGTCTTTATTATACAGGGTGTTACACCCTGTATAATCACAAGGGTTGGAATCCGTGCGAAGCTAATGTAACGGTATTGCTGTGCTACGCACCCTGCTACGTGCTCTGCTACGCGCGCTGCTACGCGAGCTTCTACGCCGTAGCCCAAAGTGCTACACATTTTTTGGTACACATTAAACGTTTTATTAATCTTACTTTGTCTTGATTTCAGTTTTGTTAGGGTTCCGTACCTCAAAAGAAAAAAACGGAACCCTTATAGGATCACTCGTGTGTCTGTCTGTCTGTCCGTCTGTCACAGCCAATTTGCTCCGAATCTTATGGACCGATTAAGTTCAAATTTGGTAGACATATGGATTTCTGTGACCCAAACACGTACAACTAAAGTAAATATATGAATATTGAATATGAGAGTCACTTTTAGGGGGAAAATAAGAAAATTAAAAAAAAAAGTTTTGTAAACTGTACCGAGTGACATATCAAATGAAAGGGCTTACTATGAGAGTCTCAAATATATTTTTTTTATAATTTTAAAATATATTGTTTTAAAGTTATTTAAGAAAATTGACGAAAATTGACCATTCCCCCCCCCTTATCTCCGAAACTACTGAGCCTAAAATTTTGAAAAAAATATAGAAAATAGTTCTATACCTGTAGATTACAGGAAAACCTATAAGAAGTCTGTGATCTTAAAATAACATGGTACCTTTGTACGTATTTTCTGTTCCTTTATGTTTGTCTGTTTATTTGTGTGTACATAAATTGTTAAATAAATAAAAATAAAATAAAATGGTAAATCTATATATATAAAAAAATCAAAGTCCTGACTGAGTCACTGACTAATATATCAACGCACAGCCCAAACCAATGGACCTAGAGACTTGAAATTTTGCACATAGATACCTTATATAGTTTAAACATCTACTAAAGAAGGATTTTTGGAAATTCCATCCCTAAGGGGGTAAAATAGGGGATGAAAGTTTGAATGAAAAATCCTATCCCTTGAGTTAATAGACTTGAAACTTAGCACGAATATTCATTTAAGTAAATTATAGAGTTTATCATTTTTAGTTTTCCTAAACTACGCCCTAAGGAGGGATTGGTGGTGTCAAAGTTTGTATGGAGGAACTTTAACACGCGGTCCGATTAACTCAAAACTCAGTTTTTATACTTGAGACCAAAAATTAAGACTAACGTGTATCAGGGTTTTCCAAAAATCTACCCCTAGGGGGTGAAAAGTTAATTTTATAGCGGAGGATTTTATTGGGGGCTTGATTAACTCTAAACTTGGTGTTAATGTTTGAGTCAAGTTATGGAAACATACCAGACGATTTTTGAAATTCTTTATCTGTGTTCGTGAAAACAGAGATACAGTTTATATATTATGAAAAATCTTATTAATTTGGTTAATGAACTTTAAGCTTAGCACAAATACTTGCATTTATGCAAGTATTTGTGCTAAGTTTAAAGTAATAATATTTGTCATTGGTGCCGATTCTCTTGTTCAATAACTAAACTAAAATTAGAGAATCGCTATCTTTTACTAACAGGCAGGGAGAGAAAAGGACGGCTATAGCTATGAACTAAGTTAGAAATGTCAAACTAGTTTTCGCCTTGCGCTTCATTGTGTTTTTAGTCGACATGTCTTTACGTGTCGTCTAAATCTCTATGGAAATAGTAGTTCAACTAAATTTGACAGCTCTAATTTACGTCCGTCTCTTTCTTGTTTTAATAGAAAGAAAAAGTTAGCAATAGCCTAAATTAAGTTTAGTTTGTGCACAACAGAATCGGCACCATTATTAGTTTTTCAAAACTACGCCTCAAATGAGGTTTAGGGATGTTAAAGTTTGTATAGAAGAATTTTAAAGCGCAGTCCGATTAAAAAAATGGTACTTTGAGTCAAGTTAGGAAACTTGCCAAACGAATTTTCACCGATTTTGACGGCATACCTATAGCTGATGTTTTAAGGAGTAACTTAGGCTATTTTTATTTTAGAAAAATAATTAGGGTTCCGCGCAAGAAAATTAAAATCCATGAAATCAGACAACCACGTACAGTCCAGTACAAACTTACTAAGCCTCCGCTGTCTATTACGGCTATAACAACAAATAATAAAAATAAAGCAAAATATAAGGGGTCGGTCCCCATACAGTAAACTTTTCATTTTGAAAAAAAAATAAAAATTTTAATCTTGCATGTGGGGTGTCATCGTCTAGAACTCATTGAGTAGAGTACAAACATTTTTTTTTATCTTTTAAAATTAAGAAATAGGGGGCCGCAAAAGTTGTAAATTTTAGACCATTTTTGTACGAGCTCTAGCGCAACATTTCAACAAATTAGGAATTTGAAACTTCTCTATACCATGTAGGTACCATGAATACAGCAGTGTGATTCTGTAACCATCTCACCGTGAAAACTTAGGTGAAGTGAGCGTGGAGTGAGCTGTCAATAGTGTTTATTCCTAGCAAAAACAAACTCACGTCACGTAAGTTTTCACGGCGAGATTTTTACAGAATCGACCGGCTGTATTAATCAACAATACTGAAACGGCGATTCATAAGGTATTTTGTTTAAACATGGGTGATTTTCTGCAACTGCAAAAAATAACCTTGTAATTCACAGTATCTAACTTACTTCAACTGGCTTCAACTTTCTGACTTACCTACTGACCGACTCTTTGACAATTCAAAAGTGCCTGTAATTGGTTTAATTGAAATGAATGCTTTGAGTTTGAGTTTGAGTTTATCATTATACAACAAGTAAAAAGTTATCTTTGCGATTGTTAAACATATAATATGGTACGGAACCCTTCGTGCGCGAGTCCGACTCGCACTTGACCGGTTTTTTTTAACCTCATTTTAATTCTTATCCGGTTCTAAGCGACAGTGCAAATTGATTTATTGTTTTTTATTTCTAATATTTTGTCTTCCTAAAGCCAGTCTTACCAAGGGGTACCGTATTACCCGGTAACTGGTAGTCTAGTAAGTCAGGTAGGCAGTCGCTCCATGTAAAATTCTGATATTTAGTTGTATTCGGTTAGACTGGAAGTCGACCCCAACATACTTGGGAAAAGGCTAGGCAGATGATGATTTCTCATATTTTGCCTTTAAATCGATATATTTCTTCGCTCGTCTCCGAGAAATTAGTCTGCGAAGTTTAATGGCTGTCATTCCGGTTATAAACCGCATTTATATTCGTATTGAAGGCCCTGGCTAGGCCGATCAAGAGTTTACAATTAATTTTGTATCAGTTTAATACCTACGAATTGATGGATCAAATTAACTAATCCTTTCGGGATCCCTCCAATTATCTCGGACCTAGGGATTACAAAGCTTGGATGTGTACTTGTGTAGTGCCTACATGTATGTATATCTGTGAGTGTGTAGTTGATAACCCTTCGGCTACGAACCCGATGATATATAGTGATAATATTATGTCAACATACTTACTCAATTTGTGTGGCCATTTCGCACATAGCAAAGAAGTTTTTTTATCGTGAAGAAAGTTAAGACAGCAGATAAATGTCAATTTGAGTGGCTAACTTGCGTGTTCTATGCTCACACACACAGCCCGAAGAACTACCAAACTTAAGTGGCAGTGGGCAGGGCAAATTGCTCGCAGAACAGATGGCCGATGTGGAAAGGTTCTTGATTGGCGGCCGCATACCGAAAGACGCAGCGTTGGAAGGCCGGGAACAAGGTGGACCGATGACCTGGCGAAGGCCGCAGGAACCGGTCGAAGTGGCGGTGCTTGGGGAGGCCTATGTCCAGCAGTGGACATCTTTAACATTTTCATAAGAACCGGTCAACAAAAGCGTCCCAAATGACCCATGATTGGAAACAAAATATGGACAAATATCAAAACTATTAAACAATGTATCAACCCTCAAGTTATTAAAATGCATCACTTTGCTTAACTTTACCCATATAAAAATACCTAGTTCTATATTGCTAATTACAAACTCAATCTTACTAATAATCATCATTCCAAACTGATTCTGCAAATAACCAGCCACCTATAGCTTTCAATGTAAACATTTTAATTTCGGCTGAAATGATGATGATGATTAAAAGTGTAACTTACTTCATAATAAACAGTATTCTATTCTATTTTATTCTATCCATGCAGTAGTTCTACCAAGTCTGCGTAACACAACACTGTAGAAGTTTATCTTCCGTCTGTTAAACGGAATAGTTTTAACAACTTGCAGTGTTCGCTCTCGAAGCTAAGTTATACAAGGTACAACGGCGCTTTGTGTCGGTATTACGTACGCGTGTGAGAAATAGCCATATTTTCTTTATAGAACTTTAGATAGATAACATTGTAGCTTTAGAAATATGGACCTTTGGGAATGGAACAAAATGAAACCAATAAAAAAAAAAAACATAATATCACAAAGCTATTTAAAAACCCCGTCCCGGTTTTGATCTCGATATCAACTAGTAGAAAACGAGAACGAAGTCTACGATGGAACGAGCGTAATAAGATGCTTGATGCATGATGAAAATATTTTTTTAGGGTTCCGTACATCAAAAGGAAAAAAAACGGAACCCTTATACGATCACTTCGTTGTCCATCTGTCTGTCTGTCCATCTGTCTGTCTGTCTGTCCATCTGTCTGTCTGTCTGTCCATCGGTTTGTCTGTCAGTCTGCCAATACACTTTTTCTCAGGAACACGTGGAGGTATCAAGCTGAAATTAATGTAAAATACGTAGGTTTATGGCCCCTTGGAGTTCTAAAAAATCAAGCTTCTAAGTCAACACAATAAAAAAATACGGCCATTTATGCGACATATTTTAATACTCGCAAGTAAATCAAAATCTCTGTAGGGTACTTCTCGTTGACCTAGAATCATGAAGTTTGGCAAGAACCAAGATCTCACAACACAAGTAAAGGAAAAAGTCTAAAAATTGTTAATTTGTAATTTTATTACTTATAAACATTTTTTTTTTTGTTTACAATGTTAAGTTTGTATTTGGGATAAATTCTGGTCAACTACGGAACCCTTCAATGTGTGTGGTCCAACAAGCACCTGTCCGGTTTTTTTTAAAGAAAACATAATGTTATTTGTAAATTCTGTAGTAACCATAAAAATCTCTCGGAAAGACCTCGTCGCCATGTAATTTCACATAATAATTGCATTGTGTAGCAAACGTCGCAAGTTCTCGCTTCTCCCGAGGGTCGAGGAGTGCCGGCCCTCCGACCCTGGCACGTAAATCAACTAACCTTTATCGATGGACGGGTTGCCGGCAGATTACGTTGTAGCCCCGCGTAGCTCAGGGTGTGGTGGCACTTAGCGCTTACAGCGGCATCTTTCTAACAGACAAACCTTTATTCACTTGAATTCGAACACATTTTTTTTTATTTGAACTACTCTTGTGGTTTACTCCTATGTAAAAAGCGAACTGGGTGGGAATAAGAAAGTGACAGAGTCAATTACTTCCACATGCGAAAAAAAGAGAGCACAACACCAAGATAAAAGTGCCAAATCAAATAAAAATGGTTTAAAAATAAATTAAGCAAAAATATTTTCAGCCAGAGTTTTCAATTACCTAATACGCACATTTTGAATGCAATTTTGCAATGAAATTACTTAGGATTTTAGAATTACAGGTAAAAACATAAAAAGTAGAGGTCTTTTCGGAATTAAATTCTATCGAGGTTTAACCCAATTGTGTTTTCCTTCAGTCAGAGTATAAAACAAATAGTCAATAAACATGTATCCAAAACATAAAACCATAAATGCTGCAAAAATTAAATAAATGGTTATGAAAAATCCCCCAATTTATTTTGGTATCGCCTTAAGATATTATTTGTCAAAAACAGAATACAATTATTCACTTAGAATTAGAAACCCTGGTTGCACACATACAAACGTTCCTTGGAGCGAGTATTGGAACAGTATGACATGTTTGAAGCTAGAAATAGGTGCAATCATTGTTAGTCATTAACATAACATTATGTTAGCACAATAAACTATGAAAGAGTCATCTCTTTCATTTCGTTTAGAAGGTATTTTTAGGGTTCCGTACCTCAAAAGGAAAAAACGGAACCCTTATAGGATCACTTCGTTGTCCGTCTGTCTGTCTGTCTGTCTGTCTGTCAGTCTGTCAAGACCCTTTTTCTCAGGAACGCGTGGAGGTATCAAGTTGAAATTAATATCAAATACGTAAGTCTATGGTCCCTTGGAGTCCTAAAAAATTCAAGCTTCTAAGTCAACGCCATAAAAACATACGGCTATTTATGCGACATATTTTGATACTCGCAAGTAAATCAAAACCTATAGGTTACTTCCCGGTGACCTAGAATCATGAAATTTGTCAAGAAGCAAAGTCTCTTACAGCACAAATAATGGAAAAAGTCCGAAAATTGTTCATTTATAATTTTATCACATCAAAAAATATTTTTAAGTACCTCATCTGTCAAGGTCCTTTTTCTCAGGAATGTGTTGAGGTATCAAGTTGAAATTCATACACGAAATTGTACTCATCGTTATAAACCAGAAATTAATTTACTACTTTTTTAATGAATACAGCATGCGTAGTATGACCTCGGTAGAAATGACTTATAATGAGCTGCTGGCAGTAAAATGACACTTCTAATGTAAATTTTACTGTAATTTCTAATTTCGCCACTGACCTCTATTGTACAAGAGGTCAGTGAATTTCGCTATCAAATGGGAACATTTTTTAACGAAATGACAGATAGGAAGTGTCATTTTACTGCAGCTAAATAAAATTCCCAGATTAGTGTTCACATGTATCCGCGATCAGTCGCACCGACCCCCTGACTCCTAATGGAAGGTAGATCTCATCGTGCGAACAATGGTGTGTGCCATGCCTACTTAGTGCGAGTATTTCTCGAAACGACGACAACTTACATCTCTGGAGATTTTTTCCATTAAAAGCACGTAAGTATCCCAAGATACTTACGTGCTTTCCTTAAGCAACTAGACCGTAGAACTGTTTTATCGATGTCATATATGGACGAATCGTCATTTGTAATTAATCGTTTTTATTTCCTTAAATGAAAAATGATTTTTACAAAACTATAAATATGATTTCTGTAAATTTTTGACAATACCGTACCAGGGGGCCTACTCCCTAAGTCCGTCCGTCTTTCCGTCCGTCCGTTCATCCGTCCGTCTGACATTACGATCCATAAAAAAAAGGGTTAAAAAAAAATTTTTCGGACGGGCAATAACACATCGGGAGTAGGGACAACTGGCAAATCATGTTGTCATTCATACTTCGTTCAGGCCCCGAACCAATCATCCATCCGTAGGTGATACGGAGTAAGAAACGCCCGTAACGAAGGCCGAAACTACGGGCTTCGTGCTTAGGGAGTAGGCCCCCAGGAACGGGACCTCAACGAGAGAACAGATGACGGCGCCGAAGTAGCGATAGTACATTTACTATGGCCGAATAATCTCGTTTCTCGCTGACGTCCTGTTCTCGGTGCGGTGGACAAACAATCTCATAAATTGTGAAACACGACGGTTAAGTCAATAAACAGTTGAATACATCCAAAAGGTGGATATTTTTGTAGCGAGCTTTGAAATAATTTATTTTAGTCGAACTGTACGAAGTGTGTCGAAAATAATGGATATGTAATCCTATATTAGACGCGTGTAGAAATCTTTCTACAATCTACTCGTATTATATTCTCCTTCGTTTGTTCCATTTCTACCGAGCTCATATTACGCGTGCTGTAATCATTAAAAGTAGTAGTAAATTAATTTCCGTAACATTTGGCTCATCGAGGTCCATACTAACTGCCTCATCTAGACCGGTAGTTCAATAAATAACATAAATGGCCAATACTGCTAATGTTCCCTCTTGAATATTGATGAAATTGTAACATACGGCGACTCTCACGGGAC
The DNA here is from genome assembly GCA_905163495.3 of Cosmia trapezina. Taxonomy (NCBI): domain Eukaryota; kingdom Metazoa; phylum Arthropoda; class Insecta; order Lepidoptera; family Noctuidae; genus Cosmia; species Cosmia trapezina. The sequence continues at coordinate 2,183,581 of LR991029.1, read as the reverse complement.
TGAAACAACCCTTTGTCCCGGGAATTGGGCGTCACTAGTAGGATCTGTTGAAAGTTCAATAGGGCTTAAAACGGGAAAGGTCTCTCAGAAAAATAGACACCCCTTTCTAGGTTTTTTTATGTTCTTGTTACTTTATTAACCTTTTCTTGTCGTGTGAATCGAACCACAAGTTTTTCTTTTTCACTGTTTAAAAAAATAAGAATTGGATTTCTTGTTCGATACTTTATTATTTTATTACCTACTTTTTTTCCCAACAAAAAAAAGGTGACAAGATGTCGTACTGTTAATTTTTTTGAAGTGAAAACTTCTTTTTGCCGGCCAGAAGGCTCCCGTATTAAAAAACGTTCAAAATCTAGTCGCATCTCATCTCAGCGACAATGTCAAAAATGTAGGCTCATTATAGGTATTTTTGACAGCTAAAGACTGAGAAAATATTTCTTAAGGCGAAAGCGACAGGGTAGCCCGCGAAATTCAAAATTTCTTACGTTTTTTGCAATTTGTAGGTCAGTGTGAGCTTGCCGGGGTTGGTCAATGGATGGGTGACCATCTTTACATAGCGAGATTCCTCCGTGCCTCGGAAAGCACGTTAAGCCGTTGGTCCCGGCTGTCATTCGTGGATCTTTGACAGTCGTTACGGGTCGTCAGAAGCCGGAAAGTCTGACAACCAGTCTTACCAAGGGGTATCGTATTACCCAGTAACTGGGTTGTGGAGGTCAGATAGGCAGTCGCTCCACGTAAAATACTGGTATTCAGCTGCATCCGGTTAGACTGGAAGCCGACCCCAATATAGTTGGGAAAAGGCTAGGCAGATAGATAGATAGGTCAGTGTGAGCTTGTATGTTGATTAAAATATGATTCGCGGCCGTAGCTAATATGGCTTTACAGAATTATAATCATTAGAATCAGCAATACAGCTCCATAAGTTAGCATTTACCTCAAACCTCATGATTTCATGAAATCGCTAGATTTGAGGTAAATGCTAACTTATGGAGTTGTATTGCTGATTCTAATGATTATAATTCTGTAAAGCCATATTAGATACGGCCGCGAATCATATTGTAATCAACATACAAGCTCACACTGACATAGAATTTGCAAAAAACGTAAGAAATTTTGAATTTCGCGGGCTACCCTGGCGCAAACCTTAAAAACACCGCAGTTGTCTTGCTATTCGTACAATCAGCGGGTCTTTGTTCGAAATGCAATTAGTTTCAACTTTTTGAAGACGTTTGTGAAACAATTGAGAATTTAATTTTGTTTTATGAAATGTTTCTTTAATGACAGGTACTGTTAGCACCGGCGCGGCGGCGGCGTAGCATGGCGGTGTGCTAAGTTACCGGGATAATACCTATGTGGGGGCAGGCGCTAAATACGATGATAAGAAGCAATACTAAAATTTGCTATTTATTTCATGAGGACGTGCACACTTTTACTCGCCTATCACATTTAAACTGTTGTTTCTTGGAAACAAACGCCGAATATTCAATTTTGAAAACTAATTCTAAATTCGCTTGAGTTATCGAATGCAACCAGAGTTATTTTTCTACCACCCTGAATGATGTAAGGTTCCCTTTAGGGCTTTAGCTGACATTCTGACAACCTTTACAGTACCTAAACATACACCTTCATATAACATTATATGCTAACATTATGTTCATATTATTTCTTTACTAGGTAAGCACTCGTAGAATCGTGGAATGTATTTTTCAATACACTTCCTCGAAAACTGGTTCATATCGCACTACGATTAGGTTCACAATGCAATGTATGTCGCACGCGTGCGCGTGCGATTTTTCATTTTCCACGCACGTGTGCGGGAATGCCACAGATAACTTATACCTATACGTAGTCCAAATTGGTTCAATGTTCACAACTCTCTATTCGGAGGTGAATGTTTTTTTTAAAATCTCGGCAAAGAGATATGCGTCTTTATGGCGTTAATATTTTTTGAATATTTAAATAATGTTTCTATATATATAATATGATAGTTTATAATTATCCTTGAATATTGTGATGAATAGTAAAACTATAACCAAAATTGAGTTGCTCTGAAAAGAGGAATTTTATTTTAATATGTAGGTACATAAAAAACTAGTTATTAACACTTTTACAACATATTCTTTAACATTGATTATTCACTAGTTTTACCTGAAAAGAGAAACAACATTTAAAGCTATTGTTTCACCAGTTCTTGTTAATCACTAATAATATTCTAATTGCATTAAAATTCTCACTTGTGTAGCGTATTGTATCCGTCATTCAATATGACAGCTCGCTCCATAGAATGAAACAATTTCACAGATCATAAATTATAAGTACATCTATGCAATACGCGGCAAATTCAAACACAGACTAAATGAAGTGTCACGCACTTTGTTTACATCTCCCCCCCTTCTAAATTACAAAGTGTTATTGTATCACTCTACTACTGGAATAAGCTTTGTAATGTGAAAGAGATTGGACTCTGACTTTTTGTGACCCGTATTTACCTTGTAAATTGAATTGGATATTTTATCTACAATTTGATAAGGTCCTATTTTCAATTCATCTAGTTTTTTTCGGTTTAACCGATTTCCGTTTTCAACATATACAGAATCTCCGACTTTTAGTTCATAATGTTTTCTGTTTTTATCAAATCTTTCTTTATTATAATTGTGGGATTTTATACTATTTTCTAAGGCAGTTTTTCGGTCTCGCAATAGATGATTATGTGTTATATTTTGTTTTAGTTCATCTGGTAGAATGTCAACATTTTTTCCCTCCAATAAATATTTTGGAGAGAACCCTGTTACACTATGTTCAGTTTCGTTATATTTTTCAGTGCATTCGTGAGCAATAGTTGTCCAAGCAATTTTGGTACTCCTTTCATTAATTTTGCAACGAATTTTGTTAACCAACGTTTGGTTTAACCTTTCGTTCAATCCATTTGAAAATGGCGCATTTACTGCAGTGAAAACTATTGGTATATCTTGTTTTTCTAAAAAATTTTTGAAATCCTTCGAATTTATGCCTGGATATTGATCTGATAGAATTAAGTTTATTTTATATTCTTGTATTACTTTTTGGACAAGTTTTATGAAATCATTCGCACTCTGGGTCTTTGATGTCAAAATAAAGGCGTAACGAGTGAAGTGATCTACTAGCAGATGTAAATATGTTTTGGTTGAACGAGCACCACCAAATCCCCCTATGGTGTCTATAGACACTATTTCGAATGGATAGGTAGCGGGACCTAAGTGAGACATTAGTCCAAATTTGTATTTTCCTCTAGATTTGTTTTTTATACATACATCACAGTTTTCGCAAATTTTTTTTATATTATCCAATAAATTTTTAGCTTTATAAAAGGGTTTAATTTTGTTTTCCATTTGTTGTCTTCCTATGTGACAGTAGTGGTGATGTACATATGTTATAATATTTTTACTAAACTCCTCTGATATTACAATCTTTTCTTTTTTTCCTATTTTTTTATAGTATATGTTATGTTTGTAAATTAGTTTATTCATATTTTGCTTTATATCATCATTTTTATTTTGATCATTTTGTATGTCTTCTAATTTAACAAAATTCACTACTTTTAAACTATTATCTTGATTTTCATACGATTCTAACACAGGGTTTCTGCTTAAAGTATCTGCCTCTATATTATATTTGCCAGGAGAATATATTATTTTAAAATTGAACTGCGACAAATAATACGTTAAATCTCCCAGTTCTTCGTCCGTTCTGGCTTTAATATTCATTTTTTCTAAAGGTTTGTGATCTGAAAAAACCGTGAATGTTTTTCCTATAAGCCAGTGTTGCCAGTATTTTACTGCCTCTTTTATTGCCAAGCACTCAAGATATATGGCTTTTTTCTTTTTTTGGGAGTCGTTTAATTTTTTGGAAAAATATGCACAAGGCTTTTCATCACCGTTGGGTTGAATTTGTTTTAAAATCGCACCTATACCTTGTATGCTGGCGTCTGTATAAATATGTATTGGATGGTCTGGATCAAAGATGGCTAGAATTGGTTTTGAGCAAAGTAGTTTTTTTATAGTATCAAAGGATTCTTGACATTTATCAGACCAAACGAATTTTTCTCCTTTTCTTAATAAATTATGTAATGGGTCCAGTATAATTGATATATTTGGCACATATTTTCCATAGAAATTTATTTTTCCTAAAAATTGTCGGACGTTTTTTTGTGTTTTTGGATTTGGGAATTCTTTTATGGCAATCAAATTATCTTTTAATGGAGTGACAGTATTGTTTTTTATTATGTGCCCTAGATATTTTACAGAGTCCTGTGCAAAGTTACATTTCGTGAACTTTAATTTAAAACCTTCTTTTAAAATTGCATCCAGTAACAAAGATAAGTGTTCAATGTGTTTTTCGAACGTTTCAGAAAATACTAAAATATCGTCGATGTAATTGACAGTAAAGTTTGACAGTTTATGCTTTCTTATAATGCTACTCAGTATTCTTTGAAAAATAGCGGGAGAGGTTTTTAAACCGAAAGGTAAACAAGTCCACTGAAAGTGTGCTTCTTGAGTAACAAATGCCGTTTTGTGTCTATCTTCAATTTTAAGAGGTATGGACCAGAAAGCTGAGTTTACATCAAATGTTGAAAAAAATTTACATTTCCTTGTTTTAACCATTAGATCCTCGATTAGTGGAAATGGTTGCGATTGGGGAACTACAATTTTATTTAATTCGCGAAAATCTATACAAAGCCTTGATCTCCTACCATCTTCTTTTTTAAATGCTAGTGTTACCGGAGCGGCAAAAGGGCTATATGACTCCTCAATTAAATTATTTTCTAGTAATTTTGATATTTGATGTTCAATTTCTTTCATATCCTCAATAGAGCACCTATACGGCCTTTTACTACAGTATTTATCTATCAATAAATCTATATGGGCTTCGTACCCTTTAACAGTGCCTATATCAAATTTGTCTTTAGCGAAGACTGTATTATATTTGCATATCAATTTATCAATTTCTGATTTTTCCTGATGATTTAAATTATTTACTGAAATATCAAAATTTTCAACTATTATATTTTCATTAAAGTTTATTTTATACTCATCAATGATAGTTTCTCTTTTATATTTCTTTGTAATATCCACACCTTTTTTTTCGTTACATATATCTTGTTTATTCCCTATATCACTACCTGTGCTGCCAGGAATTTCTTTAGTGTTTATAGGTTGATTTTCTTTATTTTCTATGTAGTCTCTATTATTATTGGTGAGGACATTTTGGGTGATATTTAAATTCGCATTTTGAGTTAAATTAAAGTTTTGTATACAGTCCAACCCAACTAGGAAATCGTAGTCGAAGTTGTCTTCATCTATTACAAAAATATTAACATATTTTTCAATTTCGAAAATTTTAATTTTTAAAGTTACCATTCCTTTTGATTTTTTTACGCCATTAATTGTTTTTAAACCTGCATTTTTATCCTTAGTTGGTATTTTTTTTAATGATAATAACCTTGAATTTATTAAGGACACATTTGATCCTGAATCATAGATTCCTGATGTTTCCAAAGTGTCATTTATTAGTAGTTTAATTTTTATTAATGGCGGCACTATTAGTTTTTTGGATCAATTTCATTTAATTCTATCTCTAATTCTGAATTGTTAACACTCCTTATTTGATCTTTTTTTTGCCTGTCGTTATTTTTTATTTTGAACCAACATTGAGATTCTGGGTGGTAACGTATACCTTTATTCTCTTTTTCACATATTTTACACGGATTAACTGAGGTCTTCACATTTTTCTCTTTAATTTTACTTTCGGAAGTTCCTATCTTTTTATCAAATGTTTTTTTGTTTACCATATGCTCTAAACTTCTTAAATTTTGAAATAAATCTTGAGTTTCCTTTAAACTATTCCTATCAATTTTATCTGCAATAAAATTTGGTAATCCGGTGGCAATCAGATCAATTAGAGTGAGTTTATCTATGGACTTATTTATTTCTAATAGTAGTCTCTCTTTCTTTAACGCATACTCCAGTAATGAGCCCTGTCTGTATTTGAATAACATTGCATACCTGATCGGTGACCAACCCTTATCCGCATATGTTTCACAAAAGTTCTTTTTCCACATTACCCATTCTGAATTTATAGTATGCTTTATAAGCATGGAACTATACCAGTCTAAACAAGAATCTTCTATAAATAACCTAAAAATTTCAATTTTTTTGACATCTTCTTCTATTCCTATACGGACACATTCCGCTTCGAAGGTAGTCATCCACTGCGTCACATTAGTAATTTTGCTATTGAATTTTTGTATAACAAATTTTTCTACCATTTTCCCCATATTATAGGGTTTCGATGAATCTTTCTTTATCTCTGCGAAGCTTTCCATTATTCTTGCTAAAGATTCTTCTGAAATTCCTGATGTAGAAGTTTGTGGTTTTGTTATTTCCTCCAATAGGTATCCCATAAACTGTTTATTTCCGTCTTCATCACAATAAACCGTCTTCATCTCCGGGTCCATGGATATCCACACCTGTCGTTTCTCATGCCGTTTTTGTAGTGTTGTTTTTATTTTCTGATAGATTTGTGTTTGTCCTATTGCAGTGTGTAATTTTACGTTTTGTAACTTATCTGGGATCGCAAACGTTCGGCTATCTGAATCCGTGATTGTCGTTACACAAATTATATTTGTTTTCACATCTTCACTGGCTTTGACCATGAACTCGAATCTTAATTTTTCCATTATTCCTGGTAACCAGCTATACAAATGTTGTTTTATAATATGATAGTTTATAATTATCCTTGAATATTGTGATGAATAGTAAAACTATAACCAAAATTGAGTTGCTCTGAAAAGAGGAATTTTATTTTAATATGTAGGTACATAAAAAACTAGTTATTAACACTTTTACAACATATTCTTTAACATTGATTATTCACTAGTTTTACCTGAAAAGAGAAACAACATTTAAAGCTATTGTTTCACCAGTTCTTGTTAATCACTAATAATATTCTAATTGCATTAAAATTCTCACTTGTGTAGCGTATTGTATCCGTCATTCAATATGACAGCTCGCTCCATAGAATGAAACAATTTCACAGATCATAAATTATAAGTACATCTATGCAATACGCGGCAAATTCAAACACAGACTAAATGAAGTGTCACGCACTTTGTTTACATATAGAATATTATCAAAAACCATGATTATTACAATAAAAAAAAAACGTTTATGAACAAATTAACATTTATTTGTGTTCTAAACTTAAAAATATTTGAATTTTCTATTTTTCATATTAGGCTGTTTATCGGCTTTATACCTTTGCTTCTCCTTCAACCTGGCGAAAGCAAAGCGCGAAAAAAAAAAGAAAATTTAAATCATAGTTTCCTAATAATTCATGACAAAAATATTTTCCGTTATTTTATTTTATATCTTCAAACGTCGTTTGATAGTCGTGGACATTTGTTATTGCAGTTCTCGGCTCAAAAACAACCTCGCCTACGGCTCGGGTGTTAATTCCGCCTCGAATGCAATAACAAACGTTCTCCACTTGTATCAAAATGTACTATTTTAATCTCACGTACTTACTAAAAGTAGGTAGGTACCTAATAAATTATTTTGCAATATGTAATAACCAAATCAATAATAATCCAACATACAAAACTAGCTACCGCCCGCGGCTTCGACCGCTTGGTATGTCGATAAAAAGTAGCCTTTTTTTTTTTTTTTTTTTTGAGGGTGGGAAATCATCAAATAACTTCTCCCGCTCTGGGTGGAGCGGAAGGGCGTGTCAGACTTTTACTGACTAAAACCCACCCGTGTTCCTTCAGTTGCCTATGCCAGGGCCGCGGTAACCCCTTCAGACAACCCGCGACCCCAGCGGCGTCGGCCCTATTGGACCCCGTCACTTGCTGACATCTCTTTAAGGCGCGCGTGGAACACAACGCGCCGTCGACTCGGGCCTGGTCCTTACCGGACGGCGAGCTACCCGCTGCTCACCGTCCGCAGGCCCGCGCCTACGGTGGCCGGAAATCGCCCCGCGATTCCCGCCGCCCAGGGCGTCTCCTGCGGCGACTGAGGGCGTGAGGCTGCCTCTCCCTCACGCGTTCCGCCTCCTCCTTCGCGAGCATCACTGCTTCGCAGAAGGAGGTGACGGCCTCCCATGCACTCTCGCTCCGCACCATGGCCTGCACCAGGCTCGGACGCGAGAGATCGCCGCCGCCGATCGCCTCCGTGAGAACACGGCGGTGCTCTGCCCAAGCCGGGCAGACCTCCACTGTATGCTCCACCGTGTCCTCCGGGCGATCCACACAATGGTAACACCCGGGCGTTTCCTCCCGCCTTATGCGAAACAGGAACCTCCCGAAACAACCGTGTCCGGTGAGGACCTGCGTCAGGCGGAAGGTGAGGACGCCGTGGCACCTCTCTAACCACTCCTCAAAGAGGGGACTTATCGCCGCAATTGTGGCGTGCCCAGCGCTGGGTTGCGACAGTCGCGCTCTCCATGCCGCCATGAGATCCCGCCGGAGCTCTGTCCGCTGTACCGTGATTTCTCGCGGCAGCGGAGTTACGCCCCGGCGCTTCGCCTCCTCGCGCCACTCCCACACGTGCGCGAGGACCTTTGCCTCCAGATCCCACGGCGGCAATCCGGCAAGGAGGCTCGCCGCCTCCCGGGAGACCGTGCGGTATCCCCGGACTAGCCGGATGGCCATGACCCTCTGGGACGCGTTCAACCTGCCGGCTGGCCCCAGCCTTAGGGAACGCGCCCACACCGGTGCTCCGTAAAGGGCCATGGACCGCACGACCCCCGCGTAGAGCCTCCGGCAGGAGGCGTTTGGACCCCCCAGATTGGGCAGGAGCCGCCTCAAAGCAGCCCCAGCCCGCTCCAGTCTGGGAGCCAAACGTCGGAAATGCTCCACGAAGTTCCACCGGCTGTCGAGGACGAGTCCCAGGTACTTCATCGTCGACCCGACTCCGATGTGAACCCCTCCTACCGTTATTTGGGAACCCGACGGTGGCGCATTCCGAGGACCATGAAAACACATGGCCTCGGACTTGTGCAGGGCCACCTCGAGTCCCAACTGCCGGATCCTCTCCACGACTATCGCAACCCCGCGTGTCGCTAAATCAGCCGCCGCCTGGTGCGACCTCCCCTGCGCCAGGACCAGCGTGTCGTCAGCGTAACATACCACGCTGACGCCGCTAGGGAGGTCGGCGCGCAGCACCCAGTCGTACCCGATGTCCCACAAAAGTAGCCTATGTCTTTCTACAGGGTTTAAAGTATACCCGTACCAAATTTCATCAAAATCGGTTCAGACGTTTAGCCGTGAAAGCGTAAGAAACAAACATCCAGAAATATTATATATCAACCTACGTGTCGATGTAGAACTTATAAAGTGTTCACCAGTCCGTATACATCATACTTAAATTACCTCTCTGGACAAACTTACCTATCTAGTATAGCATCAAGTTCTCAAATAACCATGAAAGGCAGACAATTTAAATCGCAATTACATCCGGGTATAAATTCCCTTCGACATTTGACAGACCTCAAGCCCGGATAAGATTTCCCGGATCCGGTATTACGGCTATAAAGGGAAGAGCGCTTGAGGATAACGAGTGTTCCGGAGTTCGTTTCTGGCTTCAACTTTCTGACTTACCTACTGACCGACTCTTTGACAATTCAAAAGTGCAATTGGTTTAATTGAAATGAATGCTTTGAGTTTGAGTTTGAGTTTATCATTATACAACAAGTAAAAAGTTATCTTTGCGATTGTTAAACATATAATATGGTACGGAACCCTTCGTGCGCGAGTCCGACTCGCACTTGACCGGTTTTTTTTAACCTCATTTTAATTCTTATCCGGTTCTAAGCGACAGTGCAAATTGATTTATTGTTTTTTATTTCTAATATTTTGTCTTCCTAAAGCCAGTCTTACCAAGGGTTACCGTATTACCCGGTAACTGGTAGTCTAGTAAGTCAGGTAGGCAGTCGCTCCATGTAAAATTCTGATATTTAGTTGTATTCGGTTAGACTGGAAGTCGACCCCAACATACTTGGGAAAAAGCTAGGCAGATGATGATTTCTCATATTTTGCCTTTAAATCGATATATAATATTTCTTCGCTCGTCTCCGAGAAATTAGTCTGCGAAGTTTAATGGCTGTCATTCCGGTTATAAACCGCATTTATATTCGTATTGAAGGCCCTGGCTAGGCCGATCAAGAGTTTACAATTAAATTTGTATCAGTTTAATACCTACGAATTGATGGATCAAATTAACTAATCCTTTCGGGATCCATCCAATTATCTCGGACCTAGGGATTACAAAGCTTGGATGTGTACTTGTGTAGTGCCTACATGTATGTATATCTGTGAGTGTGTAGTTGATAACCCTTCGGCTACGAACCCGATGATATATAGTGATAATATTATGTCAACATACTTACTCAATTTGTGTGGCCATTTCGCACATAGCAAAGAAGTTTTTTTATCGTGAAGAAAGTTAAGACAGCAGATAAATGTCAATTTGAGTGGCTAACTTGCGTGTTCTATGCTCACACACACAGCCCGAAGAATTACCAAACTTAAGTGGCAGTGGGCAGGGCAAATTGCTCGCAGAACAGATGGCCGATGTGGAAAGGTTCTGGATTGGCGGCCGCATACCGAAAGACGCAGCGTTGGAAGGCCGGGAACAAGGTGGACCGATGACCTGGCGAAGGCCGCAGGAACCGGTCGAAGTGGCGGTGCTTGGGGAGGCCTATGTCCAGCAGTGGACATCTTTAACATTTTCATAAGAACAGGTCAACAAAAGCGTCCCAAATGACCCATGATTGGCAACAAAATATGGACAAATATCAAAACTATTAAACAATGGATCAACCCTCAAGTTATTAAAATGCATCACTTTGCTTAACTTTACCCATATAAAAATACCTAGTTCTATATTGCTAATTATAAACTCAATCTTACTAATAATCATCATTCCAAACTGATTCTGCAAATAACCAGCCACCTATAGCTTTCAATGTAAACATTTTAATTTCGGCTGAAATGATGATGATGATTAAAAGTGTACTTACTTCATAATAAACAGTATTCTATTCTATTTTATTCTATCCATGCAGTAGTTCTACCAAGTCTGCGTAACACAACACTGTAGAAGTTTATCTTCCGTCTGTTAAACGGAATAGTTTTAACAACTTGCAGTGTTCGCTCTCGAAGCTAAGTTATACAAGGTACAACGGCGCTTTGTGTCGGTATTACGTACGCGTGTGAGAAATAGCCATATTTTCTTTATAGAACTTTAGATAGATAACATTGTAGCTTTAGAAATATGGACCTTTGGGAATGGAACAAAATGAAACCAATAAAAAAAAAAAACATAATATCACAAAGCTATTTAAAAACCCCGTCCCGGTTTTGATCTCGATATCAACTAGTAGAAAACGAGAACGAAGTCTACGATGGAACGAGCGTAATAAGGTGCTTGATGCATGATGAAAATATTTTTTTAGGGTTCCGTACATCAAAAGGAAAAAAAACGGAACCCTTATACGATCACTTCGTTGTCCGTCTGTCTGTCTGTCCATCTGTCTGTCTGTCCATCTGTTTGTCTGTCAGTCTGCCAATACACTTTTTCTCAGGAACACGTGGAGGTATCAAGTTGAAATTAATATCAAATACGTAAGTATATGGTCCCTTGGAGCTCTAAAAAAATCAAGCTTCTAAGTCAACACAATAAAAAAATACGGCCATTTATGCGACATATTTTGATATTTGCAAGTAAATCAAAACATAAAGGGTACTTCCCGTTATCCTAGAATCATGATATTTGGCAAGAAATAATATCTGACAGCACAAATAAAGGAAAAAGTCCGAAAATTGTTAATTTGTAATTCACATAAAAAATGTTTTTTTGGACTACAATGTTAAGTTTGTTTTTGTGATAAATTCTGGTCAATTACGGAACCCTTCATTGTGTGTGGTCCAACACGCACTTGACCGGTTTTTTAAAGAAAACATAACGTTATTGTAAAACACTGTAGTACCTAGCACCATAAAAATCTATCGGAAAGACAAAGACCTCGTCGCCATGTAATTTCACATAATAATTGCATTGTGTACCAAATGTCGCAAGTTCTCGCTTCTCCCGAGGGTCGAGGAGGTCCGGCCCTGCGACCCTGGCACGTAAATCAACTAACCTTTATCGATGGACGGGTTGCCGGCAGATTACGTTGCTTGTAGCCCCGCGTAGCTCAGGGTGTGGTGGCACTTAGCGCTTACAGCGGCATCTTTCTAACAGACAAACCTTTATTCACTTGAATTCGAACACATTTTTTTTTATTTGAACTACTCTTGTGGTTTACTCCTATGTAAAAAGCGAACTGGGTGGGAATAAGAAAGTGACAGAGTCAATTACTTCCACATGCGAAAAAAAGAGAGCACAACACCAAGATAAAAGTGCCAAATCAAATAAAAATGGTTTAAAAATAAATTAAGCAAAAATATTTTCAGCCAGAGTTTTCAATTACCTAATACGCACATTTTGAATGCAATTTTGCAATGAAATTACTTAGGATTTTAGAATTACAGGTAAAAACATAAAAAGTAGAGATCTTTTCGGAATTAAATTCTATCGAGGGGTTAAAACCCAATTGTGTTTTCCTTCAGTCAGAGTATAAATCAAATAGTCAATAAACATGTATCCAAAACATAAAACCATAAATGCAGCAAAAGTTAAATAAATGGTTATGAAAAATCCCCCAATTTATTTTGGGATCGCCTTAAGAGCGTTGTTGCATTTTTCATAGAATACAATTATTCACTTAGAATTAGAAACCCTGATTGCACACATACAAACGTTCCTTGGAGCGAGTATTGGAACAGTATGACATGTTTGAAGCTAGAAATAGGTGCAATCATTGTTAGTCATTAACATAACATTATGTTAGCACAATAAACTATGAAAGAGTCATCTCTTTCATTTCGTTTAGAAGGTATTTTTAGGGTTCCGTACCTCAAAAGGAAAAAACGGAACCCTTATAGGATCACTTCGTTGTCCGTCTGTCTGTCTGTCTGTCAGTCTGTCAAGACCCTTTTTCTCAGGAACGCGTGGAGGTATCAAGTTGAAATTAATATCAAATACGTAAGTCTATGGTCCCTTGGAGTCCTAAAAAATTCAAGCTTCTAAGTCAACGCCATAAAAACACACGGCTATTTATGCGACATATTTTGATACTCGCAAGTAAATCAAAACCTATAGGTTACTTCCCGGTGACCTAGAATCATGAAATTTGTCAAGAAGCAAAGTCTCTTACAGCACAAATAATGGAAAAAGTCCGAAAATTGTTTATTTATAATTTTATCACATCAAAAAATATTTTTAAGTACCTCATCTGTAAAGGTCCTTTTTCTCAGGAATGTGTTGAGGTATCAAGTTGAAATTCATACACGAAATTGTACTCATCGTTATAAACCAAAAATTAATTTACTACTTTTTTAATGAATACAGCATGCGTAGTATGACCTCGGTAGAAATGACTTATAATGAGCTGCTGGCAGTAAAATGACACTTCTAATGTAAATTTTACTGTAATTTCTAATTTCGCCACTGACCTCTATTGTACAAGAGGTCAGTGAATTTCGCTATCAAATGGGAACATTTTTTAACGAAATGACAGATAGGAAGTGTCATTTTACTGCAGCTAAATAAAATTCCCAGATTAGTGTTCACATGTATCCGCGATCAGTCGCACCGACCCCCTGACTCCTAATGGAAGGTAGATCTCATCGTGCGAACAATGGTGTGTGCCATGCCTACTTAGTGCGAGTATTTCTCGAAACGACGACAACTTACATCTCTGGAGATTTTTTCCATTAAAAGCACGTAAGTATCCCATGATACTTACGTGCTTTCCTTAAGCAACTAGACCGTAGAACTGTTTTATCGATGTCATATATGGACGAATCGTCATTTGTAATTAATCGTTTTTATTTCCTTAAATGAAAAATGATTTTTACAAAACTATAAATATGATTTCTGTAAATTTTTGACAATACCGTACCAGGGGGCCTACTCCCTAAGTCCGTCCGTCTTTCCGTCCGTCCGTTCATCCGTCCGTCTGACATTACGATCCATAAAAAAAAGGGTTAAAAAAAATTTTTCGGACGGGCAATAACACATCGGGAGTAGGGACAACTGGCAAATCATGTTGTCATTCATACTTCGTTCAGGCCCCGAACCAATCATCCATCCGTAGGTGATACGGAGTAAGAAACGCCCGTAACGAAGGCCGAAACTACGGGCTTCGTGCTTAGGGAGTAGGCCCCCAGGAACGGGACCTCAACGAGAGAACAGATGACGGCGCCGAAGTAGCGATAGTACATTTACTATGGCCGAATAATCTCGTTTCTCGCTGACGTCCTGTTCTCGGTGCGGTGGACAAACAATCTCATAAATTGTGAAACACGACGGTTAAGTCAATAAACAGTTGAATACATCCAAAAGGTGGATATTTTTGTAGCGAGCTTTGAAATAATTTATTTTAGTCGAACTGTACGAAGTGTGTCGAAAATAATGGATATGTAATCCTATATTAGACGCGTGTAGAAATCTTTCTACAATCTACTCGTATTATATTCTCCTTCGTTTGTTCCATTTCTACCGAGGTCATATTACGCGTGCTGTAATCATTAAAAGTAGTAGTAAATTAATTTCCGTAACATTTGGCTCATCGAGGTCCATACTAACTGCCTCATCTAGACCGGTAGTTCAATAAATAACATAAATGGCCAATACTGCTAATGTTCCCTCTTGAATATTGATGAAATTGTAACATACGGCGACTCTCACGGGACTGAAACAACCCTTTGTCCCGGGAATTGGGCGTCACTAGTAGGATCTGTTGAAAGTTCAATAGGGCTTAAAACGGGAAAGGTCTCTCAGAAAAATAGACACCCCTTTCTAGGTTTTTTTATGTTCTTGTTACTTTATTAACCTTTTCTTGTCGTGTGAATCGAACCACAAGTTTTTCTTTTTCACTGTTTAAAAAAATAAGAATTGGATTTCTTGTTCGATACTTTATTATTTTATTACCTACTTTTTTTCCCAACAAAAAAAAGGTGACAAGATGTCGTACTGTTAATTTTTTTGAAGTGAAAACTTCTTTTTGCCGGCCAGAAGGCTCCCGTATTAAAAAACGTTCAAAATCTAGTCGCATCTCATCTCAGCGACAATGTCAAAAATGTAGGCTCATTATAGGTATTTTTGACAGCTAAAGACTGAGAAAATATTTCTTAAGGCGAAAGCGACAGGGTAGCCCGCGAAATTCAAAATTTCTTACGTTTTTTGCAATTTGTAGGTCAGTGTGAGCTTGCCGGGGTTGGTCAATGGATGGGTGACCATCTTTACATAGCGAGATTCCTCCGTGCCTCGGAAAGCACGTTAAGCCGTTGGTCCCGGCTGTCATTCGTGGATCTTTGACAGTCGTTACGGGTCGTCAGAAGCCGGAAAGTCTGACAACCAGTCTTACCAAGGGGTATCGTATTACCCAGTAACTGGGTTGTGGAGGTCAGATAGGCAGTCGCTCCACGTAAAATACTGGTATTCAGCTGCATCCGGTTAGACTGGAAGCCGACCCCAATATAGTTGGGAAAAGGCTAGGCAGATAGATAGATAGGTCAGTGTGAGCTTGTATGTTGATTAAAATATGATTCGCGGCCGTAGCTAATATGGCTTTACAGAATTATAATCATTAGAATCAGCAATACAGCTCCATAAGTTAGCATTTACCTCAAACCTCATGATTTCATGAAATCGCTAGATTTGAGGTAAATGCTAACTTATGGAGTTGTATTGCTGATTCTAATGATTATAATTCTGTAAAGCCATATTAGATACGGCCGCGAATCATATTGTAATCAACATACAAGCTCACACTGACATAGAATTTGCAAAAAACGTAAGAAATTTTGAATTTCGCGGGCTACCCTGGCGCAAACCTTAAAAACACCGCAGTTGTCTTGCTATTCGTACAATCAGCGGGTCTTTGTTCGAAATGCAATTAGTTTCAACTTTTTGAAGACGTTTGTGAAACAATTGAGAATTTAATTTTGTTTTATGAAATGTTTCTTTAATGACAGGTACTGTTAGCACCGGCGCGGCGGCGGCGTAGCATGGCGGTGTGCTAAGTTACCGGGATAATACCTATGTGGGGGCAGGCGCTAAATACGATGATAAGAAGCAATACTAAAATTTGCTATTTATTTCATGAGGACGTGCACACTTTTACTCGCCTATCACATTTAAACTGTTGTTTCTTGGAAACAAACGCCGAATATTCAATTTTGAAAACTAATTCTAAATTCGCTTGAGTTATCGAATGCAACCAGAGTTATTTTTCTACCACCCTGAATGATGTAAGGTTCCCTTTAGGGCTTTAGCTGACATTCTGACAACCTTTACAGTACCTAAACATACACCTTCATATAACATTATATGCTAACATTATGTTCATATTATTTCTTTACTAGGTAAGCACTCGTAGAATCGTGGAATGTATTTTTCAATACACTTCCTCGAAAACTGGTTCATATCGCACTACGATTAGGTTCACAATGCAATGTATGTCGCACGCGTGCGATTTTTCATTTTCCACGCACGTGTGCGGGAATGCCACAGATAACTTATACCTATACGTAGTCCAAATTGGTTCAATGTTCACAACTCTCTATTCGGAGGTGAATGTTTTTTTTTAAATCTCGGCAAAGAGATATGCGTCTTTATGGCGTTAATATTTTTTGAATATTTAAATAATGTTTCTATATAGAATATTATCAAAAACCATGATTATTACAATAAAAAAAAAACGTTTATGAACAAATTAACATTTATTTGTGTTCTAAACTTAAAAATATTTGAATTTTCTATTTTTCATATTAGGCTGTTTATCGGCTTTATACCTTTGCTTCTCCTTCAACCTGGCGAAAGCAAAGCGCGAAAAAAAAAAGAAAATTTAAATCATAGTTTCCTAATAATTCATGACAAAAATATTTTCCGTTATTTTATTTTATATCTTCAAACGTCGTTTGATAGTCGTGGACATTTGTTATTGCAGTTCTCGGCTCAAAAACAACCTCGCCTACGGCTCGGGTGTTAATTCCGCCTCGAATGCAATAACAAACGTTCTCCACTTGTATCAAAATGTACTATTTTAATCTCACGTACTTACTAAAAGTAGGTAGGTACCTAATAAATTATTTTGCAATATGTAATAACCAAATCAATAATAATCCAACATACAAAACTAGCTACCGCCCGCGGCTTCGACCGCTTGGTATGTCGATAAAAAGTAGCCTTTTTTTTTTTTTTTTTTTTGAGGGTGGGAAATCATCAAATAACTTCTCCCGCTCTGGGTGGAGCGGAAGGGCGTGTCAGACTTTTACTGACTAAAACCCACCCGTGTTCCTTCAGTTGCCTATGCCAGGGCCGCGGTAACCCCTTCAGACAACCCGCGACCCCAGCGGCGTCGGCCCTATTGGACCCCGTCACTTGCTGACATCTCTTTAAGGCGCGCGTGGAACACAACGCGCCGTCGACTCGGGCCTGGTCCTTACCGGACGGCGAGCTACCCGCTGCTCACCGTCCGCAGGCCCGCGCCTACGGTGGCCGGAAATCGCCCCGCGATTCCCGCCGCCCAGGGCGTCTCCTGCGGCGACTGAGGGCGTGAGGCTGCCTCTCCCTCACGCGTTCCGCCTCCTCCTTCGCGAGCATCACTGCTTCGCAGAAGGAGGTGACGGCCTCCCATGCACTCTCGCTCCGCACCATGGCCTGCACCAGGCTCGGACGCGAGAGATCGCCGCCGCCGATCGCCTCCGTGAGAACACGGCGGTGCTCTGCCCAAGCCGGGCAGACCTCCACTGTATGCTCCACCGTGTCCTCCGGGCGATCCACACAATGGTAACACCCGGGCGTTTCCTCCCGCCTTATGCGAAACAGGAACCTCCCGAAACAACCGTGTCCGGTGAGGACCTGCGTCAGGCGGAAGGTGAGGACGCCGTGGCACCTCTCTAACCACTCCTCAAAGAGGGGACTTATCGCCGCAATTGTGGCGTGCCCAGCGCTGGGTTGCGACAGTCGCGCTCTCCATGCCGCCATGAGATCCCGCCGGAGCTCTGTCCGCTGTACCGTGATTTCTCGCGGCAGCGGAGTTACGCCCCGGCGCTTCGCCTCCTCGCGCCACTCCCACACGTGCGCGAGGACCTTTGCCTCCAGATCCCACGGCGGCAATCCGGCAAGGAGGCTCGCCGCCTCCCGGGAGACCGTGCGGTATCCCCGGACTAGCCGGATGGCCATGACCCTCTGGGACGCGTTCAACCTGCCGGCTGGCCCCAGCCTTAGGGAACGCGCCCACACCGGTGCTCCGTAAAGGGCCATGGACCGCACGACCCCCGCGTAGAGCCTCCGGCAGGAGGCGTTTGGACCCCCCAGATTGGGCAGGAGCCGCCTCAAAGCAGCCCCAGCCCGCTCCAGTCTGGGAGCCAAACGTCGGAAATGCTCCACGAAGTTCCACCGGCTGTCGAGGACGAGTCCCAGGTACTTCATCGTCGACCCGACTCCGATGTGAACCCCTCCTACCGTTATTTGGGAACCCGACGGTGGCGCATTCCGAGGACCATGAAAACACATGGCCTCGGACTTGTGCAGGGCCACCTCGAGTCCCAACTGCCGGATCCTCTCCACGACTATCGCAACCCCGCGTGTCGCTAAATCAGCCGCCGCCTGGTGCGACCTCCCCTGCGCCAGGACCAGCGTGTCGTCAGCGTAACATACCACGCTGACGCCGCTAGGGAGGTCGGCGCGCAGCACCCAGTCGTACCCGATGTCCCACAAAAGTAGCCTATGTCTTTCTACAGGGTTTAAAGTATACCCGTACCAAATTTCATCAAAATCGGTTCAGACGTTTAGCCGTGAAAGCGTAAGAAACAAACATCCAGAAATATTATATATCAACCTACGTGTCGATGTAGAACTTATAAAGTGTTCACCAGTCCGTATACATCATACTTAAATTACCTCTCTGGACAAACTTACCTATCTAGTATAGCATCAAGTTCTCAAATAACCATGAAAGGCAGACAATTTAAATCGCAATTACATCCGGGTATAAATTCCCTTCGACATTTGACAGACCTCAAGCCCGGATAAGATTTCCCGGATCCGGTATTACGGCTATAAAGGGAAGAGCGCTTGAGGATAACGAGTGTTCCGGAGTTCGTTTCTGGCTTCAACTTTCTGACTTACCTACTGACCGACTCTTTGACAATTCAAAAGTGCAATTGGTTTAATTGAAATGAATGCTTTGAGTTTGAGTTTGAGTTTATCATTATACAACAAGTAAAAAGTTATCTTTGCGATTGTTAAACATATAATATGGTACGGAACCCTTCGTGCGCGAGTCCGACTCGCACTTGACCGGTTTTTTTTAACCTCATTTTAATTCTTATCCGGTTCTAAGCGACAGTGCAAATTGATTTATTGTTTTTTATTTCTAATATTTTGTCTTCCTAAAGCCAGTCTTACCAAGGGTTACCGTATTACCCGGTAACTGGTAGTCTAGTAAGTCAGGTAGGCAGTCGCTCCATGTAAAATTCTGATATTTAGTTGTATTCGGTTAGACTGGAAGTCGACCCCAACATACTTGGGAAAAAGCTAGGCAGATGATGATTTCTCATATTTTGCCTTTAAATCGATATATAATATTTCTTCGCTCGTCTCCGAGAAATTAGTCTGCGAAGTTTAATGGCTGTCATTCCGGTTATAAACCGCATTTATATTCGTATTGAAGGCCCTGGCTAGGCCGATCAAGAGTTTACAATTAAATTTGTATCAGTTTAATACCTACGAATTGATGGATCAAATTAACTAATCCTTTCGGGATCCCTCCAATTATCTCGGACCTAGGGATTACAAAGCTTGGATGTGTACTTGTGTAGTGCCTACATGTATGTATATCTGTGAGTGTGTAGTTGATAACCCTTCGGCTACGAACCCGATGATATATAGTGATAATATTATGTCAACATACTTACTCAATTTGTGTGGCCATTTCGCACATAGCAAAGAAGTTTTTTTATCGTGAAGAAAGTTAAGACAGCAGATAAATGTCAATTTGAGTGGCTAACTTGCGTGTTCTATGCTCACACACACAGCCCGAAGAATTACCAAACTTAAGTGGCAGTGGGCAGGGCAAATTGCTCGCAGAACAGATGGCCGATGTGGAAAGGTTCTGGATTGGCGGCCGCATACCGAAAGACGCAGCGTTGGAAGGCCGGGAACAAGGTGGACCGATGACCTGGCGAAGGCCGCAGGAACCGGTCGAAGTGGCGGTGCTTGGGGAGGCCTATGTCCAGCAGTGGACATCTTTAACATTTTCATAAGAACAGGTCAACAAAAGCGTCCCAAATGACCCATGATTGGCAACAAAATATGGACAAATATCAAAACTATTAAACAATGGATCAACCCTCAAGTTATTAAAATGCATCACTTTGCTTAACTTTACCCATATAAAAATACCTAGTTCTATATTGCTAATTATAAACTCAATCTTACTAATAATCATCATTCCAAACTGATTCTGCAAATAACCAGCCACCTATAGCTTTCAATGTAAACATTTTAATTTCGGCTGAAATGATGATGATGATTAAAAGTGTACTTACTTCATAATAAACAGTATTCTATTCTATTTTATTCTATCCATGCAGTAGTTCTACCAAGTCTGCGTAACACAACACTGTAGAAGTTTATCTTCCGTCTGTTAAACGGAATAGTTTTAACAACTTGCAGTGTTCGCTCTCGAAGCTAAGTTATACAAGGTACAACGGCGCTTTGTGTCGGTATTACGTACGCGTGTGAGAAATAGCCATATTTTCTTTATAGAACTTTAGATAGATAACATTGTAGCTTTAGAAATATGGACCTTTGGGAATGGAACAAAATGAAACCAATAAAAAAAAAAAACATAATATCACAAAGCTATTTAAAAACCCCGTCCCGGTTTTGATCTCGATATCAACTAGTAGAAAACGAGAACGAAGTCTACGATGGAACGAGCGTAATAAGGTGCTTGATGCATGATGAAAATATTTTTTTAGGGTTCCGTACATCAAAAGGAAAAAAAACGGAACCCTTATACGATCACTTCGTTGTCCGTCTGTCTGTCTGTCCATCTGTCTGTCTGTCCATCTGTTTGTCTGTCAGTCTGCCAATACACTTTTTCTCAGGAACACGTGGAGGTATCAAGTTGAAATTAATATCAAATACGTAAGTATATGGTCCCTTGGAGCTCTAAAAAAATCAAGCTTCTAAGTCAACACAATAAAAAAATACGGCCATTTATGCGACATATTTTGATATTTGCAAGTAAATCAAAACATAAAGGGTACTTCCCGTTATCCTAGAATCATGATATTTGGCAAGAAATAATATCTGACAGCACAAATAAAGGAAAAAGTCCGAAAATTGTTAATTTGTAATTCACATAAAAAATGTTTTTTTGGACTACAATGTTAAGTTTGTTTTTGTGATAAATTCTGGTCAATTACGGAACCCTTCATTGTGTGTGGTCCAACACGCACTTGACCGGTTTTTTAAAGAAAACATAACGTTATTGTAAAACACTGTAGTACCTAGCACCATAAAAATCTATCGGAAAGACAAAGACCTCGTCGCCATGTAATTTCACATAATAATTGCATTGTGTACCAAATGTCGCAAGTTCTCGCTTCTCCCGAGGGTCGAGGAGGTCCGGCCCTGCGACCCTGGCACGTAAATCAACTAACCTTTATCGATGGACGGGTTGCCGGCAGATTACGTTGCTTGTAGCCCCGCGTAGCTCAGGGTGTGGTGGCACTTAGCGCTTACAGCGGCATCTTTCTAACAGACAAACCTTTATTCACTTGAATTCGAACACATTTTTTTTTATTTGAACTACTCTTGTGGTTTACTCCTATGTAAAAAGCGAACTGGGTGGGAATAAGAAAGTGACAGAGTCAATTACTTCCACATGCGAAAAAAAGAGAGCACAACACCAAGATAAAAGTGCCAAATCAAATAAAAATGGTTTAAAAATAAATTAAGCAAAAATATTTTCAGCCAGAGTTTTCAATTACCTAATACGCACATTTTGAATGCAATTTTGCAATGAAATTACTTAGGATTTTAGAATTACAGGTAAAAACATAAAAAGTAGAGATCTTTTCGGAATTAAATTCTATCGAGGGGTTAAAACCCAATTGTGTTTTCCTTCAGTCAGAGTATAAATCAAATAGTCAATAAACATGTATCCAAAACATAAAACCATAAATGCAGCAAAAGTTAAATAAATGGTTATGAAAAATCCCCCAATTTATTTTGGGATCGCCTTAAGAGCGTTGTTGCATTTTTCATAGAATACAATTATTCACTTAGAATTAGAAACCCTGATTGCACACATACAAACGTTCCTTGGAGCGAGTATTGGAACAGTATGACATGTTTGAAGCTAGAAATAGGTGCAATCATTGTTAGTCATTAACATAACATTATGTTAGCACAATAAACTATGAAAGAGTCATCTCTTTCATTTCGTTTAGAAGGTATTTTTAGGGTTCCGTACCTCAAAAGGAAAAAACGGAACCCTTATAGGATCACTTCGTTGTCCGTCTGTCTGTCTGTCTGTCAGTCTGTCAAGACCCTTTTTCTCAGGAACGCGTGGAGGTATCAAGTTGAAATTAATATCAAATACGTAAGTCTATGGTCCCTTGGAGTCCTAAAAAATTCAAGCTTCTAAGTCAACGCCATAAAAACACACGGCTATTTATGCGACATATTTTGATACTCGCAAGTAAATCAAAACCTATAGGTTACTTCCCGGTGACCTAGAATCATGAAATTTGTCAAGAAGCAAAGTCTCTTACAGCACAAATAATGGAAAAAGTCCGAAAATTGTTTATTTATAATTTTATCACATCAAAAAATATTTTTAAGTACCTCATCTGTAAAGGTCCTTTTTCTCAGGAATGTGTTGAGGTATCAAGTTGAAATTCATACACGAAATTGTACTCATCGTTATAAACCAAAAATTAATTTACTACTTTTTTAATGAATACAGCATGCGTAGTATGACCTCGGTAGAAATGACTTATAATGAGCTGCTGGCAGTAAAATGACACTTCTAATGTAAATTTTACTGTAATTTCTAATTTCGCCACTGACCTCTATTGTACAAGAGGTCAGTGAATTTCGCTATCAAATGGGAACATTTTTTAACGAAATGACAGATAGGAAGTGTCATTTTACTGCAGCTAAATAAAATTCCCAGATTAGTGTTCACATGTATCCGCGATCAGTCGCACCGACCCCCTGACTCCTAATGGAAGGTAGATCTCATCGTGCGAACAATGGTGTGTGCCATGCCTACTTAGTGCGAGTATTTCTCGAAACGACGACAACTTACATCTCTGGAGATTTTTTCCATTAAAAGCACGTAAGTATCCCATGATACTTACGTGCTTTCCTTAAGCAACTAGACCGTAGAACTGTTTTATCGATGTCATATATGGACGAATCGTCATTTGTAATTAATCGTTTTTATTTCCTTAAATGAAAAATGATTTTTACAAAACTATAAATATGATTTCTGTAAATTTTTGACAATACCGTACCAGGGGGCCTACTCCCTAAGTCCGTCCGTCTTTCCGTCCGTCCGTTCATCCGTCCGTCTGACATTACGATCCATAAAAAAAAGGGTTAAAAAAAATTTTTCGGACGGGCAATAACACATCGGGAGTAGGGACAACTGGCAAATCATGTTGTCATTCATACTTCGTTCAGGCCCCGAACCAATCATCCATCCGTAGGTGATACGGAGTAAGAAACGCCCGTAACGAAGGCCGAAACTACGGGCTTCGTGCTTAGGGAGTAGGCCCCCAGGAACGGGACCTCAACGAGAGAACAGATGACGGCGCCGAAGTAGCGATAGTACATTTACTATGGCCGAATAATCTCGTTTCTCGCTGACGTCCTGTTCTCGGTGCGGTGGACAAACAATCTCATAAATTGTGAAACACGACGGTTAAGTCAATAAACAGTTGAATACATCCAAAAGGTGGATATTTTTGTAGCGAGCTTTGAAATAATTTATTTTAGTCGAACTGTACGAAGTGTGTCGAAAATAATGGATATGTAATCCTATATTAGACGCGTGTAGAAATCTTTCTACAATCTACTCGTATTATATTCTCCTTCGTTTGTTCCATTTCTACCGAGGTCATATTACGCGTGCTGTAATCATTAAAAGTAGTAGTAAATTAATTTCCGTAACATTTGGCTCATCGAGGTCCATACTAACTGCCTCATCTAGACCGGTAGTTCAATAAATAACATAAATGGCCAATACTGCTAATGTTCCCTCTTGAATATTGATGAAATTGTAACATACGGCGACTCTCACGGGACTGAAACAACCCTTTGTCCCGGGAATTGGGCGTCACTAGTAGGATCTGTTGAAAGTTCAATAGGGCTTAAAACGGGAAAGGTCTCTCAGAAAAATAGACACCCCTTTCTAGGTTTTTTTATGTTCTTGTTACTTTATTAACCTTTTCTTGTCGTGTGAATCGAACCACAAGTTTTTCTTTTTCACTGTTTAAAAAAATAAGAATTGGATTTCTTGTTCGATACTTTATTATTTTATTACCTACTTTTTTTCCCAACAAAAAAAAGGTGACAAGATGTCGTACTGTTAATTTTTTTGAAGTGAAAACTTCTTTTTGCCGGCCAGAAGGCTCCCGTATTAAAAAACGTTCAAAATCTAGTCGCATCTCATCTCAGCGACAATGTCAAAAATGTAGGCTCATTATAGGTATTTTTGACAGCTAAAGACTGAGAAAATATTTCTTAAGGCGAAAGCGACAGGGTAGCCCGCGAAATTCAAAATTTCTTACGTTTTTTGCAATTTGTAGGTCAGTGTGAGCTTGCCGGGGTTGGTCAATGGATGGGTGACCATCTTTACATAGCGAGATTCCTCCGTGCCTCGGAAAGCACGTTAAGCCGTTGGTCCCGGCTGTCATTCGTGGATCTTTGACAGTCGTTACGGGTCGTCAGAAGCCGGAAAGTCTGACAACCAGTCTTACCAAGGGGTATCGTATTACCCAGTAACTGGGTTGTGGAGGTCAGATAGGCAGTCGCTCCACGTAAAATACTGGTATTCAGCTGCATCCGGTTAGACTGGAAGCCGACCCCAATATAGTTGGGAAAAGGCTAGGCAGATAGATAGATAGGTCAGTGTGAGCTTGTATGTTGATTAAAATATGATTCGCGGCCGTAGCTAATATGGCTTTACAGAATTATAATCATTAGAATCAGCAATACAGCTCCATAAGTTAGCATTTACCTCAAACCTCATGATTTCATGAAATCGCTAGATTTGAGGTAAATGCTAACTTATGGAGTTGTATTGCTGATTCTAATGATTATAATTCTGTAAAGCCATATTAGATACGGCCGCGAATCATATTGTAATCAACATACAAGCTCACACTGACATAGAATTTGCAAAAAACGTAAGAAATTTTGAATTTCGCGGGCTACCCTGGCGCAAACCTTAAAAACACCGCAGTTGTCTTGCTATTCGTACAATCAGCGGGTCTTTGTTCGAAATGCAATTAGTTTCAACTTTTTGAAGACGTTTGTGAAACAATTGAGAATTTAATTTTGTTTTATGAAATGTTTCTTTAATGACAGGTACTGTTAGCACCGGCGCGGCGGCGGCGTAGCATGGCGGTGTGCTAAGTTACCGGGATAATACCTATGTGGGGGCAGGCGCTAAATACGATGATAAGAAGCAATACTAAAATTTGCTATTTATTTCATGAGGACGTGCACACTTTTACTCGCCTATCACATTTAAACTGTTGTTTCTTGGAAACAAACGCCGAATATTCAATTTTGAAAACTAATTCTAAATTCGCTTGAGTTATCGAATGCAACCAGAGTTATTTTTCTACCACCCTGAATGATGTAAGGTTCCCTTTAGGGCTTTAGCTGACATTCTGACAACCTTTACAGTACCTAAACATACACCTTCATATAACATTATATGCTAACATTATGTTCATATTATTTCTTTACTAGGTAAGCACTCGTAGAATCGTGGAATGTATTTTTCAATACACTTCCTCGAAAACTGGTTCATATCGCACTACGATTAGGTTCACAATGCAATGTATGTCGCACGCGTGCGATTTTTCATTTTCCACGCACGTGTGCGGGAATGCCACAGATAACTTATACCTATACGTAGTCCAAATTGGTTCAATGTTCACAACTCTCTATTCGGAGGTGAATGTTTTTTTTTAAATCTCGGCAAAGAGATATGCGTCTTTATGGCGTTAATATTTTTTGAATATTTAAATAATGTTTCTATATAGAATATTATCAAAAACCATGATTATTACAATAAAAAAAAAACGTTTATGAACAAATTAACATTTATTTGTGTTCTAAACTTAAAAATATTTGAATTTTCTATTTTTCATATTAGGCTGTTTATCGGCTTTATACCTTTGCTTCTCCTTCAACCTGGCGAAAGCAAAGCGCGAAAAAAAAAAGAAAATTTAAATCATAGTTTCCTAATAATTCATGACAAAAATATTTTCCGTTATTTTATTTTATATCTTCAAACGTCGTTTGATAGTCGTGGACATTTGTTATTGCAGTTCTCGGCTCAAAAACAACCTCGCCTACGGCTCGGGTGTTAATTCCGCCTCGAATGCAATAACAAACGTTCTCCACTTGTATCAAAATGTACTATTTTAATCTCACGTACTTACTAAAAGTAGGTAGGTACCTAATAAATTATTTTGCAATATGTAATAACCAAATCAATAATAATCCAACATACAAAACTAGCTACCGCCCGCGGCTTCGACCGCTTGGTATGTCGATAAAAAGTAGCCTTTTTTTTTTTTTTTTTTTTTAGGGTGGGAAATCATCAAATAACTTCTCCCGCTCTGGGTGGAGCGGAAGGGCGTGTCAGACTTTTACTGACTAAAACCCACCCGTGTTCCTTCAGTTGCCTATGCCAGGGCCGCGGTAACCCCTTCAGACAACCCGCGACCCCAGCGGCGTCGGCCCTATTGGACCCCGTCACTTGCTGACATCTCTTTAAGGCGCGCGTGGAACACAACGCGCCGTCGACTCGGGCCTGGTCCTTACCGGACGGCGAGCTACCCGCTGCTCACCGTCCGCAGGCCCGCGCCTACGGTGGCCGGAAATCGCCCCGCGATTCCCGCCGCCCAGGGCGTCTCCTGCGGCGACTGAGGGCGTGAGGCTGCCTCTCCCTCACGCGTTCCGCCTCCTCCTTCGCGAGCATCACTGCTTCGCAGAAGGAGGTGACGGCCTCCCATGCACTCTCGCTCCGCACCATGGCCTGCACCAGGCTCGGACGCGAGAGATCGCCGCCGCCGATCGCCTCCGTGAGAACACGGCGGTGCTCTGCCCAAGCCGGGCAGACCTCCACTGTATGCTCCACCGTGTCCTCCGGGCGATCCACACAATGGTAACACCCGGGCGTTTCCTCCCGCCTTATGCGAAACAGGAACCTCCCGAAACAACCGTGTCCGGTGAGGACCTGCGTCAGGCGGAAGGTGAGGACGCCGTGGCACCTCTCTAACCACTCCTCAAAGAGGGGACTTATCGCCGCAATTGTGGCGTGCCCAGCGCTGGGTTGCGACAGTCGCGCTCTCCATGCCGCCATGAGATCCCGCCGGAGCTCTGTCCGCTGTACCGTGATTTCTCGCGGCAGCGGAGTTACGCCCCGGCGCTTCGCCTCCTCGCGCCACTCCCACACGTGCGCGAGGACCTTTGCCTCCAGATCCCACGGCGGCAATCCGGCAAGGAGGCTCGCCGCCTCCCGGGAGACCGTGCGGTATCCCCGGACTAGCCGGATGGCCATGACCCTCTGGGACGCGTTCAACCTGCCGGCTGGCCCCAGCCTTAGGGAACGCGCCCACACCGGTGCTCCGTAAAGGGCCATGGACCGCACGACCCCCGCGTAGAGCCTCCGGCAGGAGGCGTTTGGACCCCCCAGATTGGGCAGGAGCCGCCTCAAAGCAGCCCCAGCCCGCTCCAGTCTGGGAGCCAAACGTCGGAAATGCTCCACGAAGTTCCACCGGCTGTCGAGGACGAGTCCCAGGTACTTCATCGTCGACCCGACTCCGATGTGAACCCCTCCTACCGTTATTTGGGAACCCGACGGTGGCGCATTCCGAGGACCATGAAAACACATGGCCTCGGACTTGTGCAGGGCCACCTCGAGTCCCAACTGCCGGATCCTCTCCACGACTATCGCAACCCCGCGTGTCGCTAAATCAGCCGCCGCCTGGTGCGACCTCCCCTGCGCCAGGACCAGCGTGTCGTCAGCGTAACATACCACGCTGACGCCGCTAGGGAGGTCGGCGCGCAGCACCCAGTCGTACCCGATGTCCCACAAAAGTAGCCTATGTCTTTCTACAGGGTTTAAAGTATACCCGTACCAAATTTCATCAAAATCGGTTCAGACGTTTAGCCGTGAAAGCGTAAGAAACAAACATCCAGAAATATTATATATCAACCTACGTGTCGATGTAGAACTTATAAAGTGTTCACCAGTCCGTATACATCATACTTAAATTACCTCTCTGGACAAACTTACCTATCTAGTATAGCATCAAGTTCTCAAATAACCATGAAAGGCAGACAATTTAAATCGCAATTACATCCGGGTATAAATTCCCTTCGACATTTGACAGACCTCAAGCCCGGATAAGATTTCCCGGATCCGGTATTACGGCTATAAAGGGAAGAGCGCTTGAGGATAACGAGTGTTCCGGAGTTCGTTTCTGGCTTCAACTTTCTGACTTACCTACTGACCGACTCTTTGACAATTCAAAAGTGCAATTGGTTTAATTGAAATGAATGCTTTGAGTTTGAGTTTGAGTTTATCATTATACAACAAGTAAAAAGTTATCTTTGCGATTGTTAAACATATAATATGGTACGGAACCCTTCGTGCGCGAGTCCGACTCGCACTTGACCGGTTTTTTTTAACCTCATTTTAATTCTTATCCGGTTCTAAGCGACAGTGCAAATTGATTTATTGTTTTTTATTTCTAATATTTTGTCTTCCTAAAGCCAGTCTTACCAAGGGTTACCGTATTACCCGGTAACTGGTAGTCTAGTAAGTCAGGTAGGCAGTCGCTCCATGTAAAATTCTGATATTTAGTTGTATTCGGTTAGACTGGAAGTCGACCCCAACATACTTGGGAAAAAGCTAGGCAGATGATGATTTCTCATATTTTGCCTTTAAATCGATATATAATATTTCTTCGCTCGTCTCCGAGAAATTAGTCTGCGAAGTTTAATGGCTGTCATTCCGGTTATAAACCGCATTTATATTCGTATTGAAGGCCCTGGCTAGGCCGATCAAGAGTTTACAATTAAATTTGTATCAGTTTAATACCTACGAATTGATGGATCAAATTAACTAATCCTTTCGGGATCCCTCCAATTATCTCGGACCTAGGGATTACAAAGCTTGGATGTGTACTTGTGTAGTGCCTACATGTATGTATATCTGTGAGTGTGTAGTTGATAACCCTTCGGCTACGAACCCGATGATATATAGTGATAATATTATGTCAACATACTTACTCAATTTGTGTGGCCATTTCGCACATAGCAAAGAAGTTTTTTTATCGTGAAGAAAGTTAAGACAGCAGATAAATGTCAATTTGAGTGGCTAACTTGCGTGTTCTATGCTCACACACACAGCCCGAAGAATTACCAAACTTAAGTGGCAGTGGGCAGGGCAAATTGCTCGCAGAACAGATGGCCGATGTGGAAAGGTTCTGGATTGGCGGCCGCATACCGAAAGACGCAGCGTTGGAAGGCCGGGAACAAGGTGGACCGATGACCTGGCGAAGGCCGCAGGAACCGGTCGAAGTGGCGGTGCTTGGGGAGGCCTATGTCCAGCAGTGGACATCTTTAACATTTTCATAAGAACAGGTCAACAAAAGCGTCCCAAATGACCCATGATTGGCAACAAAATATGGACAAATATCAAAACTATTAAACAATGGATCAACCCTCAAGTTATTAAAATGCATCACTTTGCTTAACTTTACCCATATAAAAATACCTAGTTCTATATTGCTAATTATAAACTCAATCTTACTAATAATCATCATTCCAAACTGATTCTGCAAATAACCAGCCACCTATAGCTTTCAATGTAAACATTTTAATTTCGGCTGAAATGATGATGATGATTAAAAGTGTACTTACTTCATAATAAACAGTATTCTATTCTATTTTATTCTATCCATGCAGTAGTTCTACCAAGTCTGCGTAACACAACACTGTAGAAGTTTATCTTCCGTCTGTTAAACGGAATAGTTTTAACAACTTGCAGTGTTCGCTCTCGAAGCTAAGTTATACAAGGTACAACGGCGCTTTGTGTCGGTATTACGTACGCGTGTGAGAAATAGCCATATTTTCTTTATAGAACTTTAGATAGATAACATTGTAGCTTTAGAAATATGGACCTTTGGGAATGGAACAAAATGAAACCAATAAAAAAAAAAAACATAATATCACAAAGCTATTTAAAAACCCCGTCCCGGTTTTGATCTCGATATCAACTAGTAGAAAACGAGAACGAAGTCTACGATGGAACGAGCGTAATAAGGTGCTTGATGCATGATGAAAATATTTTTTTAGGGTTCCGTACATCAAAAGGAAAAAAAACGGAACCCTTATACGATCACTTCGTTGTCCGTCTGTCTGTCTGTCCATCTGTCTGTCTGTCCATCTGTTTGTCTGTCAGTCTGCCAATACACTTTTTCTCAGGAACACGTGGAGGTATCAAGTTGAAATTAATATCAAATACGTAAGTATATGGTCCCTTGGAGCTCTAAAAAAATCAAGCTTCTAAGTCAACACAATAAAAAAATACGGCCATTTATGCGACATATTTTGATATTTGCAAGTAAATCAAAACATAAAGGGTACTTCCCGTTATCCTAGAATCATGATATTTGGCAAGAAATAATATCTGACAGCACAAATAAAGGAAAAAGTCCGAAAATTGTTAATTTGTAATTCACATAAAAAATGTTTTTTTGGACTACAATGTTAAGTTTGTTTTTGTGATAAATTCTGGTCAATTACGGAACCCTTCATTGTGTGTGGTCCAACACGCACTTGACCGGTTTTTTAAAGAAAACATAACGTTATTGTAAAACACTGTAGTACCTAGCACCATAAAAATCTATCGGAAAGACAAAGACCTCGTCGCCATGTAATTTCACATAATAATTGCATTGTGTACCAAATGTCGCAAGTTCTCGCTTCTCCCGAGGGTCGAGGAGGTCCGGCTCTGCGACCCTGGCACGTAAATCAACTAACCTTTATCGATGGACGGGTTGCCGGCAGATTACGTTGCTTGTAGCCCCGCGTAGCTCAGGGTGTGGTGGCACTTAGCGCTTACAGCGGCATCTTTCTAACAGACAAACCTTTATTCACTTGAATTCGAACACATTTTTTTTTATTTGAACTACTCTTGTGGTTTACTCCTATGTAAAAAGCGAACTGGGTGGGAATAAGAAAGTGACAGAGTCAATTACTTCCACATGCGAAAAAAAGAGAGCACAACACCAAGATAAAAGTGCCAAATCAAATAAAAATGGTTTAAAAATAAATTAAGCAAAAATATTTTCAGCCAGAGTTTTCAATTACCTAATACGCACATTTTGAATGCAATTTTGCAATGAAATTACTTAGGATTTTAGAATTACAGGTAAAAACATAAAAAGTAGAGATCTTTTCGGAATTAAATTCTATCGAGGGGTTAAAACCCAATTGTGTTTTCCTTCAGTCAGAGTATAAATCAAATAGTCAATAAACATGTATCCAAAACATAAAACCATAAATGCAGCAAAAGTTAAATAAATGGTTATGAAAAATCCCCCAATTTATTTTGGGATCGCCTTAAGAGCGTTGTTGCATTTTTCATAGAATACAATTATTCACTTAGAATTAGAAACCCTGATTGCACACATACAAACGTTCCTTGGAGCGAGTATTGGAACAGTATGACATGTTTGAAGCTAGAAATAGGTGCAATCATTGTTAGTCATTAACATAACATTATGTTAGCACAATAAACTATGAAAGAGTCATCTCTTTCATTTCGTTTAGAAGGTATTTTTAGGGTTCCGTACCTCAAAAGGAAAAAACGGAACCCTTATAGGATCACTTCGTTGTCCGTCTGTCTGTCTGTCTGTCAGTCTGTCAAGACCCTTTTTCTCAGGAACGCGTGGAGGTATCAAGTTGAAATTAATATCAAATACGTAAGTCTATGGTCCCTTGGAGTCCTAAAAAATTCAAGCTTCTAAGTCAACGCCATAAAAACACACGGCTATTTATGCGACATATTTTGATACTCGCAAGTAAATCAAAACCTATAGGTTACTTCCCGGTGACCTAGAATCATGAAATTTGTCAAGAAGCAAAGTCTCTTACAGCACAAATAATGGAAAAAGTCCGAAAATTGTTTATTTATAATTTTATCACATCAAAAAATATTTTTAAGTACCTCATCTGTAAAGGTCCTTTTTCTCAGGAATGTGTTGAGGTATCAAGTTGAAATTCATACACGAAATTGTACTCATCGTTATAAACCAAAAATTAATTTACTACTTTTTTAATGAATACAGCATGCGTAGTATGACCTCGGTAGAAATGACTTATAATGAGCTGCTGGCAGTAAAATGACACTTCTAATGTAAATTTTACTGTAATTTCTAATTTCGCCACTGACCTCTATTGTACAAGAGGTCAGTGAATTTCGCTATCAAATGGGAACATTTTTTAACGAAATGACAGATAGGAAGTGTCATTTTACTGCAGCTAAATAAAATTCCCAGATTAGTGTTCACATGTATCCGCGATCAGTCGCACCGACCCCCTGACTCCTAATGGAAGGTAGATCTCATCGTGCGAACAATGGTGTGTGCCATGCCTACTTAGTGCGAGTATTTCTCGAAACGACGACAACTTACATCTCTGGAGATTTTTTCCATTAAAAGCACGTAAGTATCCCATGATACTTACGTGCTTTCCTTAAGCAACTAGACCGTAGAACTGTTTTATCGATGTCATATATGGACGAATCGTCATTTGTAATTAATCGTTTTTATTTCCTTAAATGAAAAATGATTTTTACAAAACTATAAATATGATTTCTGTAAATTTTTGACAATACCGTACCAGGGGGCCTACTCCCTAAGTCCGTCCGTCTTTCCGTCCGTCCGTTCATCCGTCCGTCTGACATTACGATCCATAAAAAAAAGGGTTAAAAAAAATTTTTCGGACGGGCAATAACACATCGGGAGTAGGGACAACTGGCAAATCATGTTGTCATTCATACTTCGTTCAGGCCCCGAACCAATCATCCATCCGTAGGTGATACGGAGTAAGAAACGCCCGTAACGAAGGCCGAAACTACGGGCTTCGTGCTTAGGGAGTAGGCCCCCAGGAACGGGACCTCAACGAGAGAACAGATGACGGCGCCGAAGTAGCGATAGTACATTTACTATGGCCGAATAATCTCGTTTCTCGCTGACGTCCTGTTCTCGGTGCGGTGGACAAACAATCTCATAAATTGTGAAACACGACGGTTAAGTCAATAAACAGTTGAATACATCCAAAAGGTGGATATTTTTGTAGCGAGCTTTGAAATAATTTATTTTAGTCGAACTGTACGAAGTGTGTCGAAAATAATGGATATGTAATCCTATATTAGACGCGTGTAGAAATCTTTCTACAATCTACTCGTATTATATTCTCCTTCGTTTGTTCCATTTCTACCGAGGTCATATTACGCGTGCTGTAATCATTAAAAGTAGTAGTAAATTAATTTCCGTAACATTTGGCTCATCGAGGTCCATACTAACTGCCTCATCTAGACCGGTAGTTCAATAAATAACATAAATGGCCAATACTGCTAATGTTCCCTCTTGAATATTGATGAAATTGTAACATACGGCGACTCTCACGGGACTGAAACAACCCTTTGTCCCGGGAATTGGGCGTCACTAGTAGGATCTGTTGAAAGTTCAATAGGGCTTAAAACGGGAAAGGTCTCTCAGAAAAATAGACACCCCTTTCTAGGTTTTTTTATGTTCTTGTTACTTTATTAACCTTTTCTTGTCGTGTGAATCGAACCACAAGTTTTTCTTTTTCACTGTTTAAAAAAATAAGAATTGGATTTCTTGTTCGATACTTTATTATTTTATTACCTACTTTTTTTCCCAACAAAAAAAAGGTGACAAGATGTCGTACTGTTAATTTTTTTGAAGTGAAAACTTCTTTTTGCCGGCCAGAAGGCTCCCGTATTAAAAAACGTTCAAAATCTAGTCGCATCTCATCTCAGCGACAATGTCAAAAATGTAGGCTCATTATAGGTATTTTTGACAGCTAAAGACTGAGAAAATATTTCTTAAGGCGAAAGCGACAGGGTAGCCCGCGAAATTCAAAATTTCTTACGTTTTTTGCAATTTGTAGGTCAGTGTGAGCTTGCCGGGGTTGGTCAATGGATGGGTGACCATCTTTACATAGCGAGATTCCTCCGTGCCTCGGAAAGCACGTTAAGCCGTTGGTCCCGGCTGTCATTCGTGGATCTTTGACAGTCGTTACGGGTCGTCAGAAGCCGGAAAGTCTGACAACCAGTCTTACCAAGGGGTATCGTATTACCCAGTAACTGGGTTGTGGAGGTCAGATAGGCAGTCGCTCCACGTAAAATACTGGTATTCAGCTGCATCCGGTTAGACTGGAAGCCGACCCCAATATAGTTGGGAAAAGGCTAGGCAGATAGATAGATAGGTCAGTGTGAGCTTGTATGTTGATTGTGGCGGCATCTACATCGCCACATATGAACTATGCATCAATGACATGACGTCACGCAAACCTGCATCGCGCAATTAGAGTTTACCACGCGATTAGCATATATACAACGTCCCGACATCAACCATCGGGCAGTAGCCCACCAGACACAGCACCCGTCTGGTCGGAGGATCCTCCCTTTTCTATGGAGGATGAGTGAACTTTACACCCTGTTCCTCATGCCTCTAAACTGGTGACCCCGAGCGTGAACGTCAGCGCAGCCTTCGTGCAACTCCTTCAGCGTGACGTCATCAAGCATCACTTCCTCAAGCTTTCGAGCGGCGACTAACACAGCCAGACAGCATCCACGGCTTCAACAGGTATCCTGACCACCAGCATGCAGCGGACGCGCATTCCTGGTCATCACCTTCAGCCTCAACCCAGCGCTGTACACTCCGACCCACTGGAGCATAACGAAGCGCCACCCCGACTCACTGGGGTATCACCGCAGACAGTTCCGACTCACTGGAACCACAACTGTCACTGGCAAGCATCGCAAGATACACGACTCAGCCCACTATCGACCTCCGGTCTCCGGAGGGGAGTGATGTGGCGGCATCTACATCGCCACATATGAACTATGCATCAATGACATGACGTCACGCAAACCTGCATCGCGCAATTAGAGTTTACCACGCGATTAGCATATATACAACGTCCCGACATCAACCATCGGGCAGTAGCCCACCAGACACAGCACCCGTCTGGTCGGAGGATCCTCCCTTTTCAATGGAGTATGAGTGAACTTTACACCCTGTTCCTCATGCCTCTAAATGATTAAAATATGATTCGCGGCCGTAGCTAATATGGCTTTACAGAATTATAATCATTAGAATCAGCAATACAGCTCCATAAGTTAGCATTTACCTCAAACCTCATGATTTCATGAAATCGCTAGATTTGAGGTAAATGCTAACTTATGGAGTTGTATTGCTGATTCTAATGATTATAATTCTGTAAAGCCATATTAGATACGGCCGCGAATCATATTGTAATCAACATACAAGCTCACACTGACATAGAATTTGCAAAAAACGTAAGAAATTTTGAATTTCGCGGGCTACCCTGGCGCAAACCTTAAAAACACCGCAGTTGTCTTGCTATTCGTACAATCAGCGGGTCTTTGTTCGAAATGCAATTAGTTTCAACTTTTTGAAGACGTTTGTGAAACAATTGAGAATTTAATTTTGTTTTATGAAATGTTTCTTTAATGACAGGTACTGTTAGCACCGGCGCGGCGGCGGCGTAGCATGGCGGTGTGCTAAGTTACCGGGATAATACCTATGTGGGGGCAGGCGCTAAATACGATGATAAGAAGCAATACTAAAATTTGCTATTTATTTCATGAGGACGTGCACACTTTTACTCGCCTATCACATTTAAACTGTTGTTTCTTGGAAACAAACGCCGAATATTCAATTTTGAAAACTAATTCTAAATTCGCTTGAGTTATCGAATGCAACCAGAGTTATTTTTCTACCACCCTGAATGATGTAAGGTTCCCTTTAGGGCTTTAGCTGACATTCTGACAACCTTTACAGTACCTAAACATACACCTTCATATAACATTATATGCTAACATTATGTTCATATTATTTCTTTACTAGGTAAGCACTCGTAGAATCGTGGAATGTATTTTTCAATACACTTCCTCGAAAACTGGTTCATATCGCACTACGATTAGGTTCACAATGCAATGTATGTCGCACGCGTGCGCGTGCGATTTTTCATTTTCCACGCACGTGTGCGGGAATGCCACAGATAACTTATACCTATACGTAGTCCAAATTGGTTCAATGTTCACAACTCTCTATTCGGAGGTGAATGTTTTTTTTAAAATCTCGGCAAAGAGATATGCGTCTTTATGGCGTTAATATTTTTTGAATATTTAAATAATGTTTCTATATAGAATATTATCAAAAACCATGATTATTACAATAAAAAAAAAAACGTTTATGAACAAATTAACATTTATTTGTGTTCTAAACTCAAAAATATTTGAATTTTCTATTTTTCATATTAGGCTGTTTATCGGCTTTATACCTTTGCTTCTCCTTCAACCTGGCGAAAGCAAAGCGCGAAAAAAAAAAGAAAATTTAAATCATAGTTTCCTAATAATTCATGACAAAAATATTTTCCGTTATTTTATTTTATATCTTCAAACGTCGTTTGATAGTCGTGGACATTTGTTATTGCAGTTCTCGGCTCAAAAACAACCTCGCCTACGGCTCGCCTCGAATGCAATCACAAACGTTCTCCACTTGTATCAAAATGTACTATTTTAATCTCACGTACTTACTAAAAGTAGGTAGGTACCTAATAAATTATTTTGCAATATGTAATAACCAAATCTATAATAATCCAACATACAAAACTAGCTACCGCCCGCGGCTTCGACCGCTTGGTATGTCGATAAAAAGTAGCCTATGTCTTTCTACAGGGTTTAAAGTATACCCGTACCAAATTTCATCAAAATCGGTTCAGACGTTTAGCCGTGAAAGCGTAAGAAACAAACATCCAGAAATATTTTTTATCTTTATAATATTAGTTTACATATCAACCTACGTGTCGATGTAGAACTTATAAAGTGTTCACCAGTCCGTATACATCATGCTTAAATTACCTCTCTGGACAAACTTATCTATCTAATATAGCATCAAGTTCTCAAATAACCATGAAAGGCAGACAATTTAAATCGCAATTACATCCGGGTATAAATTCCCTTCGACATTTGACAGACCTCAAGCCCGGATAAGATTTCCCGGATCCGGTATTACGGCTATAAAGGGAAGAGCGCTTGAGGATAACGAGTGTTCCGGAGTTCGTTTCAAGTAAGGGTCGTGGTTGTTTTACGCGTCTTGTTCCTTTTCTACCGAGGTCGCGAATGTTCGGAGGTCGTAGGTTTAGATTTTTTTAAATTTATTTAGGTTTTAGATTACAACCTACACAGCCTAAGTATACATAATAATGTACAGACAACAGCACATCAGGTTATACCAAACTGTCAAATTTCTCCAAATGATTTTAAACCTTAAAATGGTGATGGTTAGGTTCAAAATCGAATGAGAAAATTTTACAGTTTGTAGTAACTTGACCTGCTGTTGTGTGTACTTCGTTTATTAATTTTATTATTACGTTATTCACACATTTATCATTTTTACACACTCAATATTTTTTTTTTGTACAATTAAAGAAACACAATAGTTTAATGGCATGGTACGCTATAAGCATCGGGTAAATTAAATGTCATCTAAAACTTAATAGTTATTTATGCAACTGACGTATAATAAGGGGTATTAAAACACGAATGTGGGTTTATCACACGAGGCTAAGCAGAGTGTGATAATAGTATCACATGAGTGTTTTAATACCTAATTATGTACAGTTGCATACAAGACTTTATCTACATCCATGTTATCAATCCTGTATAAAAGGTTCTGAAACAGTTTTTTGCAATACTAATACTCATGGCGGCCGGTGTCATAGTATACGACGTTAATTCGAATAAGTTCTTTTTTTAAATGACGGCGCTGTTGTAGTGAAACGCGCGTGCATTACAATGTTCTTTTTTTGAAAACGAGTTGCATTATGAAATTCAGTACAACATTAAAGCACCCGTTTGGATGCTATTATGGTTACCATGGTTACTATGACACTGGCTGTTTTAATGTTGGCAATAAGCTAACTGTTTCAGAAACTTTTATAGAGAATTTATAGCATGGGTGTAGATAAAAGAACAAAAAGTTATTTTAACAAACAATATCACATTATATTTATTATTGATCTTTAAGTACTTATAAGTTTTAAATGTTTGAGTATTGTTCGACGCTAAAGTGCCAGTCGTTCATAATAATAACTGAAA
The DNA here is from genome assembly GCA_905163495.3 of Cosmia trapezina. Taxonomy (NCBI): domain Eukaryota; kingdom Metazoa; phylum Arthropoda; class Insecta; order Lepidoptera; family Noctuidae; genus Cosmia; species Cosmia trapezina. The sequence goes on along the minus strand of LR991029.1, from coordinate 2,144,719 downwards.
CTTAGACATAACATAATTTATTACATCGAAAAGACGATTGTCTATGAATCGAAACTTTAAGCTACTATAAGTTTCCTAGAAAAGCGGACGCCATGACGCCTGTCATTTAAATGAAGACACGACAAAGATTTAAATCGTTAGATTCGCCTACCGTGTCAAAAGTTAGTCGCGTTTCTGTTTCCTTTTGACACCTCTGAGACACTATGAACCAGTGACTTGACTTGATTTTCATGGAAATGCTATATTTAATAATGTAACCTCACTCTTTTCAGTACCTATGTACTTACACTTTTTTGCGTGACTATGTCATGGTAAGGGCAAATCTAGCGATTTAAATCTTTGGGCAGCGGGATTTGACATTACGCTGTCAACAACGCTCTCTAGGGAAACACACAACCTAACTTTCATGAATAACTTTTCAGTGACGTCATTCGCCGGTATATTGCAGACGCTATGTGGCGGCGACCGCTCTTCTAGGAAACCGTAGTTTAGACTAGAAACAAAAACGGTGCGCAAATAAACGATCAAGTGCTTAAAAGAAAAGGCACACATACATACCTACATTGTCGTATTATTTGCAAACACGAGACGGTGAAAAAGAAAAACCACCCATTCAATTCTCGGTGCAAAGGAATTTTCAGGTTAATATAATAAGGTGAAGGCGTTCCAAAGTAATGAGCCGTACAATTTACTTACCTTTGACTAACAAGTAGAAAATATATTCATAACTCGTGAAATTCGTGCGAGTGCCGACTTAATAGGAACCACATTGCTTAAAATATTACTCTGGAGCGAGAACCTGACGCTTTTCATTTAAATTATATGAATGTGTTTGTGTATTGCAAAACTTGTAGGTAATACATAAACATACAGACATACATCACGCCTTCTTCCCATAGGGCTAGGCAGTAACCACAGAACTCCACCTCCTACGATGCACATATACATGTCGGAAACGTCAGGATTTACTCGGATAGATTCAAACACCATGTAGGCAGAAGATGGGTTTCGTGCAATGAAAACTCACTGGGTGCTATACTCGGTGATTATTAAAATCACAATCTAACACAATCACTCCGAATTAAAATTAACACAATCACTGAGCACAACGAATCGAATACAGTTCCGTGGCGTAGTAACCCCCATGCGATCAGACACCAGACTGTCCTCCTGGCCATCGGTTTTAAAACATCGCGACTCTGTAGAAGCGCGCTATAGGTGTAGGTAGATCATAGATCACGCGACGTCGCCCGTGGTGCGCTTGCGACTCGTTACTTATCCGTACTATTGACCGTCTCCGACATACATTTATTCCTTTTGCCTCGTTTACGTTCATACATCAAAGGGTCTACTCCCCAATTCCATCCGTCAGTCCGTCCGTCTGACACAACGATCCATCAAAACAAGTGTAAAACTTTAAATTTTTCGGGCGGGCAAAAACACATCGGGATTAGGGACAGCTGTCAAATCGTGTCGCCATTCATACTTCGTTCGGGACCCAAACCAATCATCTGTCCGTAGGTGATACGGAGTAGGAAACGCCCGTAACGAAGGCCGAAACTACGGGCTTCGTGCTTAGGGAGCAGGATGTCTACGCCCGTCCGAAAAAATTAACTTTAACACTTGTTTTGATGGATCGATAAGTCAGACGGATGGATAAACGGACGCACGGATGAACGGACAGACTTAGGGAGTAGGCCCCCTGACCCCCTGGTCATACACGCACGCCAGTGGCGAGTACTACACACCTGACCTTTCTGAAGAACGTCACTAATAAGGTACTAATAATAATATTTTACGTGCTGGCCGGATGGCACGGCACGCCAGCATTAACGACATCATCCGTCGGGCTCTTGTCACCGCCGGGGTGCCAGCTGTTTTAGAACCCAATGGCCTGGCGCGCGACGATGGCAAGAGACCAGACGGAATGACCATAATGCCTTGGAAGTTGGGTAGGCCTTTGGTGTGGGATGCAACCTGTGTCGACACCCTCGCGCCATCCCATCTTCTTAGCACGGCGTGCTGCGTTGGAGCGGCTGCTGCAGGTGCAGAAAACCTCAAACGCCGCAAATATAACAACCTTATTGGAAGCTATTTGTTTGAGTATTTTGGGGTTGAAACACTAGGGCCTTGGGGTCCGAGTGCTCATCGAGTATTTCGGGACATCGCCAAGCGGTTGGTCGACTCCACACGGGACCAGAGAGCTGGCCTATTTTTATCCCAAAGAATTAGCATTGCCATCCAGCGTGGCAATGCCGCCAGTTTTTTGGCCACTTTTCCCACTGACAGCGATGCGGACGAATTTTTTGATGCCCTATGAGCTCTTTTTTATTTTTTATACCTACTTGTACATAGTATAAATAATTTAATATTACCTTTTAATCATAATTATTAAACTTTCCGTAATTTGAAAAAAATAAATATTTACATCCCATATTTTATGTAATATGATAAATAATAATGATAGCGGACTGGAGTCTATTTTTGCGGGCTATTGATGGCAATAGGCTCGCCTACTTATAATATAAAAAGATATTTGTGCCATGATTTTATGTAATTCTTAATAGTATACTAGCATTATTGTTGAATGGTGTTGGCGGGAACTTTACGATAATAGCTGATGTAGTGGTTAAAAGATTACCAATCAGAAAGGTTGGCCAACTGCCCAGAGAGGACGGTTATGCCGGGAATTGTAACTCGCGGGGCACTTTTGTAGTCTCGGTGTAGACAGATACATGTATACGTACTAGCGGTATGCATTACTCAAAAATCGTTAATTTGTAATTTTATCACATACAATATATTATTTTGGGATTACAACACAATTTCCAGTTGGAGAATTGGCCGTGACGTATATCAATGTGTGGGAGAACATGTTTTTCAACTACAATGTTAAGTTTGTTTTTGGGATACATTCTTTTCAACTACGGGACCCTTCGTTGTGCGTGGTCCGTCACGCACTTGGCCGGTTTTAACTCATTCTGTGCCTAAAACCCAAAGTAAGTGCCATACATGAGAGTGTTCAAATGAAACTCTTTTCACAGCTAATTAAAACCTTTTACAGCCTGTCACTTTAGAGTTAGGTACGAGCTGTTGTTAAAGTCTAAATTATTAAGCGGTCCGCAGGTGGACAAGCCGCTTAAAACGCAGTTTCAGTACACTGCTGTTTATTACGCTGTGCCTCAGGCCAACATTTAAACCAGGCTTGTGTAGTCAACATAACAAGTTGCTGATTTATTCAAGCAAATTTTGTTTAAGCGGTTCTTTGGCAGGAGGAGCTCGTGGTTAAGTAATAACAGCCGCACAGGTCGATCCATCAGGTTAAGCGATGCTTGCCGCGGTTGGCCCGTCGATGGGTGACCATCTTTACATACTACGACTCCTCTGTGCCTCGGCTGTCATTCGTGGATCTTTGACAGTCGTTACATAGTCAGAAGCCCGAAAGTCTGGCAACCAGTCTTACAAAGGGGTATCGTATTATACAGTTACCTACAGGGTTGTGGAGGTCAGATAGTTATCCGGTTAGACTGGTAGCCAACACCAACATAGTTGGTAAAAGGCTTGGCAGATGATGACGCGTTTCTTTGGCAATAAACCAATTGTTCTTTCTTTCTCTTTCTCAAAATAGTCTTACGTAAAAATTCGATAGGTACCTACTTTTATGACTTAATAATAATAACATAAAATATAAGTTTATTATCTTTTTTGTACTGGCAACACTGGCAGCCGGTCGTCAAAAAAACGATCTTAGGTTAATTATTTTAGAAAATTCTTAAAAAGTGTTATAATTATGTTGAAATAGTGTTATATAGTCGTTCCTAATTATTATGTAGTTTAACTAGTTATTATACAGTGTTTTTTGTCGCGAGAACTTCGCACAAAAAGGATATTAAACCGGCTCGATACCGGCTGTCAACTCGAACGGTGGCGGATTTCAAAATATCATCAATCCCGGGGAGTATTTTGTTTTAATTTAAGAGCACCTAATAATAACAGACCACTGAACAACACAAATACTGCTCAGCCTCTGAGCTACGTCCATCACACATTGGCACGGTTTATGTCTCCTTTTGCTTGACAACTAGTGGAAGCAGAATCGATGACGAAAACATTCGCTCAGACAATAAACACTACATAATTTACTTCACAAAAATAGGCTTACCTATAGCTTATTAATTATTATTTATTTAAGTATGGTATAAAACTTGTAATGTGTCATAAACTTGTTATTGTCAATCAAGTTTATCTGTGTCTAATATTAAAAGCAGTGCATTCCTTGTAACTTTACTTCTGTTTAACATTCCCATCTAATTCCATATTAACTTCATCTAATTGTAATATCTATTTGGTATCAATTCATTACTTATTTTTATTTATTTTTTTTTCTCTTCTACCTCCTACCTACTAATCTAAATATTTGAACAACTTTTCTTACACTATTATTTAGCTGCATAACTTCACACATTGCAGGAGACTAACATGTCGAAAATGATGACCCGCAGTGCTACAGTAAAGGAGATGGAAGCAAAATTAAGAGCTACCTTGACGGAGCTTAAGGCTTCTAACGCTATGTGCAAACAGTTGCTCCAGGAAAGGGACGACAGTGAAGTGGAAGTGGAAAACATTAATTTAAAGAACACCTCCCTTAAGAATGAGCTGTCTCAATTACACCTACAACACATGGACTTAGCCGACCAGCACGTTCAACTTCAACAGCTAGTGTCAACATTTCAAGAGTGTAGTGAGACCCACGAACTAGCTTTGAATCGAATTTCAGAACTTGAACAGAAATTGTGTGAAGCCCAAAAGGCACTATCTCTATCAGAGTGTATTAAAGTTAGCAAACAGGTTGCTAGGACTAGTAATCTATTTGATGAGCTGGTAGGTAGTAACTCAAAATCACTGTATGAGCCAGCTGTGATAGATTTGACTGGTGATGATACTATACCATTATCTCCTATTGTTATGAGTCACAATAAATTAAAGAAATATATTAATATAAAGAAAATAATTAAACGGTCACAGAGAGTAATTAAAAAACAAAATCTCTTAAAATTAAATCTTTCGCTTAGAAAGGAACGTGTTGTCTTATCTCAAAGTTTAATTACTTGTAATATTGAGTTAAATAAATGTAGGGAAAAATATGACACAGATATCCAGCTCCTCTATAATGATATACAACACAAGGAACACTTGCTGAAGGATATTTTTGAAAAATATGAGAATTCACAACAACAACTTAGTGACCGCTTATTTGAGGCTGGGGAACTACTGGATTTGGTGAAGTGTAATGCTGAGAGGTATGAGTCTTTAACTAATACCCTCTCTTTTAGCTGTGTCTGCTCCCAGGAGCCCCAGCCTCAACTTGTTACACCCGCACCCCAACTTGTTACACCCACACCCTTAGTGGCTCAGACAGTAGGTAGCTGTATGGATAAAGATATCAATATTATGAATAGTTTGACAACTTATGTTTTTTCTGACAAATTTGGTCAAGGTTTTGGTAGTATATTTAATCAGTGTTTGCAACACTATGTAATTAATAATTGTTTACCCGGTGCCAGTATTAGCCATTTAATTAAAAATATTAAATTGACAAAAATAAACCCCAGTTCCACTGTTATACTATTATATGGGGATAGTTTATCTGTAAGAAAAAAGGACATAATTGAATGTGTCCATTTGATGTTACATCTCAATGAGACTAAGAACTGTAAATTTATTTTCTGTGCATTGCCTTATTCAACATATTTGTCTGATGAGCAAAATAGTCACATTTATAATTTAAATATGTTAATTTATAATAGAACTTGTCATCATAGTGACGCTATTTTATATTTTGATTGTAATCAATTTATTACTGATTACAAACTGACTAATTATGAAATGTATTTGCCACCTAGTTGTAGGAGACATATTGCTAATCTTTTAGCATACAATATACATAGTGACACCGGTACTTGTAGTGTACCATCGAATACTGTTAGTAGTAGTACTAATATCACTTTTGATACGCCTTGTAGTTTAAACTATTAGGTGTGACAATGGGTAGGCCGCATAACTTGAATGTTGTACATCAAAACATGCAGGGTCTGTCCGGCAAAGAGTTAGAGTTAAGTTTATTTATGGAGAACTATGATGTTCAGGTGTTATGTTTGACTGAACACTGGTTGAAAGAACATGAAGTAGTCTTTATGAATGATGATTATTTTACTGTACAAAGTGCATTTGTGAGAAAAAGTGCTATTCGCGGTGGGTCTTTAGTTCTTGTTTCAAACAAGTTGAAATGTAAACAACGTTTAGATATAGTTAATCTTTCTATTGAGCGCACTGTTGAGTTGTCTTGTGTTGAACTCGAGCGATACATTATAATTTGCATTTATCGACCCCCCTCTGGGGATTTTATTCGTTTCGAATTGGTTATGGAAGATACACTCAATAGGTTAAAATCAAGTAATAAAAGCATAATTTTATGTGGAGATTTTAATATTAATATTTTAGATGTTACTCCATTAAGTATTAGACTTCTCAATCTGTTTAGGTCTTATAATTTAATTAACTTGTTTTTCGAACCTACTAGGATCACGGCAACTTCGTCAACATGTCTTGATAATATATTTAGTGATTGTGAGGTCAAAAATAAATTAGTGCTAAGTGACCTAACATCTGACCACTGTGGTTTATTAGCTAGCTTCCCTATGCCATTACATAAAAAGGTGCATAAAAGAGAATGCAGGCCTTATACAGCTAGTCGTTGCAACAAGTTTAAAAATAATATAGCTCGTAGAATTACACCATCTCTAGCAGAACACGAGAATCCTAATGAAATCTATGGAGCCCTTTTTGATGTTGTGCAAAAAGAATACCAATCTACTTTCAAGACCAAAACCATTAACATTAATGGCACCTCCGTTGGCTTTAATCAATGGGCTACTCCAGGTATTTATAAAAGTAGAGCGAGACTATACGAGTTATACGGTTTGAAAAAATACAGGTTTGATACTTCTTTCCTAGAGTATGTCAAAAAATATTCAAAATTATTTAAAAACATTTGTGTTTTTGCTAAATCTAAATTTTTAAGCGATACAATTAAGAAATCCAATAATAAAGTAAAAACAACCTGGAAAATTATTAACAATGAAACGGGTAAGTCGGTGAAACAAGAAAATCAACTTGAGATTATGGTTGACAATAAGTTAATTAGTAAAGCAGCTGACGTAGCTGAGGCATTTAATGAGTTTTTCGCCAACATACCTATTACTACGACTCGCTCCTTAAATTCGTCCCCATCTAAAGCTGAAAACCTTTTGCATAGTAGTGTGCCCAAATGTAGTCACTTATTTAGCTTCGAACATGTAACACCTCGTGATGTAGTTAATGTTTTTAACACACTTAAGTCTAAAAACACTGGTGATTACTGGGGCATCTCCATTAAACTATTAAGTAATATAATATACATCGTAGCCCCCTATCTAGCTGTTACTTTTAATAAATGTGTTGATTTAGGAACTTTTCCTGACCTCATGAAAAGTAGCAAAGTCATACCATTATTTAAATCCGGTAATAAAAATGACGTTGGAAATTTCAGGCCTATTTCTATCTTACCTGCATTTAGCAAAATATTTGAAAAGTTAATACTCAAGCAGTTGCTAAAACATTTTAATTTAAACAGACTCCTTCACGATGAACAATATGGCTTCACTAAAGGTCGTTCGACTACGGATGCGGGTGTTGCTCTGCTGAAACACATATTTAACGCTTGGGAGAACTCGCAAAATGCTATTGGAGTTTTTTGTGATCTCTCCAAAGCCTTTGATTGCGTGCACCATGACACGCTTTTGCGTAAATTACGTCATTATGGTGTCCAAAACGAAGCTCTCAAAGTAATAAATTCTTATTTACATAATAGGTTCCAATGTGTAGATGTTAATGGTGTGAAATCTTCCGGGCTACCAGTTCAGTTAGGTGTACCTCAAGGCTCAATACTGGGTCCATTCTTATTCCTAGTGTATATTAATGACTTACCATTCTATTTAAAGGGTATCTGTGATGTTGTACTGTTTGCAGATGACACCTCTCTTATTTTTAAAGTAGACAGAAACAGACATGATTTTGATGATGTAAACAGTGCACTCTCAATGGTTACGGATTGGTTTACGACAAATAACTTAGTTCTCAATGCCAAGAAAACTAAATGTATAAAGTTTGCCTTACCGAATGTTAGAAATCTGGGACCCAACATCGTCTTAGATGAAGAGGTACTTAAGACTGTAGAATCAGCAGTTTTTCTGGGTATAACAGTAGATGCTAAACTTCAGTGGGGCCCACATATATCAAGCCTAGCGGGAAGGCTCAGTTCAGCCGCCTACGCCGTCAGGAAAGTAAGACAATACACTGACGTTGATACAGCTCGGTTAGTCTATTTTAGTTATTTCCATAGCGTTATGTCCTACGGTATTCTGCTATGGGGCAAAGCGGCTGATATTCAAAATATTTTTGTTCTTCAAAAACGAGCTGTTCGAGCAATTTACCAGCTAGGAGCTAGAGTTTCTCTGAGAGATTTTTTTAAGGATATTGGTATTCTCACGGTGGCATCACAGTTCATCTTCGCCAACATCTTATACATTAGGCAAAATATACATTTGTACAGTAAAAACAGTGATATTCACAATATTAACACCAGAAATAAGGACAAATTACGTGCTCCATTTCATCGGCTTCATAAGGTTCATAACTCATTTGTTGGTCTTGGTATAGCTTTTTATAACAAGCTACCTTCTTCTTTGCTAGATTTGCCTTTTAATGCGTTTAAAATTAAAGTTAAATCCAATCTTTGTTCAAAGGCATACTATTCTATCAACGATTACTTAAACGATAAGAATAGTTGGTCGCTGTGATTAACTCAAGACAATGTTTATGTTATGTTCTTTCTCCAGGATCAGCTTACATAATGACAGGTTACATGAGTTAAGTACTAAAATTGTTTATTTTATTTGACAAAAATATAATTTAATGTATTGTGTTGCGTAAATTATTTTGCATAGGTACTATTGTATAGAATCTAGTTCTTCTAACTGAACAGACAGCTGTGCTGCTGGGGAGTTTGTTCCGCTACTTCTTCTTCCCAGCTAAAGCACTAGGAAGTGGTGAAGGGAGGGCGTTTTGTGGGGACTGTCTTACTGTAATTTTGACGTTCAAAAAGTGCTGATTCTCAGCCTAATTTGAATAAAGGACTTTTGATTTTGATTTTGATTTTGATTTTGATTTAAATAAAAGTCAAATTGCCGCATGTATGGAAGCGCATCACTTCAGAACGGTTGCATCTATTTGGCGAATTCTTTTTGTTGTGTTTGTAATTTGTCAGGACAAGATTTGTATGTTAAATTTTTGTTGGAAAATTCACCGGAAACATGATAAATTTAGAACAGATTTAGATTTTCTTTGTTGGAATTTTTGTATAAAAAAACTTTTTTACAAAAAACAAAACCGACTTCCAAAAAAAACACTACAAAGTGAAAAATAACTTTAATTTCGGAAGTCGGTGTCTTTGGATCTGTATTTTAGGTTTTTGCCCCCGACTTCCGAAATTAAAGTTATTTTTCACTTTGTAGTGTTTTTTTTGGAAGTCGGTTTTGTTTTTTGTAAAAAAGTTTTTATTTTTCACTTTTTAGTGGGTCAGTTTGTAATTTATCTAAGTTACAATAACCCAATGTCAACTGCTCATCACGTTTTACAAAATATTGCTTTTCCCGATGCAGGGACGTTAATTGTTGAGGAGTTCTCCTAGTAAGAACCAAGAGAACTGGAGCTCATGGTGAAGTCACCATCACCATTATGCATTTTGACGAGCATAAACCATATTAAAGTAATCGAATCGCAACCTGTGATATACTTCGATATAATTGAGTATTTCCGATGGCCATCTGTGGTCTTCATCGTCAGTTCCAGTTCACCAAATGGTACTTTCCGAGAGCAAATGCACGAGTTACTATAAAAAATACTGAAATCGATATAAGTGTGCTCATAACATTTGAGGGTTTCCCTCGATTTCCATAGGATCCCATCATCAGATCCTGACTTGATGATCATGGGACCACTTGGGAAGTATACCCTTTCGAACAAAAAAAGAAAAATCCAAATCGGTCCAGCCATTTTCGAGTACTTTGAAGTCGGTTAAAAACAGACAACACACAGCCTAAAGCACTGGAGATAGAGACAAGAATTTTACCAGGGCAACGCCGGGCACGAAGAGTTAGTACTTACGTAATTTAAAAAAAAAACTGTTGAAGAAACCTTTTCTATACCTACTATATTCAGTACTTTTAGAGATTTTCGCATTGAAACAGACAGGATGACATTACTTTACCTGCAATGATGATTAATATTTGAAGTTCCGAAATATTCTTCTAGTTATGATGTTGTCTGTACCTCCTGTAGCACCAGGTGTAAAGCGTGTACTTACCTGTACAAGGATTTTACGCAAGCTTCAGCATCAACATAAAGCTTAATTCCAGAACTTTAAACACTTGTTTGTTTATATTGTACCGAAAAGTGAAGTGCGCTTATTAATATTTTTACGATATTAATCTGCGTTTCGGAGGCCTTTTCAACATTATTATGTAAGGAGACCCTTTTATGGTTGTCAGAACGTAAACGAAGCTAAACGAGTACATTATGTAATGATCGGAGCAGGTGGCGTTCTATAGTTTCTGCCTACCCCATGGGATGAAGGCGTGAGTTTTATGTATGAACTAGCTGCGCCCCGCGGTTTCACCCGCGTAAACCAGGATAAAAAGTAGCCTATGTGTTAATCCAGGGTATAAGCTATCTACATACCAAATTTCATCCAAATCGGTCCAGCCGTTTGAGCGTGAAGAAGTAACAAACATACACACACACACACACACACTCACTCACAAACTTTCGCATTTATAATATTAGTGTGATAGTGTCAAGTGTGATTTAGAGTGCCTACGCATTGAGCGTTGTGCTAGCATTAGAGTTTTACAATGCAGTGTTGTTGGTTCATAGAAAGTCATAAGTATTTGTAAATCGTTTAGAAGTAGGTCAAATAGGTCCGTCTCTGAACCTACAGTTAAACCAAATACATTTGTGGTATCAAATGGTGAGCTTCAGTAAATTTATCAGAAAGACGGTCTGGCGGAGTAAGCCCCGGGATTACCTTCAGCAGACATCTGACACAGAGGAAATAGATGCAGAAGTGCCAGTCTTATACTAATGTATGTGTTACCATTTGTATTTTTAAAACTTATTACTTTAGTCTGTCACCTGGCTCTAGCACAGCAGCTTCGCATAACTCGACAAAATGTAGGGAACAGCAATTTTATACTCATGTAAGTCGTGGGTTCAAACCCAGGCGCTTTACTTTGTGTAAATAATTTCATCACCACTGCTCTCAAAACGGTGAAGGAAAACATCGTGAGGAAACCGGCATATTCTAGAAACAAAAAATCGAAAACATATGACCCGCACTGGGCCCGCATGGTGGATTACGGCCCACTCCCTCTCACCGTGAGGAGGCCTGTGTCCCAGCAGTGGGAACATTAAAGGGTAATGGTTGGTCTTCATCTCATAGTAGTTGAAAAGAACCATGGTTGGTCCCTAAGACTAATAAATGAAAACTTAGGCCCAAACTTTTCAGTTAACCTACAAATAAAAAAAAACTGTTTTAAATATCGTTTGAGAGGCATTCAACAGAATCCCGATCGATGTCACGCCTTGGAAGTTGATTTCCGATCCTTGAGTAATCCTGGGCTTAGCGAGACGATAGGTACCAGCGGTAACATCTGTGACCCACTTCTGCTAGCCTTTGTCTGGGTCATAAAGTAAGTTTTACTACCGTTGTATTTTACAACGATATAAAAATTGATAAATATGTCTGTTTTAGAATTATGTATTACTTTGTCTTTGCTATTATATGGAAAAGAAAGAAAGAAAATACGTCTATTTCCGGTAAAACATGACACAAAGAAAAAAAAAGTGTGCGGTCAGGGGACCCCCGACAGGAACGAAGTTCCTTCTTACGTAAGCTGCCATCTTGGATTTACATTTTGACCTCACTATCGGCTTTAGCATCCTCAAAAACTACGAATATGAAAACTACACCCATTAAGAAAAATTTGAAAATTTTCGCAGCCGCCATCCTGAATTTTCATTTTGACAAAATTCACAAAAGTCGCATGGAGGCGGCATAACGTGTAAGAAGTATAAACGCTTTTAAAGTATGAACGCGCTTTTTCATTATCACAGCGCTGTGGCTTTATCACAGCGAGACAAAGCCACAGCGCTGGGTTTCAGCAACAGCCGGCAGTTTTCAGTGACAAGGAATTTAGTAGCATACAGTCCGCGAGGTTTAAGCTGAGCTTTGCATTTGTGTGAGTGCACAAATATAGTGTAGGCGTGACGTCCAGCCTAGAGCGCGATTCGCCCTTTGCTTGGTTTAAAACTGGTTTATACTGCTTTTTGGCAATTGGCTTTTGTTCTTTTAGGACGAGAGGCCATGACCAAATCCATGTCGCAATCGCAACGTTGTAAAACGTAATAAAACGATATAGACTAAGAGGTCACAGGATTTTTCATAACGATCATGGATACGGTTAGATTTACTTCGATAGGTTATAGAGTAGTCCCCTAATGTGAATGACGTCAGTCTGCCTGCTCTGAGTGGTTGCAACTTCGAGTTATAGCGCTTACAAGAGGCGTCATTGTTGCGAAAAAAAAACGATCAGAGAAATGGTCAGTTTTGGTACACATTCAAAGTATGGCGTCTCCGCAGATGAAACAAGTTGGTCTGCCGGCTCTGAGTGGTTGCATTTCAGAGCTATGATGCGCGCAACATTGTTGCGAAAAAAAAACGTTAAATGAAATGGTCAGTTTTAGTACCCGTTCGAAGTATGGTGTCTCCACAGGTGAAACGAGTTGGTCTGCCGGCTATCAGTGGTAGTATTTCAGAGCAATCGTTGTTTATGCAAGACGCTTGTTTGTGCAGAAAGTCTAAAAAATACATCGAAAAACGGGACAATAGCCGAATTTTTCAAGTGCACGCCGGCTGGTGTCGTACCCCCTCTCTAGTATAGTAGTACCATTTTGATGATCACTCACACAAATGCAAACCTCATTTTACGCCTCGCGGACTGAACCTATAATTAGAAAAAAAGAAGATAATATAGGTAGGCAAGCATTTAATTAATGCTGTACCTACTTCGAAAAATATCAGAGATGTGTGAAAAGTTTTACGGATAGTGGTGCAGAGTTGGTCCCTACCTAACTTATCCCCGAAAGCCGGACCACCTTTTGAAGGCTTACAAAAAGGGAGAAAAACAAAAAAAGGTTGTAAGCTTGTACTTCCAGTAAGTGATCTCTTTATCTACAGCATGTACCAGAAAGGTGTGGTCTTGAAGGGTATGCTACAAACCATCAAACTGAACAACTTTCTCCATGGAACCAACATCGTAATCGCGAAAAAATAATTTGCCGTTAATTAATACATTTGAGTCGAGTGAAGTTTTTTATTACAGTTGATAATTTTTTCGCGATTACGATGTTGGTCCCATGGAGAAAGTTGTTCAGGTTGATGGTCACCTTTCTGGTACATTCTGTATGTGCCAAAATTCATCAAAATATAAAAATCTTCACAAATACGAACTTATTTTCGCATTAATATAATTATCATTTGTAAGGCTTGGCATTTTACACTCAATGACAAAATACCTTAATCATATCGATCCTTGGTTACTCTCCACAAGTAGAGGTAGCTACTCCACCTACCTGTATAGACCTTACTCGAACAAATTGAACCCTTCGTAAATTTTTGCGGTAAACCCTCATCTAATCTTCACATTCTGGACCACTGAACATCTCTATTGTCGATAGAGTGGTTCCCAACGTCCTTTTGCTTATCGTTTCACACTTTTTAAGTTTAGGCACATCGAATTTGTAGAGAATCGTTTTTAGGGTTCCGTACCAAAATGGTAAAAAGGAACCCGTATGGTGCAACTCAGTCTTTCTGTCTGTCTGTCTGTCTGTCACAGCTGGATATCTCAAGAACTACTAATGCTATCAACTTGAAATTTGGAACAGTTTTAGATGACGTTTAGCCAACTATTTTGAAAATAAGAAAGATTTTTTTTTTTTTTTTTTGCTACAGGGCCTGAAAGGGGGTCTTCAAAATTCAAAGTGGGGCTACTAGGGCATGTGGGGTGTCATATGAAAGAGCGCTGTTTGCATATTCTCAAACATTTTTTTTTTCTTTTTTTTAGGCCGCATAGTTTTCGACTTCTGATGAAAAATGTAAAAAAAATACCGTCCCCCCCACCTTATCTCCGAAGTTTGCAAAAGAGAAAAATCTGAAATTATTCTATGTGATAGAAGATTATGTAAAGATTACAGGAAAAATAAAACGATGTCTCTAAATAGCACACTTTTTCAGAAATCGAACGGAACCCTCGGTGCGCGAGTCCGACTCGCTCTTGACCGTTTTTTTTGGTATGGTATCTCGCAGGTCAACCTAGAAGGCTGTCGGCTGCTTGACCGGACTTTCCTATGGGTACCTCAATAAATTAGGCCTCCAGCCAGGGCATAACACTTAAAAACTTAGCGAATCCACGCTAAGGGCTCCCCCTGTGAGTATATAGTCGTATATAGTCGTGTATAGAGTCGTCTCTGTCACTCTTATCTGTCTGTGTGTGTAACGGATTCTTATTTAAAACTCGGTGTCCGATATTCCCGGATATTTTTCCATGTTTTTTCTCGCGAGTAGTGCCTCTTGCCCGTTCTTCTCCATAGATGCACCACTACTACGCGATCTACTATGCTTTAGAATGGACAGCTTCATCTTTTTGACTGACCGACTCCTTGACAATATAAAAGTGCCTGTTTTGGTGTACCTAATTGATATAAATGCTTTGAGTTTGACGACTCATTATTGACCTAGACCTCTCTACTTTGTACTAAAAAGATCTGTTCATTCTTAGGTTTTCTTGCAGAAATTGCCCTGAGTGAGAACAGCAGCCATTGTACATTTCTGTTTGTAAGTTTAATCTTGTTTTTATTGTGTCCGTGTAAAACAATAGTGTATTGTACTGGTGTTTGGGCGTTAATGACTGCGACACAGTTTTTACTAATGCAGTTGTTATCGTACACAATGTTTCTGTAAACTGAGTTTTTTCGTTTCAATAAATTTATTATTATTTATCCACTGGTGGAAGTATAAATATACCATGAAGGAAAATATCATGAGGAAACCTACGAACAGTGAGCCAGCAAGTTCACTAATGAATTCAGTTTTTACTTATGATTCATTTTTTGTTCAGAAGTTTCACTTCGATGCCGAATGAAAGGCGAAAATTAAACATCTGTTATTGGCTTTAAGTAATTGACAAGGCAGTGAGTCATATCTAAAAAAGAACAATTTATTTATTCAATTAACTTAAAGTCCATAGCAATCAAGACAATTCGACGAACCAATCAGCGTTGAGACCTTTTCCAAATTGAAAAACCACTCAGTGTTATTAATGTACCGTATTAAAAAGATCTAAACCAATCTGTGAAACAAACTGTAATAATTGTGTTATGAAAACGAAGGCATATTAAAAGAATGTTTTTTTCACAATGATTTACGATCTAGAGATTTTGTTCTACAAAGTGTTGCAAAACCGGTAGAATGGTTTTGTTTTTGGGTCATGACTTCATGAGTAATAATAGAGAGCATAATAATAGTCGAAGGCATGTGGAAAGAAGTACCTACATTATAATTATTATAACACTAGCTTTTGCTCGCGGCTTCGCCCGCGTGGATGTCGGGAAATATCCCAAGGGAACCTGCTACCGGGAATTCCTTCCTTATTCCTTGTCTACATTATAAAGGGAACCTATGTGCAAAATTTCACCTTTCTAGGTCTAAGGCCAAAGCCTGGGCGTTGATGAGTTAGTCAATCAGTCAGTCAGTCAGTCAGGACTTCTCTTTTTATTTATATATAGATTTGCTCAATGTTCAGCACACGACAGCCGAGCCGGCGGCGGCCAAACCGAATATAAATATATTATGCCGCTCGGCTCAGCACTAATTGTGCCCAGCCGATTGAAGTTTGCTGATTGGCAAGAGGCAATTGCTTCTATAGAGGGTATAGATGGGTGACCATCCTTTACGTATCGAGACCCCTCCGTGCCTCAGAAAACACGTTAAGGAGGATGCGCTGGGTAGTCCGCGAAATTCATTTTTTTTGCGTTTTATGTAATTTGCAGGTCCGTCTCAGGTTGTATCTTGCAAATTGCAAAAAAACCCAAGAAAAAAAATGAATTTCGCGGGCTACCACAGCAGATCCTCCTTAAACCGTTGGTCCCGGCTGTCATTTGTAGATCTTTGTTAGTCGTTACGGATAGTCAGAAGCCAAAAAGTCTAACAACCAGTCTTACTAAAGGGGAATAGACACTATTCCCCTTTAGTACTACCGGTAGTACCGGTACTACCGGTACCGGTACTTAACTGGGTTGTGGAAGTCAGATAGGCAGTCGCTCATGTAAAATACTGACATTCAGCTGCATCCGGTTAGACTGGAAGCCGACCCCAACATAATTGGGAAAAGGATAGGCAGATGATGAGTTGGCTTGTTGTTCAAAAATGTGCCGTCCCGGACATGTATGTGTGCAGCACCCCCAATATATTTTGTAGAACAAAGACCTACCGCAGTAGGTAAAAATTGGGGTTTCCAGATCAGATAAGATCTGAAAACCCGCAATTTTCACTCATTCATCATTTCATTCATTCAATTTTATATTATTCACTATTCAGAATAGACCCAAAAACCCACAGTTTTCACTATTCAATCCAAAGCGATAATTTATTAAAACTCAAATAAGTATTTCGGTAATCAATCCATGATCCTGCATCTATAGGATCTGCAGTCTGTATGTTGATAACTCGAACAAACATACCAGCATCTTCATCATGAGTAGGTACTCTTGAATATAAGATAATGAGTGTTTCCTTGTAATTAATAAAAGATAATCAGTAGAGCTTAGCAGTGGTATAGACTTATCTCCATGCAAGTTTTCAATTACTGTGTATTTAATAGTTCACAAAACCATCTATGCATTCTAATGAATGAATGATAGTTATATGTGCTCACACATACTCCGATGTCGACTTATATCGTATTTCTGATATACGTCACTGCGTCACTGTCTCTCAATTGAGTATACTTACTTAAGTATGTAGGTATTACTTATTAGATGAAGTATTGATATTTGTATTAAAGAGTACAAACCTACATTAACAATTATTATAATTGTTTTATAACATAGGTAGGTAGAGTTCTTTTATCTCACGAAGCGACGTTAATTATTCGACTTTCAACCTTACCCTCATAGACTTAAAAGTCATATGACGTCGCTTCGTGACGTAAACGAACGTGGGTGATATGCATGTGAAAGGTTAAATAAAAATACTTTATCATTAAATAAGGATTATGATTTATTTACGGCATATTATCAGATACTTTTACAGCAATTTCTTTAACCGATTTATAAATATCGTCCATGAATATGTTTTTAACTACATGCTGCACGCACAATTCGGCATTACAATTACATAGCGAACTTATGGTATCAGGAAAATTTTCCACATCATAAACTTCGATCCTGATCATTTTAGCACCACGTGTAAGTTTTTTTACACAGGTGAATGCAGCAGTTGAACATCTCTTGAGCTGCTTGCTGCTGGGGCCCTCCAGATTCAGTTGTTTTTCGTTTTTCTGTCCCACCACTGTGTTCATAGGAACGAAGTTGAAGAGGTCGTTTTCGGAGTCCTTAAAATAAAAATACAAAATGCAATTAAAGTCGTGTTGTATGTAATAGGTAGGTATACAAACATACGATTGATTCGAATACTCAACTACTATGTTTTTAAAGTAAATAAAAATAATGTAATATTTTAATAAAATTGTTACATAAAATATTGTTAAATAAAATATTAACACTTACCGACATTGCTCAATGATACCGTTTTTAGGCAGTCAGGACTCAGCAGGAGCAGAAATTGAAATGATCGATTTTAATATATTTTTTTCAATTTATAAAAAAAAATATTTTAATCAATAGAGTTCAAAGTCGTACATTTTTGTTAGATGTTGATATCCCAGACAAAAATGGTATGGTGAAATTGAAACCTCAAGACATCACGGCGCCAAACATTTGATTGTTTACTATAAATGTATATTGATAAAATAAACACCACTGTACGTTTGTTCACTGTAATTTTTTCATACATTTTATTGAGATGATTCGGCAAGCAAAACCATCGCATGTAAGTAGTATGTCTAATTTGCAATGTAAGTTATAATTTTATTTAAGGAGATGGATCAAAACAAAGTGGCAGTTTTGACATACTATTGTTACGCCTGGTTTTACCTGCTGTTATTTATCTTGTTCTTCAAACTTATAGGTAATTTTTAAATCACCAAAAGAAAGGTAATGTTGTTGTCTTTTGCTTTACACAGTCGGGTAATTCTCTTACTGTGATAAATTACTATAGAATAAATTATTAATAATGTAATGTTGTAATAAAATAAATATTATATAAACGAAGTCGCGGTATTTAACTAGTATGTAAGACTTGTACTGTAGTTACTATACCTAATCAAATATTAATGTAAACTTTAGATATCACAGTTTAAGGTTGAGATTTGTAGATTTGGTTATGATTGCAAAGCATTTGTCTCGTGAAGAAGTCCTGAGTCAGGATTTTAGGGTAACGCGTGCATTACATATATGGAAAACCTCACGTGGATCCCGGCTATATAAATATTGGAGAGTGAATTGGGGGCATCACTTCAGCTACCAGGAGGTCCAGATTAACATCAAGTGCTTATCAAGAATCAACCTGCAATAAGAAAATGTAAGTAGTTCTTTATTAAAATATACATTAACTTATTTTTACTATTTCAGTAGTAGCAATGTATTGTAAGTAGTTGCAACAACTTACAGCTAAGCGCCAAGGGGTTCGATTCCCCGAATCGAGCAATGAGTTATTATTCATAATATCAATAAATCTGCTCTTCTATTTATGTTGTATAAGTAGTTAATCTAGCGCGATATAGTATTGTTGTTTTAGAGTATTATTTTTGTGCTGGCTATCTTTAAGTATTCTAAAATGATGTATTTCAGTAGATAGGTAGATAGACTGACAATAATTCGCCCCGTCCATCAGCTGCAAAGAAGCCGTATTTCAAACCCATCCCTCCGAGGAAGTGCACGGTATACGATCTGTTTGGAACCGATAGCGAGGACGACGAGAAACATGTCCCTGCAGTTACTGGTAAAACACCGTTACCTTCATATATAACACGACGCCTTGCAAACGGCCATTCGCGTCAGACCCACGAAAACAAGCTGGGAACGCACTATATTGATTTGAAAATATACCGGTGCGATGAAATAGAAAAAGTTCCACCAATTAATAGGTGGCGCCAAGCAATTGTCACGCTTAAAAATCAAACCTTTGACAATACTGATGCTTGGCAACATTTGTCTAATTTTATTATAGCTACACGAAAAGAGTATGTTAAATGCCCACCAACATTTGTAAGTAATTATTATTGAAATAGTACTTAATAAAAAAGTAAAGGTACTTAACCCAATATAACACATGCCTATTCAATTATACACTTTTTTTGTTTGTATTACTCTATTAAGATATTATTATATTTATATTTCAAGTTTTATCAAATCGGTCAATGTTAAAATTATGTAACAAATAATTGGCAGATCGCAATTACATTATTAAGATGTTTATTAATCAATATTTTTTTTGTAATCTATTAATGAATAAGAATAAATATATCTAAGATGTAGGTCTATTATAATAATCATGTAATCGGTTATAGAAATTAAGTATTAATTAATTCATATTACATATTTAATTTAATTTTCATTGTTTTTTCTTTTCTGTCTTTCTTACAGTTACACCTAGTCCCGGAATCAGAACAAATAACAGCGATATAATAATAACATGTGAAAAATGTCACATTGAAATACCTAAAATTGAATATCAGTATCATTTGAGAACGAATTTGCATAAATCTAATTGCATACTAAAAACTGAAATTGATAATATCGATATAATAGCCACGGCTTTTAAAAACAGAATAATAAGTTACAAACTGAATCCATCAATGGAATACCTAACACCTGAGGAATTCCTAATGGATAATCAACCTAAGGTCATAAGACTAATTAAGGATTGTTTGATAAAACATAATTGTGTTAAATTAAACTTTGAGCTTTTTGCTTATTTCATTCTTCCAAAATCTGATGAGCAACAGCTTAAATCATTTAACACAAAATATGAAATTGTATATAATAATAATACAGATATAAATGAATTATATTTGAAAACAATAAATACATTTGACAGAAAGCTCTCAGAGTTCCAACATCGTGAATCTGGTTGGTCTTGTATGTTTATAAGTCATCTAGAAATTAACATTAACAAATACTCTCCTTTGAAAGGTGGGACCTATATAGATTTACCGCTAGTAATAAAAAAAACTAGAAGTTGTTTAAATATTAAAAACAGCGATAACAACTGCTTTTTGTGGAGTATTGTCGCAGCATTATACCCCACCCACATGAATGTTTGTAGAACAAGTTCATATCCACATTTTTCAAAAGCTTTAAATATCATCGGTCTATCATTTCCCCCATCATGTAAAGATATTAAAATATTTGAAAATTTAAATCCCCACATAAGTATTAATATATATGGATTAGATAATAAAAACATGGTCACTGGTCCTTTATATGTGACAAGTTTAAGAAAAAAACAGCATGTCAATTTATTGTACTTTGAACAGAAAGGTAACGGGCATTATTGCTTAATAAAAAATCTATTGAGACTGATCAAACGTCAAATAAGTAAACATAAAGGTAAAATGTACCTGTGTGAGACATGCTTACAAGTTTTCACGAGTGAAACGAAGTATAGTGCTCATAATAAGTGTCCTAATATTTTGACAATGTTACCTGAAAAAAATAGTATTCTCCAATTTAAGAACTTCGAAAGAAAACAAAAAATTAATTTCGTTATATACGCCGATTTCGAAAGTCTTTTACTAAACTGCAACATAAATGTAACTGAAAATACTCGTACCTATAAGGTTCACGAACCTTCATGCTTTGGTTACTATATTTGTTGTTCACACAATACGGATCTGAATAAGTATGTTACTTATAGAGGAGCTGATTGTGTAGAAGTATTTATAAAATATTTATTAAGAGATTTGGAGTACATTCACAGTATCTTATTAAACAAAATGCCTATGGCACCTTTAACTAAGGACCAAGAAAATGATTACAAAAATGCCACTACATGTCATATCTGTAGTTATTTGCTCTTTGACGATAAAGTAATGGATCATGATCACATTACATCACAATACCGAGGCGCAGCACACTCTCACTGTAATTTAATGTTAAGAGTTTGCCCTTTTGTACCTGTTATTTTTCATAACCTATCCGGCTATGACTCTCACCTATTTATAAAAGAATTATCGAAGTATGAAGGTGCTTTTACGATTATACCAAAAACCAAAGAAAAGTATATGTCATTCACAAAAGTATTCCATACTAAGAATGCATTAAAATCAAGGCCTATTCAAGTTAAGTTCATAGATTCTTATCAATTTCTTAATTCAAGTTTAAGCACATTAGTAAATAATTTGAATGAAACCGACTTTGTTAATTTATCAAAAGGATTTCCAGATATTAGTTATAATCAGTTAAAGTTATTACGACAAAAAGGAATTTATCCCTATGATTATATGAATGCATACTCAAAATATAACGAGACTCAACTTCCATCGAAAGTTTGTTTCTATAACAGTTTGAATTGTCAACATATTAGCGATGATGAATACGTACACGCACAATCTATTTGGCAGTCATTTAATATTACATCACTTGGAGAATATACCGATTTATATTTAAAGACTGACGTATTACTTCTTTCTGACGTATTCGAAAAATTTAGACAGACTTGTCTGGATCATTATCAACTTGATCCAGCGTATTATATTACTGCACCTAGTTTAAGCTGGGATGCGATGCTACTGTACACAGGCGTTAAATTAGAATTAATTCATAGCTTAGAAATGTATGAATTTTTGGAAAAGGGAATACGTGGAGGCTTGGCACAATGTTCTATTCGACATGCTCAAGCTAATAATAAATATTTACCAAATTATGATGCTTCTCAAAAATCAACTTATTTGGTTTATCTTGACTGTAATAATTTATATGGTTACGCAATGACAAAGAAAATGCCTATTTCAGATTTCCGTTTTTTGACAATAGATGAGATTAATACAATAAATGTGTTATCAATGTCAGATGATTCTGAATATGGATACATTTTAGAAGTCGATTTAATATATCCTGAGAGTTTACATAATACACATAGTGATTTACCTTTTGCACCCGAGAGGTTCACACCTCCTGGAGGCAAAACACCTAAATTGATTGCTAATTTATACGACAAATTCAACTATGTAATACATTACGTTCATTTAAAGGCATGTTTATTGAATGGACTAATTTTGAAAAAAATTCACCGTATTTTAACTTTTAGACAAGAAAGTTATTTAAAAAAATATATTGACTTGAATACTACATTGCGTCAAGCTTCGACAACCGCATTTGAGAAAGACTTTTTCAAACTCCTTAATAATGCTAAATTTGGGAAAACTATTGAAAATAGACGCAAACAGGTTAATATCAAATTAGTTACCATGTGGGATGATTACAATAATAAAACTAACAAGCACCACGGTGCAGAAAAATTAATTGCAAAACCAAATCTGAAAAGTATTGCGATCTTTTCTGAAAATTTTGTTGCAATTCAATTAACTCCTGAAAAAATTATTTTAGATCGCCCTATCTACATTGGGTTTACAGTTCTAGAATTTGCAAAGGAACATTTGTATAAATTTCACTACAACTTTATTAAAAATAAATATAAAACTCGCGCAAGACTGTGTTATACAGACACAGACAGCCTTCTTTATTATATAAATACAGAGGATTTTTATGAAGACATAAAAAATGATGTCGCAAAATTTGATACAAGTAATTTCCAGACTGATAATTGTTACAGCATTCAAAGAGTAAATACCAAAATTCCAGGACTATTTAAAGATGAACTCGGTGGTGACGTCATAAGCGAATTTGTAGGACTGAGAGCTAAACTATATTGTATAATCACTTCAAAAACTCGCATTACAAAAGCAAAAGGAATATCTAAAGCTGTTACTAATCGATTAAAATTATCTCACTACAGTAAAGCTTTAACAAATAATGCCAATTTCAAATGTAAAATGAATATAATTAAATCACTCAAGCATGTACTATACTCTCAAGAAATTCGTAAATTAGTATTAAATAGAAATGATGACAAAAGACAAATACTCACGAACCTAATTGAAACTTTACCTTGGGGTCACTGTGAAACTTTATTTTGAGAACTAATTTATAAATTTAAATATGTTTATATGAGTAAATTGTAATGTTATTATAATAATATCTGTTTATAATTAGTATAAATATAGCATACATGATTAATTTAGTTAGTGGTAGTGTTGATTTTTGTATTTAAATAATTATGTAATATCTGAATAAAACATTTATAACTGATGCATGATTTTTTATTCCTGTTATGGTCTTACAGTATTCTTCATTTCATTAATCTATACGATCACTAATCACGAAGTAAATACCATACTAACTTATTATTTACAGCAAGTATAGTCATGAAATGGGTAAGCACTATAAGTAGGTATACCGAATAATACGTTCGCTTTACATTTGACATGACAACTTTAAACCAATCTCAATCATTTCTATTTTATTATACTTAGCCTTTATATATCTATGTACGGGTAAAATTGAATTAATAGTCAAAATGAAGTTGATCAAACAACACACATCACTCAATGTTAATCATATAAATCTTGGTGACTCTGATAACCACATTAGGCACAGCGTTCTGTTACCAAATACGATTCGTTGTATTATATGTGGTCCCTCGAATTGTGGAAAAACAAACGTAGTGCTTAGTTTATTGTTACATGAGAATGGTCTAAAATTTCAAAATCTTTATCTGTATTCGAAAACTAACTTTCAACCAAAATACAAGTTCTTACGAGAAGTTATAAAGAGAGTGCATCAGGTTAAGTTTTATGAATTTAATGATAATAAAGAAGTCATAGCCCCGGATGAAGCACTAACCAATTCTGTATTTATTTTCGATGATGTGGCATGTGAAAATCAAATAAACATTCGTAATTACTTCTCTATGGGTAGACATAAACAAATCGATTGCTTTTATTTATGTCAAACATATTCTAAAATTCCGAAACAGTTGCTGCGTGATAATGCAAACTTTCTTATAATATTTAAACAAGACGATGTAAACTTGAAACATATTTATGAAGAGCATGTTAGTTCTGATATGTCCTGGAATCAATTCAAGAATATTTGTAATACAGTTTGGAGAGAGCCATATAACTTTGTTAGTATTTGCAAAGACTCCTCATTAAACAATGGAAGGTACAGACAGAATTTAGATAGTTTTTTTAAATTATGAGCGATAATGTGCAATTATATAAATCAATAATATATAAATCTAACTTAGTATTATATCTTCTTTGGCTGAGTACACTTGTTAGAATACATACAACATGGAAAAGAATATTAAAATAGAATTAATGAAGTCTGTAGACTCCATAAAGAATAAAATAAAGCAAATGAAGAACCAGGAACACTCTATGAACTTGTCACTTGATAAAATGCTAAAAACCGTCACAGATCCCCTTAAAGCACTAGTCGATTCGAATAGATCAATGGAAAAAATAAAGCATCTACAAAATACAACACCCCCAAATTCTGACGACATTGAATTGGATGACATTAATACTAGTTCATCTACAAAGTTTGAAGACTGCTACTATCCAAACCCGAATTCTGCACAAAAGTCTCCTACAAAAGAAATACCGGATGATTTAGAAATCTCGCTAGAGGGCCATGATATCCATGATATTTATGATGGTGTAAATATACCGTTTGGAATAAGAAGTGTAAACAAAACATTGCTTATGGGTAATTCAGTAGTCTCATTTTCTAAAATCGATAGTTTGAAAGACAACAGTGTCATTTTAATTAAAGTCGGTGATGAATCCTATAATTTAACACCCGGCTTGAAAGAACTTTTATTTCGAAGAAAACCTGATTTAAAATTAATATCGAGCAAAGATAGACTTGTCTATAAGGACATGCTGAATTATACAAATGCTCATAAGAGAGATTTTAATCCTGATGGGCAAATAAAAGGAGATAAGGGAATAAAATATCGTGAAGTAATCAAACCATTATTTTCCGAATCAAATGAAAATTTTCACACTGGAGGAAGCTTACCAACCCTAAAGAAATATAAAAATAACACTGACTTGGTATATTGGGATGATCCTAACGAACTGGTTGAGAGATTGAAACTATTAGTTGCTTCCAGAGATGCTGGCAACACAAACCATGATAATGAAATTTTATCGATAGTTGAAGAATTGAAAGAAGCTGGCATAATAAAAGAATAAATACTCATCATGATACAATTTTCATTCAGTATTATACACGGATTCAAAACAAATCTACTGAATTGTTAACATGAGCAAAACCGACGTGGTAAACGAAATTCATAAAAATGCGAGGGTGAACTTTCCACGAAGATGTGTTATTATGAAAGATATAGATGACCTGTGGCAAGCAGACTTAATCGATATGCAATCAATTTCAAAGCAAAATAAAAATTACAGATTTATTCTTGCTATTATTGACACATTCTCAAAATATGCTTGGTTTTTTCCTCTAAAAAGTAAAACCAAAAATGATGTATGTAATTCTTTTAAGAAATTATTGGATAAAGGGCGTGTTCCTAAAAATCTGCAAACTGATAATGGAACAGAATTTTACAATAATCAATTTCAAAAGCTTATGAAAACTTATCACATTAATCATTATTCAACTTTCTCAACAAAAAAGGCTTCGATAGTTGAGCGATTTATCAGGACATTGAAATCTAAAGTCTATAAGGAATTTAGTTTGAGAGGCAGCTACAATTGGATAGATAGCACGCTTAATAATGTTATTTACAAATACAATCACACTCATCATCGGACAATTGATGAAGTTCCCGCTAATGTGGATAATATTAATAAAAAACATATATTAGAAAGGTATTCAAGGTTGGTAAAAAAGCATAGTATTAGAAACAAATATAAAGTTGGTGATTATGTGCGTATCAGTAAGTACAAAGGAACATTTGAAAAAGGTTACACTCCCAACTGGTCTACCGAAATATTTAAAATTCGAATGATACAAAATACAACCCCTATCACCTACTTAATAGCAGATACAATCAGTGGTCAGCCTATTTTAGGTGCATTTTATGCGCAGGAGCTTCAAAAAACAAAACATCCCAATGTGTATCTAGTGGAGAAAGTTCTTAGAAGAAAAGGTAACAGGGTTTTAGTAAAATGGTTAGGTTTGTCTTCAGCTGAAAATAGTTGGATTGATAAATCAAATATATTATCATAAATATTAAAACATTAACTAACGACAATTCAAATTATAAGTATTTAATAAAATGTTCAATCAGAATGCATCAGTCTTATAATGTGTATTGGAGAGAGTAGTCTTCTCAATTGGATTATAAATCACTTACCTATTGAATTACATTTACCAGGATACAACTATTGTGGTCCTGGTACAAAATTGATTAAAAGGCTTAAACAAGGAGATAACGGAATTAATAAATTAGACGAGTATTGCAAAGATCACGACATTGCCTATCATAAATCATCAAACTTAAAGGATCGACACGAAGCTGATTTAATTTTGTTAAATATGGCGAAAGAACGAGCAGTTGCTTCGGATGCGAGTGTAGGTGAAAAAATTGCAGCACGCTTAGTAAGCCGGGCTATGTCGACAAAAATTAAAACTGGTTCTGGTCTGAAAAGTACTACTACAAAGTGCTGTCGAAAAGTTACATCTGGAAAAGGGTTAAAGAATAAATTAAAAAATGTTATTTCTAAAACCAAGAGACACATGAAAAAATTAAAACCAAAAAGTAAAAAAATGGCTATAGAATTGGCTATCGCCGCTGCCAGAGAATTAGCTGATGATTCATCTATTAAAGTTCCTCGTGTTATTCCTATACCAAAAACTGGTGGAGTATTACCGTTGATTCCAATTTTCGCGGGATTATCAGCGGCAGGGGCTTTAGCAGGTGGTGCAGCTGGTATTGCTAAAACCATTAATGAATTCAAGATGGCTAAAAAATTATTATATGAATCGAAGAGACACAATGAAAAAATGGAAGCGCTTTGCATTGGGAAAGGATTACACCTTAAACCGCATAAAGATGGGCTTGGAATTTTTGTATCGAAAGAAAAAAACTAAAATATCGGCTACCCAAACGAGCCTTAACAAATTTTGACATTTTGAAATATGGAAATAGTATTCCTTATTTTAGAGGTGTCTTTATGAGAGATGAGCTCCCTAAATGCCCTTTTATAAAAGAATGCGGAGTCATTAATTTAGATAGTTCTAAAAACCCTGGTTCTCATTGGGTAGCCTATGCAAAATGTAATGATTACATTGAGTATTTCGACAGTTACGGAAATCTTAAACCTCCCAAGGAATTTATAAAATACGTAGGGCCTAAAGTCCGATATAATTATGAAAATATACAACGTGGTCACCCCTTTAATTGTGGACATCTATGTTTGGATTTCCTAAAGAGTTTTTGGTGCAGTCAAGGAATAAAATGAACAGGATCTTCCATAAGACTTCAGTAGGAAAGCATGTCTGCTACGGTTACCATCTCCGGAAATAAATCTGAATTGGTTTCGTATTTTCAACCACCTCTACATTTATCTGATCAGTACGAGTGTGGTTTGCTATACTTTTCAGTATTAAATTCTAGACCAAATGTGATCATCAATAATAGAAAACTGTCAGTAATCAGAATCGAATGTGATCTTGTTCACGGTTCGTACTGCAACGGATTACCAACTCATTTTATTCACGAATTTGTATCTGATACTGCGCCAGGTAATCGGTACATAGAAATACCGCAAAACGTTATTTACTTTCCAGTAAACAAAAATCTAATTTCATCTATATCTGTTAAGATTGTTGATCAACTTGGTAATTATATTAACTTTGGTGAAGAACATATTCAATTACGCCTTCATTTAAGAAAAACAAAATGATAGTACATTATAAAAACGCTGCAGTGAAAATCAAACGTCTTATTCCATCTACGACCATTAAGGTGCATAGACGTATGAAAAAAGTGAAGAAATTGAGTAAAGCAAATAAAGATTTTCTTAAAGCTCTTGGTTTTAAAGTATGAATATACTACAAATTACTGAATTACCCCACTTCGATAGTTCGATTGAAAGCTATGAAGTCCACTCATACAATCCCTACACTAACAGTTTTAGAGAAAACGATGAAATCAGAATTCCCATACACCAACAAGACATATACGTGTTACCGTCAGCCAGTTCAATTTACGTCGAGGGTCAAGCAAAGTTCTTCGACAAAGATGGAAAACCGATTAAGAAAAATATTACGTTCAGTAACAACCCTGTTATGTTTTTGTTTCAAGATATCAGATACGAAATAAATGGTATTGAAATAGATCGCATTAAAAATTCTGGAATAACGTCGACAATAAAGTCATACGTTTCAATGAATGATGGAGAAAATAAAGTTGCTGCCTTATGGGGTTGGAACATAGATGGATTCAAAAATGATGGTCATTTTAGTGCTATTGTACCTCTAAATAAGATTTTAGGATTTGCGGAGGATTACAATAAAATTGTGATAAATTGTAAACATGAGCTTATTCTAAATAGAAGTAACTCTAACTTAAACAGTATCATAGCGACTGATGATATTGCGCATTTTCAAATAGACATACAAAGATTGCAATGGCGTGTACCACATATAAAAGTGTCAGACCGCGAACGACTGACACTACTAAAACATTTGGAAAAAGATAAACCTATTCAGATAGCGTTTCGAAATTGGGATTTATATGAGTATCCTTTGCTCCCTAAAACTACAAAACATTCTTGGTCAGTTAAGACTGCATCGCAATTAGAGAAACCTCGATATGTAATTTTTTGCTTGCAAACCAACAGAAAAAACAATAAAACCAAAGACAGTTCTCTGTTCGATCACTGTGGGGTTACCAACGTAACGCTATTTTTGAATTCACAGTATTATCCTTACGAGCCTTTAAGCTTAAATTTTTCCAAAGACAAATACAATATATTATATGAAATGTATGTGAAATTTCGTCAGTCATATTACAACTGCCCTGCGGACCCCTTGCTTGATTTGGTCGATTTCAAAGAGAAAGCTCCTCTCTTTATCATAGACTGTTCAAGACAAAACGATAGTTTGAAAACAGGCCCCGTAGATGTGCGGCTGGAGATTGATTGTTCAGAGCCAATACCAGATAACACAACTGGATATTGTTTAATTATTAACGATCGACTTGTGGAATATAAACCTTTGAGTAACATAGTGCGCAGATTATCATGACTGCCATTGTAGATGTTCAAGGTTTTAAAACAGAAACAAATGAATTTATCGTTAAAGAAATTGCTGTATTATGGAATAAAAAAATTCAGGTGTTTCTAATTAAGCCACCATTTCCATTTTACGATTTGACGAAACCAGAAAAACGGCAAGTCAGTTGGATTGAACGTAATAGAAAGATTTACTGGAGAGACGGATTTGTGCCTCACTCAAATCATCAGAATTTGATTGTAGATATTTTAAGAGATAAAAGTGTTTACACCAAAGGTTTAGAAAAAGTGTTGTGGTTAAAAAATATTTCGAATAATAATAACATAAATAATTTAGAAGATGAAGGTTGTCCTAATTTATTAAGCTTGTACAATAAATATGAAAATTCTCATGATGTGTATAGTTGTACTTATCATGATAAAATATGTGCTTTAAAAAATGTAATATGTTTAAATAAATGGTGTATAGATAATATATTTTTGAAATAAGTATTTTCTTGTTTAATTTTTCACAATTGGGTAATAGGTAAGTTTCCTATCCCTACCAATCCCTTCCAATGTTAAACGTTATAAGTTGCCGATATCAGCTGGGCGATGTCATTATTCATTATCTGTATCAAGGACTAGGAAGTGAGTAAACAGAACATGTCCCAAAATAAATACAATCCTCGATATGGAATGTATAGTGCATATAAAATGCGTGAATTTTCATTTAGTTACTATTGGGCAACGGCTGATGCAAGGAGAAGATTGGTAATGGAAATGGCTGACGCTGGATTTTTTTATTGTGGAAATGGTGTAAATGATAAAGCAGCATGTTTCTCATGTGGAGGTGTTATAGAAGATTGGGAGTTTTACGATGATCCTTGGATGCAACATACTATACGATTTCCTCAATGCTGTTATTTGAACGCTGTGAAAGGAAAGGATTATGTTGACAAATTAAAATGTCTATTTTTAAAAGAAACACAAGATATAAAATTATTCTAAAGTGGAGGAGGATAGATTGATTGCTTGATGAATAAGCTACTAAATGCTATAAGCAATGGAACCTAAATAACTATAAATTACTTACAGTCATTTTATACGACATTCGATTCCTACAATTGTAGCTATATGGTTGGATCATAAACTGAATTAAACAATTTAAAAATAAATTATATTAGCTACAATGCAAGATTCAGTGAAATATACTTCTGAAGGCATTTTTAAAATTATTATTAAGAACGCTAATGGTGAAGCTGTATTTGTCCGTGATATGAAGCCAGCTCATAAAAAATCGAGCGCAGATTCATCAAAACCTCAGGTCAGAGATACATCGCAAGAAGATTTATTCTATCAAAACATGCATGATGCATTAAATTCGGGAAACATTCAAGAACTGGTTTTTAAAGGTGGTAATAGGGAGCTAACATTCTCCCAAGTTAACGATATGCAGATTGATGCTAAAAAATTGAAAGCGGTTTCAGTAAAGTGTCGGGACACCGGCACATCGTCAATGAGGAACATAATGCGTGATTTAGTGATACCTGATTCAGAAGACATAATATGCTACCAGATTCTACCGGAAGATGAAATTCCTTTTATTTAAATCAGTTTGAAAGAAATTTCAATTCTAATCAGATGAAAAGTGATAACTGAGTTTGAATAGATACGGAACTGGCTGGGTTTACAGATCTTCTTTAGTATTTGAATAGATTTGTATGATTCAGATTCAAATTTACTCTCCCCATACTACACGAGATTTAAACACAACCACGGTGAAGATGCTGGTATGTTTGTTCGAGTTATCAACATACAGATTGCAGATCCTACAGATGCAGGATCATGGATTGATTACCGAAATACTTATTTGAGTTTTAATAAATTATCGCTTTGGATTGAATAGTGAAAACTGCGGGTTTTATAGACCCCCCTATTCTGAATAGTGAATGATATAAAATTGAATAAATGAGTGAAAATTGCGGGTTTCCAGATCTTATCTGATCTGGAAACCCCAATTTTTACCTACTTACCGCACTAATTTATTTAAAGTTTTTGAAATATAACATTACTTACTCCAGAAAGTTAATTTTTATTTATGCTATTATGGCTTCAAAACAATAAACAGGCTAATATTTCTGAATTTAAATAAAGCCCACTGAATCTTCATTCTGAAATATGTCAGCAGCAATCATTTCGTTAAATTATGTTCAACATAAATTCAAATTTACATTCTGTAGAGCCGTAAGGCGAGTAGTGCCGCGAACTAGCGCCACCACTGAGATAAAATCATAAGTCAGGAGATATGGAACATTTTGACATACCTAAGACAGGTAACATTGATACTCCCATACGATCCCAAAAAAGCCCTGAATACAACAACTTAACCGCAGAAACAGTGACCAACAACGTTACTATGAGAAAGAAAACTATAAATTCCAATAACGACATATCCAGCTCTGAAGACCTAAGTTTGCTAGGAGACACTCTACAGACAGAGGACATTGCCAATACTGAAATAAAATCTTCAAGTTTTACAAATGAAAATATTTTGTTAAATAACACACAGGGTCAATTAAGCTTGCAAAGTTTGAGCGAACTGATTATACTACGATTGAAAGAAAACAATAAATCTATCATTGAAGAATTACAGAACACAATACAAACCGAGATTAACAGAGCCATTACGGAATTGAAACTAGATTTTGACTCCAAAATGAATACCTTAACTATACAGAATGAACTAAGAAAGCAACAAATAGAAAACATTAACTCTGAAATAGCAACACTACAACTAGAAAATGAAAATTTAAAAAAAGAAGTAAGAGATATATCAACTCGGACATTCCAAGCACCAAGCATACCTGAAAACCCCCACCACAAACTAGTACTTTATGGCCTCACAGAGTATTATCAGGAACCTGAACGTGAATTATATAACAGACTGATAGAATTATTCCGCGATATAGTCAACGTAGACCTATCAGGCTACATAGAAGACATGTATCGAGTAGGAAGAAAAGACGCAAAGAGTATACCGCTTGTAATAGAATTGCTCAGTAAAAGAATGACCAGGTATATCGTCAGTAGCAGCCAGTGCTTTCAGGGAACTGGGTTGGGTGTTTCAGAATTTTTAGACGTAAAGGCACGAAAGGAAAGGGCTCAAATGAGAGAAGAATTATTGAAGGCTAGACAAAACGGACACCACGCAATAATAAGAAACAACCAATTATACATAGATAGAAAGCCTGTTAACAAAAAATATCACAACAACACACCACAACATGTAGATACAACTAACCAGGAAAACGATATGAGTACGATGAGCATCACTAATCAATCTCAATCTCACCATATGGATATGCCGAATGAATCTGTAAACCATACATTTCGCAAACAAAGACCTACCATTTAAAATACTATTCCAGAATTTCCAAAGTCTTAACAATAAACAACACTTACTTGACACCTTCATTACCCAAAATTCTAGTTACAAAGCAATATGCATCTCGGAAACCTGGCTCTCAGAAGAAAAACTAGAACTATTTAAGATTAGCGGCTACAAACTTGCATCATCGTACTGTCGCAGTACCCGAACAGGCGGCGGCGTCTGTACTCTACTTCAAGAACATATAGAATGCATACATAGAAGTGATATAACAGATAAATCTATAGAATATGTACTAGAGTTATGTGCTACTGAATTGCCTAAAGAAAACTTATTAATTATAACTATGTATTGGAATAGAAGAGAGGAAGAAGTATTTTACCAGCAATTAAAATTAATTCTAAAATATATAAATAATAAATATTCTAAACTAAATATAATAATTGGAGGCGACTTCAACATTGACATACTATTAGATAATCTTAAATCAAACCAATTCATAAATTTAATGCAGGAATACAAACTTACCCAATACATTAAAAGCCCGACACGTGTAACGCCAAACACAGCTACATGCTTAGATTTAATATTTACAAATTTTACATTCAAAGATATGTACACAACTGTAGAAGAGCTAGGATTTTCAGACCATAATGGTACCATTTTACATTTAAACTTGCCTAAACAAACAAAAAGAATCGCCTGGTATGTGAAGAAAAGATTTTACAATCACACAAATATATTAAAATTTAAGGCTAAATTATTAGAAATAAATTGGAATGACATCATAACAGCTGAAAAGGATATGAACAGTAATTATGAAGCCTTTAACGACACACTCATTAACATATTAAATCAATGTATGCCATTAAAAAAATTAAAGTTAAATCCAAATTATAAAAAATACTGGCTCACCGTAGGCATAAAATACTCCTGCAAAAATAAAAGATTATTAAAAATACTGACTACTAAAACAAACAATCAGATATTAACTCAATATTACAAAAAGTATGAAAAAATTCTAAAGAAGACAGTAACGACAGCAAAAAACTTCACTATAAAAATAAAATGACCAAATCTAATAATAAAGTTAAGACAATGTGGAGCATAGTAAATGAACGTACAAACAAAAAAATAGCAAGTGAGAAATGTAACATAACCCTACAAACAAGTAACATCATAACTTCTGAACCCAAAGAGGTTGCGAACATATTTAATGTTTTTTTTGCTTCTATTGGGGAGGCTACGAACAACTCAACCGGCAAACCGAAAGGATCTCCTGTTGTGTGCTCTACAGAGAATACAATCTTCCTCAGTCCAATTGATCCTTACGAGGTGAACACATTAATTAAAAATCTGAAAAATAAGAAAAGTCACGGCGTTGACGAACTGCCACCTACCTTAGTAAGACAATGTGCGGATGAATTAACCTTACCATTTTATAAATTATTAAACCAATCATTTGAAGAAGGAGTTTTTCCCAATATCTTAAAAAAAGCTCTTATTAAACCTATTCACAAAAAGAATGATAAAACTGACCCTAATAATTACCGCCCCATTGCCCTCTTACCGACCGCTTCCAAAATATTCGAAAAAGCCATGTGTAATCGAGTATATGCGTTTTGTGAAAAATATCATGTATTTAATGACTGTCAAAACGGTTTCCGAAAAAACCGTTCCACTACCTTGGCCGTTTACAAATTCATTCAAAAAGCCCTTGATATAATTAATGATAAAAAGTACGCGATAGGGCTTCTGCTTGATATGACTAAAGCGTATGACAAAGTACAATTTGAAATATTATTAAATAAACTATTTAGTATAGGACTCCGCGGCAAATGTTATGATTGGTTTGTATCTTACTTGAAACATAGGGAACAAATAGTTGAAATCGAATATTACAACACTGACAAAAATGAAATAGAATTAATCAGATCCGATAGCAAACAAATCACCGCCTCAATCCCGCAAGGAAGCGTAATAGGGTGTTTCTTATTTCTTGTTTACGTAAACGACCTTCCAAATAATATAAATGAGCCATGTGTCCTTTTTGCGGATGACATATCTATACTCACCTCATGCGAAAATAACACCAATTTAAATGATAAACTAAATTCCATACTAGATTCTACAATAAATTGGATGACTAAACACAACCTAGAAATCAACTTCAAAAAAACTAAAATAATTCCATTCCACCCTCGCCAAAAAATACCAATAAATATAAACTTTAGCTTTAGAAATAATACATTAGAAGTAGTAGATAAATTCACCCTATTAGGCCTAAACATTGATACACACATAAATTGGAAGTCACACATTCAGAAAGTAAGAGCTAAAATATCTAAATTTTCATATGCCCTCCGCGAGATCAAAAAAACTACAGACATTAAAACTGCACTAGTAACATACTACGCGTACGCCTACTCATGGCTCAAATATGGTGTCATCTTATGGGGCAACAGCACTGACGCGCCCACACTCTTTATCCTACAAAAAAAACTAATTAGAATATTAGTAAATATTGAAGTCACCGATAGTTGTAAACCCCATTTTCAGGAACTAAAGATTTTATCCCTACCCTGTCTCTATATATTTGAAGTTTGTAAGTTCGTGCGTAAGTACCCAGAATTCTTTACAAGAAGAGAGGACATACAAACGGAAATTATTTTAAGATATAAAAATAGATTAAACTTACCAACATCGCGACTAAAAATGCACTCCAATAGTACCTTTGTCATGTCCATAAAAATTTATAATAAGTTACCCGAAATAATAAAGAATTTAAATAAATACAACATCTTTATCAATAAATTGAGGCTTTTCCTTGTAAGCAAATGCTACTATAGTCTAAGTGAGTACTTAAATGATAAATTATAAGTAACTTCGTAATTATCCATTTGCATCTACAAATACTCACTATTAAAGATTCGCATACCTACTACTAATACGACTGAAAATTGAATGGAGCGTCCAATAAATGACTTACCTTAAGGATGATACATATATGTATAAAAATTAATATGAATTACGTAATAAATCAAAATAATAATAGGTAAATAATATAATGAATATAAAAATAAATAAATAAATAAATGTATATAATATTATAAAAAAAAAAAAAAAAAACAATCGCTATAATTCTAAATACAATTCTGTAATAATAAAACAGTTTATCTCACTAAATACAAATTAAAATAATTCAATAATTACAAATATATTTAATTGCTAATAATTCAATTTATCACATTATGCACCCAGTTTTCTTCCTCCTCTCTCCTACTTGATCTATGCTGTGCCCTACAGGGTCCATAATTGTGACTATATAATAATTTCCCTACCAACTGTATACATTATGGTACGCAATAAAGAAATTGAGAGAATTGAGAATTGAGAATTGAGAATTGACATTTCCTATGCTCACATTTTTAGTCAGATGAGCTAGAATTTTTTGTATCAAAAAAATCAACACTAAACCTCCTAGGTTTGAAGCCTTAGCAGTTAAGGCTGAGGCCTCATTACTGCGTTGCGTTGCGTTGCGTCGTCGCATTTCAATGACGCTTGCTCGGTTCTAAAATACATTAAATCTTCATGTCTTTTAGAACGAGCATGCGTCATTGAAATGCGACGACGCAACGCAACGCAACTCACTAATGAGTCTTCAGCCTTACGCCAAAAATGGCCGTTTTGTGAATGTGAGCATAGAAAATGTATAAATGTTCCATATCTCCAGACTTATGATTTTTTTCTCAATGGTGGCGATAGTTGGCGGCACTACTCGCCTTAAATAGAGTTGAAAATCAAATAATCTTAATGATAATAAAACAATGTTACCTACCTACTGTCTGTGCAGGGGCATTTCAGGTATACAGGGTGTAAGTGTAAACAGTGGCAATATTTTAAGGGGTCATTGTACTCATCATTATGAACAACTTTTACTATGGAACCAAACTTGAAATCGCGAAAAAAAGTCAGCTGTTCAGTACATTTATGTTCGCATTCGTCAAAATGTAGGGAACAGCGGATTTTTTTTCCGTGATTTCAGGTTTAGTCCCATAGTAAAAGTTGTTCATAATGATGAGTACAATGACCCCTTAAAATATTGGCACTGTTTAAACATACACCCTGTATACATTCACCATCGCCATTGTGTTTTTTTGCCTAAAGACAGTTTATTGGCCGGAGAAGGAATTGGCTACTTTTTAACCGATGAAAAAAGAAACACATTCTCAAGTCTTTTTGTCCAGAAAAAATGCAAAAGGTTTCTATTGGATAGAACACGGGCACGAAACCGCCACTAAAACTATTAAAATATATAAACTTAAACTAGGTATACCTCTGCCCAACCCGTCGGGGAATACTGGTGTGATGTAATGTATTTCAAAACTTAGGGCCCTGTACCGTGCACCCTATTTAATTGTACCGTGCGCCCTATTTCCTTGTACCGTGCGCGCTATTTCCACGTTCACTGTTCAAATGTACTCGTAACATACGCTGCGACTATAAAAGTAAAACATTTACTTCGATACTTCTATATTTTATCGCTCTTATTCTTGTCTCTAACAATGTCTTATTTTAGGGTTCTGTGTAAGACAGTCTTGATTTAGAAAATATAGACCAATGTTATTTTTAAGAGCACTCGTAATGTCGGTTGTTCAAAGCGATGTGCCTCTAACAATGTGTCTAATACGTTTAAATTCAAACTAAGTCTTTGGCTGATAGAATACAAAAACAACAATTTTTTAAATAAATAGGGTCAAAATAAAGTAGCTAGCAAAACTCTGCAGACGTATCGATATCTAAACATGATAAAACGAACACAACTTTACGGGGTTGCAATATCCATTGTACGTTTCACCCACGTAGACCGGGATAAAAAGTAGCCTATGTATTGATCTGAAATATAAGATATCTACATACCAAATTTCATCCAAATCGGTCCACTGGTTTGAGCGTGAAAAAGAAACAGACATGAAAAAAAAAATGAAAAAGTGTTTATTCACAGAAACAATTTTTTACATATTATATTTACCTCCGCCAAACTGCAAAACAGTTTGTTGGCAGACGTAGCACCTTTTTTTTGTAACTATTAACATATTTAATTTTTTTATTAACACTTTTTCACATACATGTAATTAGAACTATTCCTTCATTTCTTAAATTTAAAAAAAACAGACATTTTTATTTTATTTTTTAGTTATTCTCTATAGTGAGGCTTTGACAAAAAACATTAAAGAGGTACTCATGTATTTTATTTTTAAAGGCGGTTTTTGTGATACAACTGTTTATATCGTCTGGAAGGTTAGTAAAAATAGTAGGGACTAAAAAATTTCTACACCTTCGACCATAATAATTATTATTAGAAGTGGGCACTACAAATCTTCTCATATTATTGTTCCTTTGAGATCTTGTGCGTATAATATTGCTTTTAAATTCATTGCTACAATACTGTTCCAAAGCTACTGACATCACTACCCTCTCATGGACCGGCAGCATTTTACATTCCAAAAACATACAAACACATTCACACACTCACAAACTTTCGCCTTTATATTACTAGTGTGATAGTGTCATTACAGAACCCCATCACGCTCTGCGATCACGTTAGCCACCACAGACATACTCCTACATTCTCTCACGGACTACGAAACACCATGTATGATATCCCTTATAGTATCCGCCATATTGTATTTATGACGGCAGGAAATTCGGAATAAATCTTTTAGATCCTCAATAAAATATCCTGTGGATGTATAAAAAGATGTGCATTGACCTTTTTTACGGTCAATCTGGTGGGGATGTATATTTTGAACGTAGGTAAATAACAAAAACCGGTCAAGAGCGAGTCGGACTCGTGCACCGAGGGTTCCATTCCGATTTCTGAAAAAGTGTGCTATTTAGAGACATTGTTATATTTTTCCTGTAATCTTTATATAAACTTCTATGACATAGAATAATTTCAGATTTTTCTCTATGCAAACTTCGGAGATAAGGGGGGGGGGGGGGGGACCGGGACGGTATTTTTTTTACATTTTTCATCAAAAGTCAAAAACTATGCGGTTTAAAAAAAATGTTTGAGAATGTGCAAACAGCGCTCTTTCATATGATACCCCACATGCCCTAGTAGTCCCACTTTCAATTTTTAAGACCCTTTTTATCAGTCCCTGTTGCAAAAAAACATAAATATTTTTATTTCATTCTTTTTTGAAAAATAGTTGGGTAAACGTCATCTAAAACTGTTCCAAATTTCAAGTTGATAGCATTAGTAATTCTTGAGATATCCAGCTGTGACAGACAGAGAGACAGACAGATTGAGTCGCACCATAAGTGTTCCTTTTTACCATTTTGGTACGGAACCCTAATAATGGTTTTTCTAAAAAAAAAACGATATTAAAAATAGAATAAAATAAATATTTTAAGAGGGCTCCCATTATATTCACTTTAAAAATAAATTCAAACATTTAAGGGGTGCTCCCATACAACAAACGTGATTCTTTGCCGTTTTTATAAATACTGGTACGGAACCTTTCGTGCGCGAGTCTGACTCGCAACTTGTCCGGTTTTTTTAGTCAAATGAGGTAAGTAGAGTTTTTATACTTATCTAAAAAATCAACACCTCCTAGGTTCGAAGTTATTCTACCTCATCTGACTAAAAATGTGAGCATAGGAAATTTCTAAATGTCTATATCTCCAGACTTATTATTATTTTTTCAATGGTGGCGCTAGTTAGCAGCTCCACTAACCTTAATAATTTTTCATTATTTTCATCTTAACGCTATTTCTTCACAATACGAAATACTTCACCGAAGACCTCGTTTCGACGATTCTTATAGCGCGCTAAGAATTTATTCGACGTTAAAATGTCTAATTAAATCCTTTGAATATTTTCATGTTCCCGTAAATTGAAATACTTGGGATAGTACCTATTGTATGCCTGCAACTTGAGATCGGAGGATAAATAGAGGATAATTTATATTCATCCTATTTTTAATATTTTCTCAACTAAGTTTATGTTGAACCAGCCCGCGATTCAGAACCTCGCGATAACTCGTTTGTCATTCGATTCTCATTAGTTGTATCGATTCGCTACTTCGTTTACTAATTTTATTGATGTTGAGTCGAAATTGACGACAATATAATTGCCATGACATATGTCCACAACTCCACGTCACGACGTCGTCAACGTGGAACGGCCCGGTGCCGCGGCACGGTGCGTTGCCGCGTCGTGCTAGTGCACGGTACGACAACGTCGCCGTGGAAAGGCGCATTTAGCGGGTAAATTGCAATATTTAAAATAAACCATGGGTGGCTATAAAAATATTTTCAAATATTTTTTTGAAAAAAAAAATACGTCATACTTATCGTAGAACGAACCACGAATGAAGTCGGTTAATTGTCAACTAAGTGCTCCATTATCGCTATTAAAATATTTTACAGAATTCATTCGTGACGTGCATTTTTACGTTACGTTAACGTAAATTTGCACGTCACGTTAACGTACCGTGCCACGTTACCGCACCGTTCCACGTTAACGACGTCGTGACGTGGAGATGTGGACAGGCCCATACCCATAATTATTTTATGGAATTATACAAAACAACTTAACATCACGCCTTGTTTCCCCGAAGAGTTGGGCAAAAGTGTACTTAAAGTACCTACACCCACATTTCGCCAGTTATGTTTAAGCCCCATGTAATAGGGGGCGAGCCTA
Source organism: Cosmia trapezina (assembly GCA_905163495.3). Taxonomy (NCBI): domain Eukaryota; kingdom Metazoa; phylum Arthropoda; class Insecta; order Lepidoptera; family Noctuidae; genus Cosmia; species Cosmia trapezina. The sequence goes on along the minus strand of LR991029.1, from coordinate 2,103,969 downwards.
TTGCCATCAACCGGGCACTAATCCAGACTTCGGGCTGTTACTGAGAAATTCCAGATAGAAAAATCCAATAACACTTTCCTCGACCTGGGACTTGAACCCAGGACCTCATGCTCAGTAGTTGCGCTTACGACACCCAGAGCAACAGGCGGTCCAACACAAACACAACACAAAACGAATGCGTTCATCTTGATAAAAAAGTGTGTGTGTATGTGCGTGTCAGCTCCAACACACGACGGGAGTTTACTCCTGTTTTTTGTGCCGTTCCGACTTTTAATTGTTGGACGAAAACAAAGGACCCTAGGGGCAGTGTTTCTTCAATGAATCAGTACTATACAAAAAGCAACTTTAACGTGTAAAGGCGTTCGTTTTGTTTTACGTTTTTGAGTTAACACTTGTATTTCACTCCTCGTAAAATTCCATTCTCTTCTAATGTTAAAATCGATTCATAAGGAATTAAACTCCAAAAATTGTCCAAAATGTCGCTGGATTGCGACTTGAATTTGAACGTTTTTAGATAGGAGAATTGGTCTTCGTCACAATCCTGATGACATTCAAGCTACTGAACCACTTCTGGTTAAGGCTATCCTGCGCAATTAAGTGTAATGTATGTAAACTAAAACCCCACTTTACTTGGTTTATAATAGAGTTTCAAGACATTGAATCAATAATCGACTGTACGTTCACAAAGAGGACAATATCACGCGTTATGTCTATATGTACGTATTCATACATGCTATACCTTCTGTTGTATTATTACATAGAATAATAGGCGACGTAAAATACAAGTTAAATTGACCTTGTTCTGTATAACCTTACGTAAATAGTGTTACTCAATTATTTATATTTCTTTAGTTATTTCCATTCAGGTTCAATCTTGATATAATTTCCCCTTCTCAGACTGAATAATAAACCAAGACACCGCTGTCAACAGTTACGAGAGGCTTCATGATTCGGGTTTCGTAAACATGTGTGCACTTAGTGAGGTGTAGTTTAATTGTAGTTTGATGTAATAGTGTGCGTGTGAGCGTGTATTCACAGAGCGCGGTGTAGTATTGCGCATGCTTCATTGTGTTTTTTTATTCAGTCTGAGGTCCCCTCTTAATCATAAACCGCTATAGACTTGAGCATTCACTTGTAATACAACATCGAGCATTCGCCATTTTTAAATTTGTCGAACTGAACAACGAACAGAGCCAAACATTGTTACGAATATTTTCACGATCATTCTAGCGAACGCTCTATTAAATGCTCGTTAAAATGTATTCTTCAAGAAGATGTCAGACTTGACTTGAAAATTGCTCGGCTCGGCAAAAAGCTCGAAGCAAATTTACTGTCGTTTCACTAGAATGCTCGCTAGAACGCTCGCTAGAACGCTCGCTAGAACGCTCGCTAGAATGCTCGCTAAAACGCTCCATTTTAACATTCGTTAGAATGTTCATTACAAGTGAATGCTCAAGTTAATCAGCCAAATTCCAATTAATAAAATTCGCTTTAAAATAATACAGTAGGTACCTACATTTCAGGACTATTAAAAAAATTCTAGCATTTATTTATTTATATAAAGGTATCTACTCCAACGACTTGTTCACTAATACATATTACATAATAAACTTATAAGTTTATCTATTATTATGGTGAATTATTATTTCATTTAAATACATATAATTTTCATTTTGAAATAAGTATGTTTTTTAAACCATAAAATAAAAAAACAAAATAGTGGATTATTATTATTATTATGTATGTACCTTTAATATAAAACACACGTTAAGTCTAAGTATGAAAGCGTGTATGCATTCAGAGCATCGGTTCACATTGGTGAACATCCTGTGTCAGAATCAGAACACATGCTGTATATATAATCCTTTGAGCGATTTACTTTGAGCTGCTTTGAGACGGAACCAACATATATATCCCGGTTGCATCTCTGACGATAACACGACCGATGACATTATACGGGTAGTATATTTAACATAACATAACATAGATTGTATTCTAACAGTAACAACACGCCTGTAATCCTCGAAGGGTTAGGCAGAGGTGTACCTATAGTACACTCATATTTCGCCAGTTATGTTTAAGCCCCATGTAATAGGCGGCGAGCCTATTGCCATCCTCCGGGCACTAATCCAGGCTGACACTGAGACGGACGGCGGGTAATGGGTAGCTCGTCGTCCGGTAAGGACCAGCCGGTCGATTCTGTAAAAATCTCACCGTGAAAACTTAGGTGAAGTGAGTTTGTTTTTGCTAGGAATTGACACTATTGACAGGTCTTTCACTGTGAGATTTGTACAGAATAGCACTGCTGGTCCAGGCCATGGTGCGGAGCGAGAGTGCATGGGAGGCCGTCACCTCCTTCTGCGAAGCAGTAATGCTCGCGAAGGAGGAGGCGGAACGCGTGAAGGAGAGGCAACCTCACGCCCTCAGGCGCCGCAGGAGACGCCCTGGGCGGCGGTAGTCGATAGCCAATTCCCGGCCACCGTGGGCGCAGGCTTGCGGACGGCGAGTAGTGGGCAGCTCGCCGTCCGGTAAGGACCAGGGGGCCTACTCCCTAAGTCCGTCCGTCTTTCCGTCCGTCCGTTTATCCGTCCGTCTGACATTACGATCCATCAAAACAAGTGTAAAAGTTAAATTTTTCGGACGGGCAAAAACACATCGGGAGTAGGGACAACTGGCAAAACATGTTGTCATTCATACTTCGTTCGGGCCCCGAACCAATCATCCATCCGTAGCAGGGGGCCTACACCCTAAGTCCGTCCGTCTTTCCGTCCGTCCGTTCATCCGTCCGTCTGATATTACGGTCCATCGAAACAAGTGTAAAAGTTAAATTTTTCGGACGGGGAAAAACACATCGGGAGTAGGGACAACTGGCAAATCATGTTGTCATTCATACTTCGTTCGGGACCCAAACCAATCATCCATCCGTAGGTGATACGGAGTAAGAAACGCCCGTAACGAAGGCCGAAACTACGGGCTTCGGGGGGATTTATTATTATTTTTTTTTATTTCTTTGTTTTGCCTCTTTAATTTAGTCTGTGCTAAATAAATGTGTGTTTTTCTTTTCTTTCTTTCTTCTTGCTTAGGGAGTAAGCCCCCAGGCCCGGGTACCGACGCGACGGCGCGTTGTGTTCCACGCGCGCCTCAAAGAGATGTCAGCAATGATGGGGTCCGATAGGGCCGATGCCGCCGTGGTCGCGGGTTGTTCGAAAGAGATACCGTGGCCCTGGCACAGGCAACTGAAGGAACACGGGTGGGTTCAATACAAGTCTGACACGCCCTCCTGCTCCGCCCAAAGCGGGAGAAGTCATTCATTCATTGAAGTCAGTTGAATTTAGTCATTCATTGGGATGATTTCCCATCCACAAAAAAAAAGGCTGCTACTGAGAAATTCCTGCTCGAAAAATCCAATAACAATTTGCCCAACCTGGGAACTGAACACGGGACTTCAAGCTCAGCAGTAGCACTTGCAACCACTAGTCCAACAACGCAGTCTTATTTAATAGGTATTTTTTAAAAAACTAACTTTTTTGGATAGGTCGTTTTTAGGGTTCCGTGCCTCAAAAAGAAAAAACGGAACCCTTATAGGATCACTTCGTTGTCCGTCTGTCTGTTTATCCAAACACTTTTTCTCAGCAACTCGTGGAGGTATAGCTTAAATTAATATCAAATACTTAGGTCTACGGTTTCTTGGAGCTCTAAAAAACCGAGCTTCTAAGTCAATGCAATAAAAAAGTACGGCCATAATTATATGCGACATGTTTTGATACTCGCAAGTAAATCAAAACCTATAGTGTACTTCCTATTGACCTAGAATCATGAAATATGTCAAAAAGCAAGGTCTCACAGCACAAGTAAAATCCGAAAAACGTTAAATAATAGTTTAATAACTTTTTGCAGTTGTAGAATTGACCGTGACGTTTATCAATGTATGGGAGAAATGAGAATCTTCAAAGGTATAGTATAAAACATAGTAAGATTGACAAAGTATGCAGAATGAATCTTCTATTCAGACAAGACAGCTGCTATTTATCATGTAAACAAACCAAGTCCATGATTATGAATAATTAGTATACACGTTCAGGGTTTTGAATATCATTTGCATATTTTCCGCATTTTTTTACATAATGTTTTGTAATTTGCATTGTACATAGTTCTAAGCGGGGGAGGCACTCGCAAATAAGAGTGTACTTTAGGTATATTTCGTGTTGCCTTTCTCAGCATCTGCCTAGCCTTTTCCCAACTATGTTGAGGTCGGCTTCCAGTCCAACCGGATGCAGCTGAATACAAGTATTTTACATGGAGCGACTGGCTATCTGACCTCCACAACCCCGTAACTGGGTATTACGATACCCCTTAGTAAGACTGGTTGTCAGATTTTCGGTTTTCTGACGACCCGTAACTCCTCTTTAAACACTGTAATGTCTTACCAGTTCATATACAAACAAATTTTTTGTTATTAAAAGAACAATTCTTCAATGAATCTTTAAGAAATAAAATCGAACATCCTGTACGCACTCGGGCAGTTTCTGAGAATAGGCTTCGTACGCAGCGCGCCAACAATATGTATGGCGAACGAACTACCGGCTATATTGTACCGAGACTTATTAATAGTCTACTGTCAAAAATAAACAAATGTATTACAGATAAAAATATCAAATGTAAACTTAAGCTATGTAGGAATGATTGTAACTCTCTAAAAAGACCTAAATATGTTAAGTAGCAATTGTATCGATATCAATAACGAAATGCATCATTGTACAGTTCGATATTGAGATAGCACAAGCATGATAGCACAAGTTTAAACCTTAGTGGTTTTTGGTTGCTATTTGTATGTATAATTCTGTATTCTTTTGTGTAAACGTTAAATAAATAAAAAAAATAAAATAAAAAAAATGACTGTAAAAAATCCACGAATGACAGCCGGACCAATGGCTTAACGTGCTTTCCGAGGCACGGAAGAGTCTCGGTATGTAAAGATCACCCATCAACGGACCAACCTCAGCAAGCGTAGCTTAACCTGATGGATCGAACCGTGCGGCTGTTATTACTTAGCCACGAGCTCCTCGTTGCCTATATAGAAAACATTGATCAGCAATCCATCTGCCAAATGTAGTGGTTATAAAAATACACATTGTGTATGAAAATATATCAGCTGTTGCATACATTTGGGTCGAGGAAGTATTGAAATTTTGTATGGGACAGCTGATTATTTTAAGGCGAATACGATGTTGGTCCTATGGAGAAAGTTGTACAGTTTGATGGTCTGTACCACCCATAAATATGACCACACATTTCAGATACATCCTGTATACATGTTACTTAATTTAATTATAATAGCAAGATTAAGTGGTTTTTGTATGTTTGGGCCTGGTGAGTGCACTGGGAAGCTGTCCTAATTACATGCAAATATACATGAATAACTTAAGGTTTTTTAGGCGATAAGTACCTACCAAAATTAATTGGGGCTTTTTCTTAAGCATTTATTTCAATAGTATTACAGCATGTATAGATTTAATTATCGGATATGTTTATTGACTATTTCATTAACTCGTTGCACGCCAATTAGCAGACACAATAGATTTTTTATTGTTATCTGAACACCTGGGTGTGCAATCGACGTTTAAAGAGTTAATACTGTGACTGAAGGAAGTCAATTAAGTTAAATTTCCTCGATAGAATTTAATTCCGAAAAGACCTCTAAAATCCTAAGTAATTTCATTGAAAAATTGCATTAAAAATGTGCGTATTAGGTAATTCAAAACTCTGGCTGAAAATATTTTTTGATAGATAGCTCGATTTATTTTTAAACAATTTTTATTTGTTTTGGCGCTTTTATTTTGGTTCCAGGGCATTGTTGCGCTCGTTGTTTTACTCCACTGCGCCGAAGCCCATAAGGAGGGGTATGTGTTTGACCTGTACGTATCGTGTGTATATACATATATATATGTATGTATGTTTGTCCGTTTCTTTGTTCCCTCGTAACTCCTAAACGAATGAACGGATTTGGATAAATTATACGTTTTTAGATTTGTCTTGGTAGCGCGAGTGTCACTGTGTACATTAAAATCAAAAATAAAGTAAAATGGCGGATTTGGGGTGACATATTACATACATGGAGTGCGAAATTTTTTTGTCTTCTAATACCATCGAGTGGGGTATCAAAATAAAGGGTTTTAAAAGGTTATTACAAAAATATATGCAACTTATATGTTTAAAAATAATACGAAGTGACAAATTGAATTTTGATAAAAAAAATTTGCTTTGAGCAGAGTTTTACCTCGAAGGCTTGGCTATTTGTGCACTTATCCAAAAAAGCTTTTAAATAACCCTCACGGCCAAAACTCCTTGCAAGAACTAAATCGTCTGCGAAATACTTCACATTTGTAAACTAAAAAGCTGGAAATAAAAAAAGTAATTAAAAAAACTAAAAAACCCGACTGCTGTAAAAAACTAAAACTGAAAAGCTAAAAAAAACCATTTTAAATTTAATAAAAGTTGGAAGCAGGCAGGACCCATTCCATTTTTTATATTTTCAAACTCAAACGGGTCCCGCCTGCTTCCAACTTTTATTAAATTTAAAATGGGCTTGTTTTTAGCTTTCAGTTTTAGTTTTTTACAGCAGTCGGGTTTTTTAGTTTTTTTAATTACTTTTTTTGTGGAAGCAATTGATTCTTTCTTATTCCCACCCAGTTCACCTGTTACATAAGTATCACTTTAAGTGAGTTGACTAGTCCGTGAAAAGTATTACCAACATTGTTAATCGCTAATGACTGTTTCTGGCAAATATTTTTATTTATTTTCCAGAATTCCGTTATGTTAACCTGAAAAAAATATAAACGAAGACCGAGGAGAACATACTCCTGTTACAAGTTATATTACTCTCGTGTTCTAACATAACGAGCCCATATCTCAGATTAATACAGATGGGACACTCCGCAGTTTAGGTATGGAGCTACAAGAACGAGCGCACTTTAGTACATTACAAACCACATCTAGTTGCGCGCGTTCCGTGTATGTTTACATTTTAGCTGTGTTAAATTATTAGCGATTACTCTACACTTTTAGAATATTTTGTATGTTGTAATTTTTTTGCCAATACTGTACGTCCAATCAATTATGTTTTTAAGATAGTTAAATATTTCTCATGTAAGTGAAATTTCTTATGGGAAATAATAATAAAGACATCTCTAACCCGAAGAACGCGGCAGGCCCCGTCCGCTGGGCTAATTCAGTAGGTAGGTCAGAAGGTTTATGAGTTACGCGATAGAAAGAGAGCCAACTTGTAGTAGGTAATAAGCGTTGTGCGACCTGAATTGCACTTTATTGTGTCGTAGCAAGAGTCGCTTTTTATTTAAATGATTTTGCGGATAATCCCATCTGCATTAATCTGTGCCCGTATGTACCAGGATCACATAGCATCCTTATCTCATCCCCCTCGACATTGTACGGAGAACTATTACCAGGAAAACTGCAAGCACGTGTAGCAAGAGCCTCCGATATCGAGGCTCTAGGAACAGAGGTCGAGGTCGTGACCTCGGCTCGGTGTGACTCGCTCAACGTGTTGCCATGTTACTTTGTAAAAGGTACCTTTGTTGAAATTAATTAAATATTACATCGATGCCCTGAGTCGATTTTAATTTTCTATGATTATTCCGGCGTCCTCGGCGTGATTAACTGCTGTCTTCACGGTTGTATTCCTAAAAGGGGTTGGCGGAAGTGTAGGTACAGTCACGAGTATAAATACCTTACCCTTTGGTCTGCTTATCCCGCACCGGGAACGGGATGTCAACTAGAACACACATGATGCCGAAATATTCAATTATTTTCCGTTTTGTTTCAGGTAAGGTCAGTGGTGTGGGCGAAGCAATATCACACTGAAATTATATTCGGCAGGGATGGTGAGTTTTTAGATTCTAACGATCTGACGTTCAATACTCAATACTCAATCATTTATTGCATTCCACAATGTTTATGCTTAGATGGTAAGTAGACATTTGTAGTAACAATCGTGGACCCTGTCGGGCACAGCAAAAGAAAAGTTAGAGAGAAGAGGACTTATATAAACATGCAAATTAACTTAATGTAAGTAAAATTAGGGTAACATTTTATTAATATTATTAATTAATCTAAATTATTTATCATTTATATAATTATGTCAGTTAGTCTATGGATTTGTCAATTAAATATTTTTCTATACTATGATAACATTTATTTATTAATATTTTTCTTAATTTATTTGTAAAAATAGCAATTTTTTTTTTCATTTCTGAGTACTTCAGGTAGTTTATTGTACATTTTTATCGACATAACCAGTGGACTAGATGAGTGCATTTTAAACGGGATGTCGGTAGGTTTAAACGTGTTTTGTGTCGGAGTGTGTATCTAGTTTGTATGTCTTCTCGTTTTGTGTACAAGTGTTGGTGTGTGTGTGCGAATTTACAGATCTCCATTATGTATAAAGAGGGAAGAGTTAAAATGTTAAGCTTTATGAAATGGGGTTTGCAGCTATCCGTTTGTCTTAAATTAACACATTCATATGATGTTTTTCTTTATCGGTATAAGATTCGTCTTCATATTTCATATTAATATGGTCTTTTAAAGCTAAGCTTTTACGTTCTTGACTATAACGTAAAAATATTGAAGATGGTCAGTATATTTTTACGATCTCACTTAATAGTGTTGCAAAATAAAACTGAAATTGAAAATTGGCTTGTGTAGATAATTTCAAATACATTTAATATATTTTCCAAAAATCGTTTTTTCCCTGTTTTTAAACTTTCGCACACATAATTTGTACACATTATAAAACAATATGGAGAACGGGTCTTATCGCGATATTCCTTTTTTACGAGGTAAACAGGTACTTACTTGTAAAAAAAAAAACTACTACTTGTAAAAGGAATATCGCGATAAGACCCGTTCTCGATATTGTTTTACTCTCTTTTTGTCTTTCAGTGACCAGCAAAAATCTTACTATCATTAGGCATTACATTCGTATCTAAAATCGGTAGCTTAAAGCTTAGCTAAAAACACAAAACAATTATGTAGCACGTATTATCGTAGCACCATTGCTACGGCGTAGACCCTACTCGTATCGTGCGCCGTAGCACGTTATTGCAGTAATTAATGACGCGGCAAGTTCTCCGTAGCCAGTAGGAGTGTTCTAAATATGGTCTAGTAAATTAAATACACTATTTATATTTAATCACTCTTTATTGGTCTTGAATAAGTTGCAGTGGCGACAGAACGTGGGATCGATTTCTAGGCTGGAGATAGTTTTTGAATCATACATCATAAAAGGAGCTCGTGGCTAAGTAATAACAGCCGCACTGGTCGATCCGTCAGGTTAAGCTACGTTTGCCGGGGTTGGACCATCTTTACATACCGAGACTTCTCCGTACCTCGGAAAGCACGTTAAGCCGTTGGTCCCGGCTGTCATTCGTGGATCTTTGACAGTCGTTACGGATTGTCAGAAGCCCGAAAGTCTGACAACCAGTCTTACCAAGGGGTATCGTATTACCAAGTAACTGGGTGATGGAGGGCAGATAGGCAGTCGCTCCATGTAAAATAATGGTATTCAGCTCCATGCGGTTAGACTGGAAGCCGACCCCAACATGGGAAAGGAAAGGCTAGGCAGATTACCCTATTACTAGCGTTAGCCCTATAGACTGTTATTTATGATACCTGATACGGTGGCGCAGTATAAATAAAACAGTAAAAGTTAAACAGTAACAAACAACGAATCTTTTATTTTAGTTTCATTTATTATTTATTTATTTATTTAAAACATACGATACGTAGCCGCTATGTTACCACTTGGTAACATAGCGGCTACGAATACATTCCAACGTTGTTACTAACAACGTTGGAATGTATTCGTAGCGGCTACGTCGTAGACATGTAGTAGTAACAACGTTGGAATGTATTCGCAGCGGCTACGTCGTAGACATGTAGTAGTAAAAACGTTGGAATGTATTCGCAGCGGCTACGTCGTAGACATGTAGTAGTAACAACGTTGGAATGTATTCGCAGCGGCTACATCGTAGACATGTAGTAGTAACAACGTTGGAATGTATTCGCAGCGGCTACGTTGTAGACATGTAGTAGTAACAACGTTGGAATGTATTCGCAGCGGCTACGTCGTAGACATGTAGTAGTAACAACGTTGGAATGTATTCGCAGCGGCTACGTCGTAGACATGTAGTAGTAACAACGTTGGAATGTATTCGCAGCGGCTACATCGTAGACATGTAGTAGTAACAACGTTGGAATGTATTCGTAGCGGCTACGTCGTATACATGTAGGAGTAACAACGTTGGAATGTATTCGTAGCGGCTACGTCGTATACATGTAGGAGTAACAACGTTGGAATGTATTCGCAGCGGCTACATCGTAGACATGTAGTAGTAACAACGTTGGAATGTATTCGCAGCGGCTACGTCGTAGACATGTAGTAGTAACAACGTTGGAATGTATTCGCAGCGGCTACATCGTAGACATGTAGTAGTAACAACGTTGGAATGTATTCGTAGCGGCTACGTCGTATACATGTAGGAGTAACAACGTTGGAATGTATTCGCAGCGGCTACATCGTAGACATGTAGTAGTAACAACGTTGGAATGTATTCGTCACGTCGTAAGCATTTACTCTTAGCGGCTACGTCGTAGGCATGTAGTGGTAACGTTATAGACGTTACTCGTAGCGACTACGTCGTAGGCATGTAGTGGTAATGTCACGTCGTAGGTTTTTCGGTAGGTAGGTCGTGGACGCTGGCAGGACCCAATATGCTGCGTCCGGCAATACCTACGACGCAGCTTTATGTGTCCCGGTTACATCACACCACGAAGGTTGAGGAGATCGTGGAGTATGTTCGATCGAAGACCAACTGGACCTTAAGGGTCGAGAAGTTGGCGTCGCGCCACAACACGAATTTCAAATCGTTTGTGGTGCGAGTTCCGACTCAATATATTGAGACCGTACTCAAGGAAGAGTTTTGGCCGAAGGGTGTCTATCGGCGATTCCGCGGAAGGTTACGCGACACCACGCAGCGCAATACGACGCCATCTCTTCGTATGCAGTAAGTAGTTTAGTTTTGTGTTTTTTATAAATATGTATGATAGTTTGTAAGGTATTTATGTTATGGGTCTTAGTTACCCGAAATAAATGATATATTATTATTATTATTATTAATTACTCTTAGCGGCTACGTCGTAGGCATGTAGTGGTAACGTCACGTCGTAGGCATTTAGTTTAAAAAAATCATGCTCGTAAAAAGCGAACAAAAAAATATTCAAAACTACAATAAATACATGATGCATGGATTAGCACCATTCAGTTGTACCATTTTCAAGGGAACTCATATTACTATTTATTTAATTGTACTTCCATGCATTACATTACCCAGTAGTGGTAACTGTTGCAAGCTTTCAACATTTAATTTAATATTTTACATTGTTACACAGTTTTTACTGTCCTACTGACACTTGACCAAATCAAATCAAATCAACAGGAGCAGCAGCAGGACCAACATTATACAGTAACATTATACAGGGTATAAGTTTAAACAGTGGCAATCTTTTAAGGCTTGTCCGTCGTAAAAAGCGCGGTCACTGTCGGATTGCATAGAAAAGAAAGGGAAGCGCGATGACACAACGCTTGCAAAATATGAAGTAATTATCGATTTTCAAAAAATCTGTTGATTAAACTAAAAAAAGTAATGAAAGAAATCATTCCTTATTAGTTTGTTAAGAACTGTATAAATTTATGACCACTTTTAATGAAAACTGTAGGAGTAATATGGTAACAACTCGAAAAAATAGACCGAAATAGACTTGGATTTAGGTTTTTTTTTCCTGAGTTCTACAAACTAAAATGGATTTCAGGACACATTAAATCACTTCTCATGTATTGTAGATTACTGTGTATTTTTTCCTATCAGAAAGATGCTACAGTTACTGTAAAAGATGGTTAAAAAGTAACTTAGTTTCGCCGTATTTTAGGAAGGAGCAGCCCTAAGGGGTCATTGTACTCATCATTATGAACAACTTTTGCTATGGGACCAAACTTGCAAAAATCAGCTGTTCCCTAGATTTTGACGAGTTATGCGAACATAAATGTACTGAACAGCTGATTTTTTTTTCGCGATTTCAGGTTTGGTCACATTTTAAGGGGGCATTCCCCCTTAAAAGATTGCCAGTGTTTACACTTACACCCTGTAAGTAACCCGGACAGATTATTTGATAATAGAAATTACGAGCGAAAGCTGCAGGTGACTCGCACAATTAGCTCACACAGAGCTTCAAAGAGATTCCCTAATTATGTTGTTATATGAACACTGCTAGATTACACGTGCAATTATAATCGTATTCATGTTTAAGGTTGATGCGCCAGGGTAGCCCGCGAAATTCAAAATTTCTTAGGTTTTTTGCAATTTGTAGGTCAGTGTGAGCTTGTATGTTGATTAAAATATGATTCGCGGCCGTAGCTAATATGGCTTTACAGAATTATAATCATTAGAATCAGCAATACAACTCCATAAGTTAGCATTTATCTCAAATCTAGCGATTTCATGAAATCATGAGGTTTGAGGTAAATGCTAACTTATGAAGTTGTATTGCTGATTCTAATGATTATAATTCTGTAAAGCCATATTAGCTACGGCCGCGAATCATATTTTAATCAACATACAAGCTCACACTGACCTACAAATTCCAAAAAACGTAAGAAATTTTGAATTTCGCGGGCTAGCCTGGCGTTTTCGCCTTAACCCCTCAAGTGTATGGCCCGGACCGCCCCCTGCGCCCCGCGTGATGCGCAAGTTTAGAAAACTTTTTGATTTTTGAGTAGGCCTTCAGAAAAACGGAGAAATCGGCAACTTATAGCCATTATCATGGTATATATTATACCTTCCTAGCTTCGTTATGAGTTTACCTAACTATTTATACTATTCAATAAACAAATAAAACTGATCTCATCTCGCAGTGATGAAATATGTTTTCACTTTTATAATTTTCACTCACATAACCATAAAACTTTATCACAATACATCGAATTCACACACATATTCACCAAAAAATCTTCATTACGATAACACAATAATGTGTAGGCAATGTTTACACATCTATTCCACTTAGAAACAATGTTCAACACTCCAAAAACGAATAAAAACTTTTTGTTTACGCAATGAAAATAAAAATGGCGCGTCACTTTGAAAATCACAGATGAATTTGTAAAAATTACGTTTCGTTAAATTTTAGTAGTGTTCCATTAAAATGTTATTAAAACTGGTCAAGTATGAATCGATTAATCGAATGATACAGCCAAATTGTGTTGAAAGTGAAAAGAAACGTAAAAAATACCATCGCCAATGAGAGCTGTGACGATGACGTAGTTATGCACACATGGGGTGCACGCGACATTTCGAGCACTTTCTCTTATGCACACATGGGGTGCAGTTGACACTTGAGGGGTTAAGCGGTACAATCTCTTTCGCACCGCGCTGAGACGTATAGTTGTTTTATCTCACGAAAGCCGGCGAACCATACTTGTATGTGAAAAAGTTACATGCACATTGTCCTTGTGTGCGAAAGCTCGGGAGCGCGCTACCTGCAGGTACGCACACAAGAGCGCGTGTCGAGCGCGTGTCTATACGCATTACATCTACAAGTATGGCTCACCCACTTTCGTGAGATAAAACAACTGTATATTAAATTGATTGACCTATAGAATATGGACGATCATTTAAAAAGTGAACTTCTACCCCACCCTGCAGCTCAGTATATGTTAAAAAAATCTGTCGATGTCGATCATTATAACGATTAATCCAACTCGTAACCTGTCCATCGTTCCCACATTTTCACAAGTAAACCGAGTGGATCATATGAGCCTTCTCCCAACTATATTGGAGTCGGCTTCCAGTTTAACGACTACATATGAGCCTTCTCCCAACTATATTGGAGTCGGCTTCCAGATTAACGACTACATAAGAACCTTCTCCCAACTATATTGGAGTCGGCTTCCAGTTTAACGACTACATATTTAACCTCCACAACCCATTCATACGAGTAATATTTATAACTCCTCTAAAACAATACGTATCACACATAGACTTATAAAAAAAGATGGACTCCGCGCTGCGCATATCGAAAGTGAAGCACAGTAAGTATGCCGGGTCCGTTTGTACAAACACGCCTCGCCGCACACATTTATATCATAGTATGCCGACCGGCCGCCATTACGTGACACGAGCGACGGCGTCTTTGCAGGTACTCAAATCACGCACACATAGATCGGTAGGGTGCTTCACTTTCGATATGCGTGGCGCGGAGTCCATCTTTTTTTATAAGTCTATGGTATCACAAAAACAAACAGACTTGATCAATTAATGCAATAAACCGTAATAAAAACATATAAAAAGTACCTATTCCTTCAGCGCAGAATAAGAATACAAACGAAGAAATATCAAGCGAAAATAATGTGATCGAGTTATGTTCACCACAATCACGAGTGAGCGTGCTTGTGTTACGATCCGTGATAATGACATAATATGCCTTTTTGTGCCAAATATGTTATTACACAATATACATGTCAAGCGAATACTTTTGTATATCTTTTAGTTCGATTTCATGATCGACTTTGTTAAAAAATTCTTAGCTTCGACATGATATTAATTAATTTTAATAATTATGTTGTTGTTGTTGTTGTTGGCTTGTTCTTTGGCCAAAGAATTAGCATTGTCATTTAACGTGGCAATGCTGCCAGTCTTCTGGGGGGCTAAAACGGCTACTTTGGCAGAATCCTAATAGGATAATATTATTATGAATAATATTTGAAATTGTAAAACGGTCACAAACTGACAATTCATAATATATTGTCAGTTTGTGACCGTTTTACGATTTCAAATATTATTCATAATATTATCCTATTATGATTCTCCCAAAGTGGCCGTTTTAGCACCCCTGGGCACGTTTCCGGATGACATCGATGCAGATGAGTACTTCGACGCCTAGTGTCCTTTTGTTTTTGTATTTAGTTAGTCATTTACTTAGTACCTAGTATAGTGTTAGTTTGTATATTGTTTATGGAAACTGCAACAATAAATGGCAAGTTAATTGATAAAAAAAAAAAAAAATGTAATCACATGTATAGAAAGAAGTTTTTGAAGAACATCTTAGAGAGTGTATCGTATAAAATCCGGGTGTGAGAAGTGTATTCAGCAAACATTTACCAAACCTCCTCCTCTCTTTAAGTTGGGTAAAAATAGCTGTTATTTTGACGAACTCAAGGCTAAGAGGCAATCATGGGATGACGTCGGAAGATTGAGTGATTACTTGTTACTTTGGCATTCTTTTGGGAATAAAGACGGGCCTAATTTTGGGGAAGAAGAAATTGACTTTCTGACGTCGATTTAGGCTTCGAGACGTGTTGTTAAGGCTGCTCCTTCCTAAAATACGGCAAAACTAAGTAACTTTGTAACCATCTTTTACAGTAACCATAGCATATTTCTGATAGGAAAAAATACACAGTAATCTACAATACATAAGAAGTGATTTCATTTGTCCTGAAATCTATTTTAGTTTGTAGAACTAAGGAAAAAGAAACCTAAATCCAGGTCTGTTTCGGTCTATTTTTTCGATTTGTTACCATATTACTCCTACAGTTTTCATTAAAAGTGTTCATAAATTTATACAGCTCTTTACAAACTAATAAGGAATGATTTCTTGTCATTACTTTATTAGTTTAATCAACAGATTTTTTGTAAATCGATAATTACTTCATATTTTGCAAGCGTTGTGTCATCGCGCTTCTCTTTCTTTTCTATGCAGTCCGACAGTGACAAGCCTTAAGTAACGCTTTGTGATTATTTTATGAAAGACTAGCTTCTGCTGGCGACTTCATCCGCGTGAAATTTCATATTTCCCCGACCCACCGCGTCGCATAGCATCGCCCGCCCGTATTACTTCTTTTACCGCTTTATTATTTTTGCTCGGCTTCGAAGGGTCATAGCGTGATGTTAAATAGCCTAAGGTAAGGTTATAAACCTTCTTCCTCAAGAATATGCACTCATCATTATGAACAACTTTTACTAAAACTCAAAAACTATTATATTATTATTATTGATCTATGCTGTGCCCGACAGGGTCCATAATTGTGACTAATATAATAATTTCCCTACCAACTGTATACATTATGGTACGCAATAAAGAAATTGAGAATTGAATTGAATTGAGAACTGAAAAAAAAAACTCAAAGCATTTATGACAAATAAACCAATTAAAGGCACTTTTGAATCTCAAACTCAAACTCAAAGCATTTATTTCAATTAAACCAATTACAGGCACTTTTGAATTGTCAAAGAGTCGGTCAGTAGGTAAGTCAGAAAGTTGAAGCTAGTTGCCCATTCCAAAACGTAGATCTATGGAGAAGAACGGGCAAGAAACTCCACGGACACTCTTTTAAATCAAAATATGGTTACAAAATATTGGTTACATCATTCATATTGAAATTATACATGTGAGAACGATGAACGTTAAAAGCGTCCGGAATAAAAAATCAAAATATGGTTACATGAATTGTCAAGTGGTCGGTCTTGGGTCGGTCAGTCAGAAAGATGAAGCTAGTTGCCCATTCCAAAGCGTAGATCTATGGGACCAAACCTGAAATCGCAAAAAAAAATCAGCTGTTCCCTACATTTTGACGAATTATACGAACATAAATGTACTGAACAGCTGTTTTTTTTTCGCGATTTCAGTTTTGGTCCCCTAGTAAAAGTTGTTCATAATGATGAGTACAATGACCCCTTCAAATATTGCCACTGTTTAGACTTACACCCTGTATATGCTATCAAATGCAAAAACAAAAATCCAAATCCGAATTGTAGATCCAGACATTACAAACAAATAGGTACGTATTTAGAGTAGAATTATTTCAATTATTTTATGAAAGACTAGCGCCCCGCCCCGGCTTTATACGGTTGCAATTTACATGGCGAAGACGATATTCCGTTCACGACACGTTGTGCACAAGTTCTGAGCAGTAATCTAACAAAAAGTGCTAGGCTTGTATGAGTTCTAGATAATTAGGGTTCCGTACCAAAATGGTAAAAAAGGAACCCTTATGGTGTGACTCAGTCTGTCTGTCTGTCACAGCTGGATATCTCAAGAACTACTAATGCTATCAACTTGAAATTTAGAACAGTTTTAGATGACGTTTACCCAACTATTTTGCAAATAAGAAAGAAGTAAAAATATTTATATTTTTTTTTGTAACAGGGACTGAAAGACAGGGACTACAACAACTGTATACATACCATACTTGCATGACTATCCGAAAGATCCTTAAGACCAACATACACACAAATATTTCATTTACACAAAAGACACATAGTTATAATACCCGTAAACAAGACGACCTACAAGTACCAAGAGTGAGAACCCTGTACGGCAGGAAAACTATACAGTATGAGGGGGTCTGGCTATACAATAAATTACCTAAAAAAGTAAGAGAGTGTACAAGCATACTAACATTTAAAAAAGGCCTAAGGGATTATATATTGGATACATAAGAACTTGTGTGTCTAATATATAATTCCTTGAACTAGCTTGAACTGTTTTGTATTTAATTATTTTAGTGTAGTATTAGTACAATATTTTGTAAATCAAACAATGGTGTTCAGTTTCTTGGATAGCTTGAACGTCGTAATGCAAATTACAAACCTGATGTTAATTTAGTTAAGTTTCTCTTTAAGTGAACTGTTTTGTTCTTTGAGAAAATAAATGTCTTTAAACCGAAAGGGGGTCTTAAAAATTCAAAGTGGGGCTACTAGGGCATGTGGGGTATCATATGAAAGAGCGCTGCTTGCACATTCTCAAACATTTTTTATTTTTTTTAGGCCACATAGTTTTCGACTTTTGATGAAAACTGTAAAAAAAAAAATACCGTTCCCCCCCCCTTATCTCCGAAGTTTGCAAAGATAAAAATCCGAAATTATTCTATGTGATAGAAGTTTATGTAAAGATTACAGGAAAAATAAAACGATGTCTCTAAATAGCACACTTTTTTCAGGAATCGGAACGTATCCCTCGGTGCGCGAGTCCGACTCGCTCTTAACCGGTTTTTTTTCATTAGTTAAATACTTCTTTTTGTATACATTTATTGTAACTTTCTAATGGTGAAAGAATTCTTCAAATAAGAGCTGTGGTTCCGGAGATTACCCTCCACATATTCACAAACTCACAAAATTCGCTATTTGTCTTTATAATATTAGTATTGATATACTAAATTGTTTAAAGTAACAATGTTGCTTATACGCCCGTATTATTTGAGTGGGGTTTCAAAGTATTTTCAAAGGGCCCTGAGGAATTTTGATCGTTTTAGACAAAACTGTTATAGTGAAAAGATTTTTGCCTGGTTATCTATTAAGCTCTATTTCATTGGTATTAGTAGCACAAAGAGAACATGTTTTTCTGTAGTGTGTCCTTCTGCTTAGATTCAATATTGTAACTTAGTTGGTGAACTAAGGTAGGTGTACCTTATGCCTAAAAAAGAACCTGTTTTAATAACGTGGCTTGTAAGTAAATTGTTACTAACATGTATGTCTGTATGTCGGTGTGTTGTCTGTGAAATCTATTCTATAATAAAAAAGTGAAAGTGTTTTCGATGTCCTTGGGTTAAAAATCAATATAAGGGTTCCGTACCTCAAAAGGAAAAAACGGAACCCTTATAGGATCACTCGTGTGTCTGTCTGTCTGTCTGTCCGTCTGTCCGTCTGTCACAGCCAATTTGCTCCGAATCTAATGGACCAATTAAGTTAAAATTTGGTACACATATGGATTTCTGTGACCCAAACACGTACAGCTAAAGTAAATATATGAATTTTGAATATGAGAGTCACTTTTAGGGGGAAAATAAGAAAATTTAAAAAAAAAGTTTTGTAAACTATACCGAGTGACATATCAAATGAAAGGGCTTACTTTAGGTAGCCTGGTCTATCCACTTTAAGAAACAGTCATCAGATTAGTATCAGTCCATATAAATATTTAGCATAAAAGCCGTGTAAAGCTGCAGCGGCACCGCGCCGCGCGTCGCGGGCGTGTGCGGAAAATCGCGCGGGCCGGTTTACCCCCCGCCCGCGCGACTCGTGATCGGGTCAAAGGCTATGAGAGTCTCAAATATATTTTTTTTATAATTTTAAAATCTATTGTTTTAAAGTTATTTAAGAAAATAGACGAAAATTGACCATTCCCCCCCCCCCCTATCTCCGAAACTACTGAGCCTAAAATTTTGAAAAAAATATAGAAATTAGTTCTATACCTGTAGATTACAGGAAAACCTATAAGAAGTCTGTAGTCTTAAAATAACATGGTAAATCTATATATATAAAAAAATCAAAGTCCTGACTGAGTCACTGACTAATATACCAACGCACAGCCCAAACCAATGGACCTAGAGACTTGAAATTTTGCACATAGATACCTTATATAGTGCAAACATCCGCTAAGGAAGGATTTTTGGAAATTCCATCCCTAAGGTGGTAAAACAGGGGATGAAAGTTTGTATGAAAAATCCTAACCCTTAAGTTAATATACTTGAAACTTAGCACGAATATTCAACTAAGTAAATTATAAAGTTTATCATTTTTAGTTTTCCTAAACTTGGGGTAGTTTAGGAAAACTAAAAATGATAAACTTTATAATTTAAGGAGACATGGGGGGTGTCAAAGTTTGTATGGAGGAACTTTAACACGCGGTCCGATTAACTCAAAACTCAGGTTTTATACTTGAGACCAAAAATTAAGACTAACGTGTATTAGGGTTTTCCAAAAATCTACCCCTTATGGGTGAAAAGTTAATTTTATAGCGGAGGATTTTATTGGGGGCTTGATTATCTCTAAAATTGGTGTAAATAATGTTGGAGTCAAGTTATGGAAACATACCAGACGATTTTTGAAATTCTTTAGGTATCTGTGTTCGTGAAAACAGAGATACAGTTTATATGAAAAATCTTATTAATTTGGTTAATGAACTTGAAACTTAGCACAAATACTTGCATAAGTAAGTAATAATGTTTGTCATTATTAGTTTTTCAAAACTACGCCTCAAATGAGGTTTAGGGATGTTAAAGTTTGTATAGAAGAATTTTAAAGCGCAGTCCGATTAAAAAAATGGTACTTTGAGTCAAGTTAGGAAACTTGCCAAACGAATTTTCACCGATTTTGACGGCATATAGCTGATGTTTTAAGGAGTAACTTAGGCTATTTTTATTTTAGAAAAATAATTAGGGTTCCGCGCAAGAAAATTAAAATCCATGAAATCAGACAACCACGTACAGCCCAGTACAAACTTACTAAGCCTCCGCTGTCTATTACGGCTATAACAACAAATAATAAAAATAAAGCAAAGCTAAAATTTAAGGGGTCGGTCCCCATACAATAAACTTTTCATTTTAAAAAAAAAAATTAATCTAGCATGTGGGGTGTCATGTCATTATTTCATCACCGCTGCTCTCAAAACGGTGAAGGAAAACATCGTGAGGAAACCGGCATGTCCTAGAACCAAAAATTCAAAGACATGTGACATCTACCAACCCGCACTGGGCCCGCGTGGTGGATTACGGCCCACTCCCTCTCACCGAGAGGAGGCCTGTGTCCCAGCAGTGGGAACATTATAGGCTGATTATGTGTTATGTGGGGTGTCATCGTCTAGAACTCATTTAGTATAGTACTAACATATTTTTTTTTATCTTTTAAAATTAAGAAATAGGGGGCCGTAAAAGTTGTAAATTTTAGACCATTTTTGTACGAGCTCTAGCGCAACAATTCAACAAATTAGGAATTTGAAACTTCTTTATACCATGTAAGTACCATGAATACTGTATTTAATCAACAATACTGAAAACGGCGATTCATAAGGTATTTTCTTTAAACATGGGTGATTTTCTGCAACTGCAAAAAATAACCTTGTAATTCACAGTATCATTATAAAATAAGTAAAAAGTTATCTTTGCGATTGTTAAACATATAATATGGTACGGAACCCTTCGTGCGCGAGTCCGACTCGCACTTGACCGGTTTTTTTTCTACTAGATACACCGAGTTATAATTGCCGGCACGAGTCGTGAGCACAAATTCCATCTTAACTGTAACTGCCCTCGTCAGTATGTTCTTGTATTCTGTTTGTATGTGTATTTGCTTGATCTTTTGATTTAATTGCTCCCACCCGTGTGCAACCAGCCGTGATAGGAAAGGAGATTCGTTAGGTTTAAGTTTGTGCTCACGACTCGTGCGGGGCAACTATAAAAGAGTTATTATGCTCGTGTGTAAGTAGCTTAATTGTAGGGTTTTCAAAAATGCCAAGCTGTAACGGACGGATTTATTTAGAGTAAAGAACAGACTTTATAGTTTTATAATCCTTCCACACACCCACGAAAAGAAAGACGTCCAATTCTGTATCTTTAACTCTCGGATCTTATATATAAGATTGATTCGATTCGATCGTATTTCCTTCGACGGCTCACGAAGGGTGGCACGTGCGAAAAGGATCGCATTTCTCGGCATTCCCTTAGCGCTCAATTGAATTGTTGTTATTTAATTCTGATCGCGTGCTGGCGTTGCGCGGTGAGGAACCGTATCTTTTTATAGATGTATTATCTTTTCAAAGTTTCGATTGATGTCTAAGATGGTGTGTGTAATTGTGTTAGATTCAGTTCATTAATTTTAACTTGTCGATGGATTTCTTCGTGTAACAGGCAACATAAGATTACCTATATTGTGTTTCATGGCGTTGATTGTTCAAATTGTTTTCATCTACTGAAAATACGCACTTATTATCAGCAACGGTTAATGCCAATTAAACACTTTCATATTATCGTTTCATATAAATAGTGTATTATAAAGGTGTAAGTACTCAAATTTAAGGGTGTGGCTCAGACCATCAAACTGAACAGCTTTCTCCATGGGACTTTAGAGGCATGAGGAACAGGGTGTAAAGTTCACTCATCCTCGATTGAAAACGGAGGATCCTCCGACCAGACGGTTGTTGTGTCTGGTGGGCTACTGCCCGATGGTTGATGTCGGGACGTTGTATATATGCTAGTCGCGTGGTAAACTCTAATTACGCGATGCAGGATTGCGTGACGTCATGTCTTTGTGATGCGTAGTTCGTATGTGGCGATGTAGATGCCGCCACAGGACCAACATCGTAATGGAGAAAAAATTTTTCAGTTAAAAGTTATCTGACTATTGATAAATCAGCCCTTAAGCAACTAACTACCACTTGTGTTTTTTACTCAGCGCTCTGCTTATTCTTCTGGCAGGCTTCTGAGATCCTCAGATAAACTCTTGATTCGACCAAATTATCTATTTAAGCGAATTCCTTCCTTATGCTCGGTTTTTAAAGTCCTCAGACAAACCCTCGATAGTAATTCACTGGACTTTTAAGGTAAATTCTTCCTTAACCCCTCAAGTGTCTTGAGTTTGGCTAATTTTAGACCCAAAACCCCAGCGAGTGGGGAGGGTTGGGGGTTACTGATAATGATATTTTTTCCATCGCATGATGTTTTTTTTCGTTTATATATATGTGATCTAAGCTTATATAACTATTATGTAAAGTTTTGTCCTTTTGCACACTTTGGGTGCATTTGACACGCGGGGGGAGAGGGGGGTTAGCTACGAACTCCATAGGTTCACAACTAATGATGATGATGATTGGTTTTCCATCGGATGATGTTTTTTACGTTTATATATATGTGATATAAGCTTATATACCTAACAAAAAAAGAGTTTTTCTTATGCACACATGGGGTGCATTCGACACTTGAGGGGTTAACGAAGTGTTCAGTTAAACATCACTATCGAAGATAAACTCTGTTTAAAAACCACAGAAACCGGGATTCTGTTGGGGTATTCCACACTCTCAACAACAATCAAACTAATCCTATAAATTCCCAAATGATCTTATTATATCCATCATGATTAGGGTTGCCAGATGATTATTTGATAAAGGAGAGCAGATGGGTCTAAAAAAGAGGATTTTCTGTAAAAAAAGGACGACATTCACAATTAAACGAATTTTTCACATTATTTTACTTTATTTTAATCATATTATTTACCTGAGCTGCCAATTCTTGCAAGAAGTTCTTGGTTTTTCAACAAATAATTATGAAAATCTTCACATGTCATGTTTTTGAAGTTGTATTGAGTAAGAATTAAAGATTTAACTGACTGCACACTTAGTCTATTCCTCTCTTTGCTCCACTGAGTTTTAACCAGTGAAAAAACGCATGCACGCACGCACGGTGCACGACACGAAAAAAGGAGGACTTACAGTAGGTAAGGGAGAACGGGAGGACAAAATATGGATACCATCTGGCAACCCTAATCATGATACACTCTCTCATTGTAACGGCCACACTAAACAAGCTCTACACAGACATGAGTATAGCTCTCTTCGATGTGACTCTACAAGCTGCACAGGAGCGGTGCGCGAACTAACGAGCTCTCGAGATAGTCTCTACGTAGAGCAGTAGATCGGTAGAGCGGCACTCTAAGTGTCTGTGTCCACCACTTTATGCCTAAGCATCGCGCGGTTTCCGTAACTAAATGTCTGTCTGTGTTTTTTAACTTTCAGCTTTCTAATTGCGTAACACTATCGATCGGAATCGGTTTAAGGCTGGTATAGCCGTCGTTTTGTATTGTGTTTTATTCGTAGGTAACACCAACGAATTAAGAATTCTTAATTCGTTGGGTAACTAAGTAATATATTTTTTTCAAAATTTAAATACGTGTTGTACCTATTTAAATTTTGAAAAAAATATATTACTTAGTTCACACTTCGATCTAGATATTTCGGCCGTCCGATACACGATTACTTGCACTTTACTGCATCCAATTGACAGTTCAACAACATTCATTGCGTTATTAACGTTGTTGAGCAGGCTTTTTCGAGCATATGAAGCAATGGATTAGCAATTTGCTTCAAAATGATTCAGAGATTCCAATTGATAGTGCGTTATGAAATTATAGGGTGCTGCCGGTCGATTCTGTAAAAATCTCACCGTCAAAACTTAGGTGAAGTGAGTTTGTTTTTGCTAGGAATTGACACTATTGACAGCTCATTCCACACACTTCAAATAAGTTTTCACGGTGAGATGGTTACAGAATCGCACTGCAGATTCTGTTGAGGTACTTTTGTGAAGTATTGTGTAGGAAAATGACCCGTGATTATAAATAACTTTTATACAATATTATTCTTCATTAAATTCGATTTTCGACTCTGTATGTCTGACGCGTTGTTCTATTATTACTACGCAACGGATTTTAATGCGGTTTTCAACATAATTTAGAGAATTTTCCGGAATATGTGTAGGTCATCATCTGCCTAGCCTTTTCCCAACTATGTTGGGGTCGGCTTCCAGTCTAACTGGATGCAGCTGAATACTAGTATTTGACATGGCGCGACTGCCTATCGGACCTTTACAACCCAGTAACTGGGTAATATGATACCTACTCCTTAGTAAGACTGGTTGTCAGACTTTCGGGCTTCTGACGACTCGTAACGAATGTCAAAGATCCACGAATGACAGCCGGGACCAACGACTTAACGTGCTTTCTGAGGCACGTGAGTCTCGATAAGTTAAGATGGTCACCCACCGACGGACCTACTCCGGCAAGCGTAGCTTAACCTGATGGATCGACCCATGCGGCTGTTATTAATTAGCCACGAGCTCCACATAGGTATAGCACTACTGAGAAATAAATACTTTGTACTTACTTTACTACTTTTTTACTTTACTTTATTTTTTACTTACTTACTTAATATGAAACTTACATTATAAAGAAATCTCGGTGTTTTTTCAAGTCATAAAAACCGTGCGAAGCAGGGGCGGTTTGCTAGTTAATTAATAAAACGTAGGTGTTTAATAACAGCAACGTTTACATACTTGTTCAACAAATCGCAATACTTAGTTACCTACTCGACACTACCGAGTCACCATAGAAGTTGTATTGTTATTTCTGCTATAGCCGTATAGTGTACTTCAAAGCGATACAAAATGAAATTTAAAAAAAAAATATATCAAAAATTGTTTCCTCGTAATTAATAAATTATTAACTTAGTAAGGAAGTACCTAAGTCATTAAAAAGTCTCTTTAGTATAACAGTAAATGCCGGATTTTCATCTCCGTGTATCTATTTATTTATATTTATTTTCCGCGGTAACCTCTTTAAAAATAGGCAAACACCTATTTATATAAAACTAATGGACTGAACAAGATGGAATTATTCTTGACATAAAAATATGGCATTGTAATTTGACGCGACAACCAAACAAAACAACAAATAAACAATTTATTATTATATCGCATTAAAAATACATACCTCACTACACCTCAAAACAATTCTCACTCTATCTCCATACATTAAGGTCTAATACAGAATGGCACGTCATCTAGATTGTATGAAGCAATTTTTTGTATAGGCTTTAACTGGCCGTATTCTTTGTCATTTTGCTGTAAAAAAGTATTTTATGTTCCCAATCCTGTTACGTTTTGCCAGCTGGAATTTGAGCTCAGTTTTTGAATCAATAAAGCCCTTTTTTGCACGTTTTGAGTGTCGAAATTAATTTTTCAACAAATTGACATATACGTGGATGGGCCATTTGAAAAATCGCTTTGCCCTTGCAGTGTGAGATTATCTGTAAGTACATTATATTGTTCTTCATTATGTTATGTATTTAAATTTTACATAATTATTTTAATATATGCTTCACTTCATTAAATATTAGGGCCCGTTCACACGTACCACAACCACATCGCACCGACAAAATGTCGACAAAAAGAGGTTACTTGTGAATAGTGTCACTACAGCTTTCTTGCAGTTACGTTGTAGTAGTAAAAATTGTAGGCACTTTTGAATTGTCAAGGGGTCGGTCAGTCAGAAAGATGAAGCTAGTTGCCCATTCCAAGGCGTAGTGGGTTCCTATGGAGAAGAACGGACAAGAAACTCCACGGACACTCTTAATATCAAAATATGGTTATAAAATATTAGTTACATCATTCATGTTGAAATTATACATGTGAGAACGATGCTGAATGTTAAAAGCGTACGTAATAAAAAAAAAAAAAAACAAAATTTAAATTAAAATGAAATAAGCCGTGGCAGCTAAGATATGACCAGCCTCCACTGACAGCAAGCGCCCGTTCAAAAACCTGACGCATGGATTAGCTAAATAATGATCCAACACACGCGCCACCATCAGCGAGACTTTAGAGAGAGCATCACATACTCTCAGCCGCCAGGGCACATTCAAGTCAAATAAAGATGTACCGTACGTTGTCGCTATAGTACATAGTTACGATGTGGTTATGTTGTGGCTAGCATTTGCAGACAGACAGATCGTTGTGTTTGCGATGTGGCTGGCTGCTAGTGCATCGTCTCGCTGGTGGTTGCGTTGTGTCTGCGACGTGATCTTGATGTGGTTGGTATCGCCCGCACGATTGATTTTTGACGGCCAAATATGGTCCGTGTGAATAAACTATTAATTTTCATACAAATTAGCGCCCGTCCACGTATTGTGGTTATGGAGCGTTTGATCGGGCCCTTACAAACTCCTCATTCCCAAAAAAAATTGAATGAAGGCCAAAATGGAGGATAAGACACACGACACGTGTGGGGTGAGTAATATCAATAACATCAAGTATCATAAGTAATATTTCTTCCTAGAATCGCCACACTTGAGTTACGTGTTGGTAATTTGTTTTACTTATGTGTGGCCTTACTTAATTATTTTTTACCCTGGTTTCTCCTAGTTTGCTTCTCAACTGGATGGTGGCACATGGATTGGTGATCATAGTTAGATAGTTGGTTTTAGCGTAAACATGAGGGAAGGCTGCGATTTCCGGGTCGGGTAGTTGTTGGGTTCAGGCAAATGTTATTGGGTTTATCCATCTGGGATTTCTCAGTAACTGCCCGGAGTCTAAATTTGTGCCCGGTTGATGGCAATAGGCTAGCCCCCTATTACATGGGACTTGACATAACTGGCCAAATGTCACCCACATTTTGGCAGTTATGTTTAAATCCTCTATAATATCTACTGCCTAGTAATAGTGAATAGGTATGATGTATTATAAAACTAATTACTTAAATAAGTCTTTTATTTCAAACAGTAGGTATTACAGATCCAGACATAGAAGTATAACTTTCTGACCTCTCTACTGTTACAGATCCAGACACAGACGTATAACTTGTTGACCCCTCTACTATTACAGATCCAGACACAGACGTATAACTTGCTGAGCCCTCTACTATTACAGACCCAGACACGGGTGGTTACCCGTGGTACCGGTGGGTCGACCTATTACCGGGTCTATGGGTAATTTTAATTACCCGTGGTCCCATGGCATTAGGGATTGTTCCCGGACTTCTGACTATATCGATAAAAAATTAATTACAACCAAAGAACCTACTTATGATTAAATACAAATCCATATAGCTGCATTATTAGGTACGTCAAAATCAAAAAGTCATTTTTATTTCAGGCATTCAATTGTATAAGTACACACAAATAATAATAAAAAAAATCTAGTTAGAACCAGAACAAAAATAGCAATTGAAAATGATGAATTCATAACCGATATACTAATGGAATTAATTAATGGCGTAATATCAGTTGGATACGCATTAGAAATGTTAAGATAGTTTGTCGTAGTCATCGGTTATGAATTCATTATTTTCAATATAGCTGTTATTAGGAGTATGTTTTTGTTCCCAAGGATGGAATTATTTTATTTGCTTTGAATGAGTAAACTTTCTTACATGGGTATGTAACTAATGGTTTTCATTTTCTATCGATATAGTCAGAAGTCGGGAGAAATCCTTAATGCCATGGGCATGGGACCACGGGTAACGAGTGCCAGACACAGACGTATAGCCCCCCCCCACCCCTAACCCCTTGATTGTATATACAAATATTGCTCATAGGATAAAACTGTAGGTAAAGTATTTTCTACTTTTCAATAAATAGGAAAAACCGACACGTTAAGAAGAAGAATAAATACATAGTTAAGAAAAGTAAAGTGTAAGTCTTTCAATATCCGATACCCCGGGGTCGCTTCCATCATTTCATTCCCAGCACGCCACGGAATCTCTCTCACTTTATTTCTAGTAAAATATTTACGAATCACATTTGCTTACATGCATATTTGAAGTAGTTTTTGCCCGCGGTTTCACTCACATCTTACGATGACTATTTTATATATTCCAGCTAAAAACCTACAATTTTTTTATCTGTGGTCGAACTTTTTGTCAACTAATTTGATTGGTTGGTTGGATGAAAAAAGACGCTTAACGAAGCTGAGAGTCACATAGAGTCCCCATCATTGTGTTTTTTTTTTTGTACTGGACCATAGGTACCTAAAGCCTTCTGGTTACGGAAACATTGAAGGTCTTTCAAAGGATATTGTTCAGAGCGTCCATACATCGTTCGCTTAAGAACCAACAGACACGTGAATTTACTTTCTGTTGTTCTAAATAATGCAAATATTCGATTGAAACTAAATTAAAATCACGGACACTGCTGAGAATTGTAAAAAATCCTCAAAATCACTTTCGGATTTTGAGGTTATAATTAGGCCAATAGAAACATACGGTACTAAAAAATTTAGCCTATAATAACGAAAACGATAACAACTCCTGAAAGAAAACACATAAATAAATGTATTTTCTTTCTTTCATTCTTTCTTTCCTGTACTGGTGCATGTACCCATAAGCACAATGTTATGCGTGTATTACATTGCGCTCTGCCGTAAACACTACAGCGATATTTCACACCAAACAAATAATGTTTGCTCAATGTTAAAGCCGTTCTACGCATTCAGATTATCAAGTTCAATGTACAGAATGCATAGATTATTTTATAGAGTCATTATGTGATGGTATTTCTACAAATCAAATTAAATCAAAATATTTATTTGCTAGAATATGGTACATAAGGTGTTAATTTGTTTAGTTCAGCATATCCTGCCATAACATGGCGTGCAAATGTATTTAAAAATCATGCGATGTCAAAATTAATCTATTTTACAAATTACAGAGTCTATTGACTTGTCTTCTAAATAGTCCTTAATGGTGTAATATCGTTTAAATAGTAAAAATTTGAAAAGCATTTTTTTAAACATTGTCAGCGGTAATTCTTGAATACTATTTAGTAAATGAGTAAATGATTGTAAATAATCGACAGTATACATTTACAGCCGTATAGATCAAACAATCATAGCAGTTAAAATGAGAGCAAGGCCGGCTACCATTATGTCATTATTTGGCAATGATTCAAGCCCCAAACAAGAGGTAAATAATGCATCAAGTAATTAATTAAACGCAGTTTTTGCATAAAACAATGCATGACCATAATGGGTCACTGCCGACATTTTGTCGTGTGAGCTTTAATGAATAAATATTGGGAAATTATTTTGTTTAAATAAAATACTAGTGGGTACATAATAATCAATCCGAAATAGGGTTATTGTCGTAAGGCAATGCATAAGGAAAGGTACAAGGTATAAGGAAACTGCAGATTCTTAACGGATTAGGGGCGATCAGCATGCGGAAAGGTAGGAAAGAAAAGAAGGAATTAATTGATTCAGGATTAGTAAAACACACTACGTTATAGGAGCAATCCTGTTGTATTTTTGCAATAGGATTTCTCCTGTACCTATGTTATTGTGTGTTTTACAAGAAAAATACTAGAATATTCTTTTCAATACACTTCCTCGAAAACTAGTTCATATCGCACTACGATTAGGTTCACAATGCAATGTATGTCGCACGCGTGCGATTTTTTATTTTACCCGCACGTGTGCGGGAATGCCACAGATAACTTATACCTATACTTAGTCCAAATTGGTTCAATGCCTCTATTCACTCTCTATTCGGAGGTGAATGTTTTTTTTTTAATCTCGGCAAATAGATATGCGTCTTTAAGGCGTTAATATTTTTTGAATATTTAAATAATGTTTCTATAAAGAATATTATCAAAAACCATGATTATTACAATAAAAAAAAGTTAACGAACAAATTAACATTTATTTGTGTTCTAAACTCAAAAATATTTGAATTTTCTATTTTTCATATTAGGCTGTTTATCGGCTTTATACCTTTGCTTCTCTTTCAACCTGGCGAAAGTAAAACGCGGAAAAAAAAGAAAATTTAAATCATACTTCCCTATTAATTCATGACAAAATTATTTTCCGTTATTTTATGTGTTTTTTATTTTATTTCTTCAAAAGTGTATTGAAAAACGTCGTTTGATACTCGTGGACATTTGTTATTGCAGTTCTCGGCTCAAAAACAACCTAGCCTACGGCTCGGGTGTTTTAATTCAGCCTCGAACGCAATAACAAACGTTCTCCACTTGTATAAAAATGTACTATTGTGACATAAATCAAAACTAATCGGTATTTTTAACGTGAAAATATCGAATAATAAGGAAATATGTTGCTTTTTGTTGTGAGTGTGTAATACTAAGGATGTTTCCTGGTTAAAAAAAAAGAAATACAATTAAGCCGTCAGTCAGATAATAAAAAAATATTAGACACGTATTTATTGCTTTATCATACTAATACTGAGATAAAACGCATTAAAGGTGGGGGAGTGGGGGCTCGCTACGTCACCTCTACGTATAAAATCTAGCAAGGAGTGACGTCATGCCACATTTAAACTCGAATGTATCGCCGTAATCTTTTGATTACGTGTAAAAAGAAAAAATACGTGTCCAATATTTTTTAAGAAGCTACATGAATGACAAAATAGTTATTTATGCAACTGACTCATAATAAGGGGTATTAAAACACGAATGTGGGTTTATCACACGAGGCGAAGCCGAGTGTGATAATAGTATCACATGAGTGTTTTAATACCTAATTATGTACAGTTGCATACAATAATTTATCTACATCCATGTTATGAATTCTTTATAAAAGGTTCTGAAACAGTTTTTTGCAATACTAATACTCGTATCAAACATGGCGGCCGGCGTCATAGTATACGACGTGATTTCGAATAAGTTCTTTTTTTAAATTACGGCGCTGTTGTAGTGAAACGCGCGTGCATTACAATGTTCTTTTTTTGAAAACGAGTTGCATTATGAAATTCTGTACAACATTAAAACACCCGTTTGGATGCTATTATGGTTACCATGGTTACTATGACACTGGCTGTTTTAATGTTGACAATAAGCTAACTGTTTCAGAAACTTTTATAGAGGATTTCTAGCATGGGTGTAGATAAAAAATTTAGTCAACATCTATATTGGTTAACAATACGTATTACGTAGTACCTGTACACTTTTGTTATTTAATGTACAATTTATATGCTCTAAGGGAAGCTATCCTAACTAATATTATAAATGCGAAAGTGAGTATGTTAGATGGTTTGTTTTTTTTTTCACGCTAAAACGCACAATTTGGATGAAATTTGGCACACAGGTAGACCATGACCTGAAAAAGGTCATAGGCTACTTTTTATTAACATACCACGCAGGCGAATCTAGTTTTAAACTAAATAAATAAATTAAACTCAATTACACCCTATTTTACAGTTTTGTAATAGTACATTATGATATAAGTGCGGTAAGTTGAAAATTACAGCCGAGGCGATATTGCTAGCCCGAGCCGTAGGCGAGGGCTACAAGAAAGCAGAGGCTGTAATTATCAAAGCGCACGTATGTCATACGACGTTTTATAACATATTTGCGAGGAAATAAATAAAACTCGGATTTTCTTAAACGAATAAATCTTTAAAAACACACTTTCTGAAAATGAATTTGCATCTTTGCTTGTTTTCCATACGATGAAATTTTGATCCGCTTGTAAGTATCTATCGGTCGATTTTTCGGGCAAGAGGCTTAGAGTAGCCTTTTTCGCTGCCTCTGAGACTTCTGGCGGTGTCGAATGAATAAATTCATCATTACTTGACGACATTTCAAATAAAAACAATACAGCGAAAAGAAAAAGCGCGCGGAATCATTTTTACTTGTTCACAAATTAGCGATGCGCACGCATCAGCGCTTTTTTTTTAAAGGCAAAGGCACAAAAACAGCCAGTACTATTAAAGTAAATTAATATTTTTTTGTTTTTGTTTTTGTTGTTGTAATTTATTGCCAAAATTAATTAAATCAAAGAATTAAATATTTAATTCTTTAATTTTATTTTATCCCAAAGTTAATTTTATTCATAAAATGTTGACCACTTTTCTGACATAAAAACTCTTTGCCTTGCTTTCTTTGCTTTTTTTTCTTAAGATTTAAAAAAGTACCGTTGGTTTTAGACGGAGCATCATGATAAACCGTACGTGTCACCTTATTAGAATGAAACTCGTGCGTTTTACTTTACGATTACGCACAAGTACGTAATGATATACATTACGATATTGAAATTGGTAAAATAAGAGGCCCTTTACGAGCAAATGTGTTATAAAATAAATTAATCTTTGCTTAGCCCCTACCCCCTACCCCCCCTACCCTACCCACCCTACCCTACCCTACCCTACCCTACCCTACCCTACCCCTACCCCTACCCTAGCTACCCTACCCTACCCTACCCTACCCTACCCTACCCTAGGCGCCGAAGCTCTCAGAAAGTTATTATTTCATGAGCGGAGGCAGGATGTGGACACTATGTGCCATTAGCTGAGTAGTCCAAGAGCATCAATCACAGTGTTTGCTTGTTCTAACAACACAAACTTCACGCGGGCCTCATTTCCCTATCTCTCCATACCATTAGTTCTAATTTTCGATATTAGATGGCGTTGACTGAAGTTTTTGACGTCAGACTAATAATATTGTTAAGGCGCAGATATATGCCAATGACCTTAAGTGGTTAGGTTGCGTGTTCTGCGCTGGGCCCACGCAACGTGTCGTACGTCCAGCCAGTAATAGGACTCGCCCATCAAGGAGCGCTGTCCCAAATTATACGCATTATTAATTTATTACACATAAAACAAAACGTGTTATATTAAAAACGTATACTAAATTAAATTATCTTTAAAATGGTGAAAGTTTCATAAAAATACTCTTGACAGTTTTTGCGTGATTATCAGTTTTTTTTCCGCGTTAGACATAACTTTACAAATTAATTACACTATGTAATATAAACATAATCCAAAATAATTACATATTAAGTTATTAAGAAAATGCTCTAATTTAACATATATTTTTTCCAAATCATTAACACTACTCGTTTAGACGTGATCTTTAGTTTAAAATCATTAAAAGTCGGTTATCGTCGCCTTAATGTGTGTTGAATGGAAACATTTAGGTTTCGTAAGTTTACGTCTGAATGAAAAAACGGAACCCTTTAAGAATCACTCGTAATTATGTGTGTAATATGCCTGTCTGTCCGTCTGTCACAGCCAATTTGCTCAGATTGTAATGGACCGATGAAGTAGGTACAGGTACCTACTTACTACACGTACCTACTACACGTCCGTATTTAGGTCACAAAAATTCATATGTGTAGGTCTACACATATGAATTTTTGTGACCTAAACACGGACGTGTATAGAAAATAAATAAATTTTGAACATGGGAGTTAATTTTGGGAAACAAATGAGAAAAAAAAAAGTTTTGCAAACTGTATCTTGTGACAAGTGAAAGTGGTACTTATAATTTTTTTTTTAAATGTACTTAAATATTTTTGAAGTTATTGAAGAAAATGACAATTCCTCCACGCTCAAGTTAAAGCAGACGTGCATGAGGTCCTAAATTCGAATTCTGGATTAGGCAACGTTTTTGTGGGAAAATTCTTTACAACAACGAGGAGAAATCGTTACAAATAAAATTAATACTTTAAAAAAGTCATTATGAACAAAGAAACTAAATTAAGCTACGTACCCATAATAATACTGATACTTTAATAAACAAACTAAATATTAGATACTTATTACAAAACTTATAACAACTTTTAAAACAAACATCATTCAATACCTAATAAATATAACTTTCAATATAACAAGTTGCCATTGTGCCCCAATATTCCACAGACCTAAAGCGCTGTCTGGGAAGTTAGTACAGTCAAACAAATAGATAAGTCAACAAGCAGCAACTTGCTACTACTTAAACACTTTTCCAAAATTAATTTATGAAGGTACCTAAATAAGTGATAATTTTCTCTAGTGTCAAGTAATTCGGGGAGAAAACAGAGGAATAGATAATGTTTGCGTAATAACTGCGAGCTGCGCCCTTATTTATCTATTATGTACCTAGTTTCCTTATACCCGACTGTACGACAGCAAATACAGGGTTATGTTGTTCATTAAGTACCTTATGACTAGAGTAATAATAATAATAATTAATAGATAACCTTGAAATAGCATATTAGACCTTATAAAGTTATAACCGTTCTAAAAAAATACAAAAAAAATATATTTCAAGTTACGATATGATTTTTTAGAAAAAAATATTGTGCAATTTCTAGTCACACTATTTACTATGCGTGCCAAATAAGAATAGGATCGCGCTTGCTGCGTAAAATTGATTAGAAATACCTAAAAAGTGAACAAAAAATTATTAGACAGTACAATTTTTATTTATTTATTCTTTTGCACACCTTACGCTTCGGTAATGAAGTTCGCGAGTATTGCGGAACAAAATGGCGTCTCGACAGTACTATTCTTATTTGGCACGCATAGTACAATTCCTCTGTCGGTATAATAACTGATGGAATTCATTCATTTGTGGTCATGATGAAAAAAAATTTTAAAAAAGGTTAATATTTTTTTCTAAAAAATCTTGATACTACTTACTACTATACTTACACTGACTTACTTACTTACTTTATACTTGATACTTGGCATATTTATTTTTTGTATTTTGTTTAGAACGGGTCATAAGGTATATTATATAGGTACTATTCTATTTCAAGGTTATCCATTAATTGCGGGACATATCAATATTTTCGCCAGTTTAACTATTTTGTTGGCTGTACAATGTAAATAGAGGTCTTGACTTGGCGAAACTAAACACTCAAGCGAAAGGGAACACGTTGCAAACACGGGGCTTCACTGAAGTGGGTAGTCGGCGAAGCTGTGTGTGTTGTAGTGTATGTGAGGGAAACTGATCTGTTTGGAGGAAGAGAATATTTAGGAAGTATCGGTACGTTAGTTATATCGGGTATTTATTACTGTTTGTTTTCGGATAGCTCTTCAACGTATCTTAGCGAGGTTTGCGTGATTGAGCAAAAACATGCTATGAAACTTTAACGTACGCTTTTGTAATTTCTTATAATATAACATTATTGTGGACGGGAGTTTAAAAGCGTCTTCATACCGGGTGACTTTTTTTACCGTAGGTATTGAAAAAAATAGGGTATAATACTTGAACGTAGTACAATTTTTTTTTTAATTGCTTAGACATAAATTGGTCTATCAATAAATATTTAATACAAAAGATTCCAAGTAAACTTTTCATACTAGAAGAATAAAAATTTGAAAAAATAATAAATCATTAAAAAATATTGAAATCCAATCATACGCAACCTGTATGATTTGAAATACGGTTTTTTTTAAGTTTTTTGAAGAAAAAATAAAATAGGTATGCCATATTAGGCTCTACCCCTTTCACCGATTTCACCTACCCTATTTTTTTCAAGACGGTACAAAATGTCATGCAGTATTATTTCAATAGATTTTATTTCCCTGTGTTATCGTGGTGCCTGACATGGATGTGGACTTCCACGATAATATCGTAATGTTAGAATAATTTGTATTAGGTATAAAACCACATTGTGCGCTTTTATAATATCAGACTTTACAAAATAAAGCTATGTTTCAAAACATAAAATCCACTCAAAACATTTACATACCTACTAACCTCAATTATGCTACCAGAACCCGACACATGACCGCAAAACACACCTTGTTATACCACAAAAACGTTAACAATTCTACACCCTACACCGCATACACACAACATTACCGCAAGATGCAAAACAAATCTCGTTACTAAAACTGAAAGCCCTAACAAAGGACGGTATTCATAATTCAGTATCACCGGCGGCGGCAGCTGCGACGCGGAGAAAGAAAATCGAGTAAAACTCTCGGAACATACACGTAGCATGCAAAGTCGGGGCTTCAAGGATGGCGGTTTGAAGCTTTAAGCCTTGCATGACATATTTCTAGAAATTACTAATATTTATACAGGGTGTAAGGGACAGCCCTCCGCAAACTAACAGTGTGCATTCAGCTCCTCATTTTGAATCATATTCCACCGGAAATTTTCTCAGGAAAATTTTCATTTTCAAAATTTTTTCAGTTACATTTTCATTATTTCAATGTAAAATTGCATTGTGTGTTCGCAGCACTCCATTTATGTAAAAAAAAATGCAAAAAAAAACAGCAAAAAAAAAAAACCAGCAATGGATGTTGAAATACTCTAACCAACGACGCGTGAAATCAGCTGTTCACTTTCTGTCTAGCTACAGAGTTCATCGAACTCACCGCATACCTATTACCTACCCCTACCAACCAGTAATAGACACTCCGATTTGTGCACAAAAACACAAACAAATCAGGTTAATGGATTCCCTTAACGTTCCTGAAAAAATTTCATGTACCAGTTATCTTAGTATGACATACTGAATTCACCCTATCAGTTTGCGGAGGGCTGTCCCTTACACCCCGTATATAAAAATATTTGCTAATGTTGTAAAAGTTTGTTACTATATCGAAAGGCACAGAAAAGGCCACGGTACACATTTGCATCTAATTAAAGGAAAGGAAATTATAAGTCGTATTCATAAGATCAATTTTCTACTATTTGTAAGACCGTTTTTCAGCGCGTATTAGAAAGCGTACAGGAATATGTATGCAACGTAACGTACGTAAGATACGTTTTTCATATCTCTCTGTAATATACTAACTTCTGCCCGCGACTGAAACGCGCGTGAAATTTCTTGTTCCCCCCACCCACCCCGTCACATCGCATCGCCTGCCCACGCTATTACTTCGTTTTCTCTTAATATTATTTCAGACTTTTTTTCTTTTTTCTCGGCTCCTAATGGTCCTAGCGTGATGTTAAATAAAACCTGGAGCCTTCCTCAAGAACTTTGCTATCAAATACAAAAATATTTTTTCAAATCCGACTGGTAGTTTCAGAGATTAACGCGTTAAAACATACAAACAAACAAACTCTTCAGCTGTATTATTAGTAAGTATAGATTTGATTACCATTAAAAAGTTATAGTGAGCCAACCTTAAAAGATATACACATGCGGACGTTTTTTAGAACTTTTTAAGCGGAACAATTCTGTCATACATTATTGTTACGTAACTCAGCGCACGCAACGGAAGCTCTCAAAAGGAATAAATTTTCCCCGTTTTTACAACATTTTTCATTGATGCTCCGCTCCTATTGATCATAGCGTAATGTCACCTATAATCTTTCTCGATTAATGGCTAAAAGAATAAAAGAAAGCATAAAAGAATTTTTCAATTCGAACTCGCAGTTCCTGAGATTATCGCGTTCAGCCAAACAAACAAACAAGCAAACAAACTCTTCAGCTTTTTAATATTAGTATAAAAGTATGGATGGGCATACAATCCAGATATAGGTATCTTTTAGAACTTAGTGTATCCTATTGGTCGTAGGTAATTTAAAGAAATTTTTCGCAACATTGCCACATTTTTGCGTTAAGAAATACGTTTCGATTTCGATTCAAATTGAAATTGATTTTATATTGAATTTACTATCGGCTACGTACTCAACTACATTTGTATATTTATGCGTTTTTAAACATGAGCATGTTGGCAGATAACTGCTCAGACTGATACCGTTAATGCATTAGGTTAATTGTAGCACATTGGCAACAACCCTGCACGACACCCACGCCAGACTAGGGGTGTCAATAATCTTTTAAGTCTATTAGGCGATCCTTTTATTCAATTAATTCGAGTGGCTCATCTTTAACGTACGATAACTTATATAGGTACTTATACAGGACTAGCTTTTGCCCGCGGCTTCGCCCGCGTGGATGTCGGAAAATATCCCAAGGGAACCTGCTACCGGGAATTCCTTCCTTGTTCCTTGTCATTATAAAGGGAACCTCTGTGCAAAATTTCAGCTTTCTATGTCGAAGGGTTTGGGCTGGGCGTTGATGAGTCAGTCAATCAGTCAGTCAGGACTTCTCTTTTTATTTATATAGAAGATAAATTGGTAAAACACCAACAACCTCATATGGGGTCATTGTACTCATCATTATGAACATCTTTTTCTATGAGACCAAACCTGAAATCGCGAAAAAAAAATCAGATCTCCCTACATTTTGACGAGTTTGATGTAGATAAATGTACTGTTGGTGTTTTACCAATAACCCTGTACCTATCCATACTAATATTATAAATTCGAAAGTAACTCTGTCTGTCTGTCTGTCTGTCTGTCTGTCTGTCTGTCTGTCTGTCTGTCTGTCTGTTACCTTTTCACGCCTAAACCACTGAACGGATTTCGATAAAATTTGGCAAGGCTATAGATGGTATGCTGGGGACGGACATAGGCTACTTTTTTTTTCAAAAATAATCTTACAGGGGGTGATATAGGGGATGAAAGTTTGTATGGGAAACTCAGTATTTCTGATGTTAGGGATGTGAAAATTAAAATGTATGTTTTTGATAGGAAATTAAGAAATATGCGGTTCAGCGTTTTTGAAAAATCATCCCCTAAGGGGTTAAACTAGGGGTTGATTTTAAAATTTACAAAACTGCACGGATTTCGATAAAATTTGGCAAGGCTCTATATAGCATCTTGGGGAAGGACATGGGCTACTTTTTGTCTTAAAAAATAATCCTACAGGGGGTGATATAGGGGCTGAAAGTTTGTATGGTAAACTCAGTATGTCTTAAGTTAGGGATGTGAAAATTAAAATGTATGCTTTTGATAGGAAATAAAGAAATATGCGGTTCAGCGTTTTTGAAAAATCATCCACTAAAATAGGGGTTGATTTTAAAATTTACAAAACTGCACGGATTTCAACAAAATTTGGCAAGGCTTTATATAGCATCCTGGGAAAGGAAATAGGATACTTTCAAAAACAATACTACGGGGGTGATATAGGGGATGAAAGTTTGTAAGGGAAACCCAGTATTTCTAAAGTTAGGGATAACAAATTCATGCTATTGGTAGGAAATTAAGAAATATGCGGTTCAGCGTTTTTGAAATATTATCCCCTAAGGGGGTAAAATAGGGGTTGATTTTAAAATTTACAAAACTGCACGGACGTCGATAAAATTTGGCAAAGCTTTATATAGCATCCTGGGGAAGGACATGAACTACTTTTTGTCTTGAAAATAATCCTACAGGGGGTGATATAGGGGATGAAAGTTTGTATGGAAACTCAGTATTACTTAAGTTAGGGATGTGAAAATTAAAATGTATGCTTTTGATAGGAAACAAAGAAATATGCGGTTCAGCGTTTTTGAAAAATCATTGCCTAAGGGGGTAAAATAGAGGTTGATTTTAAAATTTACAAAACTGCACGGATTTCGACAAAATTTGGCAAGGCTTTATATAGCATCTTGGGAAAGGACACAGGAAACTTTCAAAAACAATACTACAAGGGGTGATATAAGGGATGAAAGATGGGAAACCCAGCATTTCTTAAGGTAGGTATATGAAAATTCAAATTTATGCTTTTGGTAGGAAATAAAGAAATATGTGGTACAGCGTTTTTGAGGATGTACAATAGGGGTTGACAAATGTTTGTGTAACTACCTCTTTTTAAGAGATTTAAGGGATTGGAAATGTAGTCATAGTTCGAATCTTGAGGTAACATTTAGTCTTTATTTCATTCGAAGTTTTTACGAGGAAATTATTTGAACGAGTGGACTCTCGGACAAAAGTTATTTGTTATTAGAGCGTGACTGGCATAATAAATTTTAAGTAATTAAAAAAGTCCCCCCCGCCGCGTAAGTGTGTCTGTTTGAATGCGATAATGTCAAAAAGTACCGAACGGATTTTCATACGGTTTTCTCCAATGAACGGAGTGATTCAGTGTAATTCATTATGGTTTTGTGTAAATTGGCTGAAATATGACGACGACTGTTGAATTTGTCGGAAAAAATCATGCCAACTGGTAGCTTTATGCCTACTATACACGGTAACGATATATCGTAGCGATTTGAGTTTGTACAGTTATATCGGACGGCCCTATGTTTTCCACATGTACGTTCCCATGGGATATTTTCCGACATCCACGCGGGCGAAGCCGCGGGCAAAAGCTAGTATTGCAATAAACTTAAAAATATTCCACCTACCATCAAGTATATTTTTAGAATTCCATTGATAGATAAACACAGTCACAGATGTGAAAGACATTTAGGAAAATGGTTCACAGAAAATTCAGTCAGAAGATTTTATTCAATGTTGGCAGATTTTATCTATACTCTATACTAATATTATAAAGAGGTAAAATTTGTATGTAAGTTTGTATGTAGGGGGTAATCTCCGGAACTAATGATCCAATTCTAAAAATTTTTTCACTGGTAGAAAGCTACATTATTCCTGAGTGCTATAGGCTCTAAATTATATTTATATCATGCATATTAGCCGAGCTATCACAAGTTTTGTCTAACAAGTCGGAAAGAAATACCTCTTTAAATAGACTTTTTTGCATGCGCTGCCTAAACGGTTGTTTATAATTAATAACAATGTATGGCAGTCTGGTCCGTCTTAAATAATTCTACAAAAAAGTCAGCGACACCATATTTCTATCTTTTATATTTTATCTTTTATACATCTTTTATTGTTTTAAAAAAGTATTTTTTAGACATACTTACGTTTGGATGATTATTTAAACAACAAAGCATTAATCCTTATCAAAATAAGATATTTTATGATCACAAGGACATCATGGAGATAAGATTTGGCCTTTACAGTATGGCAATTGGTCATACAGTTTCGGAGATAATATAAAATTACTAAAACGCAAAATAACTTTAATTCATACCGGTTCCTCTTGAGCAAACATGTTTAGAGCGGACGTTTTATCAATTTACCCATAGATGGCGTTGTGCAAAATGTCGGTGGAATACAGCGGAAGAGTTTGTTTTTAGGGTTCCGTACCAAAATGGTAAAAAAGGAACCCTTATGGTGTGACTCAGTCTGTCTGTCTGTCTGTCTGTCACAGCTGGATATCTCAAGAACTACTAATGTTATCAACTTGAAATTTGGAACAGTTTTAGATAATATTTACCCAAATATTTTGCGAATAAGAAAGAAATAAAACGATATGTATTTTTTTTGCAACATGGGCTGAAAGGGGTCTTAAAAATTCAAAGTTGGGCTACTAGGTCATGTGGGGTATCATATGAAAGAGCGCTGTTTGCGCATTCTCAAACATATTTTTATTTTTTTTTAGGCCGCACAGTGTTCGACTTTTGATGAAAAATGTAAAAAGAAATACCGTTTCCCCCCCCTTATCTCCGAAGTTTGTAAAGAGAAAAATCTGAAATTATTATATGTGATGCAAGTTTATGTAAAGATAACAGGAAAAAAAAAAGATGTCTCTAAATAGCGCACTTTTTCAGAAATCGGAACGGAACCCTCGGTGCGCGAGTCCGACTCGCTCTTGACCGGTTTTTTTTTGTTAGTTTGTTTGAACGCGCTATCTCTGGAACTACAGTCGGATTTGAAAAAATCTTTTTGCATTGTATAACCCAGTTCTTGAGGAGGGCTATAGGCTATTTAACATCACGCTAGGGCCCTTAGGAGCCGAGCGCGAAGTAATAGCGCGGGCAGGCGATGCGGAAGGATATAGGCTATTTAACATCACGCTAAGACCCTTAGGAGCCGAGCGCGAAGTCATAGCGTGGGCAGGCGATGCGGAAGGATATAGGCTATTTAACATCACGCTAGGGCCCTAGGGGCTCGGCTCCTAAGCCGAGCGCGAAGTAATAGCGCGGGCAGGCGATGGAGAAGGATATAGGCTATTTGACACCACGCTAGGGCCCTTAGGAGCCGAGCGCGAAGTAATAGCGCGGGCAGGCGATGCGGAAAGGATATAGGCTATTTAACATCACGCTAGGGCCCTTAGGAGCCGAGCGCGAAGTAATAGCGCGGGCAGGCCGTGCGGAAGGATATAGGATATATAACATCACGCTAGGGCCCTTCAGAGCCGAGCGCGAAGTAATAGCGCGGGCAGCCGATGGGGAAGGATATAGTATATTTAACATCACGCTAGGGCCCTTAGGAGCCGAGCGCGAAGGAATAGCGCATGCAGGCGATGCGGAAGGATATAGTCTATTTAACATCACGCTAGAGCCCTTAGGAGCCGAGCGCGAAGTAATAGCACGGGCAGGCATTGCGATGCGATGCGTCGGGGTTGGTGGGTGGGGGGTACAAGAAATTTAACGCGGACGAAGTCGTGGGCAGAAGCTAGTCTTTAAATAAAATTGTATTTCAACAGCATCTTCCTAAGCTCCTTTTACGACATGTTCAACATGCATGAATTTCGAAAGGAGAACTGGAGAATTTTCTATCTCGATATTATGTGGCAGCCCTATTTAAACCGCATCCACATTTTGCTGCAGCGAGCCTCACCAAATGCACTCCGTTATGTAAGCCGTAGTAAGTGGCTTTCCCCGATATCGTACAGCGCTGCAAAGCGCTTTATGCTGGATTTATTAT
Source organism: Cosmia trapezina (assembly GCA_905163495.3). NCBI lineage: Eukaryota > Metazoa > Arthropoda > Insecta > Lepidoptera > Noctuidae > Cosmia > Cosmia trapezina. The sequence goes on along the minus strand of LR991029.1, from coordinate 2,061,309 downwards.
AGACCACGTTGTTCTTACACGTTGGTGTTTGGGCACAGATTATTACAGATGGAACACTCCGCAGTTTAGGTATGAAGCTACAAGTACGCCGCGGGCCCCTCTCACGGGGCCAATTCAGTAGGTCAGAAGGTATAAGAGATACGCGATGGAAAGAGAGGCAACTTGTAGTTGAATATAACTGTAGGTAATAAGCGTTATGCGACCTGAATTGCACTTTATTGTGTCGTCGTAGCAAAAGTCGCTTTTTATTTCAATGATTTTGCGGAGTGTCCCATCTGTATTAATCTGTGGTTTGGGTAGCAAGAATTGTAAAGATAAGAGAATTAACGGCAAACTGGAATAAGTTCTATAAAGTTCGGTTTTGAAATCTTTGATGTTCCATTTTACTTGAACTTAGTAATTGATGCAAGTTACCTGTTGCCGCTGGGTATGAAGGTTGATGTAGTCCTTAATAGAGGCATGAGGAACAGGGTGTAAAGTTCACTCATCCTCCCTCCGACCAGACGTCGTGTCTGGTGGGTAACTGCCCGACGATTAAAGTCGGGAGTTATTTGTAAAACACCAACAACCTCTTAATGTCATTATTGTGAACAACTTTTACTATGGGACCAAACCTGAAATCCACGAAAAAAAAATCAGCTGTTCGTTTATCTAAATCAAACTCGTCAAAATGTTGGGAGCACCTGATTTTATTTTCGCGATTTCAGGTTTGGGTCGACCCTCCTCGATTCGTAGAAGGTACCATTATTATCCACAGTTGTGTGTTACGGTGCCTCTGGCTATCTCTTCTAGGAAAGCAACATTATTGATCTTTGTATAACTACAACGTTCTTAGATTTCTGTAATATATTTTCTTGTAAAATGTAAATATGTCTCGAACGAACTATTCAGGATCTGAATTGAATTTCATCTTAATGATTCCGTCTCGTTTCTTGTTTGCTATAGAAAACTTCGTGTAATTTTCCTGAGAACATTGAAGAACTTACTACATTTTATTAACCGACTTCCAAAAGGAGGAGGTTCTCAATTCGTCGGAACCTTTTTTTATGTATGTTTCCCGATTACTCGAAAATGGCTAGACCGATTTGGATTTTTCTTTTTTTGTTCGAAAGGGTATACGTCCCAAGTGGTCCCATGATCATCAAGTCAGGATCTGATGATGGGATCCCATGGAAATTGAGGGAAACCCTCAAATTTTATGGGCACACCTATATCGATTTCGGTATTTTTTATAGTAACTCGTGCATTTGCTCTCGGAAATACTCAATTATATCTAAGTATATAACAGGTTAGGTTGCGATTCGATTACTTTAATATGGTTTATGCTCGTCAAAATAATGGTAATGGTGACTTCACCATGAGCTCCATTTCTCCTGGTTCTTACTAGGAGAACTCCTTAACAATTAACGTCCCTGCATCGGGAAAAGCAACATTTTGTAAAACGTGATGAGCAGTTGACATTGGGTTATTGTAACTTAGATAAATTACAAACTGAACCACTAAAAAGTGAAAAATAAAAACTTTTTTACAAAAACAAAAACCGACTTCCAAAAAAAAACACTACAAGTGAAAAATAACTTTAATTTCGGAAGTCGGTGGCAAAAAACTAAACTACACCGACTTCCGAAATTAAAGTTATTTTTCACTTTGTAGTGTTTTTTTTGGAAGTCGGTTTTTGTTTTTGTAAAAAAGTTTTTTTTGAGTAAACTTTTCCCTGATACTCAATTCAACTTGTAAAACTTAGCACGTTTTTTCGATATCTTTAGATAGGTAGTTGTTTTATGGTAATGTCGAAGTACTTTACCATTATTTATATCGGGCAGTTACAAGAATCCTACTAAAATATAATGATAACTGATAAAAATAACATAACAATTGAATCGTTACGATGTCTGTACGTCTCCAATTTAATGCCCTATCCTTAGTTTTAGTACCTATTTATCTTTTTAGGGTTCCGTACCTCAAAAGGAAAAAACGGAACCCTTATAGGATCACTCGTGTGTCTGTCTGTCTGTCCGTCTGTCACAGCCAATTTGCTCCGAATCTTATGGACCGATTAAGTTCAAATTTGGTAGACATATGGATTTCTATGACCCAAACACGTACAGCTAAAGTAAATATATGAATTTTGAATATGAGAGTCACTTTTAGGGGGAAAATAAGAAAATTTAAAAAAAAAGTTTTGTAAACTGTACCGAGTGACATATCAAATGAAAGGGCTTACTATGAGAGTCTCAAATATATTTTTTTTATAATTTTAAAATATACTGTTTTAAAGTTATTTAAGAAAATTGACGAAAATTGACCATTCCCCCCCCCTTATCTCCGAAACTACTGAGCCTAAAATTTTGAAAAAAATATAGAAAATAGTTCTATACCTGTAGATTACAGGAAAACCTATAAGAAGTCTGTGGTCTTAAAATAACATGGTAAATCTATATATATAAAAAAATCAAAGTCCTGACTGAGTCACTGACTAATATATCAACGCACAGCCCAAACCAATGGACCTAGAGACTTGAAATTTTGCACATAGATACCTTATATAGTTTAAACATCTACTAAAGAAGGATTTTTGGAAATTCCATCCCTAAGGGGGTAAAATAGGGGATGAAAGTTTGTATGAAAAATCCTATCCCTTGAGTTAATAGACTTGAAACTTAGCACGAATATTCATTTAAGTAAATTATAAAGTTTATCATTTGTAGTTTTCCTAAACTACCCCCTAAGGAGGGATTGGGGGTGCCAAAGTTTGTATGGAGGAACTTTAACACGCGGTCCGATTAACTCAAAACTCAGTTTTTATACTTGAGACCAAAAATTAAGACTAACGTGTATCAGGGTTTTCCAAAAATCTACCCCTAGGGGGTGAAAAGTTAATTTTATAGCGGAGGATTTTATTGGGGGCTTGATTAACTCTAAACTTGGTGTTAATGTTTGAGTCAAGTTATGGAAACATACCAGACGATTTTTGAAATTCTTTATCTGTGTTCGTGAAAACAGAGATACAGTTTATATATTATGAAAAATCTTATTAATTTGGTTAATGAACTTTAAACTTAGCACAAATACTTGCATTTATGCAAGTATTTGTGCTAAGTTTAAAGTAATAATATTTGTCATTATTAGTTTTTCAAAACTACGCCTTAAAGGAGGTTTAGGGATGTTACAGTTTGTATAGAAGAATTTTAAAGCGCAGTCCGATTAAAAAAATGGTACTTTGAGTCAAGTTAGGAAACTTGCCAAACGAATTTTCACCGATTTTGACGGCATACCTATAGCTGATGTTTTAAGGAGTAACTTAGGCTATTTTTATTTTAGAAAAATAATTAGGGTTCCGCGCAAGAAAATTAAAATCCATGAAATCAGACGACCACGTACAGTCCAGTACAAACTTACTAAGCCTCAACAACAAATAATAAAAATAAAGCAAAATATAAGGGGTCGGTCCCCATACAGTAAACTTTTCATTTTGAAAAAAAAAAAAAAATTTTAATCTAGCATGTGGGGTGTCATCGTCTAGAACTCATTGAGTAGAGTACAAACATTTTTTTTTATCTTTTAAAATTAAGAAATAGGGGGCCGCAAAAGTTGTAAATTTTAGACCATTTTTGTACGAGCTCTAGCGAAACATTTCAACAAATTAGGAATTTGAAACTTCTCTATACCATGTAGGTACCATGAATACAGCAGTGCGATTCTGTAACCATCTCACCGTGAAAACTTAGGTGAAGTGAGCGTGGAGTGAGCTGTCAATAGTGTTTATTCCTAGCAAAAACAAACTCACGTCACGTAAGTTTTCACGGCGAGATTTTTACAGAATCGACCGGCTGTATTAATCAACAATACTGAAAACGGCGATTCATAAGGTATTTTGTTTAAACATGGGTGATTTTCTGCAACTGCAAAAAATAACCTTGTAATTCACAGTATCTAACTTACTTCAACTGGCTTCAACTTTCTGACTTACCTACTGACCGACTCTTTGACAATTCAAAAGTGCCTGTAATTGGTTTAATTGAAATGAATGCTTTGAGTTTGAGTTTGAGTTTATCATTATACAACAAGTAAAAAGTTATCTTTGCGATTGTTAAACATATAATATGGTACGGAACCCTTCGTGCGCGAGTCCGACTCGCACTTGACCGTTTTTTTTACTTCGCTTTTGAGAAGAATGTCCTGGTTAATCCGTAAACGACTGTATTACTGAATTTCGAAGTTTAAAATATCGATGTACTGTATTCATAACAAGTAAAGATATAATGGTGAATGACAGTGGCGCCTGAGTGGGACTCGAAGGGAAATATTTACCTGAGGCCCTACCTAGACAGTGGCGCCTGAGTGGGACTAGAAGGGAAATATTTACCTGAGGCCCTACCTAGACAGTGGCGCCTGAGTGGGACTCGAAGGGAAATATTTACCTGAGGCCCTACCTAGACAGTGGCGCCTGAGTGGGACTCGAAGGGAAATATTTACCTGAGGCCCTACCTAGACAGTGGCGCCTGAGTGGGACTCGAAGGGAAATATTTACCTGAGGCCCTACCTAGACAGTGGCGCCTGAGTGGGACTCGAAGGGAAATATTTACCTGAGGCCCTACCTAGACAGTGGCGCCTGAGTGGGACTCGAAGGGAAATATTTACCTGAGGCCCTACCTAGACAGTGGCGCCTGAGTGGAACTCGAAGGGAAATATTTACCTGAGGCCCTACCGAGACAGTGGCGCCTGAGTGGGACTCGAAGGGAAATATTTACCTGAGGCCCTACCTAGACAGTGGCGCCTGAGTGGGACTCGAAGGGAAATATTTACCTGAGGCCCTACCTAGACAAATGGCATTCGCATCGGAGCCATTCTATTTCTACAATCGCTACAGCTTCAGTGACATTGACATGATCACGTGACATTTCGATAGCTTAAGTCAAGCCCATACAGTTTTGACTTTTCTATTAGTGTCATCGCTAATCGAATGTTACTTTGTCTAAGCCCTCTGTTCCTCTAAGATCTTATTGAACTTCTAATGATGTAGGTACGCTTTTTTAAATTAATGTACCTATAAAAACTTTTTGGGTTTCTAATGATGCACACTTTTTTAAATAATTAAGCCTCTTTTTATTTTAGCTTTCTGGACTTGGATGCGTTTTATCTAAGTAATTTTTAGGGTTCCGTACCCACAGGGTAAAACGGGACTATAGTACGCTGTCCGTCCGTCTGTCGGTCTGTCCGTCTGTCACCAGGCTGTATTTCATGAACCGTGGTAGTTAGACAGTTGAAATTTTCACAGATGATGTATTTTGTTGCCGCTATAACAATAAATACTAAAAAACAGAATAAAATAAATATGCTATGAGTACTCCCATTCATTAAACGTGATTTTTTTGCCGTTTTTATAGAACCCATCGTGTGCGAGTCCAACTCGCACTTGGCCCGTTTTTTATTAATATGATAACGCAAAAAATGTTTTTTTACTATGTACTTAACTGACGGACTAAATAGAATTTCTTTTTTTTTACCCAGGCAACATCCCTATTATTTTATCTAGGTTTAACCTATAGTTATATATTGCTGAAAAAAAAAACAAAAAGATTAAATGTTAAAGTCCAACGTATTAACTGCATACTCACGTAATTAACAAAACAGTAACACATCCTCATCATCATCCGTATGTCACGCCTACACAATAATGATACGATTTATTTAATTCCCAGATTAACGTGGCTTTAAAGCGCTTCATGCTTGTTATTCAACTTTGTGGCCATGTCACAGCTTGTTCAAGCGACATGTCAACCTGTCTAGCTCGCTAAGCTTTATGTATCAGAGATCAGTTCTATTATTTACCTGGATGGTCACCTAATTTATAATGTTCGTGGTCTAGTTTTACGGTGTAGTGTCTGTTTTATAAGGTTTTTTTTCTACATTTTTTAGGGTTTCGTACCAAAATGGTAAAAAAGGAACCCTTATGGTGTCACTCAGTCTGTCTGTCTGTCTGTCACAGCTGGATATCTCAAGAACTACTAATGCTATCAACTTGAAATTTAGAACAGTTTTAAATGACGTTTACCCAACTATTTTGCAAATAAGAAAGAAATAAAAATATTTATATATTTTTTTGCAACAGGGACTAAAAGGAGGTCTTAAAAATTCAAAGTAGGCACATTCTCAAGCATTTTTTATTTTTTTTTAGTCCGCATAGTTTTTGACTTTTGATGAAAAATGTAAAAAAAATACCGTTCCCCCCCCCCCCCCATCTCCGAAGTTTGCAAAGAGAAAAATCTGAAATTATTCTATGTGATAGAAGTTTATGTAAAGATTACAGGAAAAATAAAACGATGTCTCTAAATAGAACACTTTTTCAGAAATCGGAACGGAACCCTCGGTGGGCGAGTCCGACTCGCTCTTGACCAGTTTTTTTTTTTTTTGCATGGCTCTAGCCCTTATGATATAAAATATGATCGGGAGCTAAATAGATACAATTTAAAATACAAATATTTTCTCTTATTTTCTAACGACCTCATCATCTTCCTGCCCTTACCCCATGTCACGTGTGGTCGGCGCAACACGTTTTCTTCTTCCATTCTCCCCTGTCAACCGTCACGCTATCATTCACTCCCTTCTCTTTCACATCATTCCTCACACAATCCATCCATCTTTTCTTTGGCCTTCCTCTGCCTCTCCATCCATCAACATTTTCTAAGGACTACAAAATTTTATTATACAGAAAGTTATATAATTTTCTGTATAATAAAATTTTGTATATTATTCTAAACCCTCCATTGCGAGATGTCCATGATAAGTTAGTTCAAAGTGGATCACAAAATGGAGGCCAGACAGATAACCCGCTAGATTAAATTCTACCTTTAATCTTATCGTGAAACGACCTTCTTGAAATTAAATAGAAAGAGAAACGATCACAAACTCTGTTAGGTATAGCTTTTAATGCAAATAAAAGACCAGCTTGCATTGTATTCTCATACAGAGTTGTTATGAGCATTGACCTTCAGTACTCTACTAAATCTAGATTACTTCACATTTTTTAACGTTCTACATATACCTCAAAAGGAAAAATGAACCCTTATAGAATCACTTCGTTGTCCGTGTGTCTATATGTCAGTCTGTCAAGACCCTTTTTCTCAGGAATGCTTGGTGGTATCAAGTTGAAATTAATATCAAATACGCAATTCAATGGTCCCTTGAAGCTCTAAAAAATTCAAGCTTCTAAGTCAACGCAATTAAAAAATACGGCCATTTTTGCGACATATTTTTGTACTTTCAAGTAAATCCAAAATAGTGTACTTACCGTCGACCTACAGTGATGAAATTTGGCAAGAAGCAAAGCCTTACAGCACAAGTAAAGAAAAAAGTCTGAAAATTGTTAATTTTTAATTTTATCACATAAAAAAAATTAGGATTACAAACTTTTTGCAGTTGGACAATTGACCGTGAAGTATATCAATGTATGGGAGAACATGTTTTTCATCTACAATTTTATTTTACAATGTTTGTTTTTGGCATAAATTCTTTTTAACTACGGAACCCTTCATTGTACGTGGTTCGACACACACTTGGCCGGTTTTTTCTTTTAGCTGTAAGTAAGTGCAAATACCAATTAAAAGGATGTTTTAAACCTCATTAAGTAAACACTACCTTAAGTCATTAAAAATCTTTTCCTCATACAAAGATTTGACTACTTTCAGGCCTTTACTTACACCGCCACAGATTTTCCCAAACACGTTATACCTGCATCGATGCTTAAAGCCAATAAATGGAATGGCTGAGCGAATACCTCTATGGCATAGAGGTATACAGCCATTCGATTGCATACAGTCATGCAATCGAACGCCCCACAGAAACACTGCCACAGCCACTGAAGTCGCAATATTGCGCGTTTGTGAATATAGACTTGGCGAGAGCGGAGCGATTTTATCGATGCAAACGAGTTTATCGACGGAAGGGTATTATGACTTTATTTAATCGATCCTTTATTGCCATCTGTGTCAAATTCTTTTGCGACTCTTATCTATGCGTTCTTGTGCGGCATTCTACGAAAAAGAACTTCGGATTTGTGCAGACCTTTACGATCAATAATGAACTGTAGTATTTTTTTCAAATCAAAATCAAATCAGTCTAGTCGGTTAGTTTAGTTTTAGTTTTTTAGGGTTCCGTACCTCAAAAGGAAAAAACGGAACCCTTATATCACTTCGTTGTATGAATGTTTTAATGAATTTTTTTAATGAATGTTTTTGAGAATAATGAAATTTGGCAAGAAGCAAGGTCTTACAGTACAAGTAATGGAAAAAGTCCGAAAATTGGTAATTTATAATTTTATCACATAAAAAAATACTTTCAAGTATGTCATCTGTCAAGGCCCCTTTTCTCAGGAACGCGTGGAGGTATCAACTTGAAATTAATACCAAATACGTAAGTCTATGGTCCCTTAGAGCTCTAAAAAAATTAAGCTTCTAAATCAACGTATTAAAAGATACGGCCATTTATGCGACATATTTTGAAACTCGCAAGTAAATCAAAACCTATAGGGTAATTTGGTAAGAAGCAAGGTCTCATAGCGCAAATAAAGGAAAAAGTCCGAAAATTTATTATTAAATCAAAACACAATAAAAAACACACACATGTGGTTTTATCACATTAAAAAATAGTTTTAGTTTTTTTTCTGGCAAAATGTGGGTGTATAGGTACACCTCTGCCCAACCCTTCGAGGAAACAAGGCGTGATGTTATTTTTATGAATAGTTGTTGAGTTTGTCTTTGGGATAAATTCTTTTCAACTACGGAACCCGACATGAGTGTTGCGACGGTATGACTGGACCTCTATGCTATGTACCTACTTCTATATATCATAGGTAATCTATATATATAATAGGTCTTTACCTATGAAATTGCCGTTTTGTATGAAAAAATTTAAACGAATTTTTTTCATGTATTTTTTCTTTGTATTAATCGAAGTAATCACCCATGCAATCAATGCATCTTTGCCAACGCAGTGGCAGTTTATTGATGCCCTTCTTAAAGAAATCAGCTGGTCGGGAGGCAACAAATTCTTCAAAGGCATTTTGTACTGCCTCTCGGGTATTGAATTTTTTTCCCGCCAAGAAGTTATCCAAATTCTGGAAAAAGTAGTAGTCTGTAGGCGCAAGGTCTGGTGAGTAGGGCGGATGACGGAGAGCTTCCAACCCCAGTTCTTGCAACTTGGAGACCGTCTGCTGTGCAGTATGAGGTCGCGCGTTGTCGTGCAGGAGCAGCGGAGACGAGCGATTGACCAATGCTGGTTGGAGATGTGCCAGCTTCTCCATCATTGTGTTCAGTTCTTCACAGTACACATCTGCAGTAATGCTCACCCCGTTTGGTAAGAAGCTGTGATGAATCACACCGGCGCTAGACCACCAAACAGTGACCATCACTTTTCTAGGGGTAAGTTTTCGTTTAGGGCATTGTTTAGGTGCTGAACCAGGATCCAACCATCTTGCTTGCTTGTGTGTCTGTTGAGCAGTGCAAGGCACGTCTCGACGCGTACTTCGCGCTGGCGATCATTGAGTTCGTGGGGCACCCATTTGTCAAGCTTTTTTACCTTGCCAATTTGACGCAAATGGAGCAATATTGTTTTGACGCTAACGTCGAAAGCTGCTGCTAATTCAGCCGTAGATTGTGTATCATCAGCTTCCACAATCGCCTTTAATTCGTAATTGTCGACCAAAGTCTTCGGACGACCGCGAGGTTCATTTTTCAGGTCGAAATTTCCAGAACGGAAGCGAGCAAACCAATAACAGGTGGTGCGTTGGTTTGTAGTGTTAGCTCCGTAAATGTCGTTGATGTTGCGTGCCGCTTGTGCCGCGTTGCTGCCACGACGGAATTCGAGTAATTATGGAATATGAGTATTCCATAATTACTCGAATTTTTAACGTATCCATGATGACGAAAAAGATTGAAATGCGATGAAAATGTAACACTAATCAATAAACAAATGACTACTTTTGGAAAAAAAATCCATGTTTTTAAAATAAAATAAATTTGAAATTAGAATTCTTAGCCAAACAAAAATTATTTTGATTTGAAATGGCCAGTACTGCAGAACGGCAATTTCATAGGTAAAGACCTAAAGAAAGTCGTGTTAGTTACACTATTTATAACTAAAGAACGGCTGAACCGATTTGGCTGAAAATTGGTGGGGAATTGGTTAGGTATTATTAGCTTAGAACCGACGGACATAGGATGCTTTAAAAAAAAAACGGATCAAACGTGGTATAACAACGGCGGGACCGATTTAGATGAAATTTTGTGTGTATATTTGTGTGGGTTCCTAGATGGTTTGAAAACACAATTGGACCCGGTAGGTGGCGCTGCAGTCGGGTTCTAGGGTCGTTCAGACAGGACAACGTCTGTCGGGGCCGCTAGTATAAAATAAAGTGACTTTTCGTATCTGTCTGTGTGCCCGCACTACGCAACGGATTTTGATGCCGTTTTCACTATATGTAAAGAATTTATTCCGGAAGGTTTATATGTAAAATACTGTTAATATTTAACTTAATATTAGAAACTCATTTTTTGTCAAGTCGCAAAAACCGTGCGAAGCAGGGCCAGACAGGTTGCTAGTATTAAAAAAACATTTAATTTAAAATAAATAGCCGGTTATCAAACTGCCCTAAATAAGATTTCGACTTACTAGTATTAAGTTTCCAGCCTTTTGAAATCTGATGAAGAGATAAACTGCTATGTTTACAATATTAGTCAGTTGCTAACTTGTACTAACAAGCTTGTGAAAACGGCCGGTGAGTTAAGGGCGAGCGCGCATTGCGGTGCGTTTTTCTACCGCATAATCTGTGAAGTATGGAATGACTTTGAAGTGCGCGCACTGCGGTCATGCGTTTTGTTACTGTAGGCCCCGCCCAGTGCGGCAGAACTACCGGAAACGCACCGCAGTGCGAGCTCGCTCTAATTCTTTTGTTTAGAAGGTCAAAGAAGTACCGCTAGTTGACGGCTCAATTAATATTCAAGTTAGGGCGAGCGCGCATTGCGGTGCGTTTTTCTACCGCAAAATCTGTGAAGTATTCAGACATTCCGTCTTTGAAGTGCGCGCACTGCGGTCATGCATTTTGTTACCGTAGGCCCCGCCCAGTGCGGCAGAACTACCGGAAACGCACCGCAGTGCGCGCTCGCTCTTAATAACTATTAGTCAATACTTTAACGTTTCGTTTTATAATTAAATAAATAAATATCTTTGGACATTTCACACAACGCCATCTAGTCCCAAGCTAAGCAACCTAATGCTTGTGTTATGGTAACGAGATGGCTGATAAACTACCTAAATACATTTTTTTGTGTAAATACATACATATTATTGTAGATAGAAAAACATCCAGACTCGGAACAAATACTTGTAGGTCGTACAAATATTTGTTTGTTGTTAATTCTATATGTATTAGTTTATTTTATTCTTTGTATTTGTTTATTGTATTTCTATGGGGCCCAGTTGCCTAAAATAATAATAAACATGGCCGCCCAGTCCCCCTTCAGTAGACTCAATTACCCAGTTCGACTATTCCTGCTAGGGCAGGTTTAAACTCATTAAAATACTATTAAAACAACATCAAAACGAGCACGTTTAACTTCACGGCAACGTTAGACAGTTATAAGTACGTTAAAAGAGATTCTATTATGCCCCGTCACGTCGCTCGTAACGATTATACCGAGACACGGTTACCGGTTACGTGTCACGATAATGTAGGCTTATCACGTTTCCTTGAGACGTAATCTTTCACCCGAAATTGTTATTCTAATTTATAATCGCCTTTTGAAGAGTTAATCTTATGTTTGCGACCTATTTCTGAAATTAGGTAATCTGGATTCAAGGTCAGTCGGTGATTTACAGTGTTCGGTGATTTACAGTGTTCAGAGCTGAAACGATTAGGGTAGCTGTCTTATACATATTAAATAGGTGTTGTAGTGAAAGTTGGAGACTATGATACGCTGACTTCATTAAAACAGGAATCAAAATTAAACAAGACATAAAATATTCAAAGTACGTGAAATAAAATAAATAGCCTAATGGAAAAACGTATCACATCGTGAGGAAACTGGGACTCATCTATACCGGGTGTAAAAAAACGTATCACATCGTGAGGAAACTGGGACTCATCTATACCGGGTGTAAAAAAACGTATCACATCGTGAGGAAACTGGGACTCATCTATACCGGGTGTAAAAACGTATCACATCGTGAGGAAACTGGGACTCATCTATACCGGGTGTAAAAATGTATCACATCGTGAGGAAACTGGGACTCATCTGTAGGCAAAAGGTGGACTGTATTTTTATTCTACAATAAAATTAGAAATCGCTGACACAACTGACTTTTAATTTTAATTTTGACAAGTAATAGAGAATAAAAAACATAAATATATAAAAAGGTCGCAACATCATCCCCCCCGTGTAGCGATGCTGCACAGCTACTGGAGCCCTTCCAGTGCGGCTAACTTTCTAGCGGGCCTCTTCAGTGTTCCGCCTTTAGTGACAACGTCAGCTACGCGCACGACCCCATCTTTTCCTGGGTACACTGTGGTCACGCGCCCCATAGGCCACACTCCTCGGGGTAGGTCAGGATCCACGACTAGGACAACGTCATCAACAGCTACATTACGATATCCTTCTCCTTGCTGTCTCTTTATCTTGAGAAGGGGTAAGTATTCTTTGAGCCACCTACACCAAAAAATCTCAGAGAGGCGAAGAGCTTTTTTCCACTCTTTTCTTAACGAAAAAACTCCGTCGTCCAGAGGGGTAGGTAACTGCTGATTTGATGAGCTGCCTATTAAAAAATGAAAAGGTGTGAGGCTTTGATATTCATTATTAGCTGCAACATATGTCAGAGGCCTCGAATTAACAATTGCTTCGGATTCTAATAAAAGCGTGTGGAGTAGTTCTTCTCGTGGGGCTCTTGCTCTTAAAGTCACCTGAAGATCTGTCTTTACGGAGCGTATGAGCCTCTCCCAACAGCCACCCATAAAAGGCGATGCAGGTGGAATGAAGCTCCATTCAATTTTATTATCGGCGACAAAATCTTGTACAGCGTCGCAAAAGAATTCAGCTAACTGACGGTTTGCGCCAATAAAAGCGGTTCCGTTATCTGACAGGATTTTTCGTGGAACACCTCGACGGGCCATAAACCGACGCGAGCAGGAGATGGCGGAATCAGCAGAAAGGTTTGATACAATTTCTAGGTGCACTGCTCGCGTTGTCAAACATGTAAACAGTGCCACCCATCGCTTCTCTCTACGACGACCAATAGAGACATCCACAGGGCCAAAGTAATCTAAACCAACGTTGGTAAATGGACGACTATAACAATCAAGCCTAACATCAGGCAAATTTCCAGTAGCCGGCGTTTGAGGTGATGCTTTTCGTTTCAAGCAAAATGTGCAATTTCTTGATATCTTCCTGACCTCACTACGGCATCTCAAAATCCAGTAACGCTGTTTTAACTCATTGCAGACTAATTCGTTAAAGGCGTGAGCAGCTTTAAGGTGGTAGAACTGTATTAGGAGGCGAACAGCTGGATGACGACCATCAAGTATAATCGGAGACGTGGTGTTGTAGTCCATATTCTTCATATATTTTACCCGGCTGTCCAGCCTAAGTAAGCCTTCTTCGTCTAATACCAAAGCCAAGGAGTGCAGTTTGCTCATTTTAGGTATCTTGGATTGTTTGGGGTCGTGCAACACGGTCAATTCTGGGCCAAAACTGTCTAACTGAGTCTTCTTTAAAATGGCGTTTTCTGCTTTCTGCATATCTGAACCAGTCAATGGTGAAAACTTGGAAGAAGAGGTATTAGTGTTCAATTTAGAATTTTGACCTTTAAACGTGGTAAAAGAGATCGAAATTTATACGCGCATTGGTAAACGCGCGCGGTTGCACGCACCAATCGATTCCACTTACTGAAACGTAAAGGATTTGGAATTACCGGCGAAAGAAACTGATCACAACTTGTGAGACCCACAATCGCTTTAGATGGTTTCAGTTCCTCTGAACCGGTTGAGGTTTCAAAAGTTGGTGGTGGTTTAGGCCATTCGGACTGTGGGTACAAGAGATACTCAGGTCCGGATAACCAACGGCTTAAGTCAGTGTCACGGTCTTTTAACCTTGTCGCATCATCTGCTACGTTCAAACTACCGGGCACATATCTCCAACTATTTACATTTGTTGACTCAGTAATCTCACCGACACGGTTGGCTACAAATGGCTTGAAAGTACGAGCATCACTTCGAATCCAACTCAAAACAGTGGTTGAATCCGACCAAAAGTATGTATGGTCAACTTGAACGTCGTGACCGGTAATGATTGTATTAGCAAAACGAGCAGCAATCAGAGCTGCCTGCAGCTCTAAACGTGGTATAGATGTAGGCTTTAGAGGTGCTAAGCGCGCCTTTCCACCAATGAGTGACAGCTTTACCGAACCGTCTAAGAAAGTGAAACGCCAGTATACAACACAGGAATACGCTTGCTCACTTGCATCAGCAAGTACATGGAGCTGTCTGTCACTTATTGTTTTATCTTTAAAACCATATCTATGCCATCTAGGAATACTGATTTTTGAAATATTGGATAGCTGCCGCGACCAAAATAGCCATTTCTGGACAATGTCTGATTGCAACTCGGTATCCCAGTCAATCCCTGTTATCCATGTTTGTTGAAATAATATACGTCCTTGAATTACAAAAGGAGTTAAGAGACCAAGGGGATCATAAACGCACATTAAATAAGATAAAACTTTACGTTTAGTTAATTTATCATTGCTATCGATTTGGGACTCGTTCTGAAAATTGAAGGTGTCGTTCTGAGGATGCCAAATAAGACCTAAAGTTCGAACGACATCCTCGGTCCCTGCGTGAATATTTTTGGAAGTCGCAGCACGCAGGTCTTCAGGAACGCCAGTGAGTGCGGCGGGCTCGTTTGAAACCCAACCACGCATCTCCATTCCTGCTGACTTGTGAACTGTGATAATGTCAGCTGCAAGCTGCGAAGCCTCCTGAACGTCATCCATACTGCCTAAATAATCGTCCACGTAATGATCATTAATGATAGCTTTTGCGGCCGCAGGGTACAACGTCTGTAGTTCGTGTGCGTTGCGATTTTTAATATAAAGAGCCGTGCACGGGCTGCATACAGCACCAAAAATTACAGACGTCATTCTAAACTCTTTTAACTCGCTACTGTGATCCTGTCTCCATAAAAAACGCAAAGCATCTCGGTCATGTTCTCTCATTTTAATCTGAGGAAACATCTCCTTTATGTCAGCAGTCAAAGCAACACGACCTTCGCGAAATCGAAACAAAATATGGAGAAGGGATTGTAGCAAGACAGGTCCCGGAAAAAGAAGGGAATTAAGGCTAATCCCGGAGGTTCTTGCAGCTGCATCATGCACAACTCGTAATTTCTTTTTCTGAGGATGTATAACAGGAAAATGTGGTAAATACCAACGAACTTTATTGATATTATAGTTTGTTGAATTAATCGCATTGTGATACGTGTCCTTGGGGCACTCTTCAGCATATCCTTTTTCAAACATATTATTAATGAAAGTGCAGTAACCCTTTTCAAAATTGGCGTCACGTGCCATACGTTTTTCTAGACCTAAAAATCTTGACAGCGCATGTGGGTAGCTGTCAGGTACATCTGGAATATCGTTACGCCACAATAGACCGACTTCAAATCTACCAGAAGTCAAACGCTTGGCTGTAGATTCTAAAATATGTAGAGCATCCTTATCTTGCTTGGAATATGAAGTTTCTAAGTTTGAAATTCCTATGGCATCAAGACGAAAGTAGTCTTTGATAAGATTATCTAAGTTGGAACTGTAGTTGTCATCGAGAGAAAAGTGGTTCACGAAATGGACCGGCTTGGTCCAGCTACTACATTTCCCGTGCAATACCCATCCTAGAGCTGTGCGGGTTGCTACATGTTGATTTTTAGAACCCTCTCTAACTTCACGACTAACTGTCAAATACCAATGTTCAGCACCAAGAAGAATTTTGGGCGTCGCATCTAAAAGTGTGAGCTGATCAATTAAATCTGTCAAATGCGAATACTGATATAAATCGTCCTGGGTAATAGTTTGCGTGAACAAGGATAGAGTGTCCATAGCTTTAGCGTTAGTGACGGAAAATGCATCACTACAATTTTTACCTTTGATAGAAAAGCTAACATGTTGGATAGGTTTGTGCGTTGACATTCCAGCAACACCGTCGACCTTGATTGATTCCACGGGACCTGTCGCACCGATGCAACGTGCCACCTCTGAGTCAATCAAGGTTGCCGTGGATCCGTCGTCAAGTAATGCGTACGTATCATATGTCCCACTAAGGCCGGTTACTTCTACAGGCACGATTTTGAGAAACACTCGGGATTGAGATATATTTTTACCCAATAAAACAGACTCAGTAGTGTTGGAAATCGTTACGATACGAGCTTTATCATCAGCATCAGGTGAAATGCAATTTGAACCAGTGGGGGCCTCATTGGCAGTGTGGGCCGCATGTACAGGCAGCGCTGAATGCAGAAGCGTATTATGAAACCGTTCGCAGCCGTCGACGCCACATCGAGTGATCTTACACGCCTTCCACCGATGAGCCTTGGATTTAAGACACTTGTAACAAATCTTAACATCTCTCAGCCAACGCCACTTATCATCTAAAGATAGAGCCTTGAAATCGCTACATTCGCTCAATTCATGCTTATTCTTACAGTATCGGCAAATCCCTGCACTAGTGCTACGAGTTGACGTGACGTGCATGCTTTCACGCCGAACAAAATCGCTGCCGCCATGGTGAGCATTAGGACGTTTGGCGTATTCCGGAACTAAACCGAACCTATTTTGTTTATCGGCCTCAATATCAAGAAATGTAGACAACACTTGTAGTTTTGGTACACATCGGTCGCTACGGTAAGCAAAATCTTTCCACTGACTGTACAATATTGGAGTTAATTTACTAAGTACAGTATGGAATATTTCAATAGAATAAAGATATTCTTTTTGGTTCAAACTATTAATAACGGCTATGCAGTTACGCAACCTACATGCAAAGGAATTGAGCTCTCTTTGGTCATGGCTTATCTTAGGCAAATTCCGGACGAGGGAAATCTCATGAAGCACAATAGTCTCGGGTAGCGCAAACGTCTGCTCCAGGATGTCTATAACTGCTTCAGGACGCTCGGCAGTGTACAGCAACGCATACACGCTCTCCAGGGCGCGCCCGCGTAGCGCGCAGCGTAAGCGAGCGAGATTTTCTGTAGGCGTAAACAAATGTTGAGTGTCATGATAAGTGCGCTTAAACATTAACCACTCAGCAGCCTTTCCGCTAAATGGCATTAATTCTATATATTTATGAGAAAACCTGTGGGAATCAATGTTTGTAGGATTCATTATAACCTCAGGTCTTGTCAATTTTTGGTGTGACGTTTCAGCTGGCCTAATTGTTGCATGAATATCATGATTCGGTTCCAAGAAATGAGTTTCTTCGTGATATGTCAACATGTCTTTTCGCGGTGGGTCATTCTGTGGGAATTGACAACTGTCGTGAACCCAAGATTTTGTACGGGATTGACTCACCGAATGAAATGACTTTTCATCAGCCTCCTGCGACGCCAGGTTTGCTAACAACTCGAGCTCTTCCACTCGTGTTACCTGCTGAAGGAGCTTACGGTCACGAGCTAGCCGCTGTTCGGCGAACTGCTGCTCACGAGCTAGCCGCTGTTCGATGAGCTGCTGCTCACGTACCAGCAGTTGTTGTTCCCTTTCCAGTGATTTTCTAGCCAAAAGTGCCTCTGCGGTCAACTTACGTGCCTTGACAGTGGCTGATGACCGCGAGGAACCTGACACACCAGATCTAGAACTTTTAGCAGGTTCAGTGCTAATAGTGGGATTCTGGCGAGATGCCCCGGAGACCGGATCGACGGCCGCGGGTGTATTCGTGGCTTCGGTCGAAAAAGTGTCCAATTCGGGGGACCGACCGAGCCCACCGGCGACGGGCGCATCTGACTCCGAATGCATTTCGCCAGTATCCCGGAGCTGTGCCAGCTTTTTCTGTTTAAGTCTCGTGTTCATTTTACGGCGAGATAGGACCAAAAAATGTAGGCAAAAGGTGGACTGTATTTTTATTCTACAATAAAATTAGAAATCGCTGACACAACTGACTTTTAATATTTTGACAAGTAATAGAGAATAAAAAACATAAATATATAAAAAGGTCGCAACATCATCTATACCGGGTGTAAAAACGTATCACATCGTGAGGAAACTGGGACTCATCTATACCGGGTGTAAAAACGTATCACATCGTGAGGAAACTGGGACTCATCTATACCGGGTGTAAAAACGTATCACATCGTGAGGAAACTGGGACTCATCTATACCGGGTGTAAAAACGTATCACATCGTGAGGAAACTGGGACTCATCTATACCGGGTGTAAAAACGTATCACATCGTGAGGAAACTGGGACTCATCTATACCGGGTGTAAAAACGTATCACATCGTGAGGAAACTGGGACTCATCTATACCGGGTGTAAAAACGTATCACATCGTGAGGAAACTGGGACTCATCTATACCGGGTGTAAAAACGTATCACATCGTGAGGAAACTGGGACTCATCTATACCGGGTGTAAAAAGACACTTTCCGAAGCCGAAAGCCAAACATTCTACCCATTATTTGGATCGGTTTTTCGACTAGACCATTGCTTTTTTAAACATGGATGCAGCTGAATACCAGTCCTTTACATGGAGCGACTACCTATCTGACCTCCACAACCCAGTAACTGGGTAATTCGATACCCCTTGGTTAGACTGGTTGTCGAGACTTTCGGGCTTCTGACACCTGTCAAAGATCCACGAATGACAGCTGGGACCAACGGCTTAACATGCTTTCCGAGGCATGGAGGAGTCTCGGTATGTAAAGATGGTCACCCATCCACGGACAAACCCCGGCAAGCATAGCTTAACCAGATGGATCGACCCGTGCGGCTGTTATTACTTAGCCACGAGCTCCTCCACTCACTTACTCAATAAAGTGTCTAATGTTATCAATGATTGTGATGTAAGTAGACTGATGGCGACACATATTTACTGCTTTTGTTACAAACATGTGACTATTTACATAAGGACCTCTCTAATCCCGTAGGGTTTCTAAGTTATCTTAACTTATCTTATCAAATTCCTATCGCCCTAGAGACCTCTTGGCTCGTTATGTTTAAATCTAAATCGTGTAACTAGTTATGTCTTAAAGACGTACCTACCAACTCCCCCCGGTATCAAACCAATGTTAATTAAGTTTTAACTCTAAGTCATGGCTATCAATAATTAACCTGACAGTAAATAAACTTCTTAAGTTTGTCATCTGTGTTTGTCAGTGCACACACTATAGGTAATATTAGGTATAATAAACAAGAAACTATTTTCTTCATAACAGTATTTTTTTCTTTTTTGCAATTTGCAGGTCAGTATTAGGTTGTAAGTTAATCAAAATATGATTTGCAACCGTAACAAATATGCCTTTACCACAGATTATTAATCTGTGCCTTTACACAATATTATATAATCATTAAAATCATAACATTTGAATTTCGCGGGCTACACCGACGCTTTTGCCTTATTGTTGTCATAGAGTGATAGACTGTCTAATAGACAATTGTGACTCTGTCTGTGCACATGGCACAGCCTTATTCAATTACCTAGTTCAATGATCTGAAAACAACAACTTTCAAAATAAGTTTAGAAAGTAAAGAAAGATTTTTATTTAATTATAAGTTGGTTATTTAATTAAAACGTATTAGCTTAAGGCATTATTTAATTCTAAAGTAGCCGAGAACTTGGGATTTAAGTAATGGAATTAGGATTAGGTCTCATGATTTGCGATAAGAGCCGACTATCGCGATAACAATTTAAAACATAGGTAACTATACGTAGAAACGAGCTCGTGGCTAAGTAATAACAGCTACACTGGTCGAGCCATCAGGCTAAGCTACGCTTGCCGGGGTTGGCCAGTGGATGGGTGATCACCTTTACATACCGAGACTCCTCCGTACCTCCGAAAGCACGTTAAGCCGTTGGTCCCGGCTGTCATTCGTGGATCTTTGACAGTCGTTACGGGTCGTCAGAAGCCCGAAAGTCTGACAACCAGTCTTACCATTTGGTATCGTATTACCCAGTTACTGGGTTGTGGAGGTCAGAAAGGCAGTCGCTCCATGTAAAGTACTGGTATTCAGCTGCATCAGGTTAGACTGGAAGCCGACCCCAACGTAGTTGGGAAAAGGCTAGACAGATTAGTAGGGCGCCGTGCCCTCGTAGCAGAGATCGGAGCTGACCTGTCGCTGCCGGCCGTCGCTCGTTCGATGGTTGGGAGCGCTGAGTCGTGGGATGCGGTGATCTCCTTCTGTGAAACCGTCGTTTCGCAGAAGGAGGCTGCGGAAAGGGAGAGGGAGATTGAGACGACTCTCCCGACCCGCAGAAGGAGGGCCGGGCGTTGGCGGAGGGCGGACAACGCCCTCTTCCGGCCCCCGTAAACAGGTCCGGAGGGACGGCGGACTCGGGGATGTCCGCCGGCCCCCATCCAGCTGGACCCGAGGCGGCGGCGCGTAGTGTTCCGCGCGCGCCCCTGTTGGACGTCGCGGGGGGAGTTCTACACCTCACTCCCCTCACGGGCCTAAGGAGGCCCGCAGAGGCGGGCCTGCACTAGCCGGTGATCGTGGAAGGCGCACAAGTTCCCATGATCCCCGATCCAAGTGTGGGAAGGGAACACCGGGGTGGTTTTTAGTCAGTAAGAGTCTGACAGACCCCTCTGCTCACCCCAGGGCGGGTGACATCCATGAGGATTTTCTACCCCGGAAAAAAAAAAGGTTAGACTGGAAGCCGACCCCAACATAGTTGGGAAAGGCTAGGCAGATTGATACGTAGAAACGCACGATGGGGTTTGATTTAATTATTTTACTTACTAACTTAGCCGATATTACAGGGTGACTGGTAAGTAGTGACCGATACTTAAACACATGATTATTCTCATGATAACAAACAACTTTTACTATGGGACCAAAACTGAAATAGCGAAAAAAAAAACCGGTCAAGAGCGAGTCGGACTCGCGCACCGAGGGTTCCGTTCTGATTTCTGAAAAAGTGTGCTATTTAGAGACATCATTTTATTTTTCCTGTAATCATTACATAAACTTCTATGACATAGATTAATTTCATATTTTTATCTTTGCAATCTTCGGAGATTAGGGGGGGGGGAACGGTATTTTTTTTACATTTTTCATCAAAAATCGAAAACCATGCGGTCTAAAAAAATTTAAAAAAATTTTGAGAATGTGCAAACAGCGTTCTTTCATAATGATAGCCCACATGCCCTAGTAGCCCCGCTTTGAATTTTTACTTCTTTCTTATTTGCAAAACAGTTGGGTAAACGTCATATAAAACTGTTCCAAATTTCAAGTTGATAGCATTAGTAGTTCTTGAGATATCCAGCTGTGACAGACAGACAGACAGACTGAGTCACACCATAAGGGTTCCTTTTTTACCATTTTGGTACGGAACCCTATAAACAGCTGCCCCATACATTCATGTTCGCATAACTCGGCAAAATGTAGGGAGCAGCTGATTTATTTTTCGCGATTTCAGGTTTGGTCCCATAGTAAAAGTTGTTCATAATGATGAGTACAATAACCCCTTAAAATATTGCCACTATTTACACTTACACCCTGTAGATCCCCTTCAAAATAGTTATGTTTCATTTAAAGTCTTATGGCCATAAGATAGATAAGCTTTACTAACGTAAATACCTTTCAATCCACCTTGAAAACCTCAACGCTGTAATAGAGCTATTTCAATCACCCGACTATTCTATTGCAATCTTTAATCAAGTTTCCAGTTGTAATTTAGCCGCAGACGAAGGCAACATTTCTGTTGGTACCAGTTGTAAATTGTGGAAGTTATCACTGGAGTATTTTAGAATAATAGAATATAATTTTAATAAACCGTACAGAGACGTATATGATAACAAGAGAGAAGAACAGAATGACATATTATATCTTCATACAAAACATATTTGTCTATTAAGAAGTAAACCTACTTTTATTGAAATAACAACAGTACCTACAGTTAGTGCCAGGCTCGCAGTGGCACTACTTGAGGTCGGTTAGTGACGTAGTTTAGTTACACACAAGAATACGGGGAATATGTTATGGTAACTGAACTTTGTTGACTTTGTTGTTGCATGTCGGGAATATGTTATGGTAACTGAACTTTGTTGACTTTGTTGTTGCATGTCGGGAATATGTTATGGTAACTGAACTTTGTTGACTTTGTTGTTGCATGTCGGGAATATGTTATGGTAACTGAACTTTGTTGACTTTGTTGTTGCATGTCGGGAATATGTTATGGTAACTGAACTTTGTTGACTTTGTTGTTGCATGTCGGGAATATGTTATGGTAACTGAACTTTGTTGACTTTGTTGTTGCATGTCGGTAATATGTTATGGTAACTGAACTTTGTTGACTTTGTTGTTGCATGTCGGTAATATGTTATGGTAACTGAACTTTGTTGACTTTGTTGTTGCATGTCGGGAATATGTTATGGTAACTGAACTTTGTTGACTTTGTTGTTGCATGTCGGGAATATGTTATGGTAACTGAACTTTGTTGACTTTGTTGTTGCATGTCGGGAATATGTTATGGTAACTGAACTTTGTTGACTTTGTTGTTGCATGTCGGTAATATGTTATGGTAACTGAACTTTGTTGACTTTGTTGTTGCATGTCGGGAATATGTTATGGTAACTGAACTTTGTTGACTTTGTTGTTGCATGTCGGGAATATGTTATGGTAACTGAACTTTGTTGACTTTGTTGTTGCATGTCGGGAATATGTTATGGTAACTGAACTTTGTTGACTTTGTTGTTGCATGTCGGTAATATGTTATGGTAACTGAACTTTGTTGACTTTGTTGTTGCATGTCGGGAATATGTTATGGTAACTGAACTTTGTTGACTTTGTTGTTGCATGTCGGTAATATGTTATGGTAACTGAACTTTGTTGACTTTGTTGTTGCATGTCGGGAATATGTTATGGTAACTGAACTTTGTTGACTTTGTTGTTGCATGTCGGTAATATGTTATGGTAACTGAACTTTGTTGACTTTGTTGTTGCATGTCGGTAATATGTTATGGTAACTGAACTTTGTTGACTTTGTTGTTGCATGTCGGGAATATGTTATGGTAACTGAACTTTGTTGACTTTGTTGTTGCATGTCGGTAATATGTTATGGTAACTGAACTTTGTTGACTTTGTTTTTGCATGTCGGGAATATGTTATGGTAACTGAACTTTGTTGACTTTGTTGTTGCATGTCGGTAATATGTTATGGTAACTGAACTTTGTTGACTTTGTTGTTGCATGTCGGTAATATGTTATGGTAGGTAACTGAACTTTGTTGACTTTGTTGTTGCATGTCGGGAATATGTTATGGTAACTGAACTTTGTTGACTTTGTTGTTGCATGTCGGTAATATGTTATGGTAACTGAACTTTGTTGACTTTGTTGTTGCATGTCGGGAATATGTTATGGTAACTGAACTTTGTTGACTTTGTTGTTGCATGTCGGTAATACAGCTGCATGGGTCGATCGATCAAGTTAAGCTACGCTTGCCGCGGTTGGGTTGACCGTCTTTACATACCGAGACTCCTCCGTGCCTCGGAAAGCACGTTAAGCCGTTGGTCCCGACTGTCATTCGTGTATCTTTGACAGTCGTTACGGGTCGTCAGAAGCTCTAAAGTCTGACAACCAGTCTTGCCAATAAGGGGTATCATATTACCCATTGGCTGAGTTGTGGAGGTATAAGCAGTCGCTCCATGTAAAATACTGGTATTTAGCTGCATCCGGATAGACTGGAAGCCGACGCCAACATAGTTTGGGAAAAGGCAGGCAGATGATGTTGTTTCATGCCGGTATCGTCGCCGTGCAATGAAAACCTCGTGAAAAAAATTCAAACAAGAATAACACTTGTTTATTTATTTGTTGAGTAGAAACCCCCTTAAGCCTTAAGTAAGGTGTATGTGATTTTGCAAGTCTGCCTATGTAACCAATGTTTTAGTACTTATAACACTTTTTAGGGTTCCGTACCCAAAGTAAGGTGTATGTGATTTTGCAAGTCTGCCTATGTAACCAATGTTTTAGTACTTATAACACTTTTTAGGGTTCCGTACCCAAAGTAAGGTGTATGTGATTTTGCAAGTCTGCCTATGTAACCAATGTTTTAGTACTTATAACACTTTTTAGGGTTCCGTACCCAAAGTAAGGTGTATGTGATTTTGCAAGTCTGCCTATGTAACCAATGTTTTAGTACTTATAACACTTTTTAGGGTTCCGTACCCAAAGTAAGGTGTATGTGATTTTGCAAGTCTGCCTATGTAACCAATGTTTTAGTACTTATAACACTTTTTAGGGTTCCGTACCCAAAGTAAGGTGTATGTGATTTTGCAAGTCTGCCTATGTAACCAATGTTTTAGTACTTATAACACTTTTTAGGGTTCCGTACCCAAAGTAAGGTGTATGTGATTTTGCAAGTCTGCCTATGTAACCAATGTTTTAGTACTTATAACACTTTTTAGGGTTCCGTACCCAAAGTAAGGTGTATGTGATTTTGCAAGTCTGCCTATTTAACCAATGTTTTAGTACTTATAACACTTTTTAGGGTTCCGTACCCAAAGTAAGGTGTATGTGATTTTGCAAGCCTGCCTATGTAACCAATGTTTTAGTACTTATAACACTTTTTAGGGTTCCGTACCCAAAGTAAGGTGTATGTGATTTTGCAAGTCTGCCTATGTAACCAATGTTTTGGTACTTATAACACTTTTTAGGGTTCCGTACCCAAAGTAAGGTGTATGTGATTTTGCAAGTCTGCCTATGTAACCAATGTTTTAGTACTTATAACACTTTTTAGGGTTCCGTACCCAAAGTAAGGTATAAGTGATTTTGCAAGTCTGCCTATGTAACCAATGTTTTAGTACTTATAACACTTTTTAGGGTTCCGTACCCAAAGTAAGGTGTATGTGATTTTGCAAGTCTGCCTATGTAACCAATGTTTTAGTACTTATAACACTTTTTAGGGTTCCGTACCCAAAGTAAGGTGTATGTGATTTTGCAAGTCTGCCTATGTAACCAATGTTTTAGTACTTATAACACTTTTTAGGGTTCCGTACCCAAAGTAAGGTGTATGTGATTTTGCAAGTCTGCCTATGTAACCAATGTTTTAGTACTTATAACACTTTTTAGGGTTCCGTACCCAAAGTAAGGTGTATGTGATTTTGCAAGTCTGCCTATGTAACCAATGTTTTAGTACTTATAACACTTTTTAGGGTTCCGTACCCAAAGGGTAAAATGGGACCCTATTACTAAGTCGGCGTTCGCACGAGCGTAATAAGATCGCGGCGGGATTTTATCGCGCACTGGATTTTCAACTTTCTGCTTAGCGCCGGGAGTTCTTTGAAAATCCAACAGTGTGTTTTTCGTCGCGCTGGGATGCACTCTGTTTTTGTTAGGTTGGATTCTCAACCCTCGGCTCAACAACGAGAGTTGAAAATCCAGTGCGCGATAAAATCCCACCGCGATTTTATTACGCTCGTGCGAACGCCGACTAAGACTCCGCTGTACGTCTATTTGTCCGTCTGGCACCATAGGCCGTATATATCTCATGAACCGTGATAGTTAGACAGACTCGATATTGATAACGGCAACAGGTACACGCTTGAAATATTCACAGAATATTTATTTATATATTCACTTAAAACTTAAAACAAATACCTATTTAAGGGGGGCTCCCATATAACAAACATGATTTTTTTGCCGTTTTTGTAGATAATGGTACCTACGGAAACCTTCGTGCGCGAGTTCGACTCACACTTGGCCGGTTTTTTTTTATTCTGTATTGTTCTCATCTATTTATAATAATTATTATACAATTTAAGTAAGCAAAAACAAACAGACAAAAATAAAGGAACAGGGAAATGTGTACAAAGATAATGCGTCGGTATATAAGAAATCTCTTCCAGTATATCTGCGATACGAGAATAGTGATAAAAAGAGCAGACACCGTCAATATAAAATGACAAGATAATAATTATGTAGACAATGGCGTCACGTCAATCGATGATCACGAATAATAAAGTTGTTGACGTAGAGTCGCGGCCCGCGTCACGCCGCACGCGGCAAGTGGCGAGCGAAGCCAATTAGGGACACACGACAACATGACAATGTATGTTTAATCAGTCTGCGTGAGTACGGTCAGTAGAATAAGAATTAGTAAAGAAGTGACATTCCTGCTCCTGTATTGCAATAGTAGCCTAGCCTACATAACTAAAAAATAAACGAAAATAAACCATTTAGTTTAACTAAGCTCCTGAATTGATGGGTGTAATTCGGTTTCTTTTTCGTCGATTTAATAATTTTTTTATTTAGGAATTATCTACGAGATACCTACAATGATATTTTCAAATAATCCATCTGCTTAGCTTTTTCCTAGATATGTTGGGGTCGGCTTCCAGTCTAACCGGATGCAGCTGAATACCAGTATTTTACATGGACCGACTGCCTATCTGACCTCCACAACCCAGTAACTGGGTAATACGATACCCCTTGGTAAGGCTGGTTGTCAGACTTTCGGGATTCTGACGACCCGTAACGACTGTCAAAGTTCCACGAATGACACGCGGGCCCAACGGCTTAACTTGGTTTCCGAGGCATGGAGAACCTCGGTGTGTAAAGATGGTCACCCATCCACTGACCAACCCCGGCAAGCGTAGCTTAACTTGATGGATCGACCCGTGCGACTGTTATTTCATAGCCACGAGCTCCTCTTTTTAGGGGTACCTCAAAAGGAAAAAACGGAACCCTTATAGGATCACTTCAGACAGACAGACAGTTAGACAGACGGACAACCGTCTGTCTAACTGTCTGTCTGTCTGTCAGTCTGTCAAGACCCTTTTTCTCAGAAACGTGTTGAGGTATCAAGTTGAAATTAATATCAAATACGTAAGTCTATGGTCTCTTGAAGTCCTAAAAAACTCAAGCTTCTAAGTCAATGCAATAAAAACATACGGCCATTTATAGGACTTATTTTGATACTCGCAAGTAAATCAAAACCTATAGGGTACTTCCCCTTGTTCTAGAATCATGAAATTTGGCAAGATGCAAGGTCTTACAACACAAATACAGGAAAAAGTTCGAAAATTGTTAGTTTGTAATTTGTAATTTGATAAAATTTTATCACATAAAAAAAAATTCAAGTCCGTCAGTCTGTAAAGACCATTTATATCACATATCACACATGTGAATCTATGGTCCCTTAGAGTTCTAAAAAAGTCAAGCTTATATGTGAACGCAATTAAAAATACGGTCATATATGCGACATATTTTGATACTCGCAACTGTCGCAAGAAAATCAAAACCTATAGGGTACTTCCCGTTGACCTAGAATAATGAAATTTGGCAAGGAGCAAGGTTTTTAGCACAAGTAAAGGAAAAAGTCCGAAAACTGTGAATTTGTAATTTTATGATACAAAAATTTTTTTTTTTGGGATCCAAATGTTAAGTTTGTTTTTGGGATAAATTCTATTCAACTACGGAACCCTTCATTGTGCGTGGTCCGACACGCACTTGGCCGGTTTTTTTTTTACAATAATATAACTTGTATATAAATACGTTATCCTGTAATGCATTCTCAATTACAGGTAACCACAGTTTACAAATTATACCCCGACTTAGGTCTAAAGTTCTCATCACGATGAATGAACAAGCCCAAACACGATGCAGCTGCTGTACACTGTTAAGGTTGATGCGCCAGGGTAGCCCGCGAATTTCAAAATTTCTTACGTTTTTTGCAATTTGTAGGTCAGTGTGAGCTTGTATGTTGATTAAAATATGATTCGCGGCCGTAGCTAATATGGCTTTACAGAATTATAATCATTAGAATCAGCAATATAACTCCATAAGTTAGCATTTACCTCAAATCTAAGCGATTTCATGAAATCATGATGTTTGAGGTAAATGCTAACCTATGGAGTTGTATTGCTGATTCTAATTATTATAATTCTGTAAAGCCATATTAGCTACGGCCGCGAATCATATTTTAATCAACATACAAGCTCACACTGACCTACAAATTGCAAAAAACGTAAGAAATTTTGAATTTCGCGGGCTACCCCGGCGCTTTCGCCTTAAGGAGCTGTCTCCAGCGTACGATCAAGTCCAGGGGGCTCACTAATGAGCTCTTACAGCAGGGCAGAAGTTCAACTTATGCGCTGCTATAAGAGCTCATAGTAAGCCCCCTGGACTCTTATTATGTTGTAGTGCCATCAATAACTTCATAATTATACGAGTATGCTACATATTGGCCGATTCCGCTAAAGCATGGTATGTGTTTTCCGCTTAGAGTAATCCATTTATTTGCTCTTCCCATCATCCAAATAAGCTGTATTTTAATCAAAAAATTTGGCATATTCAAAAAATGCGACACAGTAAGGGAAAAATTAACAAGTCTCAGGTTATGTGAGAATTTCCCAAAAAATTAATCGCTGAACATACACGGTGGTGTTTTCTGTTTCGTTGGACGTCGTTTCACAGGCCATCATTTTGAGAAGCGATATGCGATTATTTCGGCAGTATGCGGCACACAATATGTATTAATAGGAGTCTGGCTTCTAAACGGATTTATTACTCTGTGGTAGTCGTAAGAGCCTGGGGTCGCGGGTTGTCCGAAGGGGTTACCGCGGCCCTGGCATAGGCAACTGAAGGAACACGGGTGGGTTTTAGTCAGTAAAAGTCTGACACGCCCTCGTTACAGTTATTTGATGATTTCCCACCCTCAAAAAAAAAAAAAAAAAAAAAAAAAAAAAAAAAAAAAAAAAAAAAAAAAAAAAAAAAAGGCCACTTGAGACTTGTGCACGTAACACGGCGCGCGTGATGACGCTTTGGCCGCCAAATCCTTGTCCAGCAGTATGTCTTCGGGCGTAATTGCGTTGTGTGGGTCACATAATAATAACAGGATAGTCGGTTATCGTCTCAATGTAAAGCTCAGGTTTCTTCTGATAAACAGAATGAATGAATCAGCTGAATACCAGTATTTTACATGGAGCGACTGCCTATCTGACCTCGACAACCTAGTAACTGGGTAATACGATACACCTTGGTAAGACTGGTTGTCAGATTTCGAGCTTCTGACAACCCGTAACTGAACGATCGACCCGTGCGGTTGTTGCTAAGCCACAGGCCCCACCCCAGATGATACGAAGTAAATATTCCAAAAAAAAACTATATTGAAAATAACCTTCATGAAGTAGGTATCATTGATATTATACAGCGTGGCACATCGATGCGCAAACGGTTACCGCGTATTCAGTACATCATTCCGAGCCCCCCTCTATAGAAATTTTTCATCGGTTATAGAAAAAAAAATCTGCAGTTTCCTACAAAATAGTGCGATACCTACACGGTCAAAATGTATGGAAGAGCAGATTTTTTTTTCAATAACCGATGAAAAATTTCTATATAGGGGGCTATACTAAGAATGATGTACTTACTGAATACGTGGTAACCGTTTGCGCGTCGATGTCCCTTCCACCCTGTATATCTTATATATATATATATTTATATATATACAGGGTGATTTTTTAATGACCAGCCAAATTTTCACAGGGTGTTCTACCCATGAATATGAACAACTTTCACTATGGGACCAACTTTGAAATCGCAAAAAAAATATCAGCTGTTTCACACATTTTGATCGAGTAGGTATTGAACTTTTGTAGGAAACCGCTGGTTTTTGTTTCGTGATTTCAAAGTTGGTCCCATAGTGAAAGTTGTTCATATTCATGGGTAGAACACCCTGTGAAAATTTGGTTGGTCATTAAAAAATCACCCTGTATATATATTAGGTGTAAAAAAATTAACTGCAAGAACTTCGTCCACATACTCGACATCGAAAAACAAACACATTACAAAAAAAAATTTTCGCGGAAACGCGAAAAAAAAATCAGCTGTTCAATACATTTATGTTCGCATAATTCGTCAAAATGTACCTACTGAACAGCTGATTTTTTTTTCGCGATTTCAGGTTTGGTCCCATAGTAAAAGTTGTTCATAATGATGAGTACAATGACCCCTTAAGAGGTTGTGGGTTATTTATTTTACACCTTGTATAATAAGATAAATAAAAAGAGAAGTCCTGACTGACTGACTGACTGATTGACTGACTCATCAACGCCCAGCCCAAACCCTTGGACCTAGAAAGCTGAAATTTTGCACAGAGGTTCCCTTTATAATGTAGACAAGGAATAAGGAAGGAATTCCCGGTAGTACGTTCCCGTGGGATATTTTCCGACATCCACGCGGGCCAAGCCGCGGGCAAAAGCTAGTTATTTATATATATAGTTACTGGTTGACAAGGTATTGCTTAAGGCCAAGTTAAGGAGGCTCGACTAACATGCTCCATGCGTTGTACCTGCTTGTACCCATATGCTAACATAGACATGTATAGAAATAACGAGAGATTCTCATTTCATTTCAGTTATTTATTTCGAACTTATTGGGTCACATCGTAAAACCAAAGCAAAAAAAAATGTCATACTGTATCCCTTCACTCTTCGGCTTATTAAAATAACAAAAAAAAAATACAATATCAAGTATATTTAGTCTGTGTAGGCATAAAAATCTTGTTAAAAAAATGCGTCGATGCCGTGTTCAAGTGAGCTATCAGACTAACGAGAAACTACAGATTATAGTATACTAGCTTTTGCCCGCGGTTTTACCTGCATGGAGGTTGAAAATTATCCCATGGGAACGTACCGGAATAAAACGTATCATATGTTCTAATCCAGGTCTATTATCCATGCACCAAATTTCATCCGGATACGTGCAGCCGTTCTGGCGTGATTGAGTAATTAACATCCATCCATCTAAACTTTCACATTTATAATATTACTAGCTTTTGCCTGCGGCTTCGCCCGCGCTTGTATTATACATATAAACCTTCCTCTTGAATCACTCTATCTATTAAAAAACACCGCATCCGTTGCGTAGTTTTAAAGATCTAAGCATACATAGGGACAGACAGACGCGGGAAGCGACTTTGTTTTATAGTATGTAGTGACTAGCTGCGTCCCGCGGTTTCACCCGCGTAGACCGGTATAAAAAGTAGCCTATATGTTAATCCAGGGTATAAGCTATCTACATACCAAATTTCATCCAAATCAGTCCAGCCGTTTGAGCGTGAAGAAGTAACAAACATACAAACACACACACGCTCTCACAAACTTTCGCCTATATAATATTAGTTTGATTAGTAGGAATTAGTACGAATATAGTTAGGATAAGTACAAACATTGTATATAAGGTCCCATTAAAATAGATGGACAAATTTTCGCAGGGTGTTCTACCCATGAATATGAACAACTTTTACTATGGGACTTAACTATGAAATCACGAAAAAAAAAATCAGCTGATCAGTACATTTATCTACACCAAACTCGTCAAAATGTAGGGAGCAGCTGATTTTTCTTTCGCGATTTCAGGTTTGCTCGCATAGTAAAAGTTGTTCATATTCATAGGTAGAACACCCTGTCAAAATTTGTCCACCTATTTTGATGGGACCTTAAAATCCGCTTATTTGATGTAAAAGTGATACAGGGTAAATAATTATTATGAAAGTTGCGCTGAAGGGTGTGTTTGCGCATGATTGACTATAAACGAACGTAAACAACTTCACACGCCTAAATAAGGAAAAAGGAACGCGGTGCGTGGAGCGTGCCGATTGGTCAATAGCATTTCCCGCACTTTGAAAATTCATCTTCTGCGCAGGTATATCGATAAGCCTTATAAGTTGGGTACTACTGTACCAATATCCGTAAGCTATCCACGATCCCGCGGCAATTCTTCACCGGATTACCGGCTTATCTCCGTCCAACACGCACGCTACGGCATTATGTAATGCACACACAACTTTTAAAATGCACATGTTTAAAATATTATGTAATATTGTTCTAATATTTCCGCTGACAGCTGCGCGCACAGATAACGCATTCTGCGGCGTGGGAGTCGGTGCTGTCGCGGAACGGAATGCGGGAATATTGTCATTTTCTATATATTTTATCTATACTTTCAGAATTAACTTTATATTTTTATTTATTTTTAATTTCATATTATTTGTTACATGCTGCACTGGTCGACGTCATCGCGTCAACGCCGGCTATCGCTGAACACCAGCGCTGGGGCTCCGTTTCGCATGGGGTCGCGGCATTATGCTGAGCGGCAGCCGTTTTGCGTAGATGTGACGCATATTTTCCCCAAACTTGTTTTACAAATTGTTATTTTATTTTGTTGTGATTTGCGTCATGTTTACCGCAAATAAACGTATTTCTTTCTTTCTTTCTTTCTTTTACATGCAATGTATGTGATGAAATGCATTGATATTCTTATAGAGCATAAAGCGCTCGGCCGTAAAATAGAACACCGACTTTGAGAAAACGTTCGGCTTTGTAGAGAGAGTTTGTCTCTAACATTCCTGTTTGACAGTTTGCTTCTAAAGCTCAATATGTCATATTAATGCCAAGTACTGATGCTGTAGGTGTCACTTTCTCATTTTTAAGGTTCCGTACTGAAGGGTTCCAAACAGAACCCTATCACTAACCCTCCGCTGTCCGTCCGGCTGTCCTTCTGTCTGTCAGCGGGCTGTATCTCATGAACCGTAATAGGTAGGTCGACAGTAAAATTTTCACAGATTGTGTATTTCTGAGGAGCTCGTGCCTAAGTAATAACAGCCGCACAGGTCAATCGATCAGGTTAAGCTACGCTTGCCGGGATTGGTCCGTGGATGGGTGACCATCTTTACATAGGTATCGAGACTGCTTCGGAAAGCACGTTAAGCCGTTGATCACGGCTGTCGTTCGTGGATCTTTGACAGTCATTACGGGTCGTCAGAAGCTCGAAAGTCTGCGACAACCAGTCTTACCAAGGGGTACTTATCATTACCCAGTTACTGGGTTTTAAAGGTCAGATAGGCAGTCGCTCCATGTAAAATACTGGTATTCAGCTGCATCCAGTTAGACTCGAAGCCGACTCCAACATAGTTGGGAAAAGGCTAGGCAGATTGATTGAGATTGTGTATTTCTATTTCAAAAGGAGGACGTAATTGCGAAAATATATTATGGCAAGGACAAGAACAGACAGAATACGGGACGAATGGAAGCATTTGTGTATCAAGGGTTACATAGAGGAAACATAAACAATGAAGATTAGTAATCTCCACACATTACTAACAAAATATAAGTCAAGATTTTTATTTCATTACTACTACATAGGTACACATTACACTAACATACCTACTTACTTAAATATATTGATTGTTGTAAGGAATTAATAAAAGCTTTTTTATTTATTACTAGCTGCGCCCTGCGGTTGCACCCGCGTAGATATGGATAAAAAGTAGCCTATTTGTTAATCCAGGGTATAAACTATCTACATACCAAATTTCATCCAAATCGGTCCAGCCGTTTGAGCGTGAAGAAGTAACAAACATACACACACACCCTCACAAACTTTCGCCTTTATAATATTAGTGTGAAGCTTAAAAATTAAAGGGCGTCCCCATACAAGAAAGGTGTTTTTTAAACTGAAGTATTTTTTAAATTAATTATGTGTTGTTAAATATTGTATGGTGGCACGGATCCCTCCGTGTGCGAGTCCAACTCCACTTGACCTGTTTTTTTATCAAAATAGGTATTTTCTTTGCGTTTACTAATTGCTCAGAAAAGTAACAATTAAATAATTCTATTTTAGGTATAAATACCAAGTATAGTTCAGAGCTGTTTGCTCAGATTTCGGTTGAATGGCAAAGTTAGTGCGTATATGAGGCATTAATTTAGGGCACTAGTTTTGCGTGGGAAGGCTTTACTTCGGTCTAATTGCTGGTATAGTACTTATTTAGTTATCTAATACCTCGCTTACCTGGGGCCCTGGGGTACTCAGTTTGTTTTCCATAAGTCCTAAATTAATTACATTTACGTTACATTTGAAACATATCTACTTTTGTAAAAAAAACGGCAAAAAAAGTTGGAACTAACCTTCAATAATATGGCGGCACGGTTGGCGCAGTGGTTGAGCGATTGACTGCTGCGCAGCATGTCGCGGGTTCGATTCCCGCACGGAACAAATATTTGTACGACCTACAAGTATTTGTTCCGAGTCTGGGTGTTTTTCTATCTATAATATGTATGTATTTACAAAAAAAAATGTATATAAGTAGTTTATCAGCCATCTCGTTACCATAACACAAGCATTAGGTTGCATAGCTTGGGACTAGATGGCGTTGTGTGAAATGTCCAAGGATATTTATTTATTTATTTATATCGCCGTAAACAGATGCTTAAGGTAAGGTGTTTTGGTAAGGTTCAAATACAAAAAAAAAACATAATAACGGGAAAAACAAATGACTCTAAGCTACGTCAGCATATTTTTACACTCGTAATATAACATCACAGGAATAACCCGATACCACTGACTATTATATCTACAGTATTGGATCTCCTCCCCTTAATCCATTCAAAGGTTGTCTATAAAAAACCGGTCAAGTGCGAGTCGGACTCGCGCACTAAGGGTTCCGTACCATATTATATGTTTAACAATCGCAAAGATAACTTTTTACTTATTTTATAATGATACTGTGAATTACAAGGTTCTTTTTTGCAGTTGCAGAAAATCACCCATGTTTAAACAAAATACCTTATGAATCGCCGTTTTCAGTATTGTTGATTAAATACAGTATTCATGGTACTTACATGGTATAAAGAAGTTTCAAATTCCTAATTTGTTGAATTGTTGCGCTAGAGCTCGTACAAAAATGGTCTAAAATTTACAACT
This sequence comes from Cosmia trapezina, assembly GCA_905163495.3. NCBI lineage: Eukaryota > Metazoa > Arthropoda > Insecta > Lepidoptera > Noctuidae > Cosmia > Cosmia trapezina. The sequence goes on along the minus strand of LR991029.1, from coordinate 2,026,365 downwards.
TTTACGGCCCCCTATTTCTTAATTTTAAAAGATTAAAAAAAATATGTTTGTACTCTACTCAATGAGTTCTAGACGATGACACCCCACATAACACATAATCAGCCTATAATGTTCCCACTGCTGGGACACAGGCCTCCTCTCGGTGAGAGGGAGTGGGCCGTAATCCACCACGCGGGCCCAGTGCGGGTTGGTAGATGTCACATGTCTTCGAATTTTTGGTTCTAGGACATGCCGAAACCGGCATGTCCTAGAACCAAAAATTCGAAACCGAGGAAACCCTCACAATGTTTTCCTTCACAGTTTTGAGATCAGCGGTGATGAAATAATGACATGACACCCACATGCTAGATTAAAATTTTTATTTTTTTTTTTCAAAATGAAAAGTTTATTTGTATGGGGACCGACCCCTTAAATTTTTAACTTTGCTTTATTTTTATTATTTGTTGTTATAGCCGTAATAGACAGCGGAGGCTTAGTAAGTTTGTACTGGGCTGTACGTGGTTGTCTGATTTCATGGATTTTAATTTTCTTGCGCGGAATCCTAATTATTTTTCTAAAATAAAAATAGCCTAAGTTACTCCTTAAAACATCAGCTATAGGTATGCCGTCAAAATCGGTGAAAATTCGCTTGGCAAGTTTGCTAACTTGACTCAAAGTACCATTTTTTTAATCGGACTGCGCTTTAAAATTCTTCTATACAAACTTTAACATCTTCTATACAAACTGTATCTCTGTTTTCACGAACACAGATACCTAAAGAATTTCAAAAATCGTCTTGTATGTTTCCATAAATTGACTCAAACATTATTTACACCAATTTTAGAGTTAATCAAGCCCCCAATAAAATCCTCCGCTATAAAATTAACTTTTCACCCCTTAGGGGTAGATTTTTGGAAAACCCTAATACACGTTAGTCTTAATTTTTGGTCTCAAGTATAAAAACTGAGTTTTGAGTTAATCGGACCGCGTGTTAAAGTTCCTCCATACAAACTTTGACACCCCCAATCCCTCCTTAGGGGGTAGTTTAGGAAAACTAAAAATGATAAACTTTATAATTTACTTAGATGAATATTCGTGCTAAGTTTCAAGTCTATTAACTCAAGGGATAGGATTTTTCATACAAACTTTCATCCCCTGTTTTACCCCCTTAGGGATGGAATTTCCAAAAATCCTTCCTTAGTGGATGTTTACACTATATAAGGTATCTATGTGCAAAATTTCAAGTCTCTAGGTCCATTGGTTTGGGCTGTGCGTTGGTATATTAGTCAGTGACTCAGTCAGGACTTTGATTTTTATTTATATATAGATTTACCATGTTATTTTAAGACCACAGATTTCTTATAGGTTTTCCTGTAATCTACAGGTATAGCACTAATTTCTGTATTTTTTTTCAAAATTTTAGGCTCAGTAGTTTCGGAGATAAGGGGGGGGGGGAATGGTCAATTTTCGTCTATTTTCTTAAATAACTTTGAAACAATAAATTTTAAAATTATAAAAAATATATATTTGAGACCCTCATAGTAAGCCCTTTCATTTGATATGTCACTCGGTACAGTTTACAAAACTTTTTTTTTTAATTTTCTTATTTTCCCCCTAAAAGTGACTCTCATATTCAAAATTCATATATTTACTTTAGCTGTACGTGTTTGGGTCACAGAAATCCATATGTGTACCAAATTTTAACTTAATCGGTCCATTAGATTCGGAGCAAATTGGCTGTGACAGACGGACAGACGGACAGACAGACAGACAGACAGACAGACACACGAGTGATCCTATAAGGGTTCCGGTTTTTCCTTTTGAGGTACGGAACCCTAAAAAAGATCGCTTTTATCGATAACACCGCCTATTGTCACTACCCTATGTACAGTCAGCAACAAAAGTCGATTATCACTTCAATTTTTTTAAATCTTAATATTATTGAGCAAGATATTTAATAAAAAACTTTTTTACAAAAACAAAAACCGACTTCCAAAAAAAAAACACTACAAAGTGAAAAATAACTTTAATTTCGGAAGTCGGTGTCTTTGGATCTGTATTTTAGTTTTTTGCCACCGACTTCCGAAATTAAAGTTATTTTTCACTCTGGAGTGTTTTTTTTTGGAAGTCGGTTTTTGTTTTTGTAAAAAAGTTTTTATTTTTCACTTTTTAGTGGTTCAGTCTGTAATTTATCTAAGTTACAATAACCCAATGTCAACTGCTCATCACGTTTTACAAAATGTTGCTTTTCCCGATGCAGGGCCGTTAATTGTTGAGGAGTTCTCTTAGTAAGAACCAGGAGAAATGGAGCTCATGGTGAAGTCACCATTACCATTATTTTGACGAGCATAAACCATATTAAAGTAATCGAATCGCAACCTGTTGTATACTTAGATATAATTGAGTATTTCCGATGGCCCTCTGTGATCTTCATAATCAGTTCCAGCTCACCAAATGGTACTTACCGAGAGCAAATGCACGAGTTACTATAAAAAATACCGAAATCGATATAGTTGTGCCTATAAAATTTGAGGGTTTCCCTTGATTTCCATGGGATCCCATCATCAGATCCTGACTTGATGATCATGGGACCACTTGGGACGTATACCCTTTCGAACAAAAAAAGAAAAATCCAAATCGGTCTATCCATTTTCGAGTAATCGGGGAACATACATAAAAAAAAAAATAAAAATAAAAAATTAAAAAAAAAAAAGTTCCGACGAATTGAGAACCTCCTCCTTTTGGAAGTCGGTTAAAAATCGGAACAGAAGTAAAATAATTTAAAGATCTACTAGACTATTAGGTATTTTAGGCAAAAAGGAGATAATCAAATCTTTTGTATTTATTTACATGATGTGTAAAAGTAGCAGTGTTAATCGACTTATGTTGCTGACCGTACAACATTTATGTCTGTTATTTTTGTGGCGTGCTTAATAAAGAGTAAGTATTCTATTCTACTTTCTAGCACTCTGATAATAATTTCCTTCGATATCTAATACCATGCCGATGCCTTGACTCATAATCATTTTGATCTTTCATTTTGGGCTAGAACTGTATATGAAAGTGCCAACCAACTAAAAAAAAAGTTATAATACGTTTGAACATGTTATCTCTCTTCACTTTTCACTAAGGGACCACAATGACATCTGTAGGGTCATTGTCTGTGCTAAAAATACTGTTTTCATTATGTTTTAGTTAAAAGGATCACAGTAAAAAAATAAAAGACAAACAGAACTTTATAATTTTTCTTTCGGAAAATAGCTTTTTTTAGGGTTTCGTACCAAAATGGTAAAAAAGGAACCCTTATGCTGTCACTCAGTCTGTCTGTCTGTCTCAGCTGGATATCTCAAGAACTACTAATGCTATCAACTTGAAATTTAAAACAGTTTTAGATGACGTTGACCCAACTATTTTGCAAATAAGAAAGAAATTAAAATATTTGTATTTTTTTGCAACAGGGACTGAAAGGGCGTCTTAAAAAATCAAAGTGGTGCTACTAGAGCATGTGGGGTATCATATGAAAGAGCGCTGTTTGCACATTCTCAAACATTTTTTTTTCTTTTTTCTTTCTTCTTTCTTTCTTCTGATGAAAAATGTAAAAAAAAATACGGTCCCCCCCGCCTTATCTCCAAAGTTTGCAAAGAGAAAAATCTGAAATTATTCTATGTGATAGAAGTTTATGTAAAGATTACAGGAAATATAAAACGATGTCTCTAAATAGCACACTTTTTCAGAATCGATGTAAGGACGGTGAATCAATGATCTCCTTTATCATCACAGGGTACCCACAACACAGTTGTAGGTATATCCCAAACCGTCTAACACTAGAGTTAATAATGGTGTCAGTATGAAGTAAGCGCGCGGTACGTGTCACATGTCTCCTCTCGTGGCGTAGTATCTCCTGTCTCCTCTCGTGGCGTAGTATCTCGTGACCTTTCCTAAGCTTATTATGTTTTTATTACCACCATTCGCTCGCTCTTCTGGAAGGAATTGTTGCTCTCCTTCCTCCCTTCAAATATGAAACGTTTCATTTATATTTTTTCTCAGAATACTCTCGCTTGGCTTGTTTGTCGGCGAACGTGGAATAATAGACTTTATTTAGATAATATAACCTTGGAAAGATACATAGAAATAAGTTGAGTGAATTGTTTTTTTAGTGTGGAATTTTCTTTTTCCAGCAGTTTGTGTATTTTATAAAAATCGATTCGATTTTTGTATACTTGCTGAATACCTACCTACTAAAAAAGAGGAAGAATTACATTAATAATACACCAGATGGTGCAAAAGTAATGTCATAATGTGAATGTGCCATAATTTTTGCTTTCGTCATAATGTCATTGTGATTTGACAGTTATGCTGTAGTAGACAACAGAGAATTAGTTGATAATGCAATGGAGTGATACACACAGCTCAGGCAATGACGGAGATTTTGAAACACCAATTTTCGGGCTGTGTGTTCTCTCGTTGTGATGATTTGAACTGGCCTGCCAGATCACCAGATCTGACGGCGCCAGAGTTCATCTTTTGGGGCTTTTTGAAACCTTGCAAGACTTCAAAGCCAACATTGAACAAGATATCATCAAATTGGAGCCAGATCAATTCAAAATGTAAAACGAACACAAAATATGTACCTACATCAACTCGGGAGGTGGTCATTACCGATATAATTTATAGGGTTCCGTACCTCAAAAGGAAAAGGGAACCCTTATAAGATCACTTCGTTGTCCGTCTGTCTGTCTGTCTGTTTGTCTGTCTGTCAGTATGAAGATCCTTTTTCTCAGGAACGCGTGGGAGGTATCGCGCGTATTATATGACGTCTAAAAGTGATTCCGATATTCTATTCACAGAATAAAAAATTTCATTTCATTTCATCAAGTTGAAATTAATATGAAATACGTATGTACACGTAGCTATACGGTCCCTTGGAGCTCTAAAAAAAATGAAGCTTCTAAGTCAACGCAGTAATCACCCCTCTTTTTGCGTCGGGGGTTAAAGTTAAAAAAATACGGCCATTCATGCGACCTATTTTGATACTCGCAAGTAAATCAAAACCTATAGGGTACTTCCCGTTGACGTAGAATCTTGAAATTTGGCAAGAAGCAAAGTCTCATAGCACAAATAAAAAATGTATTTTACACATTGTTTGATAAAATAGTTTTTTTGCGATTACAAAAAAATTACCAATGATAGGTAATGGGTAATACGGGCTGGTATCCGCAACTCCACGTCAATGCGCGTATTTTGCGTATGGAATTACCAGTGATAGTCACTATTCATAAAATTCTCGCATTCTTCAGAGTAGACAAGCTCTACACACGTCTGACCACAAGACGCGTGCGCCCGACTGCATCCCGCTTTGCAAACGCGGTCTTCGAGCGTCGCGGTCGAAAGGTGTGCAAGACGCCATTAGATACCAATATGGGCAGCGTCCGCCGCGCGACTGAAGCTCCCGCTTCGCAGACCCTTAGTCTCTCAGGTCTGGCCAAAGCTTAAATGTGGCTAACCACCTACAGGAAATAGGTAATACGGGCTAGTATCCGCAACTCCACGTCAATGCGCGTATTTTGCGTATGGATGGCAAAATCAATTATTCGATCCGCCCCAGCTCCTCAAAGAAGGCCAGCATCGCCTTGATGTTACTGACAACCTCACGGAGGGTACCTGGGTTACCGAAGTACTTTGCCCTGTATGCGGCGACCACCGGGCAGTTTAAAGGCACATGAGCTGCTGTCTCGTCGTCCTCCATGCAGGCCCTGCACAGCGGACTGTCTGTGACTCCTATGACAAAGAGGTGTTTATGAAATGACCCATGGCCTGTTATAGCTGCTGTAACTGTACGCAGCTGTTGTTTAGTTAGTCGGAGAACCTGTTTCGTGAGGCGGCCATCAATTGTAGGGAGTGCTTCTTTAGCCTGCCTACACTCACCTTGCTCCGACCATAGTTTCCACTAACCACCTATCTCCGACTTCGGAGATTTTAAGCGTGATAGGAAATTATACTATACCTAGTACTTGATAATAATTCGCCAGACCGAGGCATCTGAGAATTTTCAACAAACCCGCTTCGGTCATCTTTGAAATGGAATTCGATCAAGCTTGAGATTAATTTAGCCAATTTGGGCTAGTCTTTATCATCTACAGCTGTAATCTTTATCATCTAAACCCCCGTTCTCAGGCAGACGTCTACAATTTGTTACCGGATTCCGCGTTTGAATTCTTCAAGGGTACCGTTTAATTATCCGTGAAATAAATATCTTGCTCTGGAGAGAAGACTTCACGGTTTCGGTCAAGATAGAGTCGTTCAACTTTTAGTTAATAATAAAAGCTTTGGAGAACTTGGAACTTGGAGAGATCGGGCTTCACCCCTTTTAATTTCCGCCTTTGAAACTTCGATTATAGCAGCTATTTCGTTTTTCTTTGATTGCTAATTGGAACGAAGCCATGGATGATGGATTATTGGAGCCGCGTGGTGGATTAGGTACGGCTCGTTAATATTACACAGGACACTGCTGCCAATCCTCGATTTGCTTCGACATGTCTGGACCACACCAACGTCAACGTCAATGCCCATCATCGCCATAAACATCGCGGTAATTATTCCGATAATTATCGCGATAAATTGAGTGTCCACACTTGAACGCCGCCACCCGAGTTATCGGCACGTCAATCGGCAATGTGAAATGAATGCCGTTGTCAATAATACTACGGCCTACTTCCATCATCGCGATAATCAACGGCATATACCGCTAGTGTGGCCTCGACAACAGTGATTGACTGGTAAAAACAACACAAAATCAATCTGCTTAGCCTTTTCCCAACTATACATGTAGTATTTTACATGGAGCGACTGCCTATCAGACCTCCACAACCCAGTAAATGAGAAATACGAATCGTATTACTCATATAGGGTATCGTATTATACGATACCCTTTAGTAAGACTGGTTGTCAGACTTTCGTGCTTCTGACGACCCGTAACGACTGTCAAAGATCCACGAATGACAGTCGGGACCAACGGCTTACCGTGCTTTCCGAGGCACGGAGGAGTCTCGCTATGTAAAGATGGTCACCCATCTACGGACCAACGCCAGCAAGCGTAGCTTAACCTGATGGATCGACCCATGTGGCTGTTATTACTTAGCTCGTGGCTCCTCCGGTAAATACAACACAATTCTATAGTAAAACTCTCTGAATTAGTAACATCAATCACTTTGGGAGCAGCTCAGGCGTGCCCACGATGAATGAGTGCTTGTACAACTTATCTCCAATTGTTTTATACTGAAGCAGTGTTTTGTAAGAAATTGCGCAGTGAGCGGAGTCAAATGACATTACAGAGCGTGCCATATTCTTTTAAGCTTGAAGAAAGCGGGAACGGTCACACAATAACGGCTGCCCAAATACAAGCGGTTTTGACACCTTTAAGGCGACGACATACTAAGGCCTCATTCGGAAACGCGGGGCGTCGCGCGGCGCGGTGCGCGGGGCGGGCTGCGGGCCGTCAAGCCGTAAACGCTTTCATAGAACGCCCTATGTTTGAATTTAGTGCGGGCCGCGTCGCACAACGCGACGCGCGACGCCCCGCGCCTCCGTAAATGAGGCCGACTCCGCTGTCCGTCCGTCTGTCCGTCTATTACCAGGCTGTATCTCATGAAGCGTGATAGTCAGACAGTTGAAATTTTCACAGATGATGTATTTCTGTTGCCGCTATAAAAACAAGTACTAAAAAACAATAAAATAAATATTTAAGGGGGCTCCCATATTATAACAAACGTGATTTTTTACCGTTTTTATAAGTAATGGTACGGAACCATTCATGCGCGAGTCCGACTCACACTTGGCAGGTTTTTTTTATTTGATTTGATTTAAAGATATGACAATAATAGAGAAAAAAAGTAGGTACCTAAACTTTGCTAAGTTTTTTTTGTTCTTATCAAATTTTTTTCAAAAATATTTATTTCGGACAAGGTACATCCATATTTTGGTTAGTTACAATGTTACATACTTACAAAAACTATGTTAGTAACGACATATAAATAAAACATTAATTGGGCAAAGCCATGACCAATGAATAAAATTCTAATTAAGTCAGAAACTTCATCCACCAACCACAGCTTCACCTCGACCGCGTCCCCACAAACAGACACCGCGTACACAAATGCGTATGTACCCAATGCCCAAGAAAGGGACTGTAGAAGGTTGGAAGATTGTCAATGATACTACGCAGCAGTTAAAGGTAAAATAAAGATATAATTCACGGACCAAAGGTTTTGAATATAAAGGAGCGAGGGAGCACACGCGATGACCGCTAATCGTGTACTGATTTCTCAACTAATATTAATTAATAAAATTTCGTAAAATCGCTTAGTCGGCGATGGTGTATGGTTTCACCGTACATGCTCCCGGGCCAAAAAGTTACACATCTTCTAATCTAAAGCGACATGTTTTAGGTATAGGTGACGTAGATACGTTTCGCTTAGAGTTAGTGTCCTCACTAGTTACGTTCACTTCACTAGGCTGTCGGTCAGCCGTGCTCTGCTTTCGCGAAAACACTACACTATTTGCTACACTTTGTGATAGTTCCACTGAAGAAACTGCACGGCACCTTCTCCATATGAAGTATGACGCCAATAAAACGGCTACACCCAGCAAGCCGTAACAAATAATGTACTGATGAATGTCATGTGTAGACAGAGTGTAATCTGGTAAGTTAGTATTGGCAGACTTCAGTTGTTCTATTCGTTCTCCCAGATCCACTAATGTGCTGTTCAGTGGATCTTCGTATGCGGTGTAGTGTGATAAGGATATATTAACCATATGATTTAATTCTGCTATCTGAGGGATCGGAATTTCAGAGTTTGATTTAATTGTATTTGCTGATAGGGCATGAGAATACAAAGTAAAATCTTTACTTTTTATTATGCATTTCGAACCTAGGTCAATAATTCCAACTCCAGTCACCTGTTTGAACGAAACTTGATCTTGACATATAATCCTCACTGAGTAGGTATTACAGCAAAAATACATGTACCTCGACGGATCGTTTAGTTCAAGCCAGCTGTCTTGGCAAGGGGATTTAATTACAACGCATTGTTTTAATTTGTTATCCAGTTTGCAGAATTTTTCATCGATGCTTAAATGATTAATTGGTTTGTTGGCTTGGCACAAATATGAGTGATCATTATGTAGGCATGATTGGAGCTCCGTATACGACATTGAGAAGAAAGCGTCTTTTTCAAACTAATAGCTACGAACTCCGCAACTGGTAGTACGCTAATCATGTCGTTCTGGACCTGCTGAGGAACGGGTATGATTTTATAAATCTTGTAGCTGTCTCTGCTGGTCAATGGAAAAGTAATCTCAAATCAAAAAAAAAAAAAAAAAAAAAAAAAAAAAAAAAAAAAAAAAGCTCTCAAATCAAAGTATTCTTCCATCATTCTCGCTTTTACCCTCAGCATACTGTATACATATTTTAGGTCAGACTGTAGGTTGTCCACGGGCAGGGTAGTATCTTTTTTTTTTGAGGATTTTCAAAACCTCAAAAGGATCCAAGATACTCTGTTAGATATCGTCACAGATATTTACCACGGGAAATTCAACACTCACCTGTTAACTCCAGATCAACTACAGCGTGAGTTACAGTTCATTTCTGGACAACTAACAAAAGATACTACCCTGCCCGTGGACAACCTACAGTCTGACCTAAAATATGCAACAACAACAAGATTTATAAAATCATACCCGTTCCTCAGCAGGTCCAGAACGACATGATTAGCGTACTACCAGTTGCGGAGTTCGTAGCTATTAGTTTGAAAAAAGACGCTTTCTTCTCAATGTCGTATACGGAGCTCCAATCATGCCTACATAATGATCACTCATATTTGTGTATAGACTGCCTCGTAGTCATCGTCCTCTCCACCTATCTCGCTATCAATCTCCCAATGAAGAGAGTCAATTTGTGACCAGCGCGCTTGTAAAGTTCGTAAAGCGTCCTCCATTTCCCATTTTTCTGACATGGAGTCTAGGTCGATAAAACCCGCTGATCTCTTGAATGCTTTGAAGTTTGCTGCTTGCTTACGTATCATGTCATCAAATTTGCTAGTCGAGCCTCTTGACTCCATGATACGTAAAATGCTACGAACGATACGATGCTATGTATGGATTAGGGACTGTCGACTTTAACACTCAATGTCTTCAAGATAATATTGGGAGCCTCCCTCACTCTGCTCATAACTGAGGCGATTCTCTTGCGCAAGATAGCGTAGAAATCGTCTGTTCGTGCACGCGCAAACATATCAGACGCACTACAGTAGCGAGGCAAACCCAACATTACCCTGAAGGCATTGTTATATTGGACACGCAAGGCGTTGTAGGTCCGCTGCGTATATTTCACCCACAGGCTGGAGGTGTAAAAAGATTGGCAGTAGGCCTTAAACAAGGTGATTTTTACATCATTCGTACAGCGTGCAAACCTGCGGGCTATCATATTGCAACGGACCGTCAACGCCCTGCGCTCCCTCTCCATGTCTGCGTCATCCGAGAGATCCTCCGTTACCACATGCCCTAGGTATGTGAAGCGAGAAACTTGATTCAAAGGCATTCCATTGAGTGTAATAGGAGGAACCTCTGACGAAACTCTGTTTCTCCCTTTGAATATGAGAAACTCACTTTTTTTATGTTATAAACTAGGCCATGCGATGTCGCGTATGATTCGCATATCAATATTAATTTTCTTATCGCGTTGATTGATGGACCCAGCAGCACCATGTCGTCCGCGTAGCTTAGGTTATTGACCATTACACCATCAATAGAACAACCGACATTTGTGCTGCTGAGTTCCTCAATCAACTGATTAACATATAAGCTAAACAAAATAGGCGATGTTAGTCCACCCTGTCTAACACCACACTCCAGTTTATATGGGTCAGAAAAGGTGTCCGCCCATCTTACCCGGTTAATCTGATTATTATACCAAAATTTTAATATGCCAATTAGCTCACTAGGTACATTTAGCTTTGCTAACTTGGCCCACAGGTTATCGTAACAGACCAGGTCGAAAGCCTTAGAGAGGTCAAGAAAGACCGCATAGACTGGCGTCTTTCTATCAGTATAGTACCTGACCGTCTGCTTGAGCGCCAGTATTGCACTTTCCGTAGAGAGTCCAGTTCTGAAACTGAACTGCGCATCATTCAGTTTTAGGAGTTTACTGAGTTGGAGCTCAAGCAGACCGTCAAGCACCTTACCGATAATCGTAGCCAATGAAATCGGCCTGTAATTGTGTTTTTCTGAAATATCACCCGTCCTGTTCTTGACAACAGGGACCACAACAGTCTCCATTAACTCCGTCGGTAAAAATGAATGCCGTATACGGAAAGTATACAACATTGCCAACACTCGGGAGATGTGTGGCCCTGCATGCAAAAGATGAGTCCGTCATGTCCGGGAGACTTGCCTCGGCAAAGACTCTTGATGACTTTAGTGACTTCTTTAGCTGTAAAACAAAGAGGAGTCTCCGACCAACAGGACCCAGCGCCAGACACACTAAGCTCGGGTGATATTTGAGATCGAACCCTGAAATGATCTTTAAAAACATTTGCAATCTGATTAGAGTCCGTCTCCACACCAACACTGACAGGAAGGCCCACCTTCGGGTTCAATTTGTTAGTAAGTTTCCAGAACTTAGAAAAGTTTTTTATCTTATGTTGTTCAGCTAACAAATCCATATGTACCTGTTCCTTTTGACTATGACAATATCTTAGTTTACTCTTAAAAACCCTTCTACTCTGGAACATATCATCGAATACTGGGCCAGATGACGGCATCCCCATTATTTTCCATGACTGGAATTTGGAACGAGCATCTCTATGCGCCTCTCTAACATACTTATTCCAGCCGACTACAGTGTGGCCTCTCCCGACCCTCTTCAGCTCGTGACTTTTTATAGACGCCTCTTTTAATGAGTTAACTATTTTACTATACAAATCACAGATAACTGGCCAATGGTTTTCGTCTGTACACATTTTATCACAACAGTTACTAAGTTGTGAGGGGAAGTCTATACATTTTAATTTTTCTGTACATAATTTATAATAATAATCTTTTTGACTAGCATTCCTATCACCCCAAATTACTCTATAGTTCTTATTTTTAGGCTGACTATTAATAGGGCGTTTGCGTCGAATTATATTAAGGTTACAACTAATCTGTAATGGAAAGTGTTCTGACCAGTATACATCATATCGCACAATGACGTCACTAACCGAGGACCACGCAGCCTCAGTAACCAAACAGTGGTCGAGCCAATGTCTACTTCCGGTTGCTTCGCAGACGAACGTAAAGGTATCCGAACCCCTACCAAGTTTAGTTACATCGGCACATATCCATTTCTGGTCTAAACAAAAATTTTCTAACTCTCTCCCAAACATTTCCCCTGGATGGGCGTTAAAATCCCCTAGCACATACACTGATTCAACACTTTGAGTTTCTATTATAGCCGTTATCTCGCTTAGGCACTCACTGAATTCCACTAAATTATCTAATGAGTTCGTGGGCATATAAATGTTAAAAATCAATAATGAGTTGCCACCTGCTGTTACAACTTTAATAGCCGTGAGACGACTACTACTACACGTCACAACAGTCACTTCACTAAACGTATCTTTTCGCCATAAAATGGCCACTCCCCCATAAGGCCTACCACGCAGAACGCCCCCTGATAAGTCGACCGCCGATTTTCCGGTGTATCCAAAATCCCTGTCAACCTCTGCCAGCATGGGTACATCATCTGGCAACATCCAAGTTTCTTGCAGGGCCACTAAATCGGCTGACCGACATAAAGTTTTTATGCATTCCAACGATCTCTTAAAACCTTTACAGTTAAAACTTATTAACTTAACTATACGTTCATTACATTCACTCATGAATTTTGACCGGTGTTGTTAACAGTTTCAGTTGACTTCTCCGTAACTTTCCCGCCGTTTTTAAAGTAAATAAAACGCCGAAAAGCTACCCCTTCTGGCCATAAGTTTTCGTCCATAAAGATAGACAATTTCTTATATGGAATGTAAAACATGTATGCCACATACTGTTTGAGTTGCTTCATTTTTATCTTTGTAAGAACAACTTTTACCTGGGTTCTTTGTAATATATATCTCTCAATTTCTCCTACCGACGCTCCCTTATCTATATTATATATATAAAATGGTATATTGACGTCAGCAGCCTTGAAAGTTCCACCCGTTTCAATGATCGCCTTTCCTCTATTCCCTACAAATCTATTTTCTTATCGTCGTTGCAAATTTAAAATCTCCCATGTGACATTTTTGTCGAAAATGAGTTTTACAGATATTTGAAAAGCGATTTCAAATACCCATACTTAGCAAAAACCCCCATGTGAATACCTTATTATACCGCTAAAGCACGAATCTTTTAAAAAAATATCTAAGGTGTCAGCCTACATTTAATTGTAAACTAAAATGTCTCGTTCTCGAAAAGTTACTACATACACAAAGGAGATTTTAAATTTGCAACCACGTTATAATGTGTTTAATTGGCTTTGTTACAATTTTAGTACTGAAGTCGATAGCAACACTACACTATTATCAGAGTATTGCTAGCTGTTCATACTACAGTAACGGATACCGTATACGGAATGTACCTACAGGCAAGCAGGATGAGAGTAAATAGCAGCCGGTAGTGACCTTATCCGTTCGCCTGATGCGCACCGGAAATACGGCCGTATTCGCTCACCATAACCGTGTAAATAGACACTCGGGTGCCGGATGCGATCCGTATAAATGTCAACATTTATGTAATTGAGCCAGTAAGCTAGTATTCCCGGAAGGGGGTAAGGTAACCAGGGCGTGTTGTTTGCTCACTCACTGGCGACACATTCATGCAATGCTATGTGGTACAGAACATCAAACCGAGCAACTTTCTCCATGGAACCAACATCGTACTGGCGACAAAATTTTCAACTGTCCCATAAAAAACTTCAATACGTAGGTACTCGACGCTAATGTATGAGACAGCTGATTATTTTTTCGCGATTACGATGTTGGTGCCATGGAAAAAGTTGTTCGGTTTGATGGCCTATCTATACCATACCCTTAAATTTGACGAGGAAGTAAAACGACACGTTTTATATTATTGAATATCATCATTCTCCTGCCCCAATATTTCTATACTTCTCTATTAGTCGTCATCTCGGTAGTCACCCCCTTTCTAGCCTTAGCATCTTTCACACAGTCCATCCATCGTTTCTTTGGTCTTCCCCTACTCTTATAGCCATTCACATTCATACTCAAAACTTTTCTGATGACATGTTCCTAATTCCTCCACATCACATGCCCATGGCAACTGATTTCCCCACAACTTTTCTGATGACATGTTCCTAATTCCTCCGCACCACATGCCCATGGCAACTGATTTCCCCACAACTTTTCTGATGACATGTTCCTAATTCCTCCGCATCACATGCCTATGGCAACTGATTTCCTCCGCATCACATGCCCATGGCAACTGATTTCCTCCGCATCACATGCCCATGGCAACTGATTTCCCCACAACTTTTCTGATGACATGTTCCTAATTCCTCCGCATCACATATCCATGGCAACTGATTTCTCCACAACTTTTCTGATGACATGTTCCTAATTCCTCCGCATCACATGACCATGGTAACTGATTTCCTCCGCATCACATGCTCATGGCAACTGATTTCCTCCGCATCACATGCCCATGGCAACTGATTTCCCCACAACTTTTCTGATGACATGTTCCTAATTCCTCCGCATCACATGCCCATGGCAACTGATTTCCTCCGCATCACATGCCCCTGGCAACTGATTTCCTCCGCATCACATGCCCCTGGCAACTGATTTCCTCCGCATCACATGCCCCTGGCAACTGATTTCCCCACAACTTTTCAGTCACCGGTGTCAGTTTCAGACTTCTTCTTAGGTATATGCTCATTTCTTATTCCATCCATTCGTGTAGCGTCCATCCGTTCGTGTTCGTGTTCGTGTATTCGTGTGTCTTAGCGTTCTCATCTCAACTGCCTTTCATTTATTCCTTTTGTATAGCCCACCTAAGTATATTGAATCACACTAATATTATAAAGGCGAAAGTTTGTGAGTGTATGTGTGTGGGGGTGTGTGTGTGTACATTCAATCACACCCCCACACACACATACACTTTTTACTTCTTCACGCTCAAACGGCTGGACCGATTTGGATGAAATTTGGTATGTAGATACCTTATACACTGTATTAACACATAGGCTACTTTTTATTCCAGTCTACGCGGGAGAAACTGCGGGGCGCAGCTAGTATTGAATATTAGGACTTTCCGCGCGGCTTTGCCCCTCGTAAATGTCGGAAAATATCCCGCGGGAACATGCTACCGGGAAATCCTTCCTTGTTCCTTGTCTACATTATAAAGGGAACCTCTGTGCAAAATTTCGGCTTTCCAGGTCCAAGGGTATGGGCTGGGCGTTGATAGTCAGTCAATCAGTCAGTCAGTCAGTCAGGCCTTCTCTTTTTATTTATATAGATAGATAGATAGATAATAATCTCATCATGCTAAGAAAGCAGGAATCCTATAAAGTGCACATAATTACTAACCGAGCAAAATCTCATTAATTAATTGAACCCTACAACATGAATTGAGCAATTCGTCGAGGCCGAGTACCCGTACTCAACACATGTCAGGCGCTGAGGGTCGACAGGCGAGCTCTCAATTAAAAGAAACAAAAGAATCAGACACAGTATAGTCGGTAACATAGGTAACATAAGTATAACTAAATAGCATTTTTAATGAAGCTGGCAACCTTTCTGATGGCAGACGGAAACACCGCATTTTTTTATTGCGTTGGTTTAGAAGCTTGATTTTTTTAGGACTTCAAGGGGCCATAGATTTACGTAGGTATTTAATATTAATTTGAACTTGATACCTCCACGCGTTTCTGAGAAAAAGGGTCTTGACAGACAGACGGACAACGAACTGATCATATAAGGGTTCTGTTTTTTCCTTTTGAGCTACGGAACCCTAAAAATATGTATAAACCGTGGTGGTCAGCATATTTGGTCGTGGGGTTGGCTGGCCACTTTGTGCTGGCTTGAAGGTTGCCGGTGTATCATGCGTCTGGTATTGCAGGTATCCACGGGCGGCATCAGTCGAGCCGCCGGATTATTTCCCAACCAATAAGAAAACAAAACTTTTGTGGAAATCATTCTAATTTTGAAAGAATATACCCACAATCACCCACAATTTTTGTTGCTTTGTTTTTTTAATCTCGGCAAAGAGGTAATTTACGGCGTTAATATTTTTTGAATATTTAAATAATGTTTATAATTAGAATATCATCAAAAACTATGATTATTACAATAAAAAAAAACGTTTATGAACAAATTAACATTTATTTGTGTTCTAAAGTCGAAAATATTTCAATTTTCAATTTTTCATACTATGCTGTTTATCGGTTTTATACCTTTGCTTCTCCTTCAACCTGCCGAAAGCAAAGCGCGAATAAAAAAAGAAAATATAAATCTTAATTTCCTAATAATTAATGACAAAAATATTTTCCGTTATTTTATTTTATTTCTTCAAAACTGTATTGAAAAACGTCGTTTGATACTCGTGGACATTTGTTATTGCAGTTCTTGGCTCAAAAACAACCTCGCCTACGGCTCGGGTATTAATTCCGACTCGAATGCAATAACAAACGTTCTCCACTTGTATCAAAATGTACTATTTATTCATTCATCTCTTTTTAACCATTTTACTAGAAATGTACCTAATTAAGAAGTTCAAAGAACGGTGAAACTATTGCTGCTATGAATTATATCTAGCTTACTAAAGCCACAGTATACTAAAGTAAAGTAAAGTAGGCAGTATTACATCTTCTTACAAAACGGCCAAAACAACGCGCTTCGTAATCTCAGTATATACCAGTACGCAACAGTACGAGCGCGTGGCAGTGAACGGACGCGTATTTATCTATAGAGCGGCCGTATGAAATGTATGAATGAATGAATGAAATGCACCGATCCCCGCGTGGTTTAACCAGACTCGATTACTCGAATGAACCCAAAGATTCACACTAGCTCCTGTTTGCCTCATGTTACATGGTGCAACAGAAACCATATATATCAAGGAATAGACCGGGGGACACGGTAATGGTAGGGAAGACGTACGTGCCCTTAGGATATGGATAAGGATTAATACAGCCTATCCAGTATGGACCGTAAAAGAAGCAATGGAATAGTGGAGAGACGGGTGATGTTATGGATGGGCTTTTTTTAAGACGACGCTGCCATGTTGCTTCAAGTTCAGCTTCCCCGGTGAATCTTTTGGCGTTTAAATTGCGTTTTCAACTCTTTTTCTGTCGCTGCTCTGCTGTATTATAGGTAATCTGCCTTCTCGACTCTTTTCTTCTTCGTTCTGATGGGTAATTAATACAAGGTCACTTCCTACTGTAGGTTTATTATTCTGTGTTATAGCGTAGCTTATACGATTTTCAAATATGTAGGTACATAATTTATTTTTCTGAAAGAACTTACAGTTGGTTTTGCTTAGGTTTCTTTTTGATTTACTGTATTTAATTTTGTACATCAAAGCTGGTAGCTGTATATTGTATGTGTGGTATGTTTTTAGCAACGCCGTACAATTTGTATTTATGATTTTATACGTAAACGGTCTTGTCTAGACCCTTTATTCTATAATATTTACAAAGCCTTTGTGTTAAGAATTGAAATACAATTCAAACGAAATAATTTTTTTTTAAATACATTTTGAAAAACTGTTGTAGCAGACTTTTGGAGCCGGCCAGATAGAGCTGGCAGGTTCCTTTTTACCATAGATATAAGAAAGAAGGAGATGTGCCCTGTATGTTAAAATGTAGGTATCGGAACCCTGTGCCTCCACTTTTTCCCTTTGTCACTAGATTTTAAAGACAAATACGGTAAAATAATTGTACTTAGGTACATAACGACAGTGATTCCATGATTTACATGGCTTCGGTTTTTACAAGAAACCACTGAACAACACTGCATTCTTATCAATTGTCACGGTCACAGTAGAAAGCGCACTAGTTCGCGGAGACGGAATCTGTACTATGATCGGCTCATACTGCGCATGTCGCGCGGACACATTTTTGCCCGCTTGCCACTTCTCCTGTTTTTTATATTTCTATTTTTTTACAGTCAAATTGAAATCATTTATTGAAAGAGGACTTATATAGGGATAGAGATAGGATATTATATTTTCTCCGCAAAATAAAGGTGCCGACAGATGTTCTCGATTTTTGACGATCAACACGTGGAACAAACGAACTGTGTAGGCAACAGACGATCGACATCGTATTTTTTGCCGCTCCCCGCTGTGAATCGTTTTTTCGATTGATAAATCCACAAGTGATATGTACTGTAGAGACTTCTACCTCGATTTTTAACGATCAACACGTGGAACAAACGAACTGTGTAGGCAACAGACGATCGACATCGTATTTTTTGCCGCTCCCCGCTGTGAATCGTTTTTTCGATTGATAAATCCACAAGTGATAGGTATGTACTGTAGAGACTTCTACCTCAAGTGTTGTAGCATACAACCTTCTCGGGTTTCAAGATTAGATTACGAGACAACCGATCGAATTAAAACAAATTACAGGTTTTGTTTTTTCCGTTAGACTGCCTCGGGCCGAAAAGCTGTAAGTAGAAAAAAGCTGTAAAGATAAAGATAAACAATAATATAATAAGCATGCGGGATTTTCAAATTATTGTTTAGGGCTTACAAACATGTTTTGCCTAATGAGGCGTAGGTACAAATAAGTGTTTTACATATTGAAATACAATATGGCCTTCATCTTATCTTCTTCTCGTATTGAAAAGTAATATGAAATATATTACAGTTAAACCTGAAACGCGTGTTATTTGTAGATCCCAAGAAAGTGAAGGTCCTTTCAATCTTTTATTTTCGATTTTAACCCACCTTCCGCTGGGGTCGCGGGTTGTTTGAAGAAGATACCGCGGCCCTGGCATAGGCAACTGAAGGAACACGGGTGGGTTTTAGTCAGTAAAAGTCTGACACGCCCTTCCGCTCCACCCAGAGCGGGAGAAGTTATTTGATGACTTCCCACCATCAAAAAAAAAAAACAAACCCACCTTGATATTTATCGATCAAATAAACAAAGCATACCGTTTTTAAACATAGAACGTAAGGTGACTAGGTGACATCCCAACACATGCCAAAGATTAACGTTACATTCTCCCGCGTTTTTTTACTTTTTAAATAGGCCAAGATATTCCTGGCATGTGGTGCAAAGGTATTTTTTCACTCCGCCACCTACCGCAGGGACTCTTCCGATAGCCAACTAATGAAATCAATCTAGACCGACGATACCAGCGTGATTGCTTTTTATACGTATTTTTCCAGCGTCGAGCTACATTGGAATTCCCTGGGTATTTCGTCGCTACTCGTGTGTAATTTGTAATATATGGTTATTACGTTATACTGGGTTTTTTCGTTGATGTTTATGCGACGAGCGCTTTTTAGGGTTCCGTACCAAAATGGTAAAAAAGGAACCCTTATGGTGTGACTCAGTCTGTCTGTCTGTCTATCTGTCTGTCTGTCACAGCTGGATATCTCAAGAACTACTAATGCTATCAACTTGAAATTTAGAATAGTTTTAGATGACGTTTACCCAACTACTTTGCAAATAAGAAAGAAATTAAAATATTTATATTTTTTTTGCAACAGGGACTGAAAGTGGGTCTTAAAAAATCAAAGTGGGGCTACTAGGGCATGTGGGGTATCATATGAAAGAACGCTGTTTGCACATTCTCAAACATTTTTTTTTTTTTTTAGGCCGCATAGTTTTTGACTTTTCATCAAAAATGTAAAAAAAAACTGTTCCCCCCCTTATCTCCGAAGTTTGCAAAGATAAAAATCTGAAATTATTCGATGTGTTAGAAATGTATGTAAAGGTTACAGGAAAAATAAAACGATGTCTCTAAATAGCGCACTTTTTCAGAATTCGGAACGGAACCCTCGGTGCTCGAGTCCGAGTAGCTCTTGACCGGTTTTTTTTTGAGTGGGTTTTTGCTGACTAAAGTTCATTGCTAAATAAATTTATTTTAGAAATAAATGAATGCAGAATTTGGTACGTAACGTCACGTCGTCGTGGCGTCAGATGATGTAAAAAGTGTACTAAGCTTAGGTTTTTGGTAAAGAGGTGAGTGATATATACTGGTATTACGAAAACGTTTGCTGAATCTCTGGATTACGGTAAGTACTTTCCATCGATCACCGCAGTGTACAGTAGTGCTAATACGGCGACGGGCTTATGAAAATTTCGATGATTTACATTTTCCCGGTCCTTCGATTTTGTTGACCCAATCGTGTTAAAAGTCCGCTTCGAAAGATTTCCAATAAAAAAATACAATCTTTTTATTGGCCATCACGTTCTTATCGGATGAAATTATTCCAAAATTCAATTATCTAAAGCTTGGTTAAGGTTTATTATTTTGCTGGCCTGTCGTTTCGTAGGCCTACAATTAACTTTCTTTTATTGTTTTCTTTTTAATTTTTGACTGTAAAACATATTTAAGTTAATTTTGTATAAGGTTACTGGTATCGTTTTAGTTATCAGTAATTTTGTATTAATGTACTAGTGTGTAACTGTTAGTAATGTAAGGTTATTTTAAATAGTTAATAATTATTACAAGTAGTCTTAGCTGTCGCATTAGGTTTGTAACCTGTAATGATAGTATAAGAGTTTTAAATAAATAAATAAACTTAGTTTTTCTTACGAGGGAATTAATTCTAAACTATTGCACGATAGTAAGTTAATAAACGATAAATTATTTTTCACACCACCTGCTCGAAAATGTCAAATTATATGTCAAGCAACCTTAACCTAAAGTGAGTCATTAGTGGCCGGGGGCACAGCCGGTCAATAATGTTGTACTGGATTTCATTATGACCCGCTGGTCAATAATGTGATTTGAATTTGGAATCTCACATGCTCAGCTAAATTGGCAGTATAGTACTAACAAACACCTTTTGGTGCCAGAAAGAGGAAAGCTATTCTCGAAACCCTTACTACGCGTGGATGATATTCTCGATTTTCTACAAAATCATAACGACTGCTTCTTCATATCGTTGCCATGTTTTCGAAGACATAATATTGTAAGAATAATTAGATAACTACGAACCATTTTTGATTTTTTTTAATTTTTTTTTTTTTAAATTTTGGAACGAAGTTCCTTATCGCGCGTTGTGAAAGGGGGCTAGACGGAAAAAAGTCTCACGAAAAGTTGTCACGACACTTTTTGCTTAGGTAGCTATTGTAAGCCGTGCGGCGTGCGCATGTTTCTCTGTCTGTCTCTCTCTCTCTCTCTTATAGAAAGCAAGCCAGATATTTTCATTTCTATTTCGCATTGAACAGTGTGGTGTCACGATGATGATGATGATGATGATGATGATGATGGTGATGATGATGATGATGGTGATGATGATGATGGTGATGATAATGATGGTGATGATAATGATGATGATGGTGATGATGATGATGATGATGATGATGATGATGATGGTGATGATGATGGTGATGATGATGGTGATGATGATGATGATGATGATGATGATGATGATGATGATGATGATGATGATGATGATGATGATGATGATAAGTATAAAAATAAAATTTTGTTACAATTCCTTCACTAATTAATCGAAAGGAACATGATGATGGTGATGATGATGATGATGATGATGATGATGATGGTGATGATAATGATGGTGATGATAATGATGATGATGATGATGATGATGATGATGATGATGATGATGATGATGATGATGATGATGATGATGATGATGATGATGATGATGATGATGATGATGATGATGATGATGATGATGATGATGATGATGATGATGATGATGATGGTGATGGTGATGATGATGATGATGATGATGATGATGATGATGGAGGAACTTCGTTCCATCCGGGTGTCCCTTGACACCTCTCAAGTTTTTTTTTTTAAAATTACACATCAACATCTATAAACGTACCAAATAAAAACTTAACTTTATCTTTGCACAACTGGACTAATGTCTCAAATGTTACCATTAACTTCAATTAATATGTAAGTGCATATAACTAACTAGTTCTAAATATGTTATTCTTACTGTTTGTTTATTTAATAAATACTTTGTTTTTCGTACTATGGCTATTATTTTCTCACAGTAGGTGTAAAAAGTAGAGTATCCTCCTCTGGGCTAAAGTTGTCTTTGCCTTGGGCTAGCTTGAATCCCTCGCTGCATTCAGGATTCTTGTATTAACTCCCTCGCTTCGCTCGTGAGTTAAACTCTTAACTACCTCGCTGCGCTCGGGAGTTAAATCCCGAATCCTTCATTGCGCTCGAGATTCAATATGACGCCCGTGACATAAGACACAACTTTAGCCCCTCGGTGCATAATCTACTATTATTTCTGTAAGTAGGTTTGTAATACTTTCACATGACAATTTTTTTTTAAACTAGATGAGGTTGGTTTTTCTTATCTGACTACCCTGAGGAGAAAGGCCGAAACAAACTAAGAGGTCTAGTCTCTTTTAAAGTCCAGACATAATCTTGTTCAGCTACTGCGAAGACCGTGTAGACTGGTTTCTGAAATGGTCTTTTGAGGAAAGAACGACACATATTGAGTGGACCCATAGATATAATTATATTTTCAATACACTTCCTCGAAAACTGGTTCATATCGCACTACGATTAGTTTCACCATGCAATGTATTTCACACGCGTACGATTTTTCATTTTCCAGCACGTGTGCGGGAATAAAAATTGCCACAGATAACTTATACATGGACTTAGTACAAATTGGTTCAATGCCTCTATTCACAACTCTCTATTCGGAGGTGAATGTTTTTTTTTTAATCTCGGCAAAGAGACAGGCGTCTTTACGGCGTTAATATTTTTAGAATATTTAAATAATGTTTATAAATAGAATATCATCAAAAACTATGATTATTGCATTTAAAAAAAACGTTTATGAACAAATTAACATTTATTTGTGTTCTAAACGCAAAAATATTTGAATTTTCTATTTTTCATATTAGGCTGTTTATCGGCTTAAATACCTTTGCTTCTCCTTCAACCTGGCGAAAGCAAAGCGCGGACAAAAAAAGAAAATTGAAATCTTAGTTTCCTAATAATTCATGACATAAATATTTTCTGTTTTTTTATTTTATTTCTTCAAAAGTGTATTGAAAAACGTCGTTTGATACACGTGGACATTTGTTATTGCAGTTCTCGGCTCAAAAACCACCTCGCCTACGGCTCGGGTGTTAATTCCGCCTCGAATAAAAATGATGAAACGTTCTCCACTTGTATCAAAATGTACTATTCTATGAGTGGAGCTATCCAGTGAGTGCACGCATTTGTCAGTAATCGTGCAACTCAACTCAGAACTATAATGTAGCTCAACAATTTGACGAACAATACCAAAGGAAGGATATTTCGGTAGGCCGCATAAATTATTCAAACTGTCAGAATATGATTAAAATCAACTGAAAGAAAAAAAAAACTTATGTTGATGTTTTGTCATCGCCTCACAAGTAAAACCAAGTGCCATAAACAACTGTGAACTCAGATCAACTGTTGATCTGAGGTTGTGAAACGTTCGTTTAGGTTTTAAAACTGTTTATGCAATTTCTTATGCCTCAGAGCGTAAGTACATAGGTACGCTTTGAGGAGAAGAAATTGCATCTGTTAGGTATTGCGAAAATCAGAGTTTAGTAAGTAGGTACTAAACTCTGATTTTCACAATACCTAACAGATTTGTTCAAAAGACGATTATTCCCAGTGAAGGATAAGCTTTAGTAAACCATTGTAACGGTCTCGCGGCGACTGAATTAAGGCGAGAGCCGCGACCAGAATTACGAGCGAGATTAGGACAAGCGGGCTTGCGGCTGCCCTTGAGAACTCAAGTAAATATTGAAGACTGCTCGAGTAAGAAGGTTTACAAACGCTTTTTTTACACGTCAATAGAATATTATATAATATTTTTAAAACTAGTTGAGGTCGATGTTTCCTATAGGTACTCTGAGAAGAAACGACGAAACAAACTCAGAGGCCACAGTCCAATCACAGTCTCTTTTAAAGTCTAGACATAATCTTGGTCAGATCATGTGAAGACCATGTAGACTGGTGTCTGAAATGGTCTTTTGAGGAAAGAACTACACATATTGAGTGGACCCATAGATATAATTATATTTTCAATACACTTCCTCAAAGAGAGCCTTCAAAAATAATATAAAAAGGCAGTTTTGCCGACTATGGAAATTATAGACCGATCACTAGGGGCAGGGGGGACCCTACCTCTGCGTTAAAAAAATTGGCCGGTTATTTAATAAAAAAATCAGCTGTTCCATACATTTTGTAGAAATCAGCAGATTTTTTTTTAATAACCGACGTAAAATTTTGACGGTCGCGCGTTGTTCGAAAGATATACCGTGGCCGTGGCACAAGCAACTGAAGGAACACGGGTGGGTTTTAGTCAGTAAAAGTCTGACACGCCCTTCCGCTCCACCCAGAGCGGGAGAAGTCGTTTGATGATTTCCCATCCACAAAGAAAAGGGGGTATGTACTGAATACGTGGTTTTTACAAAAGGCTCGTCCCCTATAACTGTTACTAATGACAAAACTGGCGAAATGTTGATGAGGATTGGAGCAGTCCGATCCACAGGTACATTGGCTTGGAGTCCATCGGAATGCCAACCGCCGATAGATATTGTGATTTATTGTTTTCTAATGATGATTTAGTGTGATTTAATTTTATTGAATATTCAGTTTTAGTGTATTTTATTTTGTGACTGTATTAAATTTTAATGTAATTTATTTTGTCACTGTATTGAATTTTAATGTACACATTTTATTTTGATGATTTAAGGAATTTGATGTACTTTATTTTTATGATCTAATGACTTTTAATGTATTTTATTTTAATGATGAATTCATTGAATTAATTTTATGTGTTTGTAATGTTTAAGGGACTTTGTGCCTTATTAAATAAATAAATAAATTACGCGTCTGCTAACCCCTCCGGGAAATAACTACAGGAGCCATGTTATGTATGTTTAGGTTTACCAATGTTATATACTAAAATAACAACAATAGTCCACAATAGTGGCGCAGATAAGTAAGTCGCCCTGTAACTCCTGTCCTGAAGGGATGCAGACCCCACAGTCGTTGATTTGATCCCACGAGATAGGCCCGGTCCTTTCGGCATTCATTAAGTACAATTAGGTCAATCAATCAATCTGCCTAGGCTTTTCCCAACTATGTTGGGGTCGGCTTCCCAGAATTTTACATGGAGCGACTGCCTATCTGACCTCCACAACCTAGTAACTGGGTAATACGATACCCCTTGGTAAGACTGGTTATCAGACTTTCGGGCTTCTGACGACCCGTAACGACTGTCAAAGATCCACGAATGACAGCCGGGAGCAACGGCTTAAAGTGCTTTCCGAAGCACGGAGGAGTCTCGGTATGTAAAGATGGTCACCCATCCTCGGACCAACCCCGGCAAGCGTAGCTTAACCTGATGGATCGACCCGTGCGGCTGTTATTACTTAGCCACGAGCTCCTCAAGGTTAAGTTATATAAATACATAGGTAATAAAATTTAAAAATCACACTGATTTTGAACCCACTTCCGAATGTTCTGGATACTATCGACCATTTTTTTTTCTTTGTAGATGGGAAATCATCAAATGACTTCTCCCGCTCTGGGTGGAGCGGAAGGGCGTGTCAGACTTTTACTGACTAAGCCGACGTTCGCACGGACGTAAAAAAATCGCAGCGGAATTTTATCGCGCACTGGATTTTCAACTCTCGGTGTTGAGCCGAGCTTCGAGAATCCAACCTAACAAAAACAGAGTGCATCCCAGCGTGACGAAAAATTTACTGTTGGATTTGCAACTCCCGGCGCTAAGCAGAGCGTTGAAAATGCAGTGCGCGAAAAAAAATTAAAAATCGCCACGATTCTCTTACGCCCCGTGCGTACGTCGGCTAAAACTTGGCTAAAACCCACCCGTGTTCCTTCAGTTGTCTGTGCCAGGGTCACGGTATCTCTTTCGAACAACCCGCGACCCCGGCAGCATAGGTACGACCCAAGAAACAACATAACATTTATTTAAAAATACATTTCGCTGTCGTCGCGTCGCCCGAAATCTAAATCATGTAAATAACATTAGTCAACCATAACTCCATAACCCAGTTATCGCTCGCAAAGCCCGTGGAAACGTGTAAATAATTGGAATTTATGCTTTATTCCCGATTTAAAGGGTGCCCTTTGTACCAAACACCGGGATTTGAGCCTCTCTCACTCTGTTTGACACAAAGAGCTTTGTTACTGTGTCGCGCCTTTGTCAATAACATCCGTTTTGCTCAAGCCTTTCCTGTTAAAACAGTTTTCATACCTATATGAAACATTCCCCTGTATACAGGGTGTTTCTTTTAAGGTGTCAAGCCAGTGCGAGCTGATAGCAGAGTACCCATACCTATCCTATGTATGTTCCTATGTGTATCCTATGTATATCAAATGTATGTTCTACGATTTCTTGTAGTTTTCGAGTTATTTTGGATCCCTCATTTCATATCAATTTGGTAGCGGATAAAGATAGTGATATAAAATTTATATTTTTATTATCAACTGACCTCTGCTTAAACATAGAAGAATAGTAAATATCAGGATTGACAAAAATATGCAAAGATTTCATATACACCACTTTCAACGACCGATTTCAGCAAATAATGCCCTATTTAGTACATTCTTGTTCAAAGTTGACCCAAAAAAAAAAGATTTTTTTATGAATCAGGAAAAATATCGAAAAAAAATTATAACTCGAAAACTACAAAAAATCGTAGAACATGGGGGATAAATCGATAGGTATGGTACCTACTCTGCTATCAGCTCACACTGGCTTGACACCTTAAAAGAAACATCCTGTATATAGGTAAGCGTATTCTTTGTGTAAAAGAATCCCACCGGATTATTTACGCCACGTAAGAAAAAGATTGTGTGTGTGCGTTTTGCGTCGCCAATTTTATGCTCAACGCGTGAGGTATAAAATGTAAGTGAATATACAAAGGACGACAATATCGTGTACCTATTCTCACATATTTGAGGTTATATATTTTCTTACGAAATTGTTTTCTTCTGTGATGTGGTTTTTATTTGATACCGCTGTTAGTAGTATTCGTTCCCTGAGCTCAGTTTTAAAGAAGTTTAAAAGGGTATGTATAGTGACCTATAGTCTACTAAAACACGGGCTTTTGGACTAGTTTAGGAGGCATCAATTCGACCTATAATAATGTGTCTCTAATGTACAACATGCTGTAATCCTTGTGTACTTATTTATGTCATTATAATGTACAAATTAACATTTTTATTATTTTTAATAAAAAAAAATATTATGGTTAATATATTTTTTTTTTAATTGTTATTTCCATTTACATCTTTCATTACATTGTTTGTAACCTATTGCGATAATGTAGTTATTTAACTCTTATCCGAATTCATTGTTAACATTATTTTTATTACTAAATTTTGGGTTACTATAATAATGTCCAAATCTTTAAACTTATTATTACAATCAATGCATTCTTACATCTTCATCGTCTTCTTCTTTATCCTTTTGTTTATTTCTATACTAACGACCCGGCCCTGGGGGCCTAATACCTAAGTCCGTCCGTTCATCCGTCCATCCGTTTATCCGTCCGTCTGACTTAACGATCCATCAAAACAAGTGTAAAAGTTAATTTTTTCGAACGAGTATTTTTCTAAAACACATCGGGAGTAGGGACAACTGTCGTATCGTGTTGCCATTCATACTTCGTTCGGGCCCCGAATCAATCATACGTCCGTAGGTGATACGGAGTAGGAAACACCCGTAACGAAGGCCGAAAATACGGAGTTCGTGCTTGAGGAGTAGACCCCCTGTTTCGCGCGGTTTTTACGACTCATGAAGGTTTCTATATTATATCTAAGTAAAATATTAATGTATTATACATATAAACCATCCGTCATAAATTCTCAAAATGATAGTGAAAACCGCATCAAAATCCGTTGCGGAGTTTAGAAGAATAACGCGGCCACACAGGTCACAGACAGACACCAATAAGTGTACCTAGATGATCTTTCACATCAAAACAAACGACCATTGCTCATCAAAGGACCAATAAGCGGACCAAAAGTATTAAGCGATAAAATCGAAAATTGCCGCCACCATCGCTTAGGTATAATGTAATGTCAAGTTTATGTCACACTCGTACATAATCACCTAATAATATTTCATGACATCTGATACGCTTACGATTGGAGCACCCTCTCATTTTCCGCCTCTCGGCTCATTTCTAATGCCGCGGTCCCACGGCCCGCTTTCTTTCTCACAGGCCAGGCCGACAGGCCGTGGAAACCGTCGATACGATGAGGCCGTATAAAACGGAACGTCTTCACACTACGAACTATTTAAGATGATTGAGCAGTAGTAGGCGCGAAATTCAAATTTTCTTGCGTTTTTTTTTTTGTAATTTGCCGGACAGTATGTGGGGGCCTAAAACGGCCACATTAAGTAATTCCTCTAAAAGCGATTCATATTCTGAATTCCCA
The DNA here is from genome assembly GCA_905163495.3 of Cosmia trapezina. Lineage (NCBI taxonomy): Eukaryota > Metazoa > Arthropoda > Insecta > Lepidoptera > Noctuidae > Cosmia > Cosmia trapezina. The sequence goes on along the minus strand of LR991029.1, from coordinate 1,997,716 downwards.
GCAATTTATTATGATTATGCTATTTGACATTAAACATCAATAAAGCAATTCATAATTTGTGGACCATTTTACGAATCTCCATGCAAAACTGTCAAACATATGAATTGCGTGCTATGAATTGTACCTACGCAGATAAATTATGAATAAATTGTCAGTTTGTGACCGTTTTACGATTTCAAATATGATTCATAATAACTATTATCCTATTATGATTCTGCCAAAGTGGCCGTTTTAGCCCCCTGCTTGTACCTATGTTGATAAAAATATGATACGTGATTATAACAAAATATGTATTTATATAATTTTAACCATGAGAACCACCAGTACATCTTTCTATGTTAGATTTGTTCCAAAATGTCATGATTACCGCGATCAAACTTAAACAGAACAAAGCTAACTTAGAGAGGTATTGAGGATTCTTATGGTTATAACTATGTAAATACTTATTTGTTATATATAGTCTGTATCATATTTTTATCAACATACAACCTGATAGTCCTGACACTGACCTGCAAATTGCAAAAAAACGTAATAAAATTTGAATTTCGCGGCTGATGCTACTGAAGGACACGCAAAAAGTTAGTACCTACTACAAATCTTAATTTAACATTTGTTTAAAATATACCTTCTTTAACATACACGTACTACATAAGTGTGGCTGTCACGGTGGGAATGCTCGCCATGGGCCGCGACAGGAGTGGCCGCGCGCCAGGCCTCGACAGGCCTCGACAGAACATGGGAGCGCGGCTTTACACAGCTCGCTCGTGACGTCGCGTCGTACTTATTCCCTGTCGCCTACGTTACCTCGAAACGCCGAGCTTTCACGTATTTAGATAATGTGAGACGATTTCAATATTCAATATCATTGGGGAAACCTTGAATGGTGGAAGATGTAAAAGTGAGCTTTGTTGTGCCTAAACGATCCAACTACGTGAAAGTAATCCAATATTCTTAATGCACATGACGCCTGTTATCCTCTAAGGGTTAGGCAGAAATCAAAATCAAAAGTAATTTATTCAAATTAGGCTGAGAAGCAGCACATTTTGAACGTCGAAATTACGGAATTATTAGAGGCGCGCCTAGTACACCCACATTTTTATATTTTTTAAGTCCCATGTCTATGTCCCATGGGGGCGAGCCTATTGCCATCAACCGGGCGCAAATCCAGACTCCGGGCTGCTACTGAGAAATCCTAAATGGATAAACCCAATAACACCTAGCCTGGACCTGGAAATCGAACCCAGGACCTCATTTCCAGCAGTAGCACTTACGGCCACTAAACCTAGTGAGTTTCTTAGTTTGTTGTCACGCTTTCACGGTAAAACGGCTCATCGAATTTGGATGAAATTTGGCACATGGGTAGATCCCAGGTCTCACCAGGTCCAACTATTTGCTTAACATAAAATAATAAAATAGAATGGAATACTCTTTATTACGTACACTGTAAAAATTATCGATATAAAAGTAGAAATTTTTCATAGGGTGACAGTTACACAATGGGCGGTCTTATCGCTAAAATTGATATTTTAAAGACAACCTTTGTATGAATAGAGAAAGAGAGACAATACTACATAACACTATCTCATTCCTGTCCTCACTAACTTACACAGCTCAAGAGCAATTACATAAAAACTGAAAAGCGCGATAAGAAGTCGTTCCGACGAAGTTTACTCCGATCTCACTTGCAATATGGTACACTCAACCACACATCAGTAACACAAAAACCGCCCTCAGACAGACGGTTTCAAGGCCAAACTTTGAAGCTTTGAAGTTCGGTTGAGGGTACGTTTTGGTGAGAGTTTCACCGTAATATCGGAAGGCGGCAGATTTGATCGTGCAGATCGGCAATCGTTGGAGATTGGCCCGAGTGATACCCGAACAGAGATTTACTGTTGGTAACCCCGTGGAGAATGAACGTTGTTTAAATTGTGCGACCGCTGCGATGTAATAGTATTTTGTCGTTCTAACTAAAGGGTAGGCCATCATAAGATTGAACTGACACACAACTCAACTCTTTAATTCTATGTATTCAGTAAAAAACGCGTGAAAACTTAGTCAAGTGAGCTCTTATTCCGCCTGCACGCTTAGCATGCCCGCCGTAGAAACGGGTTTTGTCGACGGAAGAATAGATAAAATGGCAGATTGTTGAAATATTTCTACGCATTCTACGCGTCTAAGAGCCGGTTTCTTGATCCGTAGTTAACTCAACCAATGGTTAAACATAGGTTATGGTTGAATTTTAGCTAAATATGTTTGCCAGAATGCCATTGGTTACTACTTTTAACCTTTGGTAGAGTTAACTACGGATCAAGAAATCGGCCCTAAGCATGGCAATGTGTAATGTTGTCTATTCTTCCGTCGACAAAACTTCGTCATGCTACGCGTGCAGATGCTAGGGGTTGACACATTGACTTAGTTGTTACGGTGAAAATCTCGCAATGTTCGCAATTAAGTAAGAAAGGCTTACTAAAAAACTAAAAATCAACAATCCAAAAAGAACACTCCCTAAAGAAAATGATAAAGTTACATTGCTCTCTAAGATGTCAAAATCTTCTATCCCGCTAACACTTTCAGCTTTCCAACTTCATTACTGAATTCCGCTCCGAGCCCGCGCAGCTGTGATGTAGCCAGACGACCCGACGCGGTCGCGGAGTATAAACCGCAGGTACTTTGCCAAGACTCACTGACATCAAATATACATTTTGATACCTGTCATAACTTCACCGGAATGATACTGATATTACCGTCACGAGTAATGAACGCTTGATATTTTCAAAATGGAGGTATAGAAGTTGCCAGGATAGCCCGCGAATTTAAAATCTGCCTTCACCGCGTTCCAGTTTATAAGGTCTTGGTGTAATAACTGGTACATGCAACATTTCAATTTTATCTCTGAAATGACAACCTCATCAAGTATCAAGTAGGCTACTAACTCCTTTTTCGTTTGACAAAAACAATCTGCTTAGTCTTTTCCCAACTACATAAAATATTGGGGTCGGCTTTCGGATGCAGCTGAATACCAGTACTTTACATGGAGCAACTACCTAGCGGACCTCAACAACCCAGCTAATGGATAGCTCGATAACACTTGGATGTCCGTCTTTTAGGCTTCTGATGACCCGTAACGACTGTCAAAGATCCACGAATGACAGTCAGGACCAACGGCTTAACGCGCTCTCTCGAGACACGGAGGGGTTTTGTATGTAAAGGATGGTCACCCTTCCACAAACCGACCGTGGCAAGACCCGTGAGGCTGTTATTATTCGTTAGACAATCAATAAAAAAAAAGGAATGAATTAAGTGTACTTACCTTACGAAGATAGATCGTGTTGACTGATTGATGGCGTTAAAAATCGTCGCCGTGAAGCAATCGCCTGAATAACGTATCGAATGTTTTTTTTCACCCCTCTAAGTACTTACATACATACTTATGTGAGGCTAAAGGAGGACTGGTTGATTGATTATCACGTCTGCGACGATCCAAACTAATAGAGGCTCTGCGACTAGGTCCACAAGTGAACTTGAATACTTCACTCCACTAGTTGACACAAACGGTTGTCGCAGTGGTTGAGCGATTGACTGCTGCGCAGCATGTCGCCGGTTCGATTCCCGCACGGAACAAATATTTGTAAGACCTACAAGTATTTGTTCCGAGTCTGGGTGTTTTTATATCTATAATATGTATGTATTTATAAAAAAAAATGTATATAAGTAGTTTATCAGCCATCTCGTTACCATAACACAAGCATTAGGTTGCTTAGCTTGGGACTAGATGGCGTTGTGTGAAATGTCCAAGGATATTTATTATTTATTTATTTTATTTAGTTAGCTCCTTATCGAAGCAACCACCACGATCACCATGCGACCAACATTACCCGGTAACTACTTCAACAAAGTGCATATGTTGGCATTTACAAATATGTTCCCGTAACCATAAAAGCACTTATAGCAGATGATAGATCTTGGTACACAAAATCATTATTATCGGTAAGTTCGCTCCGTACACAAAATCTGTTCGTCTGTTGTATGTTCCAAAAGTACCTATCTGATAAAAGTGTGGACAAACCATGTGTTGGATCTTCTACTGGTAATTAATTAATACCAATTTTAGAATGTATCTTATACTTATACTAGGTGAACCGACAGACGTTGTCCTGTCCCAATTTCAATACTTAATTCAAAATTCCCATAAAAAATCCACTTTCAGTTTTCCTGAATTTCCCAATTTTCCCGGCAACTTAGCCAATTTTTCTCTACATAAGAACCTTCTCCTGACAATAATAAACACAACAAAAAAGAATTAGCGAAATTGGTCCATCCGTTCACGCGTGATGCGATAACCAAGGGAAATAGAGATACATTTTTTTTTATACTAGCTGACAGACGTTGTCCTGTCTTAGCTATGAATATTCTAATGTAAACGCGTAAAGTTAATAATAGTCGTTAAGTTTTCTGAAATTTTTCAATTTTCTGCGAATTTTTCTTATTTTTTTCTTTCCTAAGAACCTTCTCCTGACAATAATAAACACAACAAAAAAAAAATAAGCGAAATCCATTCACGCGTGATGCGATGACCAAGGGAAATAGGGATTAATTTTTATACCGGACGACTTTTTTTACCGTCTCGAAAAAAATTGGGCGTATTAGGTGAACAGAGTAGAAGCCTATGGCATACCTAGTTTTTTTTTTTTTTTTTTAATAGCTTAGATAGAAAAAGATATCAAAGTACCAATAAATACTACAAATTCGATGTGAACTTTTCATTTTTGTACCATAAAAGCAGAAATTTTGAAAAAAAATAATAAATCGTTTAAAAATATCGAAATTCAAATCATATTCAACCTGCTTAAGATTAGAATTTTAGTTTTTTTTTTTTTAAAGTTAGTTAAGCCATAGGCTTCTACTCCGTTCACCTAATATTTCATATTTTTTTTCGAGACGGTAAAAAAAGTCATCCGGTATTTATACAGAAGATATAGATTAACGTATAACGTGCTACAGCGTAAGTATAAGTCAATGAAAAATCAACATGGCGACGCTAGTGCCGCCCCTGTTATATACCTTTAATAAACTATAACTCTAGTTTACATGTCGTCACCACTTTTGACCATCCACATCAACAATTTACCAGTCGCGCTTTATGCCGGACGTCACACCTACACTATCTATGTGCACTTACACAAATGCAAAGCTCAGCTTAAACCTCGCGTACTGTACTTACATAGACTTTATATCCTAGTTTTGACGATATTTCCAACGTTTTGTTGTCCTACCCTCGAAAATTAATTACTGCGACGTGATTGGGCAACAAAAAGAAACAAGAGTTATCATAGGGGTGGTGTATAATAGCCCACGTTCGCTGGTTCCAACATGGGCTATACATTAGCGGGCGATATAAGCTACTTGTACATTAGCCGGTGAATTGTGATAGTTAAGCCTAAAGGCTCTTACAGACAGAGGCGATATCGCGGTCGCGACGCGATATTTCGATATTATATCCGTAGAAAAATATCGCGTCGCGACGCGATATCGCCTCTGTCTGTAAGAGCCTTAATGATATTTTCGGTCTTTTTCCTTTATTTGTGCTGTAAGACTTAGCTTCTTGCCATTCTAGGACAATGCGAAGTACTCTATAGGGTTTGATTTACTTGTGAGTATCAAAATATGTCGCATAAATAGCCGTATCTTTTTATTGCGTTGACGCAATTATGGTACAGATCTTTCTGAAGAAGATCAGTCAGCAGTAATGTCAGTAAATGTCCTTCTAGGGCGTCGGGGTAAGGTAAGGTAGGTGTGGGTGGAAACGCCGGTAGGGTTACCGGCGTTTCCACTCACATCTACCTTGTAGGTTGGTTGGTAGTAGGTAGGTATGTGTTGGCAAATGCGCGAGGCAACCACTCGCGAGCCTACTGTATAAACGCGGCTCGAACCGGGCCGGATCATAGGGCCTTCCTGACAGAAAGAAAACGAAGTGATCCTATAATAGGGTTCCGTTTTTTTTTCCTTTTGAAGTACGGAAACCTAAAAATGGAAATAATCTTTTAATTGAAATAAGAATCATAAAAGTTTAGCCTTCAATAATGAATGTATAAACAGTAAATGTCAAGGACTAGAAGTTAATTTAACAAGATAGCAGTTTTAATTACATACTTGAACAAAAGTACAGCTTGTTAAAACTGAAATTTTCTAGGTATTTATAAACTCCTTGTAGTTATACTAATCACTTCTTGAAGTAGGTAATAAAGAAAAATATTTACCTTTCAGAAATTCAGGCTGAAATAATGATAGGCACTTTAGTTAAAGATGAAAGGATATTTTTCCAGGAAGATATCCTAATTACTTTGGAGAAAATACGTGAACTGGATTTTATTTTACTCAGAATAAATATAGGTATCAAATTAATGCTGGTATACTTTCCTCACAAATATTATTTTGGCGAAAATTCTTTTATACATACATAAACTTACGCCTTCTTTACATGGCGGTAGGCAGAAACCACATAACGCCGCCTGCTACGGTCCAAAGCTTTACATACTCCTTTTGCCTCATTTACTTTCATACATCTATGGCATACATGCGAATTTTTATACTTATAGTCCGGTCAAATTAGACATATATTATCAAAGCGCAAAAATTCGCATAGAGCTGAAAATTAGTACGAATGTTCGGAACACCATTATAATGAAATGTAAAACGTCCCCATCGATCCCACACTTGCAAAAAAAATATTCAAGGTCAAAGTTCGCAAATTTGTGTTTTTTGCGTTTTTTAGCCAAACGGTAAGTTTTATGATAAAAATAGGTCAGACTAAAATTGTAGATCATGCAATAGGTAAAAATTGTCTCTACACTTTTTTTTTCCTAGGAGTAACCATTTCTGAGATATAACGATTCAAAAAGTAGAAAAAGTTGTATTCTTCACAATATGCACACGTTTCCACGCCACCTGTGTCGTAGTGGCGTGTCTTTTTAGCCGACTGTCAAGGAAGGGTTATGTTTTTCGCGCGTATCTTGTATGTATCTATGTATGTATGTATGTAAATTTCTTTATTACCTCGTATCTTCCAAATGGCTAGATGGATTTCGACAGTTAACGTATCGTTAGATTCGTCTCAAAAACCAAAGTGTTCTTAATATAGGTGATAAAAAAAAAAAAAAAATGGTGGATTTTTGGCGCTAAATTGTGAGTCGTTAATAAAAAAAAAATACCAAACCTATCGAGTAGGGTATCAAAATGAAGGAAATTAAAAGGAGATTACAAAAATATACATAAGTTCCATGTTTCAATTTAATTAGGAATAGTAAATTAACAATCAAATGGTTGTATTTATACTTTTTGAATCGTTATATCTCGGAAACGGTGACTCTTAGGAAAAAAAGTGACAAGACAATTTTTATTTATTGCATGATCTACAATTTTAGTCTGATCTAATTCTTTGATAAAACTTACATTTTGGCTGAAAAACGCAAAAAACCTATAATTGCGAACTTTGACCTTGAATAGATTTTTTTGCAAGAGTCGGATCGATGGGGACTTTTTCACATTTCAATTATAATGGTGTTCCGAACATTCATACAAATCTTCAGCTCTATGCGAATTTTTGTAAACCTACCCCTATTTTTGGGCTATCTTGACCGGACTATTAACTTATTACTTTAGACAAAATAACAGATTGCAGAAAGATTTCTAACGTCTAAGCATGGTGTTTTTGCATTTTGTCTATTCTTCCGTCGACAAAACCCATTTCTATGGTGGTCATGTTATGCGTGCTGCTGTGTAGGTATATTGTTTTCAATACACTTCCTCGAAAACTGGTTCATATCGCACTGCGATTAGGTTCACAATGCAATGCATGTCGCACGCGTGTGTTTTTTCATTTTCCCACCCGTGTGCGGGAATAAAAATTGCCACAGATAACTTATACCTATACTTAGTCCAAATTGCTTCAATGCCTCTATTCACAACTCTCTATTCGGTGGTGAATGTTTTTTTTTAATCTCCGCAAAGAGATATCATGCGTCTTTAAGGCGTTAATATTTTTTGAATATTTAAATAATGTTTCTGTATAGAATATTATCAAAAACCATGATTATTACAATAAAAAAAAACGTTTATGAACAAATTAACATTTACTTGTGTTCTAAACTCAAAAATATTTGAATTTTCTATTTTTCATATTAGGCTGTTTATCGGCTTTATACGTTTGCTTCTCTTTCATCCTGGCGAATTCATGACAAAAATATTTTCCGTTATTTTATTTTATTTCTTCGAAAGTGTATTGAAAAACGTCGTTTGATACTCGTGGACATTTGTTATTGCAGTTCTCGGCTCAAAAACAACCTCGCCTACGGCTCGGGTGTTTTAATTCCGCCTCGAATGCAATAACAAACGTTCTCCACTTGTATCAAAATGTACTATTACATAATTGTATTATTCTATACACAATTATACATAGTATTTACAAGTTTATATATTTAAACTAATACATAGGTAAATGCTACTAAGTATTTGTTTAATAAACTTTTCATAATAAAATCATCACATTTCGACACACTTTTATATTCGTGTTGGAACATATCGGCTATGACTCAATGGAAAAGCGCGATTCGAGAAAACCGTTTCTGTTTCTCCGGCCAGTGTACAACACAGGCCGGTGGAGGGGTCATGAGCAGATGCTAGTTTTAATAATAACAGTCAAAGTTCTTATATACCTAATCTCACTAAGTACATCATGTCCAACGCAAACAATTCACAAACGCAACTGACATGCTCCCGGTACAAAGGCCTAATAAAAGCTGGCATTGCAGTATTTGGACATGAAGTTTAATTAAAACGTCGCTCGTTTCCGGTCCGCACCGGTTACAGGCGGTTTCAATTGGTTCAAAGCAGTTCAAACCGGTATCGCTGGATATTTGTTGGTGACGACAATAACTCTGTTTTAACTTTAATTAAAATTGAGGTAAGAAAACGGGGATCAAAATAGTATAGGAGAAGCGTGCTTTATTTACATTTGTAAGACTTTATGACCCCCACATAGACCGTGCTTACTAGTTTTTTTTTTTTTTGGAATCCATGGGAAACATAAAAGCCGCTGGGGTCGCGGGTAGTTTGAAGAAGATACCGCGGCCCTGGCATAGGCAACTGAAGGAACACGGGTGGGTTTTAGTCAGTAAAAGTCTGACACGCCCTTCCGCTCCACCCAGAGCGGGAGAAGTTATTTGATATTTGATGATTTCCCACACTCAAAAAAAAAAAAAAAAACTGTGTTATAAATTAAATTAAATTAAATTAAATATTATTTATTTCAGGCAATTATTAAACCCATACAATACATACACATACTCTTAAATACCATAAGCATTAACATAATAATAATAACACAGATAGAATATAAAATACACAATCACAATAACTAAAAATATAATATTAAAAGTCTTTTGCCTCTCTTGCAAGATGGACGACACGGTACACAGCTTTTACAATTTCATTCCTACTCAGGGTTACCCTTGTGTAGAATGACACTCTGAGCTTACTTAGCAACGCGGAAAAGCCGGCAACGTTGCTCTCGGCGAACATATCAGTCGCACTACACCGCCAGGGCAAGTTCATCATAGCCCGGTAAGCATTATTATACTGTACACGAAGAGTGTTAAACGCACTCCCCGTGTACCGATACCAAAGTTGGCTGGTGTATAACGACTGACAGTAGGCTCTGAACAGCGTCACCTTAACTTGATTCGAGCAGTGAGAAAAACGTCTAGCTAGCATATTGCTTCTACAAGCGATACTGCGTCTCTGTCGTTCCAAATCATCAACATCCGATAAGTTTTCTGTTACAATATGCCCGAGATACTTAAATTTTGTAACTATTTTTAAATTAGTTCCACCTAAATTAATAGGGAGTATTACATCGGGGCCTTTCTTATATTTAAAAATCATAACTTCCGTTTTATTTACATTGTATGTCAGGTGGTGTTGAGTTGCGTACTTCTCACAGATGTCTATTAGTTTTCTGAGGCCGCTGACCGACGGACTGAGCAGCACCATGTCGTCCGCGTAGCTAAGGTTATTAACGCGCACACCGCCAACTTGGCATCCGACTCTGGTGCTACTCAGCTCCTCGATCAACTGGTTTACATACAGGTTAAACAATACCGGTGACGTCAGACCGCCCTGTCTCACTCCACTTGTTAGCCTGTAAGTCTCCGACAGAGTATTATTCCACTTAACCTGATTTACTTGGTTAGCATACCAGAATTCTAAAATATTTACTATTCTCGGTGGTACTTCTGTTTTTCTTAATTTTTCCCATAATATATTATAATTAATTGAATCGAATGCTCGGCTTAGGTCTAAAAAGCATGAGTAAACTGTTGTATTCCTATTTAAGTACTCGTAAACTGTATTTTTTAAAGCAAAGATAGCTAGATCGGTGGATGAGCCTCGTCTGAAACCAAACTGAGCGTTGTTTAGCGGTATGTTCTTTTCATTCAAATGTTTCATAATTATGTTTTCAAATACTTTAGAAAATATAGTGGCCAAGGAGATAGGTCTGTAGTTCGATGAACTGGATACGTCACCGGTTCTGTTCTTTACAATAGGAACAACAATAGTTCTCATAAAATCTGTAGGTAAATAACTATGATCGATACATGAATTAAATAACAAAGCCAACTTCTCAAAAAGTAATACAGATGCAAATAGAAGGTGTTCGACACTGAGCCCATCGTGGCCCGGAGATTTGCCGCGCTTCATGCCCCTGACACACCTAAACACATCCTCCGCAGTGACGTGCAGGTTATAAAATTCAGAAAAAAATATATATCTTATTTAAGGATCTGACGGATAGCCAATCGCTTTTAATAACATGATTAGATTTAGTTTGCTGGATAGAAAAAAAATCCCACAGTTACCCCTTTTCGTAATGTTTAATCAATCAACACATAATCACTCAATGGCTACTACAACACTTAACAACGGAGAATCTTCTCGCATACATCTCGTAAAAAACACAATCACTAAATCAACGCACATATACACACACATGCACGCACCCCCACACCCCTGCACATACACACACACACGCACGTACACGAACTCTCACTCACATACACAGCACAATTAAACCTACCTACTTTTATTTAATAGAATTTTACTTTTGATTACGTAACATCGACACTGTCTAACTTGTTATTGAATGTCAATTACTTACTGTAACCATATGGCTGAACCCTATCTCTTAAAATACAGGCTAGACCTAGTTTAAGGGATAGAGTCTATTAATTGTGCATATAGTGACAAATGTTAAATGTAAAATCTACAATGTATACAGTGCAATGTGTTCTTGTTTTATGAAATAAATATTTTTATTATTTATTTATTTTTTTTATCTCATAGCTACATTCTATTACCTTTTATATAAATGAAAAGGTAGTAACATTGTTTAGCGCAATCCGCTGAGTTAGTCTTGATGATTAAAATAATTAATAGGTTTAAATACCTACCAAATGCGCGAGCCTATATACTTCAGTTCAGATACGCGGCTCGAGCGCAGGATCATACGGCCTTAAGACCGTTCCACGTAAGTACGAGTATGAACCGGCTTAAATAGTCATAATTTATTACTGGCGCGATGTTGTGTCATCATGTTGAGCGTCGTCGCAGAAAAAAACCGCCCAAGTGTGTGTCGGAGCACGCACAATGAAGGGTTCCGTAGTTGAAAAGAATTTACCATTGAGTTGAAACACATGTTCTCCCATACATTGATATACGTCACGGACAATTCTCCAACTGCATATTTAAGTTTGTATTCGGAAAACACTATTCTTAAACATAACATCACGCTTTGTTTCCCCGAAGGGTTGGGCAGAGGTGTACCTATTTAGTACACCCACATTTTGCCAGAAAAAGAAAACTAAAAACTTTTTTTTGTGATATTTGTGATTTTTTTTATGTGATAAAACTACAAATAACCTATTTTCAGACTTTATACTTTACTTGTGCTGTGAGACCTTGCTTCTTGCCAAATTTCATGATTCTAGGTCAACGGAAAGTACCATATAGGTTTTGATTTACTTGCGAGCATCAAAAATTGTCGCATAAATGGCCGTATTTTTTATTGCGTTGACTTAGAAGCTTGATTTTTTTAGAATTCAGGGATCATAGACGTACGACGTTACGTATTTGACATTAATTTCAACTTGATACCTCCACGCGTTCCTAAGAAAAAGGGTCTTGACAGACAGACAGACGGACAAACAGACAGACAGACAGACGGACAACGAAGTGATCCTATAAGGGTTCAGTTTTTTCCTTTTGAGGTACGGAACCCTAAAAAAAACAGTGACTTAGTCTCTCAAACTTCACACTCATCCCTTCCCCGTGACGAGAGGAGGGCCGCAATATACCCCCTCACTGCCCCCCTGGAAGCCTGCAATTCTCACGTCTCAAGTCATATCGCGATCGCCGACCGCTCCCCGAAAACTTGGTTATTTGAAGAGCCTCACAATCTCCGTGCCACGTAATCATTAATTTACGTCAGCGCTCCTTTTAACCGTAAATGTTAGTAATTAATGGTATGTGTCAAATATCGAAGGTTTATTCGGATAAAAAAATGTAAGAAGTATTCGTATTTATTCGTAAAAACTTGGTAAGATGCGACTAGGTACTGACTTACTGACTTTGGTTGTCAGATTATAACCACTTCTTCTTGTCGTTATGACGGTAGGTAAAATACGCGCCACGAAAGATGAGACTTGACACACCACGTGGTGAGCCAGTAGGTGCCCACGATAAGCTATAATCGAACCTAACCGGGGAACTGACGTACCTGACGTACCTACCGGAAAAAAGTAGGTACTCTTGACAAAGAAACATTGAAAAAAAAAATAATCAGCTGTCCCATACAAAAACTTCAATACTTCTTCGAGCCAAATGTATGGGAAAAAAGCTGATAATTTTTTCGCGATTACGATATTGGTCCCATGGAGAAAGTTGTTCAGTTTTTTTGAGGAGCTCGTGGCTAAGTAATAACAGCCGCACGGGTCGATCCGTCAGGTTAAGCTACGCTTGCCGGGGTTGGTCAGTGGATGGGTGACCATCTTTACATAACGAGATTCCTCCGTGCCTCGGAAAGCACGTTAAGCCGTTGGTCCCGGCTGTTATTCGTGAATCTTTGACAGTCGTTACGGGTCGTCAGAAACCCGAAAGTCTGACCACCAGTCTTACCCAAGGGGTATCGTATTCACCCAGTAACTGGGTTGTGGAGGTCAGATAGGCAGTCGCTCCATGTAAAATACTGGTATTCAGCTGCATCCGGTTAGACTGGAAGCCGACCCCAACATAGTTGGGAAAAGGCTAGGCAGATTGATTGGAGAAAGTAATTCAGTTTGATGGTAATTTCTGTTACACGCTGTATCCAGTAGATACATATTCTATCCGTGCCGATATTTGAATCCAAACTTATTTAGAAATTGTTATTTATTATCACGTAAAAACACCGATCCTACTTTTTACAAAACCCTATTCTCGTTTTTTGCGCTTCATTCTGGTTTAAAGGCTGCTTTTTCTTTGTACTTTTAACACCAAAATGTTAAAATTTTAGGCATTTCGTGCGAGTAGAGCAGATAAAAGTTCTTTATTAAAATTTTAAATGAGACGTTTTTAAAACATCGTTAGTCTGCGTCTAGCCATTCAGCAGCCTCACCCGTCTTAACATTTAAGAATATTTAAGTTTCCTAAAAATATAAGAAAACCTTTACAAGAGTTTTTAAAGAAACTTTTGAAAATTTCTTTCTTTTCGTTTTTATTTGAAGACACAAAGTGGGTTGAGATGTTTATAACAATAAAAAGTACTTGACGTACCTAAAACTTATTTATAATTTAATACCAAAAAAAGCCGGTCAAGTGCGAGTCGGACTCGCGCACGAAGGGTTCCGTACCATATTATATGTTTAACAGTCGCAAAGATAACTTTTTACTTGTTGTATAATGATAAACTCAAACTCAAACTCAAAGCATTTATTTCAATTAAACCAATTACAGGCACTTTTGAATTGTCAAAGAGTCGGTCAGTAGGTAAGTAAGAAAGTTGAAGCCAGTTGAAGTAAGTTAGATACTGTGAATTACAAGGTTATTTTTTGCAGTTGCAGAAAATCACCCATGTTTAAACAAAATACCTTATGAATCGCCGTTTTCAGTATTGTTGATTAAATACCTACAGTATTCATGGTACCTACAATCCTACATGGTATAGAGAAGTTTCAAATTCCTAATTTGTTGAATTGTTGCGCTAGAGCTCGTACAAAAATGGTCTAAAATTTACAACTTTTGCGGCCCCCTATTAGTCTTAATTTTTGGTCTCAAGTATAAAAACTGAGTTTTGAGTTAATCGGACCGCGTGTTAAAGTTCCTCCATACAAACTTTGACACCCCCAATCCCTCCTTCGGGGGTAGTTTAGGAAAACTAAAAATGATAAACTTTATAATTTACTTAAATGAATATTCGTGCTAAGTTTCAAGTCTATTAACTCAAGGGATAGGATTTTTCATACAAACTTTCATCCCCTATTTTACCCCCTTAGGGATGGAATTTCCAAAAATCCTTCCTTAATGGATGTTTACACTATATAAGGTGTCTATGTGCAAAATTTCAAGTCTCTAGGTCCATTGGTTTGGGCTGTGCGTTGATATATTAGTCAGTGACTCAGTCAGGACTTTGATTTTTTTATATATATAGATTTACCATGTTATTTTAAGACCACAGACTTCTTATAGGTTTTCCTGTAATTTACGGGTATAGAACTATTTTCTATATTTTTTTCAAAATTTTAGGCTCAGTAGTTTCGGAGATAAGGGGGGGGGGGAATGGTCAATTTTCGTCAATTTTCTTAAATAACTTTAAAACAATATATTTTAAAATTATAAAAAAAATATATTTGAGACCCTCATAGTAAGCCCTTTCATTTGATATGTCATTCGGTACAGTTTACAAAACTTTTTTTTTTAATTTTCTTATTTTCCCCCCAAAAGTGACTCTCATATTCAAAATTCATATATTTACTTTAGCTGTACGTGTTTGGGTCACAGAAATCCATATGTCTACCAAATTTGAACTTAATCGGTCCATAAGATTCGGAGCAAATTGGCTGTGACAGACGGACAGACGGACAGACAGACAGACACACGAGTGATCCTATAAGGGTTCCGTTTTTTCCTTTTGAGGTACGGAACCCTAAAAATTGTAATAAGTACTTATTTATGTAACTTCTTTTGTTTTTCTTTTTCAGGTACGTTGATACAATTATCAAGACAAAGTAAGTGAAATGAAGATGGCAGTAAGTTTATAGTTACTGATAGAATCTACTATTTGCATGATCATCATGGAAATTTCCATCACGGGTAGATGGATAAATGCGGAACTCCTACCTACAGAAAACACGCGCTGTCCGTCCGCGGCAAGTCGGAAAAATCTAAATAATAATAATAAAAAAAAAATCTTTGTAAAATGTTATAATAAAATAAATAATAATAATTAAAGTTGCATGTAAGGCTCTTTCTTACTTTATCTTTTGAAGGTTGGTACCATTTTTTAAAGAGCAGAGCATCTGCAATGCTAAGTATCCAAAACAATTCTTTCAATAACGGACGCATATGTCACCTTTTCGAACTGTCATTTTCGTTCAAAATTATTGGCAATGACGTCGTCGGAAAAATAATAAGGGCCTATGGTTGGCCTATGGTCTGTTTTTTAATTTCGGAGACTAAATTGACAAGTGAAAATGTTAAAATGACCTTTATGATAATGTAATGTAAGATGAATGTGGCTTAGTTTGACATTTGCACTTGTCAATTTAGTTTCCTAGATTAAGCAATGCACTTTAGTAAAAATTTAACACATTTGTGCCTTGCTGTATCTATGTGGCAAAGTTAAAGTAAGAAAAAGTGTAAATGTGTTGGAACTGTGCTACTTAGACCATTTTAAATAGTCTAAGCTGTGTTAAGTTAGGTTCTAAATTCTTCTCTTGATGCGCCAAAAAACTCTGTGTTAGAAAACACTTACGCTCGTACGTATAAGACTCAATATCGCTAGTTCAAACTCAGCCTGCCCCAGCCCTGTACTATCGGCACTTTCTCAACAAAACTCGTCAAAGATTAAGCTGTAGACGCGTCAATACATTAAGTTTGCACCGTTTCTCCCAAAACGTTTGAGCAACAGTCTGATTGGTCCCTAAGGGCGTCAGAATGTCATTATCTAAACTTTCCCTTACGAAACTTTGACGCGTTCAATCCGAGGGTACCTCCAGGGGGTATGCGCTGAAAATATGTCTTACAGAAGGCTTATTTTGTACATTTGTTACAGTCTTCTTTTGTTTTGTTTTATTTTATTTTTGTTAGCCTAAATTATTGTGACAGTAATAACAGCCGCACGTGTCGATCCATCAGGTTAAGCTACGCTTGCCAGGGTTGGTCCGTGGATGGGTGACCATCTTTACATACCGGGTCTCCTCCGTGCTTCAGAAAGCACGTTAAACCGTTGGTCCCGGCTGTCATTCGTGGATCTTTGACAGTCGTTACGGGTCGTCAGAAGCCCGAAAGTCTGACAACCAATACTAAGGGGTATCGCATTATCCAGTTACTGGGTTGTGGAGGTCAGATAGGCAGTCGCGCCATGTAAAATACTGGTATTCAGTTGCATCCGGTTAGACTGGAAGCCGACCCCAACATAGTTGAGAAAAGGCTAGGCAGATTGACAGATTGATTATTGTGACCCACTGCTGGCAAAACCCCACAAAGGCCTTCCCGTTTCCTTCCAAACCGCCCTGTCTTGTGCGACCTCTGGCAATGTTGGCCCTGCAAACATTAACAGATCTTCACCACCGTATCATATAGTCGTTAAGGCGCTGATAAACGACTTTTAACGTCTAAACGAGTAGTGTTAATGATTTGGAAAACATATTAGTTAAATTAGAGCATTTTCGTAATAGTTATTAGAGCATTTTTCTTAATAGTAATGTGTGAAAATTTTAGATTATATTTATATTACATAGTCTAATTAATTTGTAAAGTTATGTCTAACGCGGATAAAAAACTGAGACTCACGCAAAAAAGTTGACCTTCTGTATACCCTGATCTTGTCCCCAAGGGAGTCACGGCTGTTGGAATCTTCATTCCGTTGTCCAATTTACGACTAAACTCAGTTTGATAGTTGTGATGCTACTCCAATGAGTTTGATAGAACTTTGTACTGTATTCAATTCAATTCAATTCAAATCTTTATTTCGGAAATCATCCATATTGTATTAGTTAGTATGAGAACTTACAAACTATGTTAGTACCTACATAATAAAATCAAAGTCATGGATATTTAAAATTAAACTTAAAATCAATATTGCAATCAAAAAATAAAAAATCAAAATCAAATCAAAATTAAAATTAAAATCACAATCACAATCAATTAAACTTTTTAAACTTTCGCGATTTGTACACATTATAAAACACTATCGAAAACGGGTCTTATCGCGATATTCTTTTAAGTAGGTACCTGTTTACCTCGTTAAAAAGAATATCGCGATAAGACCCGTTTTCGATAGTGTTTCACAATCAATTAGTCACTCACAATCAATCACAGTATTAATATGTGTTTAAGTACTAAGTGTCCTTGAATGTAGTTTATTTTCAAGTCTTTAAGTTTTATAAGGCTTTGATAATTAATGTTTATAATGAGATATAAATGATTTCTACTTGGGATTGCCTCGTTGGCTTTCTTACCAACTCACTTCTACAAACTAACCTTATTACATGAAAAACCGGCCAACTGCGACTCGGACTCGCCCACGAAGGGTTCTGTACCACCGTACAATATTTAACACTACCTACATACTTAAAAAAATACTTCAGTTCAAAAACACGTTTATTGTAAGTATTGAATTAATTTTATTTATAGGAAAATACTAAATGAAGAATATTTTTCATCTTAAATTTTAACAATCGCAAAGATAACCTTGTACCTACTTCATATTGATACTTTGTATACAAAGTTACTTTTTGCAGTAAATCACCCATATTTTAACAAAAGGCTAGATAGAGCTCTTACAAAAATGGTCTAAAACTGACAACTTTAGCGGACCGCAAAAGTTGTCAGTTTTAGACCATTTTTTTTTAATTTTTGAAGATTAAAAAAATAAAAATTATATTTGTACTTACCTACTCAAAAAATTCAAAATCAAAAGTTTATTGTATTTACTAATGTTATTTTTATTATTTGTTGTTATAGCGGATAAAAAAACACAATCGGTGAAAATTTCCGCAGTCTACCTATTACGGTTCATGAGATACATCCCGCTGACAGAAAGTCGGACGGACAAACGGAAGGTGGAGGCTCAGCTCAGACAGGAAGTGGGGTTCCGTACACGAAGGGTATGGAACCCTAAAAACGACATTATGTCCATGGCTGGACTTATGCCTCCCCAAATATCCAGGTTCGATCCCCGGCCACTCTCAACCATCAATATAACATCAAAAACGTCTAAATTATTATTTCGCCATCAACGCCTTGTTGGCAACTTGATTGTGTATTCAAAGCAATTACCAAGGTAAATATTGTTACTGCTTATCTAATTTAGTCTTTATATTATCAACAGACTCGTTTTATTTTCAATGCTCATCAAACAACCTAAGTAAACAGCTTCGATTTTAACATAAAAGTGTAGGCTCGGAACCGGTTTAAAAAATACCGGTTGATACCGGTTTATTTCGGTTCTCCTCCGAACTTTTCTTAAGAACGTGAACGTTTCAAGAACCTTATTTTAACTTAAATGAACTCGTTTATTCGACGAGCGGCATGTCGATAAACGTGAATTGCAACTTGTGACTACTTAATACTTAATATCTAGCTAAAGATTACAATAATTAAAGGCGCACAAAAGTTGAAACCCTGGCTACTAAACTAGGAATACCTGTGACTTAGGAGTCAGTGTTCTACTGCTACTTGGACACTATAAACCCTTTGGAAATAAGATCTAGTAATCTGATGCTATGCAAAAATAATATACTATTATGTGGAAAAACAATTTGGGAAAACAAAATAAAAGTAAAAAATAAATAAATTAAATTAAATTAAGATTACAATTAAAAAGTAATAAAAAGTAAAATGACTGTGTGGGTGATTCTGTATGTGTGACTGGGAATCGTGTGTTTTGTTTGCGTTGTGTGAGGGTATGTGTGTGTGTGTGTGTGTGACTGGGAAACTTGTGTATTTTGTGTTGATACTTGTAATGATGCCGCGTATAGCATACTGGATAAAAACTGAACAGCACGCGAAGTTTGCTTATCGTGCGTCCGTATTCACCGGTTTTTATTGCTCTAAACCGTTTAATCTGAAAAACCTTTATGTAAATACCGGTTTAAAAAAACGGTTTATGTGAACGAAACCGAATATAAAGGTTTTGCGTCAAGTACATAATAACGGTTTGAAAATTTTACCGGTATCCGAGCCCTGGTTTTACGGTTACATTAATTTAAGCAAAGGAACGCAGATTTGTTGGCTTTGGCATTTCAAAATATTATCCTTATTTTCTCCCACGTTTACAGTCTTATAATTTTATTAATATCCCGAAAACCGTTGCCAAAAGGTGAATTGCTCATTTCTAAAGGTACTCATAAGTAGGGCAAAGTCAAACTCTGTCCTTAATAGATTCAGCCGTAAGTAATCTCTAGAAAGCCTACATATATAAGTGGATAAGTTTCAATTAACTTAAGTTTTAAGCAATCGGATATAAGTAGTACAGTAGGTACTATCGAGTAAACTTACCATCTGACCAATTTGACCACAAAATCCCGTGCACACGATGCCCACATCTGTTTGCAAGTGTTGCTGTAGCGGCCGAGCGCTGCAAGCAAGTATAGTCCTTACGTTGTATAGATTTTTATTTCTCCGATAGTACCAACTTTTTTGCTCTTCACTACTTTGAAATTCGGGTCCCTTTTTCTGCATAACTATATACACCGTGTACTGTTACCACCAATCAATCTGCCTAGCCTTTCCCAACTATGTTGGGGTCGGCTTCCAGTCTAACCGGATGCAGCTGAATACCAGTATTTTACATGGAGCGACTGCCTATCTAACCTCCACAACCCAGTTACTGCCATGGGTAATACGATACCCCTTGGTAAGACTTTCGGGCTTCGGATGACCCGTAACGTCTGTCAAAGGTCCACGAATGACAGCCGGGGCCAACGGCTTAACGTGCTTTCCGAGGCACGGGGGAATCTCGGTATGTAAAGATGGTCACCCATCCACTGACCAACCCCGGCAACCGTAGCTTAACCTGACGGATCGACCCGTGCGGCTGTTATTACTTAGCCACGAGCTCCTCATACTGTTACCACCATTGATGTATAATTTTATACACCAATGGTTACCCATTAAATAAGTGGAACCCATTTCTGACAACTAATAAACACAATGAAAACCCTTAAAAGCCCGCTGTAGAAATATTAAACAGGTTTAAAACAAAATGAAGAGAGTCGGGGTTATTTGAAGCCCCCAGTTTTTCACTTACCCCCGTCGCGCGCCGTCGAACACAGAACAAAAGCGCTCGCTAATAGAATTCTCGGCACAATCGATTGTTTACGAAATATCGAGTAAACGAGAATCCCTATTGTTTCTCTAGTGATGGTTTAATAGAAGTTTGAGATTGATAGTTTCACTGGACCCGCTGTGATCTTTAGCAGATTTAAAAGGATAGACACTTTTGTTTTTTTTAGAAAATTACTAGCAATGCATCTCCCACGTGACTTGTGTAGCGATACAAATACAAAGTTCTTTTGGAGCGCGACCAATCGGATCTAACGGCGCCATCTTGCTTTTAGGGTTCCGTACGCCCGAATGAAAAAACGGATCTCTTATAGGATCACTCGTATGTATCCGTCTGTCACAATTGATTTGCAATAAGTAATCATCAGGTTCAGTTGCCCAAGAGGAAAAAAGAAAGAATATTACAGCATACAACAGGGGGCCTACTCCCTAAGTACGAAGCCCGTAGTTTCGGCCTTCGTTACGGGCGTTTCTTACTCCGTATCACCTACGGATGGATGATTGGTTCGGGGCCCGAACGAAGTATGAATGACAACATGATTTGCCAGTTGTCCCTACTCCCGATGTGTTGTTGCCCGTCCGAAAAATTTAACTTTTACACTTGTTTTGATGGATCGTAATGTCAGACGGACGGATAAACGGACGGACGGAAAGATGGACGGAAAGATGGACGGACTTAGGGAGTAGGCCCAAAGGATTGAAAGGCGTCTTTGCATTAAAACTTGGATTATATGTTGGTCATACGTTTCATTCATACATTTTTGTCGCTTGTCAGCTCTGATCTGACACCTACTGTTTTTCCTATTCCCTTCTTCAAATCAATGTTTGTCTCGTAATCTAATCATCAACAGATTATGCTCATAGCAAGTCAGCTTCAGCAGCAGGTCAGGGGAGCAGGGACTGGATTACCCAAAAATTAAGGTACCTTTAAATTTCAGTATGACGTCATACCGTTAATTAGGGGTTACCGAATTATTTTGATACCGTTTTTTTTTTCAGTACATACTTAGCGGAATTTGGAGGTTGGAAATGCATACCTACCGGTACATTTCGGTATTTTTTTCAGTAGGTAGCGGGATTTTGTAACAAACACAATGTACAAAATACACAAGTTCTAAAGTTCGACCCCCGCATCGATTCCGCGCACCCGCGCCGCGCTGTCTCGCATGTTTTTCTGTACCGAAATCATATAAAGGTTTAAAACGCAAACTGAACGGGAATAAAAAAGTGACAGAGACAATTACTTCCACATGCGAATAAAAGAGAGCGCAACAATGCACTGGAACCAAAATAAAAGCGTCAAACCAAATAAAAATTGTTTAAAAATAAATTAAGCTACCTATCAAAAATATTTTTAGCCAAAGTTTTTAATTACCTAATACGCACATTTTGAATGCAATTTTGCAATTAAATTACAGATTATAGAATGACAGAAACAAATATAAAAAGTAGAGGTCTTTTCGGAATTAAATTCTATCGAGAAAATTTAACCCAATTGCATTCTCCTTCAGTCAGAGTATTAATCAAATAGTCAATAAACATATATACAAAAATTAAATCCATACATTCTGTGATAATGAAATAAATAGTTACAAAAAAGCCCCCAATTTATTTTGGTATCGCCTTAAATAATGGTTTAGCCCAACCTTTATATAAAGGTATCGGTATAGCTCTACCTATATTTTAAACAGGTACCGGTATATTTTTGAGGTATCTTAACCTAATAACCGTAACCACTCTCAGCCCTGCTCTACAGTGCACGTGTAGTTTTGTAAGCGGATTGTTTACCTAATCCCATCGCACACGTGTACCGATAAACAAGAATAGCGCCGTGCAGGTAACCAGTCCACCAATAATAAGGTATTACACCCATTTATGAAAAGTGTCTCAATTAGATTCTATAGTGCTAATAAGCCACTAAAAAAACAATTTTTTATTCAATCGATAAGTGACATAAAAATGCATTAAAATTTTACATTTTCAAATTTCGCGCGAAAACGCTGGACGCAGTGGACGCCATTTGCTCTGTGGTCATGACGTCAGTTGGCAGTGTAAACAGTTGACAGTTGACATTGTCACTTTTTAATTTACACAGCGGTATGACGTAGTAACATGGCCGCTACTTTCATGGTGTTAGAAAACAGATTAAAAAAACTGAAAACTTTGAATTGAATTTTAAACTAACATTTTCCGACTGCTTTTTGCCTAAGCTATCTAAATAATATATTTTTCGATTTTTTCTCATACTACAGAGTAAAATACCGTATTATTTGACATTTAGGGCGTCAGCCGTCACGGGATTACCTATTAGTACTGCCTGAACTGTAGGCTTCTTTGAGCGGTCATAGAAGCCAGTTTAACTGTCTGAAAAGTCAGATGTAGAAGACCATTTCAGACACCAATCTACAGGGTGTCCCGTAAATAATGGATCAAACGTAACGGGTAGTGTGACGTTTAATAAACAAGTTATGCGGATGTGACGTTCAATAAACAAGTTATGCGTGCTGTGGTAGGGGTTGCGCAGTGGGCGGATTGTGGAGTGGTGCGCCACACTCAGTCTGGTCCGAGCGGCCGTTATAACAACACGCCTAACGCAGTGATATTGCAAACAGTGTTTTATTGTGATACCTAAACCTAACCAAAACCAAGACACCACAAGTGGCGACGAGGATTAAGGTATGTCGTGCATAAAATTTAAAATTAAAACAACCTAATGGTTGCGAGATATGTTGGCAAGTTAACGAATGAGGTTTCATGTAGTTTAAGTTTCCCCTGAATAATTTGTGGTAAAACATAGCATATATTCATGAAACTACCAATACCTAAGAGTGTACCTAGTGCTCTTAAGAAAATACACATGAAATGACAGTAAATAATCGTGAAAACCGTGAATGTCATTTTATGCATCATCATCATCGTCAAATCAAATCAAATCGTCAAATCAAATCAAATCGTCAATCATTCGTGAGTGGCATTTAATTTTCTTTGTTTATTTACCGTGAATATCTAGTCACGAATAAAAAAAAAAATGTTAACTTACCTACCTACATTTCACTTTAAACATCTAAAAAAAAAAACAAAATAATAATGACCTCATTTGTTGATATGTGCCAACTAAACTATAACGAAATTGCCAAAAAGGCAAATGAGTCGTGGAAAGTGCGAAACTGATAGATTATGTGGTTAATCGGTATCAAAACATTACACGTAATTTGGAAAGGTAAACTATTAAATGAATAGTGGGTACCTAAACTGATAGATTATTTGGTTAATCGATATCATAACATTACGAAGTAATTTGAAAAGGTAAACTATCAAATGAATAGTGGGTACCTTTAAGCTAAATAAGCTTAAATAAATCCAATGGGTACCTTACCTGGATACCTGGTACCTTAGTGGATAAAAAACGAACTAGCTAAGTTGTTAGTGCTAGAA
This sequence comes from Cosmia trapezina, assembly GCA_905163495.3. NCBI lineage: Eukaryota > Metazoa > Arthropoda > Insecta > Lepidoptera > Noctuidae > Cosmia > Cosmia trapezina. The sequence goes on along the minus strand of LR991029.1, from coordinate 1,973,686 downwards.
AAAACATATTGGTATGAATTAAATAGTGAACTGCTAAAATCAGTAAATAAAAACAAAACTATTATAAGCAATGTCAAACAACAAACAAAAGACAATAGTAGCAGATAGCCCAAAGTAATCTTGAAAACATTTCTTACATTTTCACAATTTGCAATGTGAAAATATCAAGTGAGTTACCTATTTAATCACGCTATACCTGTGGTCGACAAACCACGGACATTGGTAGATAATCATATATACATTTTTGCAAATATAGACTACAAAATCCAAATACGTTATTAATCCCCAAGAACGAGATTTCAACAGAAATTGGGTCAGCGCTAGTGAAAATAAAAACCAATTAGGTTTTATCAAAATAATTATCTCGAAATTTAAACATTATCATAACACCTTTTAGTGTTACAAGAAACTTATAATTTTAATATAATTTTTAAAGTTTCATATTTATAATAAACACTTTAAAGATTGCAAAGTAAAATATTTCGAGTGAAAATATCAATATTTGTTTGGTCTACTTTCCAAGCAAAATTATTTCATTGATCTTATAAGATTAATTATCAGTTAAATACAGTCAATTTTAATGGTTTTCACTATAGTTACGCTGCAATAATAATACTATAAATTTGTTGTTCTGTTTGAAATGGAACAGGTGTTTTTGAATGTCTTTCGTTGCATTTTAAATGAGTTATTGTTAATGTGGTAATTCAGTTAAGTCTGAATGGTCCCAGATAAATAGGAAAACATGTAAGTAGCTATACATGTAAGTAGCACAATTAATTCATGCAAAAATACAAGTTACTAAATTACTGAAACAAAACAAAAAGAATGTACTCTGGCTATGAAAACTAGTAACATATATTGAATAATATAAAACCAATTTCAACATTTCTTCCTTACTAAACATAGACCTTACTGAAGTTTCTATATTGAAAATTGAAACATAATAATAATAGTTATAAAGTAGGTAGCTCAAAATAAAATGAAAAAATATGCAAAACAAAATAAAATCATAAAAAGATGCAATAAGGAATAAAAAAAAAACGCGGTTCAAATATAATGAAAAAACTTGTTTTGCTACTAAATAAATCCAATTACTACCAAATTAAATGAGAAGACAGTAAGAACATCTATGAGATTGACACACAACGCTTACTCTGAAATTCAGGTAGAAGAGTCAATGCAGTCACTTTATACTAGGTATGTGAGGTCTGGAAAAAAACTAATTCAGAAGCATATCCTTGCTGCAAATGAGTTAGTGGACATGTGCAAATCTAATGCAGACAAGTGGACTCACCAACTCTCAGCAGCTCTCATAGTTCTTTGCTAAGGAAATCCAAACTTGCCACTCTCCAAACTGAGGCAACGGAGAACCCGTCCCAGTTAGGAAGTGTTTGGGTCTGTATCCCCAATCAGGATACACCAGGCATTGAACAAGGTCCATTGCAAGTAGCTCAGTTAAAAACTAGTTCTTTTCCTTGTAAGTAGTAAAGTTTTACTGCTCCATTATGTTTTCTGATAGTTTTGGAAAAGGGGTTATGGAAATTACTTTGCAACAAACTGAGTCATTCTTCTCAAAATTATTGTATGCCACAGGCTTCCTACAAATACATAATTTCATCAGTTATGAATACATTTATGACCCTAATGCCATTATTACTCTAATAGTTTTTAAATGACAAAAGGTGATATCAAAACAAAAAAGAAGTAATGAAAGAATAAACTGTTTGGACACAGAACGTGAACACAAGGTCAAGTCATTTTAGTGACACGAACCATTGCAGTTAAATTGCATGAAAATAATATTGTGTGTGCTGGTTCACTAATCCTAATCAAAAGTTGTATTCAATCAAAAACTCGTAAAGACAGTTGAATTATCTGTTGAACATACCTAGCTGTGAACTTTCTTGTGTTGTGCTAGTTAAGCACGTCATAATATACCATGTGCGTTGACAGACCCACAAATTATTAAATATACTCTATAATTGAGTCAGTAATTAATGTTTTGGCAAAACTTGATACTGAATGTTTTGGCAAAACTTGAAACTGTAAATAAAGAAGTAATTATGTGTGGTGACTTCAATATTTAAAAAAAAAAAACGCTAAGACGTTGGTCCCGGCTGTAATTCGTGAAACTTTGACAGTCGTTACGGGTCGTCAGAAGCCCGAAAGTCTGACAACCAGTCTAACCAAAGGGTATTGTATTACCCAGTAACTGAAGGTGAGATAGCAGTCGCTTCATGTAAAATACTGGTGTTTGACTGCATCCAGTTGGACTGGAAGTCGACCCCAACATGGTTGGGAGAAGGCTAGGCAGATGGTATTACTTTGTTTAAATACTTCAAATTGACAATGTTTTAACTTACCAATATAAAAAGTGCAGATACAATCAGACCACATCTGTTTATTTAAATAAAATTAAAAGCACTTTAATTTGTAAAGTAAGTGATCAAAATCTTGCAATGAATATTTTGAGTATTTTGTTTAATTAATTCTTTCGAGTTCAATAAAACTAAAAAAAAAAACTATCAAGTTATATTTAGTGCCTGGGCAACTAATGCTTGGTTCTTACAAACAAAACAGAATCGCTTTGCTTACCAGTGGTAGCATTTTTATTGCCAAACTGGGAATTTATGTAAATAGATTCGTAAGCTAATTTTACCTGTGATCAGGGCTGGGCAAAATATAATATGCTTTGCTTCGATTGAAATACAAAATATTTTGACTCTGTTTATTTAAAATACATTCAGAGCCTTATAACTGTCGTAAGTGCCCAAATGTTAGAACGATTTCAACTTCCACACTTGAATGTGCTAATAATGCTTATATAATTTTGGAATACTTATGGTACAAGTGATAGGTAGTTATAGAGCCCTATAACTCAAATTTATACAAGCATACAAATAGACAAAATTCATAACTATTTCAATAGAAAATTGAACAATTCAGTCGGTACACGTAGTGTTGCCAACTCTAAACATTAACATATATACTGCTTCTAGTGCAGATGCTAGTGTATGTATAAGGCAGCATATTTTTCGTTTTCATTAATAAGATCACTAAATGTATTTAAGTAAAAATGTATTTTGAAGTCATAAGTGTTTGAAATACTAGTTATAAAACAATTCAGCGTCAGGTATTTGAAATATTAATTACAAATTACGTTTGTAATAGTAGTTTGAAAACAAATAGGTAGTTGTATTTCAAATAACAAGAAATTCAGGTACTACCCAAACCTGCCTATGATAGCTACTTCCTCGAGTATGTCTCAAAGAATTTGGGTTTGAGTCGCCTGACTCCTTATCTAAAGTTAAGCCAAGGAAAAAATAATTGAAATTAGATGTGCGTTTAAAATATAATACTTAGAGGACATAGGATTCAAAGAGTCAAAGAACTCGGGACTTAAAAGACTCAAAGGAGTCGTGACTTTTGACTAATAGTCCCCAAGTCTTGTGAATCTATTTTGGCCTAGAAATAAAGACTAAAGGATTTATGTCTTTCACAACACTAGCAGTATGACTAGCAAAAAATTTCAAATTACTTGAAAGTAAAATAACAAAGCTAGCTAAATTGAAATCTGAAATTTGAAATCTTTGCTAGACTAGCAAAAATGTCAAATTACTTGAAAGTAAAGTAAAATAGCAATATTATGATCAAAGAAAACAGATTAAAGGAAATTTATTAACTTAACAATTTAATGATCAATCTCATTAAAAAAAAAAGAGTTGGTGATGAAGAACAGGATGATATTACAGAACAGACGTCACGTAGAAACATTATTCAATTAAAGAAATTAGAAAGTAAATGGACGGTCCATAAATCAGAAACTGGTGATTCCAGTAATGAATTTGATTCACAAACTAACTATTTACAAATGGACGGTCCATAAATCAGAAACTGGTGATTCCAGTAATGAATTTGATTCACAAACTAACTATTTACATATATTATACCGTAATTATTGTTTATTATGATTATGTCTTTGTGTAAGGTATATTATATTGCTAATGTGTTGAAATTGTATAATGCAATATTCAAGTTCTATTGTTGCTATTATTCTGAGTAATGGTCCAAGAGATAGAACTGTTTTGAAGTTAACGATAAGTTATGGAAATGTAAGAAATGTGTTGATAGAATACTTTAATACTGTTTCCATGAAGTTTCTTGTACTTATTCTCCAGGAAGACGTAGGTTTGTGAACGAACGACTAGCTATCTGATTAATTACAGGCAAGATTAATTGAAATATTGTCAGCCATTTATTTTATAAGCAAATGATTTTATTATTGTTTTTTTACATTTTGTAAAGAAGAGATGTGACGTTTAATAAACAAGTTATGCGGATGTGACGTTCAATAAACAAGTTATGCGTGCTGTGGTAGGGGTTGCGCAGTGGGCGGATTGTGGAGTGGTGCGCCACACTCAGTCTGGTCCGAGCGGCCGTTATAACAACACGCCTAACGCAGTGATATTGCAAACAGTGTTTTATTGTGATACCTAAACCTAACCAAAACCAAGACACCACAGGTAGGTAGCTTACCTAATTTCCAACAACTAATTTGAATATTTAAAAAAAAACCGTTACAGTAACCAGGATATTAATTTTTTTTCGAATTTTACGATTTTGTCTTCCAGAATTAAGCTTTTTTAATGCTGTCGCTGCAAATGATGACATTTTTAGGTATGATTTTTATTTAACATTTCTGAATAGCTTACTAATGTTATAAGATACCATTTTTTTGAATACCGTTTTATTTGCCTTAGAAAAAAAATCTTGAGTTGAAAAGTTTTTTCTTTACGATGTTAAGACCAAAATTGAAAAAATTCTCCTGTAAAAAAAATGTATGACACCGAAGACCACCATTATTTTAAAAACTTGTACATTTAATAAGGTTTGCAAATTGGTATAAAACTTACGTCTAGTCCTTATCGTTACAAAGATATTGCTATGAATGTGATGAAGAAGACAGAAAATAAATTAAATTGGTACTATTCCATTTTTCCTTTTCGTAATGGCTTATGCTTGAATGCTTGTAATCGAAGCAGGTAGTTAAGCGGATAGCATAATTCCGACCCGATGACGTCATCTGTCCGGAATTTGGGACCGCTACCTGTGGCGGAGTTGCACCTCAGTCAGTGTGAAAGGGATAGATAGCGCCGCTTTTTGGTAAATCGGTTAAATCGGTATGAAGTTGCGCAGGTTCTTTTGTTCTTTCCTGCGCCCTTCACTCGTACAGGCTTCATTGTTGCTTGATTTTATTAGTTTAGTTGTAACTAGTCTCTCTTCGAGTTGCTACGTCAGACAACTTTCGCTCCCGGTCAGTGGCTCGGTGTTTTCTTCTGTAAAATTTGACTTGTGCTGTGTTTTTGGACTTTGCTTTGCCTATCGATTTGGAACTCTTTGCGTATTGGACAAACGACTTGGCGATCCTACGGACTCCGAAAACATTCGTTTGTGTGTGCTTGTACGTGTGTGCAGTAGCGCTGAAACCTTATTCAGCCCAATGCCTCGTTATGAGTACACGCCACGGCAGTACGCCGAAATGCATTTTATCTACGGAGAAGCAAGAGGTAATGCCAGGGCGGCTGCAAGATTGTACCGTGAAAGATACCCGAACCTGGTTCGTTATCCCGATTATCGCGTCTTTATTAGAGTGCATAACGCGCTTCTTGAGGGAAGAATTCTTGGCACCGGAGTTGGTGGTACCCGTGAAGGACGACCGCGACAAGTTAATGACGAAGTCATTCTTCGAGAAATCGAGGAAGATCCGTCAGTCTCCGTTCGCGTCATAGCGCGACGCGTAGGAATTTCTAGATCGACGGTGCATCGAGTGCTACAACGGTGCCGATTGCACCCATATCACGTGCAACGTGTTCAAACGCTGACGTCGCGTGATTACCAGCCAAGAATAGAATTTTGCAAAAGGATGCTTAGAATGATTCGGGCGGACCCGCAGTTTTTTAACAAGATTTTATGGAGTGACGAGTCTTCATGCCGCCGAGATGGATATTTAAATTTGCATAATTTGCACAGTTGGCAGCTGATAAACCCACATTTGATGCGAGAGGACAGGAGCCAACATCAATTTAAAATAAATTTATGGGCGGGAATAATCAATGGGCAAATAATAGGGCCCTTTGAACTACCAGCTACTCTAAACGCCGAATATTATCTCCATTTTTTAAGGAATGAGTTGCCAAGGTTATTAGAAAACGTTCCAGAAGACGTACGGCAAGCAATGTGGTTGCAAAATGATGGGTGCCCCGCTCACTATGCGACGGCAGTAAGGGCGCACCTTGATGAAAGTTATCCGGACAGATGGATCGGCCGATTAGGACCAATTTTGTGGCCTCCGCGATCTCCGGATTTAAATCCCCTAGATTTTTTTTACTGGGGATGTTTAAAAGACAGGGTCTACAAGAATCCAATAACGTCGGAAGAAGAATTACGACAGCGCATCCAATCTGCTGCATCAGAAATAAACCAAAGCCGTTTTGTCCGTCGGATAAGAGCTTCCTTTATTAGGAGATGCAGACTTTGCATTCTTGTAGAGGGAAGGCAATTCGAACATTTATTGTAAAAACCAAATAAAACGATTTATTTGAACTAACTGTTTTTTTTAGTACGGCCTCCTAATTCTTTTCATACGCCTCAATAATTCAATGAACATTGCCTCTGAAATACTACAGTTACACATTTTAAAGAAAAAGTTTAAATGTACACATTTTTTTATTTTTTTTATTAACGTTGATTTGGAGCACCTCTCAGATTCATAGCAATTATCTTTGTAACGACAAGGACTAGAATGTACAACTTCATACCAATTTACCAAAAATACAAAAGCGGCGCTATCTATCCCCTTCACGCTGACTGAGGTGCAACTCCGCCACAGGTAACGGTCCCAAATTCCGGACAGATGACGTCATCGGGTCGGAATATGCTAGCCGCTTAACTACCTGCTTCGATTACAAGCATTCAAGCATAAGCCATTACGAAAATGAAAAAATGGAATAGTACCAATTTAATTTTTTTTCTGTCTTCATCACATTCATAGCAATATCTTTGTAACGATAAAGACTAGACGTAAGTTTTATATCAATTTGCAAACCTTATTAAATGTACAAGTTTTTAAAATAATGGTGGTTTTCGGTGTCATACATTTTTTTTACAGGAGAATTTTTTCAATTTTGGTCCTAACATCGTAAAGAAAAAACTTTTCAACTCAAGATTTTTTTTCTAAGGCAAATAAAACGGTATTCAAAAAAATGGTATCTTATAACATTAGTAAGCTATTCAGAAATGTTAAATAAAAATCATACCTAAAAATGTCATCATTTGCAGCGACAGCATTAAAAAAGCTTAATTCTGGAAGACAAAATCGTAAAATTCGAAAAAAAATTAATATCCTGGTTACTGTAACGGTTTTTTTTTTAATATTCAAATTAGTTGTTGAAAATTAGGTAAGCTACCTACCCGTTACGTTTGATCCATTATTTACGGGACACCCTGTATATGGTCTTTACATGATCTGACCAAGATTATGGACTTTAAAAGAGACTGTGACTTCTGAGTTTGTTTCGGGCTCAGAGTAATCAGATAGGAAACGCCGACTTCATCTAGTTTTTAAAAATATGATTGACGTGTAGGTAAAAGTGTTTGTACAAACCTACTTACGGATATAAATCATTTAACATTTACTACTTATTACTAACTTTTGCCCATGGCTTTGACCGCGTGGATGTCGCAAAGTATACCACGGGAACGTACTACCGAGATAAAGAGTATCTCATGTCCTAATCCAAGTCATGGTCTACCTGTGTGCCAAATTTCATCGAAATCTGTTCAGACGAGGCGTGAAACTTACTTTAGACTAGGTACCTACTTACTTACTTTGACAGTTTATTACACACTATTGACAGCTCACTTCACCTGACGCTAGAAATTGACACTATTGACAGCTTACTTCACCTGATGCTAGGGATTGACACTATTGACAGCTTATTTCTCCTGACGCTAGATATTGACACTATTGACAGCTTACTTCACCTGATGCTAGGGATTGACACTATTGACAGCTTATTTCTCCTGACGCTAGATATTGACACTATTGACAGCTTACTTCACCTGATGCTAGGGATTGACACTATTGACAGCTTATTTCTCCTGACGCTAGATATTGACACTATTGACAGCTTACTTCACCTGATGCTAGGGATTGACACTATTGACAGCTTATTTCTCCTGACGCTGGAAATTGACACTATTGACAGCTTACTTCACCTGATGCTAGGGATTGACACTATTGACAGCTTACTTCACCTGATGTTAGGGACTGACACTATTGACAGCTTAATTCACCTAAGTTTTCATTGTGAGATTTTTACAGACTAAATCAGCTGCCACCAAGCAATATTTCAAAACAATATCGCCAATTATTGGGTGAATCCAATCCCGGCTCAATTCGCCAATTATTCACATTTGCATTAATATTAACTGAGTTAACTGCCAGTAGCGACCTGTATTGCTGTAATACATCTCTCTTATCTACCGATCTACTACTGCGCCATCTAACATACCAGTTTGCATTAAATTATTGTGATTGTGACCATTATTTATTAACTAGCTTTTGCGCGCAACTTCGTCCGCGTGAAATTTCTTGTTCCCTCGACAACCCCCACGCATCGCATCGCCTGCCCGAGCTATTACTTCGTTTTCGCTTATCGTTCTTTCTGACTTCTTTTCTTTTCACTCGGCTCCTAAGGATCGTAGCGTGATGTTAAATAGCCTTCTTCAAGAATTGAGTTAACAAATTGGTTCTAAAAGAATTTTTCCAATCCGACTGGTAGTTTCAGAGATTAGCGCGTTCAAACAAACAAACAACTCTTCTGCTTTGTTATTAGTATTAGATTTATTGTGGCCTTGTCACAATTATACAGTTCAATAATGAATGGTTACAAAATAAACCCGATTAAAAGTGTATTCAGTATTTTTTGTGGCTTACTGTAAGATTTACTTACTTGCTTATGTACAGTAAAATTGGTGTTTACATAAACAATTCAGTAGGTACCTACGCTCTATTTTGTATTGCTGATAGACATCAGCTAAGTGTACAGACACCATAAACTAAATTGAAGTGAACACAGTCCTATATTGTTAAAATAATTAAGTGATCAATTTAGGCAAAGGTTCGATATGCATCTCTGCAAAGACAACCAACCAAGTTATGATCAAGTTATGATCTTCTTTCGTTATTAATAATTCCTGTATAGTAATTATAATAATTTCCTGTATAGATAATTGAAAGTTGAAAGGAAATCGTTTGGCTTGGTATGGGTATGTGATGAGGAGAGACGAAACGCATGTGACTAAAAGAGTGATGAATATACATGTTGATGGATGGAGAGGCAGAGGAAGGCCAAAGAAAAGATGGATGGATTGTGTGAGGAATGATATGAAAGAGAAGGGAGTGAATGATAGCGTGACGGTTGACAGGGGAGAGTGGAAGAAGAAAACGTGTTGCGCCGACCTCACGTAACATGGGGTAAGGGCAGGAAGATGTTGATAGATAATTATAATAATTATCTATACAGGAAAAGTTTTTAAGCAGTACGCAAATTTTCACAAGGTGTTTACACATGCATATGAACAACTTTCACTATGTGACCAACACTGAAATCACGATAAAAATCTGCTGTTTCATAGGTAGGTATTGAACTTTTATATGAATCAGCAGATTTTTTTTTTGTGATTTCAGAGTTGGTGCCTTATAGTAGTGAAAGTTGTTCATATATGGATAGAACACATCCTGTGAAAACTTGCGCACTGCTTAAAAACTTTACCTGTATAAATAATATAAATAAAAATTAATGGCTAAATGTGTTGCTAAGCGCAAAACTCGAGCAAAACGGTTGGACTAATTCGGCTAATTTCTGTTTTTCAAATATTCGTTGAAGTCCGAGAAAGGTTTTTATGAATAGAAAAATTAGAAAAGTTGCCGGAAAAATTGAGAAATTTTGTATGGGAATTATTGAAATTTGGACAGGACAACGTCTGTCGAGTAATCTAGTTAATAATAATAATAAAATTAAATAGAGACACAAACCGAACAAAGACAAAATATTTTTTCACAAGAACGAACTCTGTTTGTCATAGACATTCGATTCCAATTAAAAACAAAAACAAGTCTCTGAAGTGATTTTTTCAGATCTAACGTCCCAAAACAGGCCATTTTAATTAATGTTGTAACGACCCGAAACCGTCCACACACAGATGTCCCATAATAACCTGTCAGTCCCGTGCCGTGCCATTTAATAATATAATATTATATTAATATGCAAATACTCGAGTGTCGGTATGTTGGGGCGTCGTCGGCACAAAGCCATTCTCTCGCATCGTGTCAACAAATAATCTTTTTTGTACAGAAAATGTCCCTTAATCGGGCCATACGGAGTAGCGGGTATCGCCTTTTCAACTTTTCGAGGTCGAATTTTCCGACCCAGTTATTAAATGTCTTTCGTGCTTTTCCCGAATAATGGCAGCTTTGAGGGTATGACAGCATTATTCGAAGTTATATATGCAGTGAGGTGATGAGTTTAAAGATCATTTTGTAAAGCTCCATTGTGAGTGCCCTTTTAAAAAGACACCTGTATTTTTTATACTGAAGCACTTGAATTTAATTTTCTGTGTAGGTATGCAAATATTTTTATGTCTATGAATTTGTGCGGTTGACTGCTCATTTTGTATCATATTTTTTTACACGACTGCGTTGGCATACAATATTAAATCGTTCAGTGTAAGGTACCAACAAGATTATAATAAAAATAAAATTATTTCTACTACATAATATATTTTAGTTTTCTTTTGTTTCATTTATACATAGGTACATAAATCGTTTAAATTTTTAAATATTTTTAATAAAAACGAAGTAAAAAAAACATTTAAAAATATAAAAAATAGTAGCCTACCGGTATCGGGAACAGGGTCCAAGCTACCGGTGGTCAGGGCTTAAAGAGAAAACAACCTCCTCAATATGCGTGCCGTTTCCAGGAGTACTGCTTTCTGGAATCTGGATCAAGCCCGTGGGTCAGCCGCGTAATGAGAGTCTCCCGCTCGTGGGCCGTGGCTCTCCAATTGTTATTGTTAGTGCACCCGACAGCTGCCCAATAAATAGGTATGGGCGTTATTTCACGTCACTAGTTACAATAACTGGCTACGGGGCATGTAACCGAATAACTAGTTTCGAGTGAAACGATAAACACGTGATTTTTGTAACTAGTTACATTACAATGCAGTGACCGAATGAATGAGCCGAAATCCCGAGCGGTGACACGAATTAATCCGAACAAGTTATGGGCGTGTAACCGAATAGCTAGTTTCGAGTGCAACTATAAACACGTGATTTTGTAAGTAGTTACATTACAATGCAGTGACCGAGGAAGGAAAGATATCATTGATGGTTTTTTTACCTACGTTCAGTTCAAATTAGTTCGCTCATGGTCGAGAATTATTAATTGCCTCATGCATGTTTTTGCAATACTTTGTTAAAACTCGTTAATTTTGTTATTTATGTAATTACATAGCCACAAAAACTAAACTTGTGATAAGTAACGTAAGTAATTACGTTAGGTAGGTACAATGTTTTCGTTTCGTAAATAACTGTAATACTTCGATAGAATAACCATGTTGAATCACTGAACAGAATTTGAAAAATAACTAGTTACTAAAATCACCTGTTTTCAAAACTGGTGACGCCTTCGAAGTCACTAGTTACGTTACGTTTCGCGAAAATCACGTAACGACCCACACCTATCAATAACCATAGATAATACACTATATAAAGTAATACCAATAAACCAAATAAAACAAAGTTTCCAACGAGTACAAAATATATTGAAAAGCGATTTCCTACATCACATTTGTGGAAAACCATAATAACGCGATTTAGAAAATGGTACAACGCCATCTATCGAGCTTTGAGGAAGCTCTCACTCAAACACCGTTAATAAGCCATTAACCGTAACTATTATACTTAATATCGGTACAATGGTTACAGAGTCCACGTATTTTATTATTATTACAATACTTTTTTGCAAAAACAGCTCAATAATAAACTGATAAGTTTCTCTTCGACACCGTCAGTCGATTTTGACTTTGTTGAAAGCCACAGCTGAATAAAGTCAGCTATGGTAACGTAACGTAACATAAAAAGAATCTAGAATCAAGCCTCAACAGTTCAGAAACAGTAATCTTCTGGAAACAATAATTACACACACCAATTAACAGTGATTAATCTCAATCAGCCAGCTTCAAGCCTTGGCCGGTTGTTAGCCGGACGGACGCTTTGAGGTTAACAGTCAACTTAGCTAGATCGTCATTAGATATTTTAAGACTTCAAAAACCCTATCTAGAAAGAATTTATAGTCTAATCGATTCAAACAAGTATGAGATTTAATTATCACCAGTCTGAAAAATGCTACAGAGATAGCACTTAGCAAAGAAAATATCTCATAAAGAAATGACTGACACGGCTTGCTTTCCGTTTTCTCGCATCTCTCAAAAATCATAGTAAAAACATGGTTCATGTACATGATGTTGCAAGGGGGTGAGACACTATGGGGTGAGACGAAACTGAAGGTAAAACTAGTGAAAATATTTTACACTATTAATTAATTATTGCATTGTCTACAAAATTTAAAGCTTTATTGCTACTTATTATTACTTTATTTAGAAATGTGTTTTTAAAATTAGCTACCTATTAAATTAATATTATTTTCTAGTTCGCTAATTGAAATCATTTTTCAAAAAAACATATTTTCATTTAACAATCTTAAATATTTGGTCCCGTGTGAGCGAGGCAGGTGCTAAAATGCGACAGCCCTCTTAAATTAAATATCTCATTCAAAAATAATTAAACGTTTTCTCAGAATAGAAATCTAATAAAATTCCTTTACTTAGTTACTTAAAAGGCCAGGTTATTGGCCTGCCTACCACAGACCCTCGACATTGACAGGTGCCCATCACCTTAATCCGCAATTTCGGGCTCAATATATTACCAGAGATGGTACTAAATAATCGTCATGTACCTGGTCCGTCTGTTCGTTATCTTAAAACTAATTAAACTTGTCTGGTTCAAACAATTCGTCGGCAAATTACAGAATTGTTGAAGTATTGGGCCATTGTGATTACTTAGTAATAGTTTGGGATTGGAGTACATATTTCCAACCGTTTATTTTACTTTAGCACACATTAATTTACTTGTCATATTTTTAGGGTTCCGTACCAAAATGGTAAAAAAGGAACCCTTATGGTGTCACTCAGTCTGTCTGTCTGTCTGTCACAGCTGGATATCTCAAGAACTACTAATGCTATCAACTTGAAATTTAGAATAGTTTTAGATGACGTTGACCCAACAATTTTGCAAATAAGAAAGAAATTAAAATATTTATATTTTTTTAGAGGCATGAGGAACAGGGTGTAAAGTTCACTCATCCTCTATTGAAAAGGGAGGTTCCTCTGACCAGACGGGTGTTGTGTCTGGTGGGCCACTGCCCAACGGTTGATGTCGGGACGTTGTATATATGCTAGTCACGTAGTAAACTCTAATTGCGCGATGCAGGATTGCGTGACGTCATGTCATTGATGCGTAGTTCATATGTGGCGATGTAGATGCCGCCACATTTTTTTTTTGCAAAAGGGACTGAAAGGGGGTCTTAAAAAATCGAAGTGGGGCTACTAGGGCATGTGGGGTATCATATGAAATAACGCTGTTTGGACATTCTCAAACAATTTTTTCCTTTTTTTTAGGCCGCATAGTTTTCGACTTTTGATGAAAAATGTAAAAAAAAATACCGTTCCTCCCCCCCCCCGCCCCCTTATCTCCGAAGTTTGCAAAGAGAAAAATCTGAAATTATTCTATGTGATAGAAGCTTATGATTAAGATTACAGGAAAAATAAAACGATGTTTTTTTTTAAAGTTGCGATTTGTATGTATACGATTGTTTTGTACTAGTGACCAACGGGTACAATCTACCGATTCTGCGGCAGGTCAAAACATCGAGTTAAAAATTAATGTGTTTCAGACATAAACCTGGAATAAATGCTCTAAATGGTGAAAACCGCATCAATATCAGTAGTGTTGTTTAGAAGAAATAGGGATACAAAACAGCCACCAAATGCGACTTTCTTTTACTTATAGGTACTGTTTATAGATACACCTGAGCAACGATCTTTACATAGTGCACCCGGGTGGCTGGAAGCACCTGGAGTAGCCGATTATCGTGCTAAATGGCGTGTGAAACCGCGGGGTGCAGCTAGCAATATACATTTGCAGTTATCTCGACTATGATCATAAAGACTAGGTTTCCTATCTGAAATTATATAACAATAACTTGCAAATATGTGTACAATAATGTATATGCAAAAACGTGCCGATATTTTTAGCAGTAAACGTAATATTTTGATCATTGTATAGTCACACTAGCTTTTCCCCGTGCAAAATTTCAGCTTTCTATGTCCAAGGGTTGGGACTGGGCGGTAATGAGTCAGTCAATCAGTCAGTCAGTCAGTCAAGACTTCTCTTTTTATTTATAGAGATAAAAGATAGTGGTTTTTTGGGTCCGAAGCCAAAAGGCTACGAGCCTATTTCACGATGTCCGAATAGGCACCAAATAAATTAAAAAAAACGGCCAAGAGCGAGTCGGACTCGCGCACCGATTGTCCCGTTCCGATTTCTGAAAAAGTGTGCTATTTAGAGACATCGTTTTATTTTTCCTGTAATCTTTACATAAACTTCTATCACATAGAATAATTTCAGATTTTTCTCTTTGCAAACTTTGGCGATAAGGGGGGGGACGGTATTTTTTTTACATTTTTCATTAAAAGTCGAAAACTATGCAACCTAAAAAAAATAAAAAAATGTTTGAGAATGTGCAAGCAGCGCTCTATATAATACCCCACATGCCCTAGTAGCCCCACTTTGAATTTTTAAGAACCCCTTTCAGTCCGTTACAAAAAAAAATATAAATATTTTTACTTCTTTCTTATTTGAAAAATAGTTGGGTAAACGTCATCTAAAACTGTTCCTTTCAAGTTGATAGCATTAGTAGTTCTTGAGATATCCAGCTGTGACAGACCGACAGACAGACAGACTGCGTCACACCATAAGGGTTCCTTTTTTACCATTTTGGTACGGAACCCTAAAAATGGAACAGAATTTGTATGGAATTATCTGCTAAATAACTTAATAGGAACTTACTCGTAGGTGGTGAAACAGGCCCTTATAGTAAGAAATTCAACTCATTCCATACATAAACGACAGATTTACAACCAACTTTGACTACATTTGAGCTACTCTGAACTCTAAGCAAACAACAACGTTCCGGTCTACACATTCACAAGTTGGAGCGCTCGCTCGCGTTTATTCCTCATGTTATTACTAACAGTTTTGGGTACATTACACTGAAACTTTCGTGAACAAACTAATGTGTTTAAATACGTGTTTACACAATTATTAATGTATGTTTTGACTTTGTAAAAGTGGTATTTTTATGGCAGAAGAAGCAGACATATCGTTATAATAATTATCGTGTGTATCACACTAGTATTATACAGGCGAAAGTTTGTGAATGTGTGTGTTTGTATGTTTGTCACTTCTTCACGCTCTAACGGCTTGACCGATTTGGATGAAATTTGACATGTAGATAGCTTACACCCCGTATTAACATTTTTTTTTTTTTCTCCTTTCTTAACTGCCATCAGTCCTTTCTGGACTATTATCAGTTTGGTTGCGTGAGACAGTTGGCGTTTCAGGTACAGGGGCCATTGCCCCTGCTACCTCTTCAGAGTACTTGACCTCTCTTAAGTCGATTGACAGATTCGCTGATGTCCAGCAATTTAATAGCCAGGGGATTTGGGTGGATGGCTAGACGGTCAGCATAACGCTTTTTATGTTTCTTAATTTCCTCAAAAATTGTAGGAGTGTTGAGATAATCATGGATTTCTTCATTCCGTGTGAACCATGGTGCATTAACAATATTCCTCAAGATGGCGTTTTGAGCTCTTTGCAGACACATTATGTTACTATGGCTAGCCACTGCCCATAGTTGGATGCCGTAGGACCATATGGGTTTTAATAGAGAATTGTACAGCAGGAGTTTGTTGTCCAAAGATAGGACTGAGTTACGACCCATCAACCAGTACAAGTTTTTATATTTGGCATTTAGTTGTTCTCTTTTTTGTTTTATATGCGTCTTCCAGGTGAGCCTTTTATCCAGGCAAAATCCGAGATACTTAACACAATCTGTGTGTGGTAGAGTTGTATCCCCCAATGTCACTGCGGGACAGTCGCCTCTTCTCAAGGTGAAGGTAATGTGACTTGATTTTTGAGCACTGGCGCAGATACGCCACTTTTGCAACCAAGTATTCATTTTATCCAGTACTATTTGTAATTTGCTACTGGCGATATCCGGTTCTTTAGCGCTCGCCAGGTAAGCAACGTCATCTGCGTATGTCGCTACCGTTACATCTTCTGCAGTTGGAAGATCAGATGTGAAAATATGATATAAAACGGGTCCCAGAACCGATCCTTGAGGAACTCCAGCTTCGATATTATACAGACTAGATCTTTCGTCTCCTTGTTTTACTTGGAATTGTCTGCCATCTAGATACGAAGCTATGATGGGAAACACAGAGTGGGGAAGCTTTTCCTTTACTTTGCACAGTAAACCCTTGTGCCAGACACGATCAAAGGCCGGTTGTACGTCTAGAAATGCCGCAGAGGTGTATTCCATCTTCTCAAAACCCTGGCGTATTACATGGTAGACTCGGTGGACCTGTTCGGTAGTTGAATGTGACTTTCTAAATCCAAACTGGTGTACGGGGATAAGGTCACACTTATCCATAAATACTTTGAGTCTGGACAAGAAAATTCTTTCCCAGAGTTTAGACAACACCGGTGTGAGGCTTATAGGACGATATGATGTGACTTCGTGTGCTGGTTTGCCAGGTTTATGGAGCATAATTATTAAGGAGATTTTCCATAGTTTGGGAACATAGCCCATTCTGAATATACCATTAAACAGACTAGCCAGGAATATAACTGCTTTTTTGGGTAGCTCCTTAAGAACTCTAGGCGTGATTAAATCAAACCCAGGGGCCTTGTTTGGATTCAACAATCCGATTTCCATCGCAATTTCTTTGGGTGATGTTGGTCTAATAGGCAGACACATTTGAAAGTCCTGCTTCAGTATATCTTCAACTTCTTGTTGATTTAGCCCCTCATTGGGTTTGAAGACGCTTGCCAAATGTAAGCCAAACGTCTCAGCCTTTTCTTTGTCTGTTCTGGCCAAAGATGATCGTGACCTGATGGGCGGATTGTGGCTTTGTGACATGTCGAGATTTTTAACGGCCTTCCACAAGGAATGTTAACAAATATGATTCGGTCACCTACGAGATCTGTATCATTGCCGTTGCACAACTCGGAACCTGATTTACACACTAGTTTTGATAAAGAAACCTATGAACAACAACAGAAAAAAAGAAAGCGAGGTGATGCCGCTGAGTTTCAACGCTTAGAATCTATGATGTTGGAGATGAAGTCTATGTTTTCTGATTTTATTTCTGAACAAAAACATCACAATAATAAAATAGACACACTACACTCAGCCCTTGAGGAGATAAGGTCTCAAAACAGCTTAATACGTAGCCAAAACATGGAAATACAAACTCAGACTGATGAGATCCGAACTCAGAATACTCAAATTCAAAACTCTGTGCAATTTTTATCCGATAAATATGATGATGCCATGCTAGAAATAAATAAATTACAGACGGAATGTTTAGACAATCAAAAAGTCATAAAAACACTTGAACTTAAGGTAGACTATCTGGAGAGAAACTTAAAAGCTGCAACAATTGAAATAAAAAATATACCATCTTCAAACGTTGAGACCAAAGAATCTCTGTGTGGATTAGTCAAAGAACTCGGTACTATTATTAACCTCCCTGTGCCACCATCCGAGGTCAAAAATATCTTTCGTTTGAGAGCCAAGAAAGAGACAATGGGCACAATCATTGTTGAATTCACATCCTCATCAATGAAAGAACAATTTATAAAATCCACTAAAAACTTTAACAAACAACACATAGATAATCGTTTTAATACTACCCACTTGCAAGCTGCAGGTCCCAAGAAACCGATCTACGTATCGGAAGCCTTAACTTCCTCAGCCAAACGCCTGCACTATCTTACCAGAGAGTTTATAAAAAGCAGTGACTATCAACAATGTTGGACTGCAAACGGCAAAGTATACGTCCGCGAAAAGGAGGGGATACCCAGCCGGCTCATAAAATCCGAAGAAGATCTGGTTATACTACGTCGAGAGAAAAATAAATGACTAGTAAACTTCCTACCTCGCTCTACCATACTATATAAGAATGTCTATCACTTGATATTTTATGTAATTATCTTAAAATCTGTTATTAGCATTGTTTTTTACAAATATCTACAAAATTGTCGTAAACATTCATACTCAAATACCATTGGCATTGTTTTTTACAATTACCTACAAAATTGTCCTAAACAGTTATATTCAAATACCATTAGCATTGTTTTTCACAAATACCAACAATATTGTCCTAAACAGTTATATTCAAATACCATTAGCATTGTTTTTTACAAATACCTACAAAATTGTTGTATACATTTATGTTCAAATACTAGCTTCTCACTATTACTTTTACTATCGTTTGTTCCAAATTTAATACACAAATTAGTTACTAACCTACATAACTACATTTACATACAAAATTGTCTTACACATTATCAATTTACACATCCAAACTACACACTTTTTTTATTTTTAACATTTATATCAATTGCACAAAACAGATATGAAATAAGAGACTGTGCGTTAAACTATGACCTCGTATCACTATTTAGTCACGTCCTAATAAGCCATAGTAGTACTATTAGCATGTCTCGCCCAAAACCCAGTAGTACACTAAAAATGCAAACATTGACAAAAACTAAATATAATTCGATAATACACAAAATAATATAATTAACTTAGATTCTGTCTCTGTATCGGACTCATCGACGTGTGATTTAGATAACTGTATTCCACCCAACCTCAATCCTAACCAATCACTCAAAATTCTTAACCAAAATATTAGAAGCATTACAAAAAACATGGCAGGATTACACACTATTCTCGCCAGAACAAAGGTTGAATGGGACCTAATAACATTAACTGAATGCTGGCTTCTTAATTCTAGCTACATCCCTGATCTCCAAGGCTATAACTATTTCAAAACTGAGAACAATCTCACACAAAACGAGGGTGTAGTTGTTTATGTTCATAAAAATCATAACGTATCCGTAGAAGAACCACCGATTGAAGATGCAAATTGTCTACTAATAAAAATCGACGCCAGCACTATCCTTCTGGCTATCTATCGTCGGCCGGCCTTCAAAGATGTTACTAATTTTCTTAACTCACTTAACATGATCCTGTCCAGCATCACACACTATAAAAATATAATTGTCACAGGGGACTTAAACATCAACATTAATGATCAGTGTCTTGACTCACCCAAACATAGTTACCTCAATCTTTTAGCTTCGCATGGTCTACTGCCTGCACACACACTGCCCACGCGATTACAAGCATGCCTTGACCACTTCATTCTTAAAACAACTCTACCTGCATCAACTCATGTTGCTCACTCCGCACTGACTGACCATGATACTACCTTATTATTCTTAGTTAAAAAAATGCAGAAAACATCTGCGAAAAAAACAGCCATCCGAACTAACTACAATCTACTAGACGTTGCTTTAAAGCAAATTGACTTTGAACCAGTTTATCGCACTGAAAATCCTCATATAGCTGCAGAGCTAATGATCAGCCTTATAACACAGGTGATTGATTCAAATACAAAAATTGTTAAAATATCAAATCGCAAAAATATCATAAAGCCGTGGCTCACACCGGGCCTTCTCCGATGTATCCGGCATAGAGACAATCTACACAAAAAAACAAAAAAGTCTCCTGACAACGAAATTTTAAGAACAACGTTCACTAGATACAGAAACTACTGCAACAAGCTATTGAAGAAGATTAGACTAGAATTTGAGAGAAAAGAAATTAACAACGCAGGCAACAACACCAAACAAATCTGGGCAGCCATAAATACTATATCCAATAGAACTCGTAAGAAGGACAACACATCACACTTGTTACATATGTCAGCTACTCCACTGCAATCCGTTAACCTGGCCAACAAATTCTTTTCAGAAATCGGTAAAAACCTCGCGGAAAAAATAGTTTCTAGGCCAACTGACGAAGCATCCCAGTCTGTCAGCAGCGGGTGCTTGCAATCTATGTCACTATTACCGACGGATGAAAATGAAGTTGCTAATCTGATAACATCCCTCCGCAATGACTGTGCTGTGGGATGGGATAGAATTTCTAATAGCCTAATAAAAAAACACATCGCCATAGTTGTACCGCCACTTACATACATCTGTAACCTCGCTCTAAAATCAGGTCAATTTCCCAAACCATTTAAAAAATCCATTATACATCCTATCTTTAAGGGTGGGGACAGAAACAGTGTCAACAACTACAGACCTATTGCTGTGCTCCCTGCCCTATCCAAAATACTTGAGAGGATCATGAACAATAGGCTCGTTGACTACTTAGAAAAGTTCAATATATTGTCACCGTCACAATATGGTTTTCGGGCTGGCAAATCAACGTCCGATGCGGTTCATGATCTAACTAACTATGTTGTCACAAACATGGATGAGGGGCAGAAGGTCTTGGGTATATTTTTAGACCTTGCCAAAGCTTTCGACACTGTTTCTGTACCCATTCTTATTCGCAAAATGGAAAGAATAGGCATACGTGGGGTACAACTCAAACTTTTTGAAAACTACCTTAGTGAGCGTACCCAGTTCGTTAAGATCGATGATATCGTCAGTGATGAGCGCACCGTTACCTATGGCGTGCCACAAGGGAGCGTGCTCGGTCCGACTCTCTTTCTCATATACATTAACGAGCTGGGTATGCTCACAATCCCCAAGGGTAAAATTATAACTTTTGCAGATGACACTGCCCTTCTCTTTAGCGCAAACTCATGGCATGAAGTTTACGCGCATGCTCAGACAGGCTTTGATGCTGTGATGGGGTGGTTGCGTAGTAATTTTCTTACACTAAACACGGACAAAACAAAGTACATTTCCTTTTCCCTAAAGTCCTGCACACTCACAACTTCAACGTCTTCGTCGTATTCTATAATTGCTCACTCCTGCTCTAATCAAAATGACATCACATGTGGCTGCACCTACCTACAAAAAGCAAATAGTGTAAAGTACCTAGGAATTATAATAGATTGCAACTTGAGATTTCATGAACACATCAACA
The DNA here is from genome assembly GCA_905163495.3 of Cosmia trapezina. Taxonomy (NCBI): domain Eukaryota; kingdom Metazoa; phylum Arthropoda; class Insecta; order Lepidoptera; family Noctuidae; genus Cosmia; species Cosmia trapezina. The sequence continues at coordinate 1,952,264 of LR991029.1, read as the reverse complement.
CCCTCAGCAATAGGTTGCGTAAACTAATATTTGTCTTTAAGACCCTAAGAAATGTGGCTGACGTTAGGCTTATGAAATCAGTCTACTTTGCCCTCGCCCAGTCCCTATTAACATACTGTATAACATCTTGGGGCGGTGCACCTAAATACACTATCATACAATTGGAAAGAGCGCAGAGAGCTATTCTAAAGGTATCTTCCTTTCTACCTTTTCGATATCCCACAGCACTCTTATATAAAGATACTAAAGTCTTAACTGTACGTCAACTGTTTGTTCTACAAACGGCCCTAAAACAACATGGACTGCTTTCCTTTAACTTCTCGCTGTTACGTACTAAAAGACGCTTTGACCCAGTAGACCGCCATGGTAAACGACTTACTACTATGTTCTCCAAACGTTTCTTTTGTTACCTTGGTCGCTTTCTCTACAATAAAATAAATCGGATACTTTCGATTTATGAACTTACCAAATCTAAGTGCAAATTGAGGGTTGGGAGCTGGCTCCAGGAATTAAGTTATGAAGATACAGAAAAACTTTTAGCTACAACTGTATAACTTGCTTTTTTGAAACTAAACTTATTTTTGTATTAGTTTAGGTTTTTATTAAACTACTTTTCTTAAAATATCAAAAGCTCTAACTTGTTAAGCAGTAAGACAAAATAATAATAGAATACTTATACATGTATATTTATATAAATCACCTTTCTGTGCATTCAGCCCTCACACCATACTCACAAATACCACTCACACCTACACACACAACCCCACACACACACCCTCACATACATCCGCATACTCACACACACATACACACACACACACACGCGCACACACACACACACACACACACACTTACTAACCCTAGAATTAGAAATAATCACTGGTATGTTATTTTCTGGTTTATATAACTTACCGCATCTGTGTATGAGTGCATAATTATATTTAAATGTCCTCCGAAGGGGTGGAGACCTGGTGTCCTGAAATACAGGCCTTACGCCTAGCTTAGGCACCAGTCTCCCACAGTATAATTAAAAGTGTTATTGTGTTCTTGATCATATTTTGAAAATCTAGATTTATATTGTGGTGAGAAATAAATCTTTAGCTTATCTTTATCTTATCTTTATCTTATCTTATCTATGTTCGCCTTGATCCGAAGCAGACAACATTGAAATTTGCTTTTGCAGTGAAATATTTGCGGTATCCTTTAGCATGACTTTTAATTCTTTTGTGGCACGGTTGAATTTAGTTTTGTCCGACGGATGATGAGAAAGGTGCCAAGCTCTTCTGAGGTGACGTTTTTCTTCGATTTTACGTTTAATGTCAAGAGGTTGTGAAGGAAGTTTGCAGGACATTTTTAGCTCAGGTGTATTGATCCAACAGGCCACTTGGATTAAATTGGTGATATATTTGCATGCCTCCTCAATGTCTTCTGGTGACTTAAGTGCCATTTTTAGGTTTAAGTTGTCTTCAAGGTAACCTCTAAAACCTTCCTAGTCTGTTTTGAAGTTATGCAAGGATTCAGGTTTCTCTGTGGTGATAATGTTGCTGCTAATGTTAAGTACCACGGGAGTGTGATCCGATGATCCGTCCAGACATGACTCAACAAACAAGTACTGATTACTCATTCCACTAGAAATAAAAAAGTCCAAAAGATCAGGAACTTTCTTTGGATCAGAAGGCCAGTAGGTGGGATTACCATCTGACCAGGATTTCAGATTGTTTCTATCCACTGAGTTTTTCAGTGCTTGGCCTCTGGTTACCGTACATCGCGAACCCCAAAATGTGTGCTTGGCGTTCCAATCTCCCCCAGCAATAAACCGATGTCCAAGAGTTTGGAAAAAATTTGAGAACATTTCTTCGCTTATTTTATGCTTTGGGGGACAGTAAACTGCTGACACAATGATTGGTCCAGCTCGATCCTCTAACCTGATTGTGGTGGCTTGTAGATAAGCCGTTGAGTGTGCTTCCAATATGGAGTGCTTTATGTTAGATTTTATAACGAGTGCTGTTCCTGCGTGAGCGCCACCATCGGGATGGGGTGTAGCATATATGTTATAGCCCCTTATTCGAAACGAACTTCTTGTTGTTGCATGAGATTCTGATATAAGCATTATATCTAGTTTATTTTTGTAAAGGATTGCTTCAAGTTCTAAAGTGTTGGGTGACAATCCGTTTATGTTCCAAGTTGCAATACGCAAGGATGTCATTTTGAGTTCATTTTTGAAATTACGGTTGTCAATAGGTTTATCAATGTTCTTATTTGTTGAAGGAGTGAGTCTATCTTCTCAGATTGTTTTGTTAAAATAGCCTCGATTGAAGATTGTTGAGAAAGTAGAGGATCCAGATCATCTGCTCGATCATTAGTTTTACGATTGGATGTAACATTAGAGTATGATCTGTTATCACATATATTTGTTGATACGGGTTTTTCTGGTCTGTTGTTGATTTCAAATTCAAGAGGGGATATTGTATTTTTGTGCACTCTGTTTGCCGTGTGATTGGGACCTGGTCGGGTGGTTTTTTTAGCCAAGATCTCTTTGTAGACCTGGCACCCTTTGTAGTTTGCGGGATGATCGCATGAACACAAAGCACACTTAGCAGGGGTGTTGTGGTCTTTTTTTGGACACTCTGCTGTTTTGTGGCCTTCGCCACATTTGACACAACGGAATGGCCGCATACAATTATTTTTTGAATGACCATATTGCTGACATCTCTGGCATTGCTGACATCTCTGGCGTTGGTGATAGATGTACTGCATATCTTTGATTGATTTGTTGCATATACTAGGCTCTAGATTTATGAAAAATGTTGATGTGGGTTTTTTGTCAGGACCATATCTGCAATTGATGATTTCACCTCTTATTTTATTGCCTGTTTTTTCAATTTCTTCAACAATGGCATCATGCGGAGTGGTGTGGTGGAGATTTTTTATGACGATTCGGTAGCTTTTCGTGTCTTTCCTTGTAAATGTGTGACCAATCAGACCCTTTTGTCTTATTAGATCAATAACTTTTTTGTAGTCTTCCGTCACGTCTATCATAACCCGAAGCAGATTCTTATTAATTATCTTAAATTTGAAGCAAGTTGGGTTGATGACAGTTTCAATTAACTTCGAAAGCTCATGGACATCATCTATTCCATAGAGCATTATGGGTGGGGGTTTATTTGGAGGTTTTGGAATAGCTTGCTCTGGTTCATCAACGGGGAGGTTACTAAAACTGTTCCTTGTAGCAGTAGTTGGGCTTGGAGGAGAGTCTGATATTTTACGTTTTTTAGAGCCAGGTACTCTTTGCCAAGGCGGTGGTATTTGTTCTGAACTCTCTGGCGATTCCAAAGGCAGGTTATTATTAATTGTTGGTGCATGCGTTTCATCACCTATTTCTATGACTGGAATTGCTATTGTTGTTGCGGTTCCGTGAAAAGAGTTTGATCTGGGTCGGGTTTCAAATAAGCTTTTATGGAAGACTTGTTGGTGGTAGATTTTCCGATTTTGTTCAGTTGGGGTTGGGTTTTGATTTTTGTTTTGGTTATTTTGGTTTAAATTTTTTTCCATTTTGATTCCCACGAGTAGGGTCGATAAACGGTCGCTCACAGGGTGACGCCCATCCCTGTGAGAAGGCTATATACACTCGATGATTGCCCGGTACACCGAGGTTGGCGCTAGAGACTAGTTTCCCACTAGCCACCGATTGGTATCCTCTTGGCACGTTCCCACCGTAGGATAAGGGTATTTTTTTATTGAGGTGTTCTTCCTCTTGGCCCGGGCGATTAAGCCAAGACCACCGTTCCCACTAAAATGACTGCAGGGTTACGGCTTGTGGGGGTCATTTCCTACCTCCACTGAGCAGGATGGTTAGTCCTGCAGAGTCGGGTTATTTTCTAGTTACCGCCGCCCGAGACTCGGCGTTGTTGCTCGTTTTGCACCACCCAGGGGAGACGTGTAGGGTGGATCTAGGAAAAGATGGTAAATCCTACGGACGCGAGCAACTTCCCTCCCCCACTAACATATACGCTACTTTTTTATCCCGATCTACGCGGGTTAAAGCGCAGGGGGAAGTATCCAGTGTATTTAACATTTTCATCATCATAGTGTTGGTGTTATACATCAAGTAATGATATTTTAATCATCATCTGCCTAGCCTTTTCACAATTATGTTGGGGTCAGCTTCCAGTCTAACCGGATGCAGCTAAGTACCAGTATCTTACATGGAATGACTGCCTATACGCCCTCCATAACTGGGTAATACGATACCCCTTGGTAAGACTGGTTGTCAGATTTTCGGGCTTCTGACGACCCATAACGACTGTCAAAAATCCACGAATGACAGTCGGATTTGAATAATTCGATTAAATCAAGACCAAGACGTGTATGAGAGTATGAGAGGAGCAAAAAAAAATTCTGGATAGAACGCTAAGCGAAAACGAAGTACCGGCGCGGGCAGGCGACGCGATGCGATGCTGTGCGTTGAGGGACGAAGAAATTTCACGCGGAACGAAGTTGTGAGCAGAAGCAAGTACTTACCTAAATAAAAGCCTCCAGGCATAAGGGGCATACCAGCTTAAATGTAAGCCCTTTTTACACCTTCTTCTTTTATTTAAAACATTATGTTAACAAACAAACACACAACAACACAAAACATTACAATAACACACAACAACAGCAAACAACAACAACAAACATAACATTTGAAAATTTCTATTTTAATTGTTTTTTTGCAATTTTTTGACATTACGTATTTAAATTTTTTTGATTTTTTTCTATTTTCATGACATTTTCCCTACTTCATTATAACAATTTTATAATTTGACATGCTTGCATATCTTTGACATTGTTATTTCTTTTAATTCTACTGCAAAGTTTTTTTTAATCTGTTTTTGGATGCCTATCGGCGGGACATGGTTTGTACAATAGACATTTATATTTAAAAATACCTGTAATCACCTATGTTCACAAAATAAATAAATGTTGCCATAGTTAGTTAGCTGTACAAAGACGTGCGAGAGCGTGTGCTGCGTTTGTAAACACGTCGCGACACGTCAGAGCAGTACAGAACACTTGCAAACCAAACACTTGATTGAGGGCACTGATTACTTGAGACGACAGACGTAATCTGATACATACGTGGATATTAGAAGAATAATACGATAAGATTTTTTTTTTAGTTTATCTTTAACTCAAGTCTATTTTTTAGTTTATCTTTAACTCAAGTCTATCCTAACTAATATTATAAATGAAAAAATGAGTTTGTTTGTTTGTTACGCTTTCCCGATTTTTCCTTCAAGTTTCCTTTAGGCAGCGGTAAACCCCGCTCCGTCACGGAGCCGTGGTTAGATTAAATTTTTCCAAAGTTACTGCAATTGCAAACTTGTGAATAAAACTTTAAAAAAAAAATCCTTTTAAACCGCGGAAAAACCTTATTGGGACGATTTTTGGGATCATCTTCTACCCAAAAAAAAGCAGTCAGCAGCATGGAAGTCGGGGTTCAAAGTCAATTGGAAGTCGCGTAAATGGATATGATTGTTACCATGCATATAGGCTAAATTCAAAAGTACGGGTAACTAGGCAAAGTGATAAAAGGGACCATGATCTCAATTTTGAAGGAAAATAAAACTGTTTTTTTTTTTGTTTTTTTTGAGTTCCGTACCTCAAAAGAAAAAACAGAACCCGTCTGTCATGACCCTTTGCTCAAAAACGCGTGAAGGTATCAACTTGAAATTAATATCAAATACATAGGTCTATGGTCCCTTGGGGCTTTAAAAAAATCAAGCTTCTAAGACAACGCAGTAAAAAATACGGCCATTATGCGACATATTTTGATACTCGCAAGTAAATCAAAACTTATAAAGTACCTCGCGTTGACCTACAACAATGACATTTGGCAAGAAGGAAGGTCTCAAGCACAAGTAATTTGTAATTTTATCACATAAAAAACTCTTTTGGGAATACAATGTTAAGTTGGTTTTTGGTATAAATTCTTTTCAACAACGAAACCCTACATTGTGCGTGGTCTGACAAGCACAATGAGTACAATGACTCCATAAGTGGATAATGTGATTAAAATCACACCCAGTAGGCAGTAGAAAAACCAATTCTCAAATTGTTCTGAAACCAAAAATAAATCTAAAGCTTTCTACTCACTCGTACTCGTGTTTGGATATAAAGTAAAAGATACTTTCGCATCCAGACACTACCTACTGCTATTCCCTACATGACTGTGTTTCATAACAAAGTATTTAATCACAAATGTGTTTCAGACCTTAAGGTTGGCTTTCAGTGTAACCAAATGTGGCTGCAAGTTATTAAACAAAGCGACTAATAATATGATTTACCATCAAGCTACCAACATTCCCGATGTTGCTACGTAGCTACGAACGTCGTAGCAGGTGTCCGGCGATGTGCTACGCCGTAGCAGCCGTAGCAAGGATGTAGCACACTAGTAGTTACCACGTTAAGTTCTCTGTAGTACATTCCTAGTAAGTATTAATAATTGACTCTGAAAGTAAATAAAATTGTATTATTATACGGAGGGATTTTTTTGATTACCCATCGTAATCAAAAAAATCCCTCCGTATAATCATACAATTTTATTTTTTATATATTACCTAATAAATTCTTCTAATCTATCCCGATCCTACAATCAGGCTTTCGCCACTAAATAAACACATCCTCAGAGGCTCAGAAACACCTTTTATTTCTCGTTGGAAGTATTTTCCGATATTTACTTTAGGAGGGTAGGCGAGCAAACGTCTCGAAGTAATCGCTGCAAGATCACTGATTACGCTTCGTCTGTCTTTCGACGTCATTAGTAATTTAAAGGCATTTTTTTTCTTGTTATAGAAGATATTTTTTAGGATGTTTATAGTATTGTATTCTATTCAACATAGATAGACAGTGGCTCCATATAAAATACTGGTATTCAGCTGTATCCGGTTAGACTGGAAGCCAACCCCAATATAGTTGGAAAAGGCTAGGCAGATGATGATGATTCTATTCAACATAGAAAATGTCTAAACATTAATATGATACCGTAGATTCATAAAAAAAGGCTGACTCCGCGCCAGGCATATCGAAAGTGAAGCACAGTAAGTATGCCGGACCGCTTGTACAAACACGCCTCACGCACACGTTTACATCATAGTATGCCGACCGGCCGCCATTCGAGCGAAAGACGCCGCTTTGCAGGTACTCAAACGCACACATAAATCGGTACGGTGCACACTTGATATGCACTTACTTTACTTTATGCTCGGTGGTCACTTTCGAT